>OZ010626.1:40908061-42247935 GCA_963932425.1 Athalia cordata | reverse complement strand
TTTGCCAATCGCTAAAGCCGCCTGGGTTGAATGACAGTATTGTTGTTCAGTCGTGTTGTCGTTTGGTTGTTAGAGTTTTCATCTTGAGGAACGCGCTCCGTTCGCTCGTCGAAAAACCCTGGATTCAGGATTATGTTGGGCACCAACTCAATCACCTCCTGCTCCTCCAGCTGCGCTGCAAGTTGGGAGCGGAGATTAATTTTCATTGGTCTAGGCCACTGACTCTATGGGCTTCGACCCTCTCTCTCTGTTTTTACCACTCCACTGGGTACTCTCTTTTTGTAATGACTGGAGAGACTGATGGGCTAGGTGGTACTGACCCATGTTTCTCCTTCACACTTGAAGTAACCAAAACTCCCTTGCACACAAAATCACATACCATGCAAAGGTAGGTACTGATACAGGAAAAATATATCCAACGTGAATTTGAATGACGCAAGTCAACGTAAAAGTTATTTTAAATATGTGGATTTTTCATTCTAATGAAATTGATGTAAAAAACGGGTCAAATAGTTTTTTCACCAAAAAACAAACACAGAAAATCTATCTTGAGTCCTACATGCGGGCACATTTAATAACACAACTCAAACTGTTTTTTCTGACATTAAATTCAGACCGCCTTATTAGTTGAAAAAACAACTATTCTCTTACATCCTGTGATCAAATAGTCTAATGTATAACTCCATGCAAATCGCCCCCTTTCATTATTCGTAACGGGCAGTACAACTTGGTGATAGAAATAGTACTGAGAAATGACTACAGAATCAGGTGACAAAAATTTATTTGCGATTTATGGGTAATGGGATCAGCGATATTTGATTCTCCATATTGTTAGTCATTACAAATTGATGCACCCAGTGGGATGTATGTGCCATCTTTGGCCTACTGCTACGTAGGCAAAGTCAGTCTATCAGCACATAACATTATCATGTTATCTAGGCCGCAATGCTCTACCTCTATAATAGCACTTGCTATTCATTGCACTACTTATCCATTCTGCATGACAAATTTTTCGTAAAAACCACCTAAGCTTATTTGAAGTGTTTTTATATTTTTATGATTAGCGATCCAGGAATTGATCACTTCAGTTAATGAATATGATTTGAAATGATTGGCGATAAGCTTGGTGGTTATAATTTCCTATCGATATTTTTTTTAGTCTCAAATCTAATATCTATTATTGTGCAATATCATAGTTGTTATAAATGTAATGAATAGATTATAGAAATATTCGAATCAGTGCCTTATATTATATTTCAAAGCATCTGGTGCAAAAGTCAAAGAAGTAAGGTAAATTTATGAAGATTTTTTTATACCTAATTTAGTCGCAAAGCGCTTGCAGCTAGGAAAAATTAGTGAAAGATAATTGACAATATATTAGAGTAGCATCAGGTTGATCGATAGGTAGGCAGTTACTGTAGGGAAAGCTAGAGATTAGGGCCGTAGATAAGTTTAGTGGTTCGCAATACCGCTTCTGCTCATACAATCATCTACATTTGTGTAAGGATTTGAACTCTTCGTCTTAGAATCCAATTTTAATCGCACGTTTATGAAAAATACGATGATTTAAAAGTAAAGTACTGTTCCTTTCTAATCAAATTATTTCGGAATATATAAGTATCAGCAGTAGAAGTAGCGACAAAGAGACAGAGTAGAAGCAAAAGCTTTATGAAGGGTTACAATAAAATACTTACAGGGTGCCTTGCATTCACGATACAAAAGGTAGCAAGTTCCCAAGCCCAAAACTAATAAAGTTCCCATGACAATACCCACTGCTGCGACCCATGCACGAGTATCAAAGTTCTCAACTCCAGCTAGAAGATGTCTCGCGAGCTCTAAAATGAATTGAATAAAAATAAATCTGTAGTTTGACGATTCTCCCCAACTTCAATCATTGAATTATCCTTAATCCTCGAATCCTACCTAACTCTTCTACGCTATGATGTGTGTGACCTTCAACCTCAACAATTTCACCACGTCCAAGCTGATTAGTAGCCCACACTCTGAAGGAATACGTGGTATTTGGTTCCAAGTGGTAAACATCAATTTGTCTCTAGAAACGTTTGAATGAATGGTTCAAAAATATTCTCAGCAACAACTTCACTTGATTGCTAGTAAGACAAAAATATGGAATGCAATGGTGCAAAAAATTACTAAAACCTACGGAATTAGGGGGAATGTGCGTAGGTATGATGGGCTTCCAATCTTCTGGTGTTCCATCAGATGTCGACTTCAGACGATATTCAGCAGTGAAATCTATGATCGGATAGCCGCCAGTTCCCGCAACCTCCCATAAAATATTTGCCAAAATAGTTGATGGCTTCACCCAAACATTGTGAAGAGCTGGGGGAGGAGCTGGAGAAATTCGTTATAGTAATCAAAGAGTCAACAAATTTTTTGATAAATTGTCACATGGAATGCAAAAATGTGACAATTTAAATCTTGAACAAAGTTTGACAAGAATTTTACATCGCTTACATCTCACTAAGACGTTGATACGAGTTTTTAACGCATCCGAGTCTTCATCCATAGTGCAAGAATAAATTCCTGCATCATCTGCGCTGACATCTATCAACTGAAGGGCTCCATTTGCTTCGACTTTCAAACGAGGAACTTGAGCATCCTCCCTGCCTTCTCTCACCCACATTACCCCTGATGAATTACCGGACTTCAGTAGTACGTCAGCTTGGGCACACGACAACGTCAGGTTCTGCCCCAAGTCTACCGCTACATCCCGTACCGGAGGAAGCCCTAATACCTTCTGCCATCCTAAAATTATTATCGTAACATCTTTTTTTTTTTTGTTTTCAACCTCAGCAGGAATGTCTGAAAATTTTTCAAATTATCCGACAACATTTCTCTACAATGAAAAAGTGCCAATACTTGTGGCGTATTCCAATTGATAGCGTTCGATTCAGCGCGTTTTTTTTTTTTGTTCTAATTTTTTACTGTCTTTACATAACGTGTCCGTGACTAAGCGTGGAAATTGTTTACACAATACTATTATGCGGTGTATAATAATTATAGTGTGCTATGTATACGGTATGCTGTCGTCGGTAGAGTGGCTTATATAAAACTGCATTGATCGGCAGGTAGCCGAGTAGCGATGGAAACCGAGTATTTTACCTGCAAAGAGAAACAGCAGCAACACAGCTTCGTGCCCAACCATTCTCCCATATTAGGCGGTTGCGATATTGTCCCCGAAATTCACCAATTTCAATTTTTTAGAATCATATCGTTTTTGAACCATGTATTTACACGCTACAAGTAAACGTCACTTTTCCTGGCTGTCAAACGCATCTCACGCACCTCCCAAACCCGACGAACTTTATTATTGAGTTGACAGTAGAGACCTCTAGCAATGACGCCGATAATTCGATGAAGTGGAGACCCCAGGGTGGTCCGATCACGAGGTTGGCACCCTTAGAAAAAAATTCCCCATAAATGTAACCTCAATGTTGTATTTGACGTTTCAGAAATCGTGATGAAATTTGTAATTTACAACAACTGTGACAGCCGTCAAGATGAACTTTTGGTAATAGTGTTAGACATCAAATAGGTATGCAGAATCGCCTTTTTGCGTGCGAATTCTAAGTTCCGGCTATTTCTTTCATTTCTTTTTATTCCTAATATTTTTTTTTCTTCACAGAATCGCGAATGACGCACGGGAGCTCTACAAGCGACTTGCTTGGTTCAAATTAAATGAATGGCAAGGATCGTCGTTAGCAACATGGTTAGCAAGGTTGCGAGAAGACACATTGGTCATAAATAACCAGATGAAACCAACGAACGTTTCTTGATTGGATAAATGCGTGTTTTCGTTCGTTGTATTGATAAGTGGAAAAAAATTGCTGCTATTACAAATAAGTGCCATCAAGATCGGTACGTATGTCTGATAGCAATGATGAAAATCACCGAATCAGAATTTTTTCCTTTTTTCACATAGAAACCGCGGGAATAATCATATTGCATCCCTTGTCATCTCACATAATTTCTGATAAAAGCCACAAAGTGATGAATAATAAGCATTAAGTTTTGTCAGACCAGCAATTAGAACTTTTGCAAGAGATAATAATAAACAATCCCGTAGTAATTAGCTCTCAGTCGAATGACAACAATTATTTTTTACTGGCTTATACTGCACTCTAAATACTAATTTAAAAATATTTTCGTACATGTGGAACACGTCTTTTTTCCACGCTATATTTAAACTTTATTTTCTTGTAGTATCGCTCTACGTCTTTTTCATGTAGTTGTCAGTCGTAAAATTTTCCTTTTCTACAAAAAATTAATTATTTCTATTGACTCAGATCGGCCCGCTTTATTTGATTTGTCGTGATAAGCGCCTCGAGCTTATCAAGATTGGTTTATTCAAACAGGTGATGTTGTTAACAAAGCAACAAAAAAAGAAATAGTTCAAAGCAATTAGCATGCAGTTGACTAATTATTATACACATTAGCGACACAACAACAATTGTAAATTGGATGAAAATGTCACTGACCATTTTACGCTCTATGTTCATGCCGTTTGCCAATTACTAGAGGGTACACAAGTCATCGTATACAATTTCAATTCATACGCGCGTATATTTATTTCTATATGTATGTTGAGTTGAGGATCAAAGCGCGAAATGAACATAATTATTCAATGCTTTACAAGCGAATTACATTCAAATATTAAATCCGCGCACTTTACTCGAGTAGCGAATACGATCTCTTGCCAAAAATTATATTTCCAGATCACATTGTAATCATTCAACGTTCAATTTTCACTCTCTGGCTCACTTCTGCGTTCGATTCGGTAGAGCAAATCTAAATTTAACACTTATTGTTGGTTTAAAAAACGATTTTCCGAGAGAACGATAGTGTGTACGGTGCTGCACTAAAATGCGAAGGAAATCATGAAATGTGATCCGTGTCTCGATCTACTAACTTATTTTTGATGTGATTAAATAAAATATTGCATAACTCATAGGAAATACCGATGGCACAGGGAAGGTAGAAATTCACGGAACAATGCAATAGGGTTGTTTTGAGCGGGGTGTTGAAGCGCGAAAGTATATCGGATCAGTCAAAGGAGGGAAAAATGAGATGGAGAGAGAACCCCTTGCAGAGTTTGACGTCATCGCTTTCGCTCCTTCTTTCTGTGACGTAACGTCGGAATTCAGTGACGTAGATGAGAGCTGAGTTGACGCGCGGTACGGGTCGATCGATTATCCCCCCAACTAAAGAAATTGTTTGGCTGGCACAGTTCCCCAGATATCAACAAATGGCGTTCATTCCTATGGCAAGCACGCTGCAATTCGTAATACAAAACAGGGCATAGATATACAGAGAAACATACGTATGTACACTTGCACTGATTGTGAAGGAAACAGATTTCATACGTCTGCACGTGTGTTCTGTTTTGTATGTACACAAATGCATGCATATCTGGTATTGATACAGCCGTTCGAGCCATATATCGCTGCAGAAAATTTCGTCTCTGCATGTTTCCGCGGTTACACATGTTCAATGCGCGGAGCAATTAGTGCAGAAAATAATCCATCAATCAATTCCCTCCACGCGCGCTTTATTTGCCGTACCGATTAAGCGTCTCTAAAATTGAATCTATAGAACAATAATAATAATTATTTTTGATTGACGTACCGCGTAAACCGTGCATCGGATATTTGTTTGCAGTAAATCACGGTGTAATTCATTTTCATCATTTCACCGGAAATATATCAGAGAGTTTGAAGCAGCTATAACGTAGCATTATTATGAGTTGAAATTTAGACCTGTTATACATACGATGGTAGGTGGGCGGTATAACAGGTCATGTTACATTCACCTGAATATGTGTATGTATACATACCTCGTAACGTGAAAGACAAAGGTTTCTCAGGCCGCGGGCGATTTCTAATTAACGCGTGTTAATTAGCTCGCATAGCTCGCTCGGAAGCTGATCACGTTTTTTGCCGCTATTTTTAACATATTTTTTTCAACTAAAATTTACCTACAAGGATGACTAGTTCGCCAGCGAGTAGCATAAATTAGTCGCATCATCTGCTTTTTCAGTCCTATTACTCTACACGGAAAAAAAAAATTATCACTTTTTATCAGGACTAGTTTTTTTTTTTTTTTTTTTCTTGTTTTTAGATAAGGTGAGCATAAAATCTCCGCGGATTTGCGCGGGTCGTGGTGGGTGGTGTACGGGAACCAACGGTACGTCCTGCGCGGTAACCTTTGACATTTCGAGCAGACCGGTCGAAACTTCCCCATAGAATCAGGTGCTCTGTTCCAACTAAGCGAGCAACCAAAATATCCGGGTGGCTAAAAATTGCCCTGCACGAGCCAGAGTCAAAATTGAAATTTTTTCTTTTTTATGTTTCGCAGGTTCAATATGTATCGTATAAATAGGCAATCATTCTGACGAATCGTCGTCAATTTTTCGTGGAAAATCGCTTTTATTTTTGATTACACAAGTCTCTGGTATATGTATAATTTTATAGTGTAGAAAAATTTTATAAACAATTTCGGAGATAACATAAACTGACTGCAATAGATACCATCGCGTAAAATGGTGATGCAGATGCCAAAGCTGTCTATATTTTAGATGACCCTCTCAGCCAATTTGTCTGTCGTCTCGTCGACCCAAGTTACATAATGCAATATTCAGAATGAATCCACTACAATAATTCATAGCTGGTAAATACTACACGAATTTTCAAATAGACGCTGCGCTGATTGTGAGTGCCGAGGCAATTATATAAAGAACCATCGCTCGAGGCAAGCCTCCACCGCGCGATGAAATTATTCCTTTTTATTTCTTCTTGTCATGATATTATTTCGACTATAGTAAGAACGTATCGTGACGGATAGGCGCAAAAAATGTATAAAGATTCCTTTATTCTTTTATTTTCCTTCTTTTTTTTTCATTCATCCTGCACACAACTTCGTTCGCTCTTTTTCTTGATAAAATTATGAAGTTGTTAGTTACGAACATAGTATAAAAAATATAATGCGAATCAACCGTAATTATGCGGGGTCTATTGATACCGAGAACAAAAACGTACAAATTATTATTCCTCGTAAAAAATCGTTGGAAATCCTGCAAATCTGATAGAGCAACAAATTCTGAAACAAAGCCCATTTATGATAGCCACAAAATTTGCCCGCCTCTTTCATGTCCGATACCGCCGTTGAAATACATTCCGGATTGCAGACCCGCTGCTGCTGCTGGTGGTAGATGAAAAATTTTATTTGAAACTGCACCCGTCATATCTAGTATTCTTCCAAACTACAATACAGCTATTGTATACTCGATTGAGTTGCAAAATTTTCGAGTCAACTCATCGGAAAAAGGTTCGCTGTTTTTTAACCCCTTGATATGATCAGGCGAGGAAACCGACCGGAGTACAATATACCGAAAAATATCCCTTTTCGTTGCCTTTCCTACTTTGATCCTGATGTCGATTAAAGTTTGGATGGACATTGAAGAGGAAGAATTGAAACCAAGACCCGAATTCGTCCCTTTTTCCTACCTCGGCATACGCACGAAGGTATAATTTTCAGGGATATTTGTCATAATTTCACTGTGTAGCCGTTTTCGATTTACGAAAGTTACGACATTGTTCGATCAAACGTGGTACATTTATATTGTGGAATTGGTTATGTAACGGAGATCAAATCATCTTTATAAAACGTGACAGAGATTTCCTTGGGGAGATGGAAATCACACGTTTTTTCACAATCCTAAAAAAAACGCGATACCTCCCGACGGTTACGAAACCGAGGACTCAAACGCCGTAAGAACAGCTGACGCCGCGATAGTTGAAGAGTTGGGAACATGATCTAGCCGGACTTCCAAGACACAATACTGTATGAAAGAAATATATATATACTAATCTAGCTGAAAATGCTGAATAAATATATATCTGACCAAAACTATATATATTATTGTACGGAAATAGTGAAGATTCAGAAAACTTTTTATATATTTTTGCCAAACAATGAAACTGTTCTCGGTTATCGGATTTTGCAGATTCTCTACCTACTTTCTATAGCAATCAGGATCCTTCAATGCTTTTAAATTATTCGGATAAAAATAAGCCTCCAAAATAACGCGAGCTCAGGGATTCGAAAATCGAAGCCTTCGGGGCTCCGTCGACGCGTATACATTTAGAGCTTAACTTGCTTGATTTTTATTTTCAATTTTCTTTTCTTCATGACAAAAAAGAAAGAAATAAATAAATAAGCCGACGAGGAAGCTGACGGTCGATGACGTCAGACAAGATTTGGAGCAGGCCCAAAGCAGCTGTCGGTTGTTTCAATTCTTATTTTCCATTTATTTTTCTCTTTCTGCCGGATCGACGTCACCGAAACAGGATATGAATCCAGAGTGACGCGGATTCTGGAAGGCACATGCCACTCGAGATATTCAAAGCGCCAAAAGTTCTTTCTTTTTTCCGTTATAAGCGATCACTTTGTCGCGTCTCGTTTGAGAAGACGAACAACGCCTGTCTTTTTTACTCTATGTAACACACGTATACTTTAAACTCTAGACAAATTATTTTTATTCTATCGACTGGCTCGGAATCCGCAGTATGAAAAATATCCTGAATTATTTCCTAAAAAAAAATTTTATACACACGATACAAAATTTTTCTCGGCAAATTTCAGATTGGTTTGCTGCTGGACCAGACTCCAAGAACGAGACGTGATGAACACCGATGGACCCGGCGTAACATCACTAGAAATGTGCGTAAGACGCGCATTAATGTGATTCAGGATCGAAGACGTTTACATCAGATCGTGAGTGCCATTATCGCATAGTGATATAAAATAATTCTTTAACAACGAGATTTACAAAGATGATATCATACACAAATACAATATAAAAATCGCGCGACCTCCAGCCGCCTGGACTTACATGGCACAGCCATTAGCCGGATATGAACTTCCTGCCTTTCTTCAAAGCCCGATTATGTCGTATATTAATATGAGTATACCTATAGAACTTTATTAACTCATTTCCTGAAGCGAATTACGCACGCGATCAAACGTCACGTTAAAACGTTCCTCTACAGATCAATCGATGAAACGCACCGCGGTGCGTATCCATCACGTTGAACGAGAAAGAGGATAAAAAATATATACATTATTTTTGGCGAGCTACTGCAGCTGCGAAAATTCTCAGATACCACGTGGTTCTCGGGTGTGGTCCGGAATCATTTCATGTTGGACACAAAAAAAGAAAGAAGAATATTGAAGTAAAATAAAATTGTCACGTCTAGTCCGCGATATATAACGGTTAATTATTAAACTGCATATTTGTTGTTTCTGATCTCAGCTGGCGGGAAATGCACGGTGTAGGTCATAAAGAGCGACACAATTTCTTTGCCTGACTGATCTATAAGTAAATATTCACGTGAATGAGTTGTAAATCGCGTTGCGCGACGACCTTGTTTGTCAAAAATATATATAGATTTTTTCTTTCATCACTTTTAATTGAATTAAAATTTTTTCCCTGATTAGGTGTACCAAAAATCCGAATCGATGTGTCGAATTACATTATTGCGATGATATCCTCAAATTCTCGCGATTCGCAGGACATCATATAAAGTAATTTTTTTTCTCCAATGTCTTTTTTCTTCAAAGAATTTGGTGCCAATATTGTAATTGAATTAGGTACCTATTTATACGTATACGTATATATGTACGGAGATATTTTTATTTTTTTATTTTTTTTTGAATACGCTAATCGAAGCTTACGTACACATCGAAGACCCACCTACTTTCTCTTGCTTCTGGCACTCAAATATATATATAACATAGGTATATAATGTAGGTATGTATATACCTTTTATCTCTGCAGGAGCATTCGGCTCTAAAGCTTCATGTTATTCGCCCTCAGCCGTCATGATCATGAAAGAATATTTAAAAAAAAGACCAATCCGTAACTCATCCTCAGTTTTTGTTTTTTTTTGTCAAATTTGTTTCCCCAATTTCATAAATATATGTTGGTATAGTTGATCGTTTGTCATTAGTCACGATCCAAAGTTTGAATTTTTGATCGTAATATATTGGAAATTGATTAAAGAAATAAAAGGAAAAAAAAAATAAATAAATGTACCCGTGGGAATATCATTATCGGGAATAATGAGAAGATCGGAGCTGATCCGAAGTGGCTGTTGTCTCTGATATGCGAGTTGCGCTCTTTGGCTTCTCGAGGAAGAATGATTTCCTAATTTATCAATGTTGGCTTTCATGTTTAGTTGTTTCCCAGCGTCCCCGTATATCTCATCCCGCGGGGTGGTGGTTCACGCGATTTCTCGCAGACCTCCATGATATGCAAAGCGTTTTGGGTCCCGGTGGAACCCCGTAATGTTACGGCGGGCAGTTCTCTAGGTGTCTCGCGTCGCGGGAGGCCGATCAATAGACACAGAGAGAGCTCTTCGCGGTCGGTTGGCCGGGCCGGGGGCGTGATACACACGTAGGGATGAAGGGACGAAGAGGAGAGAAAGGGGAACACGACGGGAGGGGTGGTAAGGGACGTATGTATAGGAACTAAGGGAGCGCGCGCGGATCACGGCCAGGGGATCCCTCGGCGTCGGCGTCGGCGTCGGCGTCGGGATCGTCGTCGACGTCGTCGTAGATTCAGCAGATCCAGAAGCGGCGGTATAACCCCAGAAGCGTAAAAGTCTTCGCCCCGCGCGGGTCTCTGTCGCTTTTGAATAAAAAAAAAAAAACAAATAAATATATATATAAATTACAATAGATGTATCTAGATGTACTTGTATATGCTCCGTCACATATAATGGATTATGATAAAAATTGTTCGATTCGGTATACAGTTTGATGTATTATTAATGTTGATAATTTATATCCCGCTTTTTATATATCGCGCTTCGATCTATATCGATTGATTGATGCTGCTGCTATTGTACCGCTACGAGAGACAAACAAAGAATGAAAAATAATTCAAACCGTATAAAATGATCATTCTATACTTTACTTTTACACTTTGATGGCAATGATGACGATTATGATTGAAGTGAACTATTACAATTTTGTTTCTTTTCCTCTTTCTTGTCGGCCAGGTGAATGTAATACGCGTTTATGTGCTTTACAATAAAAAAAAGTAAACCAATTTTAAAAAAAGAAAGACGCGCTCTTTGCTTCGGCCATATAAGACGCGAGTGAGGGGATTGGGAAATTGTGATCCAACGATCGCGGGAGAATTGGGCGCGAAATTTATTGCACGGTTAAATTACTGTGGGAGGATCGCGCCCGTAACTATATATATGTATATATGGATTTGCAGGTTTTTGGATTTAAAGTCAGCGGCAAGCGATAACAACCACTAACTCATGAATAATTAAATCAAACTAGGGACACGATCACGATAGGTGTGAAGACATCCACGAGAACATACAGAATGTTGAATTAGTGAAATTTATTTATCTGGTGCTCCGAAAATAGTTTGATATCATGCGAAGCGCGGATTATTTTTCCGCTAATATATGAAAATGAAATAACTAGATGAATTTTTTTTTTTTTTTTTTGCTCAATCATTAAAAGTGTTTGAATAAAAATTGCGATTTCGAGAAACGTTGAATTTAATTTTTCTGTTATATACTTTTCATTTGTTTGTTCTTCATCATCGGGAAATTTTCTTATGCTCCACAATATATAATATAATAATTTCGTCAGACAAATCGGGAGACCCGAGAGAATGAAAGCTCGCTGATCCGTAGCCTGTTTGGAGTAACACGATAAGAGTAAGTATAATAATACAGATAATCCGATCGATTTTCAACGTCTGAGAAATGTTATGTCAGACGAATAGCTTGCTTTTCTGTGTACCACTGCACGCGTATAGCTCTGTATATCAATAAAGGTGTCTTATTTCGCACGTAGAATTTCTTTCGAAATTTCTCTGGCCACGGTTATTTTTATAATCCCTTAACCATTATATTGTTCCCGCGGTAACTTTTATATCTCGCGATACGCAATCGATAAAGAACATGCAGCTGTTTAATCAGTCGCCTCTTTTTTAAAAAATTCTTGTGCAGGTTGGATTCAATTTAATTCAATTACAGCGTGTTACCCGGCTTGTCTGCACGCCTCTGATTATAACTGGATTACAAAGTGCACCCTTCCGATCTCAGTTTCTGATGATATTAGACAGGAGATCATTTATTAGATAAAATGATAACACATTAGTTAATGATGGAAATAATTACAAATATGAAACTCAATTAGCTTTTACTCGAAGAACATTAAAATTTGCAGTCAACTTCTTTTCACGCTCTTCTGTAGTCAGTTCATTCGTCTACCTATATATGTATACAAATGTTTATTTTATCTGAGCGCATTGGTTTACGTGTTTTCTAAACATGAGCTAAGTTTTCACGCGGTAGACGAAAGACGTATATGCCAAACCTCGCCTGTCGAAAACTGTATATATTTATTGTGCTTGAAGTAAAAAAATAAAAATTGACTTTTTCCAGAGACGGCTACATTTGTTATGCTAATCATTAATTTTTCATGATGTTATAGTATAAACTTAAATTCATGTACTGCTGCTCCTGCGTGCAGTAATTTTATGTATATTATGTAAAATCGTTATCTAATTAACGATATTACAAGACAAACCAAGAACGCGTTGCACTTAACGGTGCAAACATTAGCGAACCATGCCTTCAAGGTAATAGAATTTGCGAGAGAATTTGTATATAATTCGAAAGCTCAATCAATCGGTTGTATTAGTATTGTCATGTATTAAGATACTTCGATGATGCGGGTGAATTTTCCTTTAACCTGCAGTCAATGATCTATTCACCAAGTATTTTTTTCACTAGTTTCAACAAAAAAAATAGGATATCAGCTACAACTCTAAATTTCGATTCATTTGAGCGATATCCTCTTATAGTTTAAGTACTTCTTCATTGGAATCGAAGGTCGGAAAATTATGGCTTCCCTTCCCACATATGTCTATATAGGTATTGTTATAGATTTCTCGACACCAGCAGAATCGTGACGACGGCACACATAAGTATATGTAGTTCATATTTTAAACAAGAACTGAATTACGAGGACGGAATCAAAAAACGAGCCGGCACCGTAAGGGTCTTGGTTAACTTATTATACTCATGTATTTGAAAATTAATGGGCTTGGTATTCCACAAAAATGCGGAGACGAATTCCGCGGCATTTTATTACATTTTTTTTTTGTTCAACATTTCGTGGCGCCGAAGAACGCTGAGACTATTGAATTTATTGCATAATAGGAGATCGAAGACCGTACGCTAATTCTCGGCTATACATACGATAATATCCAGGCCAGAGATATTAGTTTGTGGGATTTTAAACGGCATGAAACATTAACTAGTCCTCGAGGCACTTGCTGTGCTTCACAGAGACAGAATGAAGCTTTCTCATGTGTATACCTATGGGCTAGTAGACGCACACATATTGATATTCTAGTTTCTAGAAGCCAAACTGTCACTCGTCGCCTCCCCCCACAGCATTCGGCCCATGTGTTAATAACCAGCCTCACAGACTAGCTCATATGAATGTTTCTTAAATTTCCAGAATCACGTGAATGATCGCTAAATACCATTACCAAAATGTTAATAAAAGAGTATCGGATACCTCTGCCTTTGACGGTGGAGGAATATCGCATAGCTCAACTTTATATGATAGCGGTAAGCGGAGAAATACCTATTCTTAAAAAATATATACGAACTTTGTTAAATGTATATATTTTTCGTAGAAAAAATCTCGCGAAGAGAGCAAAGGTGTCGGAAGTGGTGTTGAAATTTTAGTCAACGAACCTTATACGGATGGCCCAGGCGGAAATGGACAATACACCCGTAAAATATATCACGTTGGTAGTCATTTACCTGCTTGGTTCAAAAGTTTACTGCCCAAGTCTGTATTAACTACTGAAGAAGAAGCTTGGAATGCTTATCCATACACAAAGACACGTTACACTTGTCCGTTTGTTGAAAAATTTTCTATAGAGATTGAGACCTACTATTTTTCGGACAATGGATATCAGGAAAATGTGTTTAAATTATCAGGAAGTGATTTGAGGAATCGAATCGTAGGTGAGTTGGGATCAGTTGAAAATAAGTTAAAAAAGTCTTTGTCTACAGCTTTATCTAATGTTCGATATTCTGAATTTCAGATGTCATTGATTTGGTCAAAGATCAACTATACGGTGACTATGTGAAGGAGGAAGATCCGAAATTATACGTATCTGAAAAAACTGGACGTGGACCACTGACGGATTCATGGCTAGAAGAATACTGGGCGGACGTCAAGGTTGCGTGATTTTTCAAGTATATCATTCAAAAGTGAAGTTAATTCAGAAATCACTTGAAGTATTACGGTTATCTTTTCTCAGGGGAAGTCTCAGCCAACCCCGTCAGGAAAGTCCCTGATGTGCGCCTACAAAATATGCCGAGTAGAATTTCGTTATTGGGGAATGCAAACAAAGTTAGAAAAATTTATTCACGATCATGGTTGGTAAAATTCACTCGGTCGATTATACGCAAAACTCCTCCTAAGTATTTCTAAATATATACAAGGAATTTTTTTCTCTGCAGCACTCCGAAAAACAATGGTACGAGCTCATCGTCAAGCTTGGGCCTGGCAGGACGAATGGCATGGCTTAACCATGCAGGATATAAGAGAAATCGAGCGGCAAACACAGTTAGCATTACAGCGTACGATGGGGCTTGGGGAATCTGGAGAAGAGGCTGCGGATGATGAAGATCAAATTGGATCGAGCAGCACAGTAACCACACCTCAAGATAAGGATGTTGCTAAAACTTTAGCTGCTACTTTGGGAAGTATAGAGAAAAATGAAGATCCTCAGAGCCCACCGTCCCTACGGAAGCAATCGGATATTCCAATTATTAATACAGCCATCAGTTCAGAAGGCGAAATAAGCCCTGAAGATTCACCTACAGAATTAACAGCACCAAGGTATTAAAGCACTAAGAAATACACCAAAGATCGTATAGTTTTTACCATCCAACCAATGATCCTGAATATAATGTTTTCTTACTGTTTCAACATCCAGACTGGTTGATGAGAGACACAACGTTAAAAAGGCATGGAAGAGAAGCAACCCATCACTGCATTCGCCGAGTTCAGCTAAAAGTTTTGATATCCAAGTAGCAAATTGGCGAATGGAGAGTATTGTTAGAGAGTCCGAATCTGGTAGCGAGGATGAATTTTTTGATTGTCAAGGTAAGTTACCGTTCGACTATTTGCATTCTAGAGCATGGCCATGATTAACCATTTGATAGAATAGGAGTAAAAATTTGATCGAGCATCAATAGTAAAATAATTGGATGATAGCTAGACTACACAATTTTGTTCGGACTCGCATCATTTTTACAATTATTCGTTGTTGTCCAGTGATCGTAGGTTTCGTGAAAATCTTATTTTTCAAATGAAGGTACAGGGTTGAACAGAATTCAGTTGAAAAAATGATGCCGTGTCAGTACATTTGCATAATCAATGCAGCATATAATGTAGCACGAGCTAGCGTTGACGGATTTGATTATTCAGTTTCTGTCTTTTTATGTGTACTCTCTCTTTGTTCTCTGTCGCACTCCGATACTGCAGCTGGGTTCATAATACCTACTATCCACAAAGGTAGGCGATGTAGGTAATAAAATATAGTTTAATCATATGCGTCTCAGAGAAATAATATAACTTCGCACACTCTTGATAAAGATGATTATTAAATAAAACAACCCGTGTATTTTATATTCAATATTTAACTAATGGTTAAACAAAATCTGGTTAAAAAAAAAAATTAAGGTTTATTTCATAATCTCTGATAAACTTTAAATGTACAAAATAAATTGAAAGCATGAAGAATTCTTATTATACTTTGCAGTTGCATGTGCCAGCATGGCTGAACACATACACTTTAATTAATAGCTTTGCTGTACAGATTTTGTAAGAATATATAACTTGTGGTAACAACAGGGATTACCGATATTATTGAAGTTTACAATTAGTACCAGAATCAGACTAATTTATACACTTGCAGTGAGTAATTTATCATTTCTATTCTTACCTTTAGGAAATTATAATTATAATTTCCCTAGAATGCAATTCTTACAATACAAGACTAGAACTACTGAGTAGATTAGGGTATGTTGTTCAAATATGTTAGTATTTATCAACACTGCCAGGGTAGAAAAAAAAAATTAACATTTCTCATTACGCAGAGGACTTTGGAGATAGTTCGTCATTAGCTAAATGGAGTTCTTTGGATCTTCTAGCTGAAGAGGATGACACCGTCTCTCCCACCGCCATAACGAGCAATAAGCAAGGTGAACTAGCAAGCGTATTATTCATATAATCGCACAATGATTCCAACATACAGAGCATCCTTCAAAAAAACTTAACACCGATTTTACCATTGCAGAAGATACAATATTCTCTCATTCATATTTGCAACGTGTCGCAAGCGAGAGAAGTAACAAACGGTTATATATCAGGTCTTCAGCAAGTATCGACGTATCCTGTCCTGCTTCGCCACAACATTCTCCAACTAACCAACCATGTAGAACGACCGTTCTACTAATTGTGTTACACGCTGGAAGTGTGTTAGGTAATTATCATTGCCAAAAATTTTTTCAACTAGTACTGTCTTACACATTTAATTGATGAAAATGTATGACTAAACACGAGATTGAATTAATCCTCTTTGCAGATGCTAACGTTGACTTGACAGCAAAGAAATCTGACATCACAACATTTAAAGGGGCATTCGAATCCGTTATGAGACAACATTATCCCAGCATGGTTGGCCACATTGCAATTAAATTTGTTTCTTGTCCCTCGATATGCACGGAAGGTCTCTGCATATTGTCAAGGTATTTATTCTGTCCGAAAGTTTCCTGACTTGATTCAAAGTATATTCGAAGTATTTGATCTGAACAAATTTATTGTTACAGTTTGAGCCCATACAGCTTTGACATGTCACCATCTTGTACCGATGCTCCTCAAGTTACACATGATACGATTCCTATAGGATCGATTCCATTGCTTGCGAGCTGTTCTCCAGATTATCAAGATGCAGTATCGCGAGTGGTTAGTGGGGCGAATCAAGTATATCAAGAGTTTATCAAAAGTGAAGAGGGTCGGGGATTTAACGGACAAATATGCTTCGTTGCTGATTCAGTTGGTTCGATATTAGGCTATGACACATTATGCCGATCCTCGCAATACCAATCTAGGCATGACAGTGAAAATAGTATTTTAGAAAATGACAATCAAGTCGGAGAAGATAATGATGGAAATGAAGATGGTAAACATTTATCAGCTCCCTCTCCAAGGAGAAGATCATCTTCGACGAGGTATTTCGTAGAAAATGTATAATTCCCATTTTCTAATCTATTTCTACCACTTTGCAATGCTTCGATTGTTTGATTTCAGCGATAATTCCCACCACTGCAAATTAGACTTCGAGGTTGGTGAATTTTTTATGTTCGGAAGTCCCTTGGCTCTTGTCTTAGCATATAGAAAAATATCCTGTACCGGAGACAAAAATACTAACATTCCTAGGCCATTGGTAAATCAAGTTTACAATTTATTTCATCCAACCGACCCAGTGGCTGCTCGCCTAGAACCTTTGATTTCTGCAAGGTTTTCACTTCTCCCTCCAGTTAACGTTGCTCGATATCAAAAGTATCCGCTCGGAAATGGGCAACCATATCACTTATGTGAGTATACTCAAAGATGTTAACATTTTCGTTTACTACTCAGTATTAAATACTTTTCAGTGGAGGCAGTCCAAACTAATCCACAATTATTTGTCGATGGTTTAAACGTGCCCAGTACACCTATGTCACACATGCGGAGAATGTCAGAGATATCACTACAAAGTACTATATCTGGAGTTGTTGATAATTTACCACTACAAGCTATATCAGCCCGTAAGTTTTCCGTGTGCCTTATTTAGGATTATTCTACATATTTTTTTTTAATTTTACTTCTAAAGAGAACTAACGAACGTCAATCTATTTGCTCTGTAATTTTGCAGTGACGCAGAAATGGTGGGGGAATAAAAGGATAGATTATGCTTTATACTGTCCCGAGGGTCTGGCGAATTTCCCAACGAATGTCTTACCTCATCTATTCCATGCAAGTTACTGGGAGTCTTTCGATGTGATTGCTTTCATACTACGTCAACTCGGAAGATTCGATTTACCCATATTAGGTGGTGAAGAAAAAGATCTTACATGCTTCCGTCCAGGGCAGCCTAGAGAAAAATGGAACAAAAAACGAACGTCCGTTAAACTTAAGGTACGAAGTCGGATGACATAAATCTTACGATTGGCAAAGATAGATCAGTTTTTTGAGTAAGTACCAATTCATTTTCAGAATGTAGCCGCGAATCATAGAGCAAATGATGTTATAGTGAGAGAAGGTGCTCCTCAAGTATTAATTGCAAGGTTTATGTATGGCTTCTTGGACATGATAGCATTAACAGGTAAATAATGCGGATTAGTATAGTTCATGAGATTGGTTTGATTCCTATTAACACACTACAACCGAAATTAAAATATATTCCCAGGAGAAAAAGTAGACATACATATTATGAAAGATGCGCCAGCAGGTGAGTGGACATTTATGTCTACTGAAATAACGGATAAAACTGGAAGAGTAGCATATAAAATTCCTCCCGAAAAAGCATTTGGCTATGGAATGTATCCCGTGAAAATGGTTGTGCGGTAAGTTGCGAGCCTAAAAGAATTTTAAATGATGGGATCATTGTAAATTTGATAGTATATCTTGGATTGCAAACTTTTATAACTGTATTGATAGAAGATACCTTATAGGGGTGATCACACGTCATTAGATTTTTTTATGGCTGTGATACCGCCGAAAACAGAGTGTGTTGTATTCAGTATTGATGGCTCCTTCACTGCTAGTATGTCAGTTACCGGAAGGGATCCAAAAGTCAGAGCCGGTGCCGTCGATATAGTAAGGTGAGAATACAACTGAAGTCTCGGTATAAAATATACTTTGGTGATCATCATGTTCTAAGTAAAAATAATTGTTTTTATTAGGCATTGGCAAGAATTGGGCTACCTCATCATTTATATCACCGGAAGACCTGATATGCAACAGCAAAAAGTTGTGTCCTGGCTATCTCAACATAACTTTCCTCATGGCTTGGTGTCATTTGCCGAGGGATTATCTACCGACCCTCTTCGACACAAGGCTGCATATTTGAATACGTTGATACAGGTGAATTATCGATAATATTGAACCGATTCGTATCAAAAGAGGTACCAGATGTAAAGCGATTATTTTCTGATTTTATAGGAACACGGCGTGCTGATTCATCTAGCTTATGGCAGTAGCAAGGATATAAGTGTCTACACCGCAATAAACCTTAAACCGAATCAAATTTTCATAGTCGGAAAAGTTTCAAAGAAGCATCATGCTCTTGCTACTGTGCTTCATGAAGGCTATGCTGCTCATTTAAGTGCTTTAACAGCACTTGGCGGATCAAGACCTGCGCAGGGTAATGCTCGCATGGTAATCCCCAGAAGTCAATTTGGGCTCCCTGGTCAGAATGCATCATTACGCCGGAGAAGGTAAGATTGTTGTTTTAAGCCCAATATTATCAGCTTTTAATATCTATGTTACTGATCGTTTCAACTAAAAACTAGAAAATTGATGTATTATTCATGCTGTTAGCCACGAATACTAGATACTTTATGCGATGCATTAGTAACAAAAGATTTCTCTTTTAATATACTAGTGTGTCAATTTCAACATTCATTGTTACCGCTTTATTCTTAAAAATGACTCCGCATTGTCAGTAGACTAAATTTTGCTTTACCGAAAGATGAAAAAGACTGGATAACACGTTTAGGTCAAAAGTTATTCTTCCCTGGAACAGCCTTTGAATAACCGTCAATATTTAATGTGCCATGATACAAATTTTAGCTATTCGGGATCATCCATACCTAGTACACGTTGAATACTCAAAAACAATATAAGATATTTCTCAAAAATCTAGATATGAGTTAGTCAGTTAGGTTACTGAAGCATGCTGATTGTTGTGTGTGAGTGAATGTGAGCTTAGGCTCTGTTCCAGTAACGACACAGCAGTCAACTCACCGGCGCGCAACAGTGTGTACTCAAAGCGGAAAGTCTACCTTAGTCACATCTAACACAAGCCTATTATCTATCTGCAATTATCTTACTCACATTGGTAACTATCTCCTGTGTTTCTTTTCCTATCTTGCTTGCTCTCGTGAATTCTTGGTGCAGAAAGATTGATTAGAAGAAAAAATAACTACAGAATAATTTTTTGAACAACATTATGAATTAAATAGCTTTCAAATAATTATTCCGAGTCAGTGAATTTGAAGACAAAAATAATCCAGGACAAGCGAGATCTTTCTGCTAAAAATGTGCTATCACCAGATTTTGCTTTCACCGTAGAAGTCAACTGCACTTTAGTGTAACAAAAAGCTTAAAAGGATATTGATTGCAGGTACCTGCTATGAAGATATATCGTGCGCAGCGTAGCTACTATTTGCTCCCACCAACAGCTGCCTCTACCCTATAATCTGATTTACAGTTTTACTATCAGCCATACTTATGTCCAGGATTTGTGGTTAATCTACCGATTGATTATCTATCGCAAGAATAAACTCTTTGTCCTTACTCCCGAAAAGACTGGTCTCACTTTATCGAGAAAGGTAAACTAGCATCCGTCGGTGTCCAAAAAATTTTTAGATGAGTGTTTAATGTCTAGATAACCGCTGCTCGTACAAATAAACACAGATAAATAAAATTGAAGAGTAATAAATTTGAAACGAATAGTCGCAGTTACTTCATGCACGATGATCGTAACATGTTAATTAAATAATATAACAACACCACAATTCGCGGACATACAACATAAACCTCATTTTATTTTTTACTTATCACAAGTTCAACTCGCCGATTTTTGACAATTTATTTTAGGCCTCCAAATTGAGTTGAAATATCGACCAGTCAACAAAATAATGTTAAAGCAATCTATTACACCATTGAAATTCACAGCAGCCAAATTACATTGCATCTCACATGTTCGACGTACAGAAAAACTTATTCCTTGGACTATACCTTTGCACGAAACCTACATGACATTGGAAACTCCGAAAATATTACATTTATTCAGTTAAAAGGATAAACTAAAAACCAGTTTGATTTTTGGCTTTACAGCTATTCTGCAGCATTTACAATCGCATATCAACCTGTACAGGATCTCGTCTTGCTTGTTTTGCGGCCTGCCTCATACTATCACATTATCCACAATTCCTAACATATTTTTCTCATCATTGTATCCATTTTATTCATTAGGGTGATCATCTTTCGACAGAGGAGTAAAGGCCGAACTGCATAGCAGAGGAATTTTTTTTTCATAACTTTCAATGTTCATTTACAGAAACCTGCAAGCCCCTAAGCTTGGAATTTTCACCTCCATCTAATCAAATATTAACGCTGCACCAACAATGATGTATCCTGCATGTACACCATGACTACCTCATGTCAAATTCATCCACATGTCCGATACTCACTATTTGCCTAGCGAGTCTAGTGGACCTTGTGTTCTTTGTATATGAGTAGAATTTATTCCATGTGTACAAAAAAAAGTAGATATCCCTATTTCACATGGGTTTTGTATCACTTACCCCACACCGCCCTCTCATTCAAGTGGGATCTACAATCAAACAAGTGAAACTGATTAGACCAAATATTACTTTGATGTGAATGTACCTATCCATAGAAAGGGGCACCGCTGTTTGTTTGCATATGTCGCACAACTATCATAGTGTACTCATTAGTAATTATCTCAAGATTGGAAACTGAAAGATCAGTGTCTGAAATAAATTAAAATTAATTGCTCGGTTTAGGCTTTACATGCAACACAGCGTAGAATTGATTTGAGTCCTGAAGGCTAAGGAATCACAAAAGGTCTTGACTCTACTCAATCCTTTGCGCAAACAAGCTTGACTATACCACAGTGTTACTCCACAGGCTGTATACTAGATACCAAATAAAGTATCATGCAATTATTGTACAAAAAACAAGGAGCGCTTACCACCCTTTATTTTATGATTAAATTCTACAATTAATTTATTAATTGTCTGTTTACGAATTCTGTGGAGTAACAGATAATTCATTTGAAACGTTAATTTCATAGCTCTTTCAGATCAGCAAAACGTGCGATATCACATCCGTTGGCTGGTGAAGTGTGCGTCTTGGAAAGGAGTACGAGTGTTGGGCCACCTTCATCTTTTCAAAACCCTCCTCAAATGAACAGAACAGCAGCGCAAGACAAACTCTGACGATTCGCACGCTGTCGCTCATTCTTTGAGTCACGACAGCATAGTCAAGTTGATAAGTAGGACGTTAACGAAATACAGTCCTAGTTGTGTAACCGAGTGGTTGCTGCCAACAGACGATACAATTTTTTACGTTGTTGACATACGTACTTATTTTTTTAATGTCTTCACAAGAACTAGCAAATATTTAAGCCCTTTTATCATTACTTTTAAAATAGGTATATGTCAGTTTTATGTTTGACTTGTTATCGCTAATTTCCAACAGTGTCCAATTAGCTATACGCTTATATGTCCTGTACTATTTATAAATTTGTTTCACTGATGAGATGAGTAATGTATCTGAAGCAGTGATTCAAAGAGATATTATGAAATGAAGAGTAGGAATATTTAATTCACTTAATCAATGACGAACAGACGCCAGTCTGGCTATGATTTAATGAATAACGTCATGCGGAATATTACAGAAGAATTTTGATAATCAAGATCCTGGAATTTCCAACCATTCTTAAAACCCTTATACATAACTATAAAGCTAATTTATCATGAATGGCATCAATGCACTATAGCGAGTAAGTTGTGAAAACTTGTTGAAACTGTTACCTGAATCTCCCTGTTGTTATTAAGGTAAAATATTCTTATTCATGATGTTATATAGTAGAGATGATTTATGATGATTTGAGTATCATTAAATAATATCCCAAGGTGAAATTCAGCATAAGTTTTGGACGTGATGTTAAAAAAAACATCCGAACCTTTCAAATGATTAGAAAAATTCGCTAAAGTATGCAGAAATCAAATTCAAAATCATTATATACCAAACCGTCGCCAAGTCATTGCTGTTAGAGCGAAAATAGAAAAAATGCGAGTCGTGACTCGGTGGGACCTTATCAAAACTGCAAACAACAAATCAATAGTTGTTATATAGTCAAATTGAGTTAAAATTTAACCATTGTTAAATAATTGGATAATGTATCATATAACTGAATTAAATGGAATTCCTTTGAAAAGATAGATCTGTAAAAGCACGACGATAGTATGAATATACATATATCAATGATATTTAGTTGTTCATCCAGGTGTGTCTCCATATCTACTTTATTGCTATCATGTGCGTCATTATAAGACGAAACAATCTATAGTCCAGAAATCTGCAGTTGGCTATCGCCCGAATGAGAATTCGGTCCTTTTGGAATTCATTCAAAAATCCTAAGAGCAAAGTCTCGCTTACGACTGTAATGTTTTTTGTTTTTCTCTTTTTCAAATCTCTAGGTTTTTATTTGATGCGAGTGACCTAATTACCAAGATCGTATTTAAAAATTCCGAACATCTCTATAGCCCGTGTTGTATTTGCTATGACATATTCAATACTGCAATGTATAAGACGTTGACACCATACATATTGACTGTTTGTATCCTAACTTTAGTAATAAGGTACAAAGGTAGATCTATATATATATAAATATATATATATATATGTATATATATATATATATATATTCCTATGTCCATACGTGATTGCAAAGTATTTTAATTATGTAAACGAACGATTACAATAAGTGATAATAAAAGTTATATTTTTGTTAGTCTAACTCAAATAATGTTATAATTGTTAAGTAAACAATGTGATTCTTCAACACGACTTTGTTTCCCTAGAAAATGTCATTTGTTTTACAACCTTAACGTATTAATATTATTTTAAAAACAAGTTGTCTAAAAGATGGGCCCAGACAATTTGGGTCTACCCACAATCTGTACATGTACTTGAATTTTCATAGAAAATCCCAATAAATTTAAAACGATAGACGCTTAAAATTTTTTTTATCAATATCCTTAAACATTTTAAACTCTCTACTCTTAGCAAATACCTCAATATTTTGTCAATTACACTTACTGGACTCAATAGGTTTGCGAAATTAGAAAAATATCCAGTAATTACCGTCCTCCTTAGTAACTACTTCACTGCAAAAGTTCTGGCTAATTTCCTAATACTTGTGCCAACTTAGTTCTGTGAGTGGTAAGAATCTCAAAGAACTCGCGGAAGAACAGTTCGGCAGACTCTTCTAAGTAGACTTTTCTTCTGCCAACAGCTTCCAGTTTTTCTTTAGCCTCTGATAATTCCTTTTCTTCCCGTTCGAGATCAGGCATTTTGTCACGTACATTTTTGATCAGATGTTTCATATTATCAATTGATTCTTTTAATTTGGTTTCCTCCGCCTTAGCAGCAGCTTGTATTTCCTTAATACGATCTTTATTCTCGCAAGCTTTGGAAAGTAGATCCTGTTTTTTCATTTCAAGCGCCGTGAACTGCCCTTCCAAAGAATCCAGCTGCTGTTGATCGGATTCTATTGTGGCTTTGATGTTTTTGATCTGCTTCTCCATATTTTCATAATAGGCGGCCATCAAATTTGCTTTTTTATGCAGTTCATCCATGATGTTCCGGTTAATGATACCTGTGACAGGCATTGCTATGTCATACAAATCAATGTCTGCTTTTTTATCTAGATGTAGGTAAATGTCTTTGTTATATGCAAATACAGCCTTGTTGACAGTGTTTCTGGCTGCACCGAGTTTCAGATCCAATGTATAAGTTTCCTTTTCAAGGTCTTCCAAATGCTTGTTCAGTTCAAGCATTTGGTTTGCCATAGCTGCACAACTCTCAACAATTTCATCTCTTTCAACTACTGACATTGGTTGTGATTCGATCTGTGCTTTCAGTTCTTCCTGTCTCAGTTTTTGCTCTTGCATTATTGTCTGCAGGTACTGCACCTCCTTCTCAAGGCGCACGGTCTCAGCTAAATGTTTTTTCTCCATGTCTTTTAGTTCATTTATGTGAGTATCCTGCTTAATTTCTTGACTTTTCGCCGACCGTAAAGATTCTTCAAGCTCTTTAATTTCATTATCTAATACCTGGCCTATTTCCTTTGCATCATCCAATTTCTTGTTTTCACTTTCAAAGTCCACTGTGGCATCAGAAATATCTGTCTCACTAACGCCCTGTAAGGAAGCAACTTTCTTCAAATAATTATCAGTTAGTGCAGCTTCTTCACCTGGTTTTTCTTCGTTCCAGGCCTTGTAGGCATCCAACAAAAATTGAAATTTCAGTCGATTCACATCCCCAGAGATTTCGCTCTCCATGAGAGGTAAGGTTTCCAGCTGAAAATGTTCAGAGGCCAAATCCTTAATGGCACAAGTCTCAGCCAGCCAAGAGAGCCAGCCTAAAACGTGAGGCCAGGAATGCATAGCATTAGCAGTCTTAAGCCAGGATTTATTGATCGGACCTGGGTAATGAAGTTTTTTGGCAATTTTTGGCAATTCCTCGACATAATTGAGAAGTGTTAGTCCCTGTTTAACGTCCAGTAATTTTACTAACAGATCTGAAACTTCTACAAACATCTTAAGAGTTATTGGTCTCAAACTACCAGTGCTGTTGACTAAATTTGACCGTTGTACGGATTTGAGGTAGGAGTCAATTTTCTGAAGCATCTCTGCTTGAAACGATTTTTCTCCCAGAGGTCTGCTGTCCTTGCGTGATGATCTTGCACCAATGTTACTTGCTCGTTCAGCTGATGGCGATCTTGCTTGCAGAGAACTTCCTGAAGGCGGATAGTGATGCCGCGAGGTAGAAGCACTTTGAACGATACCTGGAGTAACAGCGCCCGGTGTTGGTGTACAGGAGCCATATTGAGAATGTTGAACTCTTGCTGTTGATTAATGAATCCACGATAACAGAGGATACAACAGGGGGGACGACTTACGACAACATGAGAGGAATGCTGAGATCATTTGCAAAACTGTTCCATTGGATTTGATTAATCCGAAATGGTGTCGTCTGAGTTTCCAGTGCTTGCACCTAAAAAAGTATGTGTTCAATTGCTTACCCGGTGGTTTCAGGCTTGATTTTCTGCCGTTGTCAGCCGATGAGGATCTGATTCTTGGACGAGGAATAAGCGTCTCTTCGGACGCCGATCCTGTTCTGGATTTCAACGTTTGTGTGCGTCTACGATCATCCTTGTCGATTAGCGATACCCGTACAGGATTAGCCGACAGTCTACTCAGTGACGACTTTTTATGCATTATTTGTCACAAGTTGTCAGCTTTTTTTTTGTGTTTTCTTCCTCAGGTGAGGACCGTTATGGTCTACGTCCCAAGAGCTTTCAGTTTGCGATTCAAACTTCCAACATTTTATCAGACGCACCAAACACACTGTGACAGCGACGAGAATGGACTGTTGGATGGCGCCGAGCGGTTGAGAATTGCGAATTCAAATAGTAAATGAACCGATGCGCACGCCAGTATGTTAAAGCGTTGGCATTGGGCGTTGTTTAACGCCATAAGCGCTGATTGGTCTCTTTGCTCAACAGGTGGAATTGCACCAAGCAGACGGATTTGAGAGCTAACCTTACCCGTGCTTCCAACTTTACTGTACTACTTCACGAGAACAACTGGAGTGTATTCCTTTAACGGTGCAGTCCCATACTCCTTGGGTGCAAGGACTCTAACCTTTGCTCACATGTATTGTGCTTCGTATATTCTATTTATATTTTCGTGTTTTTCACTCAATCAATTAGATTTTACTTAAAGATCTATCTTTCACTTTCACTTGACAAAAATTTCTAGTCTGCTAAGGGAGATTGTAATATGTTTTTGGGAAAATAATGCAACGCCGATGACGTGTAAGAATCGACCCATCAATTTCCATGTTTTCAAACATTTTTTTAAAATCAACCATCAAGAATAAAAATGCAGAAAAATTAACAGCCTCTTTCGTTTATTATTTATTTTGACGAACAGCAGAATAAATAACAATTCACGATCAGTATCCAACATTTGAAAAATAAAAATGTCAAATTCTCTTTGATATTACCATCACACGAATAGTTAAAGTTTGAATGGCAGTTATTTATCGATGTGTCTTTCTGATTTAATAAATGTAACAAAAACTCTAAGATAACCATGAAATTATATTATTAACATTTCGAGTATTGATGTCCAAAACTAAGTTTGTAAAATTTCAATCCTACTGCAAGTAATGTCTGTTCCTATCTAACGTGATTAAACTGAAAAGTATTTGTTGGGATATCTTTCAAAAATGTCTGAGTCTCATCATTTCATAATGGTAGGGAGACTTTACAATTGATTCACTAAATAGAATTACTTGATTAAATTTGATTAAATTTGATGACAACAGCAACCTAGGATCTGTTGAATAATCCTCATGTTATAATGACCCACATGAATAATAACCAACTTTTATCTTTGGAATAAGAGAAATACAAATGTGATTTAAATCTTTTCAGCAATATGAGCAGTAAGGTGAATGTGGAGAGAAAAACCATTGCTCTGAAAAATAAGAAAGATTCTTCCGAAGGTGCTGTAAAGCGTATTGTTCAGCCAGTGAATAAACAGGTTGGCTATGATTATTTTTATTACAAAAAAATCAAAAAATTTTGGCAATCGCGACTTCTTTGATTATCGACATTTATAAATGCTTCATGTAAAACCTGAGTTCCAGTAGTAGCTATGAAATTTATGCCTGAATTTTTTCAGAACTCAACCCTTGCCCCTTCTGGGGAGTTGTTGGTTTTTGATAATTGTAGTACGACCGTGCAGGTAACGGTCAAAACTAAAGGCCGTAAGCGTACTTCTACTATGGTGAGTGGCAGCCCAACAAATCACAAAGCGATCGAAGAGAAGAAAAAGGCTAGTGCAAACAGTGAAAATCTTCAGAATTGGGGAAAAATCTTAGGAGATCAAAATCGCCTAGTCATGAAGCAGAATCTGCAGCAGTATGCTACTAGAACTCATTCTTCTAAATCAAATAGACAGAGCAGTTCAGATTCTAAGGAAGCTAGAAGATGCTTGGAAGTTCATAGATCTCAACGATACGAGCTTGGTGTAAGGATCTATGTCATAAATTGATGTATTGATTTAATCGCACCAGACACAAATTTATTTACTTTCTGCAGCAGATCACTGGCAAACATTTGGACGAAATTCCTGTCAAACAGGCGTCAACCACCAGAAAATCGATGGAACAGATCAAAACTATTCTGCCTTCTTCCGTAATGCCTTCTACAACTTCGATTGGCAGTAGCATGGAATCTATTGTTGTAGTTGATAGAGCTGTGCAATGTGGAGGAATTTTTGATTCTACTAACGATAGATTTGGTGTTTTCAATCCTGTTCGCACTCTAGGCTTTTTAATGAAAGAGTTAGAGGGACTGGCTAAGGATGAAAGATCCAGTAAAATCCTTTCTGAAATGGAGCAAGCTTTATTAAGGATACCAACAGAGCCTGGAAAACCAACTCCTGCCGTAAGTCGACCTCTCTTGTATGACCTTCAAGACTTTTAATAGGATGTTGGCATCCCAACCGTTTTAACATCCAATGTTTCAATGTATTTAGGATGTAGACGCAATAGCTGTTCGAGCACAGCTAGAGGCCAGTACAGCCAAGCTGGAAGCAACGAGCAATAAATTGAACGCAACTTGTGAGAGTCTACGTGAACAGAGAGATTCATTGCAACAGTACGTTTACAACCGCCCAATATTATGAGGTCCTACTGAATACATATACGTGATCGTCTGCTATTCTTGTTTACTTCACGGATTTTATTCCTGTTTCAGACAAACACAAAGGCAAGCTACACTTTTGGAAGAAGCCAGACATAGAGAAGTAGAGTTGGAAGTCGAATTAAAAAAGTTAAAGATAAAACTAGACGATGCAACAAAATTGAATGCATCTGCCCAACAAACAATCTTTGAATTGAAAGAAGAAAACAAAAAAATCGAGGCACTACAGAAGATGACTACAGAACTTAAAAGCGAACTCAATGATCAAATCGAATTGGCTCAACAAAGATTTATGGAAGGACAGTATCTTAGATTAGAAAAAGAAAAATTGGTAGTTCTATCAGCATACAAAGATTCTCAGCTGGTTGAGCATCGTGCGGCAGTTAGAGAGCTTCAAAACCTCATAACTGAACAACTTACCGGTTTGCGAGACGCGTACAAGGAATTGGAGGACTCTCCAATTAGGCAAAATTCAATGCTCATTGGTGGAAAAGCTTGTTCCTCTCCCACCCCAACATCTTCAGAACATTCTAATGTAAACCATCCCTGGCAAGGCTTGTCAGATATCTCTTTGTCGGCTCTTGAACAAACGACTCACATTTCTGGGCCAAAGAAAACTTCTCCAAATCAAGGCAAGGACGTCTCGTATCATGCGGAAATGGCTGGCGATTCAGAGAGAAAGCGGACAGTTGCTGATCTCAAATCACAGCTTGAGTTCATCAGTTTACCTGGTGGTGAAACTTCACATACAATATCCTCACCTATTTATAAGGGTGAGGAAACAAAACGCCACAGTAATACAGGGATTGGAGACGAGGTGGATGCTAGCCGGGACAAAAGAAATCACTTATGCAACATTGTTGCTGCGATTGCAGAAACAGAAAAGCCGCTTTCCACAGACGACATAGATGGAGATAGTCCGAAACATAGAGATGAAAATGCAGTGAAGAGTTTGTATAAACCGAGGAAATCATTTGAAAAAACCAGAAAACATAGATCCACCAAGGACCACTCTAGGAATAAATCTGTAGTGCGCGACGTATCTAAACCAAATAAAGAATATTCTTCGGGGAATCCCATAGACAACAGCATAAAAGAGCACTTCCAAAATATCTTTAAGGACATGCGACAACAAAGTCGAATTCCAGTAAATATCCCAAGTCCTCCGCGTCATTATCCACACCCTGATTGGAGTGATACCTCTCTGCCAAGTATCAGTGGTGTTTCAGGATCAAATATTATTTAAATACCAAACTGAAATCTGAAAATGATATCGCCAAAAGCATCCATGGCAAAAGCGCTATCCATCAAAGAAGAGATTGCTGTCAAATTGAACAGCGTCAGAAAGTTTAGAACGTACTATTCATTACAAACTTCGTCAGAAATCGTATGAGGATTTCTCTTTGAGGATCTGCACACCCATGATTTCAAGCCAGAGAAACTCCGTCTTCCATGTGGAAAGGTATAATTAATTCATGCTGTTAAAAAAAATTTCATAGATTTTGATGATGTGTGATTGCTACATCGAAGATATATGACCAAAGTGAGAATTTTCGAATTAGAATAAGTGTTCTTCAAATTTACACATATAGGTATTATTTTTCTCGTACCAAGAGAACGCACTTTTATGTCAAATTTGTACGTAATAAAATTATAATAAGTTGCTAATGTGATCACCGACTCCTGAGGTAGGAGGATTGACCTTCTCTTCCATTGTACTGCGTTAGTACGTTTGAAATAAAACTATGAGTAAACAGACTCTTAATGCCAAAATTCTGCATTTGCTACTTGTATTTTATTTCTTAGGGAGTGAAGTAAAACATACTCAATAATTGTTACTGATTTCAATATCCATCTGTATAACAATTATTACTACTTCAATACTATTATTTTTGTACTACTTTTCATTAAATAAATAGTTGTTTCAATTCGATAAATACGGACCTTCATAATTAGTTCCAAACTTATCGTTTTGAATATTGCAATACTTTCAGACATTTGTAATCAATTATTTCCCAAGTCCATCTATGCCAATCAAGTATGGTAAGATGAAAAAGTGTTGCTTCCTTTGACGCAATTCTACACTACATAATTTATACGTAATTTGCCATTTAAATTTATATAACCAATCAGGTATATTCTGCATATTTTGATATTATAATTTCTTTAACTGACTTGTGGGGACTTCAATGTCACCCAGTTCTGAATTCATGTTATTGGCTCACAAATACAGTCATTACATTACCAGTGACTTTTTTCTGATGTTCAACCATCGTCACTTATATTTAACCCCAGAAATTACGACGTAGTTACGTTTTTTGAATTCTCCTGGAATATCTCGTATAGTTAGGACTGCATTATTACACACTTATCATTCGTTTGGAAGACAAGGCAAGTCATATAACTACCATGGAAGCTAGCGATAACATGGTAAGTATATAATATTACTTCTTCCTATCTCTATGAGGTACAGATTTATGACATTCAAGATGTGGAGTATATAATAATTTTTTTTGTTGTGTAATCTTATAGAAACATCAAGAGAATATACAAAACAATGCCAAAGACAGTTGGAGAGCACTTTTTAACTTGCTAACTGGCGGGGTGAGCACCATTAGTAGCAAGAAAAAATTGGAAATAATCACCGACTAACACAACTGGTTTATCGTTCTTTTTTCAGAAAAATCTGATAGATATCAGTGAGAAGGGGATAGATGTAAACTTACTGGGCTTCACAGCTGGCATCGGTGTGCTGACTGATGGAAAACCTGAATCTACAAACGCTGGATTGAAAGCCGAAATATCAACTCCTTGGGGATCAACCGCATCGGCTGGATTCCAAGGAAATTTAGGAAGAGCAGGTGTGGGTGGTGGATTATGGGCTCGTGGGGCCTTAACTCCAGAAATAGCAGCAAAAGCGGGCTTGGGAGGAGTTATTAATCCACAACACATCAGCGGGGGACTCATCGCAGGTGCAAAAACACCAATAACTGGAGAGCATGTTGCCAATCTGAGCGGGGACTTCAATTTGGTGAAAAGTAATTGAAATAGAAGATATTATAAAAAGATGAGTTACAGTTGATTTAGATCTCAATATGTGATAATATTTTTGAATTGTTACTTAGAAATTAGTGGCACAATGGCTCAATGGTGTATATTGAATAAAATTTTTACTTTTGGATAGTATAATCTCTGAAGTTTCCCAATGGCTGTTCCCCACCACATTAAGTGTTGTAAAAATGTGATAGTGTATCACAAATTGCGTCAGAATTATGAACATAAACAAAGCCATATAGATACACAAATATGTGTGATACAGACTGCAGGTGTGGGGTGGAGCAATATGAAGTGTCTGAAGTTCCAAATTACACATTGGACGATCACATCTTTGACCCGATAGCTTTTATTAATAAATTATAGCAACATGCCGGAGGTTGTGGTCCTTGGTTCATGCATGGTTGACTTCTCTTGGTAAGAGCTCATATTCATAATGTGTCTGATATTCAATCATCATATCTTCACGTATTTATATATCTTAATGATACAAAAATGTGTTCATATTATGTGATAATTTAGATTCATTTCGATCTGGTCATGAAATCACTCGATCAGATTTATTCAGTCAACATGTGTCTCCATCGTGACGCTTATTCGACTCTCCAAAATTCCATTCATAAGAATATTTAATCCACAAACATATCTACGTTTAGTTTTAGGTTACTCTCTACTCAGTTTTGAATTATTCTGTAATTCAATGTTACTTGTTATTTTACTGTTAAATTTGCCATAGTTATTCCTCACGGTTTCCCAAGGCAGGAGAGACATTGTGTGGCAAAAGATTTGTAACGAGTAATGGTGGAAAGGGAGCTAATCAATGTGTGGCTGCTGCCAGACTAGGTAGCTCAACTGCTCTGATTGCATCGGTGAGGGTCTACGGTTGCAACCTCTTTCAGTTTTTCTGTAATTGTTGGCGAGCAGAATTTCTCATTTATTGTTTGGTGCATTTAAATCAGTTAGGTGCAGATAGCTTTGGAAGAGAATACCTTGAGAAGCTGAAACTCGAGAATGTAGATATTTCAAAAGTACATCTCCGTGATGGCATACACAGTGGTATTGCTCAGATTACTGTTGCAGACAGCGGTATGGTTTCATTATACTCACACGCGAATATATATGAGAACACAGTTAGCTAATGGAATATGCTTTGTATGAATCTCAAGTTTGAGCAAGAGCAGTGTATGTCAAATAAACATGATTTGATATCTTGTCTAGGAGAAAATACTATAATCATTGTACCTGGAGCCAACACGCTACTCAGTCCTGAGGATGTAGATGATGCCCAAGAACTTATAAAAAATGCTAGAGTATTGCTATGTCAATTTGAAACGCCGCTGTCTTCAACGCTGGAGGCGTTGAAGATCTTCAAAGGACGTGGTAGTTATCTACTTTTAGTTATAATAGAAGCTTCAACTATCTTGGAGTTATCACATCGCCATTCTAGGTTTATCTATACTGAATGGAGCTCCAGCTATACAGAACCCTGATCCTGAATTGTTAAGATCATGCGATATCTTTTGCATAAATGAAACAGAGGTATGGATGAAGTCTCCCAAATAAAACTGAGTGCTTTTGATCCTGGAAAGTTACGAAAACTACTAAAATCTGAAATCTAAATTCAGGCTGAGATGATGACTGGTGTTCGAATTTCTGGATTATTTGAAGCACAGATTGCAGTCAATGAGCTTTTAACTCAAGGATGCAATGCAGTTCTCTTAACACTTGGTGCATTGGGAGCTGTTTATGCTTCTGCGAGTAGTAGAAACGTGATTCATGTACCGACTGATGAAGTTACACCTATCGATACGACTGTAAGTAGAATAGTGAAGAAATCAGAATGTGACACTTTTGAAATGAAATAAGATTAACGATGAGTCACCAATTTCTAGGGAGCTGGTGATGCTTTTCTAGGATCATTTGCATATTTTGCTGCATATCATACGAACTTATCAATAGCCGAGATGGTGAAGAAGGCATGTTACGTCGCATCGCAAACTGTTCTGAAAATTGGTACTCAATCAAGTTTTCCATTTAGGAAAGATCTTCCAGCAGACTTGTTTGCTCAATGAACTATAAAGTTTAAAGAGCGCAGAAGAAAAGTGATTACGTTGATATTATAATGATATACGGGGTTTTTTCCTGGTACATTATTTATCTCTAATAATTATGTATGCTCAATTAAATAATAAATAACAATAATAATAATTTACAGAGATAAGTTTGTCGAAACTAAATTCTGATCTCAGTCTCTTTTTCAGCAACATCATCCTATCACTTGGTTTTTGTCTACTAATCAAGTTGGAGTCCACATGGATTTTATACCATGCACTCACCTGTCGATATTCACAAAGATTATGATTACAGTAATCAATAAAAACTGCTGATGAGTGCTTTTTTTTTCAAGCACCTCATTTTTTTTAAACTACAGATATCAATGTTTGCCGAGTAGAAAAGATTAACTAAGAATACACAAGTTTTATTGTGTAATCCACTACTATTCCAGTATCGAAGAAAAAGGCGAGATCTAATCTAGTGCCTGCAGATTAAATGAAATCAACTCCAATAGTTCGCATAACACGTGTGCAACCGTTTATCTCTTTGCTTTAAATAAAAATTGCAAGTACAGCAGCAGCAGTCAACGTATCAATTTTATTGGATTCTACAATCTTGAGCTCAAGAATCGATAGAGATTAATCATCCATTTTTATACTACTGTATAACTGTAAAAATTTCCGATCATACAGAAACCCGAGGTATCATTTCAATTGGCTTCAACGATCTTTTAGAAATGATTATCTGAAAGTATATGAGGTGGGGATAAGCAAACCTTGGTGATAGTTGGAAGCACTCTTCCTTTCTCTGAATCAATTATATCGAACTGCGTCTCAATGGTCTCCAGGTTTTTTTTTTGAGATCATAACTTTATTTTTATCTAATTGCCGTATGATGACTGTTTTATTAAAACTGTCTTCAGAAAGACAGTCTATTTTATGACCATAACGTGACTCTTGGCTGCCCCACCCAATTTATCTTCTCTGTAACCAGATATGAGAAATGGACAGGCTTAGTGCCATGTTAGTTGTTTGGTCAGTCTCTTAGGTTCAATAGCTTCTTCTTCTTCGTTGTAACAACATGCCGGACGTAGTTGTCGTTGGGGCATATGTTGCTGATTTCACTTGGTGAGTCTGATAGGAATGACTGTTTTCTCAAATTTTTTTCAAAACGTGTAACTGACTTCATGCATGACGTTCAGAAATCGAGAGATCTTATAACTTTAAGGCATGTGAGTACTTGATTAAGCAAATCGAATTTTATCCTTTGGTTTTTTCTTGATAATAGTGATACCTGAATCTCTTCTAGCTTTGCTCCACGCTTCGCCAAAGCAGGAGAGACAGTTGTCTGTGAGAAATTTATTACCAGCCATGGTGGTAAGGGAGCTAATCAACTCGTATGCGTAGCACGACTAGGTGGTTCAACTGGTTTTGTATCATCGGTAACTAACTCTTCCTCAAGATCAAACATCATTTGATCTTTGAATATCTGTATGCTAATGATCTTCAATGTATCAGTTAGGTGCAGACTGCTTCGGAAGGGATTATGTCGAGCAATTAAAAGTTGAAAACATAGATGTGTCGCATGTTCATATACGTGAAGGGAAAAGCAGCGCTTCATCCCTGATTACTGTAGCACAAAGCGGTATGCATAGTTTTACTGTCACCCATAAAGTCAAGTACTGTGGCTATATCACATCTCTGATTTGAATAAGCTGGAACTTTGAAATCGTGTTATTGACACAATTAATCTACTGGACAGATATGATCTTTGACATGATTGGCCAAACATTACAATTGAGCATTGTTAACTATATGGCAATGGTACTGATACATCGATACTAGAAATCATTATGAAGGTCATCAAAACAGCTCAAGTGGAGTGATATTTATATGTGTCTATAGGTGACAACACCATAATGTATGTTGCTGGAGCAAGTACGCTTCTAACTCCTGAGGACGTTGAAAATGCCACAGAGCTGATCAAGAGTGCGAAAGTATTGCTCTGTCAATTTGAAATTCCGCCAGCACCCACACTGCGTGCCTTGCAAATTCACAAAGGCAGTGGTATGTATCTTGAGAATTCATGTCAGTCATGGTTGCTTAGTACTTGTATTGTTTTACCTTCAAATTTAATTTCGATTCTAGGTCTGTCTATATTGAATGGAGCACCAGCTCAGCAGAATATAGATCCTGAGTTATTGAAATTATGTGATATATTCTGTGTCAATGAAACAGAGGTAATTAGGACTTCACGTAAATTACAAGTTGGTTGGTGTCAAGTTTCCACCAATTTTTATCGAGAAATCCAATCAAATTTTTTGTAATATTACAGACAGAGATATTGACTGGAATTGCAGTAACAGAATTATCTGGGGCTCAAGCTGCAGTGAACGAACTTCTTTCTCGAGGATGCAATGCAGTTATTTTAACTCTTGGCGCTTACGGAGCAGTTTATGCATCGAAAGAAAACAAAAATATCATCCATGTTCCAGCTGAACAAGTCAAAGCTATTGATACAACCGTAAGTGGATTAGATTGAGTGCTGGTATGATAAGTTCGAAAATCTATAACAACTACTTTATGGTTGTACAACAATTTATCACTCAATCTTTCAGGGTGCTGGTGATGCCTTTCTAGGAGCTTTCGCTTATTTTGCGGCATACCACCCTGACTTGCCAATTGAAGTGAAGCTGAAGAGAGCGTGTTACATTGCATCACAAACTGTTCTTCGAATTGGTACCCAAGCAAACTTCCCATATCAGAAAGAGCTCCCAGCAAAACTTTTTGTCGATTGAAATATCCGATATTTAATATCGCTTTATTATATTATATACTATCTCTGAGGTAATAAACTTTTCATTCATGTGTCATGATACGTTATGATATACATATGTGAATCAATTTACTATGTGTATATGACTTACGCGTTTATTCCTATTTCGCCGCTCCACGGAAGACAAATGACCAATTCTGTTATGGAGGTCCAATTTTTCCCGATTTTCGAGACGAAAATTAAATTACACGAATTTTTAAAATTATGCGCCAATGACGGAGGAATACACTACACGCCACAATGCGTTGACAATGCCGAAGCTGACCGCAGCGACAGGCAGCAACTAGCAGAGGAGCGAAGATCCTATTTGCAGTAGAGTGGTTGAGACATGTATACTGTGGTCGAGAACTCACGAAGATCGGCCGTTGTTTAAACTTTGAGGTTGTGATTTTTCTGACAGGTCAAGTGAGCACAGATAAATAACAAATAGCGAAGAATGTGGTTCGATTAATCAATGACGAATATGTCTGACGGTGACCATGACTTCCACAGATCAAGCGGTTGCGATGAATTTTTGGTTCAGTATCATGCAATTTCGAATAAACTGAAAAAGTAAGATTTGTCAGTATTATGTATGGTTAGCAATCGTTGAGTAAACACATTTGAGTGCTGTGACATGATTTTCACGGGAATTTATAATTTTCAGACGATTCTTGAGAAAACCAAACGTATCTGAAGCCTGTGATCAGTTTAGTAAGTCCCTATTATGATTATGCACATACAACTAATCTACTACTTTTCGGTCATCAAGAAAACCGGATTCTGAACTAAATATTGTAATAACGCTCATTTAGGTACGCTGGCAACTCAGTGTGAGCAAAAAGAACTATGGCAGTATGCTGGGTTATGCTGGCTAGCAGCAGCCCGATGTCAAGGAACCTTGGGTAATGCAACTGCGGAAGCAAGTTTACTGGCAAGGGCTGGGAGGCAATTTCTCACAGCTGAGAAAAAAAATTGTATCATTGGATGCCCATCACCAGGTCAAGAAAATATTCAGGTAATGTGCCTCTGCTTTTATAATATATCTGGTAAGATGAATAATAGCTAATTATTAATACTACAGGCTGCTGTGAGCTGTTTTGGCCATTCGTTGGCCCGCACTCAAAATCGACCTGAATCTAGCGTAGGGGCGGCTGGTTTGGCACTGGAATTAGCAACCGCTTTGGGTTCGAGTCCTGCAGGTTCTCAACAACTTCGAAGAGCGGTTAGCATACACACTACTCCACAATCACTTGGTATGCTGGCATCATCTTACATCAAGCAAGGTTTGTGATTTAAGTTCAATGTTGACGTGTTGTGGCATTTTCAGATTTGTAAATGAGCACTTTTTTGATTTTTGTTCAGGTGATTATGTTACAGCTTTAAATGTACTCAGTGAACTAGTGGAACTGGTTGAGGCTAATGTTGGAGCAGGGAATACTCCGACTGGAAATAACTGTGATATATTACACAGGTCTGCATATCAGTGAATGCTCACCGTTTACTGTATACCGCTTCTCATTTACTTATTAGAATGATTTGACAATCAGATGCGAAGTCAGCAGGGTTCTATTGCTTCTCATACTGCAGCCTACACCGCAAAGACTAGCCCCTGGATTGGCGCAAGTGTTAGAGAAGTATGCCTGGATTGAAGAAAGTAATAACGCAGGTATTAATATCATAAAGTATCGTTTTATCTTGAGTACTTCCAGAGCAAAAAAGATCTCAGAATTATGGAATTGATTTATTTTTTTTCAATCAAATTTCTATCAGGTCCTGGGATGAGTGAGGACGAAATGCTGCTCTTCCAGTCCTTAGTATTAGCATGTCAGTCCCAAGATTATCAAGCCTTACTAGAACTTGAGGGCGAGTTGTGGTCATACTTAGATGCCGAGCAGAAAGAACTGCTGCGTAAACTCGCGCAAACATTAACAACCCGATAATGTCTAAGGTGAGCTAATAAAATCTATCACACAAGTTTCACGAATACTATACATATTACCAATTTTAGTCTACTACTTAATACTATCTTGGCGTTATCAATTTTCGGAATTGATTAGTCCTTAAAGGTTAAAAATTGTTATTAATGTTTGTTACAACGCCACCAACGTCGTCTCGGTTTGTAAGTTGGAGAGAAAGGTAAATAGGAGGTCCATGTCCATCTAAAATAATTATCCAGATTATAAATTGTTGAAATTCAGCTTTGCGGTTTTATTTTACCTTCGGATAGCATCCATGCCGATAGGGAAGTCGAAGGTATTTGGAATATACTGTGATCGCCCAGTTTCATCATCTTCTGGTGTTTCATCTATTAGAGACATTTCTTTTGCCCACGCATCTATTCCTCTTTCTTCGGCAGTGCCTAAATTGAGAGGGAAAAATAGCATAGATTTCAAAGTTGCCTTGTAGTTTGTACCGATATCGTTTCTCACCTGGCACAAGGTTGTCTAAAAGGCAGCCTATGGCGCCACCAACTAAAATTGTGGTACTGAGTAGAACGGTAATTACACTGTCCACAATATCATTGCCGGTTTTTACTGCATCCGAATGAGTTATCATCCACTTGGAAAGAACCTGTCAATACAAGACAAAAAAATTACACTCTTGTCCCATTTCCAGCTTTTTTGTGCATGCTTATTCCTATATCCTAGTATCCACCTGCACACTTACCAATGGAAAAAATAAAGAGAACCCTAAGATGTACAAATTTCTTGCTGAATTGAGATTAATGTATTGAAGAGCCGAAAGTCCTACAGAAAAAGAGATGATTTCATGTAAAGCAACACCCAAAAAATTTGAGGAACCAGTAACGCGGTTCTCCAAAATATTCAATAACATAATTAAGTATAATTAATAACTTACCGAACGCAGCTATCATGCCAAACATAACACAGAAAATTCCTCCGACAACCGGTTCAGGGATAATGATGAATACGGCACCAAATTTGTTGACGACACCTTGTATTATCATAATAGCTGCAGCCCATTGTATCACTCTTCGACTTCCTACTTTCGTCACGCCTGGAAGATGAATACAAAAAATTTTGAAACACCGCAATTTGGAAAATATAAAATACTAAGCATTCATAAAATTCTTCATTGCTGCAGAAACAGATACTTGGAAACTCACCTATCGCGCCGACGTTTTCTCCAAATGTATTCGTGCCGTTCCCACTGCCCCAGAGGCCAGCTAACATTGTACCGAATCCTTCAGTACCAATACCTCGGTTTATTGCATGAACAGGTGGAGGTGGCGCTCCTGAAATGGAAGAAAATGATTAATACAAATGCTTATATCAATGCTTAGTTGTTTGTAAAATTGCGCGCGTTGTTAACGACTAATTTTAAAGATACAACTCATTTGTAACGAATATTCTGCAGCATGGTGATGAATTGATTATAATTTTGTTAATAAATTATGATACCAGAATTTATGAAAATGAACACATCAATCATGTCCTGTCAAGCATCCATCACCATAGGTATCTTCCATAAAAAAACTGCGTTTTGGAGGTATGGCAAAAATGGAACTCACCACACATCTTAGAAGTTGTTGGATAGTAGCTGATGGATTCAACAGTACAAGCTATGACGCCTGCCAGCATTCCTAGAACTCCAGCAAGGCTGACGGTAGGGATCCCCCACTGTCCAGGGTATGGTATCCTGAACCAGGGTGAATCGCTCAGAATTTTTATCTTCACATCTGTCCTTGCTGGATGCCCGACAGGAAAAGAATCAGTGATGGTTAGAATTCCACATATGGCCCACATTATGGCTATGGTCAGTAGGACCTGTAGAGAAATATAAAAATTATCACGTATTTCCAACAATTAAGGAAAGTTAAAAACGTTTTTAATAAACATCCCGTACCGGAAACAGTTTAAATAGAGAGCACCAAACAACCTGAAAACCTCCATTTTTCCTCCAAACCAACATTGGCACTTTCACATTTACAAGAATTTGGGAATACACAGTGAGCATCAAGATTGTTCTGAAAAAAAAAATAGGAGGACAGTCATGTTTATTTTTCTTAAATTGCACCACCAGTTTACTCATTTGGGTTTGAACAGAAGGAGAAGTGTAAGTATTCAAATAATTACCCGCCAGCGATTCCCCAATGCTGTGAGGCAGCTTGTGCAGCGTTTTCAAACAATGATAATCCGACTAGAGATACAGTAGGGACTATTGTGAGAGGTGATACGTATTTGAGCATGGCCCCAATGATTCCTAACATTGAAAAGTATGTGAAAAAGAGAGGATCTGTTCAAAATCTAGCCAGTTATTTTTGATAGTTCTGAATTATACATAGTATAGTTAATATTACAGAGTACTTGTTTAGTTGCAAAGAAGAATCTTTACCTCCATAGCCAACGATTACTTGAAATAGAGCAGAAACTGCAATTGCTCCTGATAGTTCCCGCATTCTTATTTGCCAGAGTTCAGTTCTTTCATCGTTTGACATGCTATCCAGTACTTCTGGAGCTGGACATTTCCACTGTGGCAAATTTAATATTGCCAGAGTTGGAACAAGGAAAGATATGGTTCCACCTTGTACTATTGGTAGCCTGTGAAAATGCGTCTTTAAATATTAAATGAAAACTCATCTTTCAGTTGCTAGATTACCTGCATCCAAAAGTTGTTTGCAGCATTGTTACAATTCCTGTAACAAATATCATAGTAGAAATAATGTGTCCCCTGGCTGGATCATCTTCGGTCATGCAGAGTGCTGGCGTTAAAATAAATGGTATGGAAACGATCGCTCCTATCATCGTTAAATAATGCTGCACGGATAGATAAATAATAAAATGTTAATTAGGAAAAAACGGGAATATTATCATTACATTAACAATGTATACTTATAGACAAATCAACATGAGCCTCCGTGGCGCAATTGGCTAGCGCGTTCGGCTGTTAACCGAAAGGTTGGTGGTTCGAGCCCACCCGGGGGCGTTATTTTTTTAAGATTGTATTCTGGCTTTTAGTACAATCACGGAGATGTAGATATGCTTTACCTGCAAAGCCATTAGAATGCACAAGTACCAAGGGGGAACATCATCGATTCCATATGTGATATCAGTTTTTTTGGTGGTGGAGTTATCTTTCACACTTGCTGTATCCAAAACTTCTTGCTGCGTGCGCTATGCAGGAAAAAAAATAGACAACCAATTTAGATACACGGTTCCACAATTCGTATGCCTCGGTACTGATAAAGCGATTTGCTTATCATTAAAACATTACAATAGTTATTGTAACTAGACATTCTTACGAATTATGGATATACATAAATTAGTTCACGTATGGTGATTCCCAGAATGATTAAGTGAACTAGTTACCGAGACGAATATATTCAATTGATCATTAATTGAATGCAAATGAGTATTGTTGCATATCCTGATGTGCGTCATACCACACAAGGTGTTCCGATAATATTCAAATTATTTTTTGTGCTATGTGAACACAACAATAAAATACTTTTATCGGTGAAAAGTATATTCACAGGACCAAATCCGGCGAATTTAATCTGTCCGAGAGATCGAGTTGAAGATACTAATAAGTGAAATTGTAATTATTCACTTACCGTCTCTTGTATTTCAGTCATATCCATCTGCATGATAAAACAGATGAAAATTTATAAGGTATAAATTTCTTGTTCTCCAAAATATGTGTACCCGTTTATAAATGTGATTCTTCGGCGACACTTCAGTTATAAATTTTCCGTTCAAATGCTATTCACTGATATAGTTGACGTTTATTTATGTTTTCAAGTTATGAAGATGATAATTATGACGGCTCGAGTGTTAACAGCTCAATACAAGTGGTGCTGGACGACTTAAGCAGCCAGCGGGTAAGCCGAAAGTTTGAAATTCTAGTCAATTGTAATAAGTTGTACGCAGGGAGACGCGACGTCATCGCCAAGCGCTGTAGGCATTGAATTCACTCTAATTGAAGTAAACCGACGAGTCTGTCGCTCTTATTTACTTTTTGTATCAACATTGCTGATTAGCATCAATTATAAGTCCTTTTCACCTCATTCGAACATTGGTTTTGTTATACTGTTGAGGAGTGTTGCGCGAATTCGTCAAAATAAATTCAAAGGTTGTTGCGTCTCCCGAGGTCAAAATTTTTCAATACCATCAACGACTCTATACAACGTGGATGCGGTAGAATATGATTCTTTTTGAGGATAATGAGAGTATGCCGAGATTTAAAAATCAGTCGAAATTATAGTCGTTCGATACGATGAAAAATAATTCTTATTCATGCAGTTCAAATATCAGAACATGGGTACATAATTATTACTAATATTAAAAAGAGAAAGATAATGAACAAAATTTCGTCGTCGCCGAAGTACGGGTACTTAACAGCGACTCGCTAGCTACAGAATTTAAAGACGTTATGTGTAGGTACATGTGATGTTGTGAATACAAGTGGATATACGATACAAAAGTATTACATTTTACGGTAGAAGATTTTATGATTAGGTCAGATATCGCCAATAAGTTGATTTTCATCAAGCAATTATAAATATCAGTATTTATTATTAATAGAAAAATATAATTTCAATCCAATTGACAGTAAAATATAATAGATCTTTGCTCGAAGCCAAATACACTTTGGTGAATGAAGTTGTTATTTATTGAACACATGACTAAGTATAATTTTAGTAAAATCCAAAAATAAAAACTTTATAGTAGACGATGCTTGACAAAGTACAGCATAACATTGTTATGAACAATCGGAAAACGAGATTTGTTATTATTATTATTATTATTGTTGTCATCATTCCACAATGAAAATAGTGAACAGTCACAAAAATGAGTGTAATAAAATAATTCTCCAACGTCTATGGTGCATGAGATACACGCGTGCTATCGATCCCTTTGGACTCCCAGGTCTTGGAAGTCAAATACCGTAATGGATTTTGGCGATCGTCTAAACAAAAATGGAATCCGGATAAAGTTTTCTTCTATGCAGCGAGAATTTATCACAGGTTCCAACATATCTATTCAATTTCATCAGCAAAGTAAAGCTAAAATTTTATTCTACTAATCTTATACCTAATGTAAAAAAATACGGATTCTATTTCTGAAGTTATCAGATGATGTGAACTAAGAACTAGTTACCCGCAAAATTAGGATATTACAGTTTTCACTATTTTTAAAAGTACATATATTTTCGATGACCAATTGTGTTTCAGGAATTGCTATTATTTGTTCGAAACGCAAAAGCATTCTCATCAAGCCCAAGTTGAATAAAATGTTGCCTAGGAGTAATAATATTCTTTACGCCCAGACGAGGTAAACGGAAATCAATATCGGCATCATCTACTTTTCCATGAGCTTGTAATGGATGGGCGTAAAAGTCTGGATCTTCGGGATGGGGTACCAGTTGAGGACAGCGTGGGCGGTCATTTGGCTTTTGATTTAAATCTTCTGCATTCGATTCGTTACTATTCTTTATCGCACCTGGGCTTCGGTTTTCAATGTTATTATCCGACAAACACTTCACATTCTCAGAATGGTGTCCAGAGTAGCAACTTTCATTATTCCTAACATCTGGATCTAAATCTTCAGGTGAAATGAGTTTGTTTTTTAGTAAACCAATAATCGCTGCATTTTTGGAATACCTACACTCACGTAGACGCTTATCGACTGCCTCATTATCACAAAGGTTCGAGTTCTGGTCAGTATTCAAGCCATATTGCACACGATTGAGGTTACTTTGATCGGCAGGTAAATTACTTGCCATGCTGCAATTATCATTAATGTATGAGCTGGAACCTGGTTTTGAATTTTCGCTGCAGGTTGTTGTATCCAATGAACTTATTGAATCTGTGCTAGCCTCTGGATCATCTGATCGATTGCGAGCATTTTTGTAGTACTCCTCAATGGCATGATTTGAGTAATCCAGTCCATTGACCTGAAACAATTTACAAAGAACATTATTCTCAATTTTTGGTAACAGATTTTCAGTACAAATAATATCAATTATTCGAGCAGTTACCTCTTTGATTTGGGATGATAATGAAAATTCACTTGGGAAACGGTGCTGTTTTCTGGTGTTTGATGGTTCCATAATATCGCTTGGATCAGTCTCAAGAAGCTGTTGATAGAGAATTTGTTATTCGAATTGTTTTGAAAATAGTGTTAAGTACAATGTTAATCTTTATTTCTCCAGCATCTTGGTTGCACTCTCCTCTAAATAACAAACAATACTAAGGGGGTTCATACAATGATGGGAGTTTTATCGGCTGCAAGGAAACCAACGGCCGTTCATATACAACTTCCTCTAAATTGGTAGCAAAGAGAATAAAATTAAATAGGCTACAAGTGAAATGTAATGCAGCTCCAAGTTTTGGCCAGGTATACTTGGGTTTTTTTAAGAAGCTACTTCAACCAGTTGATTTGCTGAAAAATTTTCCAAGGTTTGTTGACCAAATGGCCATGTATCCCCTGACTAGAAATTAAATTTATGATCTCTGCGACATAAAAGTTCATTGTACTTGAGATTTGCTCAGGTAAACACTCAATAAATTCTTTTGTTTCTTCAAGTCAATAATGTATGGGATATTAGGAAATCTGTGGTATGTACATACTATCAAATTCTTAGGCGGTTTATTTGAGCGATCATTCATTTTTCTATCTTTCTCACTCTGACTGGGACCAGTCAGCCGTATGAAATTTGATGATTTCACTCTCAAGTTTCTTTTGACATCAGCAGTTAGCTCTGCTACATCATTGTGGATTTCTGATCTACAATATCCTGTAGCCATAGTGTTGGATGAAAAGAACTATAATTTTCTGCAATAAAAAATCACAGTACTCCTGCTAATCATTGACAGATAACATTTTGGATAGAAAACTATCATTAATCAGCCAGATCTGGTAACATAATATTTATTACTATGAAAATATCTTTTCCTTTGGTTATTAAATTCTCGGTTCGCTTCTTGACATAGATACGTGCTTAGCGTATAAACTTCACGAAAATGCAATAGCTGCCTAATTTGCGTTGTTGACATTTATCTGCGCATATCGGCAGGTTCAAATCTAACTCCGAAACATAGCTCATGTGGGCCTACATTCGCATTATTTTTTGCTTTTTATTTGTAAAAGCATGAGTAAAAGTCAATGATTATAGTTCGCTAATTTGGAGTAAATTACTGTCAAGGGCAGATTCGGAAAGAAATATTTATCATAGGTACAAAAATAGTAATCGTAAAATATGATAGTTCACTTTTTGACAAGAAGTGTTCCATAAATCGTTAAAATTGTAATGCGATCACTTGTGGAGTAGGTGAAATACGAAGTCAGACAAAACTTGTAGGATGCGGTGATATTAATGAAAAAAAAAAAGCAGGTCGGGAACGAGAATACAAAACATCACTTATAACATACCCCTTGAACGAACCCGGTCGAAAGCAACAGGCAGACTGGCTGCTGAAATCCAACGTACGACGCCTATAACCTTAGCTGTAACTTCCACTTTTCGCCGCCCGATACCGAAACGATGCGTTCGATCGTGGTTGGATCAGACCGATATACATACATGTATATCTATAGCTGCAAATCATTCCTATATGTAGCATTTTCCTTCCACAATCTCAGCGGATTTATATCATGAGAATGCAGAATAAGAATTAGTGATGTCATATTTTACTTAATACCCGCGTTAGATTTAGATTCGAATATAAAAGTCTCCGTGTGACTTTTGTTGACCAATAGTTAACTTTCCCCTCCTGATATTCGGTTTTTGTTTATTTTTTTTTTATGAACCGACCTCGCGGGCATATCTCTAGTAGTACGGGAGCTGGCGTCAAATTTTACCGGAGAATTTGATCAAAGCTGATTTTTCGTATATGATTAGTAAGTTTATTAAACTACAACAAAATGAGTGTCAGCTGGTCCAGTGGCGGGGCGTTCAGGCGTGGGAGGTTACGGAAGTCGTTAAAAAAAAGGCATCGTCGTACTATTTGATCAAAGCTACAAATTTGCTAATTGTTTTATAATAATATTTTAAGTAAGAAAAAAAATGTCAGCTGCATGCAGTTGGTGGATAACTTTGTTAGCTGACCGTATATAGATGTACGAAAAAAAAAGAAAATCGGACCACTTGATTATGGTTTAAATTTTGATATACCTTACTCTGTTATTAGAATTTTGGAAAAATTCATGTCAGCTGGCGTTACAACGTGACTAAATATGTTAGCTGAGCTTTTGAAGTGTACCGTAGCGCTCAGGCGCGCGCTGCGACGGTGACTCAGGTAATATAACGTATTTTCCACGTTTTCTGGGCAGTTGACAATGAAATATCCATTTTCTAATATATATTCGATTACATGAATCAGGTACGATTATAAAAATAAATTATCAATTAGATAAAAAATATATTTTATTGCTCGGAAAAATATTAAATTACTGTTAGTCCTCGTCACTTTCAGACGAGCTTTCATAATCATCATCAGAGCTGCTGGCGGAATCGTCATCAATATTTGGTTCTTTTTCAACTTCTCGCTCATCATTTTCTCGCATATGCTCAAAAATACCTGTAAGAATTAAGATAATAAGAGTTGATGAATCAGATTTCAACTCATTGTTAAACGATATAAGAATAGAATACCTGTAATTTCTTCGCTATCATTATCATTGGTGATGCTATCCAGTTTTGGTAACTGCTCTCCTTCAAACCACTTGAAAGTATATCTTCCATCAACTTCGTCCCATCCAAAATCGGTTGGTTTCGATATAGTTGGAGTAGTAAGATAGGCATTACTCCACCATTGGGCTATATATGAAGTACGCAAGAAATGCTGTCTCAGTTCAGACTTACATGGAGGTAACATCGAACCTTCTAGATTCTGATTAATTTTCAGTATTTCCTCTTTCTCAGTAACTTTGTAAGCCTTCAGAAAAGTAGCCACTCGTACCAAATTGATGTCGTTTATTTTGTTATGTCCATACACACGACAAACAAATTCTTCTAGAATAACGAAATTTTCTTCTTCCAAGTTATCAACAGACAGGCTCGAAATCCTACTGAAAGCTTCAACATATTTAGGGAATTTACGTAGAATCGTAAGTGGTTTTTTCTTCCCTTTTCTGAAAAACGCTGGATTGTAGTCACACCCTGTCAGCGCATGGAAAGCTGGTAGTGCCAAACATAATTTTTCACCGAGTTTATCGTAAATTTTGTTGATGTCAACATATCTGCGATGATTACCGGTACCAGCGAGAATTCTTATTTCTAACTCATTTTGTATCAGTGGCATGTTTCCTAATAAGATTATCAAGACGTCTGTATCCGAACATCGTATAATTACACGAGCATTTTCATCTAATTTCGATACATGAAAAACCATTTTCGTATCTGCTTCTTCGTGTGAAGGACACGATAAATTTCTGTCTATGGTTTTCAAAACTTCAGAGTTGCTGACTTCGAACTTATAGCAGGAATCATAATTGACGAAAACAGTTTTACCTGAGAAAAATGGTGCCATATAGTTTTGCGCCCAATCATTGCAAAGGAAATTCACCAGGGCTTCTTTGAAATATATATTCTTCAATTCATTGCCGAAATTGGGAGGACGTTTCTGTTCTGGACCATTGATATTGTATCTATTACCTAGCACTCGTCCTCTTAATACATGCTCATTATCTTTGATCGACGGGGAGAAATAACGATCAAATACAATAATTACTGTACGTGCTTCGTTCATGGTGAATAACTGTAATAATTTTTTTGAGATGTTGCCAAAAGTCGAAGGAACATCTTTCAGCTGGTGTACGATGAAGAATCCATCATAAATAATGTAGTCACAGCTGTCAGATGTATTCACATCATTGTTGTCAATTTCTTGTTCTAAAATTTTGAATAAAACAGATTTATCTGTCTTGCATATGACTCCTTCGACATGGCACATAGATAAAGGAATTGGCGTCAATGGATATGATAAAACTGCATCTATATTCAAGGAATTCTCAAGTGAGAGTCGTAATAATTTTCCAAACAGATCACGTTGCATTTTAACTTCTACAAGTTTACCGTTGACCGACATTTTTTTTTTAGCAACAGCATCAACAAATGTGTGAGTTTTATTCTTTTTAATTGCTCGCTCAAATCTACTTTCATCCTCAGAACATTCTTTGATGAACTGTTCTTTTTGCTGTTGTCCTAAAATCTGTGCATTAAGAAGAAAATTCTCAATGTTCTCAGTAGCTGCTTGACCCGTCGAGATATTGAATAAACAATCACGATCCAGATCTTCTGAAAACGGATTCATATTTTGTTGTATATGGCTCATGAAAGATTGCACTTGTGCGTGATGTTTTTTAATTCTACTTTTTTCTAAGTCAGCAGTAATATCTTGACATTTGCGAAGTCCAGCTCTATCCATAACATGGCTTATTATAGATGACCGTATACTATGGCTTTTACACCAACGTTGACGAGCTGCGATGGAATTTGTCAAATAACTTATTCCTGTTAGCTTATTGGCAGCGTCAGCGTTGATTGTTTGTTCAAGCGTCAAATCAATGGGTTGCCTGGAAAAACCTTTGTTAGTTCTTTTGACACCAAAGGATCCTTGATTCAATTGAACATGTAAATTCGGATGTGAGTTGGGAATTTGTAGTAGTTTTTCGTGATATAAAACTAGGTAACGTGCATAATTCTGCTGATTGAACATGAAGAATATATTTGTTAATCGAGGTAAAATGTTCTTGAACATTTCAAGGTTACCGACTCGGATGCTATAGTTCAAAGTTAAATAATTTTCAATCAAATCAATATATATCATGAAATATCTACTTGTCTTCCCATGTTCTCCACGTACAGTTTCTTCTCTGAATAAATAGTATTTATTGAGAATATCCAATAAATTGGCACTTTCAATCGTTGGATTTGGCGACTTGGAATTCTTGAAATTTATCAATTCCGTTTTCAATTCTTCCGAAATGTCAATGTTACGAACCTTCAAGAAAAACTCGAAATGTAATATTTGGAGAGCCAATGAGATTGTTGGATGTAATCTCTTGCAACGATTAAAGTGTTTTCCGGAGAGAAAAGTGTTGACAGATCCGCTTGCTAAGATTTCACTGTTTACCATGACATTTGTAATTCCAGAACCATCTATAAATTTTCCAACTGCTTTGAAGTAAGCCATCATAATGTGAAATGATCCAACATGTATAAACAATTGATTGAAAAGCGGTTTCTCTAGACTTTGTATTTGCAAAGCAACTTTCGCAATAGCCAAGTCGTAAGTAACTTCTATAGAATCCATTCCACATTCTGACGCTGCTCTCAGTGCCTGCTTCATTGTTTCATGAACAACCGCATTTTGCGTTGGAGAAGAATTGATCGTCGTTAAGTAAGAAACTTTTTGTTTACAGCTCCTATCCTCGTGAATTAAACTATTGAATCCTATCCAGGATGGCATGTCTTGTATTTTGCACAAATGACATAGAACCCAAGCATGATTAATCGTACTTAACGATTTCGTGAAGTTTTCATCGAATGATCTTAAGGAACAATCTCCAGGCATCAATTTTTCCTGATATTTCGGTTTCTTATTGTACGGCATCATTTCTGACGAGATAAAATCTAAAGACCGCTGCCTTTTTCTTTTCGGCCCATGAGTGACATTTTCTTCATGATTGCTGGTGTTCACTTCTTCGATATTACTAGTGCTGTTATCTTCCCTGTTAGATTCAACCGTAACATCGAGTACATTTTGAAAAATTATACCGACTGTATCGTGGAGAGTATCCTTGCCACTTAAGGTATCGACATAACGGTCGAAGTTATTAAATGCCAGCCCAGTATTTAGATTTGGCAGGCGTATAATATCTTCTGGACAAATAGAATCGTCAGTGACTGATGCAAACGTAGCTTCTGTTTCAAGTTCTTCCAGCACAGTGTAACTACAACAATGACCTAATCTGTTTAGAATATTTATAACCTGTTTGCTGTTCGTTAGACTTTTTAGGGTCATTCCTAAAGTTATGTGCTTAGATGTTTTAATTACACCATTTGAAACAGCATAAATTAAATCTTCGGAGAAAGATTTAGCCAATCTTTGCTTATTTTCACCTTTTTGTCGCCGAGAACTTGTGGAAATTAAATTGGCATAGAAACCTTGGATCATATCTGGAACCTCACATTCTCCCGCAATCAAGTTACTTGCAGTTAATTTTTCAGGTAACTGATTGCGTTTGATTTTATCTACTTCATTTCTCAAAATGATTGCTGCGCGATTCAAAATATCTGTTTGCTCGATATCATCCAAATTATTTTCTAAAAGCACTCCTTTAAACGGCTTCACGATTTTTTTCTTCTTTAGCGTCACGACTGCAATTTTTCTGGGAAAGTTTGTCAATAATCGATCTTCAAGATCGCGAAGTTCAGTCACTCCATCAAAATCTGGCAGCTTTGCTTTTACGTGTTTAACGTACACATCTCTAAGAAACGACAAAAAACAACACTTTCCAAGCTGCACAACGTTTTCAGAAACAAAGTCTACAATTAATTGGAATGCACTTTGATGTACATTTCTTTTATGGTGCCATTCTGTTTTTGGTCCAATAATTAGTGATTCCTTCCGGATGCGGTTTGCCATATCTAGCTTGCAATAATGATGGTAAAAAACAGTAACATTTTGATTTTCGCAGTCAGTGAGTCTATTCAGCAAATCAATATTTCCGGTCTGTAATGCATAAGTTTTGAATAACTTAATTGCATCTGCTTTGCATACATGCAATGATTGAAAGCGTCCTTTTATTCTCTTGCGATTTTTCAAACAAAAAATGCATATACTAGTGTCATCTTTCGTTGCTGTACTGTCTTCATGTAATATATGAAGTTCATCATCATCTGAACTTGGATTCACACTGAAAATTCCAATAGAATTATGAATCAGACGAAGAGTTCATTATTACTTATTCATGTGAAAAATAACGAATCGTAAGACCGCGATTCTGATAGGATTCAATTGAAATGAGAGATATTTACGAAGAGAAATTGCATTGAATCGTTTTTTATTGATTCAGATGAATCTCGATTCATTGTGCTTCATTGATTGGAATACAAATGAATCTATTTTCGAAATTCGCGATTAATTTTGTCAATGCATTTGAATTCCTGTACCAAACATTTCGAATATATTTCCAAAACTATCAAGTTATATGATATTATAATTCGATTTTGAATCGTACCATATTTTGCATAATAAATGTAAGAAATGAATATTAATTTGAGGAGTACAATAATTATCGAATCTTCCTGCGAATAATTAGACATCATAATATGAACAGGGTTTAGAATATCATTTACCTTGACGGGCCTGGCATCGTAGATTCTATAGTTTCAACAGATGACCTTGGAGAATTGGACAAAATTTCAGATGTTCTTTGTTGTTGCGAAGCAGTACTATTTGTTGAAAATAATTTATCTCGTTATTTAGAATCTTTTTCAATGGAAAATTCAAACAGTACTCTACAATTAATATTTACATACAAATCACACGATCTGATTACATAGAAACAAAAAAGTTCAGACATCATAATGTAGAAAGATTTTAATTTAATAAAATGAAATTTACCATGATGTGCCTGGCATCGTCAATTCTATAGTTTCAAGAGGAGACTTTGGAGAATTTGACAAAACTTCAGATGTTCCTTGTTGTGGTGAAGCAGTACTATTTTTTGGAAATAATTTATCTCATTATTTCGACTCTTTTTCAAGAAAAAAATCGTACAGTAAACTAAATTAATTATCTAATCAGCTGACTTTCTCATCGTTTACACACATTGTTTCAGATAATTTTATGCTTCGACGAAGATAGAATGGCAATTTTGGATATTCTATAGTTGAGTGACTTTTTAAATTCTAGAAATATTGAGTTGATTACGACAAAATTATTTTCATGGATAAAAATATAGATGTTAGTGACTTGAACTAGTAAAGTTGTTCGCTCTCTAAAATTTGTTTTTGCAGTGTAAGTTGCATGAAATCTCTATCACTCAATGTTGATTACACACATAAAAGAAATTATACATCATGATATAGTTTGAAATTGTAATAACCTTGATGTGCCTTGAGCCGTAGATTCGGGAGTTTCAACTGACGACCTTGAAGAAGTCGAGACTAAAGATGATCGGCATTTCGGAGGCAGAGCAGTAAACTTTTGATAGCATGATCGATGGTACATATGATTTTCCGCTCTTATGTTTGGTAGCACAATATTGTTGTACACCAAGTCGAATTTTTTTCGAACTTCCAAAACACTTTGACATTTTGAAAAAGTTGTGTCTGTGAGTGGTGTCAATGGTTGCGATTTCTTATCACAAATTACACAATACGGTGCTGACATTTTCACACGTTGTATTATAAAAAATCGTGGAAAAAATATTTCGTATAGGCACAAAACGACCGCACTATAAGACAGTTACGTACAAACTAGGATACAATGACTCGAAGTACCGTCTCGGGCAGATGTTTCTCTATAGCGGTAGGGGAGAGGGTCTAGGTAGTAACCATCTGAATAATGCGAATTTTACTCCAAAAAATCTGAGGAGATGTCGTATACTATACTATATAAAAACATGATCCTCAAAATTGAATTCGATTATGATGATCAGATGGATGAACATTATTTTGAAATGATTTATTTCTTCTATTTATTTGCAAACTATGCAAATAAATAATATATTGCCAATTGACAATAGGAGATTGTTAAAACTTAATCCTACAATAGCCAAGGCGCGCGCGCTTGAGCGCGACGGTACACTTTAAAAGCCCAGCTAACATATTTAGTCACGTTGTAACGCCAGCTGACATGAATTTTACCAAAATTCAAATAACAAATTAAGGTATATCAAAATTTGAACCATAATCAAGTGGTCCGATTTTCTTTTTTTTTCGTACATCTATATACGGTCAGCTAACAAAGTTATCCACCTGCTGCATGCAGCTGACATTTTTTTTCTTACTTAAAATATTATTATAAAACAATTAGCAAATTTGTAGCTTTGATCAAATAGTACGACGATGCCTTTTTTTTTACGACTTCCGTAACCTCCCACGCCTGTACGTACCACGGTCGTGTCAGCTGACACCTGCTATAGATGTTTGTGTAGCGACAACTACCTACTAAAACAAAAAGTGATCATGATCAAATCACCCATAAAAATTTGACGCCAGCTCCCGTACTATAGCGGTTGATAAATAGCGTAAGTTGGTTTTTTCTTCTACTGTATCAAGTTTTAAGAGTTCAAGCGTTGTTAGAAGTGAGTTGTCTTAGAACTTGGAATCACCGTTGACTGAGAATCACGAACATCGTATTGATATCGAATAAGGTTTTTCTTTTCGAAAATTAATCATGCGGATAATATTGGGGCAATTAGGACTTTTAATCTTGCTCAGTTTAGATTCGTCATCTATCTTAGGAAGTGTAATCGGTAATCCATCGGGTACCGGTAATTTTTCTGGGTATGTATTCAGCCAAACTAAATTCGGTGACTTCAACAGACTGCAGTTAGATTTTTCAGAGCAGAGATGAGCTGAATGTTATTAAACCAACCTTAATATTAAAAATTACTTCACATCGACCAATTCTATTTAATACTTATAATCTCCATCAAAGTTGAACGTCCATTATCCAGATTTAGCTAATTTTTTGTCGTAATTACTTTCAAAACACCCAGCAATAGATTGTCAGATTAATTACTTTACAAAAACATCTGCGTTTTATGTTTATTTCCAACGCTGCTCATAGTACGTGAGTTGCTTACAGATTACATCTTCAGTCAACCAGCTAGTGGCGCCCACCGGTGCACACCCTACTGACTATTTTATGCAGAGAAATCCGTTTTGTTCCTTCCAGATCCCTTAATCAACCCTTATTTACCATCCGTTGTTTTTAGACTCTTGAGTTTTTGTTTTATAGGGAGATGGCGGCTGCAGCACCAATTTATTTGGAAGAGGAAAAGGTGGTTGACCTTTTGGAAGGGCAATGGTTAACTTTAATCAACGCTATGCACCGAGCTCTTTTAGCAGCTGCTTCAAAAAATGCTGTACAACCACCTAGAACGGTTACAACTGTCAACGACACAGGGTAGGTCTTAAAATAATTAATCAGAACTACAGCTGGTTACTCAATCAAATGACCCTCATCATAGCGCCCTGCTATCAATGCCTGGCTACGTTGACCTCAAGACCGTAGATAATGAAGACGGAGAGCCCGTGCTGGCGTGCAAACTGGTAACCCAATTTGTAAAAAATCCTCGAAGAAATCCACCGATGCCGTCTATTTTGGCAACGATTCTCCTGTTCGATTCTACGACCGGAAAGTTAAATTGCGTAAGAAGTTTTAATAATATCGTTACCACAGAAAGTAATACTACTTTCGTAATCTTCGCAGTCAACGTTCGTATATACGCCACACCTCGTGAATTTTAACGATGTACTTTTCTAAGCGTAGGATAAGCTTTTATCCCGAACTGCGTCTACTGAGCTACCGGAAAGTTTGACGCTTGTTCACCAGATATCCTTTTCTTTTCCTTCGCACCGATCTATTTTGACATACATATACGATGAATTTCCTGAGGAAGATGAATTCACGCTCTGCATGCACGCTCTCTTTATTTTATCTTTAGATCATAGAAGCTACGGAAATAACGGCTAGAAGAACCGCGGCTGCCTCTGTGGCCGCCACCAATATTCTTTATAAAAAACGGCACTCAAAAACTACCGAGGATTCTTTTATACTGTGCATATTGGGCGCTGGAGTTCAGGGAAAAAGTCACGCGTTAGCTTTCAACGCCGCATATCCGAATATATCAGAGGTATACATTGAAAAAATAAACAAAAGATCAAATGAACAGATAACAATCAATGCAGATCAGAATTTGGAACCGTGGGCAACAAAAAGCTGAGCGTTTGGTCGATGAATTGAAATCTCTCGGCGTCCATCAAGCGGTTTTCGCTTCTACGGGAAAACAATGCGCTGAAGGAGCCGACGTTTTGGTTACAGCCACAGATGCTTCTCAGCCAATTCTTCAAGGCGACTGGGTTAAAAAAGGAGCCCACATAAACGGTATTTTGTACGAGATTTACCTAGTCTCCATGAAAGGGACTGGGTTGATCTGAATTCATGAAAGTTATGAAATATTGAACGCAAAAATTTCAAGTTTCAAGTTTCAAATTTGAAGATTTGTTGTTTTTTTTTCTAAGCGGTTGGCTTCGGTGAGACTCATTACTCAGAGTTGGATTTACCGCTCTATCGAAGGGCGAAGATTTATCTGGACGACGAGGCGGGCGGACGAAGTGAATTACAGGGTTTGGAGAGTTTGGGTGTTCCATTGATCGCTCCAGTCGGTGACATCGTTTTAAAACCACATCTCATGCCCAACAAAGAGGAAGTAACCGTCTTCCAGTCTTGCGGTAGGTCATGTAGCAAACTTAGGATTTTTCTTTCATCTCTATTGGATTTGTGGTCAGCTATCGCTGACCGATTTATTAATCCTTTTTCTAGGTATGGCTGCCGAAGACGCCTTAGCTGCTCAACTGGTCTACAAACGTCATTTGCAAGCTCAGCAAGCCAGTAATTGAACACCATGTCACTGATTCATGAAATTCTTTCCAATTAATTTTTGCAGAGCTAATACTATATAACAATGTTAATAGCACTAAATAAAAAACTTTTATGGAAAAAGACTAAAAACCAGATATTCTATTTTCCACGAATCTCTTTATTCTTTTATTACGAGAGTTATCGGCGTTGTTGAATTTAGTACGTGAATTCGAAATATTCGCGTAAAAATGTAAACCGGAATATATAAAACTTTGGTGCACATGTGTACTGTAGGGATAAAACCGCGCATCAGATGCGAGCCGATGCAATATGCAATATTCAATTCGCGTATGAACATAACTATATGTAGTCATGTAGATCTACGAATTCATGCTCGCATTCTGAAAATATTATCACCATATTATTAATATTATTGCTATGTTTTCATAACACGGTTTGCTGGTTCTCGTGCGAAGGCTATGGGTAATGTTTGATTTTCATGGCGCTAAGGACTGTGTGTGCGATATTCTTTTTAGACTATTTTCTTTACTTGGGTGATCTTGTATTGTAGATTTCCAACAACGCCCTGGGAAATAAAATATTCATCATCGGGGCAATTCCGAAGTGCAAAATCATGATCATACGATAATAATACTATAATAATAAGATTTACTTTGTTTCCCAGTAGGAAGTTGTGATGTCAGTAGAATCACGTATTCTAACTCATCCGCAAAAAGTTCACTCCTCAACAAACTAATACTTTGGCGAGGAGGAGAGAACTCGCCGGTGCAGGAGCTCGTTAGCTCTTCACATGGCTATACAACTGATAGAATCGTATTGGCATTCGCCTCCGGCAAAAGATATACATATATGGATGTATATTTCCCATATAATCCATACAATAGATGCTTGTTTTTGCAAACGGACCAACAATCGTTGGGGTAAATAGCCGCTATAACGTACGGTGCTGATAAGTTACATCATGTTATGCGATTCGGGAAATATCTCTCAAGTAAATATTGTTTATTTTTTCTTTTCGTTTTGTTTTATCATGGAAATTTAAAAATAACATTTTGTACTCACCCTTGCTTTTGAATGAAACTTTTTAAACTGCTGGCTATATCGAATGATACTTCAGGCCGCTGCTCCGACATCGCCTGGAACATAATATTACCTTTGTCTGAAGCTGCTCAACCGCGTTTGGCAGTAGGGGATTTCCTACACTGACACTTATCTCGCCTGACCTAGCTGCTTGTTGTAAGTTGAGCGGAACGATAGACGCGTGATATTTCACACGTTGTTCTGAAGCCTCAAGCAAGAGTGGTAAATGGAGACTTTGGACGGGTAAAAAGATAGTTTGATAAACCACAAAGCACTTACATAAATTGCCACACGGAAAAGAGAAGAGGGGCAGAAAACAAACCGAGATGATAAAATCGAATAGGATTTGAACAATATTGTGGAAAATGAGAGAAAACTTATCTAAAACGATATTTGTACATTATATTTTCGATTCATGGACAAATCCGATATGAGAGAAAACTGTCATTCTGTACATCGTGAATTACTTAGAAGTTCCTACATCCCACGATACTTTTTTGTATCTCTCAGGAAGAAAGGACTACGCGTTCTGAATATCATATTCGAGAACCTAAATCTAGAAACGATTTTCCACCGAGGATGAAATACGCAGTAATAGTACTTTGACGACGGGGCGCGTGTAGGCATGAAATTTCAATCACCCTCTCAAACGGAATATTTCGCCTCGTATTTCTTGCAGCTCACGATTTACAGATGAATACGGCCAGACTTTATTTCAGCCATAGAATTAGTATTTTTCATACTTGCAGCTGCTTTCAACTATACCAACTCACAGTCCCGATCAAAACTGAAATAAATAATTTGCAAATTCGGAACATATCCAAAATACATGGAGGATAAAAAAAAAACCAACTCCATTCTACTCTGAGACTTTCTTAACAGGGGATTTTATTTTCATCAAACAAAAAGTCGTACGAATTGAAATGGGTGATTGAATTTCGGGTCTCGTGAAAAATATTGACAGTTTTTCACGATATTTGCGACGTTTTCTATGGGTTTTGGGGCAAAGTTTAGTTTGGTCAACAACTCGCGCAGCCTAAAAAAATTGAATCTCTGGAGGGTCTTATTGTTAGTCTTGTACTCTGTCAGCCACCGACTTAGTTCTCTATACATCCATCCATTTGCTCATTATCCCTTTTGTCGAGTTTCGTTTCAAGAACAAGGTTTGCTGAAATTCAACGGACAACTTAGCACTGAACTTCTCAGTCAAGTTTGGATAATATCATACACGTATTTCGCCGAAGGATGGATTATTCAATGGGTAGTTCATTTAAATTCGACCGCAGGAATCTATAATCAGTCGAGGGATGATGAAGGAAAACTTGCCCCATATACACTCCATCATCCAGCTGTTCTAAACAGTCTAGAGTTTGCAGTGTCTACACCTCATGTTTTGAATCTTTCGAGTTAAAAATACGTCAGAATACCCCAAAGAAAGATCTTCTTATTTTTGACCCCACAATCGAAAAAATCGAAGGCTATAATCTTGGAATTGTTGCGACTTCTGGAACCAAATTTGGTATATTTTTTGAATCGTTCGGAGGACTATTTTCTAGATTAGATCTAAAACCGGCGATACTGAGATTACGAACTGCGAAACTTTGGATGAGATTGCAATCATTAAAATCGCTTAAAGTCGGTAAAATTCAATCACGAATACAGTCTACCGTGTATTTTAATTAAATCTCCGATATTTTCTGAGATGAACTTTAAGATAATTTACCTATTGTTAGTAGCTGATGAAATTGTACGGTAGAACTTTACCTCAACTCGAATCAATTTTTTTGGAAAAAAGATTAGAGGTAATTTGGTGTTTAGGACTCGCTAATTGTAAATAACACACAGAGGCAAAGTAATCGCACATTGTATCATATTTCCCCGTACGAAGACGTAGAGTTTAAAATTTGAGGAAAAAAAAACTCATACCCTTGACTTTCGTTTACGCTTACCGTACGGGTTGTCAGAAGACAGATTTTTCTTAAAAAAATCTGGTAAAAATTTCCTTCGTTGGATGATAATCTTCATTGAACACATTATGTGAGAGTCGGAGCCTGGGGCTCAGCGGCGTTGAGAAGATTCCTCGCTATTTTATTTTTTGTGTTCACATTCAGCCGCTGTAACCTTTAGCAACCCTTGACTAAAGGGTGGTAATCTCACGGAGGGCTTATTCTACGGGAAACCCCAACAAGTCCTGGCGGAGCCTTCTATTCCTGTAATATCGAAGGCAAATACTCTTGCTCTAAACCTTAAATTAGATCGTGTGAGAAAAACGGTTACCAACTTTTTTCTTAATTATTCTTTTTTATGCACCACTGTTAAAGAATCGTACAATAAAATTGAACAGTTTAAGTTCACCTTTGGAATCCGTAATCGTTGTCGTTACCATTTATTTTTATTATTATCTAGATGAGGAAAGAGGATTTCGAAATGGGAATCTGAATGGATTTCAGAATCAGCACTTGATTATATCGGATCTTACAAAGATTGGAAAAGTATCTGTTATACGCGAAGAGGCTCGTTCATGCGAAAATTCTGTAAAGTAAATAAAATGAGTGCAAAATGAGGAAAATGGAAATCCAATATCGAGTGAAATAACATCACCAAAATGTAGTACTTTTCTTCGCATACATAGTTATATATTACTTGTATTATAGCGTCGTTTGAATATCAATTGATTTTTATTATCATTATTTTTCTTTCCTCCATTCAGTCCATCCTCTGCTGTACGAGGTACACGAAATTATTGATAATATTTTATGTAACAACACCCATAAAAAAAGACATCTGAATTCTGAATCTATTTCTGAATGGAGCCGCTTATTCATTCCGAATCACAAAACTTGTACACACCAGATTGATTCAACAGAGCCAAAGTGAGAATTTGGTACGTTAATTCTACGACAATCTCATTTGCTTCACGTTCCCGTAGATGTCTAATATCTCGGTGGTGTAGAGAGACACCTGAAAGGGATCCTTTGAAATTACCAGAGAACTAGCTCTAAGGCGATTAAGATATTGATCAAGCCAAATCAAATGAAATCAAAGCACATGCGATTAGAATATAACATGGTTTCTAATTAATCAATCTATTAATCAACTATGATTCAAGGTTTTCTTTTCTTTATTTTTTTTTTTCATTTATTAACCGCTAATACTTTCACTATGCAGATAGACGTACAATAGTAATTGTTGCGAGTAGGTGTTACACTTTTTCTATACATCGAGTAGCTCATTTCATATTATAGTAGACAGTATTAAAAATGAAGTTTTACAAAAATCAATTATTCACTTTTTTATAAACGATAATACATGATTAGTTGTACATAAATTTTCATGTTATCTAATTGTAAGTTTCTAAATATGATATTTATAGTAATAGTTATTTATTCATTGACCAGTAGATATAATGATTGGTCCACAATTTTGTTCTTTCTTTTCGTAATTTTGTTTTTTTTTGTTTTTTTGCAATAATTCGCTCCACCGATATAAAAATCGGTAAAAATTTTATCGTACTACATCGAATGAACTCTATTTTTCAGATTTATTAAATAGTTATTTAAAAGAACAATCGGTATATAATATAGAGACATCGATTTACATATACTTTTAGCTAAATTTAAAGCTTTAACATGTTTTTATACTACGTAATACACACTTTCATTAGATCATACACGAATCACGTCTTTCTACATGTTTTTTTTACTTCCTCACATTTTTTTTCAATGACTCTCATGTAGTGAGGATAGTTCCAATAAATAATCCGGATTGCAAACTATATTGTTTGGGTACATATTTTTGGAATCAATATCCGATATCCGTTTACACGAACTTTTTGGAAAAAAGTAGATTCAAGTAATAGTCATATAGATCTATGGTTAGGTATGACGTAGTGTTAACTAAAGAGCGTTAATAACGATCAGAATTCCAGATCAGTTCTATCAACAATATCATGTAATTGAAAATTTATACCAAAAATTGTATAGATAAAATACTTTATTCATTTTTTTTCCCAATAATAGTTTGGCAGTTATTAATTATCTTTTTATTTACTAAGTTTTTTTTTTGTTGTTCGTTTTTCTACTCCATTTAATTATCGGTTGAACTTTGAGATAGACGAGTTTATAACCGTATTATTAAAGCGTATCGATCCGATTACATTTAATCACTACATATATATAATATCTATAAAGATTTTCATAATTACACTTTTATTAAACTATATTGTTACGATAAAACATAGCTATACATTTATGCATAGTGAGATCCTAAGTCTGAATTTTTTTTTTCTTACCAGAACACGAAAGGTATATAATATAAGACGCGTACGATCTGCTACCCTAAAAAAGTTTTTCATTTCCATACAGCCATATATTAGAGTTATCCAATTTTTTGGAACGACTTTTTTTTCTTTTTCAACAAATGAGAGCACGCGTGGTTATTTTATATGGATTAGAAACTATTACGAATAAATAATGTCTATGTAATTTACAGTCTGCTGTAGAGTAGAATATAATTTAGAAAAATAAATGTAATCCACAAGATTTTCTATAATTATACATGCTAATTGTTAATTAGAAATGTTTTCTCTTTTTTTTTTGTTTATGCAAAACGTAGACCAGCTCGTTCTTGGTAGATTTTTTCGTTATAGGCCTAATCCGTTTCGTATTTGCGATCTGCAAAAAAGAATATGAATATTGTTTCCTGTATTTTTATTTTCTAACGTGGCGAAACCGGTGAAACGTTATATGGTAGATACAGCGAAAAGAAAGGGTGGAGATACAATGATTAGTTTTATAGGTATACAGATTCCCTGAGGAAACAAGGATTCGCTTCTGTGAGAATATAACGTCGGGATTCTATTCCATCCATCCTTACGTCAAGTTTCAAAGGTTGGAGTCAGAAAGTAAGGATGAAATGTCGAACAAGCGTGGGTTTTGCGACCGGATGAAACCGCGACTTAATACACAGTGGATAGATATAGGTATACGTTATGAGGGGCTTTGTTTCGTTAGGGTAAAAACACGTCTGAACAACGATAGTATATTTTCTGATGGGGGGAAGAAATAACAAGAAAATAACAAAAGACAGAAAAGAAATAATGAAAGAAACGTACGGCCAGTGATAATGTTGTGATTAATTGTTATTATACCGAAGAAAATACCGTGTATAATATAGGAAATGGGAAATATGACAGTTACATATAATTCAGCAAAGATTTAGTACGGAGAACGTAAAGAAATTATTTCTCATTTTATTATATAATAGAAGGTAAGAAGAATTTTTTTTCGAAGAAGCTTTTACCTCTGAGGGAAATGATAAGGGTGTAAAAAGTTGATAAATAGAATCCTCGGAGAGTTATAATTGAATGAAAGGTTACGAGGTAATGACGAAGCCATTAAAACAAAACTTACTGATTGGAGAGAACGATGTTCCGGAGTACATAAATCATACTTAAATTTCCTTCGTTTCAACCTCCCCCTTAAATATCTGGAGAAAACAAAAGGCACCTTGCTTTCACTCGGGATGGTTATTCTTTTTTTTTGTATACCGTTTCTTGAATTAAATAGAGTAATTCTACTGGAATTTCTGAATTGTTTGAATATAATCATTTTAATTGGATTCATCATCGTTGAATTTTTTTCTTCTTTTGTTTCCCTTTTCATTACGCCTACCTTGGCTCGCTCCCCTGAATTTTTCACCATCGTGCGGGGGAAAATATTTACATCGTCAAGTTTGATCTCGCTCCACCACACCATAACCATACCGAGTTCCCTTGACTCTTGTGCAATCAAATTCTGAACGAGTTTACGGGATAGAGGTGAGCGAAAAAGGTTTATAAAAAATAGAGGGCCATTTTTTTTCATTTGTCTTTTTTTCTCGCGATTATAAGTTTGCTTGCCTTCATTCTCTCGCTGTTGTTTGTTCATTCCGTGTGGCTTGAAACGAACAAATGAAATCGGGAGAAATTCTGATCGATTTATCTGAGGAAAATTAGGGGAGTGGAACAATTCAATTTGGTTAACATAATAAACGGTGGTTATTTTCTGTGATATCCGAAGGCTATTTTAATTGTAAATTAGATTATATTCAGTTACAATTTCTGAGATCTTAAAGGTAATCCGTTTTGAATTCAAAGCTTAAATCCACTCGAAATAAACTTATAGAGAATCCTATTCGGTATACGTACTAGAGGAGGGAAGGAAAGGAGCTGCGGCTTGGGCCGAAATAGCTATACGGACGATTGGGGCTGCGCGAAAAGAATTTACCCCTCGAAATAAAATAAGTGTGAAAAGTGAAAAATATCGGAATTTCAGGTAGCGTAAAGAACAAAGCAATTAATTATCCGAGTTCATCGGAGTTCGCGAGGAACTCGTCTCTGTGTAAAATAACGTGAAGCGATTAAAGGTTGGAGGGGATGAAAAAATAAATGTCGGAGTAAACGAGGTCGGCAGCCTTGGAGAAATAATTTACCACGTTTCCATTTTATTACTCCGTCATGTATATCACATTCGCATCGTGACGTTTCAGCCTCAATGTATTATAGCGGAGGTTCGCGGGTGTTTTATCCCGCCAGCTTCTCAAGCATTTCTTTTTTAGAACTTCTCTATTTCTCTAGCTTTTCGCTGGATCTGTGCATGTGCAGTCTAGATGTGCTGTATGTGAACAAGAATCACGAATGTTTGCGCAAGTTTCTCCTTCTCAATTCCGCGAGCCCGACACCGACACCGAGAAAATAGAAAGAAGAGATAGGGAGAATGGAAGGTACGGAGAAGTGAACGCCATCGGGACAGTTTCGTTTCCGTCTGTCGTTGCATTTCCGCCAAAACACACCGCTGTCCTATTATATGCTGTATTGTAGTACGCCTGGCGGCACTGTTACTAGATCTACCGGGTGTACAGATTAGGTAAGCGAATTTTTATATTCTATTCGTTTATTCCGCAAAGCCAAATGCAAGCGGCACAGCTGCCGAAACTGTTTTCAATATTATTCGTTGTATACGTGTACTTTCTACAGATTTATTCTTGAATGAATTCAACTCACCCTGCAGATATTGAGTTTCCTTAACTTTGCGATATACTACACGGTGATGTAATAAGCCTTCGGGCTCCCCTTGGATGGCGTTGGACTCGCGAGTATTCCTGGTGGTGGAGTTAAGGGTGCCGCCCACACGGGCGGAGGTAGAGATCGTCAAGAAGCATAATATCCTTCGTGACGTTTCCGACATTTCTCTCTAACTATGTAGCACAGTGCTATGGTTATTAGAATAGCGATTGTTATACCCATTCCTATGCTAATCCAAATAATCTCTTCGTTAATTCCGCTGTGGCTTCGTCCTGAAGATACAAAGAGAAATAATAAATAACTACATCATCTTCTTCCTTGGACTACAAAATATACGAGGATGATGAGAAAACAAAGAGAGAGCGGAAAGATTGCCTGAAGTCTGGTTTTCATCAAGATATGCAGAGAATAAAGAAAAAAATAAAACCTGTATCCACGCTCTTGGTCCTCTGGGAACGTGATAAAATTTTGAAAATATGATTCGCAGTTTTTCCCTAATAAAATGTTCCGGGCGTATGTATATTATTTATGTGGCTTCCTTATCTCCCTCCAAGTTTTCCCTATCCTATCCTCTCGGGTTTTACAGTTTTATTTCCCTTGTTTTTAGCTGTGCATGTATAGCGATTGTCTAGGAAAATAGCGTCGGTGAGTATAGAAATTATTATGACTTTCGTCGGGCAAATTGGGATAAGATAATATTACCATTGTAAAGAGTGCTGTATATGCCGACCTTGCCAGCAACCCTACCACCCACAGGCATCTTACGCTGGTATTTCTGCCGGCTGAAACAGAAAACGAATTTTATTCCATTTTGTTATCATATTTAAAACAGACGTTGAATTTTATGAAAATGTAAAGCCCCCAGAGCTCCCAGAATTTGCATCGCTAATCTCTTAAATATCATAGAAAGAAAACGAACAAACGAATACAATTTTTTTTTTTTTCACTTTCAGACCGTATTGTGAAAGTCTGCCATGAGAATTTCTATCCGAATTTTCTCAACCGTATCCCTCTAACTTTCTTGGGATAGATTGAGAAATTTTTAAAACGTCGACCGCGCGAAACTTTGGAAAATCTAACAGCTTTCAATGGGCCATTGGATTGCGACGTGGTGAGAAACGAAACGATTTTCTTTTTCTCTAACGGGGAAAAAGGTTCTGGTGGGAGCTTTTAATATTTTGGGTCCCTATACACGAGTTTAAGCTCCGTTCGCACAAGCGTAGAGGACCAAAGAACTTTTTTTTAAAGCATTTCCTTGGAAACCTTTTGCCCCAATTCGTTTTTCTTTGGAAAATATTTTATGCAAATACAGTTTCACGTTGCAAGATTTATGCAGAGGTGCTGCAAACTTCTAGCTTTATACATGTAAGTAGATGCGAGCTTTGACGAGCGGTAGAAAAAAATAAATAAAGATCTCCGCTTTTCTACTCAACCTGATTTAAACGAGCTACAGTTTGAGGAGAACGGTGAAAGACATGAAAGTGAGATGTACGACTCACCGTACAAACGAATAGATTTTAGAAACAGGTCGTGATCTTTTTTTATTTCAAGTTATGTTATTTTTTTTTCACATTCATCACTTTACTGGGATTATGCATTTTTGTGTTCTCACGCACTATCACCTTCACGCAGCGTTTGTTTTCCAAACGCTTTGCAGAGTTATTTATTGTTCTTGTCAGCCTTTCATTTTCATTTTTTTCTCCCTTTTTCTCAACCGTCCTCACGTACGTATTACGTGGGCGATTTTTGTGGATGTTTCATCATTTACAAAACGTGCGCGTGGCTATAAAAATTGCTGAAATTTTTCGGCCCGCGCGGTCATATAATAATGTATAGATTTGTGTTATCTATTCGAAAATCCGCATGCTTCCGGAGTCAGTTCCGCCGAATGATTTTCAGCCTTGCGAGCGTTCAAATTGGTTATAATTTAGAATTTATGGCATTCAGTGTACATCGGCTGTAATACAGGTGATATAATATCCCTAATAATTTTGGTTTATATATTCCATAACCCGCGTAATTGATCTGGTTATTCATTGTCAAAGATTCCAATTTTGATTGCCTGCGGTCATATATGGATACAATGCCGTATTATGTTACCATATTAACGAATACAGATACGCGTGAATTCAATCATTGCCGACACTTGCAGAGAAAAAAAATTCTTTGAATTTCCCCATTGTTTGAAAACAGGAAATTTTGATCGGAAGAATTAGAATGGGGAAAAAATTGGATGGGAGGAAACGGAGACGCTACGAATTTAACCCGAGATAAACGGGGTGCAACTCAAGAGATTGAGTTTCCCTAGCGAGTTAAACGACACTTCCAGAGCTATATCGCATCATCCCTCCATCTCGCTTCTGTTTCCAACGAAACTAATTAAACCACGACTCGCACCTCTATAGGTATGGTATTAACTTATGTAACAACCCTTATAAATCTCGGTCGACCGTCGAGAGCGCAATTATTCGTATTCTACGAATGCGCGGAGTGTGGCAATTTAATATGCGTAGGGAATAAAACATGTAAAAAGTCATTCAATTAGCGATCAATCGCGTGACCATATGTACGCAATAATCTCATCGACCATACGTCCTATAACAATCGGTATCTAGTTTTGTACTCGAAAATATGGAGATATTGATTGTACACGTATATACGTTCGCTTAAGTAGCTACGGAAATATTTTGATCTCTCCAATTCCGACGGTTGACTTTGAACTTGAAGATCTTAAATTGTTTGGACAGACCCGTTTGATACGATAGGTCTATAATACGAAGTTGGCTAGTCAAAATAATTACTAGAGATTCTAAGCAGTCGGGTTTCATCCAGTGCGATGGTAACATCACGAACAATATAATCCCGCGTCGTGTCGCTGTAGCGTCAGGCGCCTTAACTTTGGATAACTAATTCATTCGGACTGATATTAAAATCCCATCGATAAGTTCGTTAAAGTGTTGTACCGTGTTTTGAAGCGATGAATAACTTCCAGCGGATGGGATTTGTGACGAAACTGCAGAGAGTAAGGTTCCATTATACCTACAATATTTTGGGTTTTCTCACACGATTTTACATAAGAAACGAAAATGTCTTCAGATTCTTTTTATCCTTTTGAAATTTGTCAGCTAAAGCTTAGCTCCGACGGTTGTCGATACATAAATCCGCCGCTGTGTATTACATTTCGAAGAATCTCTAGAACCCTCGAGAGATTCCATCTCGCTAGTTCTCGTTTCTCTGGGTACCTATGCGACGCCGACATTTTGCTTTTCTTTCTTTCTTTATTCTTCTACGTTGCCGTCTTGTACTTTTCTCTCACCTACCGGATCCCTCCGGCTATTTCTTTCTTCCTTTTTCTTCTTTTTACTTTTCTCATTTCAACCCTTTTGAGGCTAGTCGAAGCTGGCACGTTCGTCGGCTTCGTGCTTGTTGCTTCTCAACGATACCTAACAAAGCCTTTGTGTTAATATCAGGCTATCGCAATTACGAAGAACTTAATGAATACACCCACTGTAATGAGTTTTGCGTAGAATAGCAATAAGCCCCTTTTCAACGGAAATAGTAGCTTGAAGTTTTACTCGAGTTTTCGAAGTATAGTCGCTGAATTCTGTAGACGGACAAACACATTTGTCACACGTCGCGACAGCGTTGTATCAGATATCATAATTCGATTATTAAAATAAAAATGAAATTTTTTTTCCATAGACTATACGAGGTTTCCAATTTCAATTCAAAACTTAATCTCCCACCAGACGAGAGAAAGCTTTTACAGATAATACCCTCTGCCTGAAAATGCGAAAATTGAGCCGTCCTATTTTTTACATATAGCTGCGAACTTTCTTCTTCAAAGTTTGCTTCGCGCTATAATTAAAATTGAAATCGGAAAAAAATCGTATCGATGTACTTTACAAATGAAGGAATTTAATCAACTCTCCACTTCGGAAAATAATTCGTGACATGAGATACGTGAATTATCACCGGTATTCAATTTTACGATTTTTTTTTCATCATCAAACTCGCAATCCAGATAATTCGCCCGAAAAGTCTGAAGGTTTGTAAAAAATATGGTGTAAAAAAATTTTCAAGCCCTCTGAAGAGATTGACGGATTTTTTGTTCTATTGTTTTTTGGTATTTCACCATTCAATCTCCATTCGAAATCTCTCATAGATAATTAAAACTCGCGCCAATATTTTCCATCAATTCTAAAAGCAATACCGCACAATATTTGACACGTGTCAAAAACACTCCAGCACATTTCACCTTCGTATCTATGATATTATATACAAATTTAAAACACACACATTTATAATTCCGTCGTGATTGTGGCCTGGAACAATGTAGATGTGAAGATAAGTGTATGTATGTTATGTTGGGTTATGCAGCGCTGAAAGGGTTGAAATTCCAGTAATGTGACGTGTAGTGCGGCATTCGTACCTGTGATGTTCCAGGCGATGTGGGAGGATACCCTCGATCCGGTTAAAAAAGGATGACACGACGTGTGTCACTCTGATGGAATACGACTTTTTCTTCGATACCTTCAAACTCTCTACGCAATTTTTAACCAAAAGCGGATCCGGCTTCCGCATGAAAATCGAAAAAAATCCTTATAATAACATTGTCATAATTAGATCGTTAACCAAGTACTTTAATTTGTTGATTTTCGTGATGAAGTTCCGAATTATTTTAGCTGCAGGACGTGCCGTGATGAAATTCAGTGTGCGAGTCCGCAGTATGTTTAGGTACAGGGGCTGATTTGATAATTCTTCTGGCAAATAATTGATATGGTCAATCGTGACTTTCTCGCATGACTAGGTCGCCCTGAGCGCCAGCAAGGACTCTGGGTGAATCGTTCCTCCAGGAATAATATAAATGGTACAGAGTAGCGATTGCCCTCGTCTAATTATCGAACATCTCGAACGCTGTGTAGAGAAAAATTCTAGATTAAAAGAATTTTAGCGATATTTTTTTTTCTTCGTACTACAGTTTTCCATAGCAATATATTTCCGGATGGAAAGGGGATGCACGGAATTTTCTTTTCAAAGGTTGAAGCACCTGTTTTTACCATCTATGTGTTTATATTATTTCCTTTCTGCTTTCATATGCCAACGATCACGAGGAGCCGGGAAAAATCGATTGGCAATAAATCGTGGATCTTGATATTCGATATCGCGCGATGCATATAACCTATTTTTATCCTGTTTCCTGCACATTGGAACCTGATCATTTTCAGACCAGGATATTCTCACCCCCTGAATTCCGGGTCAAGATTCCGCCGTCTCAAAAAGCCCCTTGACCCGGTATTATTCTTGCATAATTTCTTCCCGTCGTATAAAACTCTGTACGGATGATATATATTTTGCGGAAAAATTACAAGCATCTCGTCTCATTCGATTCCGATTTCTCGAACACTTAGAATAATCGAACACCAGCCGACGTATATAAAGAGCTTTTATCAAAATTAAGTCGGCCCGGGGAGTGTATTCATATTTTAGCGGCGAATAGACTCGGAGGGTGGAAAATTCTTCGCTCGATTTTCTCCACGTTTGAATAAAAGCGATGTGTTCGCTGTTGTACTCGGCTGGTGAAAAATTTCAATAGATTTATTATATTTATAGATCGCGTCATAGCAGCGTATACTTTCGTGATAATATTTAATAGGTATACTTTTTAAATCGGAGTCAGTTTTGGCTACAGATTCAAGCTCATCGATATTCAAAATCCACATTTTTCACTCCGAATCTGCATCGATGAATTTTTCAAATCGGTAGTCCTGAATCCTCGCTTCCTACTGGATCAAGTCCAACCAAATATTCGAGAAAAGTTTTACGTACGAAACGTTCTTTTCGATCTACCTACATGTAGACGCTTGTTAAAAATTTATCCCAGTCACTGCAGCGAGTCAAAGAGAGACTCACACTTGCTTTCTTATACAGAATTTGATACTCCCATCGCGATTCTCGTGAAAAGATCGAAGAATAAAAATGTATACCACTATAATGGGTGGGAAGCATGAGAAGAGAAGAATAACAGGGCAAATTTTTTTGTTCAAGAAAAATTTCTCGAGCCTTCTTTGAAACATAAAGTTTTTGTCGATCGAAAGTTTTTCAGAGGGCAACGGTTGACGAGCTTCTTTTAAACTGATTAAAATATAATAATTATGAGTGTGAAAAACTCGTTGAAAGAAGATCTGTATTTATACCATTATTCAAATCTCGTCGACCATCGTCTACGTAGATTACGCTGCAAGCGGATTTAAATGAATTTGTTATAATGGGGAGAAGAAAAAGTTGCAAGAAATGTTTGAAAGTATGCAGCTCCGGCGCGGGTTTCGTTCAAACAACATTAGCTGCAACCATGGCAACTCCCTTTTTCCGAATTGCCCATACATCCCACTTCCGTTATAGCTCTCTCTCGACCAATTCTCTCTACGTATATGAACAGAATTGAACGTGTAAGTTTTACCTGGTCACCACTTTGCGTAACCTTTGATGTCACGTTAATGGACCAGAAAGGTGCCGAAAGACCGGGAGAGCAATCAGTAGCTGAAAGCGCCGGTCAAAAAAAGAAAAAGAAAAGAAAAACGAAATTGAGCCAACCGCGGTGTACGCGTAAGTCTTTTTTCCGCCGCGTAATCCATCGATTAGACTACAAGTAATAATCCGAATCGTAAATGTGTAGTGAAAAGAAAAAAAAAAAATGACGCAACTTTTGAAACAATGAACTTTTTATATGTGATTATTCTCTGCAGTGCGAAATTTTGGTCGGTAAAGTTTTTCTTCGATTCTGAACTTCGTAAGAAATTGTCTTCTTGACCGCTACGAGGACATGCTAAGCACTTTCTGTCTAGACTGATAATAAAGTGGAGAAAAATTGACTATATATGGTTTTTGTCGCATCTTTGTTTTTGGGAATTTCATTTATCCGACGACTCTATTCGATACAAGGTATAAGAGCCAGAATATTGCGAAGGAAAATCGACCTTTTCATCTTCGGAGTTTCAAGGTCGTAGTCTGACGTCCAAAATGCAAGCAGCAGCGACAGGAGTGCAGAAAATTTATGACCGTGGAAAGTGACGTTGTCGAGATGAGTTTCCTGGTTTGAAAAGATAGCAATCAGTTTTTATCTTTCGACAGGATTCCGCCATTTTGTTTCAAATAAATTTCATACACGTAGCCGTTCATGCAGATGAAAAGGGAACACTTTTTTCCGAAGTTTCATTGTCCCGACTTTTCATTGTCAGTGCGGCAGAATCATTATTCGGCGAATTGATTCTCGTTATCTGCTACGGTTAGGAGCGTTTTTATACCGAGCTCTGAAATTTTTTGGTCGAATCTGCAGAGTAAAAAAGGGCGAGAAATACATCGAGTGAGATAAAAAACGACGATCGATTCGTCGTTAATTGAAAAAATATATAAAAATTTCTTTCTCACGTCGTCGTTATCAGCGAGCCGTGTCCAAGCTAATAAATTACACAGCGAATTTATATTTTTAGCCTGAATAGGATTCGGTGTAGTTAACGTTGGGGTAATTTCGCACATGGGCAACCCAGCTCAGAAATTTCCTTATCATATTATATATGGTTTTCCAGCATATACATGTAATTACGGCGTGGCACCTGGTTCGGCAATAGGTGTATTAAATCGTTCAAAATTAACCTAGCTTTCACTTATAATTAATTTGGGTCTAAACTAAACAACGAAATTCACATCCTAAGCCTTGTTCAAAATCAACTCCAAGTGTAGGTATATAAACTTCGAAATCCAAAAAATAATTGTTTACTGTGCAAACGTTGAATTGTTTTCGTTTCGCATTTCAAGAAAGTCTTGTAAAAGAAGAAAAGGAAGTTCCGAACAGGGAGTGGAAGAAGGAAAAGAAAATTGAATTTATCTTCGTCTAGTTCTATTTCCACAAACGTCTTCACTCGCCAGTTTGATAGATGTGTTTTCGCTCATTTTTCTCAACCTTGTATTCCCACTTCCTGCATCACGTACCTAACAGAAAAAAGAAACGAGACCGACGAGAGGATAAAATTTTGCCTTTCAAATTATTTCAAACTGTCGCGATTTTTGCTCAACGAGTTTGTCGACGAAAAAAAAAATCGGATTCGAGCAAGACTAAATGACACGAGGCTCGAATATATCTGCGATCTTCGGTCGTTGATCGGTTATACTTGAAAGATATCGCAGAAATTTTGGCTCCGCTTCAAGAAGCTCCTTTATCTTATCTTTGGCGGGGTAAATCTGATATTCAATGACATCGTAATATTTGTATAGCATAGGTAGGTAGGTATGGGAAAAATTTTATTAGCGTTGGAGGCTCGAGGAATTTCACGACGCCCGATCCTTGTCACGATCGGTAAAAGGTTTATAAAGATATTTTCTTCGACTTTTATGAGATGGAAGGGACATACCCTGGCTTATCCCGGCAGGGTGGACGTAACAAATTTATTGACGTCGTATAATATCTAATCTTGAATTTTTGGATAAATCGCTTGACGAGCATGATCTGCAAATTTATATTAACGTCATTATATTATAGGTAGTGTGATTATTGAGCTGCACTCACCTTCCGGCAAAGCTCCAGTTTCTATATTACAGTCGCCCCCTAATCGATCGACACAGATTTTTGCATCATCACGCACTATGTAATATTTCACCAGAATATTAATAAACCCCTGTTAATTTTCTACATTATTACGTAATGAGAGAAGAATAATTCTTTCTTCTTCGTTGTCTTCTTTTTATTATCAGTGCCAAATTGCAACGATTTATTATAACGAGAGATCTAATTTTGACACAATATTCTGAAAAATCGCTCTTCAATTATGAAAAAACTTGACCAAATTACGTTGCTCGGTGAAAATTTTGGTGGTGAAAATTCCGTGTTAGTTATCTTCGGGTTTTCAATCATAAATTTTCCAGTCTCTATATCATTTAGTCGAGGTTCAATCGGGTAATACGTTCGTCCGACCGTGCCGGTTAGCGTAAGCGGTGTAATCGGCGAGCAACGAGTTTTTAAGTAGTCGCGGTACGCGTTGCGTCGGACGTCAGTAGCTCGCGGAAGCTGGCGGCCGACTGGCGCTGCTCCTTTTCACTGGGGGTGCGTGCGTCGGAGGAAGATGAACAGATCCTGTTTGCCATCAGGGGGTCCAGCAGCAGGATCCCGAAGGGAGCGACATAAATAAAAATCATTTTTTTCCACATCGTAACGATTATTCGCTCTGTAAATATATAATTCTTCGATGTGAGCAGGTGCAGTTCTGCGGAATTATCCATATAAAATGCCAACAGGATAATCGCTCATAAAAAGTATTATCACTCCAAACCACGCTGCACTCTTTTTTTTTTGATTCGTTCACTTTTCCCAGTATATAGAAAATCATTTGACGAAATTTTCGCGTCAGCAAGAAAAGCCTCGCGACGCGGTGCTCCAGTGATGCGAGAAGAGCGAGGCTTCGAATGAGGTAGAGTAAGATGAATGATGTTTACCGCCGAGAAATTTGATGAGCCTCTATTTTTTATTTCATTTTTTATTCGTGGTTTCTGTGTATAGGCCATAATGTTGCACATTGTTCGATAGGAATCCATCGAAGTAGAGTATATAATTTCGGCACGTCTTATTTGCAAGTATAGTTTATTATACTCCGGCGGAGAAAGTTTGAGGAAAGTTTTACCCCCAGTGTTTCAGTTTTGGAATTTAGTTTAGTTAACTTATCGAAGAATTTCTAGGAAAGTTGTACCTTTGAGTTAAACCTGCATAGCAGGGGCACCAGAATCGTGAGAAGCTTTCATTTTGTACCTCGACCGACGATAGCTGTATGTGTTTTAGTTTTTATTTATACTCTTGGTAATCACCTGGTCGTACATTCGTCGCCTTGCATGCCAGAAAGGAATATAAAATAATAGAGCCGCGTTCACGAGCAAAATGTACCTTGAATTTTCTAGAATTTTTAAAAAGCGAGCAAAACTTCGAACTTACAGAAGCTCCAGACGACGATTACGTTTGCTTTGAAGATGTGCGCTTTCAGATATAAGCATCTGTACTATACACCGCCACGAATTGTTTCCATTGAAATTTCTCTGCGTGATTGTTGAAGCAATATTATTGTATAGTTATGAGTTTCTTTGAGCTAAAATGTACGGGCTTTACCACTGTGTTCGAAAAAAAATAACAAAAAAATAATAAAAGGTGACTTTCAACATCTAATTCATATCACATGGTACACAACACAACAAAGTATTCAACCCATGTCAAAGTCAACCTTTTTTTCATTTTATTTTCCTTCAACTTTTTCGCATGGTTTTTATCTCACCGCGTTGTTCGATCGAATTGACATGCTGAAATAAAAAAAATACTGCAGCCACATAGCAGAACGCAAATCAATTGAAATTCATATTCATAATCCCATTGGTTTTTTTCGCTTCACATTTTACCTTGCCGTCGGCTGTTTACGTTTATGTGGACTGAAATTCGCATCGATTTTTGGCAACGCCTCTTTTTCTAGATTTTTTATCACTCGATCTCGTTGAATGGCTGACGAAAGCTTTGCGGGTTAAACTCACTGCATAGAATTTGTGCGAAGAAAAAAAGGTGAAGACGTTCTCCGGGGGTTTTGTTGGAGGAATAGAATACAGAGGTCGGTGTGTATATCAGGCAATTGTCTCGGCGACAGGATATGGCTAAAAACTCCATATTCCGTTTGGTAGACAGCCAAAAATTGGAGAACGGACGAAGAGAACTGTAAACGTTGGATTTTTTGTAGTATGGATGAATCGTGTTAAGGTCACATAGATTTTTGTTTTCGAATCGCAAAATTTGGAGGACTTCCACGTAGACGATAAAATCCGGATACACATTCTTTACATGAATAACAAACGCTCGCGTTGAAAATCTCATCGTTCTCGTTTTACGTCGTAATTATACCCTCGAAGACCAGCTCTTGACTTGTACAAAAAACCTGCCAGCCACGTACTAATTTCAATAATTTTCGCATTTGCGAACTGATTTATTTAAATATATTCAATCTTCTCTACAATTTCTTCCCTAATTTCACATCTGTTAGCGGTTTACACTTGTAAGTCCTGTGCCTAATACGGCTGGTCAGATTAAAATGAAACGAAAAATTGTTTTTCTATTTTTTTTTTCTTATTTCAATTCCTTAACCATAATTCTGTTTACGCAAAAATATTCAAACGACCGAACAACCTTTCACACGATCTCGCCGGTTTGTCAACGAGAAACGTAACCTGATTGTTAAATTTTCCCAGAAAATTCTATTGTTGCATTTTATGGGTGGGTTGTATAGACGCGTCGACATGCGAGGTATATCTTCTACCTACTCATATTTTATACCTTTGTCAAGTTTTCACATGTATCTTGGAATTCTGAACCGTGATGCTCTTCCTCCTTAGAAATACTAATGGCTCGCTTGGGTATAGAAATAATTTTCCGCTCGTATTTCAGACTCCGTACAGGATTTTCTCAAAAGGAAGAAATCAATTGTTTGAAATTTTCCGTCTTTCTTTTTATCATTTAGTTTTCAGTTGCTCGCAATCCATCTTAATAAGTTAATGTGGATCTGAAACCAATTGGCGGTAGAGAAATCCTTGTAAGGGATAAAAGCCTGCTTTTCAGTTGAGTTCTGACCTTTATCAGCAACTGGATTTATGGCGAACTGCAGGTTTCCCAGCATCCTTTGCTCCCGGTCAAACCGTCGCGCCAACTTGGCCTTATTCTCTCCTCATAGAATTCTCTCGAACCCTCCTCCTCGTACCGCAAGGATCTGAAGGTCAAGCTGTCTCGCTAACTGATCTCGTAAACTGCCAGCCGCCATCCTTATTTCGTCCTTCCTGCGGTTTTCCCCGATACCTTATCCCCTATACTTTATCCATATGTATATCTGCCTTATTTCCATATTCTCCACCATCAGATGAGAACCCTCGCCAGAATTTCAACTCGTTGGAATTCTCCCACGCATGAAAAGAAAACAAGAATTAAAAAATCCACCCTCGATGCGTATCCCATCGTACCTGTTTTCTATCTACAGCTTGGAATCCTTTTTTTTGCTCCTCGGTCCTTTCAAACCTGTTTAATGAAAAATAGGATCTTATTCGACCTTCGATCGATCATCGGATTGAAATTGTGCCAAAAATTTCGGTCAGATGATTTGTATGTTTCCGGTAAAATTTACAGATCTGGTGGGACATTTTATCGTTTATCCGAAGCTTAGGAGTTGCACAGAAAATGTTAAATTCCATTTTCTCACTTCTTAATTCTCGAAAACTTGTCTTCAAATGCAGTTTATTATCACGTCTCAACTCTGCGATATACGTTTACTAGAAAATATTTCATCTCGTACCGCATGCCAGATAAAAGGTTATAAATATTCTGCAACTGGTCCGGAGGGGTGAGCGCAATGAACCGTAATTTTTTTGGAGTTAACGAATATTTGTCTTTTATCTCGGGTTACCCTAAAGACTCAAGCTAACCCTCGAGGCAAATTCAAGCGGAAGTTAAGCTCTGTTTCGGTAAGAAACCAAATTTTCTGTTCGCTAAAATTCGGCTCCTACAAAAATTAGGAAGGAACGGTAGATGAAATGAGATCGGGCTGGAGATAAATTTATTCTACTTCCGTGTTCATTTTGTTCTCCTTTTTTCTTTTTTCTTTATTCTTCTTCTTTTTCTTCTATATCAACGGTAATTTTCGAGGGATGGTATAAAAGGAACTTTATTTTCTGTGTGGACGTTATTGCTCCAGATTGGCCGGAGAATTACGCCCTGGCGAATGCCAACCTTCTGTACATAAGAGATAAATTGTTAAATTCACCCGAGAGCTTGCGGATCCTGCGGTGATCGGGATCACGTATACTGCTTGAATTTTGGAAGAGATAGCTATCCTCGTTCGGGCTTAGAAGGATTCTTCTGGGGAATAACAAACGAAGGGATCCCCTGCATGAGCTATGGATTTTGAAAGCTCTGCTTTTTATTTATTCAAACAATCAGATTTTGGCTATCGGGTTATCTAATATATTTCCAAAATGTCCTAATCGTTTGATTGATTCATACAATTATTGAATTGCAACTGAATGGTTTTTTACAATTTTCCGAGGTTCTCAGAGAAGCTATCGACCTCATTGCCAGATATATCGATGCTGCTAACTACGCTATTAAAGTCATCAATTGAAAATCTGCATCGATCACGAGTCATTATACAGCGAAGAGTCGTAACGTTTTATTGCGGCTTTGAACCCAGGGCTGTTTGAATCTTCCAAGTATCATCACTATTTTTGTCAAGTCTTTTTAGACCCTCCGCATCACCCCACAATTCGTCTTATTCTCCCCCCTCAGCACTTAAGCCTTACAAATAATATATATCGTCGAATCCATCATTTTTACGCGTTCACAAACCGCATCCCATATTGTGTCTGCACTCGCGCTAAGGGCGGAGAAAAGAATAAGATGTACGGTTGATAAATTTGAACCGGGATACGGATGTAAAAGTAATGGTCGAAGTAGGTTGCTCGGTGAATGTATAAAAAAAGAAAAATGGCGATCGGAAGAAATCTGTGCACGTCTCCGAGTTATGATAATAATAATAGTAATAAAACAATGACAAAAAGAAAACGATCGTATCCCTAGGTGTCAAAGATATGAAATAAAATACTCGTAGCTACTCCGCAGTGCAGCCTCACGTACAATTTTCTTCCAGTACATCCGAGGTCCCTTTTTAAAGGGCATTTATTTCGCTTGCCACATTATCGTTACTCGCGAGCAGACAGGCGACAAACAAGACGATAAATTTGATAAAATAAGGCACTCTCCATTCCCCCGTATTCTTGTACGGGGAAAATTAGTGTAGGTGTGGGCAGAAAAATATTTTCTACTCGATTCGCTTTCGATGAAGTTGCGACATTTTTATTACACATTTTTCCACATGTCTGTATTAAATCTATTTTTTTCCCCATACGATCGACGGAATTTTATGCATCTTTGTGCATGGAATTTTTTGCATCATATTTTTTTACCATATCTTCTTCCTCTTCCCACGGTAATATTGACGTACGAGTTAATTAACTCTTGACATTTCATTTCGCAGTATAATTAAAAAACTTTTTTGTTCATACTCAGCTCTCGATAGAAAACAACATCAAGTACAATGTTGGTTAATTTTATTTTAATTTCAACTTTTATCGTCTCTTTTTTTCGTTCTATTGAAATACAGGGAAAATTGTTAGAGATAATTACATCTGGATATAACATTTTAACGTTCATATTAATCGGGTCTTCAATTTTACTGCCGAAGGTCTCGTTGCTAAATGGGGAGGAGGTTGATTGAAACCTGACGCACGTCGGTTCGTTAACTCCTAGCACAAGTTTCTGCGTTAGTTCAACTAACGAGGCAAAATTAGAGGAAAATATATACTGCAGTGTTTTACCTATGCATGCATATATCCTACGTCAGACGGCAAGAACTCTCCGGGGTAGCAAGAAACGTATATCAGTTTATTGCGAAACTGAAAACCAGCTTGATTGTAATTCAATGTCCTCCAAGCAAATGGATCGCATCGGATCGTATGTCATCGAGTAATATAAAAAATAATAAAAAAAAAAAAGAAATCGGATTATTCTTTAGCGTCGTAAAATTTTTCTATCTTCTTTTTCTTCTATTCGCCTATAAAACGTGATTCGCTGACAAGATCAACCCTCTTCTTCATTCTTCTACCCGTTGTCATTTTCCGGGAAGAACTTTAAACGAATTTTGTGACGGAATGGGGAAGAAATGAAAGTGTACAAAGCAATTCTTTCGAGTACAAATTTTAGTCCTGCAGCTTGTTACTAATTCTTTTTATGGGCATCTACTTTTTAGAAAATCTCATTGAGTCGCGGCAGAAATAAAAATGAAAAGATATTTTTGGTTTGTGAATAATTCAAGATATCTAGAAAATATGGATAAAATGATTTCGAATCGCGATCGTTGGCGTGGGTATATTTATTCGGATTACGATGGATCACGTTTCAATGAAGTTCTTTTCTATTTTTGGCTGCTGTTATTATCTCGATTATAACTTCGCGGGGTCTCAGGACCAGGCTGGGCATACTTTGGGTTCAGTCAAACTCTAACAATAATAGGAAAACGGCCAGTTCAACCAACGGCGCAAGTTGTAGTCAAGTTTAAACGACTCTGATATAAACTTCACCGTGACTGCTGCATGAAACTGTACGTTTAATAGCCGACGTAATAAACGTACAACAAATTCTGTCGGCAGAAATTCTTTATGAAAAAATTGATTGTAACCAGTATAAGATATTGCTCTTCGATCGATGAATTACCGAAGCCAAAAATTCCGAAGATAGGTATCAAATTTATCGAAATTTAGATAAAATGAAAAATACATAAATAAATTGGCGGACGAACAAACATCGATGATGGATAGCTTTTAACAAATTTACCTTAAAATAATGGTTTTCTCTACTGGAATCCAGAGCTTTGGAGGGAGTTTACTTGTACAGAAAAGACCGAAAATTATTCAACTAGCTACGGGACACATTGGCAATTTTCCAAAGGTCTCTTGGGCGCCACGAAGCTTCATCCATATTTTATAAAACAGTTTTAAAAACCTTGTCGTACCTTTCTCAATGCGACCGTGAATCCGCAACGCATGTAGGAAGAAAGAAAGAAAGAAAAGAAAAATACAAGCGTGAATTAATTTTCACTCGTTACGTTGATGATAATTACAAAAAATTACATTAAAATTTAGATCAAAAGACTGACTTTTTCTCTCTAGTCTCGCAACATCCCGAGCACTGTGACTCTGACGATAAACCTTGGATTTTATAACCTTACCTACGTTTTATATAGACCTATTCCATGGACGACCGTGACATTACGAGATCCTCGTTTATGACGAATAATATCTACGTAATTTCCGTTTTATTTTTACACGCTCTGAATCTGCAGCTGCGGAATCCTCGTAGGTTAAAGGGGAGTTAAAGGTGGGCGACCTCAGGTCATTTCTTAGCAAAGCGTATAATCTGTTTTTTTTTTTTTCTTTTTCTTTTTCTCAGAAAAGGGCTCAGTTTTCTGATCCACCCTCGTATGTAATCTCCTGCCGCAGATGACGCCATTCACGTATGTACGTAAGTATACATAAACATATACGTTATACGCATCTAATATTATTCGTCTCAGTTCTCGAGTCAAGTACTTTTCATTTGTGGCATAGCTTACAACCTTAAGCTCAGCTTTACGAGGATGTGACGTGCCAGGCGTTTTAAGCTTATACGGCATGTCCGGTGCAAAGCTTTGGAAGCTTTCAAATTGTGCTCTCTCCATGTTATATTCTCGCAGCTCTTAACTACCTGGTAGGAGGTCCTAGCTCCGCAGCACATGTCTTTATCAGCGAAACGTTTCACGGCGAGGCGACGCGGACGCGACGTGACGTGAACACGAGGAAAAAATATTTCACGCTTAATTCTCGTGGTTATATAAGAAAATTTTTATTCGTGAGATGCAATCCTTAAGATACCGAGAAAAGCGCGACGATATGTGGGTATATTTATCCTCGTAATCTTTTCTATAATGTCTTTCTCACGATTGTCTGCCGTAGCGTTGAGTGCAGGTGAGATGAAATCCTTCGAAATTAGCCACTTATTCGCTGGGAGGATGCCTCATTTTTGTGGCAGAACAAAAAACGAAAAAAGTAAAGAAGAAAAAAAAATGGTCCGCAAACTCGCGGTGAGGTAAAAAAGAAAATTAGGGTTTCACCCTCATTCACATCTGGGTCACCGGAATATAAAATAGTTACACGAGGTATGAGACAACCTCTGAAAACCGTTCACTTAATTGGTGGTTGGAATAAAAATTCAAAAGCGATACTTTTTTTTTTCACATTGGCGATTCTGACGATTTGAATAAAATTTATCCTCGTTGACGTGACGTGCGCGGATCAAAGCTAGCTTATTGGATTTATCGGGAAAATTGAACCCGGAAATGTGCCTACAAACTCTCAGAGCACCTGTGGTTTCAAAGTATTCTCGATACTTGACACATCGCGATCTTCTGTTTGCGATCAAAGGTGGATTTACTGATGCCAATTGACTCGTGAAATTGGGGAGGGAATCAGAGTTGGGGAACAAAAGAAAAGGAATAAGAAGCCATTCCAACTTCAGAGAGACAATAATATCAGTCTTTGCCTTTCACTTTCGATGATTACCTGGGAGTACAATGGATTCGATCAACTCTCGCTCGTAATTCATGGTAATCGATAGGGTCGAATCGTATAGAAATTTTTGTAGCTGGGTGATAGAACATGATTATCCTTTGCTCATAAAAAGTGCTTCTGGGACTCCGGACGAGTAAGATGGAAGGTTGTTATACCTCCCGACCCGTCGTTATCCTTAGAAAAATCCCTGAGGAATTTTTAAAAAAAGAGGTATTCGATCGTTCGCCGGGCGCGTTCGCCTGTCATCGACAGAAAAAGGGAGGAAAAACCTTTCGCCCGATATCTTTGCGTATTATATAGTCTTGCAATCTGGAAAAGGAAATCGAAGCGATTTTCCTAGAAGGAACCTATTTTTACCATCATTCAGGGATTTTATGTAACCACCTTTTCTGGACACGGAATTTCCTACACCATCGTAAAACGTAAAAACTTACATCGAGGGTTGCAGAGTAAACTTTGGAATTCTCGCAACGGAAAAATTCTTCACATTTTTTTCATACGATTCTGTGGTAGCGGAAAGAGACAAAGAGGTGACGATTTAAAAGTAAAATTAATTGTCCCGTCCCTCGGGCGAGTCATCGGCTAAAAATTCCTCCCACGAAATTAAGTCGCGTTTCGCGTCTAATTGCAGATCCCGCGGGTCTAACCACAAATGAAAGAATTTTGCGGTTTTCATTATTAAAATCTTTTTATCTTCCCTATTCCATCTTTGGTCTTGCTTAATTGTCCGGGAAATATAACGACTCGATTTCCTAGTTTTACTATTGATATTACTCATTTGTCCTTCGTCGCAAGACGATGAAAATAAGACATCAATTAATAAAATCGTACGAATATTTTTCGGGCCGAAAGTAACGCCACGGAGTTATGCGTAAAGCTGTGTAGCACCGCCATTGTCCGGAATAGAGAACATTTACCTCCAATTAGTACGTACATCACCTGGCTGTTTGATTAATTTAACTTTTAGCGGAGCAACCAGGCGAGGCGCCACAGCAGAACGTCGTATGAGCGAGCTGCGCGTGATGCAGCAGAGATATATACTTGGACCTAATTGGTAATTAGATGAGTTCAGCACGTTCCTCAATCAAATTAAAATTTTATTTCAAACCTCTCTTTATTCTATTATATTTTTTTTATTTCACAACTGAATTCAAGCCTCTGATCTTCCCCTACGAATAATAATTATTTATTTCTCGCTGGAAGCTAGTTGCTTCTTCTCCTCACTTTTTCGTCTCTCGAAAGCTCGTGCAAAAATAAGTTTCATTCTTTATACCAAAATCATCACTCGGTAGTGGTAAAATTTGTTTGTGGAGTTCGGAGGAACATTGAAATTTTCGAGTGAGCTTTTCTCATCGCGGCGAATAAAAGCGAAACTATCATTTCTAACGAAAGCTTCAACAGTTTCCTGCATTGCCAGCTCATGCTACTAATGCTGAATTTTCCTTACGAGAAATTCATCCCTTGCAAGCTCTGCCCAAGGTAACCTATAGGCAAATTTTTCTTATGGTAAATGTGGATTTTATCACGGTATCAAGCTTATCCCCTACGATAGATACCTCGAGCTTTTCTGTTACGGCAAATAAAAACAATTGTCTTATCGGTTATCACTAAAAGCTCGGAGATTAAAAATTAGCGGGCTTTTCACTCTTAGTTTTTATTTTGCAAGTAACGAGAACTGAACCCGAGTCATTGAGATGATCAAGCAGCCGACTCACTTTCCGTTATTACAGTAATACTAGGAATTAAACTTGTGCAATATGTCGAGATCGATCGATGTTACAGAATACAGAGAAAAATCCCTCAAAGTTTCTCTTTATTTACAGATTACCGCTAAAACTTTGTTGTAACACACTTTGATGCGCGGACTGCAAGTTTTGTGCTTGACGAAGGGAACGGAGCTGATAAAATATATATCATATCAGACAATACATAGCTGTATTATTATACATATAGCTATGTAACAAGGATACGAAGTAGAACGCGGACGTGAACGGTTGCGGCATTATCGTAAGCTCAAAGGTATTAAAGGTACCTGGAGGATAACCCTCTGCGAGTTTTGTAGGGTAGTAAACATGTACTGTACCTACTGATATGTGTATATTTATATGTATTCATATAAATATAGGTAGACGTAAATATTCCATACAGCGCGGGTGCAGAGTTGTAAATAACGGAAACACAATGCTGCGGGGGGTGTAAAGCGACTCTGAGCGACATCGGTTGACGTTTGTTCTCTCGAGTATACATAGCCATGTACTTCTAACTTTTACTATATGTATAACATATATGTATATACAATACACATCTACACATAAACCAAGTAGAGAATATTGTCAGAAAGCAAAACGCACGTATATGCATTACGATTTACGCGTACCCGGTGTCCTGTGAACCCTGAATAATATAGTGGGCGGATAATTTTCCTACTGGGAAGGAAAACACACACGTGTGCAACAAAGTTAACCATCCAGAGGATATCCTTCCTCCGCTAAACTCGCTTGCCCTTTAGGTCAAGGTATTGAAACACCTACCTAAGTTGAAAACAGCTCGATAAACTTCTCGGTACCCTGATTTACCTTCGCTAACGTAAACATTTTTACTTTTTCTTTTTCTCCCCATATAGGTATAGGTGGGATGGATAATTGTCCCGGATAATCAATTTCGTTGATTTACTCCGGGTATAAATAGAAGAAAAAAAAAAAAATTACCTATTGTTTTGATCATAAATAGTAATTTTACAATTTCAATTAGCTTCGAGCGTGTACATGTAGTTAGATATCTATATTATGCATGGTGTTGCACGCGCTCTATAAAGCTATAAAGTTAACGTTATTCGTTCAAAGTAGTTCGTTTGTGGTAGTAGATTACTGCTCGTAATATGAATCTCTATAGAAAACAAGCTGAAACATCTGTGCGGCTGTACGATAAGAAGCGTAATAATTTTCCTCTTTATCTAACGACACGAAGGATTTGGATGAAAACTTTTATTCGTACTTATAGCTCATTTCTGTCATGCATCATTAAATACGTCGAATAAACTGATATGACGATAAAAATCCGTTATACTCGCTGCAAATTTTTTTGGAAATTTTAATAAAAAAGAAACCTCTCTGTTAGTTTGAAAAAAAAAGAAATAAGTATTTTATTATTCATTCATTTTTTTTCATCGGTTCAAATCTTGTTCACGTATCGGACGTACGACGTAATCCTCAACTTGTTTCAGAAAATTTTTTTCCTCCCCGACGAAATTTCTTTCATTCCTACGGGCTTTTCAGCGTCGTCGTCGTAGAATTACGTATGTCACGTATACGTGCATTCGTACGTACCTATTCCCTGTGGTCTTGACTTTTCTCGTAAGAGTAAAAATTTCCACAGGAATTATCCTGTCCGTCATCCGTTGAAATAAAAGAGGGAAAAAATATTTAATACAAATACAAATGTAATGTACCCAGGTTTTTAGAGCGACGATTTTTTTTGTCTTCTCTCACCGCTCGAGTTCACGTACATATAATTATTCTAATATAGTTTAGAGGCTCACGACTCACGGGGGAATCGCAGTGGCTTTTAGTGGCCATGTAATATTCGGTAATCTAGGGTTAGTAAATACCATATTCAAGAATTTACATATCGAAGTAGGAATCGGCTCGATAATTTCTTCAAAAAAATCATAACGATGTAATTCTGTTTCCAGTTGAACCCAAAATTTCGATTTCATAACCGGAAACTATAAATCTCACACCCACCATTTTGCCCAATTTTTTTTATTTCTAATTTTTGAAAAGTGAGAAAGGATTAAAAGGGTTATTGAACATCGTTGAGCCAATTAATCAAAATGCCTTTCGTTATCAATCTAGTTTTTTTGTACATTGATTTTTGTAATCCGTCGTCTACTAAATCGTTCGTGAATATTCATCAGCTTTTTTTTTCTTTTTTCTTCATCAACGAATAGCTGCAGGATCATGTTTCTCAACTTTTCCCGACACGACACAATAATTTTGGAAAAATATTTATCTCTTTACGGTTCGTTCTCTAGTTTTCTACGTGCGCGCATAAAACAAAGCTTTTACTCTCGCGTCCCTCAAACCACTCCCCATTTTCTTCTATCCATGCGGTTGTCAGAGACTGTAGCTGCAGTGATATTTCTGTTGTTTTCGTTATCTGATATTTTGAAAAATATTTTAAAAACGATTTACCGGATCAATAAATCTCAAAAACTTTTCACAGCTCGGTGAAACTTGGCGTCAATTTTTCAGACATGAATTTATCATATTTCTAGATGTAATAAAATTTTCACGATCCCGCTGATTAACGCGCAATTCTCTCTTCATTATTGATACATGTATATTGTACTGTGACATTCAACCAACTCCTCCTTCTCAATTTACTCTCGTCTTATAATATATGTATTATATAACCACCCCGCGTTGGAAGCTGCGCAAAGAAATTCGCTGAATATAATTATAAAACTTTATATTTTTAGAGAAAATTTTATTTTAGTCTACCTATACAAAACATTGCACCGACAGAAATATATTCCTATACTATACTGTTACTATACCGCATGCAGTCGGTTTCCGATAGGAATAAAACCAGAGCGTGAGAATTTTATCCGATTAATTGAATTTTCGTGTTATATCTACGTATCCATCGTCACGTACACACGAAATGACAAGAATGGGAATTATCGAGAGAAAATCGATGAGGTTTTTCAATAATTTAATCCGAGAGTTGCAGTAGCTAACTGCATTTAGCTACACCGATCGTTACCACCTTTTGAAATTGGTTGAGCTAATGAAAATGAAATTACCAATTAAGAAGAGAACCTGGTAAAGAATTTCGTTGTCCACAAGTAAATTTTCAAGACTTGTGATGGAATGATTTGTTTTTTCTTTGAAAGAATTTTCTTTCATCTCATGCCCACAGACGAATGCGATTCGGTGTGTATGGGGAGACGGAGAGGTTTTTAAATAATTCATAACTTTGGCTCCGCAGGAGGCATAGAAAATAGTCTAGTATAGGATATAACTATTGGCAGGGGAAAACGGAAGTTGGCATTAACTCCGATACACAGGAAACCACGTAAACCAATCTTCGCGAATTCCCTTCTTCCTTGGGAATTTACCTGCTGTACGTGTGTAGGAGATGTGTAAGTACCGGTGTTAGGCGTAACGTATGTATAGGTATGGAAACTGGAATCCAAGAAAATAGAATGCTGAACAACGGTAGATAAGTTTGAATTTGAAAAAAGCTGAAAATAGTATCGGCTGTTTGTTCCTGATGGGAATGGGATTAAAGCTGTTAAGGGACGTAGGTAGCCTGGTATAGTTTGGTGCAGTATATCGTAGGGTACGCGAGCGTCGGAGATTAATTTTTCAGCATCTCCGATGCCGAGGAACTTGTCCATTAGCGACGTTTAGCTCCGTTCAAGTGGAGCCTACCGCCTGGCTTTGCTCGTTCGTTCCTCGTTAGCGATGTTAATTCCAATCTCTCTACACCCGACGTAGCTTCGTGCATCTACTGCGAACAGCTTGGTTATAATATCCAGATCTACCTATCAAACATGCACGCGAAACATACACGTATACGTTTTCCCTGTAATTGCAGGTTACCGTGTCCCTCTACCGTAAATTGTGGCAATTTTTCAAAATTTTTATAATCTCAAGCACTGCATTGAAAAGTGAAAGAAGAAAAATATGATAAGAGAACGACGTGGAACTTACACGATGAATGGATTATTTTTTTTTATCTTCAAAATTAACCCCGAAATATATAAGGTGTAGCCATCTGCTCCAAATCGTGATTAACAGCTTAGTGAGTCTCCAAAACTAAGATTAAGTAGTATTAGACTAGGGTGAGGTCAGATTCGAGTCTCAAAACGTGTTCGACCCACCTCAACGAGTTTCCTTCCACGCTACACCTTCGATATAATAAAACAAACACACCCCCCCCCCAGGGTATGATAGTACGTAATTACTGAGATGACCATACGGAATAATTAAATGGCGGAGCTTTTTTTTTCTCGATTGAATTTTTTCTAGCTTTTCGATGAAAGCTTTTTTTTTGGTTTCAGTTTATTTCCTTTTTATTTTTCTGCAGTCTCGTCGTGACTTTCGGGGCTGCGGAAACACGGCATGAAGATATGCATATATCAAGATTTTTATTCAACTTTTCTATATATTTTATTTATACTCTCCCTGTAGCGGAATATTTTTTACTTATTGTTAGACGAGGTATATGGAAAAGTACGTACAAAGCTTTTGCGGATGGGAAAAGAAAATATTGTCCGATTGTTGGGGAGATTCATTTGTCTGTGTGCGTGTGGCCCGGTACCTATTGTTACTTTTCATATCGCTATCCCACGGTGTCGCTGACCTTTGACATTTTCGTGGAAAATCAATTGGATTCTGCGATACGCGTACATCATATGGTATGTATTTTACATTTTCACACGCAATCTATAACTCGAATTCGAATTTCGATAGGTCGAAAAAATTCAATTATACGTACAAAGATTTTTGTTTCCAGGGGATGAATCCGAAAGAGGATAATTATTCCTACGACGTCGTTCGAGATAATTAAAATATCTACTTCCTCGCGTGTTTCGGGATGTGAAGATTTTCACTCAATAAGTATGGTATATCCAGGTATGAAATTGTCTCTCCTGATCGCAGTGCAATGGTCCAGGCAGCGGCAGACAAGCAGGCAAGCAGGCAGGTGGGTTATGGGAGTTAATATTGATCCAGCACCCGGGAACCTGGGTTTGAACCACGCCTCACCTGTGGTTACCTTAACGTTCCATCCGACGATCGTCGATCCCCCCATAGTTCACCTCTCAAGGTATCGACGAATCAAAAATAGGTTCAACGATTTTGCTCCCCGAAGTTTCTCACGTCCTTCGAGAACCCGGTTCCAATTATCGATCGATAAAAATTCTGTTCCAAAACTCCGCTCGATCGTTCGAAATCCAATTTCCTGTTTTTTTTTTTTTAATTTAATTTTTAACTTCACTGGAAGTGCAGTTTTTTTTTCAAATTTTTAACGAATACTGTTCGCAAGTGTACAGAGGTGGAATTGAAACGTATCTGCAGCAAAACATTTCTGTGCATAGCTTTAGGAAAGAAGGTTGCCGGATACATTTTCACAGGAGAGTAACTCCGAACTTGGTGAATGCTCAGTGTGTAGCACTATAAAAATTGAAGGAAACGTAGGAACGTGTTGAGATTTTTCTTTACACGTGCGACAGAAAGTTTTTTTTTTTTTTTCATGGTTTACTTACTTTATTGCTCGCGATTCTGTATCACGTGATTTCCATGAGTCGTACGACGAGATGCTGTAGCATATCAAATAGGTGTACTACAAACTGAACATTACGGGCTGACTGCGTCGTTGATTAATTGTGAAAGCAGATCATGCTACATGAAATAGTTAGGTGTATATCCAAGTGCAGGGTATATCTCTATCCATAATGTATAGTGCTCAGCGCTGGGGAACGCTACGAATTAATTAAGACGATTTTCATCAGCGTCAGCAGCTGCACTTTGGAGATATCTACATATGTATACGTATTCACGTCGCATACGTGGTGTTACCGGCCAAACCATTCACCATCAGATATATGTATACCTACTTGCTGGAGTAGCAATATCTTGAAATTGCCGTAGCTAACCACACAATCGAACCTCTCTACAGTTCCCATGGGATTGATGCACGTTGCTCTAAAGTGATCGGCCTAAAATCAAAGCACTTTGATTTCATTTTCCCTACCCCACTTGTACCGCCAATTCTGACTTTTACTTCATCCGAATCAACACGATTTTACACTCGACGCGATATTGTTGATTCTCAGAAATATCCAAAAAATCAATTTCAATGAAATTCCCTTATGGGAAACCCTGTACACGCACCTGTCTAGCTGATAGCTCTTCGAAAGAATCCTACCCAAAATTATAGAAAGAACAGAAAAAAGGGGGGGGGAGAACTTTCGTTTATACCCAGAGGGAGGCGCAGTGATTTATCACGATCCTTCTCACGTGGCTGTCTTTTTTTTTATATCATTTCATATTATTTTATTTTATTCTGAAAAGAGCTATTCCTCTCTTTGTCGGAGTTTGAAAAACTTGGGCACTTATATTTTTCCACGAATAAGAAAGTGAGGCTGCTTGAGAATCTTATATACCATATATAATATACCTAGTTGGCAGTCGGAATTATGTGAGCAATGAAGAGGTTGAGGAAGTAGAAGTTGATGCGTCACGAAAGAAGATGGGTTTTTTGTGCATTTTTATTTTCTTTTTCATTCTTATTTCTTTCATTTTATCTTTTCTGAAAAGATTTTCCCGCATGTATAATTTTAACCTGGTGTAAGTATGCCTTTCGAATTTTCTCGACCATAACAACCAACCCATATTAGTAACTACTTCGCGTGATTCTTATGGAAGCCACTCGAATTAAGTGGCAATTTTTCATGGGCTTTATGCAAGTTTGAAAAGGATCGCTGTCGGATTGTCCATGAAAAAAAAAGGGCGAAGTACGAATAATATTGAAAAAAAGAACAAAAAAAAAGAAGAAATGGAAGTGACAAATGTGCATGTAGAGAAATTGGCCGTTTGCCTGACACAATGCGAAACCCAATTTTATTCTTGGGCAATAGCGTGACTCTTTAGCCCCCGCCCCTCGTTTAATGTTGTACCAGAATTCATATAATGTACCGCAACGGCGTCGGGTTATAAATCCGTTAAAAAATGGGCTACCGATTTGCCCACCCCTCCAAATAACATATTGTGTTTTATACGTATGTATTATTCGTAAAATACATGTACTACAATACCGGGTCAAAAAACAAGCCGACCTTTTCACGCCCTGAATGGCAGGAAATAACAGGGTGAAAGTGTAGCAGGTGGTTAATGGAACTCGTAATAAATATCGAAAAGTTGAAAAAAAAAACACATTTTGAAACGAATGCTTCGGGACGGGGGAGCTCGTGGTTTACCTCAAAAAGGAGGACTGGTAAAACTCTACTCGTTCTCTTACTTTATCCACTTTAAACCGACGAACGACCAACTTTACAGTTCAACCAAATTCCAACGTTAAAGTCTGCGAAATCTCTGAGAAACTTATGGATGGAGAATATCCTGTATAATTGGCTTTTAATAAAGCATCGGTAATTTTAACGAGTGATTTTTATGGAATGCTCTTACAAAAAGACATCCCTCCACTAATTTCCTGAGGAGGGAATAAATAAAAAAAAAACACAGATGTAAAAAAAAGGGAAAGAGAAAAAGGAAAGGAAGAGGAAGAGGAAGAGGAAGAGGGTAGTTTAATACTTGCGGTGAATCAAGGCGAGAGCTTTCGGTCTGGAAGTTGGCCAGCTGCAGATATCGCGCGTATTGAAGCCACGTCGTTTCTATGGCTCAACGTTTTCAATGATTAAATGCGGCATCGAGTCAAACCTACATCGACACATAGGTTCGCACATATGTAAGCCTATTTTTATGTACTTTGCACACGGGTATTACACAAGAGGTAGCTTTTTTTACTTCCGAGACAACGATTGATTTTCTCCCTGCAATTTTTATCGTTGAATCGTATCGGAAAAAGAAGTCAAAAGGCTCAAGATATTTTTAATAGTTTATTCGATTTCTTAAATACACTTCTAACACTGCAGAATCGCCAAATTTTGAGCAGGACGTAAAGATGTCAATCGAGCTGGTAAACGTTACTCCTCGTGACGTCGGTCAGTTTTGCGACCTGAATGTGAAAAAGTGGTGAAGAAGATGGACAAATGAGAGGATCATGAGACGAACACTACGAATAATTCACGCACCTCAACCTGTATACGCTTGACAGTGCGGACGCGAGTCATACAACGAACAGGGTATTTGAAGAAGCATATTTGGGTCTTGGGATACAGACTGGTAATCTTGTCCGATCGTGTATGCGTACTGGAGGAAAGCTTGCCCGATGTTATTTAGCAGCATTGCCACGTTCGTGAATCCAAAGTTGTCCGCTGTTTATTTTGAAAATAAAAAGTGAAACCCTCCGCTTCGAGACACAGCTTGGATAGCAATTGAAATGATAAAATCTTAAGTCAATTATTCTTACCAGACAACTTAGCTATCCGGTTTAGAAATCCAACAATCAATTGTATAAATTGTTGTGCTTTCGTAGTGAGCAATCCTTTAACGCTGAAACGTTCCAGTAAAGACATAGGCTCCGATCTTCCTTTACGACTTCCGATCAGATCGGATAAATTAAAATCGATCAGTGGAGAATTTGCAGCTTTTGGATTTGCGGCTAAAATCAAAATTTTTTTTCACAAACTTTGTTGAAAACGATCCATAATTTTTTTATTCTTTTTTTTATCGTGCTTCTTAACCTTTGCTGTGACAAACGGTGACGCAGCAGGCGACTGCGAATATCAATAAGATTTTCATTTTTACGTGTGAAAATAAATTGATTTTTGGTTTTAATTTCCAATTCTTTGGTTTGTTTGTTTTTTTATCTTATCACTTTTTTTTTTAGGCCCTAATGACGGATTTTCACTGCAACTTCTCCTCGTTCAGACCCCGTTCTTATAGTATACTGCCTCTAATGGCTCGTGCAGGTCAGTTTGGTTTCTAATATACACGTGCCATGACAATGAGATATGAATTCAATCAGTAATTTAAATTGATTCAACTAATCACCGAGAGTGGAGCGAATTAAACATATCAAATATTAATCAGCGGGAATACATTTCAATAGTAGGCTACATTAAGTCCAGCGCGATTAATCGGTGCAACTAAAACTCTCGCATGTATAGAGTAGTTTAATTGTATAAAATGTTTTTGTTTTTTTTCTTTTTTCCCCGACGACCCAACGATCGGCCATCCGATATTCTTGATAATTTGGCTATTCGGTAAACTTATACGTAGATATAACTATCTAGCAATTAACTAAACTATATTTGCATTAAATTTAACGAACTGAAACCGCGCAACGATTAAATTGCACGTTGTACGTAGGTGTATGCGAACTAGAGATGAAAACTTATTTATTTATTTTTTCGTTTTCATTTTGTCTGTTTTTTTCATTCAATTTTTTTCATTTTTGTTGGAGCAGGGAAATAAATTCTGGAAATCGTTGGAAAGTAGGGAGGGGCAATAAAAGCTCGTTTGTAAAACAAGGTAAAGTATACTTCGTCACGTGTCTGGAGAGTCGAAAGCACGGCAGCATAATTTTGTTGCATGATTGGTGAGTTTGGATAAGAAAGAGAAAGAGAAAGAGAGAAAATAAAGAAATGGTAAATGGCGGTGATTCGTCAGCGCAGCTGCATGATTTGCTTCCTTCATCCCTGGAGCGGGTTACAAAGTTTAAAAGCGGATGCTAGATCACCAGGAAAAGGAGCAGCACCGCTACGAGTTTCTGCAGCTTATGGCCTCCGGGTGAAGAAAAGAAGGGGGTGGAATTATCCGTGACAAGTCTGGAACGAATTATAAAGAAAATGCGACAACTACGTTAAAAAAACAAACCAGGCCGAGATATCGCCCTGGGAAAACTTGCTGCCTAACAAATAGCTCGAAAGTTCAATCAGCTGCACTCAACGGATGTTTTTTTTCTTCGATTCCTGTTTCTTTTTCTTTTTCTTTTTAGATTCTGCTAATTTTCAAGAAACCTAAAATTGTAATCAATACCTGGAACAAATTATTGATTTCGGTAATGCAATTGATCCCTGCAGCTTTGATTCGACGGTGACAGGAATAGTTTGAATTTCGGTTCAACGAATTTTAATCTATGATTTGAAAATAAGAATTAATTGGAATTCTTGACGCCTGCAATACGTATGACGTGCGAAAATATTTCTCTACGATTGATTTACAAAACCACGTGATCCGGCTGTACCTGAGTACCCGAGTATGATATCACATCCCACGACTGCTGATGCGGTTAATAAATCATCGGTGACACATAGCCTAAATAATATACAGCTAACTATCGCCGTGATTAAAATCGGCTCGTGCATCACGTCGTTTAATATTTTGGGTACAGGTATTACCGCGTTCGATCATTTCGTGCGTGGAGAATTTTAAAGCTTTCCAACACCTCGTGCTAATAATTTTACTGCAGTAATCCTAATAACGTGTGCGGTATAACCACTGCACGTACCGCGGATGACGGGATTTTCGAAACAAAAGAAAAGTTTTTCATAGTGTCATTTGATATTTCTCTGGGTTTTTTTTCTGTTTCTTTTCCTGTTCCAGTTTATTTTTCGCCAGGGAGTATTTTGTTCTTCGGAATCCTGAAATATAGTTATTTCACTCAACATCATGTATTTTTAAACGTCTCTCCGTTTGGGCGTACAATAATTTAACTATATCGCGTGTTTAAGGGTCATGAACGATTCTAACGAACATCATTACGGACTGAGGTGATTATTGCTTTCCGTAACGACCGAAACGAACGCGTGAATTGAAACAAGGAAAAAAAAACGCGAATGATCAACCGAACCGTACTTCCATTTTTTCACTTAGTTCTTTCTTTTTTTTTTGGTTCTTACCGCCAATTTAACATCCTGCCCGCGTGTCGTAAGGTTGGCAAGGGTAGTTGTCGAAATGTCCTGGATTTTGATTTTGCTCTTGTAAATTGTCACCGAATAATCCAGCCATTGAATTTTCATAATCTAGACGTTTTTTTAAAACTTGTATCCAGTAATCAACGGCCCCTGCCAGAATGTGCCATTCGTATTGTACTGTAAAAGAGTGTTTAAAAAAATAGTAAATTGAAGGCAATCACGTGAAATATTTTTAAGAAAATTCATAAAATTGGTCTGAATCATCGACGCTTACCGAGAAAGTCTCTCAGGTGTTCGATCATAGTTATGAAATATTTCATGCTTTGTCCTACGCGGAGGAAAAGTTTTCCTGTTATAATGTTGCTGTACTGATGATAAACGGGATGTTGATTTTCCGAATTTTCCTGCATCATCTGCGGTTGATTGAAATCAATATCGCTCGCGGATCGTCGTAGCTGCACAACGTTTTGGTGTCGAAAGTCATTTGCGTAATTTCTTCTGTACGCAGCTGCATGGTTGAAAGTAAAAGGGTTATAAAATTGGAAGATTAGAGGTAACGACGCGATTTATTATATTTCTTGTCTCGATAAATTTTGCACGTCGTCGGTGTTTTTGCTGCACAGTTACTTTTTGAGGGGGAAAAATTTGCGGACTATTTACCTTCGCTTTCGAAGACGGTGAAAACGACGCAGAGTAGGACCACCGCGGTGGTCGTCGAGACTAAAAGCTTCATTTTTAGGGATCAGGTGCGGTAAAAGTTGTGTGGATTTATATGATGTTTGTTTGATTTTTTTTTTGTTTATTCGTTTCTTATTCTCCTTGTTTCTTTCTCGCCTCAATCTTTCACGGGATTTTCTAGTTTAACGGTCAGGATAAATCACTCGACGTGTCCTGCAGGGATGACGTTATACTTATAAGCAGCTGATCTTTTTCTTTGCCGATTTAATTCTCTTTATAAAACGACCTTCCATACCCTGCAACGGCTCGATAAATACTATATGTATTGGCAATTTTCGAGAGGTATATATAAAGGTGTTTAGAAAATCGTTACCATGTACCTAATCGAGGTAATGCAAACGAGGTGTTATAACTTAAACAAAACTATAGGTGCGTAATAGCTGCTGGTATTTTATTAATTTATTCATTAATATTTATTTTTTCTTTCTTTCAACAATCAATCATGAAATCTCAAGCAATTATTTGCGAACGTTGACAGAGCAATTTTCTTTAGTACACAACGTTTTGTTTCTTAGTACCCTACACCTTGTGTGATAATCTAATCAGATATTAAAAATCACTGTTAATATATAATTTTCGCATCTAGCCGATAAAATATTTCGTATGCAGAAGAAAATAAAATAAAGAGCTAGAGAGTTTTACCGGCGGATAACGAAGTCAAAAATGGAATATATGAGAGACGGGCGAATTATTTATCCTAAATCGGGATAAAAAGTGTCTCGAAAAATTTTTTATCGCACTTTCTGCACCCGTCAGATTTTAAGGTCGACGCAATTTATCTCGACCCCGTGCATGGCTCAGACCTTTCAGCTGTTGCTTGAACGAACTGACGAGTTTTCTGCGATAATGTCAATGAGAAATGACGCGTGGCTTACGCGAAATTTGATCCGCGGGGATGACATTATCTATACTACTAACTATATATTATACATATATACACAGGGTGAAATGTCCGTCGTTAGGATTTTCATACACTCCATAACGCGAGGAGATTTTCGTACAAAGTTTGCCAATTGTCGAAAAATATATACGTTATACGTAATAGCAAAAAATCCTATGTGATGGGAAATTCATTTCATCTTTTATTTTACTGCTTTCCAAAGTTTTTTTTATTATCAAACCTAACGGAAATTTTCCTCTTGGGATAAAATATTTATGACCATCGATTTTTGAAGGACTGCAACCAGGACACGGTTGTACATAAAATGTGTTTGTGGGTATACGTGAGCGTATTATCTGCTCGTTCAAAAGTCCTCTTTAGATAGCAGCTTTCATCTCTCGAGGTTTCTCATGAAAAATAACCTTTGGAAAAGGGCAAAGCATTCGGTTGGTCAGAACATCAACTTGTTTATTTTTCTAGTCATGATTTTTATAGAAAGTTATACAGCGATGCAACTAATTTCCGCAGGATTCACTTGACTTCTATATGTCACAGAATATATTTTTGTTTTTGTTAAATTTTTTTTTTCCTTCCACGTCGCGGATAGCGAGAGATTTGCTGCTTCGTCGACGCGGATTCCAAAAGTTCTGACTTTACCTTTTTCCATTACTTTATTTATTTCCTTGACAAGATACAGGCGAGTTTTAGAGTTCGCTGGAACGGAAGAGCGAAAAGAAAAGATTGCGGACCCGAAAAAAGGGATATAGAACGCGGAAGTGAGAGTGAGAAAGAAATTTTTCTTTCCTTTTTTTTTGGTTCACTGAATCGTACCTACCGGGAATAGACTTTATTTCCTGGATTTCCTGAATCGTACGGCAATCAAGATGGAACTTCATTCGGTACACAATTTACGTAAGTTTCAATACTTCTCATTATATAACATTCGATACAATTGCTGTTTTAATTTGTTTCGTCGCGCACGTCCGAAGAAACGTAAAACGAGGTGCATACAAGATGTGGACACACGACGTCGTTACAAAGTTTTCGAATAAGCTAGGATTTGCGGCAAATGGCGGCCATTCGTCTGTCCAGCACTCGTACATATGATTACGTAGTATAGTTGAACTTTGGCGGTTCGTTAATTTCAGTGAAATATCTCGTTGCTTATTCGATCCTTTGGGGGTTGAACTTTTGTCTTCGCGTTCTTCTACACCCGTTGAGAATACGGTCACCGCATGCCGCAGATGTTGCCGAAGCCGTAAAACGTGACACTGTCGGATCTTCGGTAAAAAAAAATAAAAAACAATGCGAAAAACTGCACAGTTCCCCGAGATAACATTTCATCAAATTCCAACTTGTACCAATCTATGAGGATATCAATTTTCAAAGAAATTCACACACGATATTAGAAAAAAGAAAATTGAATGATAGATTTTCAGGGTTGCGAGCAAGGAAATTCGATATTCGGAATGACCTAGGTATGTGTAAATCAGATGTTCCGTTGATTCGATTCGCAATCAATGAAGTTAGCGTATATCATGTACGAAGTGTACAGTGTAGTTGGTGTACTAATTAATCACAACACTCTACCTACAGATATTCGGTTTCACGCCGTATTCACCGTCGTCAATATGACGGAAGCATATAACTGCAGATCGGTGATCATGCACGCGTGCACGATTATTACCGGCATATATACCTCGTTGCATACCTGACGAAAATGTCAAATGCGTGTTCAGAACTAGTTGAACGCAGACTGCACGTGTCGGCATTGAAATGATGTTTGCATCTGTAACTCAGCTACTCTACCATGAACTATATCATTTTCCAAACCTTATAGTTATCCGAATTAAAGAGGATTCAAATTTTCCATACCACATATATGCACGTCCGGGTTTTTCATCAAAAATTCTCTTTGCTGCTACACACGGCATGGAGATGAATAATTTATTTTATGCGATCTGCATTTCCAGACTTCACTGTCATTCGTTTCAAGAAATGGGTAAAGAAGAAAAAAAACATTCCAGTCAATAATAAATAATAGAACGAATAGATCACCCTTTTGCGCGGTAGTGATTTTCATTTTTTTTTTTTTACACACATACCTTTTTACCCCTATATAGCGGTTGATTTATTATTCGTGATATTCACCATGCGACATTAACATATCGGATTTAAATTAAAAAAAAAAAAGAAAATTTTAATTCTTTTTCATTTTTTGCCGACGACGTCATCCATATTCAAGTGTTTCGCATACATTTGTACATGTACGCTGCAAGATTGGGTTGTCGAGACGTCCAAAGCGTTGCGTCTATATAAATATACATCCATGTATGCTGTACGAACTACATGACGGAGGAGATACATAAAATTGTGTATAGGTATAATTTGTAGAACTGCAGTAAAAGTGCCAGTAACAGTGGATTTGCTGCAGTACATATACGCCTAACAGTTCACACGGTTAAAATAAATGGTCAAAGTTTTATCTACGTCTAGCGCGTGGAGCTTTGAAACAAATTCTTTCTAACGTTAACTAAACACCACTGTATATACGTATATTATACGTGTTACAAAAATGTATACGAAGAACTTTTAGGAGTTTTTTTTTCCATGTTCTTTTGTTTCAACTATTTACTCGTTATTTATTCTCTGTTTCGTTAGTCACCGCACTATACGGCAATTACAAATTCCATATTGCAGGCGCATACATGTCGCTGTGTACACACGAGTATGAAAATTCACTAAAGACGCAAAATATAGCGAAACTAAAACTGAAACTGACGGTTGCATGTTTTTTTTTTTCTTTTTTTTTTTCGGTACAACTTTTTTTCGGGACGTGTATAACGCAGCTGCTCTTTGTTTTATCAATTTCGTGACGTCTAAAATTATATAGGGACTCTAAACTCTAGCGAGGTAGAATTCTAAAACCACCCTGCGGAGATGTATAACAATATACACATGCGTACGTACATATTATACTTAGGTACACGTACAGTGGTATGTAAAAAAAAAAAAAAGGTAGCACAATTAAATTTGCAACTTTATTCCACTCGCGCAGTGCACGGCCGCGGCACGCATGTACGTTAAACCGTCGTACCGAGTCGAAATTAAATTTTGACGATCATAACAAAAAATAAAAAATGAGGGAAACTTGTGCCTACAAAAAAAAAAGATATGCGGTGAGAAATTGAATAAAATCCAGTAGTTGAATATAATGTATTCTATTTAGTAGAATCTAAATAGTTACCAAGTTTTTATATCTGGGTTTTTTTTTCTCCCTGATGGGGATATCGAAGATCGAGTATTTAAGAACGCGATGTTTCTCTACTCATCCGATAATTGATTGCACAAAAGATAGTAATTTATGCAAGATTTAACGAAAGTTATGACACCTAGATTCGGTTGAATCGTTCATAGAAATTTTATCGAGTACGCTTTTACCTCTCGATGCACACGAACACGATGCAGACGTGGTAATCTCCTGAACGATGAACTCCATTTTTATTTTTACTCTTTTATTTTCAACTTTTCCCCCCTTTTACCCTGCTCTCATCCCCCCCTTCCGCTCTCCTTTTTCTCTCTTTCTTTTTTCGTGTATCTATAGAGTATATTTGCTGCACTATTCACGAACGGAGTAAAAAGCTGGGATGGTAGCAGAGAATTTCAAAGCAACTGTGTGTGACGCGCAGAAATAATGCAGAGACCCTCTGAATTATAGAATAACTTTCGTTTCAGTTGGTATAAAATTTCTTTTTAGTCATTCTCGGCTACAACGACGTGTAATTACGTATACAGTATTGTAATAATATACATATCCTTTTTTTCTTTCGTTATTTTTCTTTATTTCATTGAGAACTGTACTTCCTGCTACAATACCCTATTCATCGTTATTAATGCAGCAGAATATAACGATAAAGAAAGATGATTTTGAACATCCCCCGAGAGAACAAAGATTAAAATAAAATCCAGCTCAAAGGATATCAGATATTAGTGTAAATTTATTTGATCTCTTGTCGTTAAAATCACGTTACCTGTTGGAATTCCTATACATATATTCTAATTAGTTTATTGTGGTAAATTCTTCGATTTATTCCACGGTGATTAAACAGTAGCGTTTTATATACAAAAGGATCAATTATTACGTGGATAAGGGATGTAGTTTGGTAGTTATATTTACTCACATTTACAATCTTTAGAAAGCTCATAGAATGCAAATCTGTCTCTATCATATAATATTATAATGATCGAGCGTTTCTTACAGCGCTAACGAGTTCCGTTTATCTTTTAGAAAATCTCCATCTAATTTCGGTGAAATTAATTAGGTGGAAGTATGAACGCCGGGCGGCGAATGTGGCTGTGCTGCAGTGATCGCAAGACGAGCGAATTACCGAGGCGTGTGAGAAATTTACTGTTGGCTTTTTCATCTTTTTTTGATTTTATAGACTTAGATTTTTGTCTATTTTCGGGTCAAAGATCGATTTTTTTTTTTTTTTGGGTTTGGTATGATATTCTTATATATTTTGATCTCAGGAATTCGAATCCACAAGTTAAATTGATCTATCTATACAATTGATCGAGTTATCGTCAATTTATCGCTCTGAAATGTAAAAAAATGAGGATCTCTCGACGGGATTTATTCCTAGCTTGATTTACTCGACGGATTCGTGTTCCTGAGGTCGAAATACGTTAGAAAAGTGCCACACAATCGATTTTAAAAATACTTTATTTTCGGCCCAAAAATCGAAAAAATCCAAAGGGGTATACCTTAGATTTTTTAGATTCTGGGACCCAAAATTTTCGTCCCGACGTTCGGATCGTAGCCTTCCGTACGCATTATTCTCGGAATTTTATCTTCTCGTTCGTTTTACCTCCTTCTAACAGTCTGACTCTACAGATCTAGAAACTTTTCTACCGTCATGCCTGCATCCCTATATGACACACTTCGTCTAGTTCATTTTATACGTGTCACCACTATGGGTAACACTTCACGCCACTTCGCTCACTTACCACCAACTCCCCTTTATGTTTTATTTCTTTTCATATAGGTATGTATTTTCCGCTCTTCACCTCTTTAACCCTCTTAAATTCTCACTTTCGACCCTTTTCTCTGTAAGCTGTACTCTGACCCTCAACAGTTTTGAACAACGACGCGACGCGGCAACGTCAGATTCTTCTTCATCTTCTCTATCACTTTCAAACACGTATTTTCACTTATAATATTTCCTACTCATAGAAATTACGAAAAAATGTTCAACGGTTAATTATTTTCACTTTTCAACTTTTAATCCCCAAAAAAAAGGTTCAGTCCTTCAAAGAATCGTCATTCACAATATAACTTGTATATCCTCTCGCAAACCATTGTTCTACAAATGAGAAGAAAAAAGAACCACGGATCTCTGGGAATCGCTTGAAGATATTCCATTTAATTACATGTATGGTCACTCTGGATAAAAAAGCTTTTCGAGGATCGGTCTAATTGTTAATTTTATAAGCAAGTAACGCTCCATTTCTCCAATTCATATATTAAAAATGCAATGCTACGTAGCAGACTAGTAGACAGAGAAAATTATCCCCATTTACATCAGCATTTCGAGTGCGTAGAAGTAAAAACGGAGCTGGCTCATACGAGACGCAGTAGACCCCCTTTTTTGTGATATGTTTATATTTTTTTGTACGTACAGATATACCTATACCACGAGACGCTTACGAGATAGGGTAGCGTCGAAAATCAAGCCACTCCCTAGCAGACGGGTTAACATATTTTTTTTTGTCGTTCATTGTTTGTTTTTTTTCTTCTTGGCTATTACCTCCCCCATACGCTTCTTTTCATTTTTTGTTTAGTTAGGTGATATTTTTTTTTTGTTTTCGAGAGTCCAACGAAGTTGTTGAAGTGTTTTGTAGCAATTATACAAACCCCTAACCTTCCGCCGTGTGTGCGTATAAGGGTTTTATTGTAGGCGTGTTGTTTGACAGAAACCTTAACCTGAACAGGGAAGTTAGCGATGTTAGGATTCGGTTGTGTTATAGGAGAATGATTCAATTAGCATAACAAACCGTATAATTATAGACTAGGGATTCATGAGGATGTATTATTGTGCGACGGGTTAGGATTACGTATAGCAACGAATGACAATTAACCCCTCCACCCCCACCCCCACCCTCTGCTTCTAATTAGGATAATTCATAGCGTTTGTGCAGCGCTATGCAGTTACATGAATACATGTGCGCAACGCCTTGTTGAATTTTACACTGCTACGGTGATAATTGACCCTATGAATTACAATAGGTTTCGGATATTTATTTGTCGTCCAATAGATCCCCCCCATACACGCTACATGTATACATCAATGTTATCCAAAATACGCAAGAGGATTTCATTGTAATTATTACCAATTTGCGACGATTCATATTTTTTCGTTTAACACGCTAATTTGTGGTATTATAATTAACAAAATTCAGAGTGCAAAGGTTCAACTAGAACTTTCGTTGCCTACACTCCACGATATCCGTAAACAGGACAAAAATTTTTTTCTTTTGAAAAATTAACCGGAAAAAAGCTCATATATTTTTTCGTCGTTTTTTGCCCACTTCAATAATCTAGTTTTGGAAAAACGAAGAAGTGCTTTCTTTTCTTTTTTTTTGTTATAAACTTTTACAGGGGCGGTCTCGCCGATGCAATCACTATATTTCAGAGCTTCCGAGGTGATTATTTTTTCTTTTCTTAGCGTGAAGGGCGTACCCCGCAGTAAAAGTTGTAGGTTATATTCTGCAGGATTAGATGGTCCGAGATGTGAGAGATGCAAAAGTTCTTCATCTGGACGTGAAAGGTTGAAAATATGTATACCTACGTGGCAGGTGTATAAGCAACGTAGGTTGTTAGGTTGAAAATACGCTTGCGCGAGTTTTACCTCGGCTGGAACCCCTGATTTCACCCCTAGAAGACCCAGTCGCGCGAGCGCCAGCATCCCTCTACCATAAACGGAAGATCCTGGAGGATCTCGAAAGTGTTTAAAAGTGATAAGAAGTGATTCGAACTAACTACCGGTGGGGCTACAGAGAATATGCATATTATCTCACGTTTATAAATCATTTATTACCATCATCATTTAAAAGTCACTAAAACTCGCGTGTGTTTTTATAACTTCGTATAAAAACAATTATATTTTTACCTTATTTAGTTTTAACTTAAAAAAAAAAACAGACAAAAAGTGACGATCCTCCGATTATATTCGCGTAAGTATAGAAAAAAAATATCAGGTATAACTGTGTCTCATTAGATACGTCCAATTTATCTCACATATTTTCTAATTCCCATAAAGACGTGACAAATTTTTTTTCTCACGCCTTGATAATTCTGTCAATTAAATCCCATACTTAGGATAAATGTATTCTGAAGGTGGATGAATCGTAGCATGAAGTTTGAAAAGTTTGAAAAAGTCTACTTTCTACACGGACTGTTTTTTTTTTTTTTTAGTTCTACTCTTGAAGAAAAACTAAATCTGTCGAGAAAAAAAAAACGTCATTTGAATTTCCGTGCACCACATTGATACAATGAACGGGGAAAAGGGAAACTTTGCGAAAGTCAGTCGAATGAAATCTTGACCTAAATTTAGCAACAGGTAGTGCGCCGAGCTCGTCTTCGAGCGGAGTTCGAGCTAGAACCTCGTATCAAGTTATGCACGATTGCACCCCAATATAACCGAGGGCTTGGCTTCGCTCCAATAAAAATTGTTCGATTTTATTCCGTGCCGGTCAAGAACCAGGATATTAAATTGTAAACTGAATTTCTGCGCACGAGGATTAATACTTTTATGTACCGTAGCATATTTTGTTTCAATAAAATCCTGCTATGCGCTCATTCGTTCGCTAAAAATATATTTGAAAAAAAAAAAAAAAAAAATCATTCACCCCCGTGGTATGTGAAAAATAAAAATCAAAAAAAGTAACCAAAGGTATAATCTCATCGGGGAAAAACGCCAGATTATTATCCTGCATATTTTTCAAAGGGTTGAAATTTATCAAATGAATTCTTTTTTTTTCCCCTCTCACGATGCTTATCATCCTCGATAATTAATTTTGACGATAATATGCATCAGGTGTTGAATTATTAAGTAATTGTAAAAAAATGCTCGAGTAGGGTTTTAACGAATGTGGACATTTTGACGATCCCTAAATATTTTTCTCCGACCGTCTGTTAAGGGAGCGAGCGGAATGTCCATGAAAAAATTAGGTCCGTTTATGGGGGTCACCAAACATCTATACTTTTTATATGACGTACACGTTTATTTATTGCCTTACCAATTCACGCGATCCTTAGCTACCGGAAAAGGTATCCATATAAGTAGAAGCCACTGATATATATATATCAGTGGTAGAGGCTATAAAAATGTTGAATAGAAACTCACCCCTGTTTTTCGGGATCAGAGTAAAGAGAAAGACAAACAGCCAAGATGGAGTTTCATATTATTTTTCTCTACCGCGAAGAATAGGTTAAGTTTATATTGTATTACGTGCATAAAATTCACACGAGCTACAATCTTCGCGTTAATCTTTTCACACACCTCGAAATTCTTTTCTTTTTTCATTTTCATTTTTCTTTCTCGAAGTATAAAGAACGGAGAGAAAAATTTTTCACAAGTGAAATAAAATCAAAGAAAATAATTGTCACGAATGCGGCGATTGAAATTCTGAGAAGCTGAATCGCGATTTTTTTTATATCATCCTTCTCAAACTGAATTAAGAGGATGTTCCCTAAGAAAGTATGATAAAAAGAAATCAACGGTAAGATAAGTTTTTTTTTTAAATTATTCTTCCATTTTCTTCCGAACATCTCTGTAACGAGATTCTTTTGGGAACTTGAACCGAATGCGTTATCTGTTCAAGACACCTTAATTTTCCTGGGGAGAGAAGGGTCAAACCTAAGCCCAAGGAATGTAGAAATAAAAAGACGCGTCTTTTTTACCCTCCGTGAAATTGAAATTTCCGCAAAAAATCCTTGAGTAAATTATCGCATACTGTAGGCGATACAGCTAGGCTTCCGTCCATCAGAATTCAGACGGTGATTAATTAAATCCGCGAAAACAACCATGGCGAAAAAAAAGGGAAAAAGGATACGGAGGAAAATGTCGAAAAAAACAAACGAACAAAAGGATCTGCTCTTTCGGTAGGCATCCATATTATATTTTACGAGTGTGTATACGTAGCGTGAGCACATAGCACTCAGCGGAGACGTCTCTATAGATTAGACGTGAAGTCGACGTAGGATAGTAGAAAACGGGCGGCTAGCTTGGGCTATGCTTACGTTGTATAAAAGGTCGACGTCGGCGTCGCCGATATACAAAAGATGTACAGTGCTTTGTGGCCGGCATCTATATCGCCGCCATATTCTCCGCCCGTTACCGGATTACATCTATCCGTGAATATAAGTGAGAGAGACACCGATATCCTGGCAATTTTCAGATAGCGTGGGATGAGCTAGAGACGCCCATCGGCAAGTGCTCCAGGATCTGCTCGTTATCTGCAATCGACATACCCAATAGCATATATTTATATATAAATAGGCGCTCGCAAAGTCCGGACAAAAGCTGCCGCTTTTCATATTCGTTATTATTTCATTTTTTCCCCTCATCCCTTTCTTTTTTTCTTTCTCTCATCTTTCTTTCTTTGGTAGCAATTTTTTTCGCTAAAATAAATGATCGTAAAGAATGCAAGTGAAAATCGGATCGGAAAATCAGAGTTTTTAATTACAAAAATCCTACAATTAGCCACATTGGTGTACCTATACTGGGGTTACTATCGGAGAAGCGAATTCTGATACGAATATTATACATATAGCTAAAAGCCTACCTATGCCTCGATGTTATACACTCTTCGAAATTTCAAGAGTACAATAATTTGTAGCACTTCAGTTTCGAGTGGCGAGTTTAAAGTGGTTGACTCTCAGCGCATTGTAATACACGATGCATTGCGTCCCACCGTTTACAACCGATCTGCATAGAGAGGGTGAAATTCCCTGCTCGATCATACTCGATAAAAAAATTGTAAAACGTTGAGCAGAAATTATAGAGACAGAATATTTTTCATCATTTTTGTCGGATGCAGGGGTGCATCTTTTTTTCCGTTCATATAACGGTGATACAACTGTAAGTCAGGATGAGGGGTGGGTAATATTGTCCTGATGCGAAATCCCCTTCGTCCATTTCGTTCTTTTTTTTTTTTTTTTTCTTTTCTCTTTTCGCTTCTATTTGGGTATATCTATATTAGATTGGCAGGTTGACAAAGCGACGCATCAGTTAGTCAGAGAGTTGGAAACCAAAAAAGAAAAACATCTCTCTCTCCTTCTTTTTTCACGAAGACTCGAATAATGGAAAACTCATCCCTGTCGATACCACATCCTTTTTTCTCAGAATTTTCTTCTAATGCTTTTCCAATTGCCACATTCGTACCTACGCCATTTTGTACTCCGTTCCAGATAAGGACGACACCCTCGTTATACATAGACTCTTCGGTTATCGTCTCTATAAATCGCAACATCTTTTCTCGCTTTCGAGCAATCTGATTAAAAACAAAAAAAATAGAATAAAAAGAACCTCTCGTTACCGGTTAAATTAATTTTTTTTGTTTTATTCATTTTACATTTTATGATTATTTAAAGATAATAGAATCGCTGTGCGGTAACCCCATGTGGGATTGTGTAAACGATTATTCGGTAAACAGGTTAACATATATGGTTAACATTGATTAAAATGCCGATTCAATTAGTCTTTTGTCCGCAACGTATAGTTCGGCCGTAATCGACACGAAAAATCAACCGCGGTTGTTTTCGACCAGTAGATAACGGGTGATCGGATCGATGTATATTATTTTCATACAGAGACATACGATATAGTTTCAAATGATACATCATCGAGTCCTATAGGTATAATTAATCCTCAATTAAAATGCCGTTCAATTAAACGATATAGATAATTTACGTAGATCTGTGTCAGGAAAAACAAAATACGTCGATTAAGAAGCGAATTTAGAAATTTCAATGGAACTAAACATAATGCCTGAATGAAATCAGCTATGTAATCGGTGCGAGGCTTACGGGCTCTTTTTCACTATAGAATGTGGAAACGCCCTTATTAAGCACGTTCAATGAGGTATTCATAATTTATGGAAGCACTTAGGCGCCACTGCTGCTGCTGCTACCGGTACCAAAAAACAAAACCCGAAAACAGAAAACCAAAAAACAAAAAAAAGGAAGGAATAAAAAATAGCTGGCTTCCATTTCGACGTGGATATACCCCAGTAACCACATGGGAAGAGTTTGGATGTAAAAAATAATGAAAAATTCTCACGAGTTTTCGAAACTTTCTCGAAGTATAAGTTCATTCTACAGAATATACGTATAGCCAACTCTGAAAGCCTTTGGGGTAGCGGAAAAAGAATTAAAAAAGGAAATAAAAAAAAAAAGAACCTATAGAATATTTTTTTCACCCATTGAGAGGTAGCTTCGAAGCTTCAATTCACCTGTTCACATATAATATTTATGTAGATGGATCGTGATCTTTATATTAATCACTTTCGGCTGGATAATTTATTAGCTTTCGTTGGAATCATATACTTTTAGAAAATTCTAATTTCAGATCGCGCATCAGTTTTGGGATAGTGAATCAGCAGTATTGCAAATTGAAATTTGTTTTTTGCGAGGGCGATTCTAGGTAAATTTAATAGAGCTTGGATAAGCCGGACCGGAAACCCGGTTTGCTTCCGGCTCTCATTTAACATGTGAATCGCGGTTTCTTGTTGTTTATAAATGCGGTTCAAAAAAGCTGCCGCCTCCTGCTCTTGTACCGACGTAAAATTTCCAATTAGCTTCTGACCGCCGCCCCTGAACCCTACTTAAGAAGTAACGTGAGATCAAAATGGAGCTTGCAATGGGAGATGATCGATTAGCAAAGAGGTTCAACGCGTGGGCGTATATTATGATCGGTGAAAAAAACCACCCTTTAGAAGACACGCGTATAGTAAAATATGAATAATTTTTTACACCACATTTTTGTATCGCTGCTTGATTATTTTCTTTCAATTACGTCAATTTTTAAATATTGCTACCTGTGTGAGTGTGTAATTTATTTTTTGCAACTCAAGCCTGTACAGTTCCTTACAGATCACAATAGCTGTCGATAACGTCCAATTTCTCATTTCTCGTTTCTTTAATTCATGGGACTTCTTTTTTTATCGTCTTTCTTTTGTGAACGATGTTTATACTCACGTTTACATCAACCTTTTGAGTCTTCCCGAATCTGATACCCAATGTATTGGTAGCGAAAGAATATTTTGTTTCCTTTCCGTTTTTATTCTTGCTAGCCATTAACGAACCGAGAGGCAAAATCGGACGGTGTGATTTTTTATTCATTTTTATTCAGTGCCTTGCGTTTGACGGTTTGTATAAAGGGGAACGGAAGGCATGTCGAGGTAAATTTCGAAATAGAATTTTGCGACCTTTCTCATAAAATTTTGAATGAGAATTTGCAAAAATACCCCGAGGGTATCGAAACGCTATAGAAAATATCGAATGATCGATTCGAGCCATTCGGCGTGCCGAGGGTGGAGAAAGCTAATGGATGGAAAACCGAGTGATTTACGTTTCATGTATAAGAAGTCTGGATACGGAAGGCAAAATTAACCTTCAAAACTTCAAACGAAGCAGGTATACTTTGAACTTTTGACGTTGATTATCGTTTTTCGAATTGCGATATCGACAGTTTCGTATATTGTTATACAAGGGGAAAAGGGGGAGAGTAAACGTGCGTACGTATACATGTAGTTAATCCGAGCTTTGATCAGTTGACTATATTAAATGGAAATTTTCGATTCCGCGAATATGCCAACAAACATTGAATTATAATGTATTCGCCATGTGTTCGCGGTGGTATCGACCAGTAGCTACTGAATTTATTGACTCGATAAATATTTTAAATTCTCATTATTCCGAATGCGAATATTAGAAAATTAGAGATCAATCTCTTATCGTCTCATCTCATCCCATCCGATCTCATTTCATTTAAATTTTATCTCGGCAACCTAAACATCCCTCGGGTTCCGCCTCGGATTACTTATTTGCGACGATTACGCGCTCGGCATATGAGAAATGAGTGAAAAAGTTTTTTTCAGCAATAAACTCCAGCTATATACCTCCACATTTTCCGGTTATCGTCGCCGTTTATCATAATAACACTTGCAACACGTATTTTTCCACAATAAAAAGAGCAAAAAAAAAAAAACTCAACGTATAGGAATCCACGTCGTACCGGGACTTCAGAAAATTAAGTGATTGTAATTTTCTATTGAATTTTGATGTTTTGTTGTAAAATTTTTTCGTCCTTATCGATGAAGGGACGTGAAAAGATGTGCTTGTAATATTCTCGAGTGTTTTATCTATTTTGTAAGAAATCCATTTAGATAATGGTCGACAATGAGGTGTACCATACTGTAGAGGGGAAAAAATCAAGAAGTTAAAAAGTGACGCTTGGTAAAAAATAAGATGAACAAAGAAAAATGAATAAATAAAAAAATAACAACGACAGAGTAACTCGAGGAAAAATAATACCACGACTATGAAATTATTAAGAACTGACTGCGGCGTTTGAAATATTACTTCGAATACACGAGCGGCGCAACGGATATACGTTTTCATGAATTATTTCCCTTCAATTCTTTCACCATATACACAAACTTATTCATCCCCAACTACGAAACAGAGTAGATCGTGATTTTTCCAACATCTCATCATTTTTACCCTTCATCCTCATCACGATTTTCGAAAAATTCAAATCGCTGCTCCGAATCCCGTTTATTATCTATCCAGCATTTTACTAGAATTTTCAGCGACTGAATTTTCAAACTGATGAAGAATGTTCAATATCGTTGATCGATGTAATATAGAGTTGGTATATGCAATGAAAACAGCAGAAATAGATCAAAAATATTAAATAACGTACGGGCATCTGGCTGAGCTTGTCAAAACATCCACTTGTTATTGCAAAAGAATTTTTAACGGAATGCCGATGTAAGAATTCCTCGACATTTTGTTTAATCGTTAATCGGAAATTCAATTTTTTTTGTGTTAAAATTTGCATGCAATTGTTTCTGACAAGGATGTTAATTGGTAAGGAAAATAAATGATGATCAAAGCACATCTGCGTGAGATCCGGCAAGATGGGAAAATATTGAGAAATGCTGTGGGAAAACTCATAGTAGAGTCGACCGTGACCTGGGTGCGAAAATTGCACGAGTCATTCCTCTCTTTATTCTCAATCAATTCCTGAAATATACACCTATAGTTGCGTACCTATAGATAGTGAGGATCCGAAGAACCTCCGACGCTGAAATTACTCCGGCTATTCCAGTCACCCTCGTCTCCGCCATTAAACTTCCCCATTTTCTACTTGACGCAAGATTGACCTTTGAACCATTCTCCGAAATCGGATGTCGCGTCGTGATATTACTATTTCCCTGATACTCGTGAAAAACTTAACGGTTCAATTACCTTCGACCCGACAATCATACGTCAACTGGAAATTCAATACCAGCCCCTCACGTTGCACTACGCTCTTCGGGCATATTTATTTTTTGATCGCAACTTCATATCGTACTCTTGAAAAACCGGAATAAAAACTTTGTAAATATTCCCCTGCTGCTGTTGCTGCTGTACAGTTACAAGTGCACATATTGGACCACGTTCGCCATGGATATGGATATGGATACCCGTATCAAAAATATTCACGGTAATAAAGTTCCATACACTATAACTCATAGCGCTATCAGCCAAGTTCATTTATATTTGAATTTCAGATCGGAGAAGACTACCGAAGCGGAAGGTGTTGTTAGGTCAGATTATGGAAAAGCTTCTCGCTTATCGCGTCCAGGAAGCAAACAAACCCCAGGATTAGCGTAATACCCTTAGGCTTAATTAATATAACAACAGCATCATTTTTATTTACAGATTAATAGTATCGATTTTCAAAATGATCGCTCCATGTATCGGTGGCTAACTCAACCAGAAGGGTGTAACCCGAACTTTTTTAGTTATAGCCAGTCGTTTTGCCATGTGGAGCACCCTCCTGAAAGACATTTGTTTTTGCACACCTTATATGTATAACCCGATAAAATACCATGTACAGTTTTACGATCACAAATAATGTACCGAAAACTGTGCTTGCAAGTATATTATAATGCAATGGCTATACATTACCTCCCCACAAAAGGCACTACGGAACTTATTCCGACCTAGAGCATAAGCAGTTCCTATATACATGCAATTGCAAAGCAAGTCACGTCGCTCACAGCGAACAATTTCGGCAGTAGTCGTACCTCGAAGGCTTTTCTAACTTCCGATCCTCCCCACTCATCCCCCGTATTATATACGCTTTATATACAATACCAACGCCCTTAAGTTTGCACTTACGTCATGTAGCTTTGCGCCCACATTCACCCCACGCTCGTATAATTCATCCCCACATACAATACTCCGACTATATGTTCGAAATTAAACCGACACTGATGAAAAACAAGACAAATAAATTACAAGGATTTCGGTATATGATAAATTTTCAAGGAATAAATTTCACTCAGCGCGTGCGACGCTCCGATAAGGGATTAGGTGGTGTATGTAATAATTATTTTGTTGTACGCGTAATATTAATTCTACGTACATATATTTCTGGCGCGGGTTGTATCGAGTGTCCGCGTATGCGCCCGGCAAATGGAGCGAGCCACGCTAATAATAATAATAATAATAGTAACGGTAATAATAATAATGATAAGATCAACGCACCCTTGATATCCGCACACGTCCCCTGAAATCCCCAAATGGAATCGTGCGTCGGTCCCACTTGCGGGTTTAGGTAACGTGAGAACTGCTTCTACATGGACCATCAACTCCTGGAAAGCCCCATGCAAGTATTCCCTCGCGATCAATTCGCTATGAGACGACGAAGCGCAAAGATCTTGCAGGAATCCTCGAGAAAATTATCCTTACGGTAAGGATCACGATACACCCTCTGATACTCTTTCGTAGCTTTTAAAATATTTTATTTTCATCCCTAGAAAACAACTAGATAATACTATTATTTATATTTTCTATAAAAACCATCTGTTCTCAGGTCGGAGAACAATTATTTAGAAACAAATCCGATCGGATTCATGACCCAGATTAGTAGTTTTATTCTCTATAGTTTTTAGTTTTTATTCACGAACTAGAAACAAAAAAAAAAAAAAAAAACTTCTCCCACCGGGAACGAGGTAACGATCCCTCTGGGCAATTAGTCAGATCAGTAGTAGTCTGGTAGAAAGGTGTTTCCACTGAAATATTCTACGTAATTAGAACTAGAAAAAGTACGAAAAAAAGAAAAACGAATAGAAAATGAAAAACCGAGGCTGGACGACGACCGTAACGTTGCTAGTCACATTTATAGGGGGACGCTTAGAGAGAAGGCTCAACAATTAGAAATAGGATAAGCCTAATGGCGTCTACGGCAAATCTCATCGGTAGGTATAGCGATATGCAAATGTTTAGTTAACGTTACGTTTTCCTTTTTTTTCCCCTTGTGTTTTATTTCTTTTTTTGCTCAACTTCGGTCACGTTCTTCTTTATTCGTACTCTCTTTTTCTCCCTCTCCACCCTCGGAAGAGTAAAAATAAAAAGCAAAAACAGCCCCTTGTGTATGCGCGGTTTTGTGGAAGAAAAGGGCTAAATGCTAATGGTCGTGTAGTGAAAGAAGTAGAAAAAATAAATAAACTAAAGCCGGTGTGGATAAGAGCGAGTAGGTATACACGTATGTAGAAAACAACTATCGGTATACATACATATAAGTGAGTAATTTGAAAGTTTTTACGAATGTGCAAAGACGAGAAAGACGACTAATTAACCCTTAAGAAATTTAAAACACTACTTGATGTAGCTCGAAGAAGCTTTCCTCCGACAAATGCGCTCTGCAGGTCCCTAACGATCTTCTTGAATGCACTGTATAATTTACATGTAACCTAAGTATGTGCACCTCGTTACTGTACTTAAATTTTTTAACGCCCACAGATTCCCTAAAGATTCTAATCTCGAGACTGATTCATAGAATTCATAAATTCGTAGATGAGTAGTATGAGGGTAGGGGATAATTAACCCCTAAAATTATCAAGTATAACACGTTCATTGTTCGAAAAAATTTCGCTTCCACTTTTTCCCCAACGCGATTCGAATGCGAAAACGAAAAATAGAAAAAAAATAAAAAAATGAAGCATAAAATAAAACTGACATTACATGATTCGTATAATTTGCGTACATATTATCTCCTTACAAATAGCGGGTGTGTAGAAAAAGAATAAAAATTATTGTTACGACGCGGTTTAAATTACACTCGAGAAATAATATCAACCCCTTACTTCCCTCCCCCCCTCCTTCATCTCACCCCCCATTTTCAGGTCAAGTCGTTAATCCGCACGAGTTTCATACCCTATAAGCTGCAGCCAGAAGCTAGCTTATAGTGCGCTGCTGCAGCAGTTCACTGCTTATGCCTGCACTGCAGGTTCTATAGGGAGTTTCGTACACCTTTTATTTACGTCACCTACAAACCACATCCCACTACTGACACACCGACAAACTCTACGGTTATTTTCAGCCTATACTCACCTATGTGTATAATATAGTAATACTTGCGCAGAAAATACATGTATATATCGTACGTATAATACGACACGAGCAAAAGAGTTTTGCAGCAACAACGGCACATTGTTTCCACGAATGGTTCTTCCTTTTTTTCATTTTTTTTTTTTCATTTCTTTTACTTTACCCACTTTTTAATTTTTCCGTTTGTTTTTTATTGTTAACGTCTATAATCTTACCAGAAAAATTTCTATGAACTGTACATATAGCTATATGCGCATGTGTACGTAAGCAAAAAAAATTTATTGTCGGGATAAAAGCAGTCTAATTAATTTGAATGTTAAATTAACGCTTTGGTTTTAACGAGAAAGTGTTCGCTGTAATACAAAAAAAAATAAAACAACCCCTATTGAACAATCATAATAACGTGATCGAATTGAAATGCATAATTAAATGACGGTGATAACAACGATAATATTAATAAAAAAGGATAAACGAAAAATGCGTCGCGACGCATGTAGAAAATTTACGATAATATTTCAGATTATGTACACGATGCTGTGTAATTCTTTTTTTTCTTTCAGCTTCATTCGTCGATATTTCAAAGCGAAGTGGATATATTATTAATTTGTCTGAAATATTTTGAAAAAATATTCGAATACAAAGAAATGAAAAAGTTCTGGTTAAAAATGAGGGTGGAAAAAGTTCTCTTTGTATATCGTTGGAGTATTTATAATTTCGTTCTCTTGATCAGGTGATCGTCGAAAAAATATAATGACATCGGTCACCGTTTGATCATTAATAAGATCACACGAGCATTAATTGGTTGATTATAATTATTGTTAACGATGTGCAGGGCGGAGTTAAGAGATCCACGTTCATTATCATGCATTGATCGCGTAACTATACGGCTCAAGTTGTGAATAATCTCTTGACCTCGCCTCAATTATTACCCCCATGTACGTATAATACGTGTACGAATGTGGGTATGAAGTGTGGAATGTATGTACGAAGAGGTGAATACATATACTCGTATAACCATGCATTCAGAGTCACTAGGCGAACGGAGAAAATACAAAGGCTCCGGGGGATGCTGTATCATCGCCTGATCTCAATGTCAAAATTCTCCGGTTTCGTATAATACATATATACAGACATTGAGATAATACGTACATATGTACATGTACCACTATAATACATCAGGAATTCAGGATGTCGGATGTCGAATCGCCAAGTACTCTTCGACTCGCGTTTCATGCCAGTCATGGATTACTCCAAAACTTAACTTCGTACATCACCGCATATTATATTATAACATGGCTATTGTGGTATCGCGTCCCACTTACCAAAATAATCTACCTATATATCTATAGTAATAATTTTCTATTCATCGACGAGTTTATATTCTCACTGATATTGAAAAATAAATAAATTTTCCACACAACGGATGTTGTGGGATGCATGACCGGAAGGAGCAAGGAACTACGTATGAAATTGTATTTTCCGATGAGAGAAACGAAATTTATTGAAACGCGTTTTTATCGCGAGCTTTTATTTAGAAACATCAAAAATAGCCGAAATAATTAAATGTACAAATTATTTGAAAAAATCATCAGTATCCATCAGCTTGAAACTTGAATGTCGACTTGAATTTCATCCGTACGAAGTTGGATAAAAGTTTCAAGGGTGTGCTCAAAACTTCAACGTGGATCAGGGTCATGGTGTAAATAAATGAAAAATAAGTTATTTTCTTGACGAGTTTTTTTACGATTTCTTTTTTTGTTTTTTTCATCGGGTTGAATAACACGTGCGTTGATAAAGAGAATATTTATCATAATCTGTTGTTTTTTTTCATGAACGAGGAATTTTTTTCCACATCGCAAGTTTCATTGAAAAAATTTCTTTTCCATCTGTATCGATGTAACGGGCGAGTGGTTGGGATTTAACGCCGTCGAACGCGCCTCGCAGTTTCCAAAATGACAAATAGTTTTCGCCACCACATCGCAGAATCTCGAATACAATAGATTTGTTTCTTCCTTTCGAACGAACGCGGCCCATCCCCGAACCAACCCCATTGATTGCGATGGCTTTCGACGCCTGGAGAAAAAGTTGCCAATTTTCTTCTTTCTCCTTTTCTTTTTTTCTTTTCTTTTATTTTACTTCCTTTTTTATTTTTATTTTTATTTTCGTTTCGGGTACAGTGGGGAAAACGTCCCCACAGACTTATATTCATTTGTATACCGAGCGAAGTATACGATACCTATACCTACATCAGTCGAAAAATATGGAATACATCGAAAATGAGATATGCAAATTTTCATGTACACGTACCTACTCGTATCGCGCAACGCTTTTTATGACGAAGGAAAAATTTGTGGAAATAAAATTTCCGTTAAAATATACAAATGTTCTGTTTTTTATTTTGCCCCCCGAGGCGAGAATTCACTCCAATTGGTTTTCGTATATCACTCGCGTCACGGTTTATAATAATTTAAAAAAACAAATGATATTCAATTTATGTTTTCAAAGGAATCTCTCCTCGTCTATATCTCTCTGTTCGGTTTAACGAAAGTGTACAGAAATCGATTGGATTTTATATCGTGAAAAAATTCGCGTTTCATTTTAACAGAAGAATATAATAGAAAGAGTGTGTTCGGTGATGCGAAAATGAATATAATATCAATGAATAAAAATATTTCTTAAGCGCAAATATGACGAATACACACATATGCCGCGTGTACCACATTATTTGCTTGGGGGGGAGCAAAAAAATTGGAAAAAATTTTCTTTTTGAATACAATGATGAATTTTCTACATCGCCCGGAGCATAGAGCAGGTAAAATGCGTAACTAGGTATATATCGACAGAGAATATTATACACTGGAATATTCGATTCGTGTTGTTCAACGCAAAACAATTATATTCTCCATTATAGTTTCCATGCTGCATCGCAGCGAGGATCTATTTCCGAAACTGCACGGAGAGATTTTGGTTCCCAAGTATCAACGTACGTACAACCCGTACTGTAGCCTGCAGCCATATTACTTGTTATACGAATGCAAAGCGATACGGAAATAACGAGATTCAACGAAAATTATATATCATAGGATTCTTTTTTTTTAATGTTTCTAACAGAAACGCTGTGAGTCGAAGAAGGTACCGTAGTAGTTATTAATTTTTTTTTGGTACAGAAATTTTGTTTGACGGGTTTTCTAATCAATTTATCGTTGTTTTATGGATCGTTTTTTTTATCGTTATATTCGTAGATGTAAGAGATGGGGAATCGGATTCGAGAGCGGTTTGCAGCTCCCACTGGAGAGAGTGGAAAAGCGCGAATAGTCGTCTTTCGTAGTACATACGGAATACTGAAGGCTACAGGTGGTCCCGGGCAGATCAATAGCCTCGTCTGTCTCTCCGTGAACTCACGAACTCTGCGTGTCTTCCCATGAACGAACAAACAACTTGACATCACTGAAGATAACGCATCTTATTATTATCATACATATAATAGATTTTTTTCTTACAAGAACGATTTTATTTCTGCACCCCTCCGACAATTCACGCGCAAACTTTCAATATCATGATCCACCGAACGTCGACAGATTTTTTTTTTTTTTACCTTCGGAGCAATAAATTTCCTGCTATCGGGTACGAATCGAAACGATCAGATGTTCGAGCCTCCTTTTTTTTGTCTTCTCTTTTCATTTTAATATTTGAATAAGTTTTTAACTTTGGCTGGAATTAAATATAATCTTTACCTCCGCCGTGATACTTGGCGCGAGTTATCCTTTTTTGGATATTTGCCTCGTTTCTCTTGGTTCCTCTTCTGCAGGAGCTTCCGGTAGATAAGACGCGGAAATTTGATCTTGATTCAAGTTCAAACCTCGTAGTCGACTCGTCATAACTGCTTGAAATATTCTTTGATTTTATAAATATCTATGAACGTAAATTAAACTGTAGCAATCAATTTGGCGTCGCATCAAATATCCGTTCATTTATCAGAGTTCAACTGCGATCGCCTCTGATCCCTTTGTGATTTTACCGCGATTCGACCTTCTTTTTTTCAATCCATCAAAGGATAAAAAAAACCGTCTGAGTAAATTTTTTCCGAGTGTTCGTCTCGACTGTGTTTTTTTTTTATTCTCAATTCTTTCCTCCGAGAGAATTATATTTATGAAGAGTTAATTGGCATCTTAGTAATTCTGCGGGTGGACTAAAATTAAGAAAAAAAAATCCTTTTTTATTTTAAATTTTTTTCGCTTTCTCCGGACGAAGATTTTAATATTACACCAAGAAGATTCATTAGAATTATGTGGAATAAAGTCTGTTTAATCTCCGATTCGTTGCGGATGATAAAAATTTTGTACATGTATCCCTGCAGTCTGTGTAATTAGAACCGCGAAAATAAAACGAAAGGTTTTACGTTTGTATATACGGATAGCACGTAAATGTGGTGAAATTTAAAGTAGTTCCAAAAAGAAATAAAAATCCGTTGGTATCCGAGGCACGAACACCCTTTCGTTGGTTTAGTGAAACTTTCTTATATCTCGCCCATCCCTTCGTGAGGAAACAATTTTAATCCATCTACTGCTGCAACAGTATAGCAGCACCGCGAAGGAGGAAATTTGAATTTATTTTATAACGGAGATTTGTGGTTTTTCTAAAAATTGAAGACACCTGGGTTTCTTAGAAATTGCGATAAAATTTTCGGAGTTTAAATTTCATATACAGTGGTCGATTAACAGTGCGCGGTGTACGTTGGTTTTTCAATAAATCTTATCTCTCAACCTTTGAGAATAACATCAAGATGAAAGATAATGAGATCACGAAAGAAATCCGTCAGTTACAGGGGCAAAAAATATCCGGAACGTTTGATGCGAGATTGGAGGAGAACCTCGCTGTTAGAGTGACTCCGAAGTTGACGTCTGTCGTTCCGAAACTTGAAATTTTATCTCTGGAAGTTCTTTATAAAGTTTACAGATCGAAAGCCCATTATAATGCCGTGCGATCGTCAGACGAATCTTGAGATTTTCTAACGAAATAAAGAAAGAATTGATTCACTGAAATTCAAAGTTTCGACTGCGCTTTACTTGTTACTACAATAATCAGCTTATCTGCTGAACCGAAAGCTGCAACTTTTTTGTTTATTATTTATTCCCTGTCTTACTATGCTAAAGTTTTGTCGGTCGAGTGGAGATAGGTACTCCGATCCGTATATAACGTTGCAGAGTGCAGTATGTAATTCGAATCAAAAAACTTTTCGTTGCACATTTCCTCTTAACGAGTTTTAACTTTTAACAACGTGCATCGGACTAGCTCAACCGATCCATCGGTGGAGAAAATTTAATAGTTTTGAAATTTCCAACTTTTTGTGCAGACGGTGAAACTAATTATGCGATTAATACTTTCGCGAATCATCCAAATTTTTTACGAATAAAAAATATCCAGTCTATCTCGGAGGAAATGAATAAAAGAACAACTTTGCGAGAATATTTACTTCTTAAATTTTGTTTTCCAAGTATATGGAAGTATTCCTCATGTAGAATGGCGTGCTATAATACGTGAGGAAATTCCTAAAAAAAGAAATATTTTTCTTAGGTATATTTGAAGGGTCCGGAGAAAAGCTGGCAAAGTATACATGAGTCAGTTCATGGTTATGGAATGAAAAAAAGGGTCTAAAATTTTTCTCTTCTCTCATTGTGTGTATCTTTTTCATTCAAATAAAAAAAAATCCTTTTTCAAATAAATTTATTATCAAATGCATTCTAATAATTTGAATCATTATTGGTGCTGGCGAGTAATAAATATGAATTATTTCCTACCGAGATTCATGTTCTCTAGGTCATTCATTACAGAGTTGGACTATTAATTTGAAACAGCTGAATATCGGAAAGCAATTTTTCAAATCAGGTGGCTTCCGGGCGCGGCGGAAAACAGGGGGTGTATAATTTTTTCGTACATGTATGTATTATTGCAAATTTCAAATGAATAACCACCGCAGAGCGAAATCAACGCAAATCCGCATATCGATTTAAAAATAATTTAATATTATTCTAATTCGAAGAATCTTCAAAGATTCGCCATTTCTTGAATGTCTTCGATAACTTGGGTTAAAATCTGCATCAAACTTTGACCGATAAATCAATGCACTATATTCAGTATACATACGTATGAACAACTCGGAATTACTTCGCAGCAAGAAACTTTGCGGTATACCAAAACCTAATGGTACTAACAACTTACAAACATGGCACCATTATAAATCCATAGCTTCCTCCATATGCGGGCGTTCTGACCCCGTAGTGCCCTCGAGGGTTTCTCTGTACATGTGAAATATATACAGCTATATATACTCTTAATAACACATCGGTACAATTTCTCGGTATACAGATCGGTATGCACACACTATACAAATCTTTCCCGGAAAGCTTAATTTAATACCTATGGTTGCATCGGTTGTAGTTCAATTCAATTTGTTCTTTCCCTCTAAGCCGTGATAATTTCACGGATTTCATTTCTAGCTGAACTCTGGGTTGATTTTTAATCAGAGTTTATTGACGGATTTTTGATGATTATTTTGTTTGTTTGTTTTACATCGAACCGAATGGAGTTAAGATATATATCTACTGTATCGGTAGACGTACCAGCAATACTAGGATATTGCAAAGTTCGAATCGCCCTTTTCTTACCTTTCTCTTATTGTTTTACCGCGAGGGGTCAATAGGGAGCGTAGAAACAAAAAGAAAAAAGAAAAAGGTTGTATATAGATTCCCGAATAAAGGATGCGCGAACAAAGTCTCAAGTATAAGTATAGTTATATACCACGTATTACCTTTTCTCCGGGCGTTATCGCAGCGGTAGGTTGGTGTAAGGAAGGAAGGAAGGAAAGATTAGGGAAAACATTTTCTGGTTCCGGCGCTAAGGTTCTGAATTTTTTATAGCTGCAGGAGGGAGATGAAACTGACCCAGTAACCGGTTTTGTAATTTCTCTAAGCAAACATTTACCCGACTTCGAGGCGCCGTTTTAATCCATCACCTCAAACGCCCCTACAATTCCCTTGAAGTAAACGCGTTCCGGAGTCTATGAGGTGCTAGTTCAGCTCTTGAGTCTTGACCCGACGTTGACTCAGTTTCTGAAATTTTTAACGATCGTTGAATGCATAATATCTGAAAGTTTGCTAATTCGCACACCGTATACATAACGAATATTCCCAGCTTCGCTGTTGGATCATTAGAAGCCCGCAAAATAATTATCTCATCTCAACCCTTATTGACCGGAAGTTACGTTGGCGGCTTGATTCGGGATTCCTCATTCCTAAGGGCTAAATGGCCCTTTCATGAAGTTTAATGCATTCCATATCGTCTCAATTGTAACAACGCCAATAAATATTTTACATTTATTAATAAAATAATTTGTTTAACTGAACTACAGACTCACGGATTATGGCTTGCAGGTATTTTCGGTTAAGAAATTGTTGAAACCTTGACAAAGTGATGATTAAAATTTAAAGTTAGTTACATGGGCTGTACATATGCTTGGTTCTCTGGAAGGGAAGTCCCTTCACAGGAAGTGAATTAAATAATTCGTGTTGGTTGTGCAGATTTTTGCCATGTTATTTACGGTTAGCACATAAATGTATATATGGTTATATGGATGTATAAATGTATCACACACGAGTACATCGGGTGAGCTGGCTACTGTGAGATAAAAAGAAGAAAAACTCGTTCTCCAGAAGAACAGAGATTGAGGAGGGTATATTCGAATTGCTTCGCCTGCGTTGCTTTTTGGCGTATGGTGCGATAACTTTTAATGCTTTATCACATGCAATATACATCGAGCTAGTTTTCTCTTATTTGAAAAACCTCATTGTGCGGTGCGACGGACGAGGTGGGCATGTATAGATCCATACACCGCAAAGTTATGGTATTGCTTTTCGATATTGCACCAAAAACTTTTGATATTACTTTTCTTGAAATGTTTCTCTCCTATGTATTAGCGGCCCCTAGAAGCACCGAGACCAAAACTTTCTTATAAACTTACTTGAGAAACACCTTATATATTACAGTGAGCTTATCCGGCAAGCTTCTAATTGAAGATCGGTGTCGATCTTATATCTATGAAAATATCGAACAAGCGAAGAAAAATGTGAACGTTTTCGCAATTCTTTTCAACGGTACACGCATGTGATGTTTTTGGAAATGAAGTTGATGAGCTCGGGGAAATGTAAATAGAGGACTGGGTGAACTGACAAATTAGGTTTACGTATGTACGTTTAGGATGTAGATGCGAGCAATTAAGATACGGGAGCTGTTTGTAATTAAACATCAGAATTTGAGGGTCCTCTTGGTCCCATGGTTTCACGATCGTTAGTCTACGCATGAAATTCGATATTACGTCAGATTTATTCACTAATTTGTAGGGTTTTTTTTTTCCTGAAAATAAGAACGGCAGATTATGAGGTAAAATCACAATCAGTGTTCATTGGGAGTTGTTATATATATTTTCGAATTTACAGACGAGCTTTAGGTTTTCCCTAGCAAAGTTCTATTGATTTTCTCCTTTTTTATGTTCGCTCTCGGTTGCATATCGATTGTAATGATTTTCTTCCTTACGTTGTTAAGAATGACCAGAATAGTCGCGGTTTGAAACATCGAAAACCTTCGTCAAAGTTTTATGACTCTTCAAAGCGACCCACAGCCTTTGGGGGTCTGACCCGAATTTACGCTGGAATGAATATAAACGTAAGAAAACATAAAACAGTTACGATCACTCGGAAAAAATTTGACAAAAAAAAAATTTAATGAGACTCCAGAGTATCGAATTTTTTCCCTCTTATTTTTACCCACCGATAAGAAAACTCCGTGAGGTATGTTATTGTACTTCCCACCTCAATAAATTTTAAGATTCCTTCGCAAACCCTTCAATTTCACACGGCTTTATTATTTACGATATAAACGTAACTTTGATATGAAACAACTGCGGTTATTATATGTATACCAAGCGAAAAAAAATGTGGTAAAGTAAAATGGCCAATTTAATTTCCCTAATATAATTCTCAGCAGCTGCCGCTTGTGTAACAGAGAATAGGCGTTCCGTGAGAGGAAAATTCAAATGAAAAGCGCCTAGGCTATACGCGTGGTCCAGAAGAAAGGTGAAAGCTCTACGTTTGGTCTCTGTAGCGTTTATCTCAAGCTGCGAGAAATTTCGTGATATATACTGAATCCAAGCTGTCAGGTCAGGACGATATTACATACAGTCGTATAAAATTCATACATTCCATTTTCATACGCCTGGTTATTCTCCACTTCAAACACATTGCAGCAGCCGTTGCGATTTTTACACTGAATTTAGATACTCAGATATAATTAGTTGGAGTGAGGAATTATTAAAGTTTATGTAGAACGCTAAAGTGGACAAAAACCTATGATACCGTGAGTGATTTCCCCGCAGGAGGTGATTATAGGATTAAAAAAAAAACGCGATGATAAATTGAAATAACGTAAAAAATAAAATAGATCCCGAAATTACTGTAGGGGAAGAACTTACCTAATTGTCTTCGAAGTTTTTGGCTGAAGATCAGGAGCGGAGTTCACACAAAGTATTTTAACGGAAGGGTCAGTTTTTGTACATACGTTTTGTTTATCTTCATGTCTCAGCGGCAGGCGTGGTCCCTTTTTTGTTGAGTTGTAACTCCGTATTTAAAGTACGTATAACGTATATCATGTAATTATACACCCACTCGCGGATATTCCAACGAGAGAAACTTTGTGCGAATGAACGCAGACGGAAATTCTGGAACCCTTTGTCTTCAGAGGTATGCCTATAGCTATACCATATTTGAGTACCTCCCTTGGACTATTAATTGAAACTTCAGCTATATACCTTGCTTTATTTTCGTTCACAAAGTTAGCGCAGAATAAAAGCAAACTGATGGCTGTTGATTTTATTCAGATATATATTATGCAGGTTTTTGGGAAACGTGAAAATTTTCGCAAATTTACAGTTTTTAATTATTTAATTATCATCGTAAGAAACGTACACGGTAAACTTATTTCTTTGAATTATTCTCCGCATTTCAATTGTCGCGTCTGCGATACGTTGATGTGAATAATTTAACAAATCAAAAAATGATTTCAAACAAAAGATGAAAGTAATTAACGTAAAAAAGCAAGTTAGGCACTAAACAACTACCTCAACTATATTTATTTTTCCGTGTATAAGAAAATAAAATTTACAATAATAATTTTTATGTAACATTTTTCCCCATAACAACTAAAAAGTGATAATTATAATATAATCACGACTGTTGCTATCAGCTTAGATTTATAATTTTCTTCTGGGGAATAACAACAATCCTCTTTGAGAATAACGGGACATATTAAAGATACTTGTAAAAAATAATTCGTCATTTTAGCAACAATATTAAAATTTTAAACAAGTCGTATCATTTACTTAACCAAGAATTAATATAGTTCTTGGGCTCACAATATCACGCAGCATATGAAGTCGAAGCATCATTCAAGCTGTCGCTATCATCGTCTTCGGCAACAAGCTCATCAGGAAATCCTAAGTCTAATGCTAACTGCGGATCTAGAGCTTGTAGATAGGAGTAGAGAGAAGTCAATCCGTATTGTCCGACGCAAGCCAGGACCCATTCAAGTAATACTGGTAAGGCTCGTCCTTTGGCTAGCCAAGTCTCTGTTCAAAAACGAACAATTTAATTGTCTCGATCTCAGGAATTTAGAATAATTCATACTGCACCAATCTACTTACGTAATATAGCCAAGTCATATCGTTCACTGTTGTACAGAATCATTTTGTATTTTTTTGTCACGCAGGCAAGAGCTTCTAAAGAGTCGACTACGGTGCCGCCGGTGCTAATCACAATGTCCTAAAAAATTATATTGTTTTTTGTTCTAGGTCGAAAGGCCAGCTAAATGAGGCGAATTATCATAATAAAGGAAATCAGCAGGTAAATTTTTCTGGTAAGTACTACTACTTCATGGGTAAATAAGATTGAATGATAAGCGTGAAACGAGACTGCGAATATTGATGTTCAATTGTCGTACCTTGACTTGATTGATCGATATATCCGAGAATGGCTCCATACACACAAAAGCATACTCTTCGAATAAGCCTTTTGTTCTTAATCGAGATCTCCGTGGACCTGGTTCCAGGGACTCGTTGTCTAGTACTTCATAGTCTTCCTCTTTTAATAGTCTTTTCTGATTCATAGAATCCGCGACCCAACGATAGCTGAGTATCCATTTCTTATGAGCCACGCTGAGTAGATATTTGAGCGTTCTACCGGCAGAATTCGTTTCGTTATCTTCAACGATAAGATGAGTTACTTCTGGCTTGTAGACCGCCGTGTAATCTGCATTGTGAGCGCGAGCAAGTTCTTTAACAGTTTGTACTTGCGACAGAGTCAAGCAACTACACACGAAGCATAATTTGCGTTCATTGTTCTTTGTACTGATTGTTGTTTTTGAAACAACTGAAGTTGTAGATTTTGGGGTACTGTGGTAAAAAGGATGAACGTTCGAGTTTTTGGGTGCAAAAGATTTTCCGTTCTGCATGGCCAACGGGGTCGTCGATAAAGATGTTCCGGATTTTGAGAGTCTATTAGGAATTGGAGTTATATCTACAGATCTAAAGCTTTTTCGTGATACATCCGATCTTTGCGAATTATGGATGTGACTGTGAAGATCTCTTTTTGATGGCAGATAATTTTTTTCTGGAGTACTCTCGATGATCTCTTCTGCAACCGTCAATGAATCAACAAAGTTCATTTCATTTAATTGATGTCTCTTTGCCTTCTCTTCAGCATTATGGTCAGTTATTACCTCCTTTTCAGACAAAATGTTTTGTACATCCTTTTTATAGTTTCTTTCCAGGACATTTGTTGATGCTTTGTTTCGAACTGTATTTTGAATATTCTTATTTAATGCATCACTACTCTTTTGCCCAAGTATATTTCTCTCAAGTTCGAGCAGTATCGCTTGCTCCTGAGTTATGTTGAAATTATCACGATCAAAAGAAGATTCAAATGGTTCTGCCTTCATTCGCTGCTCAAAATTTTCCGGAATACTATTATTCGTTATCCTCTCTTTCATATCTTGTCTTTTAGAATGATTTTCTTTGTCAGAATTATGAGAAAGTCGTTGCAGCATCAGGGCATCTTGATCCTCTGGAGAGTTAGCTGTGCTGACAGTCAAGTTTTTATTTATTGCTACCATTCCATCCGCAATATTTGCTAATTGAATCGAAGTTTTCTTCTCTTTGTTCGGCGTAACATGTGCTGAGCTATTTGCTGCAACGGAGTTCCTTTCATTCGATAACGCATTAGGACTTTCTTGCGGTGCTCGAATAGTTTTATCAATGCTATCAAAGTGAGATGCAAGTTCCATCAGATTTTCGTCAATAGCACTATCAAAATCATTTCCTGTATTAGAAACTGACATAACAGGATCCATTTCTACATTGAAGGCACTGCGGAAAGGTGTTACTGAAGAAGAGGGTACGTTGTTACCAGTATTACTTGAGAATTGTTGATGAGAAATTTTTTCAACCTTCTTTGCTGCGTCATCCACCATCATTGGTTCAGGATTTGTCTGTTGGTTTCCGTGAATAACAGTTCGATTTAAAGCTAGGAGACTGTCATTGCTAGATGAGGCAGGTTCGTCCGCATTATCAAATTTTGGTTTTTTCTTTAGTGTACTATCAGGAGAAAAGTTTTTGGACAAATGACGAGGCCTTTTGCCCATAACCATTTCTTGTGGGGAACGTTCTAAATCTGCACACCAGTTACTCGCCCGTGCCTGCAGCTCGGCAGTGTCCAAACAGGCTGGTGACAGAGATCTCTTCCTTGCAGAGTCAGGTTTCCCCGGATGTGAAGTCAAAACTACGCTTATATCTTCACTGAATTTTGAGCTTTTGTTTGTTAGCTGGGAAAGTGCAGGTCCGGATACACTTTTGGAATGGCTAGATGACATACTTGGGCTCAATGATACTAGCAGGTCATCATCCTCCGTGTCCGTGCCACAGTTTTGATGTATTCTTTGGAAAGATTTTTTCGCAGGAAGGCACTCAGATTTTTGTTCTTCGTTAGATTTACTTTGGTGAGTCAAGGAATGGATTTTTCCGTGGCTACTATCTGAACTGGAACCGGACTCCTGACTGTACTTCAATTTTCTGACAACTTTGTGCCTAGGAGGTGTGCCAGCCGATTCTTCGGCCTCATACTGGTTGCCATATTTTGTTGGGGGGATGTTTTTGTTGAGGGGTTTCAGCAGTATAGTTTCAGCTTCAGACACACGGTCATTGTTGGTATTCTTATTTATTTTGGTCTGTGATTTCAATTTTTCTGCACTTCTTCGTTTGGTTGTACTATCGCTTGAACGTTTAGAAAATTTTTTTCTCCTCGGCGAAACATAGGATAGGCTTTTTTCTGAATAATTTCCCATACTCCGCGAGGAGGGTGATTTACTGAAACTAATGTTATTTTTGTTTGCTGAAAGCTCTGATACACTCTTTGCAACAGGAGAACTCGTTGTAACAGACATTTCATTGGACTTAACATCTGACACTGTATCAGTTTGCCGATTTACTGGATAAAACATTTCGCTTGGCACATCGTGATCCCCTTCGACTTCGGAATCTGTAACTAGCAATTTCTCTGCATATTTTTTTATCATTGTAATATAATCTGAGTCTTGTCTTGTCGTGAAGATTGAGTTTGCGATACTGCTTTCTCTTGTGACTGCAGAAGATGAGTAGTTTGTTCGAAGTTGACCGTCGGAATTTACGCGATTCATTACCACCATAGGAGACTCAGCGGCCAAGTATTTCAGTTGTGAATCTTTCTCTGGAGATAACATGTTGACTTTATTCAAAGTATCCAATTCTCCTAATCGCTCCTGAAGCGTTTCAGTTCTACTAACGGTATTGGTATTTGTAGTAATTCTTCCTTTCAAAACATTTGAACTAGCCAAAGTAGTGGGAGTTGCAGAGATTATCGAATTTTTTGATGATTCGCGGCTCACAATTTTTCTCTGCGATCCAATCTTTACCGTCGAAGGAGAGCTGGTATACCCAGAACTTGTCTGAGTCTGGGCATCACATGTCAAAACTACAGCTTCATTTTGTAATTCATACTCTGATAGTTTTGATCTTATCGGACCAAGATGCAAAAATTTTATGAGTTTTTTAGGCTTGTGAAGTTTTCCCAAAATTTGATAACGAACGTTAGTACCAGTTCCCACATTCATTGGACTACTGTTTGTAGATCGATGTAACGACAATCTATTTTTAACTGAATCACTGCATTTTTGTATGATTGAAGGTCTTTGTAATGCGATCCTAGTGTCATCCTGATCTTTCAGCTGAGAGGAGTTTCCTTCCAACATTACTCTGGAGGGACTACCAGTAAGAGCTGCTGATCTTATGTCAGTAGAAAGACGGAATTTTTCAGCTTTGGATTCTTCAGGACCTTTATATGATAGGCTAGAGTGAGGCCGTGTATCGTCTGCTGCAGTTTCAATACCTTGCTTGCATTGTGCTATACTTTTGTCAAAATCTGAATTTGTTTTCTCGTCAGGTTTTATGAGCGCAATTGGGTCTTTGTTAATATCTCGGTTAGATGTACTAGATTTCCTAAGTGACAATTTATTCTTCATTGATTTAACCGGAGACTCGTCAAGGCTCATGCTTGAATCATTTGATCTATCTTTGTTCGAGACACCAATTATGTCTTTTACTTGGCGCTTGTTCAGTTTTGTAACATCTATCATCTCGCTTGCTTCTAGTATTCTGTAAGACAGAAGATTAGGTTTTTGTTTCTGATGATGCGCCATCTTATTGGCTTCTTTGTCACGACTGTTCTGACCTTCGGCGATCTCAAAATCTTCAATTTTACTCTGCTCTCCCTCTTCAAATTCTTCAGGATCTGAGATAATACCATGATGTTTTGAAGAATGTGGCCTTTCAATACTGACGTTCAGGCGTTTTCGTTTTCTAACTTTAGAGCGTGCTTCTTTTTTAAAGCTTTCTAATTCGGACCACGAATCTTCGTTCGAAATGGAAGGACCTTTAAGTTTCTTGCTCTCTGATTTTTGTTCTACCGACTGGTTCATCAAGATATTAAATATTGTTTCTGAAGGCCTAACAGCTCTAGAAACCTGATTCAAATTGTCTTTTATGTATGTATGGCCTTTTCTTTGCTGTGTCGCTTCACATGTGAAGCTCTTGAACTTGCGATGACTATTTTCAGTCTTAACATTTTCTTGATGTTTCATCATGACTTCTGAACTCTTCGAAGACTTTTCTGGCTGGGTAAGCGTAGGATTCTTCAGCTGATCTTCGATCAATTTGTCTGAATGATGAGATGTTTGTGAGAACGATTCAAGCCCATTATGTAAGGTTGGTGAATCCACTTTAACTGTAGGTTGAAGATTTGGATAGGGTTCAAGGTTACCTGAATCCTCATCTGTAAAATGCTCTGAGTTGAGCCATTCATGAACCTTTTCTTCAGATCTAATGTTATCAAGTTTTTCTGGTAAAATACTGATGGGGCTGTTGGTTCCGGACTTGCTTTGTCTTACGTTCAGCAATCTATTGCCTTTGTCATTTGATTTGTTAACTGGAACTTCAATACTTTCATCAGAATCGGATATTTTGAATCTCGCTTCAGCCTGTATAGGTTTCTTTGAGGATAATCTGAACCTGTCGCTACTTTTACTAATCGAAGAACCTGGCTGTGGTTCAGATGCTTCAAAACTTTTGGATTTCTTTTGGTAATGCCTTATTGGGTGTTGATTACAGAAGTCTTGATCTGCAATGATAAAAATCAAATATACAGAACCAGGTTTACACTATGAAGTTCTGCTTAGTATCTTGTTGCATGTGATTAAAATAATATTACACTTTATCGTAAGATTACTCACAGCTAGTGCCAGAGTCCTTTTCAATAGCTTCGATCAGTGTTTGTAGATTTTCAGCTGTCTTCTGATTTTTGTCAAGCTGCTCTAAGTACTTGGTGTTGGTGAGAGTTTTATGATTATTGCGGAAATGCTGCGTGGTTTTTGCCAAGGTATGGATACAGGCTTTACAATACGGACGACCGCACTCACCCAACACAAGTTCCTGGGATAGCTTCTCACTGAAGTAAAGGCAAATGAAGAAATTAATATTACTTCAGCAAGTCGAACCGATTAGCAATGACCAGTTTATTTTTAGAATACCTACCACTTGGTACACTGAAGTGTTCTTCGAATAGAATTAACTGCATCCCAAATCCTATGTAGATCCCTCACCGTATTTTCGCTCATCGTAACAAAAGATCTTCGCCTGTGCAACGGTGTAAACCTTGTTGGTATTTTAGGGACGTATGACAATGCACAGTTCTGTCACATTGAAGTTAGACTAATGAAGATCCTATTGTTTATCACCGCTGATCACGCGTAATTTTGTAACGCTACACTCCAGACGCCCGGAAAGTCGTTTTTAATTACACAGTAAACCTTTCACCATTTTTACCAAAGATTTGGCGCGAAAGCCCTACCCACTCTACAATCAAGCGAACAATCTCCATGATTCATTCAAGACAACTTCCAAGCTAATCAAAACTTGAGGTTAGGACTCGCATACCACGTGACACTACGATCAACAGGGGAAAAAAGAGAGGGAAGTTTGCGGTGGGGGTAGCACCGATTCGTAACTGGATGCATTGAGCCCCTATTTGACCTCCGTACTCGTATGATTGCGGACTTATCGCAAGGTGTTGAGTACCAATGCAATTTCGTTTTTAAAATTTCAGGTAGTCGACTAGAGACTAGTAATCTTAAATAGAACAACGAGAGGGTGCTTGCGATGAGCAAACAGAAGAATATGCTCTTATCCTGCGACGTGGTTCAGGGTGGACCTACCTGTTGATGTCACGTTATGGGGTGGTGCTTCCTCGCCGGAGTTCTACTGCTCTCCATATGCGGTAAAATGAAAACCTGCATTTTTTTTCTACTCCTTTAATTATTGATCATTTATAACTCACCTATGAATGTGTTTTTACGATCTTCGCCACAAACTTGATACTACGAATGTAATTCACACAGTACATAATTATGATCCGTTATGCAGGTTTTTTTTTCTCCCATCCTCCTGTTGACGTTGTGACGATAATTTTTATTACAATTTTTAGATTAGGCTTGAGGGAACGAATGTCCGTAAAAATTCCTCGACAACAATAATACTGGAAATATTTATTGGTATATTGCAGAATGGTGAATCAAAGAGTCCAATCCCGATCCTGAATCCTGGTCAGAGATTTTATCAATCAACGGCGAAATTTGCTTTGTGCAATAGAATAGATAGCGGTTGTACGATAGAAAATCTTAGGTATTTTTTTCAGTATTTAATCCAGTTTCGCGAAGACATTTAATTCTTCTCCATGCAGAAGGATTGCAATTTACTTATCGATATATAGATAAATAAAAGTAAAAGGATCTGAGTACGTTTGATGCAGCTGAGGTCAATAAATTTCGTGACTATAATATTACCAGATGAGGTTGAAGTTCATAACGTTAGCACAATTAGGCGTGCGAAAAGAATTCAGTCAGATTCGTTTATCAGTGGATAGGAAAATTTTATTAAATATATATTTTATTGCTTCACGCCGAAGAACCTCAATCAGATCTCATTAGACACTACAGATTGGGTGCGTGAAATCCTATCCTTTTCTACCTCCATCCATATTCTAAGGATTTATACACGTTTGCAGCTCGTAACTTGAGATTTGTGGATTTTGCAAGAGTAGATTTATTATCGGGCTGTCGCGACTCTGTACCTACGTTTTCTGGAACGATGTCTTCTTATTTTGAACATTACATCTAAGAACTATGGTGATGTTTCGGAGTGTAATAAAATCTCAAGGTGCGAAGATGGAACGACGGTTCATTCATATATTCAACAAATACAACGTCAATATTAATCTCAATTATGCTTTCCTTTGATTTTACTTTTTGACCCATTTTCCGCTGATCCCATGTTACTGCTTTTTCGGGGACGATTTTGGAAACGATGTTCAGTGGTGGGACTACCATTACCCCAGGGCGGCGGGGCCGCGGGTGCCCACGGGCAGCCGCAGGCCGGTTCACCGAGCACTCCTGGCCCCGGGGGTCCCGGAACTCCAGGGGGACCCGGCACCGGCGGAGGAGTTGCCGGTGCTCCGGGGCCTATCCGCCGGGGCCGAGGCTGGCGGGACTGGCGCCGCGGCGACCCGACGCTCTTCAAAGGTCTCTGGGCTTCCAGAGAGCCCAAAGGCCCTCTAGGTAAATCAAGAATTCTATTTATTATTCCACTCTTCCCTCTGCGTAGCCATATATAAGTTATACATACTGCAGAATTCGTGTGTACGACTTCTTCCTGACTTGATGTTACCTATAAGATAGCTAGAGAATCGCCTTATCATTTTGTATTTATTCAGGTCTCTACATACTTCGATACTATTGTATTAATATTCCCGTGTCATCAATTTTCCGGCTTCAGTCTTCCTTCGTTGAACGTCCATTCAACTTCTGGGTTTCTAAGGGATGACAGTTATCGAAAATCGATTCACCACCTGCGCTCTGTCCTCGATATTATATGAGATTAGAACTCTACTGCGCTCTCTTTCTCTCTTATTATACTGCACCTGATGCAGCTTCGTGTTATGTCTAGTAGTAATTTTGAATTCTCGAGACTCCCGCGTTATGGTCGCATACCATGTTGGATCGAAGTATGTTATACCTCAAATACGGTAGACAATAATATACAATTGTACCAGTAATGCTTTGCGCTTTGAATACCTGTCTGTATATTCATATACTCAAGGTTATTCCACAGCACTGTTAATCAAAATTCATAAGCCTAACACTCGTCGTGATGCTTTTGGCGAATGGTCTTACGATTGTTACCCTACACACGAACGTGTGAGCTTATTGTTCTTTTTGTACCGCATTATTCTCACTTCCTGCAGGATATTCAGTTTACGCCTTTCACGTTACATTTATTCGGAAGATTATGAAGTAGGTATAACGTATTATCTCGAAATTTATAATAATATAATCACAGTATACCCCGCATTGCTAATGCCAGCTGTATGCAGGTATGCATCGATAAATCTTCACCAATATCACCGATACACTATTAATCAAATTATGCATACATACCACTCCAGTTTATACTACGGTGTAATAATTCATGACATAGATAAATAATTGACTGCACCGAGTGGGTATATAAATTGGAATAATGTAGAGTATTTGAAATTTAATTAGCAAAATTATAATGTGCTTATTAATCAGCTGCAATTAATTGTTGTAATGAGAAAAAGGAAGGAATTTGTGAATTTGTTTTAAACAGACTCATTAGGAAACGCCGAAGTCTACATTGTCTTGGCACTGTTGATCGGTTTCGTAACCGTAGTCATCGGATGTTGGCTATCGGACAATTGTTGGTCACCTGAACCGGAAGGAGTTGTGACTCTCGCATAGCCAAGTGCCGACTTCCGGGCCTCCAGACGATAACAACGAGCACCCCGCCCCTTGCACGCCATTCTCCAAAATTTGAATCACCTTAATCAGCAGGCTGCGATTAACCAACAGCCATTGCTTGACGTTAACGACAATGATACCTTCCTCAGAATTTACTGATCATAAATTCAACGATATATTATCAATATATTTATGATCATTTTCACTTTTCCACAAAAGTACGTATATATATAGTATATGAACCTTATATTACACATGCATACAATATAAATATTATTTATTATCTTTTGCACGATTATAAATTCATCTAATATATTAACCTGCAGGTTTTAGTCGCTTATATATTATGTATTCTGTCCGCCGAGTGAAAACTTTGACCTCTCTCTGACTTTTGCCCTTTATATAGAATATATTTTAAGTATATTTTAGCCCCGAGGGTTGTGGCAAGAAAACTTTGCTCGCAAAATGACAAGTCTCGTAATCATGTATGAACTTAAATACATATTTCCAGGTTCAAAATCCAGCCGCGTATAATTCATAAAATATCATATTTCATTCATCCTCGTCTCTGCGGGTCCTACAAATGAAAAATTGAGGACGCATTGACGGGATAATAAATTACGCAGGTCGAATGATGCAGTTAAAAGAATAAATAAACAATCATTATTTTTCTCATGTTCGTTATAATGCGATGCAAAGTTCGAATGTTACATGATTTTTTCAACGGCGAGAATGTAGATATTATTTAGGATTCGGAAAATAATATAACGAATCATTATAGTAAAATGGTATTCTATGTTATAGATACCTATAACAATTTATACAACGACAATTATGGCTTTAAAACCAAGAAGCGAATTTATAAAATATTAATGAAAGTTATCCGCAGATGTAGTTCCACATTTTAATAATTAAATTAGCATTTCATTTGATTTATATTATTGTATATTTTTTATAACATCGCTATATAAAATGCTAATGAGGGATTGCGCATCTATAAGTCTTCTTCGACAAATTATAATGCTTGTATAATTATGTGTGTTCCTCTCATCGCACGCTGTAATTGCATTAAAGTACAATTTGAGAAATCAACATATCATTTCTCTTTCGAATTTCGCAACTTTAGAAAAAAGTGCTACGCTACATTTCAATCGTAAACATTCAAATACAATTGCTGCCACGATTACTGCTATTTTAAATAAAACTTTTCATTTTTCGCTCGCTTTAACACATGAATACTTATATAACGTAACTTTTTGAAAAACAAAATGAAAAGAGAAGAAAGAAAAATTCAAACAACTAACAAACGTGAATCATATGAGACACTTTTAACGTTAATGCAAAAGACAAATGAATAAAAAGAGAAATTCAATTAAAAAATTTTAAATGGCCATTGAGGGGCGTGAATAAATAAAAGTAATCGTTTAATGAGACAGCTCGGAAGTTGGCAGTGCACACATAAAAATTGTTTCTGCGACTATCCATCGCGAAATAGTCAGGAAAAAAAAAAGAAAATATAAAAACAATGAACGCAGAAGGAGAACATAAGAAAAACAAAAATGCGAATCAACCAATGAAAATCAATTAAAATTATTAACAAAAAAAATAAATAACCAACAAGTAATCGCGTCAAGCGAATCGTGTATAAGATTTTGTGTACCAAAAGAATTAGCGTATGTTATATATAGTTATTATAATTAATGTATATGGAAGGCACCTTAGGTATATTTATGATAGATACGCATGAAAAAACGCTATGGGTAATGAGGGCAAGTTTCGTACTTTTGTTGTAAAAAAAAAAACCATAAACCAAAAAAAACCATATGAGGAATTGAATTTTTTAGGGTGGATATATAAATGTCGGTTATAAGGAAACGATGGAATGATTTTTAGAATGATTGACAAAATCTTTAATGATTTTTTTTCTTTTCCAAATAGTTCTTATCCCCCAAAAGATGAATAACGCGTGTATAACATTTGGTATTGTATCCATAGAATTGTCATGAGGTGTAAACGTGTAACAACGTAATCTCAAGACATATAGATCGAGGTAATAGGTAAATAATAATTATATAACCGTTGTAATTAAATGAGTGTAATGTGTGTAACTATTTGTCAGGCGGTTGGAACCGAAATCATACAAAATTGATAATAATAACATCTAACAAGGTGGACCAATAAACGAGCCACGTGCGAAAATTCTAAAAACGTCATAGAATAGACAATCTAAATAATAGCAAGAAAGTAAATAAATATTATTAATAATAATAACGAAAATAAATAATTCGTGTTAATGTATATTAAAAAGTGGCGTATATTATAATAATTGAGTCATATACATAAATATTAGCGAAACATTCTGTAGCGGGGAGAAAAATTCAATGGAAAGAAGATAGAAAGGAAAGACGGACAAACAAAAAAGAAAAACAAAAAAACATATTCGAAGATGACTTTTCAAATTCATTCAGTCAACGGTCTTTTTGTTTTTTTTTTCTCTGAGGTATATTCGCTGAAATTTGTTTATAATGTATCAATACGGTTCGCATGACGAGGCGAGCTTTTATTCGCGGATCGCTCTTATAGTGGGAAAAGCTCGCTCGCTCGCTCCTTAATGAATCTCTAATGAACCTAGAGTTCCATTTCGTCGTCGTGTCTCGAGACTCGTTAATTAATTACTTGAGTTGTGCTTCGGATCTACTGTGGAGCAGCTCCTTTCTATTCAAAATTTTTGACCCGAGTCGCACTTTCTTCTCTCAACGCGTATTGCGCTACCAGCTGTGTACGTGCTGTACATGGCAGACAGAGTTGAGATCATTTTGAGACTAATAACTAACTACGATAGCAGAAAATAATATAACACTTATATACCTGATTTATATCTGTGTACCTATACTGTGGCATCGCGGCCGGAGTATGTAATTTTTTGTTCTTTCTAACATTATATAGCTTTGAAAAACAAAGCTTGTAAATATACGTAGGTGACGCTGCGATTTGATTTCGATTTTTCGAAAATGACATTTTTTTCCTCATAATTTTGATGATTTTACTTATAGATGAATTAATTTTTCAATAAATCTTTTTTTACTAAATATTTGGCAATTATATGATCTGTTTACGAGTATTTGAATGATGACATTTCGTCTGTTACCATGTAAATATAGACTTTAAATATAGACCCACGAATTAATTAATGAACGACGATTCAAAATATAACTTAATCATATATAATAGTTGGTAAATGTTATAGTTTGTGTAATAGCTTTTCGTTTTTACTTCTACAAATATCTTTTGTAAAATTATTTTCCTTATCACCATTCGATATTTGACAAACATTTTATGTTATAAATTGGAACAATTTTTAATACAGTCAGAAACTCGAATATTATAGAACAGATAATTATCATCATGGTTATAAATGCTATAATATTGGTCCACGCGTAATATACAAGGGTATTATATGAATGAAATATACCCATTAAAGAAACAAAAAATAAATAATTAATAATTGATGAAAAAACATAACGAATTAGCTGTGTAAAATTCGTCTGTGCTTGTAATAATCTACTCTAACAATAAGTATATGATGTGGAAGAGAAAGAAGTAACTTGTAAATTCCACGTAGCGACTGCAGTGTAGCCTTATCATAGGTAGATAATGATTGCAAAATTAAAATTGCAGGACACAAAGTATATAAAAAAAAGAGGAGAGCATCATAATTGAGAACAGAATTGATGCTGAAAAAAAAAAAGAAAACTATTGTAATCTACTGTACGACTGTACCTAACTAAATTGACCTTTCAGAGTGGCTTCATACTATACTTACAGCGTATTTAATCGACTGTCAATTTATCGAGAAAATTTAAATTAGTGTACTTTGATATAAATAATACTTCCAGCGAAAAGTTCAACGTTATATATACTATACAAAGCTATACATATACCGTACTATACTATTTACTATAGAATGCACATATTTCTGACGTTCTAAATTAGAAATAAAAATAGATAATAAAAATAATTTATATTACTAAATAGGTGAAATGATGACCGCGCGCATCAATTAGTTGTTAGAGTTTGATATAAAATTGTATTTAGATCATAATTATCATTATCTACATAGTATACTTTGATGTGCTGTTTTTGTTGTAACAAATCTCATATAAATTAAAATTAGCGTAGGTTATAAAATTATAGTAAATAAATCACACGATTCTTGTTTTTTTTTTTTCTTTTTTTTTTTATTCTAGTATAGTTAGGAATATATGTCAAATATTTGCTGTCCCTCTGAGTTTATAAGCCTGCAATTTTGAATTTTAGTAATATATTATACATGATGGAAATTTTTCTACACGCGTAAAATAGACACGGTATCCTATAATATAATACTGCAATAATCATCGATGTACATTTGTATAAATTTTCAATTATAATTCAACCTGCATTCTATTTGAAAATATAAAAAACAAAATCATTTAGTTTCTGCTTCAATAGTGGCGCATTCGATATACATATACGATTCAATTATAACCATACATTAATTATGTTACAATCAGATCCGCGATTCTGTCTTCACCGTTAATCATTTACTATAATTATGCGTATCCATACATTAATTATATCTATTAATCATAGATCGTGTATATGAGGAGAAATAACTATCGTTCGTTAATTTAAATGGCATATATATTATGATAGGTGTATAAGTAGTGATTCGACAATAAGAATCACAATTTTTCACAAGTCTGTCCTATTTTTTAATAATCAAAGCGAAGCAAAAACAAAAAACAAAAAAAAAACAAACAAACTAATGAATAATAATGAAAAAAGATAAAATCGAAAGTATAAACTAAAATTAAAATTAAAAAAAAAAAAAAAAAACGTTCTATAATTATTTTTAGCTGAATATTTTTAATGACCCGCATACGTAGGTATAGAGCAAGATATTCCTGAAAAGGCCTAAGAATAATATGACAAAAGAACGATCAAACAATTAGTCACCGATAACAGAAAAATATAGATGAATTAAATTATAGCCGCAATCAACCGAACAACAGAAGAAAAAAAAAAAAAATGGAGTGTTTTACTCGTCATCAATATGATACATCTTGACTTTCAAATTATTGATACATAATATTATTATATACATAGGTATACATACCTCTTTAAAACGGGGCCATTTTCTCAATTATTGAATCAGGGCATTTAGACATAGTTTATTAAATTTAAGTCCAATTCTAATTAACATGCACGGAAAAAAGAACAATGAAACGATAGAGTCTCTGATCGGTATAATGATCTTGAATTTCTATTCAAATCTCGCGTCGAAAGTTTGAATCCTGTACATGTAAGTCCTGTGAAATTCTATCAGCTAAATTTCTTTGATTTTTTATTTCCCCTCGAAAGTCACGAAATTTCCTGATAACGAATGAGACATGAAAGATCGATTACGCGGCGGATATAGGTATGTAGATAGTTGTAAAAGTTTCGGCTTGGAATAATTATAATAAGCTTAAATAATAAGACTGATACGATAAATAATATACAGATTATAAAAGAACGAAAATCTATAAATTTAAATATATAAATACGATATCGATAAATGATCATCGCGCGATCAAGTTTTCGTGCAAATTATTATCATTATATATTATCAGTTTATTAATCTACGACATCTAAACACACATAGAAATAGATCACTTGTCACTTTTTCTAGAGTCCGGCGCATTGTAATTTTTATATAACGCCACATCGATTATTTGGATTATTATCAATATTTGGATTGATTATCAAATTTTTTGTTGCCTTCATAGCTTTGCTATCTCGACAAATGAAACTACATGAGTTCATTATATAGCCTGCAATGCTCAAATCGTGTAGAAAAATAATTGAAAATAAAATAATAAATGAATGAATAAAAATAAAAAGTTAAAAGATAAAAAAAAGGAAGACGAAAAAGTAAAGTATATTATATAAGTACGGTTATTCGGAGATTTTGAAAATGACTTTAGGTGTACGTATATAATTGTTACACGCACATCACGTATCCAAATATAATCATATCACGCGCATGTTTTCAGTACAGGTATAATTTTTTGTAATAAATATATAAGATCATTTACTTTTGTCTTTTTCTTTTTTATCTTTCCCTGCTGAATTTTAATGAAAAAAGTTTACCAGAAATTTTCAAACATCCACCCAATTATCACATTCGAATATCTCCGAAGTATAATTGTAATAGCCGTACTTTTAAACTACCTTCAAACGCAGCACTATACATACGCATAAGTATATTATACATAATCGTTAATTAATTTTACCGTGTAAATTATAGATTTATGTGTAAAAAAAAATAAAAAAAATAAAAATTATTCATTGTAACATTAACAACGTATATTATATACATACATTATATAAATATATTATTGTATTTAGCCATTATATAATAAAAAATGAGAGAAAAAAAATACATATACGTAAAAGCTTCCCCTGTGATCTATTTTTTTTGTAAATTAGTAATATTAAAGTTTACTTTTTGCACGAAAATTTTTACAATAGAAGGAATGAAACGGATAATAATTACGCACACGATTCTATGATACTCGTTCAATTATTTTTATTAATTTATCATAATTGTATTATTTACAAAAATTACAAAAATTTTATTCAAGTATATGATTTATGTATAGTATATCATTTTACAGCGTAATAATAATAATAATAATAATAATAAAATTAATAATGATAAAAGTAATATACACTATAATAGTTAATATGAATCATAAATAAAATTATTAGGTACGTGATTGTTGGTAATACTTGAAAATATATTATTTTCATATATCATACATAATTATAACGTAAAAATATGATTATTAAATTGTTCAATTAAATTATCAATGTGTAATTACTATCTAATATAAACCTAAATGATAATTTATTCATTTTTTTTCAACATTTATTCTCTGAAAATTCCTTCAATTCCACGACGGACGCAATAAGTTACACGTATTATTATTATTATTAAATAGGTACATGATAATGTTTATGGTTTCTGAATATTTTTAGGAAAATAAATATTTTGATTAACACTAACCTGTTGGGTATACATCAATCTGCGACTGTTAAATATTACATATATATATGTCAATTTGTTTGAAAAAAAAATTGGACTGCACTACACATACTGCATACTTATGAATAGAATGTAATCCATAAATTTTCACTGCAATCCCCTCAGGATTACTTACTGTATATTTTCATTATACTATTACACTATCCCCGTAATGCTTTTCTAACTTCTTGGAATATTTTACCTTCTTACAATCTCTTTTTTTCTGTTACATGGAACACTGTGAGACAAGAACACGCTGCACAAAGAGGCTGATTGTGAGCTTGGAAGTAAGTTTCTTGTGCACACAGAAAAAAAAAGCTTCTAACGCCGTGCAGCAACTTCTATTTCCTTTTAGGTTTTTTTTTTGTTTTTCTTAACTGAAAGTCTTAGGCGCTGATATTTACTCGTCTTTTTTAGCTAATACTTGGAAAAAGGCTTCAATGGGCAGAGTGGGCTCATCAGTTGCCATGGCAAAGTGGGGACTGATTACCCTGCTTTCTGTTGCTGGAGAAACTGCTTTGAACATTCCAGGTTCGTATAATTCTGAAGCAGAACTAGTAAGATTCGCAATTCTTTGGGAAATGTAAGCGTCTTCGGCGTCTTGATTTGGCTCCGCTGTCCAAGATGATATGGTTGGGACTGGTTCATTTTGGGCAACGGAATCACCGTCTTGCAATTGATCTTCCTGCATTCTTCTTGTTGGGGTCGGTACGGTTACTTCTGGTTCTTCTTTTTCCGGACTTTGAAGACCCGCGTTTTCAGAAGCTGCAGAAGTATCCTCAATTCTATTCACGCCGAGAACTTCACCTTCTTTATCTTGCATTACCTCGTTCACCGTCAATTCTTTGAAATTTGATATCTCTTTGTCGTTGGTATTTACACTAGACATTCCTTCGGTCGGTGTTGCGTTTTTGGGATCCTCTTTCAGCTGTGGCGTCGTCATAGATGAATAGAAACTTGTCTCCTCCGCCGTCATTTCTGTGGCTTCTTCGATCGGCGTTGATGATTCCTGATGATTCCTGTTCCTGTACGATGGTCTTGGTCGCCGAATAGCGGAAGAAAATATATTTTCCGGTCTAGTTGTGCTCTGCTTGTTTTCTTCGTTAACGACTTTGTTTTGCTGAGAATTATTGGCTGACACTCGACTTCTGTATGAATTTAAATTCAGTCTCCTTTTTGGTACGAATCTGTTCGGTCTTTCGGTTACTTCTTCATCATGTGATTCGGGCCTAGCCGTTGTCGATGAGTATGTTATTGGCCTGTACGTCACTCTGGACATGTATTTATATCTGCCGGTAGTTTCCCTGATTCCTGAACCTGCATTTGATGGCGAATCCTCGGATTTTTCCGTCGTGAATCTTCTTCTGCTGGATGGAGAAACCGCTGAACTTTCAGTCGTTGATACGTGCGACAATCTATTCTTGTAGTCCAATCTGCTCTTGTAATCTTTTATGCTGAAACGGGGCCTCGTTGCGTTTCCATATTTCAAAGGTCGGATTCTATGGGATGGTCTAGTTGACGAAGTAATTTCCGAAGTCGTCGGGGGAGCCAACGTCGTAGTTGTCGTTGTAGTGGTCGTCGTAGTCGTGGTAGACGGGGTGGTTGCTGGTTGCGTGGGAATATCTTCTTCGGGAGTGGTTACGGGTTCAACGTGATTTTCTTCTTGCATGTTGTTAAAGAGATGTTGCAACGGAATGTTCGAGCCATCCTCAGTAACGGAGGTTGGTCTGCTGCTTCGTATTTGCTCTTCAAAATTTGTCACATCTTCAGGAACAACAGTTTCAGTTGAAAATTCTGATATTTGTCCGGAATTTTCGGTTGAATCTTGTTCCATATCTTGACTCGCGAAGGTCTGAGACGGTAACGACGAGGTGTCGATATCCTGGGAGTCTTTTTTCTTGAAACTTTCAGGATAATTTTCCCACTCCGTTGTATCCTTGTAGATAATTCTAGTGGGTTTTACTATCTCCGTTACAACCTCTGCTTCGAATGGTTCGCCATGATTAACTCGTTGTCTGTATCCAGTCGGTCGTTTTCTTATGTAATGTCGCTCGCTCGTAGTTTCCTCGGACACCGCAGTTGGTTGTGTTGGTCTTACTCTCCTACGTTTCAAAAAGTCACTGTCCAAAGGTTGATACCTCGAAGCAACTTCCGATTGCCGGTTACTACTGGAGCCAGTTGTCGAAGAACTTTCTTGTTGCGGCGTCGGTGTCGTATACGAGGGTCGTCTTCTCTTCAACTGAGGTTGTCCAGGCCTTCTGGGTCTGGGCCTAAGAGTTACTGGAACAGGAAGAGTGGTCACTTCCGGTTCCAAAGTGGTCTGGATGGATGCCTCCGTGAGGGAGTGATAAGTGCCGGTTTCCTGAACAGAGACTTCCGTCGGCTGAGCTACGTATCCCGGTCTCCGTCTTCTGGTCGTTCCTCTCTGAGGAAACTTTGGTCTGTAAGGTCGTACTTCGGGTCCAACTTGAGGTTCTTCCGTTTGGGGTTGAGGTGTCTCCGTTTCCCTTATACTTGGCTCGGTCACAGTTGTTTCGAAAGTTTCTTGGGATGGTTTAAAAGTGTGCAGTGGCGTGGTTTGATCCCGATGATTAGAAACTGGTCTGTTGTACTCTTGTTGTTGGATCGCGAATTGCTGCTCATGAATTCTCTTCTGTTCTTCGATCTGTTCTTCGATCTGTTCTCTCAATTGTTCTTGTTTTCTTTGCTCGATCTCTTCCTGTAGCTGTTGTTGCTTACGTTGCTCAATCTGTTGTTGCTTACGTTGCTCGATCTGTTGTTGCTTACGTTGCTCGATCTGTTGTTGCATTTCTTGTTGTTTTCGCAGTTCGAATTCTTCCTGTAATTTTTGTTCTTCGCGTTCTTGTTGTTCCTGCTGTTCTTTCAACTGCTCCGCAAGTTTTTTCTCTTCAGCCTCCTTCTCCTTTTGCTGGAATAGCCTTATTTCTTCTTGTCGTTTCCTGACCTCTTCCTCGTGTTTCCTTTGCTGTTCTTTCTGCCTTTGAAGTTCCTGTTCTTGGAGCCGTTGTCTGTCCTGTTGGACGAGTTGTTGCTGAAGTAAGAATTGTTGTTCGTTGAAATGTTTCAGAGAAATACTCTCAGGAGTTTCATATTCGGGTTCCGTGGGTGTAGTTTGTTGTTGCTGGTGTTGCACAGAAGAAAGTGGGTTTTCAAATTGCGACTGTATACTGGGACGAATATAAATAACTTCCGGTTGATTATTGACCTGCGATTGTAGCCCGAAAACTGAGTTCGGTCTAGTTGGTTCCGGTCTGAATTTCGCAGGTGGATTCTTTCTTGGAAGAACCTCATTTATCTCGGTAGTAAACTTCGATTTCTGCTGGGGCCACGTAGTCGTGGGTCGTTGTTCCGCGCCCTGGATAAAATACGTGCCAGCTTGCAACCCGTGAGACAATCCCTGTGCCTTGATAAGGGATTCTTCGGGGCTCGTGTTCGACTCAAACTGTTTGTATTGATCATTTCTGATGCCGCTGGTTTGGGGAGGCGAGAATTTGTTACCCTCAACTTTTGGCGGACTCGTAGACCCGAATCGATTCGGTGGCACGAAGCTGTCAAACGGAAAAGAGGGCCTGAAATTGAACCCAAAATTTGATGGCGGAGTCGCGTAACTTATCTCATGGCTCTCATGGACCAAGAACGATGGATCTCTTTCGTACGAGCTTTTAAAAGGCGCTGGATGGTCTACCTGACTGTAAAAATTGCCCACACCTCCATTTACAATTTGAGCACTGTGTGGTTGATTATGGAATCTGAAGCCGCCCGGGCTATCGGGATTTTTATTTTCCTTTCCGAATACATTAGCATTCTCCAGCCCCGGTGGTTGCAGGTACGATTTAGTATTGGAAGCTTTCGGAATTTCGAAATGCTGCGGCTGACTGAATCTCTGGGATTGGATGGGCTGCTGAATTCCAAATGTACTCATACCGTTGACGATAAAGGGTCTGCTTTTCGAAAATCCAGGAGAGTGAGTAGTAGATGTAGTGAATCCTGATCCCTTAGAAAAAAATGGGGAGGGATTTACATCGCCCTGATGACTTTGAGAGATAAAACTCGGCTGCCTTAGGAACGCCTCGTTATCCCTGATGATCGTTTTCCGGTGTGGCTCTATCTCAAACCGGAAGGAGTCTCGCGGTGGTGGTACAAGAAAAGAGTAATGCGTCGCCGCCGAGGTCGGCTGCTTTTGGTATTCTTTTGGTTTGGCTCTAGCCATCGTCGCCGCATGACCAAAAACGCTAAAACTTCCCAAAATACTGGGTGGATTATATTCCTGCTTGGACTGCTGCTGAGAGTTCTTCAGTTGGTGAGTTTGTTTTTCAGAAGCTGAGTGTACGTGCTCCTGAAGTTTTCCGATCGCTGGATGATGTTGGGAATTTCTATCGAGATTACTCGATTGATGGGAAACCTTCGTTCCCAAATTTTCGTACCCAGTCAAAGGTCGCCATCCGTTCGCGATCATAGAAGATCGCGTTGGAGTCTGAAAGAAATGAAGGGATAAAAAAAATGGGTTCGATAATAACACCGGCGATAAACAGATGATGTAATTACTTACATTTTGCACATCTGAGCGATCGATCGGGACCGTGATAGCGTGAATAGTACACCAGGTGGTCAGTGCACCTAAAATGGAATTTCGAATGAATGTTTGCCCGAAAAGAAAAATTGAAATCAATCTAATGAATTGCTAGGCTTACCAAATAAAACTCGTGCGAGAACCATTTTCGACTGTTACGGCAACATTTACAAATCAGTAGTCCTGGAAAATAAAAAAAAAAGGGGGAGAGAATTAGCGAATGTAATTCGGATAAACGTACAAAGGTATAATCTTGGGTTAAATCGAACCGTGTTTGTTGAACTATAACGCAATTATCGCAGCAAAGCTTGGTACAAACGCCTCAATAAACAGGTTTGTATATCATTAATTAGGTAGCACTATACGGAATTCAACAGCGCAATGTACAGGGCGAACGTCAATCCGATGAATTCGAGTGTATAAAGTTTAGTTTCCCACCCCCGAACTTCAATTTTGGTTTCAGTGTACATATGGTAAACATTTGTTTGCAAATTAATCAAAACACCGCTAATATACTGCGACGCGTTCATCGCTATACGATATACATTGGCGTGAGCTTGCAAGTTTCGAATTTTTGAAGGGTGTATTCGTAATGACTAACTTTTAATTAATTCTAACTCGCACTTTCCTAATTTAGTAATGGAACCGGCGAATGTATACGGCTTGAAGATGGTCGTTAGCGACGCTAAAATGGTGCAGCGTTATAATTATAGGCTTCATTCTATTCCGGAATTCTGCCTCAACATACGCGTTAACTCCCTTGTTAGTCATTATAATACACGTGTATGTACAATAACGTGTAAGCTTCACCACTGAATATCAAACGATACTCTACTAATTCTATTGAATATTAATATCCCAAATTCTATTGAATTTTTTTTATGTCAAATTTATGTCAATTTTTCAATTTATTCTTTCCGTATATTTAGTCGATAAATTCGTGTTTCTGAAGTCAACACACATAAAAATACATCAAAATACTGCATGACAACAAAATTTCATTTTCGACCCAAAAATCAAAAAAATCCAAAGGGGTATACCTTAGATTTTTGTCGATTTTGGGATCAAAAATCAACATTTTTTTTTATCAGAGTTTATAAGGTATTCTTACGCATTTTGATCTCAGGAATCCAAATCTGAAAGCCAAATTGTTCTATCTATAAAATTGATCGAATTATCGCCAATTTATCGTTCTAAAAAGTGAAAAAATTGAAATATCTCGATGGGATTTATGCGCAGCTCAATTTACTCGATGGATTCGTGTTCCTGAGGTCAAAATACGTTAGAAAAATGTCCTTTAATCAATTTTAAAAATCCTTCATTTTTGGCCCAAAAATCGAAAAAATTCAAAGGGGTATACCTTAGATTTTTTTCAATTTTAGGGTGAAAAATCAATATTTCCTCTTTCGCAGTATTCTGACGTTCTCTCACGTATTTTGAGCCCAGGAATCCAAATCTGCTATCTAAATTAATCTGTGTATCGACATGATCGAGTTAACACAAATTTTTCGTAATTTCTTGCTCATTTTGGTCGCTCTCTAAAATTTTTTCTACCGAAAGTTATCAGGTCTTATTTACAATTGCTTTTTCTCCCACTTTATTTTCTCCCTTACTCTTTGTTCTATTTTTTTTCTTGTTCTCTTGAAGTATTTCAATTTTGCGTCGCCCACATTATAGCTATTATAATAGTACGTTAGCAGTTTGAGAGCCTTGGTGCACTTTTCCTCTAAAAGTTTCCGCTTATTTTTTAATATAAGAGACTAAAAGTAGGGAAAAAGTTTTATAATATACCGTAAAGGATGATTGGTCTACGTCATTTGATCGATTTCAGAGGACGGAGACGCTTTTAAACGCGGGCTACTGGTGTTGCTCTTCTTTCTATTAAAACGAAACCTTTATTCAACGCGAGATACTTCAGACTTCTGTTACAAGCGTTATTAAAAGTAGCACAGTTTTCACCATTTAAAGTTTTCTCTATATACCGTAATATTTTAGAACACGAGCGCATCACTTTGTAATAGCTTCTACCTTACGCCAGCGATGCTTCCATAATTTCGTAGATCTAGTATTCAAAAAAAAAACACCAAAAATTCAATTTTGATCGACCAATTCGCGCATCCATATTTTGGGTTTCATATTATTATCATTATGGTTGTTTTTCCAATGGATATTAATATGGAAAAGCTGCCCAGCGTGATCATGTGATCGAAAATCTAATAAAGTTTGCATGATGGGATGTTCGTCCCTAATTCTTAATTAAACAAGGCTGGCTTATAACCACGTGATAATTTATTTCCTTCACACTCTGTTGGAGTCGAGGCGATCGCTATGGAACGAGTAGAAAATTATTAGAATAATAAACCACGTCGATTTACCTTGACGTTAATTATGCGCAAGAATTGTATAGTATATCTGAAGAAAAATCGATAATTTTAATTGCAAATGCGGACGACCGTATCGATTTTTTTTGTAAGATAAGCCCAACGAAAGTGAACCGTAATTGTGGAGGATTTGAAACTCGTGGAAGAAAAAAGTATGAAAGAATCGATTTCTGAGTTATAATTATAAATCTATGGCTTTTTATTCTAATAGTGTTCAGTGTCTTACGAAGACGTGACTTTGGTTGGATACACCAAGTTGACCTATAAAAGCGGGTATTATAATACTGAGAATGAAGAAAGTAAGTGTTATTGCCACCGGACTGTATCATGTGCATTTTACTACTAGTTGTAAGACACGCGGGTAGATAAAAATAAAATATATAAAAAATAATAATTTTACAAAATTACTTGGGATTATATTATAAATATAAAGAAGGAAGAAATGGTCAAGCTCTGATTACCGCAGCCTTCGCCTTTCGCTTTCTTAGTTCAGCACGCGACGAGCTAGACAGCTATTATAGATCTAACTCTATGGGATGGACGGTAAACTTTAATTGGCAATTAATTTGAATCGAACCATTCCCTGCTCAAACTAATAAACAAAATATTCATATCTATTTCAGCTGTTAATTCAGAGGATCTGAACGTAGGTAATAACCAATATCTTCGCTCACGCGTTGGGTGCGATAGGATTTTTGGTGCCTCGGATTTTTTTCCCCCCCAAAGTTTTGTCAAAATCGTCGCTCGCCTCGCTCACTGTCTTCTTCATTTTTGTATAAAAAAAAGAAAAATGATGATCAGATTATCGAATAACGGTAGTTTAGAAATTACTCAAATTTGGCTTGAGAAATTTTTCCATTCACGAAGAAAAGCTATTGTGATACCCAGCTGCCGTAAATTGCGGTACGCTGCGGAACGTTGAACGATTTAAACAGACGAACGAACAATAATTCTATAGTTATAAATTTCGCAGTATAAGCATATTGTACAGTAATCGAAGCTGAACGACATGCCGCTGCTTTCATAAAGGAATCATTTCTGCGAATGGTAATTGCAATCGCGGCTCATCATTTGTTTTACTTTACTATAATAGGTATATGTATAGTCGCAAAAATAAATTTAATGGTATTAACCCGGTGATGACCGATCAGAAAACAAACGCGTGTGTGAAATTACACGGGAAAAAAATTAGGCTAATAACCCGCTCTTTGATAATATGGTATACATATATGTATATGCATGTAGAAAAATATATAATGAATTTTATGTAACTAAATTACGCAATTATCCGTAACTACACGGTACAATCTACGCAGGACTTTCTTTTGCTCTCACGCACTTCGCGCAGTATTACATATTATACGTAAATCTAATAGGACGTGTAATTTATTTTGTTGGAAAGAAGTGTATACTTCATGGTATATGTATAATACCAACTAGTTCCGAAAACGCTATAAATGTATGACGTCATAATCTGATGTACCTACAATATGTATATGAAGCGATTAATTGAAACGAAGAAAAGAAAAGAAGAGCGACAAAAGTTGGGCATTCGGCAACTAAAACACACCATTTATATCCCTCGATTGCTCATCACGGATTTGAAATCGAATCGACATGAATTTCATTCAATGTTCTATATAAATCCTATTGAAATGCATAGTGGACAAGTGCCAGATAGAATTAGTGATTTAGAAATCGAGGACAGTCCCGTGCAGCAATTAACGAACGCTTATAATAAATAAATATCATATATATGTATACACGTTTCTTCGAGGCTCTCGCGTGGATCGAAATAATGGGTATTATGTGGAGAATGGAGTAAAAGAATAAAAAATGATTAATTGCCGTATATCACAATTACAAGAAGAGCTACGACGCTCCCGTCGTCTGCAACTCGAATCTAATCTACGTTAGAAAACTTTACCGGGAGTTAAAAATAAGAATCGGGTGTATTTTATCTCCGAAATTATTTACGCCGTACGACCCCCGACGTACTAAAAACGGCGTTAAAAATTTTTACAATCCAAAATTACGTTGCCTCTAAACTCGGAATGGGTATAAATTAGTCGAGCGTAATATAGTTATACGATGTGTGTGTGCAAGTTTTAACCGACTTTTAAGGGTATGAAAATGCAAGAAAATAAAAACAAAACTACATATAAAAAAGTAATAGGAAATTGAACGCTGAAATTGACCGTCTGAAATTTCACAGTTAATAATATTATTATCCTTCACGGGATGCGAATCGTACGCGCTATCTTTGTGTGCCATAATTCAACTAGGTGTAATTGCTGGGCTTTGTATAAACGTATGTATTCTTTGGCAATAACCGGTCGTTACGACGTTTCTTGGCGCGAACCTATCTATAATATCTTGTTCAGAGATGTTCTTGAGGTTAATACGTATTTCGCGAAGTTGACGTAGTTTTCTCGCACAACAATCATCATCATCATCATCATGCGATCATCGTCGTCGTCATCCGGAGCAGGGGAGCTGTAATATAATATCAGTTAGCGGAATCTCATTTATTATATGTTGCTTTATAATTTACATGCTGCAAATATCCAGATATGAGACGAGGGCATGTCGGATGTGCATCGCATGTAAGAAATATCATAAATATATATAGACAAATTGGGTCAACCACGAAGGACCCGCGAATAATTTCTCAGTCGAATGAAATCTATTTCGAAACTAAGCAATTCTTGCGAAAAATTATTACAACCATTTCGCTCATATGTTCGTATCATTTATCGAGTACGTGTAAAAAATCGAAAATTAACTTTTCATTAAATTCCATTCGATACAATTTTATATAGCATTTATTCTATTGGTTTTAATTTCTTATTTGTAATGCGGAGCGTGAAATGCATATTATGTGGCATATAGGCGGAGGTGCTTCTGAGCATACATAAAACCCGTTGATATAAAGTGAAAGTGAAGAATTATAAATAATTAAATGGTAATATACAGGCAGGGGGTTAATTATTGGTGTTTTTTTTTTTTCTTTTTTTACTCCGTAAATTTTACAGTTTTCTGTACTTCGATACTTCAATTTTTTGAGAAGGAAAATTATTCATCAGTTTGCCTGTATGCAAATTTTTCGGTTTTTCAAATCATGATCGTTACAAGGGGCGACGCTACGAAATGGTGAATTTTTCTCTGTACAATTACCTATAAATTTCTTGGCGAAACTATCTTCGATCTAGAGATAGAAACGCGCGTGTCGAGACATCGAACCCTAACCATCTTTGTTATAATACCAACTTGGGCAATTCAACTGTATACACGTTGTTTTAACGATGGAAATATTACGTCAGACGTATAACAGTGTTATTGTTTCACATTTGTGCGTCCTTTGCATGTCAATGTAGGGTGCGTTCTGGGGTACCTATAAGCTCCACACCGCGAGTAGAAATACGGTCGAGCTGTATTTGGTGTAATTAGCAAAACTCCGTACAATTAAATACACTCCGAGATCCGATCTAACAAATAAAATCTCTCCGAGAGATCTACGTAAACTCGGAGAAAGAGTTGCTTATTCGTTTCATCCGTCTTCGCTTTCGTTCGCAGTTGCCACTGCGGTTCTTCCACATATACGTATAATTAAAATGAATAATTCGCTCTATTTTTCCCTTTTTTTAATGGCGAAATTAATTTTTCCCTTTCCCCATAATTTTTCTCATTTCACTTTGATCGGCCAAACTAGCCTGCGTGTCAAAATTTATTTTTCCAACTAAAGAAAATATTTTGCGCCTCACCCGATAATTCATGATCGCTTCAGCTGCAGGCTTTTCTTTTATTTTCTCACAGCACTGCGCGAGGGGTGAGAAATTCCTTTTTCCCCCGGTTTTTTTTTGTTTTATGGTGTTTTTCCGGACAGTAAATTACAACGTTGATTGATCGTACGGAACGGGTGATTAATTTTTTTTTATTTATTTTTCTCTCCTTAATTTAAACTATCGTATAACGTGTCCTGTATTTGTAAGAGATATACCTGGTTGACGGGAAATTTTATTTACAGCTTCAACGATCTTGTCGACAACTCGCGAATAAATTTGTTCCGCGCCCATTACTTTCGCGCGTGAAGTAAGTACGGTACCTACCTATATGTACTCGCGCGGGCTGGTTAGAGAAAATCAAATTTTTCTTTTACGTCGTGCTACTCGCCGATGCCAAAGGCCTTTTTCTACTAGCATATTTTTGTATCAGTCGAGTGGAGAGAAGAAGAAATATTACGTATACGTATAGTTGATACGAAATATTGGAACTCCGAGATTGCCTGCAGTGCCATTCGGTTCGTTTCGATTTTCTTGTACTTCATTTCCCATTATTATACGAGTTTTTCCATTTCTCGAATTTTAACGGTTCAGTAAATTGATCGGAATTCGCGCGTTCCGCGAGTCGCTCCGAGTAAAATTGAAAACTTTTTTTACAATATCAAACCTACTCACGAATTCGTATTCTTAAATATGTATTTTGTATTTCGATCTCTCTTTTATAATGTCGAAGAAAAAATTTCCAGTTAATGAAATTATGTCAACCAATCAAAATCTCGCGCCGAGTGTATCAGGATATGCATAGGTGTATGTTATGCATGTGTAAACGTATATAAATCCTTCGTACATAAATGCGGTCGGTGAACAGATATAAAAATATGTGCGACGAGTAAATATATCGTTGATATATGCACTGCACTATCTATACGTATTTTATTTATATACGCGGTTTGTAAATTGAGCGGTTATATATGGGAGATTTAAAATCCCAGTTGCAACTCTGCTGTGCACTCAGTGCATGCCGCTACTGCAGTTGCGGATTGTCAACATTTTTCCTTCTTTGCTCATGCCGGGTCCGTACCGGGTGGAATACGCGGCTACGTCACGTTGGAAAAGAGAAAAATTGCAGCAACTACCTACCAGCTGCAGGTAGAGCTCTAGAAATCTATATAGAACCTTCCTCGAATCAGAGCGAGAATGTGGAAAATCCTGAAACGTTCCAATCCTGTTATAAACCAGCTACCAACATATGCACCTGCTTTCCCTGCGCTTCACTACAATATCCATTATATTTTACGAATAATATTCGATTTTCATCTCAACATATTCTTTTTTTACCCCTTCCTTTTTTTCTTTCCTCTTTTTTTGTTTACCGTTATCTCTGAATTATTCACGATAGGTATCGATCACGCGTATGGGGAAAAGCGTATATTATCTGCCAACCAACTGGGGAAAACAAACAAAAATAAGAAAAATCGACAAAATTCTCACAATTTTTTTTTCAGAATTTTAATTATCGTTAGTGCGTTTTATATATACAGACTGCAGAAAATGTATACGCGTAATAATATTCGCTAGAAAGGCGCGGTATTCAGTTCAGCTCCGCTTCAAGAATTCCCACAGTTTTCTCAAGGAATTTCCAACCGGTTATAATTTGAAAATTCATTTTGTGAACAATGAAAATGTTTTTTTTTCTTCAAATCGTATAGAGAAATACTGAGTTTCAAAAAACCAGATTTCATATTCATATTAACGTAGAACCTGGAGAATCAATCCCTCAGAAGACCGAGAAACCAGAAAACGCTGAAAATCGTTCAGTTTCCAACCATAAAAATAAACTATTGCATGGAAAAGTGCGAAAGTAACTTCGAGAAACGTGTTTCGTTTCTATAAAAACCTTATGGATATATTGTAGAGAGTGTAAACTTTATGATTTAAGACATACGACGTATCATATCATTCATTTTTCTCTTTTCAAACTCTATAATATCACGTCGGACGAGGAGATGCGATCTCTCAAATTGCGAATAAAATTCTTCCGCATTTTATCGGGCCTAGTTGTTTTTATTTGTTTTTATTTTTTATTGTTTTTTCTAGCAATCTAGTGCAGTGTACGCGAAATGAATGATAAACGATACATCGTTGCGCATAGGGAATAGTCGCTTTTTTTAGCTGCACCAGTTTACATACCTATGCGGAAAATATAATCACAGAAAAAACGCGATGCGGATATATGCGGAACGTTTTATAAAATACACTTATATGTATCTATATTTTCTACAATACGAATGCTCACAGCGATTTCACAGCTGAATGGTCATATTTTGTATAGCCAGAAGTTGAAATCGGCGATGGCTGGAACGAAAAATACATTCTCACCTGTACAGGTATACAGGTATGTGTATAAGATATTTTTATTCCATCATTTTCAAAAAAAATATCTACAGATACGACATGGTAGACTAAAAATTTCTCGTTTCGCCAAGATTTCGCTGTACAAAATCTGCACGCTACGAATATATCACCTTATAATCCAGATACCGTTGATGCGGTGAAATCGGCCGTTAAAAAATTGCTCGTAAAATCGGAAGATCGAAAATAACGATGTGTGTATCACCTATGTACGAATGACTATATATTATATTTTCAAACTCTAAAATCCTTCCACTCGAATGATTACAACCGTTCCAAGTTTTCTACACATCGGGTGCAGGTTATCGTTTCATCTAATTTTTAATTAAAAGATATATATAATATTATCATGATTTATTGCGTCCGGTTTCCGATGATTACGTCGATAATTTCAAACCATCTACGGTGTCTATCGGTGCATATAGTGTATTAATTTATCAACATAGATTTTTTTTCTTCTTTCACATCTTCCTATCCCTCGAGTCACCCAGCATTATCTTCATCTACACCACATGCATATCAAGTCTCGGCTTTCGCTCGTAAGGGTCTTTTTTTCTTCTTTTCCTTGTTTTATTCTTTCGCTTTTTCAACTGCGACTAAAACCGCAGAATGCAGAATGCATCTAACTGTAAGCCTCGTATACGATATATGTAACACACACGGTGTATCTAAAGTACCGTAATCTCTACGCTGCGCGCGGTCAGATCGATTTATTTCTTGATCTTTCACGTCGGAACAGCTGTGATCTGGAGAATTTGAATATCACGCGTAGTAATGCAAACTTTTTAATTAAAGGTAAATTAATTATTTCAGTTTGGAAGGTCAAACGCGTGGCTACGAATAAAAAACAAAAACTATCGTAGACTCTTATGAATGGTCGATTCTTTTCGCCTGTACCTCCTTTATAATTTTAAGTTGCATAAAACAATAACTATTGCACGGCAGATTTTCTTCTTCGATTCAATGTCACATCAACGTGCTTTCTGGTACCGGAAAATCTGATCTTATTCTAAATTTTCTCAGTGTTACAACGAGCTTTTTTTTTTAGTTTTTCAAAGGGATAATAATATCCTTACCGCTCGTCTCCAGTCAGGATTATCGCGGTAATAAAAAATTCCCAATGGGGTTAAATGTCGCGAATCGATTATGGATTGAACTTAAATGTGCAGGTAATAAGGTCGTATAGATAGCCAGTCAGAAAACTTTACTCAATTGATCAAAACGTCGAAGTTTGGATAGCTCTCGATGCAACTTATTCCTCAATTAGTTTTTTTGTTTTTTTTTCTCGTTCCACTCGAATTTCCGGCTGAATAATTGCTGACTTCGGGATAAAGTCGTCCTCGTGGTGCACCGGGCATTGAGAATTATCGAAAATTATGCCAATCGGTTGGCACCCAGCTGAAAATATTAACTTACACACGAGACATCTTCGCTAAACTTTCATTCCGATCATATAAACGGATCCAAGGTGCACGCATAGGTATTACTCGGCCTCAGAGAAACTGAAGTTGTTCACGCCCCATTTTTGCTGCAGAGAACAAGTGTAACGAATAACGAAACCTATTTGTGTATAGCACACTAAACGTCGCCTTATAAACGCGTGAGGACAGGCCATTAATATTCTAATCACGTTAGTGAAACTGTTCGATATAAATATCTATCTCATAGGTTCGATCGATTTTTATTGAGGAAAAGAAAAATGAAAAAAGAAAAGATCCATCTTTCCATTCAGATACCATCAGACGAGATAAAACTGAACGGTTAAATTAATTGAGACGATAATTTCCGATGATTCGCTGCAACGGTGTTGGGAAATTGCAGCTTGAAATTGAGACTCACAGAGGATAAATCCAGCGACGCCCATTTTGCCACGCGAATACGGGAGCGAGATATATATTTTATACGTACAGCCGGAGAGGTAATTAGTGCGGTAAATTGGAACTGGGAACAGGTAACAGGTAACAAGTGTAAGAGGTAACAGGTTATTTTAACGTGCTGGTAATTGTGTGCAACGGATTCTGTAAATCTATTTTGAAATCCGCATTATTTTCCCCATGATAATGATAATCCTGTGGCGATGAAGAGGCAGGTGTAATGGATAGTTTAAATTCTATTCCAGTAAAATAAACGCTATAGTTTTTGGTCCGACAATTATTTTATTTACTCTTTTCTTGAAATCGTATAATATTATTTTGTTTGCAGTTAATGTCATATTGGATAATAAACGATTTGAAATAGTGGTCTACGCGAATGTAGATATATTTGACATATTTATAACTCATCGACTTTCTAAGCGGCATCGATTAATTTGAAAGTTTTCTGTGTATTTCTACCAGGTCATAAATTTGGGACTGATATTATAATACAATTTATAGATATATGAGGCTTTCGTTTTCAAAGGTATATCGCGAATTTTATTCAAATTTATTAAAATATAATTTTTGAAATAACATCACCTACGATATTTGGATCTATAGGTGTAAACCGTGAATTCGTATACCTATACACACCGGAAGTGGGTACGTCGATCGCTTTTATACGTAGTTTTCTTTTTGCCATGGTCATCTAGGTTGCCACTTGCTTCGAAGTGTTACAGTTTTCGCGCGCGCGCGCCCGTTTCTCACGTATAATAGTTTACGATATTCTATGAGCGATCAGTTTTTATCTTCCATCGATGCGAGAAATAAAAATAATTATTTTTCATATTGATACGTAGGACTGCGGATGTATATTTGACGCAGCGATAGATTTTTAAGATTTTTTCTCGTCATTCATTTTCCGCAAGACTGACAATGAACGCGGGACGCTGGACCGAGAGAGATAAAATAGAAGAAGAAACGAATGAATGAACAAAAAAAAAAAGTACGAGGGAAATTTCTGACTGGGTAAATTTCATGCCGACCGATGAAAACGACAGTCGAAAAATAAAACTTCAACGAATTACACTTGACCGAGCATAAAAAGCCAAGTATTTTTAGGAGCGGTTATACATATAATTTTTTCTACTTTCTGCGGTAAAAGCGCGCCAAATAATTTCATCTGCATGCAACCGCGCCAATTATTATTCTCGGCACAGTGGTCCGTACCTTGATTTCTTTTTACTTTGTTCTATTCATTTTGTATAACGTTTTTGCTTTTTTTTTATTCATTTTTTCTCTTTCTCTAGCACTGGGCTAAACAGAAAAACTTCTTACTACTCAACACCGCAAACGAGCCTTAGCGCTCTACACGATTTCTCAAAGTCAAGGCCACGTGGTGCTCGAAATAATGGATAGTAAAGTGGATCAGAATTTCATAAAAAGAAACTTGCATTCCAAAAAATTAATTGATCAAAGATCGGTTTATCATTTTTATACTACTCACTTTTGTTACGTCGAAAGACCGGTAACGTTCACTTGATATCGTGAAAACTATTAACGAGAATACACTTTTTATCAGAATTTTTGTTTGTGATTTGTACCTTGTTTTCAAATTTCAGTTGTAAAAATTATAGAGAAGGAATAATAATTATTGTGGGAGAGAAGGTGTAACACTTATTTGATAAATACTGAGGCTGAAATTCGACTTTTAGTTTGAGTAGCGCGCCAGTTCGTCGAGTACTGTGTCCGGTTGTCCGACGGGCTTTACGGTGTCCCTCTTCATTTCCTCCTCCTTCCCCCCACTGACCCCCCGGCGTCTCTTAGGCCCCCCATCAACCTAGAGAATCCAGAAGAAAGTAGGCACGCGGCAAGATCCCCCACTTTACCTTACCTTACTTTACATTATATTGCATTATTTTAACTTACCTTGATTCGCCTGCAATATACGGAGAAAGAATATCCACTTTGCCTTATTATACTACGAGAGATTTGAATCTGAAATTTTTTAATCCATCGCCAGCGCTCGACTTTTGACTAAAACCAGTCGACTGATATTTTTTTTTACTTACGAAACCTCCAGCTGGTCGTCATTTATTTGTCTTTTTTTGCTCTTGTCGCGTTATCTAAAATCCATTAAAATTTACTTAATGTCTAAATTTTCAGCTTTTTCTAGCTAATGGTCTACCTGAATGATCAAAGTTGGAGCGTGAAGATATGGATCATCTCGTTAATCAGGATTGCTCAATTTTGGTTACACCCAAATCCAGATAAGTGCGAATATCATTGGGCGTCTGATGTAACTTGTTCGGATGCCACTGTGCCTCGATTTGAAATTGGAAGTTTCTCTTCGAATCTCAAGATTAGGTCAATCTATATGAGTTTATTATCGCGGTTACTCAACTCTAAACTTAATTATTTGAAGATGTTATAATGTTATTTATACATCCGTAGCACGATAGACCAATTCGATAATCAATATTTATTGGTAAATTTTAACAGGTAAAATCTTGCACAATATGAGAAACAAGACGCCCATATACCTTGTGACATAATTATATCGATGGAGAAGATAAATATTCGAAGGAAAGTAGTTTACGACTCCGTCTAGCGCAGAGGCAACTATAGTACGTTTAGCACTATTTTACAAAATACTTATAATTAAACTCTGCGTAATAAATAAATCTTCAAGATGCAGCAATTTGCTTTCTAACCGCTTGAAGTTATATGTACAGGCAAATTTGCTTTACGTGGGCCTGATTTCTTCTCCTACATGATATATTGTCAGGATTATTGTCCGATCGCTGAAGAAATTCAATTATTTTTCTACAAACTTACAGTTATACAGGAAATTTTTGTTTCCCTGCAAGAATCGCATCGATGTTCGGTTTATCGTGACATGTGGAGCAGATAATTGGGTCAATTCGAAAAACAGGAAATTGTCTCTGAATGGAGCGGATAATCACGGGTATTCGACCTCTTCCGGTAGACGTAATAACCACATCTCCATTCAAAAAAGCGAAAGAGTTAAAAAAGAAAAATAAAATCATTTCAATATTTTTGAAAATTAAAAGTAAAATCAAGTTAATTGGAATTTTGTTAAACATGTTATAAATTTACTCTCAATTAACTTTCGCCAAGTTCTGCATCAAGATTGGCGCTTGATCCGTGAAATAATCGCATTACTAAATTTCACGCCGTCGAGATTATAGTATAGTTTAGATAAGCTAGATGCGTATTTTTCCATATATACATGTAGAACCGATATGATGATGTTACTTTTTATGTTAGCTATTAAGAATAGAATAGTTTATATTCGTTACAATTAGCGATTAGAATCGTTGCGCGTTGTACTCGCGATATAATTAATTAATGAAATTTAATGGGACAACAAGTCGTTCATCAAACTTTCTTCGAAGAATGCCACATTATACCTCTGTAATGAATGAAACACAAAAATAAATGGCACACTTGCAGTTAACTATCGATAATCGATTCAAAGCTGCAGCAAACACCGTTGTAATTATTATTCATTGTGTAAAGTGTATGCCTAATAGAAAATGAACTTTTTCAATTGAACTTTGCTTAGAAATATGGACAGATGTTTAGCAGGTAGAAATATCTAATATAGTTGAAAGATAAAGGCGTTTGAAAAAAATATCTACATTGCATATAAGCTCGATTTCCGCAGCAAATGGAGCTGTCAAAGTGACAGGAATAATATCGGTGTCATGGAAAGTTTAAAAGCAAGATGTCGTCTTCGAATTTGTATGGGTCATACAAATACATCGCAGCTGCTGCAGGTTCGTCCGATTGTATTTCCATATTTCAGAACCATATAGATATAGTTTGTTCCGATGTACGCATACTGACGTAACATAAGGTAAGTGCTTTCATACGCTCATCTATTAATCAAAACTGTTTAGAAACTCTTTCTAATTTAGCCACATCCGCGATGAAGAGAGAGAATGCTCAAAATTATTAAAATAAAATTGTCTTCCCACTGAAATAGAGGAAACTTTTCACACGGTCAAAAATATCCACGATCCCAATGGGTAAAATTCTATTTCGCGGGGTGGATTCAAACTCGAGCAAAAAGCGCCGTGCCAGATTATAAGCGATGTATATATAAATTATTTTTTGGTTGGTGAGTTTGACTCGTCTGCGACTCTCACCTTTGAGTACGTGACCGTAACGTTGGCCTAGGTAGGAGTAAAACGTCTGGCAAAAGAGACTTACGAATATAACCAGCAGTCACCAATTGTCACGTACGAGGCAGAAAGCCCCGCCGCATTTAAGCTTCGGAATCCGTTTGCTGAGGATTCCGATAAACGAATTTCTGTAAGATTTGGTCACAATTTTCTCACAGTTTAAATAAAAGGGATCGAGCTAGGATCACGAAATGTTCGAGCGATTTTCAAAAATCATTTATCTTTGCGATTCGATTTTTTCCTTTTTCCTTTGAAAATGTGAACATGACGTAGAATTGTTACAAAGATTTTTCATTCTCCTACAGATACGGCCTTGCCGGAGGCTAAATTGTTGGTCGGATGATACCGAACTAGAATGAAGGATGCAAGAAACTTGTATATAAAAAGTGACCGTAAATGACCTAAATAACGTAGTTTGTTAGGGAAAAGTGCAGAGCTCTGACTGGTTCGGTTGTTTCAACCGGAAAAAAAACCTGGGGAAACGAAACCTTTCTTATGAACGCAGCTGATTGATCGACTGCAGAAAACAAACGCGACGCGACGTTTAAAAGCTACGACCTTAATCCTTTATTACATTACCTTCGCTTTCTTTCACGCACGATGGAAGCTCATTAAGCATTAATTAGAGTACAATGTTTTCTTAAAATTTCAGTAAATTCTACTTTATCCGATCTGAAATCCATAATCGTCGTGAGAATTTATGATCTTCGAGGAGGAATAATTTTACCAGCTGCAGTTCGGACCGTCAGATGAGATGCAACGACGAGGAAGAATCTAGAATTTTTATTCGTTCTAGTTCGGTTCTCCGTCCTTGCTAAGTATTATAATATGATTGATGTTAGGTTTTATTGCATTCTTAGACATGAGCTATATTTATTCTTTGCTGTAATTTGTCTCTTCGAAACGGTATTGTAAAACCGGATGAGAAATTCCATCGTTTAGATATTAAGTAAAATAGCATCAGTTCTAGCTTTATCATTTCCTTCAAAATCAAGATCTTCAAATGTCCGAGTTTAAAATTACCCTCCTCAGTTTTTTAGATCGTACATCATTTTACCTCATATAATTCGCTTCAGATATTAACAGAATATTAGATACGAAAAATTAATGATGGGTACGCGTGATAAATTTGGGTCAACATCGACAGAGTTTGAACTTTTCCTTGCTGAGAACCGTAAACCTCACGCTTTTTTTTATTCCTTTTTCTTTTTCTTTTTTCTGCATTCAACGTTAACATACGTGGTATACGTAGTCTGCTGCAGATTGAGATCAGCACGGGGAATAAGCCAGCTGCTGCGATTTCACGTCCGGATCTTGCAAATGCAATAATATGTCGCTTCGTCATATGATCATCGTTCGGTTATTATACGGGAAATTATAAATTAGATTTCTAACGTTTTAGAATAGGTACAAAATCTAATCGACTATTTTCTCTGTGAATGTGAGAAAGCTATTTTTTTTTCTTGTTCGTTAATCTTTTTTTTTTAATTATGTCACATAATTTCTCGAGAACCTTTTAGTTGCATTAAATGTCTTCCGGCATTTTTATCCCTTTAACTGGAAAATAGTTTTTTTTTTTTTTTTTCTAATCTAAAGAACTTAAAGTTTGTGTTTTTGTAGCAGTTTGAAGCGCAGAATTGCAGCTGTGCTCCGTGTTACGAGATTGGATGTATTGTGTGTGTATAAGCATATAGCTATTCTTTCCCATCTTCCTGGTCGTAATTACCATCCCATTTTTTTTATTCGCTCTCTCGAAAAGTGGTGTAATTAAAGCTCGTTATACAAGAACGATATTAATTTAGCTCTTTGCCCTCCACCTCTTTTGCTATACACCATCTATTTCTCTCCCACCGAAACTTACACTTCTACTGGCTACGCCCGTACACCTTGATATTACGTAATACGTGAAGTGAAAAATTCACTTGTGAAATGATGAGTGAAATATGTTGAGAAGCGAAAACCTACGAGTTACATTTACGGAACATTCAGGGCTTGACCATTTCGTCATGGGCTTATTCCCATCAATCGTTGAATTTTCGCCGACAGGTTTTACTCGTTCGTAAAACAAGACTTTCTCATTGCATTTTATTACTGAACACTCGACGATGTATTTGTTTTATTTCTATTTGAATATTGCAGTTGATAAATTGTATTGGATTATTTTCCTGTAAAACCACGATACCAACTCCAATAAATCAGGCACTGCAGATAGGAGTCAGACAAGTTCAATATGTATCGATCTTTTCGACTCGCTAGGGAAAATCGCGTAAAATGAGAGTCAATAAATGGAGTCTAGCATATTTTATCGTTTTGTGGTCTAACTGTACGAGCTTCATATCCTTCATGTCAAGTTTACAATCTCCCTGAGCCATTAAAACCCACGTCAACCGTTGAATAATATTTTATAAAGCTACAACGATAAACGCTAACGAAAAATTAACCGATACGAATTTCCAATCAAATATGAGATGACGAAAAATTTGTAATATCGCAGGATAAAACTTCGAGATATTATACCGAGGATCGCACCACGCTTAAGAGTTGAAAATGAATTTCGCTTTTCAAAATTGGAGTCACGTTATACGGCGCTGGGCGGAGACGTGATTTCTTTATGATTCAATCCGATCAAATCATCTGGAAAATAGCAAAAGGATCTCGCGCTCTCGATATTGATATCAAATAGCAAAGATCGAGCTGGCAATAATTAATCACCACTTGTCAATTTCATTGAATTTTTTTATTCATACTGTAATTATTTTGCAGCTTTTAATTAATTCATAATCATATAATGAGCAATAAATCCTCAGGCAGGTAGACTGAGCTAGTAATTATTGACATTGCAAGTCCTTCGGCAATCCGTTGAATCCTATCGGTGGAATTCCTCGCTTGATTACGTGGGGTATCGTCTTAGGAACCATACTGAAATCAGTGAAAATCGCTTTGATGTAGCCTCGAATTTTGAGGGTTCAAAGATGGTCCTTCGAAATTATCTACTATGAACAAACCTTATACAATCGATGATCGGACAGACAGACAAGCAAAGTGTGCAGCCTGTGCAGTCGTCGGTGACGTGAGGAATGTGCGTTTCCGAGTCAAAAGTTATCGCCTGGTATCCTGAATCCGCACAGGCCATGTAACACTTGCCACAATTGATGCACATGTCCTGAAAAAGAAAAGATAATAATAAAAAGAAAAAAAAAGAAACAATCAATGGCCACTTTTCTTTCAAGTCTTATCCCGTTTTTCTTACGTCATCGATGAGGGCAACGACTTGTTGCTTGTTATCGAGCTGCTTGTAGCTTCCAATGTGTGGAAGAGCTTTTCCGATTATATCCTTTACAGCTGGAACTTTAGCAACTGGACGAGGTGCGGGTCTGGAAGGAGGTGGTGGATTTCCAGGTAGATCGACCGAAGCTTTGAGTTCAGCAATTTTTTCTTCTCGAAGTCGCTGGTACTCTCCGTAATACGGTATGCTCTGAAGTGGGAAAATTAGCAACGTTGATTGCGTTGAATTTTGAATACGGACAAGAGTGAATTCTTAGGGTAAACTTTTACCTTCCCCAAAGCATGTTTTAGCGAGACAACTTCTTTTCCTTTCTGGTGTTTGAACGTAGGCGGACTTTGGCCGTCCCAGTCTTTGACCTGCTCCAAACTTTTGAGGTATAACAAGGTCTTGAGTCCATTCACGTAGTCATCGATTAAAGTGAAGTCCTGGTTTTGAATCGCGCTTCCAATCTGAAGTAGATGAATGATTCAAGGTTCCGCAATATCTCTTATCAAACTCTAATATAATCCGTGCGTCATACCTGTAAAACCGATGCACCGCACTGAAGGAATTGAAGCGAAACATCCGCAGAATCGATCCCTCCGATTCCCAAAATAGGGAAGCCAGGAAGCTCTCGAGCTATCGACGATATTGCTTTTAGAGCTTGCGGTCTTGTCGCATTTCCAGACACTCCACCGTACGTTGTTGCTTTGACGCTACCAACCGCCGGCCACGGGGTCGCATCCGCTCTAATTCCCATCAGACCCTGAACAGTGTTAATGGCTGATACTCCGTCAGCTTTCCCTGGGGATTTATAGACGATATTTCAGTAAGGAGGACAGTCGGAATTTACTTGAGATCACTATTTATAGTCACCTTCGTAAGCTGCGCGCGCTATCGACACGATGTCGGTAATGTTTGGTGTAAGTTTTACGAAGAAAGGGATTTTCACTGCCGCCCTTACCCACCTGGAAATGTTCCGAACCAGTTCGGGATCCTGTGGAATATAATGCAAAAAAAAAATTACTTGTCAGAACTTGTCAGAAAAATACTCGATGAGGATTTTCGGATAGTTCTGCGAAGCTAAAGGTGGTGTAATTGGGATTTACGATCGATCATTACGAACCTGTCCACAGGCAAGACCCATCCCTGATTCCCCCATACCGTGAGGACAGGAAAGATTTAATTCCAAAGCATCTGCACCAGATGCTTCAGCTTTTTGTGCAAGCTCTGTCCAGTCGGATTTGTTGTACGAGCACATGATGCTGGCGATTATTATCTAAGAAACGTATCGTGTTTTTCATTATTGAAAATAAAAAAAATAACTTGGTGATATCGAATGAAAAAATTCCTCATACTTTTGTTGGGAAGTCATGCTTCAATTCTGTCACACTATTGCACCAATAAGCTTGCGTCTTTTCACTGATCAGTTCAATGTTCAGAAAACTTCCTTGTTGCGGACCGTAATTGGAACCTGAAGTTGTCCCTCTTATTATACGAGGAGATATATTGGTGACCATGTCCTACAGAAATGGATAATATGAAAAACCTAGCTCTGGAAATGAATTTAATAAAAAAATGTCTGATGCAATTACTTTGTCTAGAGCGAAGGTTTTTGTCACAGCGAAACTCCACCCTGCTTCAAATGATCTTCTTATCATCGCACTCGAGGTAGCCGGCGGTGCGGAAGCGAGTCCAAAAGGGTTTTCAAACTTCATGCCAAGGAATTCAATGCTTATATCGACGTCATCGATCGGAGTATGAAACTTTGGTAGCCGGGGTTCGTCGGGCACGGAATTACCAGCGGATTCCTGAGGGATTATGATATTCCAATCTGCTGTTCCGCTACGCCCAGCCAGAAAACAAAAAATTATTCTATAATCACTTACCTGGATGTACTTGTGAATATTCCAAGCGGCTGTTTTTCCATCGTTTACGGACTCCACCGTCGTTTCCGAAACTCCTGCTATATCTCCACCGCAAAAAATACCAGGCTCAGAACTGGCCATTGTATTAACATCGACTTCCGGTAAACCCCATCGATTCAGTTTCAAGGGTGCCATGGCTTCTTTGACTGAAAGTAAAATAAGATTAATAATTTTTAAAATGATCTCCGGTACAGCGATTACGGTTATACCGACCATCTGGATCGTATAATCCTGATCCAAAAGCAGAGATGATGAAGTCAGCTTTCAAACGAACGATCTGATCTTCGTCTTCGATCCATTCTCCGTTATCGAGTTCTTCGGTCCGGAAGAATTCAATGGCGGCAATTTTTCCTCCGCGGGTAATCACTTTTTTTGGTGATTGAAACGGTATGAACTCGCATTTCTCTTCCCGAGCTAAATCCATCTTGAAGGAAATGAAAAAGGATCTATTAAAATCCTTTTTTTAATACCTCTTTCATTCCAGAATATGCCTTTATGATACTGACCTCCTCTGGGACTGCACGGATGTTTGTAAACCCTTTTCTGAATACAACGAAGACTTTTTTGGCACCGCAGCGTAGGGCTGAAGTGGCGCAATCGAATGCTGTATCTCCTGCACCAAGGACGATTATGTTCCCATGCAAAGAAGGCAAGCTAGAGCTTTTACACGCACACATTCCTGCCTTGCTGCCTTTCGCTACCATCGGTAGAAAGGTTTTAGATGTATAGAAGCCCATTTCCTGAGTCAGATCTTTGAATATCGGGATAAGTTTTGGTTCCGGAAGACCTATTCCTAAGAATACGACTTTGTAATTTGATTTCTTGAGACCCTGTGAATATCGAGAAACGAACGTTGAGAAAATTGCATTGAGAATTTTAATCTAGAGATAATGTTCAGGAAAAATCGCACGAACATCGATTGTCAGATCCCGCTTGGAGAGAGCTCTTCCGAATTCGACTTTAACGCCCAAATCCTTCATCAGATCAACTTCGAATTGGATAACTTCGTAGGGTAGACGATATTGAGGTATTTCGGAGGAACTGAGCCCACCGAAAAATGATTCTTTTTCGAATATAGTCAAGTCATTGTACCCAAGTCGTGCTAAAAAAGTTGCGCAAGATATCGAAGCTGGCCCACAACCGATCAAGGCGATCTTAGTATCGACGAGCTCAACGCTTTGTCCCGGAATTCTCGTCTGCGGAATCTTCAGCTGTCTAAATACCTAATAAAGACACAAGAATCCAGGTCACAGCTGTCCGAACCGCGTATGAAAGGTAGGATACATTTTTTCATGTCTCACATCAGTCGCGAATTGCTGGAGCCCTCCGATATTGATGGGTCCTTCTTCGGTGGCGAATAAATTGCATCCTCCCACGCAAAGGTCACTGGTAGGACATACCATACCGCAAGTAAGTCCTAAGGGATTATCAGAAAGGATAGCTTTTGCAGCACCGTAGTAATTTCGGTTTGAAATCGACGTTATAAAACTTTTCACGTCCAGTTGAGTCGGACATGATTTCTGACAAGGTGCATCGGCGCATTTTAAGCATCGTGCAGCTTCCTTTAGGGCCCCCCTTTCGCTGAGTGTCGTGTGTTTGATGTCATCGAAGTTGTTCGTTAATGGAGCGCAGGTCTATCGGAAGCGATATTGGGATTTGGGTTATTTTATATTCGATATTTTTTAATCATACATTCTGACTCACTCCGCATTTTTTACTGGCATTTCTCTTCCAGTGCTGCTTGTTTTTCTTCGTCTGAGCCGATGGCACAAGATTCGTGTAATTTTTTATCCTTGGATTGAGGCTCAAAAGATTCTGGAATCAGAAGAACGAATCTTCTTGCTTTACCGGTTAAGGAATGTGGCATTATTATTTATCATATCGTGGATGTTGTGTCGTATCATACTTGCAGAGACCACTCATTCAATTAGTTTACGAAGCACGTACGAACGTTTGACCTTGAGATTAAATGAATGAACCTCAAGAGGAAAGATTCGGCTAATGATCTAGCTGCTACGAATCGCTTCGAACGTTTACGAATACATAATTCTAAACGCTCGGTAATCTAGTATTTTTTGTTTTTTCTTATCTAGTACAGATGTTTCGACACTGAGGCAAATTATCAGTAACTTAAATTGTCTTGAAAAAAAAAGTTCCAATTTTCTCAGCTAAACATGCGATCTTTCGACCTGTTATCGGTTTCGCAATTGCCGATGTTTTAAAACAAAACTATGTGTCACATGGCAATGTTGACATTATGCGCATGGTGAAACTGTAAATAGGTGAGTAACAATTGATAAATTGATTTTAAAATGAGGTCATTACATCAGTGTTTATTCCAGACAATTCCTGTGAGTTATTTGAATAGAAAACTTAGTGAACAATGATCGTATTTGCAGTTACCTCGATGTCAGGAATTTCCTTGCTCAGCAACGTTGGACTCGGGGTCATTTTGCTGAAGTTGTTATCCGAGTGGATTAAGATAACTGTAAAAATACGCTCGAGTACTGAAGAAACAGGCCAGTCCGAACGAAATTCAAGAAAAAAAATCGTGGGCTGACGAACTGCGCAGTCTAAAAATTATGAGGATTTTTTATGAAAGAAGATTCAACTCGGTTGAATAATTGTCACTGAAGCATCTGACTTCGAGTTCCAAAATTTGTTTATTATATTCTTTGGATAAACTTCGAGGTTCAATTATTCGAAACTTCTAAGCACTTTTTAGTAACGTATAGCCGTTTTACAGCTGGAGCAACTCTATCCCCGAGCTGTTGGCGTCGACTGAGCGTCGCTCGAAAGCCGTTCGAATCGGTACCCGGTATCTTCGAATAATATACGGACAAAAGAAGGTCTTTATCTCGGGGCATGTAGTGAAAACACCATTCCCGACGCACTTCTATACTCAGAGATTCCTAATTTCATGTCTAGCTTCGAATAATACCATGCCGCATGACCAGTCGCATTCCTTATATAATTAAGCTGGAATTTTCAATCACCTAGTTGAATAATTAAATCATCGAATATGGAAAATAGGAAATGGCCTTCGTACAATTTCTTTTCGGCAGCGATTTATTCAACAATCGTACCTCGATATTCTTTCTATCCATAGTTTGTAAACTTCGTCTAAACAGAGACATCCTTTGATTATACACCCTTAAGTTTTGGGAATTTTCTTTTTTTTCTTAGTTATATCGAAAAGATACGCCCTCGCTCGCGGTGCCAAAGTTTGGTACAAGACAAAAAATTATGGTACAACTCACAAGTGAAAATCAACATTATTACACAGGGGTGAACTTTGGGCTAAATAATGCAGGACCTCTCGTGTTTGCTAAACATGCCGGTGCTGCTCCATTTCTCAGGCAGTGTTCGACGTGTAATCTTGGAGCAAACATAGCTGAAAAAATTCATACATCATCATGCTCGGAATTAATTTTCGAAAATACTTTGATGGAAAAATGAAAAATATCCCGACGGATTATAACATAAAAATTCCTATTTGGGTACTCAGGGTCACAGGAGCCTGGCGACCGATGAAAAAATATAGTAAAATGTATCTGATTTGGAGCACGTTCATGATGACATGTGTTTTGGGATATTTGGTACTCGTACAAACGGCGTTTGTGATCGCGGAGGCAACGCGAGATGCCGAAAAATCAGCGTCGACCGTATCACTTTTGTTCAATAATTACCTTCACATCTTCAAGGTCTCACATTCATCAAATTCATTGTAGATATTGAGAAAAGTTATGAATTTGTGTAATTGATTGGATTCATTTCTCTGCATTACAAGGTCGGTCTCATTATTCGTCACCGAAAACGTATCCAAAAACTGCTGGACTATACACAGGAAAAAAATGACTTCTTCAAGGATACAGAGGCATCGAAAAAAATTCGATATCGACATGCCTGGAGTAGTTTTGCGCATTATGTGTTTTTTCAAACCAGTGGAGTCGCAGCTTGCCTTTCTTGGACTGCTACTTCCATCGCCAAGAGTCTCAAAGGTAAAACAATGTGCACATCAAATTCTCTGAATTTCAGTTTTTACTTTCTCGCTTCAATTTCAGACAAATCTAACAGAGTTCTGCCATTAAACGCGTGGTATCCCTACGACGCGTTGGTCTCTCCATCGTATGAACTCACCGTCGCTTATCAGAGTTGCACACTGTTCAGTTGTTGCTTTCAAAACGTTGCCATGGATAGTTTGATGATCGGTTACATGGCGGCTATCGGATGCGAGCTGGAAATTTTGAAAACCAAACTAAAAGAGATCGGGCACGATGCGGATGAGCTGATCAATGACTCAGAATACAAAAAGATGAACATTTTAAAGCAGAAAAAAGTCGATGATAGAATTTGTCAAGAGCTTGCGCTGTGCGTCGAACATCACATAAAAATAATCAAGTAAGAAAATGTCAATCGACGTTTGCTGAACTTTGTCAATATTTATTTCGATGAATAATCTAATTGTCCAGGTGCGCCAGGGAATTTCAAAACATCTTTCATCTCGCAATTTTTCTACAATTTATGGAAAATTGTTTGGTAATATGCATGACCGCCTTCGCAATCTCACAGGTTTTGTATCTTCTTCTTCGAATGAGGTTAAAAACACTGTATACATTTGGTTACAGTTTTTTTTTTAACCGCATTTCAGCTCACCGAGTACAACATGTCAGCGATTATGGGAAACTTATTGTACTTGACAGCGATAGGCTACCAACTTTTCATGTACTGTTATTTTGGCAACGTCGTCGCGATCCAAGTAAGTTTAATTAAGGGGGTTTTCTTTTCGATCTAAAAAAAAAGAAAAATGATAGTCTATCGCACGCATACGTGGTACGATTTCTTGCGATTATTAGACACCGGCTGTACTTTCCAGATATTAGCATGTCCGCATAGTAATTAATTCGAGAATCGTGAATGTGGCTATAGTTGGAGGATATGTAACAGAAGCAGGTGCAATTCATGGCAAATTAGAGACCTGGTATAATTACGTATGTCCAGGAAATAATGGAATCAATTCCCTAAGGTTACGGCTTGCACTGGTTTTGAAATGCAATTGCACGGTAGGATTCCTCGCTGGAATATTGAAGAGGTTTGATTAGCGGGAATTGAACTAAATTATCAATCGTCGAGACTCTAATATTATAATCTTCAATTGCGAGTCGTCTTTATTCGCGGGCTTCGTTGCAGATAAGATACAGAATACAGATGCTCAACAATTCTATGTTGTGCTTGGCTGTAAAAACACATCTGTTGAAATATGTAAACCTGAATACGCGTGCTTATCTAAAACCCGACCTGAAACTCAGTCGAAAAGTTTGAAGACTGACAGAAAAATGAAGTCGCTCGAAGCGAATTTTCAAGTGAAAATGAGTCTCGGAATCAATCGATGGATGGGTACCTGGCCTCCTGAAGGACGCTATCGTTGGATTTACATGTTTTACGAATCATTCAATTTTCTATTCATACTAGGAATTTTCCTGATTGTTCAAAGCGTAAATTTGGCAGTTATTTGGGGCGATCATGACGTTGAAAAAGTGATAGCTGGAAGCTTCCTTCTCATGACGAATTCATCGCATGCTCTTAAGGTTCAACACTTACATTACATTTCTCTTTTGCTCTAAATTTCCCGATAAATATTTTACCTACTTTGTAAATGAAATTGCATGATCTTCGTGTGCGATGGTGGTGTAATGGTCAGCATAGTTGCCTTCCAAGCAGTTGATCCGGGTTCGATTCCCGGCCATCGCACGTCTATTTTGCTCCCCTGGAAGAAGGAACGCACACTCTTCTCCCCATTGAAGTAGAATCAGTTTTTCTCGCTATTGCCGATCGCCAATCTCATGATAAAATAATCCTTATAACAGGTGTTGAATATCTTTCTGCGGCAAAATCGAATAAAAGCTCTTTTGGAGAAGGTTTCAAGCGATACGTTTTCCCGGTACAATTCTCAGTACGAGAGTATTCTGAACCGATATACCTCGAAAGGTATTTTCCATTACGTTGCCTATCAGAGTTTCGGTACTGTTGCAGTTTTTTGTTGGGGTTTTGCCCCGATCGCCGATTCAATAGCAGGCAGAAATCGTCGGCTTCCGATGGCGGGATGGTATCCCTATAACGTAACGGAATCCCCAGCCTTTGAAATTACTTGCGCCCATCAGGGGCTCGCCATGGTAATGGGATGTTTTCAAAACATCGCTATGGACACTCTGGTCACGGGTTTATTCACGGTTGTCTGCTGTCAACTCGAGATATTGAAGACCAACATCAGTCAAATCGGAGCAAATGATTCGGAACCATTTTCCGCCAAAGTTGCCGAAGAAAAACTTGAAGGTTGCATAAAGCACCATACCGATATCATCGAGTGAGTTGGAATCATTTCAACGCGTTTCCGTTTCTCTTCACAAACTTATTCTTTTACTCTCCAGTTTCGCTAAAGAAATTGAAGCGATCTTCAGTGGTACGATCGCGATGCAGTTTTTAGTGAATTGTATGATTATTTGTATGACAGCATTTCACATAACACAGGTAATAATTAACGATTGAACCATCGCTAAAAAATTCCTATCTAGAAATTCCTAATTAGAAAAAATAATCGTGCAAACAAATTTGCAGATGAGAATTTTCATACCAACAGAAGTAATCGGCATGACAATGTATATCTGCTGTATGACTTATCAAATATTTATCTACTGTTGGCACGCTAACGAAATCGTTCTCCATGTTGGTTAAGTCGTCAAAAATATCTGATTGTGAGTCAGATTTTATTCTCATTAGGATTTTGTAACTTATTTTTATTTTATCAGAGCGAAAGTGTCGTGTACGCTGCTTTTATGGGAAATTGGTGGCGTTGCGGAGAACGTTATAAACGTGGCTTAAGGCTTTTAATGCTCAGAGCGAATCGCCCGCTGGTATTGAAAGCTGGAAACACAATGACCCTTTCGCTACAGACCTTTGTTATGGTGAGTTGACATGCAATTTTAATCATTCGTACAAATTTCAGGTATTCCAAATCTTTCAGATCCTGAGAGCATCTTACTCGTTTTTCACAGTACTGCAGACTTCGACAAATAAGTCTTAGATAAATTACGAATGTATAGTCGCAGATGATTAAATAGTGTATCTTATGTCAGAATAAATTAAGCAGATGAAAAATATGTCGATGGATGATGAAAAGAAAGCTATCTACTAGGGTTTTTTTTGTACAAACGTATTAATGTATGATTTTTTTTTCTTTAAATCATTTTTTCTTTATTAATGTATTTTGTGGGATTTTTGACATTTTTTAGAATGATCGGTGTGCATTTATCATTTTTTCGGCGAGTATTTGCAGTGTAGTTGCATTGCGGTTGGATGATCAATCTCAAAGAGCTTCGACCAGGACAGCGATGCCCTGACCACCTCCGATACACGCGGAACCGATTCCAAATTTCGCTTTCCTCCTCCTGTATGATGTGAAAAATATGTGAAATCAGCCATTGAGAATGTAATGTTTCACGGAAATGTAAAAAAAAAAATATCGCTCACCTCAATTCATGAACGAGGTGTCCAGTGATTCTGGATCCACTAGCAGCTAAAGGATGTCCGACGGCAATGGCACCACCATTGACATTCAATTTGTTCATATCTAGCTCAAGATCCTTGGCACAAGCCAAAGTCTGGGCACCGAACGCTTCGTTAATCTGAAATTAACGTTCCAAAATGAGTGAATCACTCTTCGAAATTTGAATCGATTATTATAAGTGTATTTTTTGGAAACTACCTCGATGAGATCGATGTCGTTCAAAGTCTTGCCAGTTGCCTTGAGGAGGTTTCGAATCGCCGGTGCTGGTCCAATTCCCATAATACTGGGTTCCACTCCTACGACACTGTATCCAACGAGTCTTGCGAGTGGCTTCAATCCTTGGGATTTCACAGCTTCTTCACTCGCCACTATGACTGCTCCAGCTCCGTCAGAAATTCCCTGAAGTCGGAAGTTGTTAAAAATTCTAATCACCATTTTCCGTCTTAACTCTCGTATTTTTTTTCTCTTTATCATAATTGACATGCACTTACGGATGCTGTGCCCGCAGTTACAAGTCCATCCTTCTTGAAAATAGTTGGAAGTTTGGCGAGTCCTTCAGCCGTAGTTTGCGGGCGAGGATGTTCGTCAACATCAACGACGACGTCTTTTTTTTTAATCTGGACAGTCACAGGTGCCAATTCTTCTTTGAAGTATCCGGCATCGTTGGCTGCGGGACAATTAATCGTTTATACCACATTTTATTTTATCACCCATGAAAACTCCAATTTCATTTTCTTTTTTCGTCTTGCTTTCGGTCACAACCCACCTGCCTTCCAGAGCTGCTGGCTTCTCAACGCAAACGCGTCGACGTCTTCCCTTTTTATTCCGTACTTGGCTCCCAGAGTCTCAGCTGTGATGGCCATTGGCATTTTACAATGAGTGTCCGTCAACCCCAACCATAAACTGTCTTCTAGATTGAAATTCTGGCCCAAAGTTGTACCGAACCTGATGCCTCTGACCACAAAAGGCGCCTGGCTCATGTTATCCACTCCACCAGTGAGAACGATCTTTGACTCGCCGACGAGAATGCTCTGTGGAAAAGTTACTCGGTGGTTTTATATGAAGATACATGAAACTAGTCTTATTCTCTACAGTTTTTGTACATACCTGTGCGCCATTGACAATAGCTTGGAATCCCGATCCACAGAGACGGTTTACGCCTAAAGCTGGTCTGTCCAGTGGAATTCCACTCCTCAGAAGAACGTGTCTTGGAGTGAATATACCGTCAGTAGCTGAGCTCTAAAAATGAACACCGACGAACGACTTAGTATTTTAATCGCTCATATCCTGGATCAGGATGGAATTAATTTTTAACTCAATCGAAAGAACGTACGACTAAAACATTTCCGATCACGACACTGTCGATCTGTTCTGGTTTCAGACCACCGGCTGCGATTGCAGCTTTAGCAGCTACTTCTTGAAGATCTGTCGCAGATTTATTCACGAATTTACCACCCAGTGTTCCAAATGGGGTTCGTTTTGCGGCGACGATGAAAATTCCTGTTAGAGAATAAGCGTGACAATAATTGCTTCGGTTTCAGCAAAGGTGTTTCGGTTTGCCAAGGTGTCAAATAATTATTCCAGTCATTGAACAATCACTGTTATCTTGGAGCAAAGTCCAGAGATAGCATCACGCATAGACTCGAAAACGACAAAAATCAGCTGATCTGATACTCTGTTTTGGCAATTCATTATCTTACGTAACTTGCACGATGATTTAGCATTTTAATCAGAAGGATTACGTTGGAGAAATTATTGACAGTTTAAATTTAGTGAGCAACTTTTCCCACGTTTGGAATGGAATCCCATTCGGTCATGACAGAAACAAGCCGGGAATCTAATCAGTGACACTTCTAATTTGACTCAAAGAATCATAGAAATCCAACCGCGGTTAAGCAATGATCGATCATACTTTGGACTGATTTTTGAACTTCGGATTCACAATTTATGCTTTGAAATTGATTCACTCATCACAGCGTTGTAGTGAGCAGCAGGTTCTCCAATAAGTCGTAAACAACATCGAATCAAGCTGAGGTCAACCGCGTTCGATGCTGATAGAGACTTTAATTGAGTCGAGAATTGAGTGAACAAATGCAAAATATATTATTATGCTTCATCACATCTTTCGTTAGATACAATTCATGAAGCGCAAAATTATTTTTAACTTTGTAAGTGTAGCGATCAACACGTTTTTTCTTGCCTCAAAGAATGTAAAAACCAGTCTCTGGATTCCTACGTTCAGTTTGATCGCGCATAGTCAGACGTTCACAAGTTTTACATGTTTACCGCCCGGGTAAAGAATAAACTGCTCTGTTACTTCGGCACTAGCTTCGGCATTATTCGGAGTAAAAGAGTCTTCAAGTGAAAAGTGTAAAAACTCGTACCTTTCGTGGCGACGGACATGGTGACGAAATTACGGTCAGCAGATGACTGAACGTTCCGATTGAAATCTATTTTTATTAATCGAACCAAACGGGGCAAAGTCCACGTAGGTTGACGTAGGCTTACTCGCTGTATGTTATCGGGTATCAACGTAAAAGTTATCATGCGCAATACTCGAGTCGTAACTTAAGTTTCACAGTAGCGCCGCAGTAAGAATTCAAGAATAACCGTACAGGGATACTCTCGTTCATTTGAAAATGCCCGACAGCCAGGCAAGCCAAGTTCCTGGCATCAGTCCCCTTCTGTGCGTCTGGCTGCGAGTAACTTGCCGACTGACGATGGGGCCCCCGATCAGTCCCATAATTTATGAATTTATTTATTTTTTACGGAATTTGTACACGTATAATAGAAGAGGAGATAGTTCCGATGAGTTTAAGTAATGAATTCTCATTTTCCCCAAACTTTAAGTACCATGTCTCGTTGTCAGCATGTTTTGGGACTTACGGCTCTTTTTTGTATTCTTCGAATAGCTCCGATGAGGACCGCTGCACTCTGATGACCTCTGGGCCTTTTCTCCTTCTCCTACAGCGTGAGAGAACAAAGAAATGAGATAACCGAAAATGTTCTTTAAAATCTGAAGAATAGATCGCTCACCTGAATTGATGGGCCAGGTGCGCGGTTATTCTGGCTCCAGAAGTAGCGGATAGATGACCCATGGCACCATTGACTTTCAATTTATTTAAACCCAGATTAAGTTCATTGGCGATGACCTGCAACGTCCGTTGGCCGAAGACTTCGATGACCTGCAGCGACGATTGAGAGGTGGTTAATTACTATTTCCAAAATTCAATGCTGCTTCATATATACTTGACGGAAGTCTTCGTTTTCTTTTTTTTTTACTTACCTCAACAAGATCAATGTCTTCCATAATTTTACCAGTGGTTTTGAAGAGATTTTCGATTGTACTACTGGTTTAAACTCCACAACAGTTGGATCTACTCTTGGCAATGAGTATAATGTGAGTAACTTGCCGACTCACGATGAACATCCCCTATTACACCCTCGATCGATATGGGTTACACGAGTAGGACTTCCATCAGTAACATTCACATAACATTTGATTTGCAATAGAACGAGAGTTTTTACACACATTGTAAACAATATTTTGTTTCGAATGCACATGCGTTTAATTTTATCTAAAGAATTATTGAAATTTGATTACAACAGAAATGAATTCAGTTGGCTTTTATGAAAGGGCATTCCGCACCTTTGAAATTCAATGAAACATACACATATGTATTTTACACGTGGACGACAAAGACGGTTACATAATAGTTGACGTTGATCCACTAAATGATTTTAGCGTGTAAAGTTTCGCCAATTGATTCCAATAAACCGCGTGGGTATAATAATATCATGTCGGCCATCTTTGTTAGACGCGTTCCGTGCAGACGAAGGCAAGGCCACCGTTGTTGCTTTTAAAAGGTTTTGAATTTCAAACGCGTGTGGTATAATACGCATCGCTTTACAGTTTTACTTGATATTACGTTTCGAAAGACGCGGTAATATTCGGATTGGAACGGAGCTTTTTTCGCACCGTCTCGAAGATTTTTTGTGCCGCTATAAGCTGTTATATACGAAACTCCAAATAATACTAAACGCAAAAGTCACTCCGGACAGTTCCAACTCTCGAAACGACGGTTTGCTTCGGTACTACGCGACTATATTATTGATCAATATGGGGTTGCGGGCATGGAAGACCAGTGCCGGCGGGCAGCTGTCAGATCCCCCGAAATTTTTATACGTTATCATCGTCCAACTATAATTTCAAGGGGTTCTAGCCGAATCGACACATAAAAAAAGGTACCACAGAAAAACGGTCGTCAAAATTTTCATCGAACGATCGGCCGCTCCAGTTCAGTGTAAATTACACGGTACCTTTCAAGCACACCGAGAGTTTAAAGATCATTGTCCTTATCGTGTGGAGAAAAAAAAATTATCGGTGTTGGTGGTGGTGGTGCACCTTGTTTGGTAAATTCTATACACTAAAATATTCGGTGCAATAAACCAAATCATCGAACAACAAAATAATAAATCCGCAGTGAATGAATTTGCCAAAGTGAAGAACCGCGGCCTTTCCTGGATTCAGGGGGTAAATATAGGTGGACGCCTGAAAATTGCAGGCTTTTTAAACGGACGACGTTACACCGGAAGCCTAATGCAGACTTTACGAAAAAGGAATAGCCCCTGCAAGTGTGAGTACCAACAAATAATTAAACATCCATTAAAAAACTGTTTAAATATTCGCTGTTGAAAGCTAAAAATCAGCCATGTTTACCCCTCTCGATTCAGAAACACCTGACAGTCACCGCAAATTATTTTACTCCCCTATGTATTCGCAGGGTCTCACCACCCGCAGGTGAGTCACTGCGTGGGAAAAATTATACCCTCTAGAAGAGGTGAATTTTTACGTACCATGAAACGTCAATTTTAACAAAGTTTTCCATTTTCTCGCAACTTCTTATATGCATAGCAGAGTATAAGTCCGATGATCGTTCGACGTACCCTTATCTTTTCCTTCTTTTTTTTTTCTCACTCTCGAAAGAGAAGTTCAGAGATCGAGGGCATATCATGTTATTTCAATGACATGGTGTATTAATTAATTTTTCTTTAATCTACACCATGAAATTTTAATTTGTTGCTCCGACTAGCTGCAGGCAGCTGTTTTGCCTACTCTGAATCCGGCATGTAGTGTCAGCTACTTTTAACAGACAGCGCTAGCGTCGGTGTTTTTCCAATAAACAATTTCAAACTGATGAATTTAAGTAAAAATACAAAAATTAAATAATCAGTATTCTCGCCAATTCAAGTCATCAAATGACTGACAATGAATTTTCCGTATCAATGAATTGCGCAATAAACTGGAATCTCGACGGAGTGTGACTCGAAAAATTCTGAATACTTCGCAGTAATAAAATGATGTCAGCAATTTTGCAATCCAGTGATGATCTACTCTCGTACTCTACATATATACGAACATCATGATTTTGGCACGTTCCAACCATCCAGCTACTAGGACTTAAATTTTTTCAAGAGGAACTCCCCGAGTCTCGAGGTCCACACGAGAGCTTTGCGTTCTCTTGGCTCAGTGCCCCAGATAAATAAAAAAAAAACAAGAGTAAAAGTACAAAAATACAATAAGTATATAAGAAGAATATTTTTGTTTCCCAGAGCGTTCTATTTCTGTAATATTATCCGTTGCTCTCAATGAAAATATGAATTGTTCGTCCATCCATTAATTTTATATCCTCATTCTACCTTCATATTATTTGTATTTCATTCCGAACTTAAGAATTGCAACGGCAATGAAGGATCGATTAATAACGAGGGGGTGGGTAGTAGCATCGCCTTAAGCTGCGCTTTCAAATCTATATGATTTTATCGAACCCTTGGGCCATACGCGATCGTGTCTCTTTAATAGAAGCCCTTAATAATTATTTCTACCATGCACAATAGGGTACGTATACACCATGCTTTAAATACACAAGCAGAAAATGTTTGATGTCAATGGGAAAACGACGGCCTATGTATCTGCTGGTGGCACGCGCTCCGATATATTGGCTTTGGAAAACAATTACTACACACCCTTACATATGTGATATACATACCATATCCTCCCATTTGTCAGTATATATGGAATACCGTTTACTTTTCCCTTCTGTAAATCCAAAGCAAATGGGATTTTACCGAGACCCGAATTTAAACCAATCGAAAAACCGTGCGCAATTAAAAATAACAAATAACGATAAGAGTATAAGGATAAAATATTTAATATTTCCACAGATACATTGAAGTACACCTTCTATTTCTTTGATTCTAATGTATGTTTTGCACGACGAAAATTTGGTTGTCTTTATTCAGAGGGATTTTTTTCTTTTATTTTTTCTCGTCCTTTTCGAACGAGCGACGCTGTTCATCCCCTGTGTCCATGGAAACGGGAGGGACGCTCAAACTGCCTCTGCAGTATCACCTCACCCGTCTCTTTTCTCTTCCTAAAGTTAAGTTTGTCAGCCTCGGACGGTACATTTTGTCATTAAAACTCGTTGGGTTCTCCTATTTTGGTGTTCCGGGTTGTTTTACGGAGCACGCAGTTTCCTCTGACATAAGCGCTGCGGAATCTCCGAAGTAATTAGCAAAGTATAATAAATGTATAAATTAACTCCGTGACGATCGCTGGTATAAGTTTTCCTTTTTCCGTGCTACGAATCATCGAAAAGGCAGTAAAAAAATTATTGTGTCGCGATGATTGTGGTGATGAGAAAACAAATATTACCGAGGATTGTTCCGGACAAAGGTGAGATTTTGTGATAAATTTGAGAGAGGGAGCAAGAAATCCAAGTTTGCAGAGTTTATCTGGTCTTACAGTCCAGAATCATAAATATCTAGCCAGGTTCTAATAATGACACGGATTTACTACGAACCCTCTGATATAGTTAGGAATAATAAATGTATTTTTCGATGATAAAAGTTATAGTCGTTTGGTCAAACCATAAATCCCAATTCCATGACAGCCGATGTATACCATATAGCTGAGCAAACGGGACAATTCTATAGACGATCTATAATACTCTGTAATGGTTCTGTTTGCACAGATGACAATGGCAGATATTCCGTAAATTAAATATCTCGTGTATCTACAAATATGATCTCGGTAGCGATATTTTATTTAATATTTTTTATTGTTCTTTTGAAAAAATATAGGAATCGAAAAATTTACACTCAATTTTCAATCGTCATACCCTTCTGGATTATTTCGTACATAATCCTCCGCCACTTTACCCTTTCATTTAGCATAAATTTTAAGAAGGACAATGCGCGAGTCGTGGGGTTTTCAAGTTGACAATTTAGATTCAAAAGGAGGGTCTGTATATCTATATTTATTAAGTACCTGTTTGGCGTTTCGACGTAGTCTAGGCCACCCGGAGCGGTATTCGCTTAGTGAATGCATAATTAATTAGATTGACTGTCTAACGCCTATAACGCTCGATCGCGCCCTTTGCGGGATATATAGTTTGTATCGGGTGAATAGAGTATATGGATATACGTGCCGTATATTGGGGAGGACGATACTGTATACAGATAAAACTGCATAAGCGTATTAACGCGGGGCTTCCAGACAGCTAATATCGTACAGTTCCCCGAAATTGCTTCCGTGTCATAAACCGTATAAACAGGTGCTAATCTTTACTGAACAAATCGATAATAACCGAGGCGTGATTTTAATTAAAACACCCACCTATGGTATGTGGACTAATCGTACCATTTGAAAGGGACGTATACGTATTTTAATTCAATTATCAATTATTTTATAGAACGTGAAAAATGAGAATATGAAGTGAAATGTGCACTGCGGTATTATACCTGTGCACAGAGTATAGATGTTTAAAAAATTTCTTTCCATATTTTTCCCCATTCTTTTCGAAAAGCGAATCAGGATCCTGCAGCGGGATGTAATTTTATTCAATTCGTACACGGCCCCTTCGACCGTCGTAATAAACTGGAAAATTACGAAGGGTTTGCAGGTCTGCACCGCAGACTTGGTTAAATTCGAGGGTGAAAAACACCGCATGGTGCGGTGAACCCCGTTGTATAATATGTATAATGCATAAATCAAATATTTTACGCTCGGTCAATTCGACAATTAAAAATAAAGTATTTAAACTCTAAATTCAAAATCCACGCGATTTCAGGAAGATAGAAAATCATGATTCCGTTTCAGTCTCGGCATTTTTTAATTATTCCCCATTTGAAGAAGAAGAAAACAATAATGAAAACACCTGACGAGTCGTCAAACAATTTGATGATGGATAAAGGCAAAGAAGATAATGGTAAATTGAGATAAATAAGAAAAAGTTATCTCGCCGCAGGGTTTTTGCACAAAAGAAATAAAGCGACCAATGCCGTCGAGTCTTGCCTCAGGACCACCCTGATGGACTTTGAGTGTCGACAGTTGGCCCCTCGAGTCGAGCAGGCGACTGTTGGAGTAGGTTTGAACAAATGTGCCAACGTTGGTCATTAAAGCGAAGGAGAAGATTTTTTTAAAGCCGAACAAAGCTTAGTTTTTCTCCCTAATCTCTATGTGCATATTTTTCCACCCCGCGCACCGGCCTAGGTACTCGATTGCTTTTGCTTTCATTCTTTATCCTTCACCTGTGCTAACAAATTTGATCTGATTTTTTTTTTTCTTCTAACTGAGATTACGATGCCATAGCCAAAAATGTTGAATCGGATCTCGAAGCGCTAATTTTGCTAATTGAACATTATTATCAAATACGGAATCATGATCAACCCGAGCTGTGAGAAATTACTGGCGAAAAAAACTTGAAAAAGTTTATAATAAAAGGCACAAAAAAAATATAACGAGTTGATAGAAAAAAGGAAAAAGTTCCGCAGCCCAACAAAGCCAATATTTGGAAGCGTAGATCTTATTTTACTCTCCCTCGTGCTGAAGCAGCAACAGTCCAACGGATCAATGCAGCGTTCAACGCGAATGATCAGAATCCTGATTGATCTCAGCTGGTAGCCAAATTCTATTCAATCGAGTTTATCGGCGTGATATCAAACTCGGACCCCCCTGGTGCCCGCGATTCAAATTGACATCATTCGGTATAGTCAATATATTAAAAGCCCATAATGGCACCTCGAAAACCACTAACTGCTGTGTTGAACACCAAGTCAGGCGTGAAAAATTCAGCCGATCACTATAATTTAGATGAATTTTGTTCAATTACAGTTTTATCATACAGTCAAATCATTTTCATCGCTGACTTATCTGATATCTCGCTGATAACGCTTCTATCAAGCATAAAAAAAATTGTGACGTGATATCAAATAAATCCCGATATCGAGTTTCCGTGGTGTAGTGGTCATCACATCCGCCTAACACGCGGAAGGTCCCCGGTTCGATCCCGGGCGGAAACATATTTTTGTTCTTTCATACTTTATTTTGAGAAGAATTTTACATTTACTTTTTTCCATCTATCCTGTAGTGTGTTCAATTTTCAACTATTTTTGTTAACGATATAAATTAAATATGCAATCGTCTTTACATGTCTGATGCGAATTTCTTTCTCCTTCCAGTCAAGAATGAACCGACACGGTTCCTCGGAGAAGGTGTGTCTTTCAAGGCAAAGCTGATAGGGATCTTAGAAGTTTCGGAAGCACGTGGTGACCGGATGTGCCAGGCTGCCCTGGCTGACCTGAAAATGGCCATCCGGGCGGCAGGTGAACACAAACAACGTATCGCTGTACAAGTTAGCATCGAGGGTCTGAGACTTCGGGATGAAAAAACTGGGGTAAATATTTAAATGGGACAGACGATCGATATACGTAATGCAAATATTATTTTATACGTATGTCACTGTAACGCCGATTGCTTAACATAATCGATGTCATCATCTATTTACGTAATTTCTAATTGTTCATTACCGTTGTCTTTCAATCGTAGGTGTACAAGTCCAGCATAATTATGGCTTTTGCTAGCTTTGAGATCGTTTGCACTATACATAAATTTTTTATTATTTTATCATTATACGTATATCTATTTTATCGTAGGTACTTGCGTAAATTAGTTTTCTTTCAAGATCGCAAAAACTACACATTATATAAAAATATCAATATATAGTTGCTTGTGTTTGAGTTGTTTCACATCAGTTGGAATTTGTTACATCAGTCTGATTCGATAAATTTGAATTCATATTCTTGCACGTATAATTATGTACATATAATATGTATAAATATGTACAGTGTATAAAATATAATATACATGATCAGCAAATATACTCGCACCGCATAAAAATAATTGTAATGCCACACAATATCTATATTTATATGTATGGTATATCATCGCTAATTTGTCATTGATTGATTAATTTCTTGTTGTTTCGTTATTGTATGTTTGTTGTATTTATTTTTAAGTTTTTTTCCTTTTGTTTTTTCTTTCACGAAGCACCTGTGCAGATGAAGTTTTATAGACGTTTAAAAAGTACCTACTTAGTTCGCTAAATTTTTAGCATATGATCGGATTGATTTTGCGGCACCCAAATTGCATGGCACTCTTGAAGAATATCAAATAAAAATTATGGTAAGTAAAATATGAAATTATTTTTTTTATTCAAATGCATAACACCCACGAATATAGAATCTTATAAATCCTAAATAGCATTGGGAACTTTGCAGAGGTAAAAAAAATTAAAATTGACCCAACTATTTGTGATGTACTAAAAATGTCCTGTTTCTTTTTGTCTCTATAATACAGGACTGTCTCTACCATCATCCCGTTCACAAGATATCATTCATAGCCCAGGATATGAGCGACTCGAGGGCTTTCGGTTACATTTTTGGCTCGCCGGACACGGGTCACAGATTCTTTGGGATAAAAACAGACAAAGCTGCGAGTCAGGTAAGATTAAATGCGTTAAAAGTGGGGAAAGAGAAATAGAATAAGAAAAAAATCAGCGACGAGGAACGTAGGGACGAATGGAAAGGGACGAATTGTGTAAATTACCGCGGGGCTCGAGTCATGTCGACCTTTCCTTTACTACCCTCGACGCGAGGCGCGAAATGATATTTGCCCAATTCGAGGAACCAATATAATCTGCGGGATCTCATCCAGTAGATCCAGCTCGTGGTATACCATAGGGAGAGTGAGTAGATCGGTGAAAACGACCCCTTGGAAGCAGTCGGGTCGTTGCCGCGAATACCAAATCACCGAATGAGCTTACGAGTAAGCATGCGGCACGACGAGTCTACCGTAGTATATATGTATACATATGCAAATAATTGTATTAGGTATAGTTGAGTCGTCGAGAGGACGTCTCGCTGTCTCGTTGTCTCGCTTTATCGCTTCGTTGCCCCCTTTTGGATTATCCCCGACTGGTTTCACTTCGTCAGTGTGATCCTGACGATCGCCTCTACATCCCACCCCTAACTTCCTCGAGTTTCGAATCAATTCGACACACGCCCTCCCGCCGAGCTGATCCGTATATTCGGTATATTACCCCGGTAGGAGGGAATAACCTTATCCCTTTCCTAATTCTTCAAAAATATATTCATTTTACACGGAGACAAAATGGCTGTGCGAATAATATTCGTTGATACCATGGAAATTTATCGTGAAATAATTCGCGGTCTTTCATTTTTGTTGGTTTTTTAATTGTCGTTTCGTTAAACTTATATTCACGTGAAAACTGATTCGTCGAGTTAAAACGCCTCATTAATTTTTCTTTGTTTTTTTTTTTTCCTTCTTTCACAATCCCTTCTCGGGGCTTGAAAATTATCCTTGTAACGAAAGCAATCTGGCCTCGATTCTGATATCGAGTTACTTGAGTTTCGCGCGCGTACAGCAAGTTGTATACATGCTTTTATGTGCTAGATATGTATATACAACCGACGTCAAACCCACGTTCGCTTTTTAAACTACCAGCAATGTTATATACCAACGTGGTGTATATACTTGTGAACTGCATCTGTTAAATGAAATATGAGACTCGTGAATACTGTAGCTGGTAATATATGAGTATAGTGTACATATACATATGTATATTATGTACAAACATATTTAAAGATTCTCACATCATATGACATACGCTTTCATAATTACGATCATGAGCAAGTCATTATTTCACGCTGCCGCAGATTATGAGCAATGATATATTAATGATTATGTTGATTAACATCGATTACTTTATCTTGTTTCTTTCATTTTTATTCGCATCGTTGTACATACGGCTGCTGGAATTTTATGATGGATTGAATTTAGAATACAAATTGTGTATAGGAACGCATAAGGAATCCTTGGGAATAGCGTGTAGGCGATTGCAATGAAGTTGACTCGATAGACTTTATCCTTGATTTCTTCAATCCTGACCGTGTACATGATACAGCAGAAAGTGCAGACACGTATAATTCAAAAGAACCGTAAGCGACTAAAAATAGGCAAGTGAATGAGTGAGTGTGCGGGTCACTAAACTTTCAAATATATATGTACGTATTTTGCAGCAGTTTTGATAAAATCGCTAATACCCCAAAACCGCTGCAACCTGCTACGGTACTTAAAATTGGAAAAGCGAGCGACTAATTTCTTCGGACTTATTCCGAGCCTTTCGACAAATAACTGTAAATAAATCCACTAAGGATGTGTAAGATATAATCACTATACGTTCACGAACTGCGATCGACGACTATATAATCGCTATAAATGTCCCATATTTGTCGCTTCATGTAATTTAATTTCTTTTGATATCCCCTCACTATAACGACAGGTTTGGGTATCGATAAAAATCGGGTACCGTATTCGCCGTTATGATACATCACAACACGTACAGGTTACAAGATCAATATCCTTTTTGTTGTTTAATTCGATCACCAGGTGAATAAAAAATAAAAACATCTTCAACGTATCGATTGTTTGAAATCAAACATAAATTCGCTATAGTTAATGTTACGCCGCTGCAGTCGAGCGAATATTATGAGGTATGATAATTACGGAAAAAATTGACGGTATTTAAACGAATGCTCGTTACTCTTGTAATTTGTTCGGGAGTTCGCTGCACCGGAGTATATTATAGCTTGGCAAGTATATTTGTCTTGCCGTTTGTCAAGCCAGTCTTCGTCAGGTGACTGTCTAGCACATATCGTATCCGCGATCGTGAATCCTCTTCGAAATTTAATTACGTAAATTTTTTACCGAGGAACATTAATTGAATGAAGAAAAATTCTACGAAATAATCGCAGTGTGTTCTGGTTAGTGGGTGAATCATTTTCAGGAACTTTTCTCTTCCCATTTAATTTTTAATTTTTCTTTATTTCTAAAAATAAGTGCGTATAAAACTTGATTTATTCACGCGAGTTGTTTTTTTTTGCGTTTCAGGTGGTTTTAGCCATGCGTGATCTCTTCCAGGTCGTATTCGATCTGAAAAAAAAAGAAATAGAACTAGCAAAGCAGCATCTCGAACAAAATGCCATCAAATTTAGAAGCGGAATTTTTGTGGAACCGGCGCCTGATACTAAGGTGAGTTCAAAAAAATACTTCATCATCGGAATAAACATGAAAAGTCATAAGTCAACGCGTGGGAGATGTGAAACGTGATTAACGATAACTGCAGTGGCGTGTTGGGTTTTTATGAAAAAAAACATTTGAAACGCTTCTAACGTTGTGGTAATTAATTGCAAATCATTAAAAGCTCGTTTTGTCGATAAACTGAGCAATTAAGAAGATTCTTTGTTTCAGTAATCTGTAGTGTTTATATTCTGGTAAAAGTATAATACGCATTGATATCGGATGGGCTAATAATAGAATGGATTTAATCGCGCGTAGAAATATGTAAGTTCGTTGGTACGGCTGCAGTTGAGATTGTTTCTCCCGTTTCCTCTTACCGCGCGTTGATCTCTGCGGTTAAGGCATCCGACCAGATGATCACGTAGTAGCTATCTTAATTATTTCTTCCTGCGGGTGGAAAGTTTCTTTATAAAACGAGGGATTCTTTTTTTTTCGCTTCTTCTAATTCCGTGTGATCATTGGGTGGAATTCGTACGATAAAAATTCCCGATTTTAACGCCTCGAATGTCGTGAGTCATTCATGCGCGATAATGCTTTTTCCTCTTAGATAACGAAAAAGTTTCAAACGGTTGTTACTACTATAATGATAAAATTAATAATACTTTTTATCGTCGTGACATGGATGAGTTTGCTCAATCAAAATTTCTCTGAGATAATTAAAATTGCATACGACGATTTTATTCCTCGTTCACAATTTATGGATGGTACGCTTTTGCGTAAACGATAAAATAATAACGTCCGTCAGTGTGATTGACCAATAGACTGGAAGGTCAAGACTCAAGAGTCATGCAGTTTTTATTCACCCGCTTCCTCTTGTATTCCTCGTCTAGTTGGACTTGGTTGATTACAACGAACTTTACATCGGCCAGAGCTCAGTCGAGATCGAACGATCGAAATAGTAACTGTACCATTTGATTTGTAGCACCATAAAACGTGAATCGAGATTTATTTTCGTAAGATTTTCGGTCGATATACATAGTTGCTCCACATTTCCGCGACCCCCGATATATAACTCTTATCGAGAAGATACACGATTGTTATTTTCCCTGTAATCATAGTTTTCTAATCTCACCAACCGTCAGGGTGCCGCCGGAAGTGAAGTGGTCGCGCATCGCATCAGAGCGTTAAACTCTGAGGTTGAGAAACCCATCGAGAGGAAAACGGAAGTCCAAGGCGGTGTGATAGCCGACCTACTTGATCTGCAGTTCGAACTAAATTCGTTACAGCAGGGTATTCATCAGATGGACAAAATTACACCGGACAATCCCAGACCGCCTTCGGAAGACCCATTCGAAACCGATCCATTTGGAGATTCCTTCGCGAATATGAAAGTTAGTTTTTGTGTGTGTGAAGTTACTCAGTGAGATAAAAATCATCTTATTTTAAATCGCGATGAGAGATCGTTCAATTACTTAAAATTCCTCTTCCTTCAGTTGTCGGAAATGGCACAAGTGAGAGAAAACGTGCAACCGATGCTTCCGCCGCCACCTTCTTCAGCGAAAAGAGGACATCTAGAACGTCATCAAACGATTCCTACTTCGACAGCTTCTTCCACTTCGAGTCCAGCCACTACTTTGACCAGCAAAACTCCTCCGCCTCAGGGATCCGTGCACTGGTTCGATAAAGAAACTGAAAATCTCTTCAACGAAGGAGAACTTTCCAGCCTGGCTATGAAGGCGGCGAACCCACCCACGGGGGAAAAGGAGAGAGAATGCGTAAGTTGGAAAAAATCAAACTTCACTTTTTCTTTTATCAGAATTTCCTTTATTTGAAATACGCGTTTACATTTTACTATAATGGGTTCAAATTTCGATTAATCGTTGACTGTTTCCTTACTAAATTATTTCAATCTTACAAAAAAAAAAAGGAAAAAGGTTGAAAAAAGCCTACGCTTTGATCTGCTTTATATTTCCGCTTTCAAGAATCGGGCACCCTCAAACTTTTTGAATTTATTTCTTAGAGTATTTCCCAATTTTTAAAAGCTCCATTTACTCGAATATTTCCAGAATATCCGCAGAGTTATTTCATTCCTTTTTAATATTCTTAAAGACATTTCCTCACTCTGCACAGGATTCGTCGTTTTTTCATAGCGGTATTTTTTTCTTCTTCAGAGTTCTTCGAGCTGTGTGACACCGACACTTCGTAAGAGCCCTCAGATTGACGTGTTCACGGAGTTGGATCCCCTCGGAACTGGTCTTATAAAGCCTTACGTAGATAAAAAGGACTTTTTCCAGCATTTGAAAAATCCGCCAAAGAAAGTCCTGAAGGATCTTGTGACAAACATCTCCGGTGATACGTTTTCTGCTAACTTCAACCTCACATTCGATCCGCTCGAACCAACTGTCCAGTCCCAAACCGCACCTTTGGCAAGCGCCGGAAGCGACGGTTTTGACGACGATAATTTCGCAGATTTTAACAAATTCGACAATATAGAAATACCCCCACAAAAAACCGAATCACCAAAAATCCGGAGAGTCAGTTCTCCGAGAATCTTGCATCATCAACCTCTTTCAGTTTCTTTACCTCCGGAAGAAACACCCCTACCAAAAAACGCGAGCAACATCTCTTCGTTGAACAAAACGGAGAAGGAATCAACCGAAAGCGTTCAAGGTCTCGTGAGGCTTCCCAGCCCAAAAAAGTACTTGCAGTCTGTCCGAAAAAGAGAATTCGACATCGATCTTGCTGGGAGCAGAACGCAGTCTTTGGACCGGCCATTCCCGGTTGATTTCACAACTAACAACGATTCTCCAGCTTCACCACTGCGATCTGGTTCCTCAGATGCCAATTCCAGGCTTTCCAGCTCTAGTGCTGAGATGGATATAGTCCCTGAACCGCCGCCCAGAGGAGCTGGAAGTATTTTAATCAACCCTCCGCCTCTTCCGCCCAAAAAACAGATCGGTGGAAGAAATGTAATGAAGCCTCCCCCGCGACCTCCACATTCCGACGGACATTTTCACTATGATTTCATTGAAAGAGAAGAAGCATCGCCGTCTCCTACGAGAAAAGAAATTCGAAAGAGTCCTGCTAAGGATTTCAGAAACAGGTTCGACGACGACTTTAGCCCGCCACCACCTCAGCTACCGAAAAGATCCGAACTCGTAAACACTTTTCCTACTTCTAAATTCGAAGACTCTTTTACCTCAATAACACCGACGACCTTGTCGTCGCTTCTGCAAAGCAATACGACTTCTTCGACTACCGCACCGGAGGTCAGGAAACCGAAACCTAGTTTAGATATTACCTTGAGCCAGTTGAACTCTACAAATTTAGGGGACCTGGCAAATTCTTTGGGAATGACCATCACGGAATTGACCAGTCTCACTCTTCAGCAATTGACAGCATGTCTGGCATCACTTACAGCGAAAGAAGCCACTTGTAACGGTAAAAATGAAAATGAAAAGGAGCCGGAGATACCAGCCAAATCGAATAATACCACGAAAAAAATTGTACAGGAGACTTCTTTCGTTTTTGGGGAACCATTGTTCAAGGCAGACTTTGATCATGGAATTGAAAAGACCAGTGAGCAAAATTCATACGATAAATATGCAGTATTTAGAGAGCTACTGGAACTCGAACAGCGAGAACAGGACGATAGAGACGATGAGGTGAATAAGGAGAAGAGTGAAAAACAGCAGTCTGAAATGAGAAAAGTGGAGTCTGAAGTGAAAGAAACGGAAATCCAGGAAGAAACGAAGGAATCTAATGATACCGTTGAAATTGAAATCGTTAATGCAACGGAAAGGAATAATTCACTTCCATTGGCTAATCTGACCGTCAATCTACCACCACTCCTGAAGGATAGTTCGAAAATTATTTCTGACTCGCCAGCGGAGGATCCTGAAGAACATACCGATGGATCTCCAGAGTCTGTTCAGGAAGAGGAAAAAACCGATTCTCAAGAGTCGAAGGGTGAAGATGAAGAAATTGGGATTGAAGAACAGCGCCTGAAGGACGCGGAGCCTGAGCTGGAAGATACGAATAAATTAGAAGAGGAGAAAGGGACAGAGAAAGAAAAAGAATCAGAGACTCAGGACGACGAAAAAGGGGTGGACAACGAAAGAGAAGGAGATTCAAATGAAGTGGAGAAGTCCGACGAGTCTGTGGAAAAGGAAGAGTTCAAAAATGGAAGTGAAACAACAGAAAAGGTAGAAATAAAATCGTCAACTTCTACGAGCGATAGATACGCGGCGCTCAGGGAAATTATTGAAGAAAGTGTCGAACCAACTCTGATTAAAACAGACGAAGAGATAGTTGAAAATTTGCCACCGCCTCCTCAGCTGCCACCGAAAAATAATAATGCAACGATAGATTTGATGAGTTTATTCGCCAAGCCTCTTTCTAATACTGTCCAACCCCCAACTTCTGGGAGCCCGAAAAAGGTGACGACTACAAATGAAGAAGATATGAAGGTGTTGGCTATGGAAATTTTTGAAGAAATAAAAATGCTGAACACAGGAACGCCTAGAAAAAATGCAACTCCCGATCCTGCACTGCCGAAGTTAACTCCACCTGTTACTGGATTTGAGGACACGTTCTCACCCTTTCCAGTAGAGTCAAAAATGGAGAAAGATGAAGCCAAAGATGACCCAGGTTGGGCAAAGTTTGACTCTAACGTTTTTCATTCTGATAAATCATCAGGAGATGGCCCAGGGTCGGTTGGGGGAACGTCACCGTGGTCACCGGACGGAAAAGAATTTCATGTAAAAGAACCACCTTTCAAACCTGCACCAAATCGAAATTCAGGGGACAGTGATAACGAGTGGAAGGATGAAGAAGAGAGCGAGGGTAGTAACGGAAGACCGAGAGATGACGGATTTTGGGGTCCTGGAGGAAAGCCTCCTCCGAGACATCAGGCAGGTTTTGAAGATTCCAGGAGCTACTACGACCACGGAAGTCCTACAGGACCCTCTGATAAAGATCGCAGCTTCAGGGAAAGATCAGGAAGAAAAGCTCGAGGAACTCCATGGGGAAAAGGTGGTCATAGATCTCGGGATCCTTCTCCCTGGCAGGAGGATCAAGGACGATGGGAAGATGAGCATAGGGGAAGATATCCGGCAAGGAAAATTCCGTTTAAAGATCAGGACGAGGAATCTTATAAGGCTCATTGGAAATGCAGGCAAAAACAGAGTTGCAAGCAAAGACCGTGGAGTGGTGATCGTGAAGGTTTTTGGCCACACGATATGCCTTCTTACGAGGAAGAAAGAAAAAGAAGAATGATGTTATGGTCGGAGCAAGATAGGGACAGATTTAGCAGTCAAGAAAGCATGGGGTACGAAGACGAGGAGAGGTGGTCAAGGCGATGGTCGAACGAATACGAAAGACGCAGGTGGGAAGAAGATGGAAGATTTTGGGGACGCAGGGGCCCAGAGGGCGACTATCCGTACAGAGAACCGAGGGAACCAAGAGAGCCAAGAGATTCGAGGGACCCAAGAGATCCGAGAGATCCGAGAGATCCGAGAGATCCGAGAGAACCTTACAGAATCCACGATTCCCATTATTGTAGAGAAAGATCCCACGACTATGCACCTCCAGGTTGGGAAGAGCCTGGTTGGGATTACATTGGTCCAGACATCGGTCTCAGTGAGGACTCACCGCGTTACAATTTATCTCGAAAAAGGCCGTGGCCAAAACGTCCGAATAGTGCAACCGATAGTCGAAATTCAGAAGGGATATATGCAGATCCAAGGCCGAAGTACGCCGTTTCAAGATCAGAGTGTAGCGACAATGATTCCGATCCTTACCATCGTCCTCATCGTTCCGGAAGTCGGGAAAGTTACTGGGGTAGTGATCAGGAATTCGAGGGATGGGTTGAGCGTCCTTGCTGGTCAGAGGGACCGGATAGTGTTACAAAAACGGAAACGTTACATCGGAGGAGAATAAACAGGCATAAACCCCGAGCCCAGATAAAATCTCAGGGTTCACCTTTCGAGGACGACTTCAACCAGAGTCTTGAACATGTCGGAGAATCGACCCCTGACCCTTTCGTTTCCAGTGGTGAGGCGCGTTTGACGTCAGAGCCAGATCCGAAATTAATAGAGCCTGTCACCTTGAGTCCAAGGTGTACAAAAGAGGGTCTGAGGAGGGAACCGAGGTCGTATAAACGCAGCGGCTATCGACACTCTCCGTTCGAAGAAGATCTCACGCCGACAGCGAGCGTTTCCAGCGACACTTCTGATCGCCAAAGATTAGGGTCTGATCTCAAAGCAACCCCTGAAGAGCTGCCGAGAGACACGAAGGACGCCTTATCCGCTGATGGATTTGTTTCGGAGGACAGCGGAAGAGATTCCTTTTTCAACGGTGATCCAAGGTTCGACGACGACGCCTTCGCATTTAAATCCGAGTTGGAAGACAGCGTACCAGAAAGGGCGACTACATTACCATTGAAAAATTCAAGACAGATGAAATGCGGAAGTGGTAAGATCAAGTCGGATTTACAATACATAAAAAAGTCAGAATCTGTTAATATATTCGTACGAGAAAGCGATCCTTTCGACGATGATGACTTTTTCAACTGATCTAAAGCCAAAAACGGCGCGGCTAATATTTATTTGTATATTTGTAGAAGGTAGGGTTTAAAGGTTTAAACAATTGACTGAATTTTTTCATCCCGCAATCATCAATAAAGAAATTACTAACTCACCACGCGGTAACGTCTTTTGATTCGTCAAATTACGAAGCTCCGATGGAAAAAAAAAAGAGCATTCTACACCAAAGTACCAGAGCTATATAAATTGCGGTTGAAATGTGTCTCGCAATTTTTCCTTTATTGCCATTGCGGTAAATAGGTATTTGTAATAACGATTAAAGCTATAATTGTGTTAGAAACGGTTTTTTGAAAATGTGGAAAATTTGATAATAATTAAAGATAATAATTAATATTCGATTCATCCGATTCACTGTTTTCTCTTTTCAAGTATGACATAGGTTTTTCTTTTCTTGGTTATTCTAGTCCCAAGTGTTTTGCGTACACATAGTTTTTATGCGTTTTTCTATTTTCATATAGAAACCTTTTGTACATAATTAAATTATATATCCACTTACGATTTATTAAAAAAGAATGGAGAAAGAAAAAAAAAATAGATAATTCGTATTTTATACATATTTTAATTTTCTTTTCTTCTTTTCTGTCCGACGATTAATACCCATAACTTCATACTCCTAGGCCATTAACTTCAAATTTTATTTTTTCAATCCGAGAATGACTATTCCTAAATTTTTAGACTGCACTAAATTATCACAGCTACTCTTCAATGACGATTGAGTAAAAATAATTATCTATGATGTATAAAACAAAAAAAGAAAGTCACCGAAGTTGAGGGGGAAAGAAAAATGATTATATTGCGTAAAATTTTCAACAGCACTACGCAGTCCGGACCACTGTACATCTGTAGATATACGTAAAAAGAGAAAAAGAAGGGAAAGAGAAGAAACGAATATAAAGAAAAACAAATAATTTATCACTATACCATACGATCCTATCACACACATCATCATCAGTACGTACCACACGCGTGTCTAATTAGGCTGAAAGTAATATTTGGAAAAATTGAGAAATCAGAGCGAACGAAAAAAATTTTTGGAGCAGCAAGATGCGAACTGCAGAAAAAACTGAACTCAAGACTGCATCTATTAATAATAATATAGATATAGATTAAGACTCGATTTTTCCAATATTTCTTTTCCAGCCTGCACCCCGCAGCTGTAGCTATACAATAATAAATAACGATAATGTATAATGTAAATGTATACTTAATTAAATGTCAAAATCCATACCCATACCTGAATCGCTATAAAGTGCTTATTTATTTACAATTAAAAATACATATAATATGATAGGCATTAGCTATGAGACGATAATACGTATATTATATACATACAAAAATCAAATTATACAACGTATATCGAAACTGATTACAATTGAAAAAAGAAAAGAATAGTAAAAATAAATATAATATAGCGTGAATATTGAAAAAAAATGATTTCCTGAAGCCTAACTATTTGCATCTATTCGTATATAACATTAAAATCTTTGAGAATATTATTGAAATCAAACGAATGATCATCAGGTGATTGGTAGGGGATGAAACGGTTTTTACTAAGAATGCATGCTTACACGCAATACGATGCGAAGCTTTCTAGAGCTTCTTGTTAGAGAGAATAATTTGTGCTGTAAACTAATTGATGATTATCGAGTAAACCACATCTATATATTATCTGGTATAATATATATGCGTTGAAATGAATTATATCATCATAGATATATTTATGATATCATCAAGAAAATTTTGGGTCCACGGCGCGGTTTGAAGAAGAAAAAAGAAAATCTGATTATAGGTGTATAGCGTTTGAGTCGCACGAAATTGTCTACGGTATAAATCATACGTAGAAACAAAACTAAATGAATTGCCATATGGAAGAAAAATAATGTATGCAAGTGATTTAATTGTATGTGAATAAAAGATTTGACTGGTATATACATAAATATATTACACATACCATGTATTCTCCGACGAGCTCTCGTCATTATCTGATCGATGTGATTAGGATAATCCTTTATCGAAACCTTTTAAGAATTTAATTCTTGATCCGAACTTTAAATATTGTGCAAAAAAGTGAGAGGCGAATATTTCATGAAACACTACGTGCGGTACAGAGATAAAATGAAAGAAAAAAATGTAGGTTTAGGCGGATAAGATGAGGAAAAAAATGTTTCGGGATCCGATCCGATGTGAGTATCGGATGGAGTCAATTGTGCAGTTAAGAGAAAAATCTAGATTAGGGAGCGAAAAAAGCGTGGGCACAGGGGGGGATTTTGCGGGGGATTCGCAGGAGCTGAAATGAGGTGAGGAAAATTCGGCTTTGTCTTCTTGTTTACCAGGTGCTTGGGCAGGGTCCTCGTCGTGCAGGGTATCCGCGTGAAGTGTTCTGCCTCGCTACGAGAGGAGCCCGATCCGTCCATTGTGCCCCGACGAATCGCGACAAAGCCGCCAACTAATGCTCTTTTATTGTTCATTGTGCGGAGGCGAGTGATCCCTGCGATATATCGAGAGCACGTATATAAGCGAGAGCGAGAAAAAAAAAAAAAAAAAGAAAACGCCGAGTAAATGGAGAGAGAAAATACAAGGCGAAAAATGGAGAGGGCGCTCAGAGGAAAAAAGGAGCGAATCTATACGAAAGCCTTTGTATACATACACCCACCATCGCAGGTGTCGCACAGATCACCCGATCGTTTTAATATATAATCGAGGAATTTCCGATGAAATATCTTTTTTCCATTTATTGCAGTATACGTATACAGTACACTTATTATATCTTATAGATTCCATGCACCGTGATGAAACGAGCAGGTGTAACAGCTGAAAAGCTCAAGCTTCTACTCTTCAGACGTCCTCGAAATCTGCAGGGCGTCGTTGCGGTTCTGAAACAAACAAAAATTGGGAGCGATAAACGAAAAGAAGAAAATAAGAAGAAAATTTCTGAGAGATGAAAGGTGGAAAGCGTAATAGCCAAACCACGGCGTCGGGTGCGTTTCTCTCCATATTATAAGTTTAACCCGTGCTGCATGGGGATATACGATATACGTATGTATAATGCATATATGTACATGTGTAATATATCAAACAACATGAGCAGCAGCGAGACAACAATCCCAATTATAAACATTTCTCGTAGCCTTTCAGAGTTGCATTTGCTCCGGCCTCGAGTGGTTCATTTTGTAATCCCCGTACAGTATTTCGCCCTCGTCATCGTACCACCATCATTCGCAACCTCTCGCGTACTTTTCGTGCTCTTTTGCCCCCAAGAGTGAGTACTTTGTACTCACCCGTGTTTCCCCCTAGAGGCCCTATAAGTATACCTCCTCCTATATATATGTATGTACAGACTTTGTACCATGCTCACGCGATACAATGCCGCACCAGCTTTAAGCACTTCGCGTATGTGGACATGCGGGTTATGCGACGCACAATACTTGTGTGTATAAATTTTAGTCGATTCTATTTTAGGAAATTTTCTGAGCCCGACTCTCGAAAATCGACGCTGAAAAATATCATAATTCCATGTCTATACCAAATATGAGTAAATTATTTTTGGCATCGGAATCATATATTTCGTCGCCGTATTAATGGTGCAGGTGGAAAACTTGAGAAAATAATTCTCTGTGAAAAAATTCCCTTTGTAGCTGATGTTTTTTTTTTTTTTCTTTCAAATTCTCTTTCATATAATTGTTAAGACAAATTATTTCTTAAGGGGATGAACGGACGCCATTGTGAGCCCGACGTTGTACACCCCATAACCGTATATAATCGTTGAACATTCTTGGCGACTTTCGTCTTCTGATGTTTCCGAGTAAGTTTCTTTTCGCGTTTCAGGTGCAACCGCTGCTGCTGATGCTCCTTATGTGCCGCTGCTCCACGCGGCTTGTCGAAGATTACGCCGCCATTTTGGATGTTGGTAAATATCCCGCCTCAAAGGGAATTCGAGGAGCCGACGCCGCCGCTGTTACCGCTTCGGCCTATAGCTGTTGTAGAAAAAAAAGAGAGAGAGAAAGCGAATCAAGTCAGGGATATACAATTTCGCTTGGTCGCGTGCGGGAGAGAATGGGATAGCTAGCCGGAGATGTAGTAGGGTGAAAATGAGAAGCGAAAGAGGGGAAACGTAGGAGCAGCGGGGGTAGGAATAAGAAGCAAAGAACCCAAGAGTGGGCAAAGGAGTGTGAAGTGGTCTTTACGAAGGCGGTTGTACCCGGCACAAAGAATATTGTCGGCTTTGCACCTTTTCGAGAAGGCAGCTAGCTGCAACTTTTCCATTTTAATACAAAGCCTCTTTTGCTTTTTCTTCGCCAGCTCTTTCATTTTTACACCAAGCCGACCAACGCTACGGCTATGCGGTGCCCACTGCTCTCAATTTCTTACCACAAGCCCTTCTTCTTATTCTTACTTTTTGTCCTTCACCATCGAAGTAATATCTCACACATCCCCTCGACGCATCGAATGATCAAATTTCCACCCCCCCGGATGCGAAAATTCAAAGTCCCGTAATCGATGAACTTTTCGTACGACGAATTTCTTTGAAACAATTTTAATACGTCGACCCTTGAATTTAATGTGCCAAGTAATTTTTCTCTTTCAGCTTAATTTTTTTTTTTTGAATTTTCATTTTATTTTCTTGTTTCTTCTTCGAGTCATGAATAATATAGAAGTAGCGCGCGGGGCGCAGTGGCCGATGACGGGGACCGCAGCGGCACGAGGAGATTATATTAATAATTTCATTTCCTCCTGAGTAACACTCCAAGCTGCTCGCAGCCCTCGACACGGATGATTTGAAATTCAATGCGATGCAAATTTATTGAAGAGGCTCTAGATTGCTAACGCGAGAAGAAACTAGAGAGTCCAAACACTCAACGGTTTTACTAAGCTTATGGAATATTGATAAACGTCAGCTCTTAACCACAGCTTGGGATATAGGCGTGTTCATCTCATTTTACGCCTTCATCGCGTCAAGTTATAACGTAATTTTTTCCACCGCAAGCTCCGGCCTATCAAATATATGAGTTTTATATACGCTCTTCGAACTCATTTGTTAGTCAAGCGATAAAATTTTGTCACTCTTGTAAAGTGCCAAGTTTTTATCGCAACGCTGATCAGGATCCCTTCAGCTATTACGTCACAGAAACCGATCGACAATTTCATTTCACAACTCTGGATAATATTGCTGATAAAATCATTTTCGGTATAAAAGATTTGTTTATGCGATTTTTAGGCGCGCTAAATTCCAAGGAATTTTCGAAGGAATCGTTGAGAATCTTATGGCTGTATTCAGCTGGTAGTATATAGCCGAGATAAGGAACTCGAGGAATCTGGAATCCGATGAAGGAAGATGATCCTTTCCGACATCCGAATCTCTGGCAACCGTCGTACCCACCCTCTCGATGTACGTATAGGTATATGTATTCTTGATCCGGAGGGCGATGCAGATTCGACTTCGTCGACCACCACGGAAACGAGAAGGATCTATGGAAAGAGATAATCGGCCCGTTTGGTAATACAGAGCTGTATACCCCCCCGCTCCGTATATACGGCACAAAGCGCGAGACAATGCTCGGAAAGCTCTGAAAATATTTATATTAAACTGCTTTGAGGGCTACGCCATCCTCCGGAGAAGACGAAGCTTATATTAAAAACGGGGCCCTTTGTGCGGTGTCGCTCACTGAGAAGATCTCAAGCGCGGTTACGACCCCGTCTAGATCAAGAGCTAAAGCTTTCCTAATTTTAAAAAAATCCTTCAGCCCTTTATTCGACCAGATTTTACCCAACTTTTCGATTTTTTATTTCTAACAGGCATCGATTTTTGATACGTAACGTACGCTGCAAGCTTTCGGGGAAATTTGATTTTTGAAAAACTTCCGACATAAAACGTATAGAAATCGAATTTTGATCGTTAAAGCTCTGCTGTAGCTCTATAGAAGTTGTATCGTCAAATTGAGAGCCGATTTCCCAGTCGAAGTCGCCACTCGAATAATTCCGTTTTATTTATTTCTCACGGATGGCAGTTCCTTGTTTGGGCGACTGTGTAAAGTCGAGTAAAGAAAAAGAGAGCTTTTTCTTCGGTAAACTGCTATAGGATATCCAGTTGGCGAGTAAACGCGGAAATGATCGAGCGGTAGTGTGCCGTTCTTAGAAATACCTTCGAGATGAAGAGTCGGAGCTTTTTGACCCTGTGTATCGGTAAAAACTCCAAATTCGCCAATTTTTCATCCTGTCAAAATAGTCGAGCTTTATTTATTTGTTTACCCGTTTTATAATTCAGGCCGGATATCTTCGAGTACGAATCATTTTACAACTCTTCTCAATTTCTGTTCCTCCGCATGGAGCTACGGACATTCCGCATACACCATGTCCAGTCGTTGGCTTCTGGTAAACAGAAACCGCATCTAGTTTGTCGTCTAAGTTGAGGTCGGTTCAGAGATAGAAATCATCGTTCTAGGTTTGTCCACTGTTGAGGTAAACTCGAAAGCTCGCTACGCAAATATGACATCCCAAATAACCAGCTTGCAATACAATACCAGCTCGTACCATTTAGATATTATAGTAAATAGGCTTCGAACGTATTTTACAATCAAGATTCCGGAAACAATCGTTCTGCAAAAAAAAAGTTTCCGTTCAAAAGCTGCGCTTTCACTCGACGAACAATTTCGTACATTCGTATACGTGTGGAGTTTTAACGATATTCGAACAATGTTCAACAAAAGTAGAGAGTCTTCTAGGTGTCGGAAGCCACTACGACGGAACATGATGGCGAGATAATCGGAGGGATGTATAAGGTGTGTTGCAACTTTGAGGTTCACCCCGGATGAGTGCAATAACACCGGATTATTTGCATGGCGTATCGGTGTCCCGGTCGTCGACGTCTGTGCAACCGTGTGCCCGAGTAAACATAATATTCATTCTGTCGAAGCTCCCGAGGCCTGCGCGATGTCCCGAAACAACGCGACGTTGGATTCCCAGCTCTTCGTGTCTAGGTATACGAGCGTGCATTGGTATGTATCGGTATGTACACTATACCGATGTATACCTGCGGGTGAGACGCACAGATATCTCTCTACAGCGGTGCGAACCAATCCGGGACTTTGTCATCCGGCAGTGGCACCCTTTTATCTGCCCCCCAACCCCATCCCCAGCTTCATCCGAGTTTCCCTGTAGCTGCTGAATGCTGCTGCTGCCGCTGCTGCAGGGTCCGTGCGAATTCCATTTGCTTGGCGCATGGCTTCGGGGTGTCAACTTGCCCTCTGTTTGTACCATTCCTGCATGCCATCCCCTCGCGTTTGTTCCTAACCACCTCCCGCTGTTCATATAGATTATATCCCAGCTCCCGGTTTTTCGTATTCCTATTCCGATTCCAATGTTCCATCGCTGGATCTTTCCTCCTTGACTGTCGATTTCTAACCAGAGATATCTGAATTTCCGAACGAAATATGATCGGCATCGCGGGGTTTTTTGTAGAAGAAAAAAAACAAAATTCGCAAGAGAAAGTAGAAAGGAGGAGTGGAATTTGACGGGTATCGCAGTAACCACCGCGGAACCGTTGGGTTTTTCATCTATTAGCAGGTTCAAAAGAAGGTAACTTGGACGGAGTGTGACAATTCTACCCTCGCAACTTTTATCCAGGGAGTTTTTTCTTCCCTTTCCTATATCCGTCGGGTTAGCTCCCACCCTCGGTTTTTGCTCGATATTTCCGTCTCTGTTTCTTGCTGGGTTTTCTACCCCTGTATTCGGTGTTTCCCCTTCAGTCGTTAAACGGGGGTGGTAGATATTCCCGCCTTCGGAGCCGCCCCTCCATTGTGGAGGCGGCGTCTAGAATCAATCCGTGGGGACTCGTGAGCAGGGTACGGAACGGGTCAGGAAAACTGGACTCAGTATTAGTAGCACAAGCTTCAGCCCTTAGACGGCGTGATATCTGTGTGTAAACCGTGGATATATGTAATACAACTACCCTGTGGTAGGGATGTGATTCGATTTTGTGCTTTTCTAAACGGAAGACAACAGGGTCAGGGGAAAAGGCAAAGCAAAGCCTGGAGAACCGGCAGTCGCACGTCGTCTGCACGTCTCATTGGCGAGGGAAGAATTATAAGAGAGAGCTTTATCGTTACGTTATTCTTCGACAAGAAATACCTCATCGGAGATATTTGTTTTTGACATTAAACAAAAAAATAAAAAAATATATTTTATGTGAAGTATAAAACAAAGTTTCCTTTTCTTTTGTTATTTATTCATTTATTTATCGACTCCGTTACTCATATTTCCATCATCGGTATCGAACAATTTGAAAATATTCCGTGTGATTTTTGTTTCTTTTGTTTTATTTTGTGTTTGTTTCTGATTAAATATTATGTGAATATACTGAGCTGGAGAAATCCAGAGATCGTGATAATAATCGTTTTGTGCAAAATAATAATAGGCTATTATTTCAAGGAAATTTTACCTCAATTATCACGATGCATCGCAAAGAGTAAACCAACGACAAGTTCGGAAGAATTTGTTATCACTGTGGAAACAAACTATTAACATAACACGCGATGGTGCAGAGATAATTCACATGACAGTTGCATTAACGACGTCGTATGGAATGAAACAGCTCATTATTACTACTGCCTAGCTTGTCTATCTGTTTATAAAGTTTGAATTACTTCAACTCTCTGAATTTACACCTAGTCGTATTTTCAGTTTTTTATTTTTTTCCAATTTATTCCCGTCCCTTCGTAAGCGTGATTATTTATTAAAAGAACAAAAAAATAAGTGACAAAGTGAAAAACATAAAATTCAGCAATGGTTTATTTTTTCAAAATTTTATCGCGGGGACTGAAGAAATAGTATCGAGGTTGTCGGTTAACTGACAAAAATACTAAAGGAAAAAACAAAAAAGCTTGGACTGTATAATTTTTGTTTTTTCTCTAAAATCTACGAACTTTCTTTCATCTCTCGAGTGAAAAATGGAGATGGAATCGATGATGATGTCAAACGTGGGGTGCAACGGGTGCATAAAAAGCAGTGACAAAGACTCAGATAATAGCAGTAGCTCGATTGTCGACCCGGTTAGTTTCAGCAAAGATGACCGGGTGATTTTGAGTCCAGGATCACACTGCATTTCCTCCGTAACACCAGCGTCGTCGATTTCACCAACATCCCGTGTAACACCGTCGTCGAGACATCGGAACAGGAATAACCGACAGCAAAAACCCTACGCTCCAATGAATTCAACGCCAAAACTTGGTCAGAATTCCCCAACATGCTCGGCCGAAGGTTCTCCTATGATAAAACCTGCCTACTCGTATATCGCTTTGATAACAATGGCGATACTTCAATCACCTTTCAAAAGACTAACGCTGAGTGGAATCTGCGAATTTATATCAAACAGGTTCGCTTATTACCGTGAAAAATTTCCCGCCTGGCAAAATTCGATCAGACACAACCTGTCGCTGAACGATTGTTTCCTAAAAATGCCCAGAGAACCGGGTAATCCTGGTAAAGGTAATTATTGGACGCTCGATCCAGACGCTGAGGATATGTTTGATAACGGAAGTTTCTTGCGTCGAAGAAAGAGGTACAAAAGACCGACACCTCATTACGTTTTAAGAGATCGCGCGGCCATGATGGCATTCGCAATTTGTAACGAAAGGAACACATGTCCTGGAAGCGACGCTCCCGGTGCTCTTCCGTATCCTGCGAGCGCCTATCTTTCGCCACCACCGGGATTACCGCTCCTCGAGTTCCCCATCGGTGCCTTGGAAGCCCTGAAATACGGTTTCCTCGAACCACCAGCGCCGCTTTATAAACCGGTGCCGATTTCCGCGCCACCGATGAGGCAGCTCAATCCACCCCCAAGAACTACAGTGTCCCAGACTCCCGCTGTACATCAAGAAAAAAAAGGAAGCTTTAGCATCGAAGCTTTAATCGGTAAACAAACATCGAGCGATCAACTGGTCAGCGAATCATTCGGCTGCAGAGTTTTGGATCTAAGGCGACCGTCGGAACAACGAGGAATAAGAAGTCCTGCCTCAGCTTTTTCACCGATTATTTAAACTCGGATTTATACCGTTATGAGAATTTCTTTTTCCTGCTATCCTTTTGTTATTCGAACTCGGAAAGATGTTTGTTCATTTATATCGTCTCATTGAACTTCAGAGACTGGAAGTTGGTGGCTTTTTTTATTTTTTGTTTAAAAAAACAGAAGTTTCGCCTGATTCACAGTCTGTAACAAAATTACATACATTTTGAAATAAAATAAACGAGACATCATCGCTACCATGAGTTATGTATTGAGAAATATTAACGAACCAGGCTTTAGATAAGAAACAATTACCCAACGATAACGGGGTCCGCCTATTGTACCTACCAAAGTTGAAAACATCGTTAAAACGAGAACTTGCGGAAAAAAAGAGACTACGAAAAATCAGGATGTTGAAAAACAAAATAAAAATCCGAGAGAGGATCATCTTAACAAAAAGACAAAAAAAAACAAAAAACAACTAAGATCATGAATTTTATAGTTAGCCGAAAAGGTGTTATTATGTGCAATAGACGATGTATATCCATATATATAATATCTTATGTCCTACTATCAATAATAATATAAAAACCCACGTGTGTAACAACTATTCGACCCCCTGCAGATAAAAATTATTCAAGTTTTCATCCCCCGCACGAGAAAAACCGAATAACCTATAAAATTTACAACACGTAAACTTAAATTATACGATGTCATAGTATTTGATGTATATGATGCCATACGAACATAAGTACACCCAACCCTTGTATCTATGATTCGATTTTTTATCTTCTCTCGTTTGTTTGTTGTTTCTTTTTTTTCATCTTTATTCTATGCATTATTTTATTATTTTCCTCAACGGTTAATAATAGCTTTGTAAATATCGCCCTTCCGTCAATATTTGCGTAGCCCTTGATTTTTCTGCGATTTTCATTCGGTTCGCGAAGAGAAAAAAAGGTGAGAGAGAAAAAGAGAGAAAGAGAGAGAAAGAGAGCCGTAGCTTTTGTTTGATCGGGCGTAACGGACCAAGTGGACGTTGAGTGTGTGTACATACGTGTATGGAGGTAGATTTTAGTGTTAGTTCTTAAGGGTATACAATATACATAAAAATAAAATATATTTGAAAAAAACGGTGTCGAAGCATAAGAAAAATTATACACGCTCGCCATTATTATATCGTATTATAATAATATAATAATAATATATTAATAAGGGTATAGATATTTATATAGAGAATAGAAGATTTTTGGACGTATCTACATAATTATATATATCATTATCATTATTATATATATCACGGGGCAGAGCTCAAAAAAGAAAAAAAAACAGAATATCTCCGATCAAATATTCCTTTTTTTTTTTCTTCATATGATACCCTCATTTCATCGTCGATTCTCATCCTCTCATTAGTACCGGTTAAATGTCTAGTCCAAATGTGCATATATTATATAGCTCTACAATCTACATACGTGTATGCAGAGATATATTAGATTTATTATTTATCCTATTCTACAATTTCGTTTAATAAATAATCATCATACCAAAAAAATGTTTCATACCCACGTGTGGTATGGGGCACATGTTATTATTATTATTTACATCGTTATTTTTACTGTACATCTGTTATTTGAATTCCAGCAAAAATCCTGATCGCGCGGGGTGGACTGGTTGGAGTTCTATGATAGAACGAATCAATTCAAGAATTTATCGCATCGAAGAGTAAAAATCAAATCAAATAAAACAATTAGAAGAAAAAAAAAAAAAAAACCAGAAACACCGCGGCTCATTTGAATCAATTGTACAGAAAAAACAGCGGGCAGTCTTGACGGTGCAACCGTGGAATTTTTCATTTTTTTTTGGCATCTGCTGCTCCTGCGATTTGAAGTATAGGTCTACATATGAATCATGAATATCGATAGACAAATAAAAAGTAGAAGCTGCAGAATATGAGAAATATACCGATGATTATGACATATCGATTTATGTGGGATCTATAACATACTTTGTGATTGGACGAAAAAAAAAAACAACTCAAATCCACAAAATAAAAAGACGAAAAAAGAAAAAAGTAAAGGGGTAGTGCCAAAAAAAATTACAATAATAATAAAATTAATGAATAAAAATACCGGTTATTATTATTATGATTATGATTATTATTATATATATAATTAATCATTTATGTGTGTATAATGCAGAAGTGAAAGAAAAAATAAAAAATGTTCCCACACAATATATGATATAATAAATCACAAGTTGTATCTGATGACTTAATTATGATTACAAAAATTAACGAAAAAAAAAAACAAAAAAAAGTAGCTAATAATTTAAAATTACTATAAATATGATAAGGTAATAATATAAAATATACGAAATAAAATTTTATCTGAATTATTATTGTGTATATACATATATATATATATATATTATATATTGTATAATTATGTAGTCATTATTGTAATATGTTTTAGTTTTTTTTTTTTCTAATTAATTTTTTCTCTCTTTGTTGTTGTTTAATTAATTTTATTTTATTCTTCTCATAATATATTCTGTATATCTATTTCCTTATATATATAGAGATAGAACTTGTCCAGGTGATAAATTTATAATTATACCTAATAAGATTATAAAGTATATTAATCAAACATTATATACGATATCTTTTTTGTTTCTTTTCGCACCTCGTACACGTTATGCTTATAATCCTTGATGCATTATTTGGTTTATTTTATGTACACATGTGTGCATCTTATCAAACAACTTGGACTTTTCTAACATCCTATAACAAGTTGTACTCGGCGTTATAGGCGTTGCGACGACCTTATCGCTGTGCAATTCTAACATACAATATAAGTACATGAAGTATATACACGTGCTATGCAGAATTATTTTACAACGCATCCGCATTCTACATACATATATATACCTTACATGCGGTAATGTATATGATATTAGTTATGTGGATACAATAACTTTGAAAACTCGACATTTAATGGACACAATTTTTACTCAATAACCCCTGCACGCTGAACACGATCGAATTTCATTTTCCACCCATCTGTTTTTCAATTGACTAATTGTTGTTTTTTTGTTTCAATCGTTATCGAACTCGATGACGATTTTATGCTGTACTATATACGGATGTTATACATTATTTCGTCTTTCAAAGTCTGCAAAGGTCGAAGAGCGAAGAAAAGGGGGATACGATTAATAAACGAGGGCGCGCGGCGGGCTGCTTTTGCTGTTGCTAATGCCGGTGCAACAGCTATCTCGTTATATACATTAAAAACTGTGGATATATACATGAGAATTGTATCGCTGAGAGAGATCTAGGAATGCAATATTGTCACCCTAAGCGACAAGCGTCGCTTTCGTATTACCAGTTAGATCTCGAGAGGGGATTAAAACCCAATGAAAATCCACTCATTTCCGAACCCTCCCACTTTCCCTTACATTCCCTCTCCTGTAAACAATTCTCCGGCTATTTCGAAAGAATGTAAAGTTTAAACGATCTATATCGTGCATGTAGATCACACTCGTTTCAAAAGCCGCTCACAAATATTATTCATCCCCTTGATGATTTTTAGTTTTGAATGAAAAATTTTTCACGGAAACTATAATATGATCAAGCTTACCAGAAGTCGATTGATTATTTTTCAATTTTTTTTTTCACTTCATTTTTAAATACCAAATTTACAAGGATCGATTTACTATATTATTTCACAATAATTTTTAACGAGCTATTTTCCCAGGACTTTTTATTTTTTTTCCCTAACAACGGATGATGTTATTAAGTTTGTCCCGATGAGACTTACGGAGCTTTTGACTCGTCGAGGAGATAATTATTAACGAAATGAATTGATAAACGGCTGCTGCACACCAGCGGGAGGGGAATAAATTATACCAAAGCAGCGATCAATGACAACGCATTGTGCCCAGGCCTGAACACGATTTATATACTATAATATATCAGGTAGGATCCGCGATATAAAACGCCCTCCCTTTGTACCACCCGCCCTTTTTCTTCGCTGGATGGAAGATATTCTCTTCGATTCTATTTTCCATCTCGTTCAACTTCACGCAGTGCAGTGCAGTCGCGACGCAACAAACTATCGCAACAACAGCAACTCAGGGGGTGATACGGGCGAGCGACACAAACCGACACAAACACTTCGTGACACGTGCTGAGCCACGCGACTACTTCAATATGGTTATTAGGGACACCCATTCCCGTGGTTGTGTTTGTAGTCTTACTAGCTTTGATACAGATATTACATGTTCTCGATGCTCTAATTGTTTTGGAGCCAAAATACGAGGCGGCTACTTGTAGAGAACAAAAAAAAGTGAGAGAATTATTTTTGGAGTAAGAATCTTCTGCATTGCTGCAGGTTACGAGAGAAATTAGTCTTCTTTTGTCGCTGTTCGGCCTTCGATTGGATTTTTTTTCTCTTCTTTCCCCGAAGTCTGCAAGGTGCAGAAAAGAAACAAATGAGAGAGGCACAAGCCTCGTGGTGCGGAGTTCACAAATCGATTCGATTCTTCGGTAACGGTTGGTAGAAAACCTCATTATTGGTGTCTGAAATAAGAGGACGTGATAAATAAAGACCGCCGGTCTACGCTAAATGTAATGGCCATGTCGCATAGATATACCATCACGTAAAATACGAAAAGCGTGAGGAAAAGAATCGGTAATAAAAGAATCGTGTAGAAATAATGTTGCTCGGTTGGGTATTCGTTATCCGTATAGGTGTACGTATGATATAGGGGGTTGTTCGGTAGAACAAACTGACGGGAAAGCTCTTTCGCCTCTGTTTAGTATAGCAGCGGCGGCAGCACCGCTGCAGAGATTCCTGGAAGCTACTTCACCTCATCCACAGCAATGACCAATATTATGATAATTCACTCACGCCGATGGTTTCGCTTGTTTCCCTCAGCCTCGGTTTGGTTTGCCGTTGTGAGATCGGATCCTCATCCCTCCAGCGGCCATGTTTTAAAATGGGTGTGGCCTCCGGTTGTCCTGGTAACATTCCTCGTTCGCCAGGCAGAATATCGACCCTGAACCAACCCAAGGGTTGCTAGGCTGCCCTCCGAGAGGGAAAATGTTATCACTGCTTTGTGGCGGCTAAGATATCAAGGTTCTACCTCCGCTTCTGATCCTGAAAACGAACGGGGCTGAGCTTGCGCTAACTGCTGCCGCAGACGCGGTCCATCCACCAAATTCTACATCCTGGCGTTTCTGATGCCGCTGGTATATTATCTCCTATTATCTCTGGAAAAATTTACGAAACACGACGTTAAAACTCCTGTGAAATGTCTCATATAATTTGTTGTACAATTTCATATCTGCACGCACATGAGAAATTTGAACAGAAAATTTTCAAAGAGAGGGATGATTTGTTACATTTATATCTTCCGACAAAAGTTCAAGAATAAATACAATGCAGGATCAACAATTTATTCGTAAACTTTTTCTCTGCGATGAACGAGACAGATAAAGTTAGTCGATTGTATGAAAATGAGGATTGAAAAAATAATTACTTTCATTTTACATAAAATAATAGCAGAGCTGCTATGTTGCGATCCGATATAATTTCTTGACTTTTATTTCATCCCCGGCTACTACGAAGCAGTTCTTCCCATTGCAATGGTGAGTTGTTTGTAGATCAAATAAAAGTTTTTCATCGTGCAGCACTTTTATAAAATTATATTCATATATATACCTATATTATAAAACGTTTCGCCGTTCCATTTCTGTATGTATACATAAAATATATATAAGAGTAGAAAAGTAGTCTGTTATTACTTGGTAATATTGTTTTCAGAACTTAAGAGGACGTCTTAAAAACTTCCCCCCCGCAGCTCAGGTAAAATGGTTGAGCTTTTGACTCTCCCTAGCAGTTATACTTTTCCATTAACGTTAGAATACACGAGACATGCTACATTATTATATAAATTCACAACGTTTTTCTTTCTTCCATATACCTCGTTTACCCGAAAGCGTATCTAGAGTACCGTGATATTTGCCAATCCTCTCTCTTTTGTTTTTCCATTTCATTTTCAAAAGTTGAAAAGTTATGTTACGTATTATAGAATTCAAACTTCGGATTCATGCGAAGGGATTTTTTTTTCGGATATCCTGACATATTCTTTATTCCAAAACCACTTTGTCTCATCCATATACTATAAAACGAACAAAGGGCTTCGCGGAGAAAGAAAGTTTTCCAGACGCAAGCTTCGAATCTTCCCGAGGAAACCTATACATTATAAATGTCTACACTTTGCCGTGTTTCAGGCGCAACGCGCGAGGGGTGCGTCTTCCTCTTTTTTCATCACTTTCTTTCCCTCCCTTGAATAAGAAATAAAGAAATATTATGTACGTACGTACGCTACTCCTTACTGCAGCGGATATAACCGATCGTTATATTGGCTACCAATACACATACAACACGGCGCATCGAGTTTTAGCCCTGATTTCAATCGACCGTAATACACAAGACGATTCCACGACGACGACCCGCGTCTTTCAATTTTGCTATAATGTGCGGGGGATTCGTGTTGTTCACAAATACCACTTAAAAAGACCTCTGCACACCGATAAATATACATATATATATCTGTATCCGCATGGCACTTGTCATCGAAACTTTAGGGGGGGTTGTTCGCACGCATTTTAGCCCTTAAAACTTTGAGTGGATGACGCTGTACAGTTACTCCGAAAACTTGATCTTAGCAATCGCCGCGTGTTGCACTGCCAGAGTTAAATTTCGGTTCACCCCATCATCTACATACATACTTAGATGCACAATATTATATATGCAGGTAAATACCCTCTCCGTATTTATTCAAAAAGACAACATTATATTCGTTTGTTTTATCAAGATGCTTACATGAGATGAGAAAATGATTAATATTATTACTCGTATAATAGTGAGGATATGAAGACGGTATTGTAACGCAAACTTCAAAGGGTTGGATTCAGCGTTTCTGTTTACACGATATACAAAAAGTACGTGTACTCAAACTTTAATACGTTTATAGTAATTTTACGTTTTTTATTGCGTAACATTAATAACAAAATTTTTTGTCCGATGATCCGTTTGTGAGATCAAAAAAGTTTGTTTCGTCCCATATTTTAAACCAAACGGCGCCATACTTTGAGATTTAATTATATATTCAAAAAGCCACAAGATGAGAAAAAAAGAAATAAAAAGATTGTCTCATACTCAACATTAAGACGTCGGCGGATATGGGCCTTGGATCTATACGAGAATTTTACGCGTGAAACACTCGTGTATAATAGACGATGATTTTAATTACCGCTAAAAAGTCGGGCGGTTATAAAATTACAGAGAAAAGGAGAGGGGCGTAGGGTAAAATTTAAATCTCACTAAGCGTGGCCATTAGTAGTAAATGTAAACACTAAACTCGCGTGAATGAAGGTTGCACGTATGCGGGGATATAGTTACGCATGTATACGCGATGATCGTATGATGAAGCGACAACTGGGATTGTACTTCCATAGCGTAAAGCCAAGTGCGGGATCCCACGGGGATTTTCAAGCACAGAATCTCTAGTGCACACTATTTCCTACCTATTTCGACTATCCCTAGGGCTATGGTGCGTTCGGTACACGTGTGTTAGAAATCCATACGCGTTCGACCGAGATTTCAAAGTTTACTTTTTGGGACCTAATGCCTTGAGGAAACAAAAAAAAATAATTACAACAGACTAATGTAGGGAGTTTTTCTTTTTCTCTATTCATTCAATTTATTCCCTACAGTCGTGCAAACTATACGAGCATCTTGAGATGAACGATATTGTTTATTTTTTCTTTCTTCCATTGGAGATTCATCGATCGGCGTTTTATCAATGAGCCCGTATACGCGTGGATTTCGATGAATTATAAAATGGCGCCGCGGTAGTGTATTACATTTATTAGTTTGTATTTAATGCAGGCGAAAGATATAGCTTCAGGTATATAACCTATAGCTTTATTGTATATGATGGGCGCAGCGGGTGGCGCGACAATAAAATGATAGTAGCTGAGGGAGCGAAATAGATTGAGTGGATGCCAAGGGGAGGAATGAAACAATTAGGGGTGCCATAGACACACGCTCGACTGGCCGCCACCCTCAATTACCGAAGAGCTGGCCAAGTGTGCGGGACCATATAGATATAGTATATAAATACATTTATGTAATATGCATATACATATACTTGAACATTATAATACATACCATATCCTGTATGGACATCTTTTCAAGAATCTTTCAAGGAGGTGGAAAATTTTCCGAGACAAGAAATTTATTATCAAAAAATTTCTTACCGTGAATCTCAAGGTTGTTACGAAGAAAACTTATTAAGCGCGCGATCGTGCTATTATTTGATCCTTAAACCGGTTTATATTGTAAATTTCTTTCTTTTTATATTTTCATCTCATCGTCGTCGATTCGATTAAATTGTGAGAAACAATAAAAAGAATAGCATCAATTTTGCCAATCGAATTTCCTGATTGGAATTTTTACGCGGTTTATTATAAACGAAGAGAGAGAAAGAGAGAGGAGAGAGTTTTTGTTCGATCTTTAGCTATATAGATTAGATGGCGTTCTGCGTAGAGATTTTCCACCATGCGATCACAGCGGGTCGTTTTAATCGCAGCTGGGGTATTTAGGGAGAGACAATTGTGAGGGAAGGTAGATATTCGACCTGAGTGAGCTTCACGCACCGCTGCCGGATAAATTGTTTTTTGAACTGAGCGCAGAAGGCAAACTTTGTTCAACGTTTTACTTTATTTTTTTCATTTCTCATATTCTTTTCTTTTATTATATAATCCAAATTTCGTTTATATCATCACGTAAGTATATCGCTTGTAATTCGAACCGAATGTGCCTTCTATAATTTTTGCTAAATATCAGGAGGTCAAGAGATAAATCTTTTCAATCCGGATTCGGAATAATTGTAACGTGAATATAGTTTGGGATATCGATTAATAAATTAATATACATCAATTATAAAATACGCTCGGTTATGTAACAATTAAATGAAAAGTTTCGTCAGTTTACCCTGCGGCTTTTGAGATTATATTCTATATTCCATGGAATGGGGAATGTTGAACGTTTATAATACGAACCTTTCAACGAAGAATTCTAATTTTCATTTAATTTATTTTGTCCCCAAACTGAGGATATAGCTGATAGGGGTGGCGTGGCGTGGGATTTCTCACTTTCAAACTACTTTACGTTTAGTTCTAACAACAGTGAAAATATCTTATTATACTTAAAGAGTGCAGCAGCTGCTATGGCCAGATCTTAATACGAAACTTATTATAAAATACCAACCCCCTGCAGCAAAAACCACGCCCTGCTGCAGGCATATCGGAAAACCTTTTCCCGTTATATTATATAGGTATATAACATAAATCCCCAGGAGATGGAGAAATTCTGCAATTAAAGGTTTTTCTTTTTTCCTCATTCTTTTTACTTTTCTTTTCTTTTTTTTTTTTTTTATCCACGTCTTTCCCGCTCACCATGACCAAGTAATAAAGTGTTCGCCAATTAAACTCCTCATAACATTTTTATAAAGTTCCATCCGCCGGCGTTGCTTTTGGCTATATATCATCAGATAATATAATATCTCTAAAATACTGCGAGAAAAGAAATGAAATTCTGGGGCAAGGTATTAATTTAACCACCCCCTCCCTATAACCTACATTTATAACTACAAAATTACAAAGATTAATTCATTTCACAATAATTCGAGGCTTTTAAAATTTATATTACAGAGGCATTATACTATATTGTATCCCCAACATTTGCCAAATTTTGAATTTGAATGTTTTTTTCTCCCTGCCCCTAAAAAATGAAAGAGCTAAAGTACGGTAAAGGGTTGTATAATGCAGTCTATATGACATCGTATGTAGTATAAGCTGTAGATCGTAATCTTCGGACGGTTTATGTAACCCGTAGTGTCTATAATGCTATTATAAAAACAAATCTATTTTGACAACTGCACGTGATCTAACAAAAACATTTCGAGCCATAATCCACTTAGGAATATAATTCAAAATCCAACACCTGCCTCTTTATACCATATGCCTTTTATAGTTCCCGCAGTATATTATGTTCAAACTTCTTACTACCCTATATATATCGGTATTATATGCGAGATCACAGAGCCGTACATATACATATACATACATACCTATTTTTTATCATTTAAAACCTGTCACCACCAACAATGCCGAACTCTTTTATTAGGTATTATGATATTTCCTGGCACGCGCGTCCAACCCCAAATATTCATCAACTGTAATACCGACTCACAAACTTCAAATCTTGGATTCCAATTTTTATTCTCTCTACATGCACTGATGTGATTGTTCATGCAGTTTTGAGGGAAAAAAAAAACCTTTCGAATATGTACGAAAAATGACGCTTTTGGTATATCATACACGATTTCGAAACTACCCCTTTTTGCCCTCCTATAAAGGATTCCCCTCGTGCAATGACGATAATAATGATAGTATACTTATATGTGAAGTTGGAAGGGGCACGCGGGGGGGGTTCTTAACAAATAGTTTGTCACGCCGCAAAATTTCATAAACTAATACCCGGAGTAATTTATGAGACCGCAACGCGCGTTGAGGCGCATTTTGCTCCTGTCGTACACAGAGATATATGTGCTATGATGTACGTGTATGTATATGTGTGCGTGCGTGTATCTATATACCTACGTTAAGCACCCGTAGTTTAATGGGAGGGGTCGTTAAATGCGAGGATCATCACCCGCCTAAGGGTGCTGCTGCTAAAGTCATACGGGAAAATCATCCTTTTAATACAAAACTGTCATAACATCATATATGGTAAGTCGAGGGTCAAATGTTAAGCGGAATCACGTGCGACGTGGTTAGCCTCAGCACGTTTCTTTCCAAACACTCATTTCATGTATATCTATAGTGATAATTTTTTTGCAGGGTAAGATTAATTAATTCATAAATTTGCAGACTTGCGTCTTTTTTTTTTCATCATACGACAGAACGTAAAAATGTCCCTAAACATTTCGACGACATATATAAACTTTGCGAAGGACTCTCTGGTATGCAGTCGATATATTATAATATTGGTATAGAACCACGAGTTCGAACAGCTTATACCTATATAACCTGCATGAGAAACAGACGTTTTCATCACCGTGTATATAAAAAAGCAGCAGTTTAACAATACCCATAATTCGAACGATGTTATTTTATTGTTATTATTTTTTTTTTCTGTGAAAGGACCGCACGATTCGTAGTGGTATTTTTTGCTGCGGAGGCGTAAAGAAAAAGACATGTGCGAGAAAAGGAATCTCTTTGTTTTTACAACCCATCCGGTGATATTGTGACGATGTGAGTTAATGGCGATTGCGATAAGAAAAAGAGGGAAAAAAAATGAAAGAGAAAATTTTAAACGAGAAAAAAGGTGCGAGAAGAATTAGCTAGTGAGAGACAATTACGAGGCGTTTATCATATGATCGATCAATGTTAGTCTGATTACGGTTGCTTTCGCCCTATGAATTCGTGTACAGTGTAATCGCTTTAGCAATTCCCTGGGCTTTCAGAGTTTCGAGAGTATTTTGGATGACTGTTGCCGCGCCGCTGCTTGCCGTTGGGACAATATCGTTCGTTATGCAATGTAGGACATGAAACTCCTTGTTGTAATTCTGTAGCAAACTGTCACTATACGTTCACTACCTACAGTTATACTCGCTTGCATCCGCCATTATAGTATACAATTCCGAGCGCGCTTACAACTTCAATAAATTGTCAGACAAAAGCTCAGAGATGTACGGATATATACCTACATAGGTATACTCGGTATTATACATATGACAAACGCTACTGTATCGAAAATTAAACTTTAGTTCAGAAACTCAGGCCATAAAATACATACGCGAATCTAATTTTATAAAGTCCACGGTAGCCTGTATACGAGGTAATAAAACAAACGTAATTCAATCTTTAGTTTTTTTCTTTCGCAAAGAAGAAGGGGATGAATTTCTGATGAGCTTATATATTTTGATTGCATTATCGTTGGTGCTGGGGATAAATTATGTAGCGCAAGATATTTGTAGGAAATTTTTCGAATTCTCCTCGTGAAAATACGATCCGATGGTATCTCGGCGGGTATAACTTCCGTCGGTTGGATGGGCAAAGAATAGAGCAAATGAAGCCTCCAGTATTTCAACACCCTCTTGAACTTCTCTTCACACACGTCGTCGTTGCCGGTTGGGATAGGTATGTATGTATAAAGAGGTTCTGTTAAGGTTCGTAAGGTTCGCCTTTGGAGGTTCTCTTGTAGCTACCTTGTTCGCTCACCCCTTATTCTCCCCTCTATATTCCTCCGCTCGTATTTCAACCCCCGATTTCTCCCTCCATTCTCGCGCCTAGTTTTCGCTCTCGGCGGCGGTGGGGGCATAGGAAGTCAGAGCGGACCAATCGTCGAGCTGAAACAGAGGGTGGTGGGCGTGGACTAAAATCCGCCCCAGGGTGTAATTTCATACCGCTACGTGGACAAATAGACGAACCGTTTCGACGGACCAACGGATGGACGGAGGGAAGGATAGAAACACGGTGCGGGAGAGAACCTGGGGGAATCTCCTCTCAACCCCTCAACCCTCAACCCCTATTTTCTGCTGCGGGAGCTACGAGCTGGCGGGAGCCTAGAACAAATAGTGGTTGTAGGCACGGCAGCTTCTGTGGTGATACGCCTCTAAGGTATTTCGTATTTCCTATTTGTGTGAGTTATGTATTTACTCGTCTCTCTTTACCTCCCCATCGCGACACCCACACCCCCGGCTCTAGGTCGATCTCTTTTTTCTATTTCTCTTTTTTTTTTCTTTTTTTTTTTCTTTATTTATTCTTATCCTTCCTCTTCTTTTTCTTTCTCTTTCTTTCTCCAATCGTTTCATTCCTCGTATCTTCCCGTAACACACCACCTCTATTTTTCTTGTTTCTTCCGTGCCTCCACTCCCCCTATCTTTATACATCCATATATACCTCTACATATGCGCGAGTAAATACATAACTTTGATACTATTTCTGAACTAGTTCTACAAGAAACATTATATAACTTTTTCGGCACAAACAGCTGCGAAGAATAACGTTTTCAAATTCTCCACACCGCTTGATTTTATTGCTCCGCAATGATTTTTTCGAGAGCTGCACTGTTCACCTGATATACGAACAGACGATTACTTATTTTAACTAGAAAAACTTCAAGTATCGCCGTGATAAAATTAATGACATCACGAACGTACAATACGGTATACCTTTATCCAGAATTCTTTGATCATAAATTACCTACGTTATCAATTAATACCCGATGTGCTTTGATATTCTGCAATATAATGTAGTCTATCTTATTATTATAATTAACAACGATGATGATCGTGTATATTTTCAAGTCAAATATTGATAATTGTTTTACTCACAATCAGCTATATGAAAAAAAAAATTTAAGTAACAAAAAAAACTATAAAAGAAAGTTGAATTTGTCCCTGGTATATATTAATTCCGTATAGAATAATTATTTATTGCCGCATGTTTCAAGGTAAAAATATTCTATTAAAATATACGTATATGATGATTAAATGCCATTCTGTAATTTTGTTGCACGAATGATATTATACGTATGTTATCTATACGTAGACCAAACCTCATATAATTTGATGGTTTAAATTCTCTGCAAATAATTGCATTATATATACATTACATAGTGAAGTTGCAGGCAGGAGATATAATGAGCTTTACCGAATGTTATACAGAAACGCGTATCGCATAATGATAAAATATAATTTTACCGCATAAAGCCTCGCAAGGTCGAGGTCTACGCAATATTTAAATATAAATATCATGTACGCGAAGATTAGGGAATTTTGAACACTTTGTTCGAAGATATAAAATCAATTTATCTAAAGTATAAATTAAACGCGTTTGCCTGGTGAGATGTAAAGTTATAATTCCGAATAAAGTTCATCGTTCGCCGTATTTATTGTGGAAACCTCCGACGTTGGCATAAAGTTCGGTATAATATTTTACGTGTATATCCGATGTACGTAGATATGTTACTACACATGTTTGCAGAATGCTGAGCTGTATAGCTGGTGCAAATTGAATTTCTCTCATACCAGCTGATATCGTCTGCAGCTTCTGCATGTCTCGCTATAATACAGCTGCGGATTGTCGAGGTGATTTGACGACGATCTATAACGTATAGTGAACATCAGATCCGTGCACTGCGGAAATCCATGTAAGGGAGAAACACACAAATATATATACCTGAGTTCCCCGAGGTACAAATTCGCGAGCCAATATTTTAGCATTTCCTGTATACGTATAATCGAGTACGTCACGCGGCTGCCGCTGTGCGCTACATCGCGAATTGCGGTTCAGTTGGCGATGGTTGCCAACTCGGTGAGAAAGAAAATCAGAAAAGAAAAAAAAAAATAAAAAGGGTCGAATTCACAGATTTTACTTTTTTTTTTTTTTTTTTTGTTTAACTTGTGCATATTTATCCACGTTGCAGAAAGTATGAATTCGATGTCAAACATTTTAACGCGACTGTTCCGGCTCAGGTGATGTATATATTCAAATCAAATTATTTAACACGATATATTCCATGAAGTCGTTATCTGAAATAAAATTATAAACTCGCTGCTTTGTCCACAGAGTGCGGTCAGGCCGTAAATTGAATTTACGTACCTGCCCCGTTTGTTATGTCATTTGCGAGATTTTTGGAACTCCGAATAAATGGAATTAACCGCGGTTTGATGTTCCGTGTATGAAAAAAAATCGAGAAAAAAATTATATCAATTTGAGTGGTAATTATATGATCGCAGGTCTGGTATAAAAAAGGGTGGTGAATTTTATTTATTTTATTTTTCTACGAAAAAGCACAGATGGTCTTAATTCTTTTACGGTATGTATTTATTACATATCAAGCAACTGTAAGTGCATGCAGGCGAAAAGAGATTGCGTGAATTATATCTACCCTGAAATTTCCGAGTAGGTATGATGTGTGGTACACAATACATCAGCATTGTAACCCCCTTCGCACTGCAACGGCACATACATCGGCGGCGCCATTCACTTATAAACTACTTCGATTCAAGTGGTTGAAACGAGCACAGAACGAACTATACTTTATTTTATACCTATTACATATACATGTATGTAGATATATATTTTATACCGATGCGGATAAATTGCTCAGTTTGTACACCCACACATTTTTACATGCGAGTATGTATACACAATGGTAAATATGTACAATACATAGGTATATATATACGTGAATGAGATGCGGGGGTTACAGGAGAGGAAGCCATCTTGAACTCTTACAGACAAATCTGGCGTATAAGCTACAGTAGGAGCACGCGGTTGGATCATCCCCGAAAGAAGAAATTGGGCTGCCCAAGTGCCCACGGTCCCTGACAGACTTTTATGTGATTGATTCAATCAAGAAGGACCGATCGAACAGTGAGCATTGTTCATTCAAATCCCACCCTATTCGCGCACCAATTTCTATCCCCTCGAGACTCGCGCCAGAATTTTTAGGATCAGTATCTAACGTCTATCTTTTTATTCCATCGTTTTCTTGTGCAGTGATTTAGTATCTGGCCATTCGAAGAAATAAAGTATTTCAAAGATGCGCAATTGTTCAGAAACACCAAGTATACTTTGTGTTGCGGTTGAAGTTTTTTATTATTCTTCTATTTTCGTTTTCCATTTTCATTTTCTTCAGCGTTTTTATTTTCTTTTTTCTTTTCTGTACTGTATATCCTGCACTCAGCGTGAAAAATTATGGTCGCATAATTGGATGTGACTAAAAGCCTGACTAATTGTATAAGCAGCGTAACAACATATCCAGATGGTACGCACCTATAATAGTGTGTATATGTAATACATATTTATTATTTTTTTTCTCAGTATATTTTATGCGTGCGTATTCGTGGGGCTTGACTGTATATGATTTTATGTATAATTCCAGCAGAGGTAGTGGATACAAAAAGACCTGAAATTAAGTCCTTCAGACTTAGCTGTGCGGATTGCAAAAGTCTAAAGAACCTAATCGCCGCGGGTCTTTGAACTCAAAGTTAATAACGCGTATTTATGTATTTGCCAAGCAATTAGCTTCGTGGCTATTAAATCTACCCTTAGCTACGAACTTCCACAACGTCATGCACCGATACATGTGTATATGTGCGTATGTACGCTGCTCTTCAAGGGATATGTACCGAGGTATAATGTGACTGTAAAGTTACAGAGGAACAGAGGGTGAAAAGTGTACTCAGTACTTTGCAATGAAACTTTCTCTTTTTTATATAACGTTCACCTTGTCATGAGCTTTACCTCAGCCCTTTTCTTCTCAGCCTCTCATCGTCTACCGTCCTAAAATCTCATTGATCTCACCAAAATTGCGGTCACAGAAAATACCGAAAATTAAACATATTATTCATCCATGTGCGGTGCGATGTTTGGATGTATCAAAAAGAGATAGAATTATAGGGAAAAATTCCTAGCTTTCGAAACAACTACACGATAAATTTCTGGATCTATCAATTACCATAGACATGTCTGATATTTATATCAACTGATTAGAAGATTAGTCAGCCGTGATTTTTCTGCATAATCGAGATAATCTAATTCTTACCCCGTGTCATGCAAAAGACGTGATTTGAAATAGTTCCTATAAGTTACACTAGGTTGTACTAGTTCTCGGGCGCAAGAATCTGGCGGGGCAAAATCGGGTTATAAGATTTGAGGAGACGAGTACATGCCCTTGTCAGATGTCACATTACAATAATTTAGTCGGAAGTTAATGTGTTTCTTTGCTGTATGATAATTGCGATAGTAAAATAAGCTTAATCATTCACAATGACTTGGGTGTTCTCTCATATATGATGTGGTAATTAGATTCGAATAAAGCATTGATCTATTTCTGTTATCTTTGGTTGATTAAGGTATAAATGATAGAAGTGAAATATGTCGATACTACGAATTGCCATGCTCTCGAAGCCTCATTTTTATCATCCAGGTGCATCCAGGTATTTATTCACATTTTATTTTTTCGTTGACAAATCTTATCTTCCCTTGGACGTCCTTGAGGTTAGCGATCACTTTTTGGACCTACAACTTGTAATACGTTCATCACGGTTCCAGTAATCAATGGATGAGATGTTGCTTCGAGAAGAAAAAACAGATTTTGAATACATTGAAGAGGAAGTTCAATACTTGCCTTCACAAACAACCTAATTCAAAATCTGGACTGCAACGTCAGCCTCAAGGTGCACTGCTGGGATTTGGCGGACTTGGAATAGCGACTGCTTGTGTTCTAAGGTTGCAAGCAAGTACAGTAGCATGCGAGAGTAACAGAACTATTGGTGCAATCAAAATTATAGAAAATGAGTCACACTTTCCATGGACCAAATTTCTCCAATATCTATATCCCCACGTTTGGTACTTCTTATTAGCACTAGCTGTAAGTCTATCGTCCATGAATTCGGTGAATTTTTTTAAAATTATTTGTCTGAGATTGAAGAAAAATGTCTAGTTAATCTGAGAACTATCCACTAGATCACTTAGCACTGACAATCAATATTGAAATGGTTTTCTTATAGAGCGCCCTCATGGTTGCTGTACTGAATATTTGGATACCCCAATGTACGGGTGGGGTGATAAATGTAGTAGCAAAATTTGCTGAAAAAAATAGTGAGCCTTTGGAAAATGGTAGCAGTTCTGCAGTCACAATGGCTGAAAATCTGGCAAGTCCTGCCTACCGTTTGGCACGCATGTATGTAGCCCAAGTATGTAACTATTATGTCAAGCTGTTTTCAGTTCATCAATAGTGTTATGTGGATGGCACCTATTACTTAGTACTTACGAGTTATGTAGTGCTATATAAACTTTTTGTTATATTGTTGGATATCTTATGTCCCTAGGCACTGTTCACTTTTGTATACATCTATACCCTTTCTGGCATTGGAGAAAAAATAGCAATGAAGCTTCGACAGGATTTATTTAAGTCGATAATTATGCAGGATATGGCCTTTTTCGATCGCCACCGAACTGGTGAAATCGTCAGTCGCTTGACTACAGACATACAAGATTTTAAGAGCTCCTTTAAAATGTGTATATCCCAAGGCCTGAGAAGTATCACTCAAATTGTAGGCTGTGTCATATCTATCACAATGATTTCACCTCAACTTACTGGAATTATGGTGCTGTGTGTTCCAACTGTTATACTTGTTGGTGCTCTGCTAGGCTCAAGCTTGAGGAAATTATCCAGGAAGGCCCAAAACCAAACGGCAAAGTCAATTGCAGTTTCCGAAGAGGCATTCAGCAACATCAGAACAGTTAGTCTTTTAACGTAAAGTCAATCACCACCAGCCAAAATTTTCAACCACATTCCCGCTACCAGTAAAGTCATATTCTATAGGTACGGGCTTTTGCTGCTGAAGAAAGAGAAATAGAGATGTTTTCCAAAGAAGTTGCTCTTGCAGCGACCATGCAACAGCGCCTGGGCTTTGGTATCGGCGTTTTCCAGGCAGGGACTAACTTATTTCTGAATGGGATCGTTCTGGGTACGCTTTACCTTGGTGGTCATTTGATGTCAGTTGGCCAATTGACTCCTGGAGATTTAATAGCGTTTCTTTTGGCAACCCAGACAATTCAAAGATCCTTAAGTCAGCTCTCTCTACTCTTTGGTAGCTATGTCAATGGAATTAGTGCAGGCGGAAGAGTTTTTGAAGTATGTTGCAAAGTAATGCGATTTTCCAACTACGACAAGCTTCTTTAGTTGTATGTTTTTGTTATCTATACAGTTCCTCAATCTACCTCCGTCCCCAATGATGGTTGGAGGTGAAGTAATTACAGACCGATGCTTCAGGGGTAATATTGAATTCAAAAATGTCACATTTGAATATCCTACACGGCCAAATAAGTCCGTTCTGAAGAATTTCAATCTCAAAATTCCTGCTGGTAAGACAGTCGCTATTGTTGGCTCGAGTGGAAACGGAAAAACTACAGTGGCTGCTTTGCTAGAAAGGTGAGAAAACTGTACAAAGATGTTAAAATGGAAGACGAATCTGTATTTAATTTCTAGGTTGTATGACATTAATGAGGGATCGATTGAAATCGATGGTACGGATATCAGATCCCTGAATTCCAGCTACCTTAGAGGTGGAGTATTGGGGTACATTAATCAGGAGCCTATACTATTTGCAACAACGATTATGGAAAATATTCGATATGGAATGCATGGCGCTACAGACTCGGAGGTATTACCCTAATGCGTATGTTTCTAGTTTATTTTTGCATCGTTTAAAATACGTTTGAAATTATTAGAATTTCTCAAACTTTACTTTATCTGATGTGAATTGTTTTTACTCTCGTGATTTCAGGTGATTGCAGCTGCAAGAGAAGCCAACGCAGATCTATTTATTCGAAATTTTCCTGACGGATACAACACTCTAGTCGGCGAAAGAGGTACACAATTATCAGGTGGTCAGAAGCAACGAGTAGCAATCGCAAGAGCGCTGCTCAAAAATCCTTCTGTTCTCATTTTGGATGAAGCTACAAGGTAATAATTAGAAATACTCCGTATCTACTCAAAAATCATTATAATGCACTGTTATTGTTTTAATCTTCTGTTACAGTGCTCTGGACTATGAGAGTGAAAGAATTGTTCAAAGAGCGCTAGAGACAGCAGCTAAGGGTAGAACTGTTCTTGTCATCGCTCATAGGTTGAGCACAGTAAAAGACGCGGATATTATTGTAGTTCTACAGAACGGCGTCATCATTGAGGTAATGATAGTTTTAGTTTTGCTGTTTATCAGCGTGAATTTCCCCATTATCTTCGTAAAAGTCAATTGATATTTTTTTTTTGTTTTATTCTTCATTTCATAAGATGGGTAAACACGAAGAACTGACAGCAAAAAAAGGGGCCTATTACCATCTAGTAAGTCAGCAAGAGGAACAGCAAGAAAAAGATAGCAAACGTCAGCACGGCTGAGTGTAATGGAACGGAATATTATTGAATTCAAGGTATTTGCAAGTATGCTGAGTTCATTCGTTCGTGGTGAAGGTGGTTACAAACATATAAGATGTCGCCTTTCACATACATTCAGAAACTTGAAATATTTGAAGGTGAGAAACGTGTACAGATATCTACAACCAATAAAACATATTCTAGTAAATGATTTGCAATAAAGTGTAACATTAGAACCAATATTTCGCTCGAAAATTCTTCTGAATTTCAACTGCCCCTGATTGATACGTGAGTACAAGGTCCCACAAATGATGGAGACTCTTCAAAAATGAGCTTGAGAAAGCCAGGCGTCGTTCGCATAGCATTTCCAGGTGTTTTCATGTAACCGTTGAGATGATGCCCAGTAGAACTTATTTTGTAGGTAGGTGCACGGCAGTACCTGAAACTCTGAAATATCGATTTTGATTGATGAGACATTATTGATTTGATCGATCAATTTTTTTTTTACTGCTGAAATCATAATTATAGCGATATTCTTTTAAACTCACATGCTTCAGCTTGCACGAACTTGTGACAATATCCTCGATACTCGTTGAAGACCAAATCCCTGGGACAATCCTTTTCGACTTTTATCAGTTTGTCACCAGCATCGATACATATGTAAAATTTATTACAGTCAAATGGGTTTGCAAAGAGCCCTGGCTCGTAGCATTCGCCCGGCGGCCAAGGTAGTTGAACATTTGCAGGGTCAGCACACGATAAGGTGACGGGATTGAATATTTGTGATTCCGAGCATTCCTTCCGAGTCATAACAATATTGCCATGTGATTGTTTATTACAGACGTAATATTTTCGAGGGTTGATCGTATCTCTGAATGTCCCGACCCCAGTGCAATTGTTGAAAGGCGAATCGCCGTTTGAGCATTCAGGCACGTTTGAGATGTCGTCGCAGAATTTGGCGTTAGCGTTATATCGGAGACAGGTAGGACATCCATACGTTTTAGCTTTTCTCCAAAAGCCGAAGAATCCGCTCGTGCAGTGATAGTAGTGGGAACAATCATTATTCACTCTAGCATACCCCGTCGCTTTACAACGAACTGGAAAAGGAGAGAATATAATTTGTATCAATTATTGAAGATGAACTATTTGATTTGAATTCAAAATTTCATTCCAAATATGTACTTCATAATTACTTGAAATCACGTTAGTTGTATTATGATAAAAGCATACCGGTTATCGGTGCGGCAGTGGTCGTACTCCAAACCGAAGTCACTGCAGTATTGCAATCAGGAGTTGTCGATACTTCGGTAGTTGTGGATCCTTCGGTAGTTGTGGATCCTTCGGTGGTTGTTGATCCATCGGTGGTTGTCGATCCTTCAGTAGTTGTGGATCCTTCGGTAGTTGTGGATCCATCGGTAGTTGTTGATCCTTCAGTAGTTGTGGATCCTTCGGTAGTTGTAGATCCATCGGTGGTTGTCGATCCATCGGTGGTTGTCGATCCTTCAGTAGTTGTGGATCCTTCGGTAGTTATTGATCCATCGGTGGTTGTCGATCCTTCAGTAGTTGTGGATCCTTCGGTAGTTGTGGATCCATCGGTAGTTGTTGATCCTTCGGTAGTTGTGGATCCTTCGGCAGTTGTGGATCCATCGGTGGTTGTCGATCCTTCGGTAGTTGTGGATCCTTCGGTAGTTGTTGATCCATCGGTAGTTGTGGATCCATCGGTAGTTGTGGATCCTTCGGTAGTTGTGGATCCTTCGGTAGTTGTTGATCCATCGGTAGTTGTTGATCCTTCGGTAGTTGTGGATCCTTCGGTAGTTGTTGATCCATCGGTGGTTGTCGATCCTTCGGTAGTTGTGGATCCTTCGGTAGTTGTGGATCCTTCGGTAGTTGTTGATCCATCGGTGGTTGTCGATCCTTCAGTAGTTGTGGATCCTTCGGTAGTTGTGGATCCATCGGTAGTTGTTGATCCTTCAGTAGTTGTGGATCCTTCGGTAGTTGTTGATCCATCGGTAGTTGTGGATCCATCGGTAGTTGTTGATCCTTCAGTAGTTGTGGATCCTTCGGTAGTTGTAGATCCATCGGTGGTTGTCGATCCTTCGGTAGTTGTGGATCCTTCGGTAGTTGTTGATCCATCGGTGGTTGTCGATCCTTCAGTAGTTGTGGATCCTTCGGTAGTTGTGGATCCATCGGTAGTTGTGGATCCATCGGTAGTTGTTGATCCTTCAGTAGTTGTGGATCCTTCGGTAGTTGTAGATCCATCGGTGGTTGTCGATCCTTCGGTAGTTGTGGATCCTTCGGTAGTTGTGGATCCTTCGGTAGTTGTTGATCCATCGGTGGTTGTCGATCCTTCAGTAGTTGTGGATCCTTCGGTAGTTGTGGATCCATCGGTAGTTGTTGATCCTTCAGTAGTTGTGGATCCTTCGGTAGTTGTAGATCCATCGGTGGTTGTCGATCCTTCGGTAGTTGTGGATCCTTCGGTAGTTGTGGATCCTTCGGTAGTTGTTGATCCATCGGTGGTTGTCGATCCTTCGGTAGTTGTTGATCCATCGGTAGTTGTTGATCCTTCAGTAGTTGTGGATCCTTCGGTAGTTGTGGATCCATCGGTAGTTGTTGATCCTTCAGTAGTTGTGGATCCTTCGGTAGTTGTAGATCCATCGGTGGTTGTCGATCCTTCGGTAGTTGTGGATCCTTCGGTAGTTGTTGATCCATCGGTGGTTGTCGATCCTTCGGTAGTTGTGGATCCTTCGGTAGTTGTGGATCCTTCGGTAGTTGTTGATCCATCGGTGGTTGTCGATCCTTCAGTAGTTGTGGATCCTTCGGTAGTTGTTGATCCATCGGTGGTTGTCGATCCTTCAGTAGTTGTGGATCCTTCGCTAGTTGTGGATCCATCGGTAGTTGTTGATCCTTCGGTAGTTGTGGATCCTTCGGCAGTTGTGGATCCATCGGTGGTTGTCGATCCTTCGGTAGTTGTGGATCCTTCGGTAGTTGTTGATCCATCGGTAGTTGTGGATCCATCGGTAGTTGTGGATCCTTCGGTAGTTGTGGATCCTTCGGTAGTTGTTGATCCATCGGTAGTTGTTGATCCTTCGGTAGTTGTGGATCCTTCGGTAGTTGTTGATCCATCGGTGGTTGTCGATCCTTCGGTAGTTGTGGATCCTTCGGTAGTTGTGGATCCTTCGGTAGTTGTTGATCCATCGGTGGTTGTTGATCCTTCGGTAGTTGTGGATCCTTCGGTAGTTGTGGATCCATCGGTAGTTGTGGATCCTTCGGTAGTTGTGGATCCTTCGGTAGTTGTTGATCCATCGGTAGTTGTTGATCCTTCGGTAGTTGTGGATCCATCGGTAGTTGTTGATCCTTCGGTAGTTGTGGATCCTTCGGTAGTTGTGGATCCATCGGTAGTTGTGGATCCTTCGGTAGTTGTTGATCCATCGGTGGTTGTCGATCCTTCGGTAGTTGTGGATCCTTCGGTAGTTGTGGATCCTTCGGTAGTTGTTGATCCATCGGTGGTTGTCGATCCTTCGGTAGTTGTGGATCCTTCGGTAGTTGTGGATCCATCGGTAGTTGTGGATCCTTCGGTAGTTGTTGATCCTTCGGTAGTTGTTGATCCATCGGTGGTTGTCGATCCTTCGGTAGTTGTGGATCCTTCGGTAGTTGTGGATCCATCGGTGGTTGTCGATCCTTCGGTAGTCGTGGATCCTTCGGTAGTTGTGGATCTTTCGGTAGTTGTGGATCCATCGGTAGTTGTTGATCCTTCGGTAGTTGTGGATCCTTCGGTAGTTGTGGATCCATCGGTAGTTGTCGATCCTCCGCTCGTTGTCCAGTCTCCGGTGGTTGTGGATCCTTCGGTAGTTGTTGATCCATCGGTGGTTGTCGATCCTTCAGTAGTTGTGGATCCTTCGGTAGTTGTTGATCCATCGGTGGTTGTGGATCCTTCGGTAGTTGTGGATCTATCGGTGGTTGTCGAGCCTTCGGTAGTTGTGGATCCATCGGTGGTTGTCGATCCTTCAGTAGTTGTGGATCCTTCGGTAGTTGTGGATCCATCGGTAGTTGTGGATCCATCGGTGGTTGTCGAGCCTTCAGTAGTTGTGGATCCTTCGGTAGTTGTTGATCCATCGGTGGTTGTCGATCCTTCAGTAGTTGTGGATCCTTCGGTAGTTGTAGATCCATCGGTGGTTGTCGATCCTTCGGTAGTTGTGGATCCTTCGGTAGTTGTGGATCCTTCGGTAGTTGTTGATCCATCGGTGGTTGTCGATCCTTCAGTAGTTGTGGATCCTTCGGTAGTTGTTGATCCATCGGTGGTTGTCGAGCCTTCGGTAGTTGTGGATCCTTCGGTAGTTGTCGATCCTTCGGTAGTTGTGGATCCTTCGGTAGTTGTTGATCCATCGGTGGTTGTGGATCCATCGGTGGTTATGGATCCTTCGGTAGTTGTGGATCTATCGGTGGTTGTCGAGCCTTCGGTAGTTGTGGATCCTTCGGTAGTTGTGGATCCTTCGGTAGTTGTGGATCCATCGGTGGTTGTGGATCCATCGGTAGTTGTCGATCCTCCGCTCGTTGTCCAGTCTCCGGTGGTTGTGGATCCTTCGGTAGTTGTGGATCCTTCGGTGGTTGTGGATCCATCGGTAGTTGTCGATCCTTCGCTCGTTGTCCAACCTTCGGTAGTTGTCGAAACCGGTTCATCAGCAACGGAGCTGCTCTTCGTGCTTGATGGCGTTACTGTCGTTCTTGAATTTTTCATACAATCTTTATTTTTTTTGTCACAGGGCGTTATGAATACACACATTTTTTTGTTTTCATCAAATGCTGTTCTGCGTGGACACGGCACTTTTTGTTGAAAAAATTTCGTTCCGTTGGTGTGGCAAATGTAGAAAAAGGAACAGTTATCTTTTACTGCAAAGATACCAGCGCTTCTGCAAGGCGGCAGTGTGATATTACCTCCAACGCCATTCTCCATTTGAATAGTTTTCTTATTATCAGGATCAATTGCATCTTCGCATGATTGAAAACTATCTATATAATCAGATGACTGGCATTTCGCTTCAATCCTCTTTCCCGAAATGCAGTAATAATAGTGACGACGTTTCTGCGAATGGGGGTAGCTAACGTTTTCCCCGCATGATTCTTTCGTCTCTGATACAAAGTGACCACCCCCTGGGATAGTTACACAGTTTTTTGTAGCGGTATTCTGGTACTGAGTTGCGTTACATGAAGAATGCTGCAATACAATGTTCAACGAATAAAGGAAAAATTAAAAAATCTAATTTCATAATTATCAGCACACAATACCAATGATATTACGCCTATAACGGTAATTCTGGAAGAGATGGTCAACAGGGCGACGTGGGAAATGTCCGAAATGTGGTCATGAGACGCATGATTATTCGAAGAGCTAAGATTTGTACAAAAGGATTTTCGTAAGAATTTTGTGAAATCTTAGCTCTAATAGGTAAATTCTTACCAATGACTATTTTTCTCCGTTAGTCGGCTATCCCAGAATCACCGTATCTACGAATATTTGATCTAGGCTCACCAATGCGTCCGCAGGATTCGACGAAAGCATGAAGACCAGGAGTATCAATAATTGGCTGGGTGAAACCATCTTCTCCATGTCCATATTTCGACTGAGCAAACCTAGTTGTTGCAACGTATTATGTACATCATTGCAAATTCTATACTAAATCGTCAGAGGTGGATATCACAGAATTATCGAGACACGGTAGGTATAAAGCAATGTCGTGTTGGAACGTGCTTAAACCTAACACATTTACTCCCACACACGGCTGAATGATCGTTGGTTTTCTTGTAAACAATAACCATCGCGACTATCCCACGATAAGTCTGCGTGGTTGGTGCATTTATCATCTCTAGTCGATCGTATAGCGATCCGTTCGTTTCATTGTTCGACAACTTCATCTGCCGCCTATTCACAGGCACTTATCATACTTTTTCGTCATCAAATTTTTAATATCAATCTTAATGGACAGTACCCGAAGATTACTTGGTAATGAAATTTTTATGTCATCTAGGATAGTTACACGTGCCGAGCGCATCGCACGTCAGGCACGACTTTGTACGTACAAAAAAAAATCGAAGAATTGTCACTATAATATGCCTATAAAATTTCATTCCAACATTTTCTAGCATACTAGTATTCGCTCAACTTTTCTACTTGCATACAAGAAAAAAAAAATAAATAATCGTGATGCTTTGTGCAAAAACCATGAAGTTTATCGGCATCTCAGAAATCTGCCATCGAACGCATCATCCTAATGATCTGAGGCTACTGGGCTTGGTTCATGATATCATGTGAGAGGAACTCGATTCAAGAATGCTTCCAGAGTTTTTTGATGTATCGTTTATCCATCAAGTTGCCACGTATCACTTGGACTTCGGAAGAATGACAATGCAAGTGTGCGAAGCACGATTCGTGCTGTTTGAAAAGTTCATAAAATTATTTTCAGAAGAGTCTTGAGTCGGATCCAGGAAACCTCGTGAACTAATATTTGAAAAAATTGATAAACGGATAATCGATCTGAGTACTGTGCGGACTGAGGTGAGGAATATATTTCTGTAAAATAAAAATTATAAATAAAATGGTTTATTCAATATCCATAAAAAATGAATGAGATAATTACATTTAAGTATTTACACCCTTTGTATTTACATCTCAAATACAATCATCTAAATTAATTATCTTGTAATCTACATTCAATTTACACAATTTTTCTAGCATCGCGTTATTCTTCAAGTATCGATCGTTAATTATTATCATCATTAACGATAACAACTTTAACTGTTTTACGCAAAAACATATGCCGCCCAAGTTTATATTTTTTAGCATATAAGTATAACGCTATCCATTTCATATGGGATCAGTGTATATCAACAGAATGCAACAATTAATATATTATTATAAAAAAACATTTCAGTCTAAGCCTAAACTTATCAGACAAGTTTTAATTCGCTATAATATTAATTTTTAGTATTCACATTAGAGGGCTGAGATCAGAGTGCTTGAAAATGGTTTCACGCATTTAAAATTCACAGTATTGTTATTTCAAATAGGCTGTGCTGGCATCAATTATACTACATATAAAGTAATTGTGTTAATAGTAATCAAAGGCAAGGCATATAATTTACTCACTTATTATGCAGGATCGAGAAACCTGTTCGAATGGTCACATAAAAAAATTATTCTAATATATCCCATAAATCCCTGTAAGTGATCATCGTCGTAATTTGATGGCAATAAAACAATAAGTAGAACAAATTATCAACGTAATAGGATCAGTTTTCAGTCTAAGCAATTCATTTTATCCATCATGATTGTTATCTATTTCTGGAAGTATTGTCTTCGTAACACGGCTCCAATAATGTGTGTAAAAATACCATGAGAGAATTCATTCAGTTCATGTATGTCAATGGGAATATTAATATCAGCGTGCAGTTAAGTAACAAATGCACCCCAGATCCAACCCTCTATATTTCACCAATCATCTTGCGGTAATTTATAAGTGAAATTATTACTCCTAATAACTTGAATTCCTGCACCATAGTAAGGCATCACATAATGAGACCCATCTGCTGGTCCCACAACTTGAGTAGCGATCAGAATGACGTCCAAAAATTGACCAATAAAAAGAAAACCTAGAGTACTGAGCTTTAGTAAACCCAGCGCTGGATATCCAAGGTAAAATCTATCTGCTCCAAACATGCCAAGGAATATAGAGAGCAGAAGCGATGTTTCAAACGAGTATCCATTGCTAAAGTAAATGTTTATATTCATTAGTTCAGTCTCACTTTGAAAAAATATGCCTCTACTCAGAAAGCATAGCAAGATACTCACGTCCATCTGCAGGGTATATCTTTTTTGAATGTGTTATTTCCAGTTTCTTTGCAAATTAATTCTGCAGCAGCTTGACATAGGACTGAAAATAGTAACAAAAATCAGGAATATTAATGAAATTTTCTTAAAACCCAGGCACAATGAAAGGTTATGAAAATATCTTTCAAACCTTCAATTTTTCCTGGATTTAATCTAGTGATTTATAGATGGCTGGAATTTAAATCTGATGAGTACCTTTCGCCTTGTTCTCTTTGGTGCATCCTTTTGGCTGCTGGGTTTTTGGATCAACAAAGTCATATTCGGGATGTGGGCAAATATATTGTCCCAGTCTCAAATTATTACAATCGATATCGTACGCCTGGTTATAACTACACAAAGCGATTAAAGTGAACAGTAAAACTGCACAGTATTTCCACGTATTGCTATACATCCTGATCTAACATCTTAACCAACAAATTGAGACTTATTTCAACACTATAATAGTCAAACATAACACAACAACATAACCTGAAAACGTCAAGTGCCTCATCACTCGTCAGCACGACACAAATCTTTCGATCTTCCTCGATTTTTGTTCTGGTCCCCATGTGACATGGCTCTTGAGTTTATTGTACATTTGACAGAATGCGTCCCTAGTTCATCCAGAAAGTGGCGCCCTCTAAACAAATAATTTTATACAACATTTGCCGGAGATTTAAGGGCGGCAAATCGATTTTAGAAATTTGCAATGCACTATTAAAAAGATTCTGTTTAAAATTCGAAATCGAAATCGACATTCAAAAACTTGGGTAATTCTTTCACTAATAATTGTTCCTCTTGAACACTTGTGATCTTTTTTTCATCTCAATAGCGTTGATATATTATTCTGAGCGTTGGAACTTTTATCTATGAGACTTAAATGTCCACCTAATTTGTAACTTGCACAAAGCTGAATACGTGTCTGTTTATAACTCAAATGCTGATGATCAAAAATACACGAGATATGATTAATTGATCTACACCGATCAGTACTTCAGAAACGGAACACACTACCTGTTATTGGACCAATTTTGGTTTCAATCTTATTAGCGTCAAAGATTACAGCGTCAAAGAATTCAGGTGCCTAATTAGATTGTATTTTATATAGCGACGTTCAATTAAACCAAATCAATGATTTAATCGATTGATTTAATTAGTAATCGGTTTTTATCGGATCTCACGCGTGAATAGAAAATGCAAGCTACTCAAGAGTTTTGTGAAAGATTTGACGAATAAAATTATTTCCTCGCAATATAATTGAGCAAAGCATGTCTAATTCACGATCGATTATCTCAAAATATTTGCACTTTTCAATTGATCCAATTACTATAATATTAATTAGTGGTTTTCAAATACTGGTGAATAGCTGTACGTATACGTGTAGAAAAATATGTTCGCCTCGACATCCGGCTGAGAATCCAAGCGTCAATTAGTAGTAGTTTGCAGTAGTTTGATGCAGAAAGTGCAGCTCGCTGCACCCGCTTGTTGAGATGATTGCGCTCCAGTGAGGTGACCAGTTTCTTCCGCGGATGCTGAGCCTGCGGCCAGGTAGATCCGTTAGGTTCGTACGCTTACGACGGGAATTAAACTCTCTCTAACATTGAACTTGAGGTTGCGAGGCTAGTGCGATCGCGGCTTTGATCCAAGGTGGTCGTTCGCGGTGCTGCTCATGCAGGTGCTAAGCCACTGATTGATCAAAAGAAGGAACTCGATCAAAACAAGGAAAAAAAAAGTATAAGAAATAGGATATCGCGGAGTGCCGAACGGTCGCGACATGCAATCGATAGATACTTTATTTCGCGCTGCGATTTTTGTTGGACTCGGATCTGTCGTTGCTACAATTATTTACCTTACTCCAGTGCCAGGTAATTATCGACTTTAATCAGTAAATATACTTGTTCATTGATTTTCTTTCTCTTTTTCTTTTCAATCCGAATTTTGCGACAGGATATGGTATTTGCAATACCTTTTACGTTGCAGTTTGTAAACTGTTTGAAAATATGATGCGAAAGATGCGCATTATAACGACAATTCTTATAAATTTACACATATGAGTTTTATTATACGCATGTGGTCGCAAACGAGGAAAAGAAAGTGCACGCGTTCTAAGTATCCTTACAAATTGCATCGAACTAGCGAAAAATTGCATTATTGCTGCGATGATCATCGAAGGATTGAAAGTCCTACGATTTGATTGCGATGATGTCTGTTTCAGTTCTCGCCGATTCATGCAAATATTTCCATATATAAATTATACATTTATTTGGAGACCAATTACAGGATGACCTGCTACAAATTCGCCGTCTCAATTCTGCACAGTCCCTACAGAACCGGTTTAGCGCGTTCTCCGATATATTATACTCTGTTCATGTTGGTCGGGATAATATACTTTCTCTGTTTGAGTGCAAGTATCATCGAAATAATTCAGTAATCTTATATCCCAGAATAATCAAGAACTGCATGAATGACGTACAGAATTCCTGTTCGAGGAAAGCTTTTGCAGAAAATGTTTTCTCTTTCTCTTACAAAGAGTTGTAGGTAGGTACGGGTTTTCTTCTTATTTTCTATATAAGATAGCAAGACTGCCTACGATCAGGTTAATTGCAGCGGTAAATAAATTACTTACTTACTCAGCTTCGTGCGCATCGTACGTTCACCTCGTGTGCTGCGTTCTCAATTCATTGTACTAAAAAACAATTACCATCATTGAATTATAGAGCGAAAATTTAAAATTCTGAGGTGAAATCTGCAGCTGCATGTGCACCACTTTGTGGAATCTGGAGTTCGTTATATTGGTTATTTATTTACCATATCAACTAAAAAAATACTCTACCACTCTGGATTCATTGCTGATTAAACAAGATGGGAAAAAATTAAAAAAAAAAAAAGCGAAATAACGGATCCCTTTTACAAACCGATGATTAACGATCAAGAGTTCACATGATATGCGATCTAAACAAATGGGCCAGGTGATATTTGTTCAACGAAACCATCGTATACACACTAGGTTTGTAAGACGTATGTAAATCCTGCCCGTTTTTAGAGGTGAAAGTTGTTTGATTGAATAATTTTAGACGCTAATTTTTATTGACAGAGATGTGCGTATATGAGTATCTATACCTATAGGTGTACTACTACAAAGAATCATAGCTGGGAATGGTCCAACGGGACTTGCTTTCGCGAAAGACAGCGTCTCTAGGCGGACGTCGTAAAGCCAGAATAGAACGAATGTTCGTATCAGTGTCAGTAGTAATGGTGTTGGTGGTGTTCATGCGAGTAAATGTGGAAGTGAGTAAGTGAATCGTTATTATGAGCCATAAGTTTAACCATGAAGCGAGTGAGCGAACAAATGCCCGCGCATTAGTAACATGTTATATCTATACCTATATGATACTCGCGATGTTAAAGGGAAAGTGAGCCAGACATCGGAGGAATCGAGAAACAAAATCAGGATTACCATCAATATGCACCGGTATAACATTAACGAGATCGACAGTTTTTTTGATCACTTAGTTTACGCGTGAGATATAGAAAATAAAGAAAAAATGAAAAGGCAATGGGAAAACTAAGATAGCTTTTTTTTGAGGTAAGCCTCTACATATCCTCTATTGCGGCAGGATCCGACTGACCAACTGTTGTGCGGTGTAAGTTGCCTGCAGACAACTTTCACTGCTCTACCGTGCAAGACTGACCCATATCCACAACGGGTCCTCTCGTGTAAGTTGGCTTCGGACCCCCGGACTTTACCTACCTCTACTTTTTTTTTTCAACTGCCTCCTCTGCCTTTGCAGGGCCATTGCTTCGAGCGCGTTATTATTTTTTTGACTACATTCGCCACACGATCATATTCCACCAGAATCATGATGGAGATGGAATTGTTCAGAGTCATTCGTCGATAGGCATTCGCGAGTAAAACTTCGACCAAGACAGAGGCGGAGTAGATTTTCAACCGCGTTTTGCCAAAGTGATTTTTGGGTGACCGATGGTGGTGCGGAACAAATTTAACTCTTTCAATTCACATGCACTGCAGCAAAATACAGTATAAAAGAAAGAAAAAATGTCGCGTCGAGAGAACAACTTGAAAAGTGCCGGTTCCACGATTATGTGCGAATTATACGAGTGTATGCCATGCGTGGATCGAAGTCGCTAGAAAACGAGCAAATCTATTTTTTTCTATTTTTCAAATGTTAAGTCATCTTAGTAGTTACGTTGTCCAGTAACTTTTATCTTTTATTTCCTTTTATTTCGTGCCTCCGAGCTACCATACGTCTAATTCGAAGCGACGTATAGATCGCGGGTAATGTCGAAGTCTGTGAGTCGATGAAAGAATAAGATGAATGAATAAGAGTTAGCGAATGAAGTTGTTCTCCTGACGTTGAGTTGTTTGATATTTTGACGAAGGAGGTTGGTCGATACAACTATTTTTTGATTTTATCTTAGGAATTCTAATGAGATTAGAAATCGGTTGATCAGTGTTGTCGTAGAAAGTCATATAAATGCTCTTGCTCGTTATCGTTTGAGACAACGACGCATGTAGACGATGAATTTCTCCATTAAATACCCCTCGTCGAACAAAAGGTCTTCGCATCCTGCGACCTGTGCACTCCGCTGTGCCATTATTGTGTCGATGATTGCGGCGGTCGCGGCCATCCTACATTTGAGCCACCACAAGCCCAGTAAGTCCCGAATAAACATCGGTATTCGTTCATAAATGAAAAACGAAAAGAAATACAAAAATAAGCAAAGGAAATCCTCATCCCCACGTGAGGTACGAAGACAGACAATTACTCGAAAGTAAAATACGTTGTCAGGGTTCGACTAACGATTATTCTGGAAGAAAAATGTTACGTACTTTTCGAGTTTTTTTTTAAATTATTTTGACATTGCAGAATCTATGCGGATGATGCTGTGATATAATATATTACCAAATGACAAGAGTTCAAATTTCTATATGCTACATATGTAAAATGAGGTCGATCGTTATGTGCTTCATAGAAGGAATATCGATCAAACATTTGCATCATAAATTGCGAGATTATACATTATATAGAAATGGCGTATATAAAATGATGTAAAATTTACATAATCGTGTCATCGTCATGTAATATTAGTGGATCCCAGGATCGTAAAATTATAATACTGACCAGGTCCGAACATCTCTACGAAAGCTAATTAATATGTAAATTAATTCTTACAATATATGAATGTACGTTACAGAGCAGACGTTCCTATCATGCGATCGACCCTGTCATCATCTCGATTGGCCGATGATCTGTCGCGTCAAATTGACCCTGGAAGTATATCAATCTCTAAGCAAGTGAGTACCATTCTAATTACCAATTTAAAAATAAAAAAAAGGAGAGATTCAAAAATGAAGATTTTATTTATAACCAAGTTTTTCAATTTGCTACCAAAATTTTTATCGACCTTTTTAATCTCGTATTACCGCACAACGGTGCATAATTTATTGTTACGTAGTTCACGCAATACCACTTTCAGGGTGTTGCAATATAGCGCCGGTAGTTACGACTTACGTAACCGAAAGAGCAACGCGGAAAACAAGCAGAGAGAGCTGCGTGTAATGTGTATATAGCGCTGATTTGGCTGTTTTTTTTTTCTTCTATCTTTCTCTATTAATTTTTTTCATACATTCTTTTTTTTTCTCGACTTAGCTCTTCTCTTTATTTTCGCGTGCGTTTGTGCCTTTCATTTTTCAAATACTATATATCATTTCCTCTTACAGGTCATGCGGTAATTGTCCAACAAATGAAACTGCCTGTTTGGGTAAGTATTGCGTCTCGGCAGATGGTCAGAGAAGGGGTGTACTCGTCGCGAATCGTCAGATGCCTGGACCAAGCATTCAGGTAAATAATACATATATGTATAACGAGTGCGAGGAGAAAGTGTCTAGTCACAACCCCCACCGTGGCAAACAAAAGAGATAAGAAATTAAATAATAAATTAAAATAAGTCTCGCTACAGTATTCATTCACAATCGATATGTCTAGTCGTATTGAAAAAGTTATACATTATACTATTAAATTTCTCCCCTGCAACACACCGACCCTCAAAATCCAAAATGGCCGTATATAAAACATAAATATAGGTTTGCGAAAACGACATCCTAGTCGTAGACGTGGTAAATCGTCTCCCAGGAAGAGCGGTGGCTGTTCATTGGCGAGGACAATCTCAGATAGAAACACCCTGCATGGATGGTGCTCCGTTGGTGACTCAGTGTCCGATTCCAAGCTACACCGTTTTCCAGTATAAATTCAGGGCTGCTATCCCTGGAACCCATTTGTGGCACGCTCATGCAGGCATGAATTTGAAGAATATATTTTTCTAAACAACCGATTGAATTTATTACGTTAGATTGATCGATTTAAATTACTTTCTTTGTGGATTTCATTCCTAACAGGTGGCGACGTCGCCGATGGATTAGCCGGTTCGTTGATCGTTCGTCAAGCGGATCTCCGGGAGCCTCATCGAGCGCTTTATGATATCGATGATCCGAAGCATGTACTTCTCATCAGCGAATGGAAGCATTTCTTTTCTACCGATGCAACAGCTAATCCTTTAAGATCAAAGACTGCTGCTCTTTTGATTAACGGTAAAGGACGTCAATCTGGAGGTCCTAGAATACCGCTGTCAACCTTTACGGTAATACCGGGACGTCGGCACAGATTCAGAGTCGCTCATGCCGGTGGGGCTGGTTCTTGTCCGGTAAATGTCGCGATCGAAGGACATTCCGTTCTAGTCATAGCTCTGGATGGACACGCGGTTAATCCTCAACGAGTCACTTCGTTTACGCTAGTCAAAGGTATGTTTGGCAAACCATTTTTCTTCCTTGAAAAAAAACATTCTAATTATCAATTCTAATTATCTCCAGGGGAACGTCTGGATTTTATCCTGAAAGCGAACAAGGCCATCAGGTCCTACAGTATGACCGTGAAAACGATCGAGGGTTGTTTGTCACCCACGATGATCGGTGGTGCAATTCTACAGTACAAGGGCGGTCCTGAGGGTGATTTTTCAGCGGCTCAAGAGAAAATTTCGATCGACGGTAAAGAAATGGATCGTCAAGACACCAGAGACGTTGCTCTCACGTCTAATCTCGCCGATAACTGTGACGGTTGGGATAAAATTTGCGTAACCGAAGTTCGAAGTATTCGAAAAATACCGGAAAACCTCAGAGAGTCGACCGATGTTTCGATGTATCTACCGATAAGCTACAGCATCGAGAAAACCGAATTTACAGGTAAAAAATTCAAATTTTCACTCTCAATATATTATTATCATATGCTATATCAACTTCGCACTTCTGACGCGAAGAAATTTCGCCTAAGAACTTGGGAAAAAAAAAAAAGAAAAACTTTTCGAATCACCGAGTTTCTTATTATAAAAGTTTGATTAGGATTTCGTTGCAAACGCCTCGCTATTTATCTAGCCTGTCGATATTAAAGTTTTTGTTCATGTCGTAAAAGCGTTCATTTTTCGTCCTCTAGACGGCGGGGAAATGAGAACTCGTGTCCTGCACGTGAACAATGCCACATTTACCTTTCCCTCATCTCCTCTACTTACTCAGAGCGGAGACATTTCTCCAGAAATAATTTGCTCCAGTTACGGTAGTGACGGAATTAATCTCGCCGCTCGATGCCGTCGTGGAGGTGAAAATTCCAAGGATCAGCAAGTCTGCGAGTGCGTCCATATTCGACGTATTCCACTAGGTGCTACAGTAGAAATCATCCTTCTGGATCAAGGCAAGTAATCCAGGTATTTTCAAGATATCTACCGATAAATTTACTCGAGGAAAAAAAAAAAAGGATGCGGAGGTAAGGTGAGATTTGTTACGACCTACACGACCGTTCCAGTTTCAAAGGTCGATCTAAGTTGGATTCGATTGGAATTACAACATCTGGTGCAACAATATACAACAGGCGGTCGATTTCGATTCACCTCATCGCGTGCGACGCGAATCTCGTGCTCCGTGATATTTGCGGGAAGGGAATTTTTTTTTTGTACCTGCACAGTTTTCCGGAGGGATTGAAAGGGTTCGTGAGGGCTCGGGAGGGCTCGGAAAATATCCCTTAGTCATTCTGGTGCGGGAAACGTAGCCTTGGCTCACAGACCTTGAGCTACATCTCGGCTTCCACGTGGAGGCTGTGAAAACACGTCGTATTGATCTCCTGCGCTCAACGTTCTGATGAGTAGTTTCTGGCAAAACACCAGGAGAAATTTACTCGCAAACTTTTCATATAATTTTAGGTTTAATCTACGGTTTTTCTTTACCGATCTTCTGATAGTAAAACTTCGCGAACTTCTCCTCAGAGTTCTGCATAGTTTTTAACAAAAGTTGTTCTATTTCTTTTTTCAACTTTTGCGGTGTAGGTGGTCTAGATGATTTGGTGTACCATCTGCACGGCTATAGTTTTTACGTCGTGGGATCAAGAAAATTTGGACGCAGCGTGTCCATCGAGGAGATCAAGGAGATGGACACTCGCGGGGTTCTTGTAGAACGGAATCTCATCCATCCGCCACTCAAGGACACCGTGATAGTTCCGAAATTTGGACTAGTCGCGCTTCGTTTCAAGGCAGATAATCCGGGTAAGAAAATATGATGATTCTACAGCTAGTTCATTTCTGAGACTTTTAAATCGCTGGTTCATCTGTTTTCTCTCATCTTCTTCAGGGTATTGGATGCTACGGGACGAACACGCGTCGCAATGGACTAGAGGATTAGATGTGGTTCTCCAGGTTGGAGAAATCAGTAATATGATTCAAGCGCCTGATGATTTTCCAAAGTGCGGCTCATTTGTCGGGCCTGATTATTTCCTGATATAAAATCCCGTCCGACTAAAACGACTGATGTAAATAACTGTAAATAGTTTCTTATAAATAACCAGCGAATGTTTGTAATATTTTTATACCAGCCAGCAATCATGACTTTTTTTTTGCCTATGTTACCTTATAGTCTTCGCGGATAGCGAATCTTCAGAATAAAGCTTGTATTTTTTAATGGAATTTACAACTCATGTCGCATTCAATTCTTTTCCATTTTAATTGCGAAGTAGGCGGTGCAGAAAAACAAAAATCTGTATGCAAAAGTCCCGGGGTTCGGTTGTTAGTCCCGTTTACGTCAAAGCGACAGTTACTAGTTTCTGAGTTCTTCGACTTCAGATGAATTTTTTGAAGCTAGGAGTTTGCCGATATCCTGAATAGCCGATGCAATAAATCGGCAGGAATGTCCTGCGTCAGCGCCCTGCACACGCAACTTGTGACTCTCCTCTCCGTTCCCCACGAGATCCTTTTTCTTCGACATAGGGTCTTTAAGGAGTACGTAAAAATCGCCGTAGGTCCAGATTTCATTCATACACTTCCCTCATTCATCGTTCTCGCCGCGATGATCCTTGTGCTGTGGAAAAGTCCTCCTAAAATAGAATGTGTTACGGTCGTCATAAGCAGGGCTACCGTATTTAGAGCACTTCAGGTAAAAAAAAATAAAATCAAAAGAGCGGTTAAGATATTCATTCTCAATTACGTTAAAGGTCTTAGCCAGCTGGATCGTCATGAATGGTGTAATCTGGCTGTGGTTGATCTTCCAAAGAATTTTATACTGCTTTATCTGGTCCTACTGGAGTTACGTGAGTTCTTTTTTTTTTTTTTTTCTGTTAAAAAGTCAATCGGTTAGGTGTGAAAATGATCTTGTTTTTTTTTAATTTTTCACAGGAGTCCGAATATCGCGAGATCCCAACTCCATGGTGGCAGCGCGTATGGTCCTCCTATTATCCACCACCTCTTCAACCTCCACTTTTTTCCGCTGGATTTATCAGTTGGATTTTATCGATGATCGTTGCGATCGGAATTCTCGGGTGCGCAACGTCTCCGAACGTGATGAAAAATGTCCTTTCGGATTTGGTTATCACCGCCAGAGATTATCTGCATGTCGTGAGGAACTACATGACGTGGTCGACGAGCAGGTGGTTTTTGAAAAAAAACAAAATCAAATGAAGAGTAGACAGCACGAAAGAGGGATTTTATTTTTTAGATTTCGAGAGGCCATCTCTTCCGAAAGGGGTGTCGCGATCGACGAAAGCGAAATTAGTTCGGTATGCGACGATTGCCGTTCCGAAGTATCGGCTGATGCGATTCAAGGAAGAATGCCACGTCGTGAAATCCACCCCATTTCGTACGGTACGAACTGGACACCGCGCCCCAATTTTTCTGGATACAAAGCGGAGACCGGAAGAAAATATCAGGATAAAGGAATCCGTATCGCTGGTACCGTGGCTGGAAGTTTGACGCGTAGAAATGAGGAGAAATTATCACCTAGACAAATGCGACATCGCAGGGGCTGCCACACGGTAATCCCAAGTAATTCTAGCGACAAGTCCAGCGCGTGCTGAAGAGACGCGTGCGAATCGCTCCTCTACTTCAATGGATTTTAGATTTATAACGGGCGTATTATGTAAACGCTATACGTAAATGCTGCAATGTCAAGTATCGTGGGAATATTGTATTATCGGGGCTAAAATTTCGTCGGGATCGTGATAAGCAGCAGGTGATGATTTTTTGTAGATAATTTATTTTCGAATTATAATCTCTGACACACTTAATTTCACGTGCCTATATATACATAATTATAACACCTACATCTTCGTTTGATGATTTCCGCAACAAAAAAATTGCTAATGTAAGTGACTGACTACGGAAAGATCATACATGCTCATCTTTAGTGTTTTATGATAAAATAATGTTGTAGCTTTCTCCAATGTGTACGAATGTGCTTAGGCGGTAAGCAGATCGAGTCTATGTAACAACGAGAGTTTGTGAAAGTAACTTTGAAACGGTGTAAGTTTACGGTGTTGTTTAAAATTAGGTATTCCGTAACCAGTTAAAAAACGTAAAATAGTTGGGTTATTGAATAATTCAAATGAAATCCTAATAATTACCGGGCGTTATGACAATCGGACGTATTTATATACTATAAGTATACCGAGAGCTTGAAAAAGTGCGATCGATTTCCTTACGTCAACGAGTCACGTGTCCCGGATAGTTAGTTCTATTAGTAAGTTCACGCGGGTCATACAAGGTCGAATGTAAGTGAAAATAGCGTTTATATCTACAACGAACAGGAAGCTTGAAAGAGAAGGATGAAAATTTCATTACAAACAGCATCGTGAATAGAGGATTGAATTTCAGAGAATGATGGATATTAGATAACACGTTATTCCACGTCGCAATTTTCCTCCATTATCATCCCCGTCTTGTTGAAAATTCTGCGCGTCGTCGACGTTGCAAATCTTGACCAAAATGCGTCACCTCTTAATAAATCTAGACGTATACACGTATACCTATACACATATAAGTTGAGTCTGCAGCTACGTCTCCGAATTGCGACGTATATCAGGGGTGTGTATAGAGATATACATACCTATATAGATATACGTGTTATTTCACATCACCTAGGGGTAAAGCAACCCAGAGATAAAAGCGCATGCGTTTGGGGGCATGGCACTCCCCTCAGAATTGCGCCGTTCGTTTTACTCTACAACGACAACCCTTGTGAGGTAGGTCGCTCAAGGCTCACAACCTTCTAGATTATTCTACCTCCGGGTCGCGTACACACCGAGGCAAAGAAAACAGAAAAAAAATCAGGAAAGGAGACGATACCACCGATCAAACGTCGCATCGCAATAATCTAATTGCGATTTCAATTTTTATTATCATCAAAGAATCAAATAACGCGATACCACGGAGAACGCGACAAAGTGCAAATCAAAATTGCCGCATGACAAAGGTGTGTTTGTGGTATAATATATATCAATAGTGATCGCTCGTATTAATTTTTAACTCCTAATTATCCTCGAACGTACTCCATTTATATTCCCTACCCCACAAGTCTTCCACCGACCTTGCATGAAAATTCACCAAGTTCGCGGAGAATAATCGACTAAAATCGATTTTCATATTTTTAATACACATCCCAAACACTTTTCTAACATATTTTCACGTTCTCAATTCCTTATCGTTAATTAGTGCGATAAAAATTGTCTCGATACGGAAAAAAATGAGAACGAAAAAAAACAAGGGTGTTTTGACGGGGCATCGCGAGGTTTTCCCCATGAGTTGATGTTTATGCCGGGAATCCGAAAAGTGCGCAGACTCGGGAGTGAATACCTATATCTATGTTTATCGGAGTCGTAAGAAAAAAGAAAAAAAAAAAAAATGTTCGCGATTTGCTTTACATTCAGCGATTTTTAACGTACGAATCAAATCCAAAGAATATTAACAAATGTAGTGCTGCAAGTGACGAAGTAAACCGCAGACTGAAATATGAAGTACATAGCGTTTGCATCCGTCCATTTAATTTCATATGTTTCAAAGTATATATATATTATCCACGTGGAAACGAAGCATGGCGTGCGCGTGTCTATTGATTTTGTGTTCAGCATCCCTCGAGCACAAACACTCTCTATAGAATCTTCCCTTTTCACGGGACTAGAATCAGGAACGAGGAGACACGCACGGTTACACCACATTCTGTATTTCTATGCGTTTCTCTACAAACAACAAATTAACGCACGCATGTGGAACCACACTAATGTTATAACTATTATTATTATCACTTTCATTAATATGGGTAACCGAAAACGAAACGGCACGTGTCTCTCATTTGGTAGGTAGAAAAATATACAGAGAAAAAAAAAATGGAGAAAGAAAAACGCGGCAGACTACCCGCTGCGAGAGAAACTCGTTAGCATTATACACATATCTATACAATGTGTACGCATTCGTAATTTCCGTGACAAATTGAGGTCTAAAATTGAGCACAGATACAAAAAGAAAAAACAAAAAAAAGCGGACGAATGGTTAAAGCATTATTTTTTTTTTTTTGCGGGAAGATATCTATTCAATTAAAATATTTGACTTGGAAATTTCTGCGATTAGTCAAACTAACGTTATCGAAATTTTTCGTGTAGGTGTAGGAAAAGCTGTAGATGAAATGTAATTTGAATACTTCGTCGAAGTTGAATATGTTCTTATATACTCGGGTATTTGAGTTACGTAAAGATGCTTGTACGTAACCACGGTTGTGAGTACGGAAAAGACAGTTTCTTATTTTTCAATTTCCCGCGGACTTATGAATTTTACATCGGAGCCACGGTTGGCAGTATCGATTTATTTATTCAATTTCATCCTGGTGGGCGGAATATCATACGGGGGAAAAATAAAACTTGCTTTTATGTAGGTACCTTACGATAAAGCACAAAGCTTGCGTACATAGGAAAATGATAATATGAAATTTATAGAACCGAGTCAATATGATGAAATTCGTGCAGCGATAGAGAGAGAGAAATGTCTTGTCCGTATCATTGTTGTATATGTGATTGTTTATAAATATTACTCGACGCACGCGTCGTCGTCGGTTGGCATTGGCAGGACTTTGTCGATATGGGGGAATGCGCGTTTCGTCCTGTGGGATTCAAGAATCACCGACCTTTGACGTGATATCGACACAAATTGGTCCGAGACATGAAACTTACAATCGAAGACAACCAACGTTGGCGTCTAATCTTTAAAGTCTTCGACCCACTCGGTATTACATATATTTTATGCAGATATTTATACGTATTGGCTAATGCAGAGATCAATAACTCGCTAAATGTCAGAGGGATTCACCTACCTTCGAAAATCATCGTTGCGATAAATTTAATGCTGCAACTATTACTCATCCAAATGATCCAAATGATGGTCTATAATCTATTTTATAGCTGTAAAAAAAAAATATCGATCGACGAATACATATTATAATTTCACCGATCGTGTTGATCTCCTGGTATGATTCACTCCCCCTAAATTTTTAGTTGCGCAGTTTTACTTTTGAACTTTGGAGTATGAGACGAAAAAAAATTAAAATATTACCGCTTTGAAACCTTTGGAAATTAATTACAGCGGCATGTCGGAGAAAATGTATTACTGGGGTGAAGAAAGGGAGACCGCGGACCCGGAGCAGACCTTTATCGAATTCAAAGCAAAGCCATCATCGGCGGGGGAATCATCAAGGACGATTCCAAAGATGGTGGTGTCACCTCCGCAGGGTGAGATAGCGGGCGGTGCAGGTAATCGAGGGGAAGATACGGAAAGGGGTGGTTGGGACAACAAATTGGACTTTTTGTTCTCTTGTATCAGCGTTTCCGTTGGACTTGGTAACGTCTGGAGATTCCCTTATCTGTGCTACAAAAACGGAGGAGGTAATGATAAAAAAATAATACAAAATTTTAATCAACATTTTAATCCATTCGATGTTTCGTAATTGACGATTATATTTTCATTTCTCAGGTGCTTTTCTCGTCACTTATGGAATCGCTATGATCTTCTGCGGGATTCCGATTTTTTTTCAGGAAGTTGCCATTGGCCAATACCTCGGAGCGGGTGGAATGACTCTTGTTGGCCAGCTGTGTCCTTTACTCCAGGGTACGGATCAAAGTTAATTTTCCTATAATAGATTTTTGTTTCTAATCAATGATATTTTTTAGGGGTCGGATACGCTACAATGACCATAGTATTTTTTCTGGACGTCTACTACTGCATCATAATTGCCTGGACCTTGTTTTACCTGATAGCGACATTTGCGAATCTTCCCGGTTTGCCATGGAGCGGTTGCGGTGAGTGGGCAAACTTCAGTGATCAGAAATCCAGCAATTTCCATATAAACGATCCAATGATCCTTCCATGCCTTTCAGGGAACTGGTGGAACACTGAGAGCTGTTTCAGTGCGGAACAAGTCCTGGCGGCAAAAGACCTAAACGAAACATCGTCTTCTAATCAGACTGTCCATCACACTACTCCTGTAGAAGAATATTGGGAGTAAGTTCACGAATACATCGATAATATTTTGATCTCGATCGCGACACGATTATTGATCTCCGGTTCCAGCCGGCGTGTTCTAGGAATTACTAGCGGGATCGAAGAAATCGGTGGAATGCAGTGGGAGCTACTGGGGTGTCTAGTCCTTGGCTGGTTACTGGTCTACCTGATCATTCGTCGTGGTCTTCATCAGAGTGGCAAGATCATCTGGTTCTCGGCGCTATTTCCTTACGTAGTGCTCTTCATCCTACTCGGAAGAGCTGTGACGTTGGACGGGGCAGACGCTGGACTTCTTTACTACGTTACACCGAGATGGGAGGAACTTTTATCTCCCGGACCATGGATCGACGGTGCCACGCAGATCTTCTTCGCCTACAGTATCGGAACCGGAGCTCTACCGGCTTTGGGATCGTACAATAAGTTCCATCACAATTGTTACAAGTTAGTAAATAATTACTTCGAATTCTTCTTAGCTATAAGATTAAGATTAAGCCGACTGTATTACCGAGTGTTTTTTCCCCTTTCAAGGGACGCTTTGATCACGTGCGTGGTTAATACCTTGACATGTCTGCTCGCTGGTTGCGTGACATTTTCTATTCTCGGCCACATTGCCATGGAACAAGGTACCGAAGTATCCGAGGTGGTGAAGAGCGGACCTGGACTGGTGTTTTTGACCTATCCCGAAGTCGTTCTCAAATTGCCAGGAGCTCCAATTTGGGCGATAATATTCTTCGTGATGCTGATAGTGAGGATCATTGAAATCAGTTCAGTTTTCTCTAGGATTCAGTTCACTTAGTTTTGTTTGATCATTTTTACAGATCCTTGGAATCGACAGCGAGTTCTGCATCGTTGAATCCTTCATCACAGGTGTCGTTGACAATTGGCCAGACACCTTGCGTCCGCATCGTAATAAATTTACCGTTGCGATATGCTTTTTAATGTTCCTAATGGGCGTACCGATGGTCACGCATGTAAGTGAATTTTTTCTAATTGATACCGGAAGTCGTTTAACAAGATCGAAGTTACAACGATATTTAAATTTCAGGGTGGAGTTTACATATTCCAACTTATGGACTTCTACTCAGCTAGCGGTATGTCGATCCTCTGGGTATGTTTTTTCCAGACGATTGCTATCTCCTGGATTTTTGGTACCCAGAAATTTTGCGATTGCGTTCATCAAATGATGGGAATTCGCCCAAATAAATTCTGGTACATTTGTTGGCTGGTATTTGCTCCGGTTGTGATGGCGGTGAGTCGATGTTCGAGTAATTCGATCAATCTTGACACGAGACTCCGTTGATCTACACACCAATTGTTTTATTCATGATTTTTTCAGTTCATATTCGTATTCCAATGCGTGCAATACGCACCCCTGAAGTACGGTAGCACTTACGAGTATCCCTGGTGGGCTGAAGTCGTCGGTTTTATCCTGAGCTTTTCATCGATGATCTGGATACCAGCTTACGCCATATATTACGTCGTTGCATCTCCGGGGTCGATTAAAGAGGTAATTTTTTCATTTTATTAACACACAAATTGACATATTTATGAACGACTCTCTATTTGTTTGTACTTTTTGACTTATCCACAGAACATCCTGAAGGGTCTGAAGCCGAACATAAAATCAAGAGCAAAGTTACCAAAAGGAGAAAAGTCGGCAATAATTCCGATGTCCGAGAGCAGCGCCGGTCTGATTTCTAAGAACAATAGTTTTTTGAATCAGTAACGAACCCTGAACCAGCCCGCAAGGGGTTCGCATGATTTTAGTGAAGTGTAATGGATAAAAATGTATATACATATATATAAATATTTATATATATTTATATAGATCTATACGGCGTGGGATTTCCGTCTTGCGTGGCACAAGGCAGTGATATGTAGTATTACTCGAATTTTAGCTTTATTTAGAGAAATTGCGCAGACCCGACTTCAGACGAGTTAATCGATTATCAGAAACGAGTCGTACCATCGAATTACAATGAGTTCCATCAACGGCAGTAATGATTAAAAAAAAAAACAAGAAAATCAACTATCAGAAAAATCAACTATACGCAATTTTTAATTTTAAACACGTTGTTGATATTATGTAAAGTACTGTAAGATATATAGTTCGAAGTCGCACAGTTTAATTACCATTCGGGTAATGGACCCGTACAGTTAATAGTAATGAGAATGATAATTGTTATAATAATAATCATAAAGAAAATCAAATAAACTGCGGAATCGCCGCATTATTTTAGTCATTTAATTGCAGTACGGGTTCCATTAGGAGTTTGTTGCTTATGAATATATTTAAATGATATTAAAAATTAGAACGTATATTAGGAGAGATTAGTTGTAGTCTTTTGGCTGTCGATCTCAACGAATTTGAAAGGGAGAAAAAAAAAAAAACGATTATTTCATTTCCAATTATTTACGCTGCGATCATAAGATGAAGAAGAAAAAATTTTAAGTTTCAATAATGAACTAACACGGTATTGTTCGTCGAAATCCGATCTAATTTTATCGATAAAAAAAAAAGTGGGAGAAACAAAAAATGAAAATATATACTCTTCCTGTACATAGCTGGGTAGGAGGCAGAGATTATAAATTGAATGCTTTCATATCCGGAACTTTGGCAATCTGGACTGAAAAATGCGTACCCATCTGTAGGACGTGACTTTTGTAACAGCAGTCGGGATAATTGAGAGCGAATTGGTTCCTATATAGGACGTAGAGATTGCATCTGTAGATCGCGTGACCTGGAGACGAGTTTCTCTGGTTGATGAGAACAATTGGTGGATAACAAATAACAAGTTTGACGTGACGGTCATGAAGTATGAATATGTCTTGTATTTAAGAAAAAAAAAAATATTCTTTTTTCCAGAGCTGCTTTCTCAATGAAATATTAATCGTATCCGTTGTCGTCGTCGAATTATGTACTGCCAATATGGGGACTGATATATATCATTAATTTTCAACTCATTTCTTTTCAACAAAATGCTCAAAAGGGATATATTCCATATCGCTGAATTAATCATGGGGTGATTCTAATTCTAATTTATTTTTCTATTTTATTTTTTTACGTCATTGATGTTTTTTTTCTCTAAGCGAAGGCGATCGTGCTCTGGATTTACGCGGCCAGGTTTCGTAGTTCGTATCTACGTATACTAGTAATGGATGTATATTGTCTATTCAATGTACAGTTCATATAATATATGGATATTATTGTAATCCTGATCAATATATTTTGTAGACATTGAAAGATGATACCCTGAATCTGAATCTATTTATTCTGATTTCAGTTTTCAACATTTTGAGGGGGTGGTTATTGGGAAAAATATAAAATAAAAGAAATGTTCTGCAAAAATTATAACTTCATATCTGACAAATGTAATTATCCCCTCCCTCATTTCACATAATATCCTATTCGACTTATCTTCCATTTTTGCAAATGGTCAAATGGTAGATCAGTAGAGTTTGCCGATTTGATCAAAAACTGAAAAAATCAAACATCCCATTCAATAATAAAAAAACCTTTTTCAATTTATGGGGTTGCAAATGCTAGCGCTGCTCTTCGGAATTTTTAGAACTAGTTGGGTTGCAGCAGAGCTGAGTATTGATTAAAGTATTTCGCTTGATTTTAGGCAATCTCATGGGATAAACCGGAAGCGTGACTTGTTGTAGCTACGTGTCAGTAAGGGATGAAGATGAATTAGTTCATCAGAATTCCGAGGGATGGCGCCAGCATTTACTACCCCGTGAATTAATGAAAAAAATTACCTTTTTTTTTATTAATAAAAAAGGTCTTGATTGATTCCTATAGGAAGCTGCGATATTTTTAGTCCAGAGATCGAAAGAAATCAAAGGCTCTAGCCTTTAAAAAATCTCCATTCTTGGTCAAAAGTCAAAACTTTTTCTTTCACAGCATTTTGATGTATTTTTGTGTATTTTTGTCTCACAATCAGACACACGATTCCATCAACCAAATTAAGCTAGGAGCGATATTTAACCTACAGTAAAAAAGTTGAAAATTTTTGGTCAGTCGTCTAATTCAGCACGTAACTTTGATTATTCTCGTGTATGTACTTCGGGAATCGTTGTTTCTGATTTCAATAGGGAACCTCGTACAGAATTTGAGTCTCGAATGCAGAAGGATCGCGCACGTGTTGAAGAATCTCCAGGCAATTTACCAAAGAGTCTATTGGAAGCGGAAGGCGTAACGCGGAATTCGTGTACTTTGGGTGAAAGAGAAAACGTGTTCTTTTCTTAAAATATCTGCCACAGCGATGACGTAACTTCTACGAGAAAAGTTCGAGTCACATCCGTACCGGAAATAGACTATTTTTCATAGTTTTTTTACACCATTTTCTCGAGCGAAATAAAACTGAGGAAAGGAGAAATCGAGTCAGGAAAGAAAAATGGCAAAAGTCAAGTTAAAAAGAATTCAGATCTGAAACCACATCTAATTCTCCCGGAAACTCGAGTCACCATTTTATATTTCTGACCACTCGCACGTGATTCCAGCCACCCGGTCAGTAATAAGGGCAATTTCTCAGCTGCGTTTTTCCGCACGTCCACCCAAGAAAAAAAGAAAACCAAAAAACAAAAATTAAATCTATTTAAGAAAAGCGATTTTTCTCAATCGCAGCTTTTTCGCGACGCGCGACGTAAAAATCTATCCGTTGGATCGAACATGATTCTGCTCTGTGAGTTCACCAGCTCCGTGATTTCGGCCGAATTTCAGAGCTCGCGCTAAGTTTTCATCCGGTCTTATAAATAATCCGATAGGATTTCTGCGGTATTAAATAATTGATTATTTTTTCTCGGTGTTAGCGCAAAGCTGTACCTACGCAGTTTACGCCTTTGATTTCCATTATGCATCTTGGGCCTAATCTCTGCATACCTATACCTATAGATAAGTATAGGTATATCAGAGCTGATGCTGGGAATGAGGGATTCGTTGGCTTTCCAAACCTTTTCAACGTCGAGGAGTGGGAAACTGGTTTTCCTTAAATAATTGAAGAGACATTAAGTATCGCATACCTATACTGGGCGGGTGTACACTTGCGGGAAGTCGATCGAAATGCCAAAGCTTTGAACGGAGCTAGTTCTCCGGTCCTTCTCAAAAGTGCTGTATAAACACCTAAACGGAATTATTCATCGTCTCGATGAAATTCAACGTTTTTGCCAGCTTTCAGTTTTCCATTTCAAAACGGTTTCTCAACAAAAAAAAAAAATATCCACATACATTTCTTTGACACCCTTATATTATTTTGTCTCAGGAATTGTTCTATGGATTGCATTACAGTTTCATTCGAATTATTTCAATCACACGTTCCAGGATAAATATCATATATTTTCCCAACGGATGTAAGAACGAAAAGGACGAGATGTTTGAAGGGGGTGTTTTATATCCTGGAACGGAATGAGATAGTATAGAGAATATGCTTTGGCAATATGACACGGAGGGGAAGCCTTGATGAATCCGTTGCCATGACAACTTTTTCGCATTACACGATTCTCTTCCCAATAATGTATTCAAGGCCATCGCATATATCGGGTAGACACGTTATAGTGCATAAAAGTTTACTTATAGCACAGTAATCCTAAGTACGCGTACATACGGTAATACCTTTTTTCGATAGTTACGCCGACGGAAACGGTTATTGGGTCATATTATCCATTATTGTGTTTGCACTATCTGAACAAACGTGCGGGGCTTGCGTACTTTACATCGATATTATCTGATTCTTTTATAATTTTATTACCCCGTTCCTATCTGTGTCGAGTAGAGGCAGTGTCATTTTTCTCATCGTCGGTAAGCAATTATTATTGTTACCCGACGTCGTTAGATCGTTGGAAATATCCTACGTATATCTGGTTTGACGCAACGTTTCCCATTCTCTATGTACATGTATAAGCCGCGGAATGGAAAGTCTAGAGTGTCGTACGTTTGGCATACCTGGATTATAGACGAATGAATAATTGATATCGCCATCGATTATAACGATATTTTTTTAATGAGGCCATTCTCGTTTTCCGAGGACCCTTCAAAAACAAATGCTGTATTAGAAACGGGATAAAAAAAAACGTTGAAAGAAAAAAATCAGATAATCTCATCGAGTTGGCGTACAGAGTAACCAATTTGCAGTTGCGGAAACAGAAGCCGATGCGAAAAATAGAAAATTCCAGCAAAAATCGGAGTCTCGTGTGCTCTTCGGGGTTTATTGAAACCGGACCTCTAAAGGTTACTAACCTTTTGAAACGCGATATAGGAAACAACCTCGATCCTGTGGTTAAAGTTATCTCGTGTTACGTTACAAGGAGTTCTGAGGGACACCGGGAAACACTGGGAATACACTTTGAATGAGGTCCGAGGTGTTCGTTCCCTGCGGTTTTAATCGCGTCTGCGGCATCCCTCAATAATGTGTTTGCACGCGGAGTTTCGTCCGTCTAACAATCTAACAAATGCGACATATATTCTTGTCGGAATTTCACCCCTAACATATTTTCACGCTTTGATACAGCGGGGGTTCCCTATAACAGGTGGAAATAATTTTGCATTAGGTGTATCGATGAATAATTTATGAACTTAATGATAAGGCAAATAATAATGTGCCGGGTTAATCCACTCTATCAACAGTGTACGTTACCCTGCGACTAATAAATATTACATTAGCTAAAAACACCCCCATTGCGGTTACACTGTTCGCCCAGGAGTGCCAACCGTACAATTATGCCAGAGAACACGTTTTATGTCAACAGATATATATAAAATGCCTCTGGATTTAGCTTGATTTTTTATTCTGTACCTACTTTTTTTTTTCAAAAAATCCTCCCGAGTCCCTACGGTCTTCGTGTCGAAGAACAAAACAGACGACATCGCGCGGTAAAAGTACTTCGCCGTAATGACCGAACGTTCCTCATACACATTGCATAAAACTTTTCCTTTGCTCGAACGAACTGCATTTTAGTACATCCGTCTCTCTTCGACAAGATAATCACTATATAGCGAGAAAATAAATATTCTTTATAAAGTACGCCCGGTTTTTATGATTGCGTAATTTTTTCTAGTCAAGGACTGCGGAGGGTATGATTTACGAGGGTGGCGAAACCAAAAGCTAACCGATATATTTTCTCAATTTTGTTTCAACGTCGCGTTGCTCGTGTCGTCGCCGTGGCTGTTGAGCAGATATCCTGTCAAGGTTTGAGTGGCCGTTGTTCTTCTCCATAGTCATCGGTTTGACAACACGGCGATACGTTATGAAAACGACTGATATGCCTCTCGGTAGAGTTTAAATTGATCAGTTCTCACGAAGCCCTCAAGTCGAGAGGCACTTCTATAATGTCGAAGGTGCGGCAGCGTCGCGTCGCCTTCAGCATCGTTTTGTGCCGTCGTCGGATACACGGTATGTGAAAACCTTGGATATAACAATGCGGTTTTTAGTTAATGAATTGAGATTTTATAATCGATGCACAGATTTTGGATTCGATTCGGAACTTTCGACCCGGATATGGTTGAATCACGTTTTCTACAATCGAATCAATACCACGAGGATTTGAGAATCAAAAAAGAAACAAAAGAAAAATGGAAATGGAAATCTATTTTTCCAGGTCTATGCATTCGTTTCTATCGTATTTTATTTTTTTTCCTAATATATGCAAATACCGGCGTAAAACTCGTAAGCTGCTTCTTCAAAGTGCAGAAAAACGAAATAAAAGAAAAGAGTGTACATGCTCCTCTAGGATAATCCCTCTTTCAGTTTTTCGTTTTCCATTGTATTTTTGTTTTTTCGTTTTTGTTTTCTCCCAGGTTACAGCCAGCGTTGGCCGATATCGAACTATATTTTCCTTAAAGCTCGGAAGCTCAGGGTCTAATTTACATGACCAACCTATGGAATATAGTATGTACAATGCACAGTGCAGTTATAGCGAACGATAATGTACCTGCAGCAACGTCATGTACACGTACCTAATCAAGGTTTCTCAACCATGACGTATAGTTTCCGTGAAAGCTATACCGACGTAGGATTGCATAATAACTAAATTCTACGCTACTAAAGTATTGTAGATGAATACAGTGGATAGGAAGAATATTTTACTCGGATACTATGGAGATCAGACCATTAAGATTACGTTTTTTATTTGTTTTTATTCCTCCCTCCCTTTCGTTTCTTTATCTTCCGTCATTTTTCCAGTTTAATGTTTGACCGTTTTCACATCCCGCGCTATTCTAGCTAGAGCAACAATTGTATTCAAAGCTTTTGCTATCCCTCTGGGGTAAGTAAGCCAGCTTTCGTTTACTTTAAGTCTTATACTTCCTCGTTTGTCCCTTCGCCCTTCGCCCTTCTCCCTTCGCCCTTCGTTCGCGCGTAGCCTTATATCCGAGCTTAACGTTTCCCTAGGTCCGTTTCTACATTAATTACGGTAGTTTCTCAGCTTACCACGGAGACAGAACCTCGAGCTTTCCTTCTGTTGCTTCGGCCACGGGAGAGAAAAACTTTTTCAGCTTCGACTTTCCCTTCTCCCCCCCCCCCCCCCCCTCTTCCCTCCCAATCTTCTCTTTGTGACCTCCCCAAACCCCCACTTCTTTGCACGCGCCTCGGGGGACACTCACCTATTAAAGCTCGCTCCATACTACCCGGTGCTTTTGTGCCTTTACAACCATATAGATATACAATCTCTACATCCCCTCCGTCGATTAGTATAAACAGATTAACCACCCGAGTGACCTGCAGCAAAAGCTCGCTCGGTAGTCAATTGTTGAGGAACATGTTTTCCGTCCCTATACAATACCATTTCGGGCACGTGACGAATTTATATAGAAGTTCTAATTTTGAGAGAAAAGGAGGAGAAGAAAAAAGAAATACATCGAACCGATACACAAACCGATATCGATTGCTGGAGTACCTTGCTTATATTCATTAATTTTTTTCAATCAAATTCTTTGAATTATCGTCTACATATTTTGTGCACAATATAGTGTATGTGACGATATGTTCTCTCGTGATTTTCAAGGTATGCTGCGCTGCGATGAGGGTAGAGTGATTAATTATGGAAGTCGAGCTTACGAACGGTTAAAACAGGTGAGTTGATTTGTTGATGAAATTAAATAGAGTGAATCGAGGGTGTTTTAATATTCCTCTCGTTTGTCGGGTAGCTGAGAGCCCCCGATATGACCGGGGGTATGCCTCTCACGTAACTTGTTCAGGGCACATAAAAGGGGGGAAAGATAAATTTAAAGATCAAAAATAGAAAAAAAATAAATATAGAACAAACAAAAAATGGTAAATAACAACAACGGCGTAACAAAAGCGGGGAACGAGAAAGCGCAGGAAAAAAAGCTCTGCGGGATAATATCGAAAACAAATCACGGATTACATTTTTCAAATAAGTTGGCGTACGCAGTGCACGGTTCGAAAGTACGAAGTTTATGAGTCAGGATTTAATACGGGAATACTTTTCACATCGTAACTTGGAGAATCGAAAGGTCGTAAACTCCATTTCTTCTTGTAGATATGATTCTGTGTATTATTTATCCACATTAAGTCAAAGCTCTCCTTTATACAAACCTCCGATATTTTCTCATAACTTGTTTCTTTTTTTAGCAATTATTTTTTCTTATTCTTTTTTGCTTTCTGCCAAGCTTTCTTTTGCTGCAGAGAGGATAACCATAACCCGAGGCTCATACCGTTCGAGAATCGAAGGTCCTATACACGTAAAAGTTATATGGAGATTTGAATTTTCTTTCAATCGCTCTTTGTATAAGATGGTAAAAGTAAAAAGGAAAAATAAATCATCTGAAAATAGATATTTTTCAATGCGATTTATATCACCTGAATTTTTTATACCGTTGTAAGGATATACGCAGCCTGTTGAAATTTACGAGAAAATATTGATGGTGGCGCGCCGGTCCCGGGTAAAATTTCTTTTTTTTTTGTTGTTTTTTTTTCCCCATTTTGCTGTGAACGTTCGCGAGTAGCCGAGGCTCGCAAAAATCGTCACGTATGTTTTTAATCCGTGCGAATTACGTTCACTTCTAGTTTCTTATTTTCAAACAGAGTCATAAAAATGTCAGAAGAATCTGTGATGAAATTATCCCGTAAAAATTGAACAACATTTATTTATATATCATTCGATTATGGTTCGACGAATGATCTGCACGACAACGTTTTATCCACGCCGTGTAAAAAGTTCTGTCAAATTTTTGACACGTCGAAATTTTTTTGTCGTTTCTTGTCAAGCGTGTCGAGCTGACTCGGAGCTGTCTCTTCCGTATCAAATATCCTCGCATTATTACATCTCCGTATAAAGCGTATCTGCAGTATATAAATTTTTATCACAAACCGAAAACACATTGTCGAGTGAATAAAAAATATAGAAATGAAAATAAAATAAAATAATCGTTCGAATGAAAAGTGACGGACGAGAGAGTTGATGTATCATACGGCATAAAATAGTAGTGTACGTACGTACAAATATGTATTTGATATGTACGAGATATTTCAGAGAGAAGTCTGCAGTGACAAACTTGCAAAACGAAGTGCGACGAATGAAAATTATTGTTCAATTATTCAGCGATATACCGTGCGTATAGGATGTGCAGGATTATCAACGCAGTGTTCGTATTGGTGGAACATTAGGAATACGTCCTTTATAACGAACGATCAGAATCAGAAACACGGAGAGAATTATAACCCGTGCAGAATTGTACGGATCTTTGTGTTAAATTTCTCCGAACATATCACCACCGTACAATATATGGTACCTGTACACAATATTCAGGGCTACAGTTTACGCACGATTCACATTATGCTCGCTTATTGTATAAATTGGCTGAATAATCACCCGAACCCACGCGTGTAAGTTGTATAGGTATGTAATTACACGTGTGTCTCTTACGACAAGGTACAATGAAAATACACTACACGACGTATTTTGAGCTTGAAATTTATACACGAGCTTGAATAGAACTTTCCAGAGTATTAAGGTGCACAGATAACGGTAAAAGGTTCACGAGCTTTTGCGAGTCGAATACAATCTAGGCCGTAGATAAAATGGAGGAACAGCTGCTGAGACCTGACTTTTCATAGTCATATTTTATTTGACAGTTCTCGAATCGTGGACAGTCGATGATATTATTTTTTAGGTCAGAATTGATATTTCCGCAGACCATACACGCCCGGGTCTAATAAACGTTACCGAGAATCGATTCAATTTTATTTCATATAACCTATCCCCTTGAATATTGCCCTCGGTGATTTTATTCGCCAGCCAGAAAGCGGCTACGGGGAAAGGATGTCATAAATTGTTGCAAGGGTCACCTGCTCCGCCATTTCTGACCTTGACGTATTTTGTTTATCTTATTTAATTTTTTCTTCTCTTTGAGGGATTTAATTTCCAAGCACTTTTTTGCACTTACGCGAGAACGGCGATGAGTAAATTATGTTATTATTATAACAGAATTTTTGAATTCTGAAAACACGATAAGGAAAATTGTTCGAACGATTTAACCTTTTTGTGCGGAATATTTTGAATAATTATGGCGGAAACCCAACGGCCGAGTATATACCGTAGGTACAATTTCTGCATCCCTTATAGTCCGGTATAAATTATATCGGAAACCCTTAGAGCTATACATTATACCAAGCTCTGATACATTTGCAGTATAATTTTACACACGGTGAGGTAAAATTTACAACAATTTGAAAATTCGTTAATAGCAAAAAGTAAACTTTTGAGCAAGGTTCATAAAAGGGTGAAATAAACCACTGGCTGGTTTAACCAACCCGTTTAAAACATTTCCCTTTATTCTCATTTATTTACATTATAAACAGAAAAAAGAATCTCATTTCTCATCTTTTTTATTTTTTTTTCACCTCATTCCAAAGGAAACTTAAGTGAGTTGACTTTGCTCTACCGTTTGTAGTTTGCCGGCTTTTAGCTGTAAGCTGCATATTCTCAATTCTGAGACAGGATTCGAAACCCCAGGAGCTCACGCTCGGTCCGCTTAACCAAAACCATCCCAACCCTATTCCGTTTGAAAAAGTAAAGAAAGGAAAAATAAAAAATACATTTATCTAGTCCGATCTAATTTGAGCAGAGAGTTTCCGCGCAGCTGCGTCTCGCTAGTTTGCACATACGTACATCGAATGTACATTAAAATGGATCGGTTTTTAATTATTTTAAGCAAATAAACTTTTTGTTTCATTTTCAAAATTCATTTTATTCTGACATCGGGATATATCATTTTGCGCATTTGTGGATCGATTGTTTTTTTTGTTTTCCTTTTCCGATCGATGCGCAGAAATTTAAATTTCATATTTTATAGACGCGGGCGGAGATTTATCGGAGACAGTATTGAAGATCGCGGAGTCTATGCAGAGTAGATTGTACGTAATACCCGTTCTCGAAGAAAAGAAGAGAATAATCAGATAAATAAGAAAAAAACAAAAACAAATAAAAAAAACCTCACGAGACGTATAAATAATGCAGAGAGGGTGTCTCGTACCCGACAACGTGACCTTTAACAATTTTGTAACGAAGTGCAGCATAGGGCGAAAACTAAAAAACTCTATTGTCCTGCGCGACACAACTTGCCGTACTAAAAAGTATGGCTGTGCACAAATGCATTTCGTAAAGAACTTTCTCAGGTATATTGTAAAACTTGGAAGTTGAAACTTGGGAATGCATGAATTTGGCTTAAGGGATCTAGTCTACCGGCAACGAGTTATTTTCTGTCATTCATCTATTTTTTAAAATTTTTCAGAGACAGAAATTTACTGATCAGAAAGCTCGAGATTTTTTTTTAATTTTTTTTTCGATCGACATAACCTCATTTTCGTAGCGATCAGGAGGCAATTATCGTTTTACCTAAAATGGCTGAAAACACAGGTAGTACCCGATAACTGGTTCTCGAGAAAAAATACGTTAGCTGCTGGGGATCGAGGTAAATGGATCATTCTCTCGTGTCGAGTATGATCGTGCAAAGGCCCAACCCTCAAGAACGCGATTTTCGAAAAGTTCGAACTAACCGGTCGTCCGTACCAGCTCGGATTTTTCCTCCCCTATTATACAATTATAAGTGCGGTACGCCGGCTGCCTGTTTCCCAGGGTAAAAATTGAAGTGGAAATTTTGATATGGAACGATCTGCAATCTACGCAATCTATGGTGATACCAGCTGTATTTTATGTTTTTGCCGCTAGAAAACCGCGATCAGAATGCAAAAAGGCAAAGGAATAACGGAAACTATAATATTAGTATAGAAAGTGAATTACAACCTGCAAAAGTTTGGTGTAACAACGCGGTGTTTAAATATATGGTGTGCAGTAAAACTGGCGAGGGGGTTGAAACTACTTCATTTTGTTAGAATTTCCGACAATTGCAACCGCGGCGCACCGCCAAAGTGACGGGGTGACTTGAATAAACTTTTCTCGCCATGGGATTATACGGCCAATGTAGCCGAACTCCAAACTACACATCCTTTCTTACACCTATAGCGATAGATCCGAGGGAGGAAGAAATATTGCACTCTTAAGGACGCTTTTTCTCTTTCATTCCTTTTCCCCTTTGGTTGCAATAAATTATCGCCGGTGTAACTCCGGTTGCGAAAGTTGCATCAGATTTGAATTGCTCTATAGGAATGTAAGTTTTTTTCGAATTATAGAATTTTCGTCCGTCTGTATTCGAATTCATTTGAAGGATCCGGAGTAGTTTTGCGAGCCGGTACTCGAGGCGTAGTATACATGGGGTTCTAGGGGGTTGGTCGGACAAGACAAAGCTCGCACAAAGCTGCGTTGGAATGGTGGTCGTATGAAAGTTTACAAGGTGGTGCACAAGGATGGATAGAAATTTGTAACATATATGTAGAGTGGTGGGTATAAAGGGGGAGCGAGCTTCAGGTTGCTCGCTGAGGGCTGAAAGCTGAAGGTTGAGGGTTGTGAGACCAGGGGTGGTTTCAGTATTGACCCAGTTGCCGGCGCAAACTACCTACGGAAGCTTTCGGAGTTGGCAGGAACGTAGAAGGAGGGTTGAATTGAAGAGAGACAACGAGCGCTGGCGCACAGCGTTCCGACGCCAACGCCGCGACGCCACCGCCGACGGCGCGCGTCTCCGATAGAACCGAGTAGGAGTCCTCGGGAGCACGAGGTCGTAGTTCGTAGTAAATCGGTCCTGAACCTTCCCTCCTAACACCGGTATAGTAGTAACTTGCTTTCACGCTGCGCGATGTACGACGTTTTCCACGCGCTCCAGTGATTAATATATATATATTACGTGATACAAAGGTGAGTGAGATTTTTCTTTCTTTATTTTCAATTCAATTCAAATTATTCATTCCTTTCACTATATCAAAAACCTAATTTCTTATCATATAATCAACATTATTCGTCTCTACACCCCTTCAAATATAATTGTACTGTGATACGATAAGTAAAATCAAATACCAGGCACATGAAAATTACTGCGTGGTAGGTCTGTAATTGTGACTGAATTTGAAAATTGACACTCAACTTCTTTTCTGTTTGTTCTTTACCTATTTTGAAAATTCCTAAAAACTTATTACTCTCTATGTTTATAGCTTCTCCTTTTTTCTTTTGTCTTTTTTATCTCTGCCTGGAATAACATCAGAGAGAGAGAATTGTGCGGGTGCCGTGAGACGCGTAACAAGTGGGTTCGTCATTTTCACGAAACTCACCCTCAAAGTTAAGGAGCCGTGCTCGACGTTACTTTTTTCCATCTGCTTTCTATCTCTTTCTTTTTCTTGATCTTCTTGAGTTTTCTTTTTTTTCTTTTCTTTTTATCTTTCTTTCTTACATTTCATTTCTTTCATATCGTGTGTGGAATTTTTATTCACTTCAGTGACAGGATAAAAGAAAATGAGATTGAAAAAAACAAAGAGAAATTTTTCCTTTTTTTTCTCTCTCTGGGTGTTTATGTTTAATTTGATCTAGCGCTCGGCGGTAAAAAGAGAAAAAAAAGTTCAACTCACTCACTCTTCGTGAGTTAAGTTATTTCATGTATAATAATATTTATCGGAGGTAGTATATCGGGTGTATATCTATATAGTTTCGTGGGTATAAGTTCGACTTTTATACTTGAAATTAGTTTTTCATTTAATTTCATAACGGACTCTCGGTATATGTATATATATAAATCTATAAAGTAAACGAAATGAGAAATTGGATCGAAAAATAAAAGAGCACGAACTTGAAAAGAGAGAGAGAGAAAAAATAAGTTCGACATTATATAGACGTAGGGAAAATTTTGAATAATTAATTTATTCAACGTGAACAAAGAAATTGCAATTCATTTTTACATGTTATAGCGTTTTGTTCTTTCAAATGAAATGGGTAAAAGTACGGCGACCAATCATTCGAAAATCTGATTAGTAACGTTATACCGGAGAGTTGATTTTAACCCGAATTTCCTATGGTACGTTTCTTTGTTCTCTGTACTACGCGTATAATGTAAATTGCCCGGAATTTAGCGGTAAATACCCAAGCGGCATGGATGATACTCTGTAGTTTTATTCGTATAACAAAGTTAATTACCGATTGACAGAAATAAATGGTGCGATCGATGCGGATATTGCACCTTTTTTTTTTATCTACAATCTCTTTAATCGGATAATTTTTATCACAAGTCGAAAAAGAGATTACCAATAATATTAATGATTCATCGTTGAATACCCTGCACCATGGATCAAAAAATAAATCAGCTGAATTTTCATCCAATTTTTTTTTCTTCACCCCCTGAGAAAAAAGTAAAAGCTCAAATTGTCCGATCCGAATAAAGGGAAAGCGCGGAGTATGCTTTGGATTTATTTGATATTTTTGATCTATCTTCTAAATCAAATTGCACGGCGATATCCCAAGGGGTTTTTGATATTACAGTTTCCACTTGAGGAATTCTAACGTTGAACTAACATCGAGTTCTTTTCATTCTTTTTTTTAACTCCCTCTCCTTAAAAAGTCAATATAGTGCCGACAGGGAAGTGCATTATACCGATGATGTCTATAAAATTATGTAAACACATATCCACTTATACTCTAACGTACGACACTTATTATTATTAATTTTTTTTCCTAGTTTTCCTTCAACACTCGAGATGAAATATTATATCGGAGCGTCGTCGCGCATCAGACTATGCGAGAATAACGGAGTGGATGTAAAAGTAGCGTTGAGTTTTTCAAATTTTTTCAACGAGTGGCAAAAATCAACCACAATTTTTTTCTTTTTTTAAGTGCACGTTACCAACCGCAACGATTGTAACGCGTTCAATAACAGCGAGAATATACGCTGCGATCCTGAAAGTATAATATATTCAGTCTCTTTGTCCGTTTTTCTGTACGCGGACTGAACGCAGAAAAGTAAAATGAATATCTACATTGATAAATGAAAATTGAATATCAGAAAGAGCAAATAGTAGATGAAAAATGGCGCTCGCTTTTCGACCCCTGCTTCTATCTGTTTCTGCTGCCGCTATACCGCGCTGCAGCTTTCGGATTATTGGTGGTAAATTTTTCACAATCCGCTGCGCGCCTTCATCCCCTATACTGTAGTCGATGAACAACTCTCGAGAAATATCTTTATACAGTTGCATGCTCGAGCGGAATTCTTTTATTTTTTTATTTTCTTTTAATATTATTTTCCGATATCTAAACTTACTTCTAGCATGAGAAGAATCTTACGCTTGATCTATACATGATACAATTTAGCTGGAAACTTGCGAGTTCGAACAAAGCTGAATTTATCGTGGCGCGCAATTCTCGCGCACACCTTTGTATCGCGTATGAGAGGTATTATAATAGCGGAATAATCTATAGCCGGCTTACCTACAATCAACTATAATTCGAAACTCTCATCTATTTACAACAGAGCCGGTGTTATTATACATCCATACTTGAAAGCTGTATCTTGCAAAACTTTATAATTGACTTTCGACATTTGATTCGTCTTGTGCTTTGAAATTTTATGAGTATGGATAAGTATACATCCACGTGTATAGATTTTTTAAATTACGAATATAAAAAGCATGAATATAAATAAGTCGACTTGTTTCCTACGAAATTTAAACTCGTTTATTACCCAGGGGGTTGAAAATATTCTCGGGTGTTATTAGCATTATCGGATATAATGTTGTGATTTTTGGTTTTTTTCTTCGTTCTTATTTTACGACCCTTACGCCTTGTCATCCGTAGTAAATCAATGTCACGTACAGAACCCTGGCGTTATACAGTTTATCGTTATATACTCGTAGCTGTATACAGACATATACAGTATATAATTGACCATTAGGCAATTATCACCCCCTGCAGGGTGTCAGACATTTAAATCGAAATTGAGAAATTCCGACTCTGGTAGTTAATTGCTAAGGACGTTTACGCTCGAATTCCATAATCGAGTTTTTTCATATTATCCATAAAGGCTCAGGATTGAAGCAAAGTATAAAGCGAAGCTAGTGCGAAATAATCATCTGCGACTTGAATTTGAGTAGTCAACTTTTTTTTTTCCTCTTATAAGACCGGACTTTGCGGACTTCCTTGCGTCTTTTTAACCCACTTTTGCTCGCGAACATCTGATTTCCAACAATCCGACTGCAGCAAAGCTCTTTCATCGTCGAAGATCTGATCCGAAACTGAACGAAAAGTAATCATCATTCATCTTCCAGTTCCTTTCGTTGCACAAACAGTTCTTGCATCCAAGCTAGTTTTGTGCCAATTTTTCCTGCAGCAATCGATCCCCAGCTGGCCCCTCGGAGTAAAGAAGAAGCGATTTAACCGAGCGCAACTTGAACGGAGGTCTGTGTATAGTACAGAAAAAAAGAAAGGAAAAAAAGAAAAGGGAAGGAAAAAAAAGTATCATTTTCACCAGGTTCAATAACGGGGCTTTCACGTAGGTGCATGGGTCAGTTTCTATGTGTTCATTAAATTTACTTCGTGCAACAGTTGAGTTTTATTATCCTCATGGTTCAATACGTCCAGATTCTCTGTGGGTAGAAAATTTATATTTTCTAGTTAATTACAGCTTCTGAGGTCAAAATGAATGAGGAATCATATTTCATCATATTTCATCAACTGCACTTCCGAGTTTCAAAACAAAAGACTTGGTCGAGAAAAATGATAAATTAGGGTGATTCTTACTCGATGTATAATTTTTCGTAGGTATAGCGAAAATTTTCGATTCGTTGAAAAAGCAGACAGTATATAAATAGGTAAAGAAAAATTGCCACTCGTCATGCATCTGTAGGTGTGCGATCGTCTGAGCTTTTTAGTCAATATCATCGATCTCGATGGAACAGCTGCTTTATTCAGGTTGTCCCGCTTCAACGTCGAGGTCTAAGAGTAAGCTTTATCCCATCAGACAGATCGGTTCGATAACTTCTCTGCTTGCTTTTCACGCTTATACCAGCGTCTGGATAACCACTCTTCCTCTGATCCCGAATTGTGCGGTTCGCTTTATTAACGCTTCAGGTATTCCTCACCTTTATGTGCTCCGCCTCGTGTCTCGTGGAATTTAGTACCGCACTATAGCTGGATTTACGCGCGAATCTAACCCTGCCGGATAAGCCAGCGGAATGGGCGTTATTTTCTATACATCCGTCAAATATCATCCCCTGGAAATCCGATGTAGTTGCTACCTACGATTTCGATCTCTCACTTGTTGCCCGTGCTACCTACCAATACACCTCCCCTTTTAACCGGAAAGAGATTCCCGTCCGAGATATCGCGTGCCTCACGCCCAGGATCAACCAGGATAGAAATACTCCAGCTTTAGCAATCGCTCTACATCCATATGATACACATGTGTAGTCTATTTCTTTCCCAGATTTCTCGTAGATTTCTATGTGTCGTCAGTTACCCGCGCGTCCGATCAACTGCGATTTCTCCTCGATTCGTCTTTTTTTTTCTCCTCTTCTTCGTCCCTCTTAGATTAAATTTACTGACCCGTTAACCGAAGATACCAAAATTCTCAAGGTGGTCGTAGAACAATTGGAACTGTGAAACTGCAGCGTTGCTAGACGTGTCCTACGATATAACTATATATACGTTTAAGTTGCACTTGCACGACCTGCTCCTCTTATTGCATCAAGTCCATAGATATATAGTTTCGGTGCGCGGCAGGGAGAACTTGAGATGCGAACTATAGCCGCCGCCGTCGTGGTTGCAGATCTCCTTGGAAGTTTTTGTTATATATTATACCTCATGCACCGTGCAATTGTTTCTTGAGAATTGTGCAACGGGGAATTATACGTACGACGCGATAAAGAAAATCTTGAAAAGGGTTGGAAGAGAATGAGAACTCAGACGTGAACCGAGAAAAAAAAAATGAACAATATATACTGATGAGATTTCGAGTTTCTTTTTCAGACGACTTTATCTTTACACATTCGCTATCGACGTTTATATTTGTTTGACACCTGTATTTTTTTTTGTTTTTGACAGTTTTATACTTATATACAAACGTGATCTGTTTGCTTATTCTTTTTTTTTTTCCAGGGACGTAAAATGTGTGCGCAGTCTCACAGCTCGTTCGGAACGGGTCTCAATTCCCCTTGACTGCTATAAAATTTAGTTAAACCCGGTAAAAAGGTTCTCGTGTTCCCGTACGAAGGTGAATGGCTAAAGGTGTTCTGGGGGACCCAAATAGTTACCGTATCAGGGGATCGTCTGACCCTACACGACTCGTGTGAGACCTCGTTCCGTATAAGTATAATATCGTAAAAAGTACAAGAAAAAAAAAAAGAAGAAAAAAATTGCAGTTGATTATAATCTGCAACAATAAATCAAAATTCCCATGGGAATCCGACGTTTTGGATCGACGCGAAAAAAGAATGCGAGATAGCCCGGTAAGATAATCTAGAATTCGCATTTAGAATTGAAGAAAAAAAAAAATTTCCACGATAGAAAAGTAACCATTGCCTCTGGTTGGTTAGCCATCTCACCTCGTGTAAAAGATGGAAAATAAGTCGTGGTGAAGAAATATGCTTGGCATCCATCAGCCTTTGTTCTCCAAGGTATACACGTAAATATATATAGCTATCTCTTAGGAAAATGGTTCACAACGCGCGCGCTTTTATTGCGTAAAGGTTATCGCGCGGTATAAAGGGTGCGGGGCGCGTTTATTACAAAAGTTTCTTGAACTGAATCCTGCAGACGATGAGGATAAATAATTTATGTGTATAATATATGTATATACCCACCCACACGGTATAAAGCTTTGCTCGGTACACTCGAGAGTTTTCTGTCAAAAGAGAGACCCTTTTCTACTGCGGAGTGAGGTTTATTTTTAACAAATTAAAAGGTACTCTGTCATGAGACGGGCCCCGAAACGGTTGCCTAAATCGTTGGCAATTAACGCCTGCAATAAATTTCCAGGTATATATATATATATTAGCGCAGATATATATTATATATTATATATTTTGTTCTGGGATCCTGAGAACTCGTGGGCACAATTACGATTATAGCCGCAGGATACGGTGGCTCGACCGTCGAGGTAATTAATTGCACGATGATTATCCTGCGAAGCTGCCTGCTATCCTATGTGCTGATGCGGTATTGCCGCACTTATTATTATGATTACATATAATACATCCATGGCGCGGAAAAATAATCGTTAATTCTCTTGCCGTACAACCCGCTCATATTATTTATCACAACATACATACATGTATATAGCGCATCCGATGAATCGACGATCGATTCATTAATTGAGTGGATTTTCGGTGTAGGGTAAATTTTTTTTTCCCATTTTTTTTTCGCTTTATTCGGGGAATCTGTGCAGGGAATATTGTAATGTTCGCACGGCAAAAGTCACGGGGGTCAGAATCGCGGGGGTTTCGGAGTTTATATATATATTTTTGCGAGTTCACCGCATAAACGAGCTACTCTCGGAATGTTACTAAAAACATTATGCAAAGTACGCCACTTTTCCTTCAGCCCGTTTTATCTTGTATTAGCATACACCAGTTTCGCTATTCGCGCGCATATACGCCACCCCCGTCGCTGCACAGCCGCATCTTATACGGTCTTCGCGTCCGTCTGGAAACAGAGAGTTTCATAAATTAAAAAAAAATAAAAAACTGATTTCATTGAGATAATAGAGATGGAATTAAAGGTAGAAAAAATATTCTCCCGGTCGACTGTATATGATTCGGTACTTTTACATTTACAGCTGAAATAATATAATCCGCGGTAAACTAAACCCGCGAATTAATCTTTTTTTTTTTTTACTTTTTACCGGATCTGTTGGTTTTGGTTATACCTTTTGTTTTTCTCATTTCTTTTTTCTCTTGTTTTTGTAGACTGCGAATTCAGCCCTGGGTGGTGGTTGTGGAGATAACTCGATTTTTTCAAATTAGTCGGTTGCACCCGGTAGCTGAGACGCTTCCGCGAGAAGATTGAGTGATAAATATTGTGCCAAGACGGAACCATCCTACGTAAACCCAAACCTTAAATGACAGTTTTATAGACGGAAGTATTGGCTCCAGGAAAACAGCCTGAGAAGAGATAATTATATTTGCCGAAGAGACTGAGGCGTTCAAATAATTTCAATAACACTCGAATTTTCCATCCACCGTTGCAGCAGCGCGCGGTCTGAGGACAAATATTTTAATAACCTAGCTAATTGTCTACACATCAGAAAAAGAGAAAAAAAAAAACCCGAAAGAAATAACAAGATTTTTCTATACCTGCAAATGTAAAGGTAAAGCGACAAAAGAGCTACTCAAGCGACATACTTCTTGTGTAACAGGTATAACGAGCGTAAGAGAGAGAATCTAGGAAAGTAATTGGTAGCAACACTTTGAAAGATGAAGAGGTACGTAGGTAGGCACGGTCCCTACGTACCTGAAGATGCGAGCCTCTTGCCTCCCCCGAGCTTAACTCGCACCTCCTGCAGCTTTTGTCGCTTTGTCGTATGAAGAGTTCTTATCGTAGATGCGACGGTCTGACGATGAACTGTAACGTGACAGTTTCGAGGTTTCTTAACGTCCCTAACTCGATTTGTCGAGCACTTAAACGCACCTACGAGATTACGTCTGTTTTTGGCGGGTATTATTTGAATTTATCACATCACTTGTGAGTTCAAGTGCAGAAGCAGCGGTGCAAATATACGGGAGGTTGCAACGTCGCAGCAGCTGAATCTGGATTTTTCTCGAGAAAATTGAAAAAAAGTAAATTGCATACGACATTCGAGGAAAAAGCACGGTGCGCTTTGGATGTAAGAAGTGCAACACTGTGCAGGATATGCACTTACAATTGTTCCATCTCTAAGATCTCTGCAGCAGTCTGCAAAGCGTAGTACGGTTATTTTATTTTTTTCTGTTTTATTTCATTTCATTTTTTTTTTTTTTGCTACACTTCAAAATAACACCTGCAGTAGCTCTTTCACGGCGCTATAGCGAGGAATGGCTACAACGTTGCACCCATTTTTATTGCTGGTTTAAAAGTAGGTATCATAACGTTGGTAAACTTTAAGGTGGAGATAAATCTCTGAAAATGTTTCATATACGTTTGCACGATTATTTTACTCGAAAAGCGCATTATAATGCTTTCAAATTTCCACCCAATGTAACGTAGTTTGCATATAAAAATGGCGTTCCGCATGTAGTAGGTATAAATTTGTATGTGAAAAGATTTCACATCATGTTCCGGAATTATGTCACATTCTCTCTACCCCGGAAAACGATAATTTCATCACATTCTTTTTTATTTATTTCTTTTTTTTTTCTATCACTTTTTCATTTTTTTTCCCTCCTCTCGCTTCTTTTCGACTCAAAAGTTACCTCGTGCGAGAGCCACGGCTGCGGGATATTGTGAGAGGAAGTAATTCACCGAGTTACTTTTGCGGTTTGGTTGAGAAAAATTGAAGAACATTAACCAGTTCGCGAATATTTTCATACCCTGCAGTGTAAAAGTTCTTCTTCTTCTTCCTTCTCTTTGTCTGCGTTTTTTTATTTTTATTCCTTCTCTCTCTTTTTCCTCGCCTTTCCAGGGGGCTGGTAGTATACCTAGCCAAGTTACTTTCGGGCGGTCGATGAGGAGTTTTCGATGGGCGCGGAATCGTAGCCGGTAGATAACAGGTGGTCATCCGGATCAGTCCGGGGTCTATTTTCTTCCCTATTACTCGAACGGAGTTTCTCTATCCAGTTAATAGTCGCGAATAAAATACCCTTGGAAAGAATCCAACAGCCGGTGTGTATCACGTGTCCTAATGGTTTCGGAATGGATAAATTTTATTCCCTCAAGAATACGAAAGACCTGGAAGCTTTTAAAGATCGTCGATCGTTTTCGGGTTCCGCGTCAATGACCACCGATATCTTCGACCCGCTTCCGTAACTCGGTTTTATTCCAATCAGAAAACCTTATAAGAGTTTTGGTCCCTCGTGGCCTCAAAATCCACCTTTTGTACACCTCTGCGTACCGGTAAAAATCCTGCGAGGGTGTTTCTGGTAGCTTAGGAAATTGGAAACGAAATTATTGCGTTGTAAATTTCGTTCGTTTTCGTCGCACGAAATCGTCAATGGAATCGATAAATTCGATTGGATTTAGGACGGAAAGGAAAAAAATAAAATAATGTACGACAAATGTATGAGAGAGAATCGTCGATAACGACGAGCCTGGATAACTAGGTACCTGAAATGAATACGACCACGTAAATATCGCGTGACGAAGTTGGACAACCGAAAAGACGTGCTGGAGAAGGAAAAGGAAAATACACAACGAAGGGACAAACTTTTTGACCCGATACAGGAGGGGAATGAATAAAACAAAGACGAATTATTATATTCGGGGGTCGAAGTGGCTGCAGGAGACTTTGTGGATACCAGCCGCACGCCACATCGTAATCTAATTCGTTGTCACCCAACGTTGTTACATATCTATATTTATACATATGTATACACGTAGGTGCGTGCATAGCCGAGATAGTGTCAACGAGGAAACGAAAATGGACGGTATTTGGTAATTGAATGAAACTGTAACGGCAACGCTAATCTCGTTGCCTAGCCGTCCACCTCGGCCATTTCGTGTTAGAATTATACGAGAAAGAAAATACCGTGCGCGGAATATACTTTCGAGTTTTTTCTATTCGCTTTTCATTGCTGAATTAATCGGAGATAAGATCAGCGGATTTACGTCTCATTTTCATCCCCTGCAGATAATCTAGCCGGTGATTTTCTACAGGTAGCTATATAATATCTACGTGCTCGATGTACATTTCGAGTGACACGTTGGAGACAAACGAGCTTTGCCCGCTGCACGTACCCGGGCAGGAAGCTGCCATCCTCGGAGATAATTTTCCCGATTGTGTGCGTACTCCCTTTTTAGTACATCGCTCAGATACCTTAGTATGTATATAGTTGTGTACTCACATGTTCCAACGCTCGGCTACAATACCCGGTTTTAATTAAGCTAAATGTACCTGCCGGGACATCTTGTACGTGATGCCCGTGCCTTCAACGAGCATAAACAACATCTCGAGGATTGGTATTAAGAAAGCTGTCATACCGATTATGATCCGTACTGTCACGCACGATGTACATTAAAAACTCGAAATAACTAAGTTTAGTTGAAAAAATTCATGCACACGCTTTTTTCGAAAATTCTATTAACGACAGAATACGTGATTATCGCTCCGTTAAGCTGCTTACATGAGCTGTCCGGTCCGAGAAAATTTATTCAGTATAGCGTGTGTCGCAAATAGCATAAGCAGAGAAAAAAGGAGACATGAAGTTAAACGAAATGTGATAAAAAAGAAATCTGAACCTTAATCAAGGTTTCAAAAGAGATAAAGGGTGTGCAAGGCCCTTTTTCATTTGCTTTTTGTTTCGGCGTATTATAAACCGCGCGTTAATCAGTTCGCATGAGATTCGTCTCTGTGCGTTTATCACACGACCTGATTCAGGAGTTAATCTCGCATTTGTGTTGCGGGTGAAGTTTTAATAAACTTCCTTCTTTTTTTTTTTCTTCCACAACAAGGAATTTAGCAAATGCGGAGTACAAAATGAGAATGAAGCTTTTGTCTACAAAGAGCAGGTTACGTGTCATATACATATTTAAAGTTTGATCCGTACCTGTACCGGTGATGGAGAATGAAAAAGGGGCGTTTAATAAATTAGAGAGTTTCCAAACCAGAGCTTTTTTTTTCTACGTTTACGGTACACGTAGGCAGACTGCAGAATACAGAAAAGCTCGGCGCAACTAGAAGAAAAGCAGCAAATGCCAGAAACTTGTAAAAAAAAGCATCACGTAAAACTTTCGCGTATTCGACTAATAAAAAATTGAGTAGCTTCCTTCCGGTTAACCGATGCGCATGTAGATACATATTTTTTTTTCTTCTATATTTATGTCACCGTCGAGAAAACGTAAAAAATAGCAGAAAAAAAATTTGGCTGGTGAGAAAACGAAGCAGGAAAGATTAAGAAGAAAAAAATGATGTATTAAAGGGTTAGAGCAAAAAAAAAATTGTTAGCATTTCTATAAACTACCTTCCGCCTGAGGGAGTAAATTTTTCAACAATTCATAACGATGTAGGTTTTTTTCCGTTCATGATAAAACTTAATTCATAAAGCTGATGAGATTTTCGTGAGCGGGCGCGGTGTCAGTTGAGTTTGATCGTTCGACGTGTTGCTCTATGGTTTCTAATTTCTCTGTGGAACTCCGTTCAACTGTACCTTGAACGATTCTTGATTGGGGCGATTTCTCAGGGAATCTCAGAGGGGTCAATAAAGTTCCAGTTGGTTCGATTGACGGCGGTTCAAGGTTTGGATCGGAAGCCTTCATTCGGTTCATCAATGACCCATTTCTGACGTCAGTTTCCGAGAAATTTCTAGAGTTGTGAAACGCGTCTATTCACGTCACGTTCAGGGTCTTTGTCACTCTAGCTATGTATAGGTATAATTCGTATGCAACCGCAGACTGCAGAGTATATAGATTTCCATTCGATTCTGCATTTTGCCATGGTGAAGTGTTTCCCGTCACGCTTCGTCGACGGAAAATCCCCGAGATTAAAACGTGCAGGTGATCGCGAGGGCGGGGGCGGAGAGAGGAGGGAGGAGGGAGGAGGGAGGAGGGAGGATTAAAATCCAATGCATGTATAAGATTTGCACGGGTTGCATAGGTGCAGTGGATTAAATATGTAATCTTTATAATAATAATAATCGTATAGAATGTAGTTTAAATTAGGTTTGTTCTTCAGATAATTCAGCCAACCCCGAACGACTGGTACGCTCTGATCTATAGTAATAAAGTGCAAACATCATATAACCAATTAGTAATTACGTCCAGACATCGTTATGTAATCTGGTATATTATTACGTTTGTCCCGCGCTCGTTTCTGTTTGCATCGAGTAAATAAAATCGATCGAGCTTTGGTAAGCTTCTACCTTATAAGAGGTTTCAACGATCCACTCTCTAAATTGCGGCATTACCTGTATTTGACGACGATTATACTAGCTGCAATTCATGGATCTTGAGCGGGATGAGATAAAAATGAGAGATTTTTTTATTAAAATTAAAATTAAAATTTATGGATTGCCCATTTACCTCATTTTTATGACTGGAATCAATCGTGCGAAAATTATAAGTGGCGATATAGATCTTCGTCGATCTTATCCGTTGCATCTTCATTTCCTGGACGATTAGACTCTGCGACGATTTTCCCATCGTAATATATAATATCGCACACGTGTAATGCAACAAGTTTTTCTCCGGGTTTTAAATATTTAACGAGTACGTATGATAAGCTCGCATGTTCGCACGAGATGCTGAAATAATCCCCGTGAAATGGGATTCGAGGGTTTCTGCAACCGCGAGTAAATAATTAATCCCTCAGTCGGTAGAGGCAATCGCGAAATACTTTTTTGGTCATCTCTTGTTTTTCAATTTCCTTTTTTTGCTTTTGGGAGGGGCAACCGGCGGTATAAAAAAATTTGTCCAATTTCTGGTTTAACGTAGCCGGATATGATAAAAGTTATAAATTTTTTACTTCCACCGATAACGAAAGCAGGCCCTGCACTCGCATGAATTAGCTAAAGAAGATGATTTCTGTGATTTCTCGTTCTCAGAGAATCAATTTTTAACGCTGTTGTATAACTCTAAATTAGGTATAACTATGTAACTGAAAACATTTGACGAGCGCATAGTCGCTGTAAATTAGTATAGTGCAGCTGTGGGTTGAATCGCTTCGTAACACGATCCGCAAGTTTGAGAGTAAAAAACTAGAGAAAAAGAAAAAGAATTACAGAAATTAAAACGTTTGAAAAAAAAAGAAGAAGAAGAAGGAGTAAATAAATAAAATAAAACAGATATATACGGTCTGTACATAGTACGCGTTGTGTGAACGACTATGGAACAAAACGGTGGAACAAACGTTGAAACCTGTACAGAACTCTTTTGTTCGCAATAGACGTGGATTACAAAAAGCATCGTACCTGCTGCTGATGCTGCTGCTGCTACTTTTCCAGGCATTATTAAAGTCGGCTAACAACCTCCAACTTTTATAAAACTTGCGACTTCTACGGTGTTGACAGTTAATCCGGATATGCAGTTCAGCCCATGCGGTATTATAACGCGTATAAGCCACAGACACCGCGGTAGTATAATTTCGCTCGAGTGTCGCGTCTTACACATGGCTTGACTACTTTGAAATAATTTTTTTTTTTTTTCTCTCTTTTCATATTCACGAAAGACTTGTCGTATTTGATTCTTTCTCACCTCAAACAGCGTTTGCCGCACGTACCGGGTGAATTGCCCTTGGGCGAAGGGAATAGCTGTACAGCTTTTTTTATATTTGAATGATATTTATTTATATTTAGTTTTTTCTTGGTCTTTTTTTTGTTTGTTTGTTTGCGAGTGTTGGTTTTTTATAAAATATACATGTATTCGTGATGGTTGACATCGGAGTGGTGAGACCACGCAAAGCGATTTCTTGTAGGCGTGGAGAAAAGTATATCTATACATTGTTTTATGAAACTGTTAAATGAGTAACTACCCCTAACTACCCAACCGAACGCACGAGGGATCATAAATACCGAGAAACGCGTTGATAATGATCCTCGCAACGTGACTCCAAAAGAAAAAAAAAAGAAAAGTTGAAGCAAAAAAGTAAATAAAAGACTTAGCGATTATATATGGTTATTTTCGCATACCAGGTCGGATGACAGATTGCCTCGCGTATTATACGCACATATATTCATGCGTTTATGTGTAGCAGCTTCCACCAAAAACCTCAAATTTACCTCTGTCAGCGTCGAATGTTACCCGGTCAAATTTCCCTTGGGCTTAAGGACTGGGGGCGGACCGCCTCCTAACTCCGTCCATATCATAACGTATAACGAAGCTTCTTCTAATTCCTGATCAAACCAGGGCCCAAAGGTGCTCAAATTTTAACGGTATACAACCCTCCACCACCAGACCTTTTTACCGAATAGTAATTAGGCATAACTTGGCTGTTCTTGATTTTTCAAAACCGTTCCAGATACGATGATAATCCCTCATGAGTTGTCTATTCATTTTTTCTTTACCATAAATCATCACGTCGAATAAATTATACCACGTGACAGCTGCAGCTGATTTGCATGGTATCTAAGTCGCATAGTTACAACTTTCTTCACCCACTAAATTGAATTTTAGTAAGCTCCGCGCGTGCGTTTGAATAGCCGTCGAGGGGTGAAAAAATGTTTCCGAAGATTCTCTTTTTCTCTCACGCGTCGAATTAGGTCTCGCGTATATTCCAAATTTCTCAAAAACACCCATTCAGCGTACAGAATTTGAAAGTAAAAAAATAATAACGCTGGAAAACCGCGCGTACTCTCCACTACCTTGCACTTCGCCGTTCGTCCGACAGTAATTTATAATTATCATCATTATCGTTGCTACACATGACAAGTTCATTAGCGTGTTTCAGGCGTACGTATCAAAAGTATACATTTTCGTATAGAAATTTTTTATTCTCACAGGCGGCCCCCATAATTTTCGTCGTTCATTTATAGGCACGTGTACACCTAGTACAATCGATCTTGTTCTTGGGACACATGACAGGAAACACACGCTGTTAGTTCGCCGTCGCTTTCGAAATTATTCATCACTTATCGCAAGCTGAACGAGAACGGTAAAATTGCGGTGAAGAGTATGGTAGAAAATATATACATACGTGTACATCTGGAATAAAGACGTCTTTGAAAGAAAAGTTTCGTTTTTTTTTCTTTTTTTTTGTTGCTATGTATGGAACCAATTCACAAAGCTTTCTTCGTTTCGTCGATTCAGCACTCGTAGTAATTTTCTCATCAAACGTCACGATCGTATTATAATACGTATTATATCACGAGCATAGGAAAAAAAATCGGACCCTCAACGATTTGGCGATTCTTTTTTTTTTTATTCCACACCATGAGGATGACGGTTGTTTTTTTTTCACCGTCGATACTAATTGTAGGGTGCAGATGCAAATAGTGCATCGATAAATAAATGATTGCAATTACTAGAAAATGTTTAATTTTAAACTGCTCCGAAGTTTGCGGTAAAGTTTTACCTGTTTATAATCTTTCGGTTATTATACACAGCGTATGCATGCATATATCATGCTTTTTAATATCACTAACAAGCTGAGACTCACATTGCAGACGGAACAAGATTATACGTGAATTATACACAGGAAAAAAAGAAGATCGCTAACCGCGAAGAGCTTAAAACTAAACTTCATCATTTTCTAGATTTTGCATACATACAGGTATAGGTATATGCAAGCCCCAGTGTCTTGCGATGTTGTTCCCCAAGGCAACATTCTGACCCGGAAAAAAATTATATGAGAAAAAATAAAAACTAACGAAAGCGTTTCTCTTATAATTCTTACCTGCAACTTATACTATACATCGTATAACTTTTGCAAATGATGAATATTCATGAAGAATGTTAATTCTGAATTTTATAAACGGTTATCGATACCAAATGCTTCTCCAATTTTGCGAAATTGAATGTACCAAAAAAAAGAAAAGCAAAAAATAGCGTGGATCGAAGAACGAAAAGCTCGGTCGAAGTCGCGTGCATTTTTTTGGTGATAATTTTTCTTCAGGTCGTAAGTGTGGGTCGTTTGAATTTTTTTTTCTTTTCCTCTCCTCGACTAGAGCAGCGTATGTCCTGTGTAAAGGTAAAAAATAGGTTGGGAAGGTTCATGCGTGTCGCAGCGATAAATTTGCAGGGATTTTACGTTATACGTATACTTTTGCATATTTCGTCGAGGCAAACTTCCGCATTGAGATTGACAAATTTCGAGAGAAATGTAGAGAGAGAGGGGTAAGAAAAAAGAAGGAAAAAAGAAAAAGTTTAAGGAAATAAATAACGCGGTTTATATACGCTCTCGGGATTATAAGTTATACCTCATCACATCTGTTTTCTCGTAAGTTTATTCGATGCGGTTGTGCAGTGGTGTGTATCTGAGGTCCAATTTATCGTAGCTAAAATTATATAGTTTTTTGGGGAAAAAAGTTTATGTCTCTCAACCGCGCAAGCCGTGGGAACGAAAAATGTGATCCGTGAATTTTATATCGTATACGTATGCATAATGGCGTGATTTTTATATTTCGAGGTATTTTCCTCCAAACTCACTTTTCTGGGTTTTATGTATTCTGCGAGATTTTCAAAGAGTTTTTTTACAACGGAAGAAAACAAGAAAAAATAAGTTACAAATAAATGAATAAATTTGTTGAAAGAAAAAAGGAAGATCGTTGAAACGTATAAAATCTTCTGACCACATATTTTCACTTCAAATTACCCCGAAAGCCCTTATATTACACCACGGTATTATATTTCCTAAAAAAAATAAAATATAGGTTTTTTTTCGTTCATCCAAATTCGGGGAATACAAATTACGGAGATGATAGTATATGTGCCAACAAAAAGCTCCCGTGGGTGTATTTCGAGAGGGGTGAATTTTTCGTGCTTATATACATTTGCAAATTTCAACTCTCACGCCGGTTTTTTACATTTTCTTTTCTTTTTTTTTGTTTCTTCTGACATCGAATGTTTGAAACCGCGTGAGTATATATTTTATGCTATCTGCATAGCTTCACGCCGCGCCGGTCAGGCTATGTACCTATGGTATATACTTTAACATATTTATATTCAGGACCTTGCAAAGTGGACCTCTAGACCGGCTTTACATATATGATTCAGCAGCTCAATGCTCTGTAATGCAGAGCGGTGTGTATTTGGCACTCGAATTTCAAATAGGAATTCAAAAATTCAAGTCTCCGTATATCTATGTAGTTTCTATCTTTACACCTGCACCGCATGCTCGAGAGCTTTTTCCAACTTATAAAAATAATTTCATCATTTCCTTTCAAAGTTTGTAGATATTTTTATAGGTGTGTACTTTCCGCAGTTTATACCGTGAAAACGGATCGGGAAATTTCGAAACGAAATAGTGTCGGGGAAGTTATCAACGAAGAAAAAAAAAATCATTTTTTTATTCTCTCGAACCACTCGATCTGGGTTCGATAGAATTACAGCGTAAACGTTGCACGAGACAGGAAAATTTCATCGATCAAGGAGAAATTTATCGTAGAAGTGTAGAGGGAAATTTAAACGAGGGAAACGAAGGCGTCGGTGTAATTTTTATGTATAGTTTGCTAGGTAAACCGTATTAACGATCGACCATATACGCTTTGGCAAATGGGGTATGAAAAAAGGGTGTGGAAAATTAAGCGCTTGAACAACACTCGTTAAAGTAGTCACGATCAGGATTATCCTGATCTCTCGATAAAGCAGGATTTTAATCAAAGACGAACCAGAGCTTGCGGCGTATAGCGAAGAAATGAAATCCGATCAATTTTCACCAATAAAAAATTGAATATTGTGAGAACTGGGTGGTTTCGAGTCACGTTGTGCTTTTAGTGGCGACGCCGTAACGTCGAGGTCAAGCTAAAAATCGTCGTCGGACGAAGGCTGCTTTCGGTGACGTAAGCGTGTGCTTGTAATCTATCTCTCTCCTTTTTCCGTTACCGCGATTCCTGTTGTTCGGCTTTTCCGTTCAGGGTAGACAAAAATAGAAGGACAAAAAAATCTGACCTCACGGAGGAGGTAAACGGATCTCCTGTAAATGCGAGTAACTCTATGGCCATTGTACTCGGGCGGTCTCAAATTACTTTTCAATTTTCCTACGTAATTAAAACAGTATAAGGCGGCGTTAATTGGTGAATTTTACAAATCAAGCAGCTCTGATTATAATTCCCTTCTACGTGAGGTGTAATGGATTTCGACACAGAAGGTCAATGAAATGTGAAAAAAGGACAAAAAAAAGAAGAAAAAAAAGAAAAATGATTCAATAGAAAATTTTAATTCTCATGAATTATACTCTAAAGATGGATCGTTCTTTGCAGGTGGTAAAATTCAGACTTCTTTTTATTTCCATAGACGTTATCTTCTCTCCGGAGCATTAATCATTGAAAACAGAAAGCTTCCGAGCGGCGAAGGAGGATTTGACGCAGATTTCAAGTCATGCGAAAAAAAATTGGAGAAAAGAATAAATAAATAAAAAAACAGATCGGAAAGTTCGATCGTTTTATTTCGGCATACATTTGCCCTGCATTGTGCTGCCTCAGGGATTCTCTTGGTTCAGATTTTCAAAAACTCCTGCGAATCGTTTTGACACTTGAAAACCCTCTTGAAACCAACCGCTCCTTGAACATGACGATCTGATCGTCTGCACGCTTAATAAGATTATTCGAGGATTAAGTCCAGAAATGAAAATTAAAAAATCGCTGACGTGTGGCATAAATGTTCTTCGTACTTGCTGATTTATCAATTTATGGAATATCGAAGTCAAGATAAGAAAGAAAAAAAAAAAAAAACATAAAGTTCACCGACATCTCTTGGGTTCGAACCGTTTCTCACTTTTTTATAAAAACCTCATTTGCTCATCTTTTTTTATCTTTCTCTTTTTTTTACGCGGGTTTTGAACTACGAACTCTACGAGCGCCAGCGTAGCTTAAGACGGGCGATTCTACTTTATTAACAACAAAAAAAAAAAAGAAAGAAACTGTTATATATCTTTTCCATCGTGTTTCCGTTCTCCAAGCTCCGGAAAATTCTCTCTTTCCTTTACTACCCAATAAACTTTACGTTTTCCCATATTTTATACATCGTGGCCATTTCATCAGCTACTGCAGCTGGTATATCTATATTGTATAAATAACATAAACATATTATTTCTCTTTTCCCAACTTTTGCTTCAAAGTATCTTCGCGAAGCTCTATGCCAACATCTTACACGCTCACCACACCTCGTTGATACGCCGCTTCTTCTTATTCTCATCAAATCCTCGTTCATCTTCAACGGCTGCTCTTTATGTATTACTCATTACAATATTCTTCCTCTAGTTAGGAAATAGACCGCACGTCTCGAAAAAAAATGTCCGTTCAGATCCGTACCAAAAAAAAAAAAAACATGAAAAAACAATCATCAGGAATCAACGACTGATTAAATGAATATAAAAATAGTCCCTATCGATACTCAATTAAATAAGCATGAAATAAAATTTCGGTGCTACAGAAAAATCATTATACATTTTGAACGTCGCAGCCTGAGGGGGGAGAAAAAAAGTACCCCTCGTTTTTCGCCAAGTAATTAGAGATACTCTCGAGGATTCATCATCGCCGTAAAATTTGCAGACCCAAAAATAGATATGATTTTCAATTGGAAGTTAGATATTTTTGTGCAGTTTTATATTCATCTCCGATGAGATTTATCCGTTTATCGAACAAGTGGAATTTATTAGAGCGAGCTCTGTATTATCGGAAGAATTTATGAGCGGAAAATATATTCACGTATATATGAAAATAAGGAAAATGGTTCTGAGTAAACTTGTGGATCGGTTACGTTAGCTGCGGTTATCGTGCGGTGTATAGCCTCGATATTTTAGACCCCTTATGTGAAAGGAATATTACTGCATTTAACTCATGTGCTGCAGCCGCATATATACATATCGTATACTCCTGCGTGCAAAAACCATTTAACAGCATAACGTATCGTCGTTCTAAATCAGATGGTAACCTCGGAACTTTATTTGAAACCAACAATTTTCTTAGACCTATACTAGCTGGTTTCAGGTTGCATTTTATCAATACCTGGTTCGGTCTATATACTCCGCATTAACGATGAAATTCGAATTGGAGTATTAAAAGTTGAGAAGTTATTTGAACTTTTGTAAAACAGTCGACTCTCGATTACGATCACGATACTGTTGATATATATTACACAAATAATGGTGGAACAGGCATACGAATTAGATTTTATCTTCGGTATTTTAATACCCCAAGTTATTCGATCGATATTTTTTTTGTTTTTTTTCCAAGGGTACGGAACCAAAGATTCCACGTCGAAGAGGCGATAAATAAGAATGTTCAACGAGTTGCGTGCGAGGAAGGTTTGATGCAAAGTATATGATATCGATTTTGACGTGCGTCTGTCAGTTTCATGCAGCGTACACGATATCGGGAGCGTGGCTAATTGCCATTAAATATACCAAAGAGATGCGCGGTTACCCTGCAGTAATACGATGTATCAATTTCATTACGCGTTACGCAGATAGTAATACCTGCACCCTCCGACATTCGTGCGTACGTCAGAGTAACCGATACCTGCTGTGCTTTTCTACTTGAATAATGAAACCCGCCATTGCCAGAGAGAATAGAAAAAGTTTAAGAGATCCGGTGATCTACGTTGACTTCTCCGCAAAGTTCGGATTCTGAAACATTTATTAGACAGAAAGAGAATTTCGAAGAATCTATTCTGGGATGATAAAGAAGTTTCTCGTATATCGTCCTTGTATTTCGCTAAATTGAACACCTGGATGCAGTTGAGCGATCGGTCGATTTTCCAGCGACTCAATCTCCGAGAAAACAAATGTTCTGACAATCAGATTCTCAGATTCAAGCGCGTTCGTTCGAGAGGTTTTAAAATTGACAGAGGAACGGACGGGTGAAGAGATGTAAATTCTTTAAGACCTGCAAAGTCACTTCAATTCCTTTTCCATTATTCCATTACCGTGAGCATCGTCTCGTTTTTGTCCAAAAATTTACAAATTAAGGATAGTTTTTTACTGATCCGAAATCGCAGCTTTTACCAGATCAACGTCACCGGTGATTATCCAAATAATCGTTCGTTACTATTACGAGAGAAGTTTTTTTAAATTCTTTTTCTTCCAGAGACTAGAGCGAGCCTTGAGCGCAGCTATGTAGTTGGGCAAGGTCAGGCGAGTCGAGGTCAGGTCAGGTCAGGTGAGGTCGCCTTGGATCGGTTTCAGAGAAGTTGCAGCTATCCGGAATATCCTGGACGTTCATTTTTCCGCCCACCCCGTAGATGACGAGGACGAATATTAGTCGTGTGGAAACCAACGATATTGCGCAGTTTCTGCAGACTAATATCGGTGAGATTGGGTTAGTCTAGTTAAGCTTTAGAGTAGAAACCTGCACCTTGGTGCCGCTAGATCTTTGGCCCATTTTCCTTTAGTATCTCGGAGGCCAATTAAGTTGCCCTATTCCAGTATCTACGTGAGCCCACGTCTCGTAGTACACAGACAAGTAATAAGTGGTACAAAGGATTATACAACCAGGAGAACGTCATCTACTCCAACAAAGTACATCTCGCGGGATGTACGAGGTAAAACACGTAGCACCTCTATATTTGCTGCTAAGGTACCCATACGCCAGAGTTCACTTACAAGGTCAACACTCAGGCTTACGTTTCCCAACCTGACCCAATCAAACTTAATCTAACCTTCGTGTTTGCTTTCATGGTTTCCCATCAAATATAAGGACAATATTATCTATCTATTATTATGAGAATGATCCTTCTGAGAAAAAGGACGAATGAAATTTCCTCGTAAAAAAGACGAAAGGACGACCCGTCATCGTCATTATCCGATGGATTAAATTGATAACCGATACCTACCTGAATTTTCATTGAAATCAGTGGTAAAACGCCCTTCGCAATCGCGTCTCAAAAATATGAGATAAAAGATCGGAAGCGCCCAACTTTTCGTGAATATCCTGATTTTACCTGGTCGCAAAGTGTGCAAAGTCGGAACTTCGTCGTCTGTCACTTTTGAAGCGAGATTCAGAGGTCAGATAATATCCCTTCCGGGTCACTTTACTCATACTGACCAATTCTTATCGTCGCGACATAGCCCTAAGGGAGCATCGGGAGGATTCTTTTTTTCCCCATGATCCCCAAAAAAATAAAGTCCAGATATCCCCGACACATTTGCGTATAAATGTGGACATTGCGTGTCCGTGAATGAATATTATTTTATTCGCCATTTCGTTGCGACGTCTTTTTTTCTTTTTTTCTTTCATTGTTAATAAAGTTTTGCAGAAAGACACTATATTGCTATAGCAGTTTTTATATCTTATAACAGTAAGCATAATTGCGTGATAGAAACGTAAATTTAATACCGTCTCGTAGCTCCGGGTTGTATATTTAGACTATTTTTTAAATTACTCTCATTTTATGAACCTCCGGCTGGCGAAACGCAGTGTACCGAAGTTACGATGGTTAACTTGTTTCATGTGATTGTATAATATAATTAATAAAAATTTCTGTTGATTAACGTGCCAACAGCCTCCCATCCAACGGGGTGTTACTGTGCGAGCGGTTATTTTTCTTCCGTATATATATAGCACCATAGCTGACTAAAGTGGCTTCGCAATTTTGCACCCAGTTTTATAAAGTCGCTCGTGAAAAGAATGTTAATTCTCACGCGGTATAATATTAGCTGTCTTAAAAGCTGTACACCCGCGCTCGCACCCACTTTACCACCACATCGCAACTGTTTGCAAAGTGAATTTAAAAAATTCAACTCCGACAATTTTGAAGGCGTGTGGAAATTAGAGGAATAAAAAAATGAAATATATAAATATATATATCTCTATATATATACTCACGTATATAAAATGTAAAAAGAAGATTGTAATTTATTTCATACGCATATACCTATATACATAGTATATGTCTTACGCAGAATACTGTTATGGGAATAAAAGGAAGTACCTGGTGTACGTCGTGCTCTCGCGATGAATATTTTCTACATTAATCCGAGTAATTTTTCTCATAAACTCTCACTTGAAAAGTTCGATTGAAAATATTCAAAATTAAAGTAGCCGGAGGTGATTGAAATGAATTTGTAAAACCGCGACCCGGTTTATAATTTCAATATTTCATTCCATATACGTTCAAAAATAAATTAAAATAGCTTACTAAAGAACTTTTCGTTTTTTTTTGGAACGCACCTTGACATTTCTTTTCACCCCGTTATACACGAAACGAAACTATTCTGTCGTTGTTTTTTTTTTTTTGTTTTTTTACATTCTGCAAGGATTCCTTCTTGGGCTCTCGTATATATACATCGCGTGCAGGTTTTTTTCACTCGTGAAATGATAGTCATCGCTCGCGAGTTATAGATTAGATTTTTTTCTACACACCAAAAACGCGAATACGTCAATTTCGATAATCTCAGGGGATGTTTCTTCGTGAAACAAAAATGAAAAATAGAATAAAATAAAATGAAATAAAATAAAAATATCAACGTAGTAATCGATGGGCATCATTTATCATTTACGCAATATCTAAAGTCAAGGGTAAAATTCTGTCGTTGAAATTACACCGAGGGGTTGAAAAAAAGATCGATGTGCATTCGTTTCTAATTTTCTTTTATTTTCTTTCATTTTTTGTACTTAATTTTTTTTCTCCTCGATTTATCTTTCGGTGGTACAATATAATATAGGTTAACGAACGATAAACTGTTGAGCCTGCAGTACAATTTATCGCGTAAGCACGCTTTGGAAACGTTTATTATTCTAAAGACTTAATTGCCTTTATCTACCTATACCCCATTGCGAATCTGATGAGATCGTTGCGTTTCAACGTTTATAAATTTACGACGTGATTTCCAGTACACGAGGCACAGATATATTTCTCGAACTCGTATAGATTTTATGATTTTTTGCATAATTGAAAAATCGTCCTTCCAACGGAGAACATCCCATAACCATATTTAATGTCTATTGTCAAGATGTCAGGATTTATATTTTTCAGTTTCTTTTTTGTTTACCAGTTAATTAGCTACACTATAACAATTCCCCCACCCCGAGACTCTAATTTTTCACCCTGTAATCGGCACACTAACAATAAGGCTGTCAAAAAAATTACTCTCGACCATTAGGGTTTGAAACGAGATAGTTTATCGGGGGTTGTAATTCCTTTGAGAAGGTTAAACCATAGTAGGTGAATTTAGGGTAGGTATACGTAGTATATAAATCCCTATCGGAAACTCAGGGATAATTTGGGCCTCGGGAAATTAACGCTTCTGTACATGTATTTAGTACGTCTGTACAGTTTATATCGCGATGACGTTTACATATAGAACAGAGAGCATTCGAGACGTCTAACCTGACCTAAAAGCCATTCGCCTTTACTCGAGTTGGCAATTAACGGGTACGTCGTCTCTCTCCCGTTGGAAGACCTCTACGTGTTCTGGATGCAAACACCGAAATTCACCGGAAATCCCATAGAGACCTGGGAGAACGGGTCACGTAAAGATGTCCCTCATATACCTGATATAAAAATATTCCCGGATCATATTTCCGCTGAATTTTAAACACGGATTAAAAAATTTTGGGATTGAAAAAAGCTCGAAGTTTCGCAGGTTCCACCAACAAGATGACTGAATAATTCATAACTTTTAACTCGTTACATTCCATCGCTACGTCATACATGTATTAAGGATTAAATACCGAAATTATTGTCGTGGTCAGTTACATCTATGGCACGTCCTTTGATCTATGTATTCCACTGGCGTTAATTATAATCGGTCAGCTAGTTTTACATTACGGTTTACCACTTCCTATTAAAATCATCGTGCTTTGCAGGGCTTTACAATATAAATCCAGAACCTGCTGGGTATGTTTAATCGTCGCGCAATTTGTGCTTTGAAATTTTTTTATGATTTTTCCCACCATCGATCGGATCGTTTTAATTAAATCCTTGAGAATTTATTTTTCGTCCTCAACCCATCACGTAGATCAAGGAAAAACAAAAACTGAAATAATAATTATAAAAAAAAAAAGAAAGGAGTTTCTTCTAATTTAAAACAGCTAAATATTATATATTGTCGTTATACACGAGTAAGCTAGATTATTATACATGGGTTACGTCGATAAGAATTACGTCGCGTTGAATTTTAGGTGAGAAGGTAGTTGGCAGTTACAAGCGCATGGGGTGTGCTCTAATTCTAGTTCGCGTGTTTTTCTTCGCGGTCAAGTAGCTGTCGTTGATCTCTAGTTAAAAAAGCAACCCTCATAGAAGCAGCGTATGGATAATTTTCCGTGTTGCTGCACCATAGATAAAAATTGGAATTTCAACTAACTGCCCAACGAGGCTTAAAAATAAAACGTGATCGTATATCACGTGGAATATATTTCGTGGAAGATCTATTTAGTATCTTTTTTCGTAACGCAAATCTACATCAAAGGATTTCCAAAACCATTTCAGTACCACGTGAAATTGCCGGCCCTTCGATTTTTTTATGAGTCAAATTTTACGAAAAGTTTTAATAAAAATCCTACGAAAACAATTAGATAAAAAAAAAATAATACTAATAATAAGAAAAATCAACAGGAAATTTTCACTCGATGGTATAACGGGGAAAAAAAGTATTTTAAATTAATATTGTTTGAAAATGACCTGCGGAAAGAATTATTCTCTTGGGATATTATAGAATATTTCTACAGCACACGCGGTACGATATTCCTGAGCAATAAAATGAATGACGCATACTTTTCCACGGAGCAGCCGAGAGACTCGTGTAAAAATTATTAAAATATATTCCCGAAGGTATTTCGAATGACTGATCGACACGGTGGCTTTTATCATTTTCGAATCGAATAAACGTTTCTCCCCAGTTCACAAGTGGAGCTTAATTTTCTCCACTTTATTCCATCGGTTATTGATAAAATGCGAACCGTGATTCCAGTTTCTCGTCGGTATATTACAGAGTCGGTCGAATCGGGGAATCTTTAATTATCGCGAAAGAATTGATTACAAAAGAGAAAACGACCTGGTCGTAACGAGTGACATTTTTAGGAAAAACTAGTGAAGCTAGTTTTGGCTATCGGGTGATTATCGTAGAAATTATCTAACGACTTTTTTCGATCCGTAGCGCAGAGATTAAATTTTTGATCTTAATGATCCGATAACTCTAGTTTATAACGTGGATCAATGAGTTTTCCACTCGTCGTTTGTCATTTTCAGTATGTTCCGACCGACGGCGAGGATACGATCTAAAATACCCGCATACGATAGCAAAATTCAATTTAAACAATACCATCGGTGTGTTTCAATTATTTATTAAGCTCAGGTTTCATACATTATATTATCTTTCGTTGAATCGGAATGGTCGATAATGAATGCAAAAATGAATTTCTGCTTCCCTCGTATCAGAGCGGAATAATTAAATGCCGTGTATTGTGATACGTTATGTTATACGGTTACACGAAGTTTCTCTCAAAGGTAAATATTTCTAATTAAACACAGTGGTTGTTTTACATATAAATAACGGCAAGGATATATAAACGGTATTCCCCGTAACAGTTTTATCCAATTATCTTCACCACTTTTTTTTAATACCAGAGCCTGCATTAGTACACCGACCGAATTACCGATAAAAGTAATTCTACCCCTGTGAGATGAGGACGCAGACAAAATTAACCAAATAAATTCACCGGAACCTCCCACGCCGTTCGAGTAGATCGTTTAAAAAATAGGAAAAAAGCTCCAAGAATCTCTTCCGGATGATAAGTGAAAATAATTTAAACGCTCCGGACTGACCTTCCGTCAATAATCTTCGATCGATCGTTACGATGATGTAAAAAATTACATTATTCCTGTATTTTTTTTTTTACCTTTTTCCCCCTTTCCTTCTTTACACTGCTACTAGTGAGATAAACGACGACGACACGTCCGGGAGCGTTATCTACTTATTTCCATACAATGGAAATGCAGATTCCCAGTGGAATAGGCGAGGTGCGTGGTGCAAGTATATTGGACGGGGATTTCTTGCTTTTTGCTCCCTTCAAAAGCGTTGCTCCATTCAAACACCAACTCATATGATACGCCGCCGTATAGAATCCGCGACCGGGTTTTTTCCCCGTGCGAATTTCGTCCTTTTCTTACGATTAATAATACCGAATCAGATTATGTATCCCTACTCGCCTTTTTTTTACTTTCTTCTTTTTTCTCTTTGCTCTCCTCCGTACAACGCACGAATTTAGTATATGAATAAATTTTCTATGTACGCGAAATATCTAAATCGTTCCGTATATTATACTTTTTATTAAACTATATAGTTCACTCGACACTCGTTTTTCAGTGGAAATTTATTTTATTATACTTTTCTCCGGTATAACGACTTTTATGCTCAAAATGAATCTTACTTCAATTTCGCATATCGATAATTTCTACCTATCGATTTTTCTTTGTTTTTTATTTAGGTTATTTCCGAATACCTAAATCGAGAAAATTTTCTCATCATTTTAGATTTCAAGCAAATAATTACGTTCGAGAAATTCTAGTTTATATTTATGCGTACTATAGAGTTGCGCAAGGTATCGCAAATATTTGCACTGTATTACTTCGGGATACATATATGCCTGCGTCGTTCCACGGAAGCTGTAATATTATTTGCATATGCACGTGACATTTCGATCCCCCCCTCTTGAGATATTTCCCGTATTGTGGGGAGGTATATAGAAATATATACATCGAATGATTCTAGACAAAGAGATAAATTGTAGATATATAGGAGGAACATTTATGCGTGCAGTAGAGAGAGAAAATGGCCGGCTCCGAGTAAATGAAGATGAGACGACGCGATGAGAATTTTATTTTCTAAAACAGACAACGGAGAATGAAAGAGAAGAAGTAAAAGGCGGATATGACCGATTCTCTATCTCGTATGATATGGGTTATAGGAATATCGAGAGATAACCTTGGACACCTGACGTAACGGACGAACCAGACCTCGGAGAGTTTTGAGGTGGATCGATAACGTCAAAACTAGAGCCGTTGTATGTACATACATTATACATGGCATGTATATATTTATATATCCGTCTATATACATGTACGTTAGATACATCCGCGCCGGTTTACGAGCTTGCAACTTATATAAATTGAAATAGACGTCTTCGAATTCGAATTAGAATTTACCCGGTTTTCATATTTATCCTGAAAATAACTTTGCGGATATAGATATATGTGTAGATACATTTCACCTGTATAATTGAAACATCTCGCATCAAGAATCACCTTGAAACTAGATTAGAATCTACATTATATCCTCATTATAATATTCGCCTTATCGTTCACGACCCTATTCTAATTAGAGTCAAGTTTAAATCATCGGTTGACGTCTGTCGACTAGCTAATAATGCGCGTATACATAATAAAGTTTACCTCATAGCTGAGATAGAATATCCCAAAGACAATCTACGATATATTCAAAACCACGTCATTATCTCACGTGCTTATAACTGATCTGTCGGTGAAGATCGAGTCCTTTTCAATAATTATTAGATTCAATTAGGGGGTGGAAATATATATATAGGTATGCCTGAATATCAGAATCCGATAAACGCGCTGCGTCCAAAGCTATTGGAAATCGATTAAAAAATGAACCGAAAAAAAAGAACATTTAAAGAGGGAAATAGATATATCGAATAAAATAACCGAGTTGAATTTCGACAGTTGATTGCAATTTACCTCGCTCGAAAATTACTGTACCAAAAACTCCATCGGTGATTTTTTTTTTTATCCCTCTGGATCGTCATAAAATTTTGCAATTAATGTCAAATTAATGAATTTTATCGGTACGTAATATCCGAAGAGGTGAGAGAAAATCATGTTCTTTTGTTTCTCCTGCTCTGTATTTGTTTTATTTATTTATTCATACTTTTTTTTTATCCAAAGTCGGTGGGTAGAAAATGAAGTTGGAAATTCATTATACATATATTTAATTTCTATGTATGTTATATACTGATTTTTATCGATCGAAAAACAATGACGATATAATAATAGTACGAGGGTTGGGTTAACCGTAAAACGACCCCTGAAATTACAGATAATATAATTCGATGTAACGGTGGATCGTATATAAAGTCGCGATATGCGAACCTCCGGAAATTAGCCGTATAAGAAAAGCGAAGACTTTTCGTATACGTCGATTGATTTTTTCCAATTCTTTTTATTCTCATTTGTACAAAATAATACACTCGACGTTTTTAGAACCAACTAAAAAGAAAAAGAAGAGAAACATACAAATCCAAAACCACTCGTTATTTTTAATGATTGAATACGTTTCGAAATGAATCAGAATGAGGTTGTAGTAAAGCTTTTCATGTTCGAATACGCCGCGCCCGTCCCGCAAGCTCAGGATATAACAATGAGGTGGTATAGAGTACACTTGAACGTTTCGAATTTTAAAAGCATTGTTTTTCATGCACCTGTTAAGTAAAAAAAAAAAAACTTTAGCAACGTTCGTTGCATTTTGTTTTTCCTTTTTTCAACTAAATGTATATCGAAGAAAATCGGTCGAAAAATCTTCACACCATTTTACACTTATATACCCCGAACGAATAACCTCGGCGTAAAAAAAGCTGCACGATCATATACTTGCATTTGTTACGAACATTTCGAGTCTCTTAGCCCCCATAAAGCGGAAAATTACATCGTTTCCAGCGGTGGTAAGGTGAGCATTATTAATTCACACGCGTGTGGAAGGAACGTGCATTACAGTGATCAGAGAAAACTAAGTTATGTCGTCGATTTGTGAAAACAATTTTCCATACATAAAGTTTGATCGGCTTTTGATATGGCAACGATTTAGGTAAAATAACGGAGACCTTGACCTCAATTTATTGATAAGAGTACTACGTATAATATGCACCGTATTTCTAAACTTCCACGTGTTCGCCGAGTGAAACGTAAACTTGTTACTTTTTGACATTTCATTTTTGAATACATAGGAAACGTGTCAGCTGGAGGTCCACTATATTTAACCCGGCCACCGTCGAACGAACAACGCAACGCCGAAATAAAGGCGGTGTGAAAATAAATGCAAAATAAAAAGAAAAAAAAAGAATTATCGCCCACGAACATGAAAAAAGGATCTTCCGAACTTCTGTATTCTCTCTGAAAAGTAAAATGGTCATTTCGAAGTGAAATGTAACGAGATTTGAAAACTTTCTGGAAAACAAAAAAAAAAAAAACAGGAAAAAACGCCTTACGTTTATATAATCGGTGAAAAAATGTTAAGCTCCCATCCAAAGCGCGGTGCAGGATGATTTTATCCGTGTCTTACAAGGGATGAGTATAAAATTGAGATTCACGGTACGCGCGGCTAGATCACGCCATTCGGTTTGGTTTAGCTCCCTTCGAGCTGTTATACCTACTTTCACCGAACATAATGTTTCTCCACTTATTCAAGCCGCGCCGGGACGCCTCACCGGCAGCCACACCTAACGTCGCGGCGTCGTGCTCCTCCAGAAATGATAAGTTCGCAAAAGTATATAGCGATGCGGGGTCGAGAGTTTCGGCTCATTTCCACTTGTCCGTAGATCTTTTTTTCTTTCCTTTCTTCTTCGTATTGTTCATTCTATTTATTTGCGGTAGCCTAAAAAAAAGAAACAAGTTATGTACAACTCGTATCTGTGTATATATGTATAGGTTTAGGTATACGGGAACAAAAAAGGAAAAACGTGTGGAAGAAGTTTCACGCTAAACTTGCAGGACGATGATGCGAAAGGTAAGGATGTAAGAGGATGAAAAAAAAAGAAAAAAAATGGAAAAACGCGGAGCGTGCAGCAGCGACGTAGCAGGCGGGAAATGCTTGAGGTTCTTCCTCAATTTCTCATCCGGAAACCGTGGCCCGCTTTTGGTTGCATAAATTATGTATGAGGAGTATCGCGAAGCTTTGCACACACATACATATAATCTATATAGCTAGGTATATATTTACACCTGTGTACGCGTAGGGATGAAGTGGACCTATAAGGACCTCATTTTGTCGACCTTGCTTCGTTTTCATCCTCATCTTCTCATCTTCTCTTTCGATTGCCCTCGATTCTTCCGCACATATACAAGTCTCCCTCGTATATAATGGCTCTGCCCGACGCAGCTGCAGGATTATCGGTTTTACCTCAACCATCGCCAAAGGGATGAGGTCGGGGGTGGCTTTCGGGAATCGCTATGTAGGTATATACGTGTATATGTGTATATATAATATATTATACATATGCGGGTGTATATAATATCTGTACCAAGTTTAGAAAGAAACCAAGTATGGGTGAAAATAGAGAACTTTTTCTCATTTCTACACCGTGGCACGAGAACAGGACGTTGGAGAGCACGTATAAAGGTCCCTGACAAAAAATGTAAAGTAAGAAGGATAAAGTAATAAAAAAAAAATTAAAACAAAAAGTTTATTAAACTTTTTCATATCTCGTTCTTTTTTTTTTTTGCAACCGCGTGTCACAAAAGCGTTGTCATACATTTTTCCGATATGTGTCGTGTCGTGTAATAAAAAAAAGGACTGCGGAGCTGAATTTGACGGGTGATCAAGTATTATTTTATTAATATTTATCATTTGACAAATGAAGGCTTTAAGCGGAGGATGCTTTATTGCGTGTTGTGTTGAGAGAGTAAAAGAAAAAAAAACTTTATTTGCAAAATCGACTAATATTGTTATTGTCGGTACACATAAAGTATAGTGTGGGGGCGAAAGATCGGGCAATTTGGAGACACACGCGATACGCATGTATGCCTGTACAGCTGTAACGTGTTTGGTATTACGCGAATGAACGATGAATGCGATCGACGCACCCCAATTCGGAAGGTGAATATTGAAATATTTGATAAATCGCTGTGTTCGATATTTTTTGTAACTTCAGAGCGACCGAGATGATCTCCTCCTACTCCCACGTTGTTCCATGGCTTCCTATAGGAAAATAAAACGTATTTTAAAAATACTTCGTTTTTGGCCTAAAAATCGAAAAAACCCAAAGGGGTATACCTTAGATTTTTGTCGATTTTTGGGTCAAAAATGAAGTATTTTTGAAATCAATCGTAGGACACTTTCCTAACGTATTTTGACCTCAGGAAAACGAATCCGTCGATTAAATTGAGCTAGGAATAATTCCCAACGAGATATCTTTATTTTTTCACTTTTCGGAGTGATAAATTGGCGATAACTCGATCAATTTTATAGATAGATCAATTTAACTTGCAGATTCGTATTCCTGAGGTCAAAATACGTCAGAAAAGTGTCCTACGATCGATTTAAAAAAATGTTGATTTTCGACCCCAAAATCGAAAAAAATCTAAGGTACACCCCTTTGGATTTTTTCAATTTTGGGGTAAAAAATCGACATTTTTTTAAATCAAATTCGCCTCGAGAAAATTCAGCATATTTTCGCAAAGCTCGCGGTTAATCGAGTCCAACGTTTCATCGAAGTTGTGAAAAAAGACGTTGGACCCCATATTAGCGATTCGCAAAGAATTCTCTGATTATTCTTTCACTGCAGAATTTCATATTTATATGACGTAAAATATTATACCATATACATACGTATGCGCCTACTTTATACACGTGACTGGGCCTACAGTGGCAGGCCGTGAAAATTACGGGGATGAAAGTTCTCCCTGCAGGAAGTCCCGTATACATTTTGCAAGTTCCCCAGGGGTTAATATCCACGTACGGGTATGGAAATCTACGAGAGTTTCCGTTGAGCTAAGCTGATGCTGCAGGGTATGCAGCCCACAGAAATGGGGAATAATGCTGCGGTATAACAAACGTCTCGTCAAACAGAAACGGAAATGGACGTAACGGTTCAACCTCCGGATGATCACGTGACGATACGGATAATCCATTTTCAGATAATTTATTGATACGTTATACTTTTTCCGATCGCTGCCGTTATTGAAGGGACAAAATTTTTATTTCTTTTTATTTCTCGTAGGTCACGTTATCGCATAAGGTATGGCTGGTTTTTACCAATATCGAGATGTCGGATACAATTCTTCAGTTATGTGTACTTTACCCCTGGGGACTTTCTCGTACTCTATAATATTACGACGGAAATCCGTCCTCCGCAATCTGCTCTACTTTCAGAAGTCGAAACGGTCGCAGTTCGTCGAAATAATGCGGATCAACTCGACCGTATCGGATTACTTTTTGTATTAAAATTTGTCCCTCGTATGATTGATCGTAATTCGCGAATTTAATTGAATTTTCAACTTAATTAGAGTCATTTTTTTATGCCAACTTCCACACCGTATAGGTCAACATTTTCAGAACTGTATAACGCTCGCCTTGCGGCAGAATAAAATATCCTCTTCACGGTTATGCTACGAATAATATCATACCTGTATCTAATTATATAATGCTCAGCGAGCTGTCTACCGTGTAAAAGTTATTTGTTAAATTTTTATTCCCTTGCTTTAAATTACACACATAAAATACTACTACGTGTTAAGTGATGTATATAGGTACCTACCCGTGCGTCCGAAAAACTTTTGCCACGCATTGTGCGAAAGATAATGAAAACAAAAAATGAATAAACAAAATTAAAAAAAAAAGAAAAGAGATACATGAATAAATAAAATGGATGAAAAAAAAAGAAATGGAAACAAGTATAATGTACGTCGAGGGAGTAAGATAGCGATTATTTATTCGCTCGTATATATGAATATTTTTTTTTTTCACCCTACAGCTAATTCAAACGCCATTTCGTTTTTTTTTAATACTTTTACGACAGCTACTCCGTTACAGAGACGAATTGATCATGAATTACTAACTAATTGCACGTGTTTTTTCTTGTTCAATTATATCCGGTAGGATTTCTGGATTTCCCGCAAGCTCTGTGTATCAGAAAGACAAAAAGCTGCAGGGCTTGTTCGGGTCATTCAGTCGCGGCAGGGATTCTTCGGGTGTAGCAGAAAAAAGCCAAAAAAAAAAACAACTAGGGGAAATAAAAAAAGTAGGAAAGAAATTCATGTCCGACGGAACAGAAAATAGTTCAAGGATTATCCTGCGGGCGATAACACGCGCGGATTCTATCTCCACCACCTATACTGCGTGAATTCTGCAAAAGCGCGTGGCGTGAATTCGAAAATCTGTAACAGGCCGAATTGAAGTCCTCACGGCGCCTGACGATTCGGAATTTTTCCGACATACCTCCGTAGTCGGTATTTTGTTATCGGTATTCCTTATCGAAACTTGACCCTTTTCCCTTTTTGAAAAGCACACGGGTACGTGTTACCTCGTGATATTCTATACTATACCGTTTCATACCCTACATCGCATTCGCGCTTCCCCGATACGCCGATGTTATGACTACGTCATCTCTGGATCTGTCGTTAATTTGGTACGTGACGTGGTATCGTGGATATATGTCCTTATCCTATTCCCTCGGAACCATTCAACGAAGCTCGAAATCTGGATTTAATTTCTTCTCCATGGATTCCTTCAATTTTTTTGGTAGCCTTAATTCCAACCGACCATACGTAATTCGTTATTTTTTTGTTTCAAGGACACGTGTTCGGTGACATTGTCAGTTATATCTGTAGCTATGCTGGTCCTTTATGTCCTCTGGATTCCAAGAAGATGGATAATAAGCCAGTATTCATAGCCGTAGCATTACACGGCGCAGTGCATCAAGTTAACTACTCTCTTGATTAATATTCACCTCCGTCGTATCATAATTGTTGTTTAATTTAATAGAATTGCTTGCGTAGATCGAGACTCATGAATACGTACATAATTCTCAGGAGTAATTAAAAGCTCGTAAACCTGTACAGGGATATATAAATGCTTTAGTTCGAAGACTTGTTTGATTAGCCATAATGGCGAGGGCAATTACGCGCAAAAAAACAACTCGTATCTCCTGAAAAACATTCGACCAATTATTTCTCTTCTGCCCTTATTTCTTTTTTTATACCCAATAGGATCCACGCACAGTTCTGATCGATTTCCAACTATAGGCGATATTTTCCTTCGTTTTGACAATATTTTCTTTTTATTTTACTAAAACATTTGTAAGATCTCTTTACATTCGAATAACCTTGGAAATTTCAAGAGCAAATATATAACACATAAAACAGATTAAGACTTTGAAGTTCCGTCCTACAATCTTTCGGCCTAAGCTTCGCAAGGCTTGAGAGGAGAAAAAAGAAAAAAGAAAAAGGCAAAAGCTTACAAAGAACGAGAGAGAAATACCTCGTACTTTTCTCTTCTGTATTTCGTCCAAGACCCGGACTCGTGTCTGCGTAAGGCTGAGGGCTAAGGGAGGATAATTGTCTTCCTCTAGAGTATATCTAAACCCTATACCTACACATATAAAAGCTACACCCCCGTAACTTGTTTCGTTGGAACTAAGAAGAGCTGCCAAATTTTCCACCGAGATGAACCAGGATTGGATCCCACATAATTTTTTTTCTTTTTTTTGTTTTTCATGGGCCGCTTTTTCCACGTTACTTTACCAAGATCGTTGAATAATTGCTGTATAGCGGCCTTGAGATTTTATTCAACAAATTGTTATATACAAGGATCGTTCTTACGGTTAACAACTTTTTCATGCTCGGGAATGTAGAGATGAGAAGACTAAAGGGATATTTCCTCAGACCTTTAGAGCGTCTTTAAATATTTTATCCACCGCGATCAATAATCGCGCGATTCTGGGTGGGTTAACAACAGGTGAGTTGATAATATCGGATAAGGATCTGCGGATCGGGATCTGATGTTAGGGTGCTCTTTATTTGGGCAGCAGTTAAAATTTTTGAAACACCACATCCCCAGCTGAAGTTTATTCCGTCAACAAATGGGAAAGAAAAAAAAATTTGAGAAAAACTTGACTCGGATCAGACAACTTTATCCCGCGCCCGAATCGGCTTGAAAACTTGGTTTTTGAATTATATTATGAGGGGAAAAAAAAAACCTGCAAGTTTTAAAAATTTCTTTCGCGTTATACCGAACGGGAAAAGAATCGTGAAAAGCTGCTGTTAGGAAAATCTTTAACCGGAACGCCTTCCCAGAATCGAAGAACTCTAGTCGTGAAGTAAAAGGAAAAGGAGTTCTTTTCCAGCTGAATTGCCTAAATTTTTGAACGGAGGAATGACTTGAGAAATTTAAACTCTTGCATAGAATGTATGAGGAAAATTCATATTCTTTGCGCAGTGAATATATGGAGATTATGATTTTCGCCCCGTTTTCATTAAATTTTTTAGAACAAAGTCTGTAATTTTCACTTAAATTCAATTTATGCAACGCCCCGGCTTCGCGTATATAGTTTTATTATATATATCCCTTCTCAATATAGTTAACGGTGCGTGACGCAGCTAAACGCGTGTGAATTTCCGATCCGTACATGAGCTGCACGGTACGTAAATTATTTCCTCGCGAACAGATCGACCCAATTAACCTGCGAGCCTCGTATCCCTAATATATTTTATCTGCATCAAAATCCTTTTACCTAATTATTCGACGATCGTGCTAAAATTTTTCTACACACCGAATTCTTGACTCGAATTTTTTCGATCCGATCCAACTCCTGACCGAAAACTCGAAAAAAATATAAGAGAAATAAAACTCGTTTTAGCAGGTGTTATAATTAAGGCGTGGTACGCACGTGACATATATGACACGTCACGGCTATTCGAGTAGAGGGAGTGTCATGTTTATTTTCAATTAAACGACGAACTAGATTTGGGAAGCACACCGTTATATTTCTTTCTTCGTTATTATATCACCACATATTTTTCAATTTTTCATTTCATTTTTTTTTTTTCTTATCGTTGGCACGTCCGTCGGTGGTGATATACGCAGGAATTATAGGAGGGTAAACATTTGATTGAATTTTGTTATTTTAGAACATACAAGACATACCAGATACCACCGTAACAAGAAATCCTACATAGGTATACCCGTCAGCGATGTCGGCCATATTGGATAACTTGATACGACGAGCTTCTGTCGTTCGTTCTTGGTATTTGAGACACGTGAACCCAATCTAAGTTTTCTAGATAATATGAAGAACAACGGAGCATCTAGAAGAATTCAAAATGAAAAATTCAATATAGAGGAAAATCAGGTTATATTATTTTATTACATTCTCTATGCTACGAACAACTCCGGCGGTGTAGGTGTTATAATAGTAAATGTGAAAAAAAATTATCTGGATTCAGTGGTAAATTTTGGTCCGATAAGTCTGCAATTAAGAATCCGATGATTGCGAGAAAAGTGTTCTTTTTCTTCTTCTTTTTCACGTCAATAATGAGCGAGTAATAATAATATGCGGCTGAATGTTTACGTCGGTGAATAAAAAATAAATTGCTTTTTTGGAGTAGGATGATAAATATGTGTATCGCCATATCGTATAGAGAGAAATATTCGGAGAACGAATATTTATTCGCTCCAAAAAACTATTCAATCGCAGCTATTTTGCGCGGCGCGGGCGGCGTATTATTTCGAAATGGCTACAAATATATTGGCAAAGTTCACGCTTTTACGATCTCCGATGTTCCACTATACCACGTGGATCAAAGTTCAGCATTTTCCTATATTGATATTATAATATACATGCAGCAGACTGCAGGGTTTCTGGGTCTCTGGTGTCCGCCTATATACGTAGAGAGAAGAAAACATCAAGCTGCAGCGCGTACTTGCATATATTACGATATTATCTATAAGTATACCATATACTAATATTATGTACTCCACCGCGTACCGGTGCATTATATGAAATTTCAGCTATCCTATGTACATCAGCATATACATATTCATATCACATGGGTATATATATCTGGTATATAAATCCTGCGCCGCTACTCGCATGCATAGTTGCACTGCAATAGCTGCCTTTGTATGACCTCTTATGCATTTCGATTTAGATTTTACTATACCAAAACTCACTGTACATATATTTATTTTATTTTTTTTCATGAAAAAGCACATCAACTATTCGTTCGTATACCGCCCCGCAGGTACATAATATTTACAAAATCGATGTCATATTAGAGATTATTTCGTACAATCTGGGGATTGAAACATTTTCAAATTTACAACCGCATGGTGTCATGAATAATATATCTATACACGCACAGCCGATTGTGAATGAGAAGTACGATTATAATTGGGAAGGGAAATTGGCCGGTAATTGAGGTTTCGAAATTATATTTGCTCGAAAATTAGCAAACCGGCTTGTCACGTTATAGAAATCTCGGGAGTCAAAGCGGTCCCGCCTCGCGGTTGTAAATACAGAATATTATTGCGAGGATAAATTCTACAAAAGACGATAATTACGAAAAAGGTGAGAAAATCTGGCGCGACCCAACTCAGGGTGAACAATGATAATGATCATAATAATAATCATGACTAGGGGTAATAATTGTGGAAGTGTGAATGACAGCTTTTGCCTCGCTCACGAGAGACCCGCACAAATCGTCTTTCACAATATTTATATATAAGGTATCCTTCCGCTGTTTTGTGTGAGAAAAATTGAAAAGAAAGAAAGGGAGAAATCCAAATCTGCTGATTAAATTGATCGATCTATATCGAAGTGATCGATTTATCATCAATTTTTCAGAGCATAAAAATTCAATTTTTTTCGATCGTGGGGCTTCAAATTTTCATCCGGTCCTTGGTATAGTGATCTCTCGTACATATTATTTGTGACTAAAATTAGCTGATTAAAAAACGAAAGAATCGAAAAACACGTTCGCGTGCTATTTTGTATACGGGGATTGTGATCATATAACTGGAAAACTAATTAACTTTGCATATACATATCATGTGCCTACGAAACGTGATTATTCGCAATTTATTACAGCCACATAGTTTCTGTCAGACTTATATACGGTTTATTGTCAATAATAAATCATCCTAATATTACCCATGTATAATATCTATGGTAGAAAGTAGGTACGTATACGCGTTGCAGATCGTTATAAACGTGTGCGCTTTTCAACCCCGTGCAGATATAATTAATATCACGTGAGTTATGTACGCGCTATGCCTCATCACTGTTATATAGTATATGGGTATAATAAATACATACATATTTAGAACGTGCATGAGCTGGGTGGAGGGGATTTTGTCATCCGGAAACTGGGACGATGATATCCTATGTACAGAAAGTATATAATATGAAAGACGATTTTCTCCACCTGCAGGTCGCTGCAGTTTGTACGGCTGCACTTTGTAAGCTCGACCATTTTTTAATTTCATTTTCCATTCGTCTTTTTTAATCGCCCCTGGTAGATATTTTCAATTATTTAACTGTAGAAACATCGATTATAAAAAAATGTCATCGTTTGACGTAATTAACTACTGCACGATAAACTGAAAATTTTTCAAACAAAATAAGCTCCGCACACCGTTCACTTCGACGAGTCGTTACCGAATGCTCAATTCCTCGCAGCCGATTTGAGAGGTGGCCCTTATTCACTTCCGATCATCAAATGATTGGAGTTGGTATTCGTGGCCCGGCTCCCGAAAGTCCCTCTCGACCTCCTGTACTTCTCATTCGAGACCCATAGCCGACGCTCAAAAAATCAATCGTTGGTAAATTTTCTTTTTTATTCTTTCCGAAAAATAATTGCCGATTTGACAAGTCGCTTCGTTTTGTCGCAATTATATCGTGGATTCGTTACGCTAGTTTTCGATGCATCCGACTTGTCTAGAAAAAAATTGGATAATCGCCGCTGTGATAAAGCTCGTGGAATATTATTTTATCGTCGTACAGGTTGTAGCGTCTATCACCTCGCACAACTAACTAAATGCGGAAGGTCTTTGTTGCCAGACCGGAAGTGGTCGGAACCGGGAGCGAATCGATTAATCGAGGAAGCGGGATCGGGAAGGATTACAGCAGAGACGTACCGCGAAAGCTACCTACGCTCTCATTGATCGAAAACGCTTTTAGTCTTCCGAAAAATAGATAACGGAACAAAATGAACTCCCCACATCCGTATGAATCTAAACTTCGTGAACAACGTCCGCAAATTCTTCTTTCCTTTTTTTTTCCCAAAAATTTGATCGGAGAAAAAAACTAATTTACTTCGAAGAAAACGGAAGAGGGAAACGAAAATAATATTCCCGGTACGTGGATCAGTGACTCAGGGTTTTTCTTCTTTTCCCGAAACCCGCAGCTGTCTACGAATCTACACGATGCGAAAAGGCTGTCCCTTAAAAAATATACGCGCCGTAATCTAGTTTTACGGGAAGCATTTCATTTCTGAATATTTTCAGACTACACAGTCGTTTTATGTGATTCGATTCTCTCTCCGTGTTTTTGACGTGCTAAAATCAAAGAAACAAGAAAAAAGAAAAACTGAAGCAAATGTCTACGGAGAGGAAGAAAAAGGAAGTGGAAAGCTTTTCGATAATAATGAAAGTGAAAGCATCTATATAATGAAACGGAAATTAAATCTCTGGCTCGCGCCACACCGATCTTGGAAGTTGTGTGTTTTTTCTTCTTCTTGTTTTATCTCTTAGTTCTTGACTTTTTTTCTTTTTATTTTCACTCTATTTTCTGCTTTATAGATTTTTCGTTTATTTGCCGTGTCTATCTCAAAGGAATAAAATGAGAAGAAAAAATTGGTCACGTCTGTCCCAAAGTACCAACATTCGCGGCTTGTCCAACTGCTCGAGGCTCCAATATAGGGTTCTATGTACGATACATATAAAATATATATATGTATAAGAAACAATCGTGATTTCTGTTGGACCTACGCAGAGTGGTCAGAAAATTGAATTAGTAGCTACCCCCCGTGTACGGCAGCAACAAGTTAGACGGTCCAATTTCGAGCGGTGTTTTTTCGGGTAAAAGAAAAAAGGAAACAAAAAAAACAGAGAGAGAGAGAAACAAATAAAGGAGGTAAATAAAGTTGAAAATAAACAAGAATCGAAAAAGAAAAAGAAAAAGAAAAAGAGCGATCGGTAGAATCGCGTTATCAAATCCTTCTTACCTCCCTTTCAACCGACGTTGTGCGGTGCTCCGACGTAGAAACTAATTCAATTACTGTGAACTGCCAGTGTGTGTAACTCGTGCGATAGTCTGGAATTACAATTGTCACGTATACGTACACCTTATGCAAGGGACTTAAGTCTCGATCCTGGTAAGATCCGCAATCTCTGAAACAAGGGAAGGTTATTATTGTGGAAACATCACCCAGCTGAGAAAATAATCGACTCTCGGAATTTATCTGCATCGTACGTTTTCATTTTCACTTATATTCTGCACTCGACACGAACTCTCAAAAGAGTCAAACTAATTTTCGATCAAGTTTTGTCATCCGCATGGAATAATTTTTCTTCATTGAAAATTTTCAAATTTCAACCAAAATCGCCTACACCGTATCCGCCCACTAATTCGATCCGTCGCTTCGCTCAACTCCCATTATAAACACAAATTATGAGTTTACTTTAACTTAAGTATCTCAGCGAATCTCTACCGCTGAAAATTTCGAAACTTTACGTCAACGAAACGTCAAGCTCAACAGCGATAGAATTAGGCGGTTTGTACTAATTCAATTTTATATACGTGTACCTGAATATAAACGTCATGATATGCGTAGACATGAAAATTGCGTCGAAAAATTTCACGAGTAAAACTTTTCTTTGTCAATAATTAAAGCTGTGATATGGGATAAGTATGAAGAAAACCCACTTCAGCCGTGCGGCTTGCAAGACATATGTACGCACATCGTTATATAATGCACCTTTTCTTAATTCCACCTCGTTTTTCTTTTGCCGTTGCATAACAACGGGAATTAGGAAACATGGGAGCTTTTAGGGGCATAAAAAATTTACGGAATAAGAATAAGAAGCTTTTTTTCTACCGCGGTAGAACGAGGGAATAAAATATACGCTAGTATAAGGTATATCCCTGCTAAGCTCGAGAGATGTTGCATCAAACGAGAGGGAAAAAAAAGAAAAAAGAACAACGAGACATCTCCACATTTTTATGTTCTTCCAAAAGTGACGACGACGAGAAAGAATAAATGATCATTCTCCACTCCAGAATTTTATTGTCTGGGCAACGAGGTTTTTTTGCGATTGAAATTTAATATAGTTGTGAGTTTTCTGATGAAATTCTATAGCGGAGAGCATGCAATAGATTCGTTACGATATGCGTATAAATCGGAAGAACTTGGGCCTCGCCGGTATTCTACGTCGCGTTGCGGTTTCGCTACTCTCATGAGAGCCCCTCAGATGACATGCCCCTCAAACCGGAAGCGGTCCATTAGCAAGGCAATGATGATAGCCAGCGCGTAGCGCGCGCCCATCGAGTACCAGAGGCGCCCCGGACTTTGTCAAAACTTCTTCTAAATCGAGACTGTTATAACGAAATAAAACTATCGTTATATTGGAAGAAAAAAAAATGATATATAGTAGAGAAAAATAATAAACTGTGATGAAATCTCGTTGAAACAAGATAGATCGAAAGGGGGGAAAAAAGAAAAAAAAAGTTCAATTGGATTCTAGTTTACTTGTGGCTGTGCGAACTGATTAGTGATGTAAGTTTTCATTACAACCAACGGAGTGCAGAAAATAATATCTGGTGCGCAGTTCCCACGAGATAAAGAGCCGCGGATTTTATACGACAAAATAATAAGTGAGAGAGGTTCGGAGGTGACTGACGTGACAGCGATACTGTTATTTTATTCTTAGCTCTTTTTTGTTCTTTTTATCTTACCAAGAGTTATTCCGTGAAAGAGCTTTACTTCACATAGTTGTTCTAACCCGGAGTTATATATAGCCAGCAGCAGCGGAAGCACCGATCGATAAAGGTGCAGGTGGTTGTTGTTTGTTTTTTTTTTTCGTTCTCTCTTTCTTTTTTCAAATCAGTTTTTTTTTTTTCTTGTAATGCATACAGAATAAAGTACACCGTGAGTGTGATGTACAGTGCGTCTCAAGGATGTGCACATATGTTTTGAGAGAAAAAAAACTGTAAAAATTTTGATCTTATTTTCATCAGCATTGACCAGAGCAATTTTTATCCCGTATGTTCGCAGAGAGCAGATTTAGCGAGTGATCCAGAGGAAGAAAAAAAAAAAATCATCGCGATCATCGGCAGCGGCAGAGACAGCGGCAGCAACATAAACGATGGGAATGTACGGCCAAGGATTCACGGATAAGTAGCAGAGGCTGAAAAAGGCAGGACAAGGGAAGCGAAGGTTTAGGAAAAAAAAAACGAAAGACAAGAAGAAGAAGGAGAGGAGGAGAAAAAAGAAGAAATGTCGGGGACGCGTTTAAAGGGTAAAAAATGTTGGCTGGTGTGGCTTTTGGTAAGTTGTTTGTACCTGAGATCTACCATTGGACAGACTGTACAGAATTGTCCGCCCAGAGGGGAAATAGCACCCTGTTCATGTAGCGTTAAAAAACTTGGATTGGATATCGTTTGCGAGTTCACCGACCTCGGTCACATCAACAAGGCAATGGCTATACTGAAGGGTAGACCAAATACGGTCATCTACTACTTGAAACTACGTCATAACAATTTACCAAAACTACAAGGCTTCGTTTTCTTGGGACTCGATATCCACCACCTCACTGTCCACAACAGCAGTTTGGCGGTTGTCGAAGAAACATCATTGAGTTCGATAGGTAAGTGAAACTGGTGTCTGAAATAATTGAACAAAAAAATAAGAAAAGAAAAAAAAAATTGTTTTTTTCCTTCTTTGTTCTCACCGTACCGCATTTATAGACAGAGGCAATTTTTATTGAACGTATTAGCGTTAACGATTTGATTGCCGGTTATTCCCCGGTGGAAATAGACCTCGCATGACGTGTGATGATTAATAAACATAAATTCCTCGTTAGAACGCCGTACATGGGCATGAAAATTTTTGCGGATTTATTATTTTTTGTCTCTCAATTCGAGTCGATCCTGGTCTGTTTCTTCTGTTTTATTGTTTCATCCATCTTGTCGGCTTTGACTCCACAGGTAAAGGATTAACCCAGCTCGACATATCTCAGAATTCTTTGGTAGCGGTACCCTCGTCGGCGTTGAAGACCCTCCATCATCTTCTCATCCTGAATTTGAACCACAACAAAATAAACGGCATACATGCTCGAGCTTTTGAGGGACTCGACACTCTGGAGATTCTCACCCTGTACGAGAACAAGATATCCTCCATCGACGCGGACGCCTTCAAGGGCGTTGACAAGTAAGTGTCTCACATTACTCGACATACACCTGCAACCCTCGCACTCGTGATGTATCGTCGTTTTTTTTCACTCATCTTTCATCCGAGGAAAAGCACGGTATCGTTGTGCAGCTGAGCAAAATTTTTTAATACTCTTTGTCGGGATGTTGTTTGGAAAAAATTATTCAAACACAATCGCCATTTTTCTTTAGCTCTTTCGACATCCGATCACCAGCTGCGTTTCCTATCGTATAATATCGAATAGTCGACTATGAAACGGATTAAAGCAACCGCAATCTGTGAGCGTTTGGTTTAGTCTGGAATCAGATACGATTCTATTACGTTTGCATCGTCGTCTAATCTCTAAGCTTCAATTAGAACATCCAATTACGGTACGTCGTGCGCTCAGCTGAATATATACCACGTCATGCGTCAGTTGAATTTACCGACCTATCCTAACGTGCCAGTACGCTACCGATTAGATTCGATCCGAGTCGAAATATCCTTCACTGCAATTTCATGCGGAAAGATTTGGTGTTTTTTGTTTTCCGTTGTTTTTCTTCGTTCCATTTTTTGTACGTTTTGTGATTCGTTCGATTGGCACGTGAGGGTGTTTTTTGTGTATAAAGTTACATTGAGTTTGAAAATTGATTCGCGAGGGGTGAAAATTGTTCAAACGTTATATTGTTACAACTCTGATGGAAGAGTAAAAGAGGAGGCCTTTTGTCCGGATACGGAAATTGTGATTTTGATTTTAGCCGGAAATTGAAGAGGCTAAATTTGGGTGGAAACGAACTGACCTCCGTTCCCACCTCGGCGTTGTCCACACTGGAAATGTTAAAAAAATTGGAAATGCAAGAGAACAGAATATCCACCATTCAGAAGGGTGACTTTTCAGGTGAGTGTTTTTATTCCTTTTTTTTCCCCCGTCTCTTTCGTTACAAAATAATAATTTTATGCAGACAGAATAATTATTAGCTTTCGTAATTTCTTTGACTTTTTTCACTTCGCGCAACGAATTCAAATGAAGAACAAATTTCATCACCTGATAACATCGTTGATCTCGTTGTGTTCGTACGTTTGAAATCCCCTGAAACTCGTCGAACAGATGACGCGTGAAATTTGGTGCAGTTGAATCATTTCAAGTGGTAAATGTTCGACTAAATATTCACTTGGCGCACATAAACTGTAGGTTGGTAAATCAAATATGCAGACAAATATCAGAGGTGAGGTATTCGGGGTGGCTGCGTGTATACGACATAAATTATTACTTTGCTCGCGCACTAAAAACTATTAAATCTGAATCTTGGCTTCATGGAGCCCCGCCTGATTCTCAATCTTTTTTTACTCCGTAGCAAACTCTCATTTTATTTCAATTTAAACACGCTCATAGCGTGGGCTGAGGGTTGAATAAAATTTTCGCAGATGCAAATTAGAGTTCGGGGAAAAATCTACCGCCTATTTCTCGCCTTGTGCTTTATACATAGCGTATAGGTACCAGGTATAGGTATACTACACGAATAAGGCATTACGAATTTCTCCGAAGCCTCCGAAAGCACTATACATGGTTCTTCTTTTTTTTTTTTTTTTTTTTTTCTCGCCACCTTTCCGAAGCTTCTTTTTTTTTCTATTTTGCGACACGCGACCGCCTTCTTTCGAGTACCCAGAGAGTGTCGGGTGTCCAATATTTCTGGAGAATCTCGTTTCAAAGCACCCCGAGAACGACCGCGAAACTCAGCGACGCCGTCAGCTGCATGTAGGAGCTAAACCAAGGTTATAAGTATGAGAGTAAAATACAAGCCGACTCTGGATACACTTTGGTGAAAAATGTATAATAAAGCTAGTACTACACTATGGGAGAGAAAAATGCAAATTAGATAAAAGAGAAAGAAGAAAAAAGAAAATTCTTTTCTTACATTCATGACGAACACTCCCGAGATACCCGAAAAACTTATACAAACTAGCTTACTCCATGTGTATGTATGTCTATAGAGATTTAAACGACTTTTTTCAAGTGAAAATTTTTACTTAAACTTACGAATGCGTGAAACGTTTCAGGCCCCTTGGGAATTTACACGTTTCTCGTGGAAAATGAAGTAGAAAAACTGTCGCCATGTGAAGAGAAAAAAAAAAAATATTTCTAAGTCAAAAGATACCGATATATAGTAGGCGTAAATTAGATTCGTACGAATAGATTTTCGAACGCAAATGCCGTTGTTTCTTTGGATCATACGTCGCTGGATGGAAAATGGAATATTATATATATCTCTCACCTATATATCTTTCCAATTTTGACGCGCTTCGAGAATATATGGTGTATACGAACTGCACTCGAAGAGCGTGACTCACGTAATTCTGTCTCATAAACTACCCTGGCGTCCCCTTTACGAAGTGCAACCATGTCTATACGTATATATAAAGATATAGAAATAAAGAAGAGCAAGGTGGAGAGTTACGATGAAAAGGTTATCCCTCTGCAGAAGACCATCAAGCATTTTTATAACTTAATTGTAAAACGGCAAGCGTTTCGTGAGACTCCGGTATATTATTAAATTCGTCGAGAATTTTCCGATGAATCTCCGAGGCGTTTATGGATGGCGGAAAATTGTTCGCTGCAACTTGAGAATTATATATACCCTACACTTACCCTCGTGAAATGAAATTATCAGCATCACCGACACCTAAGAAATTATACGAAGTTAGAAACGTTAGAAAAATATTGATAATAATTCAGGAGTTGATGAATTACGCGTGTAACTATTTCATTTTGGAGTCAAAACCCCTCGATTCTCTGTGTAATATTCGCTAGAAATCAGAGCGATTCTCTCTCACCTAAATTAGGTTTTAAATATAATACAAAATTTTCAACGAATTTCATCTCATTTTCAGGTATGAAAAGCCTCGATTCGTTGGGACTAGCGCATAATCAACTTCGAGAAGTACCGGCTGGTGTTTTTTCACATCTTACGCAATTAAATTCTTTGGAACTTGATGGAAATTTGATAACTCATGTTGACCCTGACGCATTTATGGGTCTTGAAGGTAAGGATCGACTGACACGAAAACGTTAAGTTCCTTTTTACTGTTCACAAAAAGAATTTATTTCTTCTTTTTTTTTTAAAAAAGGCTTTGAAGTAGGTACCTATATAATATCCGCATTGATTTCGGACCGAGAGAAATGAGAAGGCCACCGACTTTTAGCTGCGTATTTATTATACGTAACAATTAGCGAGGGTAATTAAGACCCGCCCGGTTTCAATCAACGATATTTCTTTCTTTTTTTTTTTCTTCTACATTTTTCGCTTTCTTTAAGGGACAAAACTTATACAAGTCCAAGCGCGTTTATTAAATCCGCTTTTTAACGAGATGTAAAAAGTCTTTGATCACGTTTTTGAATGTCTTATTCATTTGAAGCAAAAAAAAAAAAAAAATGATTTAAATACACCCTCCATGTGAATATCGTTCCCCAAATGAAGATATCTCAGTCCCTAACGTATCGCAATTATAAATAATCTTAGGTACCTATTGAAAATTATTCTACCGGTAGATCGTTTCAAAAAAGAATACAAATTTTCACTCGTACCGCAGCTTTGAGGTTCTTGATATATTTACTTGACATTTTTTTCTAATTTTCCCTCTTCGAATTCCCTCACGATATAAATTTTCATCTCAAGACTCGCGTGCGCTAATTTTCATACTGCAATTAATATAGAAGCTTCGAGATTGCTGCAAAGCGTAAATCGCGACGGGGCGAACTGCAAGTGGCACTTTATTGCGCTTTAGATATTGCATGTTTCGGAGACGACGTGCGTCGTTGAGGATTACGGTAGAAAAAAAAAAAAAAGGAAGAAGAAAAAAAAAAACGTATTATAAACTGCACGCAGGGTATACCGATGTGTATGAATATAAGCTAGTTAAGTTGAAGTTTGTCATGCACCCAGTTTTATTAACATATTAATTTCCTTCCCCCTCTCTCGCAGCTTCCGATGTAATTAGGCACGAAGGATTATCCAGAAATATCCCGGGGCTAGAAATAAAAATGAATAAAACGTTCGTTAAAGTTTGCAAAATAATTCAGCGCCGACCCGCGAAAACTGAATAAAGACTACAGCGGTATTAAGAGCAGGGAAACGGTGAAACGAAGAACGGAAGCATAATTTGAGTAATTTTCTCGTTTTCTCGTACCAACGAGTTTGTGAGAAATCTTGTATGATATCTTTTTAAGACCATCTTATTCCGTAGCAATTGCTGGAACTTCGACATTGAGAAAAGGGGCGCGGGCTTAAGAAATTATGCTGTAGAATTTCCGTAGGATCTCCATTAACCGAAAATGTCAATTGACGTTTTCGTGCTCTCGATAAAGGTCTCGCGTAAAATATATAGCTAGAGGAATGACGAAATTGCCCGAGAGAGAGAAATTCTTCTGCACATATACCTATAGCTACATTTTGTTTTACGTCGAGCCATTAAAATTAGATAAGAAAAACCGTATCGTTTTACCTCTTAACGATTTTTAATAATTCTTAAAAGATAAAATTCAACGGTCTACGGAGGTATAAAGGTCTAAAAATAAAATGCGTAATTTACATTCAACAATCTCAGTTACGAATCTATACAGTTATCCTCGTTATACGTTATCATTCCGTTACATAGAAGTAGTCTCGTTTCGTAGTTTTATTATTTTTTTCCTTTTACCCCCACGTACACATAAAATCCACCTGCACAGGTTTGTTATACTCTCGAGAAAAAGAATAATCCAAGTTTTCTACGATTCCCGGCCATTTCTCCTTTTATTATTATTGTTATTATCATTATTGTTGTTATCATTATTATTATATCCAAAGATTTTTATATCATATTACCCAGACGAGGAAAGACTTACCGTATAAAATATAGATATAGCGAATATTCTACTACTCCACTTATTGCATCGGCTCACATAACCTCGTTCGTTTCTATAACTCGATATAGTGTCCATGTGATGTCTTTTGTTATTTTTCAGAAAATCTTCAGTATCTTCGACTCGGTGATAATAATTTACACGCTGTACCGAGTGACGCGTTAAGGAGATTGCACCGGCTTCGTCATCTCGATTTGCGGGTCAATAATATAACCGTATTACCCGAAGACGCATTTACAGGATACGGTGACTCCATTACTTTTCTCAATCTACAAAAGAACTTGTAAATAATATTTTATTATGATGTATCTTATATTTTTTGACGTAACGGCAAAAAAGATACGTGTTGTATCGATACGTATAACGTACTATAATTCGTGGTCAAAATGGGGTGGGTTTTATCGCGATTATAGGCGTTGGAGAAATAAAAATAAGGTGATAAAAAAAAACAGAACTTAGGGGTGGAAATGATATAACTGAAAAGATATAAATGTCGGGTGGGTTCGGAGAAGGATAGAAGAAGAAGAAGAAAAAAGAAAAAAGGATAACCCATTCGAGCCAGATTGCAACGCGAAACGTTATCAACCGCGAGAAATATATTTAACAATACTCTGGGGACGTTTTAACGAATTAATGTGGAAAGTTCTACGCTCGAGAATGTGTACCCATCTCCGTTCACGAAGCTGAGCAAATATTTCGTAGGTGGAAAGGGCTTTCCGGCCTTCGTTCCCTTTCGAGTAATTTTCAAATACGCGTGGGAATAAAACCCTTACGACTATATACAGCGAGACTTAATCTTCGAATTTTCTTCTGCCGCGCTCTGTAACTTCGACAAATCATCGCGTTACATAATTTACCGGCTGGTTACTTTTTTACTCGAACAATCGCAATGTTATATATTTTCTCAAACGAATTAATTTACGATATCTCAGGTTTAGATAATAAATAACGATCGTTTAACGTGTTACAGAATCAAGACTCTACCCCCGATGGTATTTGAAAATCTGAATTCCCTGGAAACGCTTAATTTGCAAAACAACAAGATGATTCACATACCGGAAGAAGTTATGGAGAGCGTGGTCGATACTCTTAGAATAATCGATCTAACAGGTAGCGTATTAAAATTAAATCGATCTTAAACTCATTCATCTTCTTCATCTCCTTCACTTCTCGTTTTTTATTCTTTTTTACAGACAACCCTTTAGTTTGCGATTGTGAACTCCGCTGGTATTCCGCTTGGTTAAAAAATCTACGTGACAAAGACGACGAGATGATGTCGAAGAAAAGAACGGTTTGTACGATGGCGAATGAACATCGAGAATATTCCGTACAAAATATACCACTGGAAAGAATGGGATGCGTGGCAAACGCCGAGCAAACATCATCGCCGGGTATAGCTGCAAGAATTGTTGGTGTACAGGTACTTTTCGGCGTAGGATTCGTTATTCTACTCTAAGGAGAAGGAAATCAGAAAAAAAAAAAAACATTCTCAAAGTCCCCCCCATCCCCCACCCCCCGAATTTTCCAAAATATTTTATTTATCGTTATTATAATTATTTTTAAAGATAATAGAATTAAAGAATTTGGTTCATTATCAACGATGATATCTATATAAAAAAAAAAAAAAAGTTTTACGATGTAATAAATTTCGCTCTTTTTTTTTCTGCATGTACATACATAATACTATATACAGGGAAGGGGTGTGTATACGTTACAAACAATTTTCATATTATTACGTGGTATATATGGATGGCTGATTAATTTTTCTAATTATTTTAGTAGAATTTTCCATCGTTGTGGTGACATAATTGTTATTAAATAATCGTTACCTTAGATAGATATAAATAGAGAAGAGAGAGAATCTTAGATACAAATTTTTTTGTACTTGTTTTAAATTGAATTAAATTCGATGATTAGATAAAGTTATATGATTAAAAAAATTTTTTTTTTTTATTTGTTTTCTCAATTTTGTTCTTCCATTCAAAAAGTACGCGAATTTATTTTTCTACGAAAATCATATCACTATAAAATACCTATATTATAAAAATACATGCGTCTGATGTAGCGGGAAACCCAGTCAAATTATCTTTGACAATCGAATAATAAGCTTCTTGTTGACTGCGAAGATTTATCGTGTCAAATTTCAAGATATAATTTTTCTAAATCGATATAAAAGAAAAAAGAAAAATAATAAAAAAGCAAAAAAAAAAAAAAAAACGTGAAAGAATAGAAATGAATAATTAAATGAATATAAAAAGAAAATTTTAAAGAAATTTTATCCACAGGAGATATAATATATACCTACCTATTTATATAAAGCATATAAATGATATATTATTATATTTAGATTTTAGGTTATTAGATCAATGATATAATTTTTAATTTTTTTTTGTTTTCTATATTTTTCTTTCTTTTATCTATTCATATTTACCTAATATATTACATTATAATAATATTGTATTCAATAATTGATTCAACAGACGATGGACTGGCTATCAAAGACAAAAAAAAAAAGACACGATGTAGATGTAGAAAAAAAAGAAATGACAAATGTCATTTTCAAACATATCGCGAAAGCGTAACGAGCTTTCTTTAAAAATCGATACATATCAGTAACGTTGCCAAGACATTTTGAAAAGTATTCAAAACTAAATAAAAAAAAAAAAAGAGAAAGTAAAAAATCTTTTCGAGGATTTTTAAAATCGCAAAATATCTACATATCAAAAAACTGTAGTTTATCTCGCAGTTTATACATATATCTTGTGAAAAAAGTCAAGCGAAAAAAAATTTCTTTTCGTAAAATTAATCGAAATCGCGAGTCGGATATGAAGAGTTTTTTTTTTTCATTTTTTTTTTATGGCGTAAGAACGATCCCGCATGTGTACATATTTCGTTGAACTGTTTTTTTTCAAGATTCATTAGAAGAAAATGAAAAAGAAAGTTTAGAAGCTGTTGGTGAAAAAAAAAGAAATAGTGTTAATCGTGCATTTTCGAGATGATAAAAAGCTTTCTAAAAGCCAGCGAAGTATTCGACGTTTCGTATCCGTATATATCTAAAGAGGAACGGCGTGTTCTCTAAACTGGCGTAATGGATCCCTGACGATCATATGTAACGAGGTGCAGGAAGTCCACACTTGTCAATCGTTGGGTAGTCACCGCGATTGTTTAACTACTTTATTCAATCATCAACTTTACAAGCGGCTTTTGAGATCGGTAGTAATATAACATTCCTCGCGTCACTCTCGGCGTACCTCGTTGCCAACGTTTATACGGTACGTTAGTTACGTAAGACAAGAAAATTGGAAATACGAAAACGAAAAAAAAAAAAAAACGAAGCGAATTAAAATTTTTTAAATAAAAATCAATCGAAGCGAAAAAATTAAATACGAACAAATGGCATTACGTTGAGAAAAAAAAAAAACATTTTCAAAGAAAAGCGATCGAGGTCAAAGAAAAATAGATCTTACGACTATATATTATAGGATGATAAGGGAGTATTGTGAGATTTGAAACGCGAAAGTAAAATCATTTTTATCTAGATAGATATAACAATTTAATTTAATATTAAACTAGGGTTACCATGACTTTATACTGGATGTAGGATTAATATAACGTTACACGATATACATATAATGATGTAGTATAGGATCGAAGAGTATGATAATGAAAAAACGCGATTTTAATGCACAAATTATGCTGTGCTGATAAAGATTTACTCGAGCGAATAATATAACTAAACTTATGTTTTTACTTTCATTTTTTTTTTTCTTAACATTCAGCGGATAATTTTCATCGGTCGTTCAGCTCGATGTAATTGTTTTTTTTTTTCTCCACCTCTTCTGCTTGTGAATCTTGAATCGTCCCCGATTGAATTTCACGGCGAAAAAATCAATCACAAGCAGTAAGTGATCCACGTTATCGACTCTAAAGTATAGAGTGGGGAAAATAAAATGTTATAACATACATATCATTCGCCAACGCCCAATTTTAAATAACGCCTAGATGTAATTATAGTTACATATGACACCTATATAGTTTATGAACATTAAGAAAATTCGACGAGGTTTAATTAAATAAGAATAACAATAATGATAATGATAGCAAAGGTAATGATAATAATGATAATAATAATAATAATAATAATAATATTTATCTTAATAATGTTAATAGGCTTTCAAGCTAGTAACCATTAAAAATCATATACATATCCTTAGAGTATGAGATTTCAAAGAATTTATTTGTTAATATGCTATACAAATATACATATATATATAATAATGCATATCTATCTACATACATATCTTGTGTATATGCACTTTTTAATAATATAAAAAGAAGATATAATGTTCTATTAAGTTTCTACGGGGTGTTTGAAAAAAACTATTTATTTTCGACGAAGAACTATACGACGTTATATTATACATGGCTTTTCATAGAAAAAATTATTATAAACTGACGTCAGCAGATTTTTCAGCCTTGGATCCACCGTGATATCCTGTGGATGCGGTGCACGGTGTTTTTATGAAGATCTTTGAGAATATAGTAAAGAAAAAAAGAAAAGTAACAAGAAAGTAAAGAATAGAAAAAACAAGAAAGTCTCAGCTCGTTGGCCGCGTCGTTTTTTCCGTATCATATCAGGTTGTGGATAATTATTTCCCGCGTTAGATTCGGAGCGAAAATTTGTTCCGTGATAAAAAAAGCTTTTACGTTAAATTGATCGTCTGAAAATACGCCAAACTTGACTCTTTGCTGGCCCTATTTTGCTCAGGGTTCTTGGACGGCATATGAAGACGATTTGGAAGTTTTGATCTTTCTTGTATGGGGTATTATTTACGGAGAACTAAAATCACGCGGCCAGCGAGTGTAAAATTATTGTATAAGAAACTTGATATGAATTACATATACACATGCTTGTATAATGAATATGCTTCAGAAAGAATGAACTTCTAGTGCTGCGTAGAAAATAGACATAAGAGTAGCAAAGAAAGCTCGGGTAGCGAGTACATAAAAAATGTTTATAAATGAAATACGAATAACAACGGCCATGGAAATAAAACAATATCTTTGCCGGGTTGTAAAGAATGAACAAAAATATATGTCATTGACGATATGGATAATTATTAAATATTCGTCGGGTGCGCCACGATTAATTAGATTTAATAATCATGGGGTATTTTTGTACAGTGTCTTACAGTGTCAGATCGTTGCCGGCGCATCCCATGATATATACGTGGACGATGTTATACGCATTCGTGTGCCGAATGAATGTCATGAAAATATTTTTCTTACACATAACAGTTTGAAGTTATTTCTACAATTTTTTATCAATCATAATTTTCTGATATTTTATCATTTTTTATTTAAATTCATGGTATTTTTCAAAATAATCTACGATAATTTCATTAATTTTCTTTCGTATTGAAGGAAGAAAAGAAAAATTATACAAAGTCTTGACGATTTTCTCAAAAGTCAGTATCTGGCACTCGACACACGAATGGCGTAACAACGTTCGGATACAGATACCAAATTTTCGGATAAGGTTAGAAAAAGATCGAGAGAAAAAAAAAAGAGTTAAACTATCGCAATTAAAAATCAAGTAATTTATTTGTGTCCTTAAAAATTATATTACATATTATGAAAACTAATTATGAATATTCTATGCATAAAGAAGAAATTATTTATCAATATTAGTAACGATATTTGTGCAGACTGCTGTGTCGAACCTCCTAATCGATATTGATATATAATTATTATATCGAACTTCGCATGACCTTGACTCTTGACCTTTGCACTTTTTGCTATCTACTATGTATTTACTACCCCGTTCCAATTATGGTGTGCATATAGGTATTTGTATATGTATATGTATAAAAAAACCCCAAATCAGCCGGATATAGACGTGGTGGGCATTTGTGCGCGTGCACCACCCCCCTGAAATTATAAATCTAAAATATGATTCGATACTCGAAAACTCGTCACTCTGATACAGTTTGCTATATATTATAATTATAATATTTAATATTTAAATTCGAATAAGATAGATAAGGACTGTTTTTCCTTTATTTTATTTTAATTTTCAGATAAAACAAAATAATTGGCCGATCCTTATGATAAATTTACATTATCAATCGATCAATTATTGTATATGTATTATGGCACACCTGCTGCGAATAAGTAAATTAGTATATAAATAAATGACTAAAATAATATATATATAAATAATATCTATATAAATGAGTGTGCGTGTGCCGTCATCTTCTCAACTCGTAGCTACCAACACATATATATTTAAACTATATGTATATGTGAAACGATCATGTAATTACGTATATGATCATTCCGTACCTCTTGATGTGGATATAAATTCTACGCCTAATGTTATATTGATATCGATGTTACATAGCTATAAATATATATATATATGTGTCTATAAATAATATCACATTGCATATTATATTATATATATTACATAATGTACACATATATTATGTACCGCTATATAATATATGTGTACATCATCCATCGCGTAATAATTTGTTATTAAAGTTAAATTATATCCTCGTACTTCTTTGGTATGAATATACAATGTATTAAATATTATTCAGATTCTAATTACGTATCTACAAGTCACTGTTTATTATTATTATTATTATGTCGTTGAATAATTACTATGTATATGTGGTACCATTCAAGTGAATAAAGATATTAACTACGCAGAAATTATATTATACCCGTGTAATATGACGTACATATTCTTATGTAATGACAAAATTATTTCATCTAGATATGTAAATAATCAAGATTACATACGTACGGGAATCACAGTTAAACAAATCAGTATGGGGGGGTGTGCGGAATCAATATCTATCGATTAACAATGTCAATGGAATTCTGAGATAAACTTGCGGGATCCCCCCTGTCAGTCGAGTGGCTTTTTTTGAATTTTTACCTTGTTTTACATATTATGTCAAACGGCTGATACGTTGTGAGACGCGAAGCCCCGCGCGGTCAATTTTGATGATGAATCAACGCCGTGAAAAACGGCTCGATATATTTTATACCACAGCTTTTTGACAGACACGATATATGGTGATAAGATTTTGGTAAACTAGCGTTACAGGATAACGAAATGAATTAGGAACCAATTATCTGCAAGCTCGCGAAAATGTTTCAGATTAGATAAGAGAATTATCAACTACAGGACGTTTTGGTAGCTCTGAAAAATGGAAAGTCGTTAATTGCAGACGGTCTTCTCTGCAGGTGCTCTGTACGTGCGCTCCCATTATTTATTCATTCATTATTATTGCCTTGTTCTTTCGAGGATTAATTAGTTGAAAAATAATTGAATCGTCGGAGGGAACGAACATCCATTTTAAGAATAAATCATCGCATTTATTATATACAAGCCCATCGAGAAAGTAGAGACCGTTAATTACTTTTGATTTGCTCCGAAGTAAATGTACAAAGTATTCAAAAATACTTCGGATGATGTAACGTACCACCAAACGAAAGGGAGCGAGAAATAAAAAATTGATAATAAAGGCGGAGATTATAGAAATTCCTACTTATTTCGAAGTACTTCCGATAACCGTATCTGGACGTCTATAGCAACATTAATCCATGAATAAAATGACGATAGTGTGAACAAGCTGTAGGATTTGAGCCGAACTTTTATTTGCTGATCTAGACACGCAGTTGTGTTATTCATAAATGTGCAACGTCCCGGATAATATAACAAATCATCCGATGCGGCTCCCAGCGTTGAAATTCAAGACAACATTTTTGTCGAAATCCGGAAGTCGAACTTCGGAGGAAAAGTAAGCTATCGGAAAATCAAAATTTCAATAAGCTTAATGCTCGTTTTGTTATTTTTCTCTCAGACAATCCGAATGGTGGAAGATCGCAGTGATTGGACTAATGGTAACGGCATCGGGTCTTTTTTTGGCATCTTGTGCGTTAGCAGGCAGTTCATCGAAGCCTGAAAAAGTCGAAGAATCTCATTCCCTCACATTTCAAAAAATAAATACTTCGGGGGAGGATTTTGTCCTTGCTCATCAAAGACTGTTGCCGATGGCCCAGGTTTACTGTTTGATTCAAAGTTGCATCGTGACATGTTCTTTCATACCAGCTTCTGCCAACGCTGGATCAATTGCCGCCATTTTAATAAACTCCGAATATCAGGTAAGTATACAAAATTCTACCGGATTCCCATTCTTCGCAAAAATTAGAACTGTTAATAATTTTTTTTTCAGAATCAATGTCCGGATAAAATGATGATCGAGGAGCTGATATTCGAAAACTGCAGATTCTCTGGAAATGCATTGGAATTGGGCTGGCTGCCGACGAAGCTTCAGGTGAATAAATTGACCTTGAAACATTGTGCACTCACTTCAATAAACGCAGATGCTTTCAACACTGTACCGTTTAAGGCGCTGACCAGTCTTCGCATAATCAGCAACGCTGTAACCGTTCTCCAAAAATCATCGTTTGACCAGCTAGTCAGTCTTCAGGAACTCGTGATTTCCAATAACTTGTTACAAACTGCAGAAACTGATCTTCTTGCAGGAACGGCGAGCTCATTGCAGATAATACAGATGAGCGGTGCAATTCGTAGCGAAATCGTACTGAGAAATATATTGGGACAGAGTCCGCTACCTCGTGTACAAATATTATCGCTGTCGGACAACTCGTTGGGAGTTATTTCCGGAGATACTCTCAAAGGTGTTCCAAATGTCCAGTCCGTCTATCTGACAAACTCGGGAATTTTATCCATAGAAGCGACTGCGTTTGAACCATTCGCAAAGTCCGTGCGGCAAATATTTCTGGCAAATAATAAAATGACGTCACTTCCAAACGGTCTTTTCGATTCGATAATTGGATCGAATCCACGCTTCAAGGTTACCCTCGCAGATAACGACTGGATATGCAACTGCGAGTTGGAATGGCTGAGGGAAATTTCAAGCACCCATCCCGAAATCATCGTGGATCGTCCCTGCTGTGCCTCGCCGGGACAAAATGTTGGACTCGGATTTCTAGAGGCAAATTTCTGCGAAGTTCAAACAACTACGGTGTCCAGTTCCTCTTCCGAAATTGGGGAACTGAGTACATCTGGAGATGAAATAACGGTTTCTGATCGCAGTCTTGTTACGTTAACGTGCAAAGGGGTGGAGGAGCAAGAAGAATTTCGTAATTCGAAATCATACGGCAGGAAACTTCTCGCGACCCGAGAGTTCAATTTTTTGACCAGACCCCGCGAATTTTCCGCACACGAAGAGGAAAATGGTTCAATTTACGTAAATCTGGGTACATCATTGTCGACGTACACATTGATATGGTTTTACAACGATTTCGATAAAACAAATAGTGAGCCTTCCGGTATCAGTTGTATAGCAAACGTAAGAAAATCAATTCATTTGAGCGAACTTAGGGCAGGAGTCTCGTACACCATTTGTCTTTTGGAAATGTCAGGTGATGTAACTTCTCCCTTCGACTGTTTGTCTCTCCAAACTCGGCTGAACTTTGGAAACGGCATTTGGATAGCCATCGAAGACAGGACATTGATAATCAGCTGTTTGATCGCATTACTGATTTTCGTATGCCTTATCAGCATGCTCGGATCTTATTTGGTTGTTCGCCGGCATCCCCGACTTTTGAAAGGAAACAAGCGGATCATAATGGTACGCCACAGGGCAACCGACGCGATAGTTTTACCCGAAAGAATTCGACTCGGAGCGAATAAGAATTCACCTCCCAAGCCTACGGAAGTTGAAAGTTCGAGTCAGGGATCAGGCTACATAACGCCTGTCGGCAAAGAGAAACTTTTAGTTCCAAGAGGCTCTGTCACCTCCGATTCGAGTTCTCGCAGCAGTGCTACGAGTTACGTATCCGGAATCGAACCCACCAGTATGCAACTAATGACCTGGAGGATCGGGAGGATCAAGGAAATATTATCTTGTAGTGATCCGAATGACTTTGACGACTCTCCACCGCCTTTACCACCCCCAAGAAATCAATCGATACCATCCCTGTCTTTGAATGTCCATGAAAGGCACACTTCGAGTGATACAAGTAATGCCACCACATCCTTTTTCGGATCTTCTGCCGATACCGCGAATCAATCGGAAAATAATTCTACGATCAATGATTAATTCTAGCAATCATTGAAATTCTTGCACGACGGTATATCTGGTGTGTTTTCGAATGTGATCGACGGACTGTGATATTACTTTTAGAGTTCTATTTCCTTAAAGAGAAAATTGGGAAACAGGCTATTCGGCTAAGAATGGCTTTGTCGATTCTTTAAAATAAATTTTCCTAATAAAAAAAGGGGGTGATGATATGAATGTTCCCGTGAGGAGCTCGATTCAATTCGCGGATTCGTTTTATCGAAAAATAATCAAAGAAAAAAAAAAAAGAAAAAACGATCGTCGATCGATGGGTCGGGTACATCTTCCTAAAGGTATCGTCAGCCTATTTATACCCTCTACTCGGTTACTCTACTGACTGGGCTACAGACCCCGCTTGTTATCTGATTGGCTAAGCAGGTCACGTTATATCTGTTTTGAGATTGAAACGGCTGGCATCATAGCTGCTCTTCTAGAGAAGACCTTGGCAACGGGCTAGAAATCCTATACAAGGATTTACCACCCGGCCAATCAAGCGCAAGCTCCGATCTTCGAGCTGCGGGCAGGGGGAAAACTACAAACCGCCTCGGGGAGGATGAGAATTTCTCATATAGCTATAGCTTTGTAATCAGCTTTAACAATTGTCTATGCAGAGAACGATTATTGTTCGTTTTAATAATTATCTACAGCAATTTCGCTACCCAAACTTGCATACACTTATTGAATCATAAAGCAATGTTATACGACGCATCATGAAAAAAAAATATATCAATCGATTAATTTGATCCCCCGGAATATGTTTCGGGTTAGGGATCGCTAGTCGTTTTGGTAAAGAAAATGTTCGGTTGAACGAATTTTTATCTGGGTTAAATCCTCTCATAAATCCTTCCATTTTCCTGGATTAGTGTATCGGACTAAATTTAGCAAATTTCGAGATAAGCAAGGCCTAATTATTACGTACACGCCATATAATTTTAAGCTTCGCACTTTTGTTACACCCGATCGTCTACTGGCGCGTAATGAAAGTCCATTAAATAATTTCGAGGTAGCGCATAATTATTGTCTAAAAATTATTTGTATGCGATGCTGTTTTTATTATTGTTTAAGAGAAAAACTTGAAACGAATAAAAATTATTGTATAATAATTATAATGCCTATTCGGTGTGATTGGAGAACGTATACTTTTATTTTAAATTTGATATTCACGCAAGAATTAGTCAATAGATTTGAATTAATGATATTAAATTATTATTTGATATAAAAGAAACGTTGTTATGTTGGTGTATATTCGGAAGTGGGGCAATCAATATTATTAATTACAGGGTTCTGACAACAGTTAATATAATGATATATACGGTCGAACGAATTCTAACCAATAAACAATTAGCGATTGTCGATCGGTGCCAAGATGACGTATGATTGGCGATGATGTATTGCTGGTGACCGGAATTCGACGTCATTGCATCGATCTTGTTTCTAGCTAATTAGTGTTACGAGGACGTATTTTTTATCGACTTTGAAAACAATTGGAAAAAAATAGAGCTTTTTAAAGCTGGTAAAAGAGTGATTGAAACTACATGACAATCATCAGTCGATCACGCGTCAAACGAACGTAGCAACTCGAGATCTTCTACGATCTTTTCAACTTACATTGTAACTGCAGAAGATTTACAGAGAAGAAAAACGCGATGGTAATTAAACGTCGTGTCAATCGATCCGAACACCATTTTTCCATGCAAATTTCATTTCATTTTCTCTCCATCGACTCCATTCATTAAAATACCTGAGTTTTCTCCTCTCGATTTTATTATTACGTGATACATTTATCGTGTACAGTGAACAGGCTATAGAAATTATTAACATCGTTATTTTCATTTTTTCATTCTTCTTTTCTTTGACACGTATTTTCTTAGGAGGACCTGGAACTGTCGAAGGAACAAGTTGCCCGTGAGTGAAATATACATTTTTGTTACAAAAATCTTCGGTTGAAATAAAAGTGCGAAGTAGAGTCGATGACCTTTTATCATTTTTTATTCGGCAGAATTGCAGCTGGCTTTCAACGCATTCGATCACGATAAAAAAGGGTGCATCAGCACGGATATGATCGGTACGATTTTGGCAATGTTGGGTCATGAGCTCGACGATGGTACGCTGAACGAACTAATCGCGGAACTCGATATAGACGGTAAGTCCAAAATTAAAGGGGAGAAAAAACTTTATCGCTTTTAAAAATCAAAACCTCGTGAAATTCGGTCGATCATCTCATGGCGTGGATTTTGATCGATGTCTCCAGGAACCGGGGAACTTCAATTCGAAGAATTCTGCATGTTAGCGTCCCGATTCATCGTGGAGGAAGACACGGAAGCGATCGCCGCTGAACTTAGAGAGGCATTCCTCCTTTACGACAGAGAAGAAAACGGCTACATAACGACAGACGTATTCAGAGACATTCTAAGTGAACTCGACGATAACCTCACGGAAGAAGAGCTCGATATGATGATCGATGAAATTGACGCCGATGGATCGGGGACCGTAGAATTCGAAGGTCTGAATCCTTTCGTACCGAGAAAAACGAATCTACGACTTTTTATTGACGTGCCATTTATTTTATACAATATTACAGAATTTATGGCTGCGATGACGGGATCGTAATAGGTGCGGATCGATGGATTTAAAAAAAAGGGTAACCAAAGAAGAAAAAAAATACATTTACTATCAGTTGTGAGTAAGACTTGGCATACGGTGTACGTAATTATGCTGTGACATTTATATATTGTATAATCTATTGTAACGAATGATTAAAAAAAATGAAAAGACCAAAAAAAAGAATGAAAGATATTAAAAATTGCGAGCGTAAGAAATGCGGTGATATTGCCCCGTTACCCAAAAATATTCTTAAGCGGATTTCGCGATTCATAGAGAAGATAATTAAGTTAATTTCTTAATCGTCGAATGTACGAGCACCTGCAGAATAGTAGCGGCGGTGTGACGACTTTAGAGTTTGTGTCATTGAAAACGTGAAGAATTGAATGCAAGCCAATTGAAAATAGATTTTCCCCTACCCCTCCGGTACCGTGCAACTTCTATAAACAAGGCTTATACGGTACGAGGTACACGTGTTCAACATGCCAAAAGACATCCATCCAGTTAATTCTCTCGACACAAAATTGGCGCTCGTGTCCAACGAAATTGATTTTCACGCACGGTAACAATTTGCTCAGGTTATATATTTTCGAACGCAATTTTCAAATTCCCCGCAGCCATTTCACTTACGTGGTCATGAGTACGTTGAGTGTATCGATCCGTTTTAATCATATCCACTAAAAATCCGTTTACTTTTAATTTATGAAAAAATTTTTCCTCCCTCGTCGTTATTTTTAGAAGACCAGATTAATTAATATACATTGAAATTCCAACCGCTCTGCAACAGACAACGGCGCTAATTGCCAATTAAAGTTCATTCCACGGAGAGGTACCTACCACCCGTTGGAAACATCGATTATTTTATACCGGTTACGTACATTTCGTAACAAAGTCTAAAATGACCGACAGAAATTTGTCTGATACATATTCTAGATTGATGGTATAAATCTATATTGCGATATCAATTCAGATTATCATAATAATTCACTGACTCTAAATCAATCAATAATTTTATCGTGACGACGTAATCGAGTCCATGGAGCAAACTCAATATCGGTCAATGTTAAGGTTTTACCGTCGTTTAACCCGGCTTACCGAGATTCATTTTTAGGCCATACGCCCCTACTTCGATGCACCTAATTCCTTCGCAATCGATGTAATCGACGTACACGAGAGTGGAGAAAGTCACGGTCGTCGAAAATTGATACATCGAAACAGAATGGACATGAGCTTATTTCTTTCGTTTCTCTGATATTTCTGCTTTTATTATTACTCCCTTTTTTTTTTATTGTCGTTTATTCAACGCACCACGAAAAGTCATCCGATCAGCTCAATCATTTCCTCGGTATGATGCGAACGAACAAATGTCGATGATTTTTTATAGTAGAGGCGATTACACGTGACGCAAGTTGAAACGATGACGTTGTATCAATATAGTCGTAATACACCACGTGATCTATCGATTGGTAATCGATCTAATAACTGCATTAGATCTAAGGAGAGTTCGTCCCTGTGATAGATCGCGGAGTAGTGCAGCAGTGCGTCGATCGATAGTTCTAATTACTCTTCGTCTTTATAATTATTATACATCTGTCAATATATCGCTGATATAAATATATGAAATATATTTTTCTATACGTTATATACATATATGTTAAAATTTAACCTCGAGAACGTTGAAAACCACTAGAAAAAAATCGATCGCTTCGACCTAGACATCGTTCTTTATATTTGAAGTGAAACGCGTCAGCTTGAAGATCATTAGTAATTATAATACCTTTGCGCGATAGTGTCCTCTTGCACTTGACTGCATCATTAAAAAAAAAAAAAAAATTGTTTTCATCTAAAAAATTATCGTGTGTAATAAGCAGACTTATCCATCCCCATCGAAATGGTAACAAATTATTCACAAATCTATGCTTCGCGATATTCTCATTAAAAAAATTAGATCTTTCGCTGTTGGAATACATGCGTGGATCTAGAATAATTTTTTCTTTCATATTCTCATATATTTCATATTTTTCTTTCTTTGCTTGTTTTTACAGGAGGACTTAGGTCTGGATAAGGCACAAGTGGCACGTGAGTATTATTCATCCGATCAAAAGTATCTAGCAACAAATCTGACGTCTAATGATTTTCTTCATTTTTTTCCATTCAGAATTAAAGGCAGCTTTCGACGCTTTTGACTTGGATAAAAAAGGATGCATAAGCACAGACATGGTCGCTACAATTTTGTTGGCGCTGGGACACGAGCTTCTGGATGGGACACTGGCGGATATAATTGAAGAGGCTGATGAAGACGGTGAATATGAAATTCAATTTTTGCACAATATCCTGCGTGATATTCATAAGGGTTTCTCAATTCCGATTCAGGATCCGGTGAGCTCGAATTCGAGGAGTTTTGTGGTCTCGCGGCGCGGTTTATAGTAACGGAAGAAGATACGGAGGCGATTGAACAGGAATTGAGAGAAGCGTTCCGACTTTATGACAGAGATGGAGAAGGCTACATAACGACAGATGTATTCAGGGACATCCTTCACGAACTGGATGAAAATATCTCAGAAGATGATCTCGATATGATGATCGATGAAATTGACGCTGACGGTTCTGGTACTCTGGACTTTGAAGGTAAACGAAGATAAAAGGAAAATAGTCTAATTCGAGCAGCTTCACACTCTTTCGCTTGATCGATCGCTCAATTTTCATATCAGAAAGCGACGCAATTTCGTGTCAAGTCTGATGAATTAATCTGCTCAATGAACCTGCTGTACGTAATGTGTACATTATACTATATATTCTTGGCATTGTTTCGACGGATCGTTATTTTCGGAGCTAGTAGTTGACCAACCACTCATGGGTTTGGTATATTCACAGCTGTTGTCATATCACAAGACTCTTGATAACTTTTAAAATAGATTCGCAACCGATGTTGCGTACGTCACGATTCGGAGAGCAGAAGCGAAAATTTACGAATCCTTTGAAATTCGAAACGTTCTTATTTCAAAGATCCGACAGCTCGGGCACACGTTTCGATATCCACAGATGAAAAAATCAGAGTCAGAAAATGAAATCATTCGACGATGAGTGAATTATTTTTATTTTTTCTCTTCGATAAACGATTAATGAACTTTTTTTCTTTCTCCAGAATTCATGGCTGTGATGACGGGATAGTAAAACAATTGTCGGGGATAGAAAAGGACTTACAGATCTGGCTCATCGCAACAAATCGTGGTACTCAAGATCATCCGTATTATATTATTTATTTGTTTTTTATCGTCGAAAATATTTTCCACGGAACTTACGATCATTTGTATAAGCGTATAATTATTTATTTAACTTACGCTGCACTGTGCGGATAACGTTGGATTTTAATAGAAGAAAGAGAAGGAGGAAAAAAAATGTATACCTACATAGTCTGACATTACCAAAATTAATAAAAATAAGGTCAATTTTTTATTTTATTTCATCAATATAATAATTAAATGCGAATGAAACTGACGTGCGTATGTATATCGCCCAATTATTTCCAGATGGTCAGCTGATACCCGCGGTATAATCGGAAAATCGATCCAGGTCCTCCGAATACTTCGGGTGGATATCAAGCGAACCATAATATTTTATTCATTAATTAAATAATTCAGGTATCTGGTTACTCGAAGCGTTCTCAGCGATTTTTTGAATCCAGTCTCGTATGACACAGTGACTTTAATCTGCAAACTTACATCCAATTCAAATTCTCTGAAACGATTCGCCAGTTCTCGGCGTATTTGATATTTTCTATTCTTCTTTTTCTCTCTCTTCATTTCCATGATCTTATCGTCCGTTCTGCAGCAGGTCTTTGGTATAATTAGGAAGCTGGTGACGGTTTGACGGAACGCCTGGCGCACGGCTGTCTCTGAAAGTCATCAGGTTTAACTGACGCGTTGCACCGACAGCCGGCTGACAACCTGCGGTGGACTTGTCGAGATCTCTGCGTCAGCGACAAAGACTAAGCACTTTATAGAGTAAGAAACAATTGGAAATATAGTCACCGTGCCAAGCCGCACCCCTGAAATATATCCACATCATAAAACTCAGCGACTTCAACACAGTCGGTTTTAAAATCAAGAACTTGAAAATTCAAATGGCTCGGAGGGTCGTAGAAAAAAAAATGCAGTCTAGAATATTACGAAAACTAGAGTTTATGTATAATGAAAATGTAATGAACATTTTTATCGTCTCAGTTTTGCACGTGGGAAATAGTTTCAGTTGCATATAGGATTCAATTATGTAGTACGAGTATTTTGCCTAATTGGTTTCAGGCATTTGGCGAAATAATTAAACTAATGTAGTCTACTTACGGAGCCAAGGAGTATTTGTAGAAATTATCGAGCTGCGGTTGAAACGGGTTGTGGATATTATGCGAGGAGGGGAAATAGCAGAGAGCGATGACGTACCGGAGACGCAACTGAAATCCGCTAGATTAAAACATTCGTAAATTCTTGTGCTTTGCACCAGGAATCTTTATAATCTGACAAAAACTTAACTCGCAGTGCATATCGAACAGTGAGACTTTACGGTTTACACGCGCCGCCTGTAGGGAGAAAAATCTAAAAAATGGTACGGCTTATTTATCCCCTTCAAAAAAAGTGCTCAAAAACTGCATCGGAGAATTTTTTTTCAACGGTTCTCTCGAAATATTTTAATCGATCTTTCTCTGTCTTTTAACAGGATGATCTCAACAAGGATCAGATCGTTCGTGAGTATAAAATTAAGGGAGTGTTTTTTTCTAATAGACACGCGGAGTTGAAACTTTGTTTCTTTCTTCCTAGTTCTGAAGAAGGCTTTCGACGCTTTCGATCATGAGAAAAAGGGTTGCATCGGAACTGACATGGTTGGAACGATTTTGACCATGTTGGGTCACGAGCTTAGTGAAAATACGCTCGCTGAGATCATCGCTGAGGTCGATGAAGATGGTGAGTTAAAGATCGATTGAAATTCTAAAAAAATATGGCAGAAGTCACTCAAAAAAATAATCGATGAAAAAAAAATACGTGCCGTAGGATCCGGAGAGCTTGAATTCGAGGAATTTTGTACGTTGGCCGCAAGGTTTTTGGTGGAAGAAGACACGGAGGCGATGCAACAGGAATTAAGGGAGGCCTTCCGACTCTACGACAAAGAAGGTAACGGCTACATTACCACAGACGTATTCAGAGACATTCTTCACGAACTAGACGACAAATTATCACCGGAAGAACTCGATCTGATGATAGAAGAAATCGACGCCGATGGTTCGGGCACTCTGGACTTCGACGGTGCGTGAAAATATAGAAAACAGAATTGAAAAACGGAACTATCGAACCCTTTTTTTCAATTAGCGTTAATTGGTTTGCAGAATTCATGGAGGTCATGACAGGCGGTGACGACTGAAGACACTTTTTACAAAACCTTGAAATCATCAAAAACGGGCCGAACTTCGTTTGTTATAAACATTTATTAGCGAATATTGGCGAAAATTTTTAGACACAAAACGAATTGGGGAACAAATATCGAAAAAATTCTAACTGATGTCAAAAAAAGAAAGAAAAAATAATAAAAACAACGATTTTTTATTCTCAAATTTGTGGCTTTTTCATTCAATCACTCCGACGCCTCGGCAACTCAACGTTCTCTCACGTATTCCGGTTGCGGCGCCCCAAGGAGTTGAAGAAATATAACTTGTAACGATAAATTAGAAACTGTCGCTATAACAGCGAACAGGTATTCGTGAACTATTAAAAAAAAAAAAAAAAAAAGTAAAGTTGACTGCAATCAGCTATTGGTTTATAAAATGAAGATTAATTAGCGTCTGGCAAGGGAGCCGTTAATCAACTCGTCTGAGTTCGTTAAGCCATAAATGTTGGTTTAGGTGAGTCGAGGCGACTTTGACCAGGCTATAAGATCGGCTAGCTCTTTGCTAAATAGTATTCTGTAAACTTGCCAGCTGGTTTATGCGAGCAAATGTAATAAAAATTGTGTCAAATTAGTGCGCGAACTATTATTGCAGACGTTGGCGAACGGAGCCGTAGATTTACACGACTCATTATAAGGGTAAAATGTAGGGTAACCACAGTAATAAGGGATCTGGTTTTAATTTCTGTATACTTATTGAAAAATAGTAGAACACAGGTGCATATGGTTTACATAAGGATTTCGAAATTAGTGTTAATTAATCAACAAGGCGTGGGGAAATAATAGATTTAATGATTACAATAATCGGCTCAAAGTTCGATTCTATATGGATATTAGTTATGGCGATGTAATAAATATAGGTAAATAATTATAGGTATAGAATATTCTATAGATTTTAATTACACTTCTTTCTATTGTTTCGCCTTATATTTTACCTTGCAATAATTTCTAATTAACACAATCTCTGCAGAGCTCTGCGTATGGAAATAATAAAATATGCATATATTCATATTATGAAAAAAATAAATCAGAAGATCGCCAAACTGCGTTGATGTAATAACTGGTAACACAGATATACATAAGTACATAATGCATATTATATCTTTCTATTCAACAAATGTGTGTAGAGAAAAAAAAATTGATTTGCTTGGAAGTTTAGCTTTATTATATTATATGATTAATGACGTAAAGTTGGTGCACCGGAGATTTAGTACGTTGGTAGGATATAATAATTGACCCAGTTCACGGCAAATTTAACAACGATGTATAACTTGTAGCAATGTTGCCATAATTAGACGCAAATTCGCACTGCACGTACATACAAATGTATATATAAATATGCCTTAACATATCTAGATATAGAATTGTAACGTAAATTGCATGGCATGCAACTCGAAATACCGTCGAAAGACAATAGAAATGTATAGGAACTTTTACATGTAATCTTTGCAGTACATATCAACGCGTTTAAATAAATTTATACGTACGTTATGTATTCCACATAGAACCGGTGAGCAGGTGAATTTCCGTCATTTCCGTTCTAAGATTCAAGGAATGCGCATAAAATCTGCATACCTATGTGCAAACTTTCCGTATATCAACAGAAATAGATTTTCACGCATACATCTCAGTCTCACATCTATACTAGAATCACTTCGTCTGAACAATTATAGGTATGTGAAATCATACGGGGTGAGGAAATAATGAATAAAGACCTGCATGTACAGTGTCTTATATATGTTTTTCAAATCGCACCTATTTCGGTTGTGAAACAGTTGCATATGACCAAAATTGAAAAACCGGCACAGCCTACTTTTGCATCAGGGTATAGTTGTACGTTTAATGTTTGAAAAAAAAAAAATTAGCGTCATTTAAATTTTATTTTATTCAAACTAATTGAAGAGACGCGCAAGTAAACACTTTTTAGGTACAAGCGAACCTGGAGTAATTTACCGTTTATTCCGTTGTTCTTTCGTTTCCCTTGTTTCGAACGGAAATGTAAACACAACTTGTTCGGAGTCCATTCTTCATTTCTCGCTGAGAATTAGGACGTGGTGGTTGGATGTGCCGGATTACAATCGGAGTGAAATTTTCGATAATTATTCCCGTGCTAATTGGAGAGTGTCGAAACATATTCGGACGGTGGACAAGCACATTTTCGAACATCCGTCGATCTCCGCAGCTTAGATCGGGTATGTTTGGTTCTAGGAGAATTTTTACAAAATAAGACTTCGAAATACATCAAAAACGTATTTTTAAACGGGACACCCTGTACCCGATAAAAAACACTGTAAGAACGTGATGAAAGTTGAACGGGTTATGTGAGAAGGCTGCGACCAAATTCGGAACCGTTAATATCTACATTGGCTGATACTTTAACTGGTAAAGTCAGTCAGTCACGTTATAAACTGACAATGAGTGATTTTCTCACGTAAGCACGTACAAATATAAATATGAAACGTTGCGGGATCCGAGCGCGATCATTTTAAACGGCGACGTTAAAATTAACCCCCTGAATATATTCAATGTCGATTGGATTTTTTCAAGCACTTGTTTTTTTTTGTACTTTCGCTGGAAATCGGAAGTAATTCCAGATAATCATATGAGTTTGTTTTTCGCTGCGTGTAGTTCGATCCGAAATAATGATTGTTATTATAATTTCGAATAAGGAAAATACCGTTTTGGTCCGGAGTGCAGATACAACCGGTTCTAGCCGTGCTATACTCCCTCGTAGTTTGTAATCGACGTTATAGGTATGAAATTACTGTATATAAAGTACGTTCTACACATTCTTACTTGCTACACCGCCTTGACGCGAGTCCGAAGCGCTTGCGGTCAAAAACTAGAGCAAACATTTGCGTAATCCGCGTCGCCGACACCGGTAACCGTAACGGGCGATCGATGACTTGAATTTATTGACTATCGATACTCTCGATCTTTGATATATACCTGCAGAAAATCAACGGGAGAAAGATCATTCCGAAGAAAGAAAAACTAAAAAATAAATCTTTATTGTGCCGACAATCTAGATCACATCCGAATGTAATAGAGATTCGACAGGTGCGGAGTGAATTTTGCTCCCCAAATTTCATTATAGATATCGATACGCGTACCGAGTATTTTTGAAAAAAAAAAATAAATTTAATCGACGAGAGATATCATACGTATAATTGTCGCGTATATACAGTCTTTCAATAATTTGCGAATCCCATTGGGATTATGACAAAAAGCTTTCGCTACGTCTTACAAAGCACATATTATACGCAGCGTCGCGCTGAGAACGCGATCCATGCGGTTCGGATAATAAGAATTTATATAGCCATACGTACATGTGTGTGTGTGCATTGAATAATTGTGTGTGCGAAGGAGGAGGGCTGAGGTATTTTACCCCGGGAGAAATTGGAGCGTGCGCCTCCCCCGGGAATTCTATGGTCCGGTTACCTTTGGTCTGCGTCAGACTTGGAAACCCTTCGTTTATTTTGTACCGGTCCAGCATCCGTAGCTGCAACTATACACATAGTTGAACATATAGAAAGCGTAATTACGTCGTTATTATATTTACTATAGTCGGTGCGTGCGGAATGACTCCGCAATATTATTTGACGATTCACGCGTACCTCATATGCCCAATATGGAGAGCCACGTGATTTGGGGGAGCCCCTGATTTACGCTATTAGTTCTGTCTCGGACCTCCGCGATCTTCCGCTTTCTTGCACGATTTCAATGGCCGGCTATAACGCCGGTCGTATTTTGAACGACAATATAATACTTTGCGACATTCTCTCATTATGTTTATGTATATATAACATAAGTTCGTTACATATCCTTTGAAAAATGTGATCGTTCGATGAAGGCATCTGTAAATAATTTGAATCTTTAGATCCAGACGTTGATTATCCGCCCATACTCTACTTTTTAATTTCACCGGTCACCGATCGATTAACAAATATCCTGATTCACATTATATGCGTGGGATTTTGCGGCTTTCGTAAAAAATATTATTTCACTATCTCCGACCGATAAATAAAGTTAGTCGATACTAACATTTCGGATCTATCGATAAATTTGAATTTTTTTTGTTTTTTTTTCCGTCAGGTCATCCTTATTTTTTATGAGTTATCCAAGTTTCTCATCCTGTGAGTTGCGATATTGTAAATCTTTCTAAACCATAGCTGACACAATTTATTCGATCGTATATGTCATCGTGGTAAATTCTTATGCCTTTTGAAATAGAGTTCCGATTAATTTTTATATCTACTCAAATATCAAGTCCCGTTTTACGTAACTCTCGCCGCGTGCGCCTCTACGAGATGACAAAATATAACGTTTATTATAAATCATTACTCATTATGATATCCAAGTTATAATACGTTACGCGGGTATCCACTTTTTTTCTTTTTTTTTTCTTTTTTTTTCTTGTTTAAATTTTATTAATTTGTTTTTTATTATTCATTTATAATAATTGGAGGCATGAAATTCACTTTCTCTTTCAATTAGGGAACCCAGCTTTGTTAGCTGCTCTAATTAAGGTCTATACGGTCACCAGCTAGAGGAAGATAATTGAACCACGCACAAATGATTTTTATGTTTGTTTATGTTCTTTTTTTTTCATGAATTTTATTAGCTAATTATCTAAGAATCAAACATCATAAATACCTAAATAATGTATCGATCGATACTGCAGGCTTATAAATAAATTTTGACAAATTAATGACCGCAATTTTTAAACAAGTTCCCAGAAATGAGTTTGAAAATAAAATTTATGGAATTCTATAATTTTCATCGTAGACTCTGCGACTGTAGGTATAAGCTGACGTTAAAAAAAAAAATTGAAAAAAATGTCTACGTCTTGTATTTCGAGTATAATTTGATGTTTATAATAGATGAATGGTAATTACATAGGTGTACAACGTATTACGTACGTATACGTATAGCGTGTATTTTAATAAGCAAGGACCCAGCTGATCGCATTTGCCAGTATAATTTATTTTACTCCGGAATGCAAAACCCAGCGTGGTGCTTTCTATCTGTATAACTTCTTTTTCTCCCGTTCAAAACTCGCGAGATTGTAATTAAGGCAAAAACGTACGATCGAGGTGTTATTTAACTTACGATTAATTCGGTTCGACGTCTAGATTCTAAAATGACAACGGATTCTAATTTCTTGTGCAACGTAGTTACGTTATGAAACAGAGAAAAATTGAACGAACCAAAAAAAAAAAAAGAAAAAAAAAAAGTCAAAGCGGTAAAAGCGAGCTGATCTTCTTAAAAAATTTTCTACATTGTGGTTGTTAGAAATAAAAAGCGTATAATACGCGCTTGATTTGATCAAATCGAATTAAAGTGCAGAATTCGGTCGCGCGACAGATAAACCGCGCGCGGTCACCGGTATAATTTATTAGAAAGGCAGGTATGATATAAATATATATAGACATAGATGTGGCATACACCCAAGTTGAACTGCGGTAATACTCGCCAGTTGATATATCTGCCGACGTATAGAGCAGCAGCCGCAGCAGCAGCAACCGCGGAATGCATAAGTGCAGCAAAAATGAGAAAAAATATATCTCCAAGTATATTACCCTAGTTGGTCTACCTTTCGGTATGGATGAAGAAAATCATATCGGGGCGCTGGAGATCGACGATCGATGGACCCTCCATAGATCAGCAGGCGAATAATGTACCCAGCGAAAAGAAAATTTTTAACTCAAAATAATTCTTACTATCCAAGTAATATTTATAAGCCGTGAATCAAGGTATAAAAAAAATACCGGTATTCGAAGATCTTGGTTTTTTTTTTTTTCACCAAGAATCCCACTTTTTTTACGCGCTTTTCACGTTAAGAGAAAAAAAAATTAATTTTCTCGTGATAATTAACACCATATACAATGCATGGAATTTTCTATATTATAATGCCCTGCACAGCTCAGTTTTGATTATTAGTAAAGATATATATGTATAATATGTATATTACACCTATTGCATCATTAACTCGGGTATAATTGCATCCTTAAGTTTCTCATGGGGTTTCTAAATTATTCAAAACCAGCACCGACGCGCGTGTATACGTATAGAAATTGCTGCAGCTGCATACGGGCGTGTAGCGCCGCTTCTTTTCAACTGTTGCGGACGTAACGAAAAGAAAAAAGAACTTTTCAAAGTGTAATTTAACTCAATAAATAGATTGAAATGTATCAACTGCATGGGCGTATAATAAATAAAAATGTGAAGTTTTCCTCATTCCAAACGACAACCCTAATAAATTATATTAAAATAATATTTTACGTTGGTCTCGTATATGTCACGTGACATGAAAATAGCGATATAAAGTTTAAAGTTTTAGCTCCTGCGAACCGCGAGCCGAAACCGGAAACCTTCGAGAAGGGAGGGAGGTGGGTGCCCGATATGCCTATACCTAGGAGACAGAGATAAATTACTAACGTTCAAGTAATTATTTTAGAATTCTACGATATACATATATAGATAAAGGTATAATACACAGGGTATAAAACACTCCTGCATCAGTTTACTCGAGTTTAGTAATTTATCTTCCAGCATTTTAGTTCGGGCACATTAATGTCTTAATTTCTCCTCTTAATTTAACTGATAGCTACGTTTATTAGGTAACCGTTTCGAATTAAACGTCGTCGCGTTGTGACATTTTGCGTGTACATAAAATTACGATATACGTATATATATATGTGCAATCCACGCATTTGAAAAAAATTTAAAAAAAATAAAAAATAAAATAAAAAAGCTCACGGAAAACGAACACCTGATTTTGTTCGGAAAAAAAAACTATACCATTATACCAGCTTGTGAAAAAATGCGCATAAATTTTATCTTTTCGTGCGATGTATCGGGAATCAAGATCTCTAGATTAACATCTTATCTACGGATCTTAACGAATGCATCACACCTACGTGAACATACGTCCATTTTTATTAGATTCGCTTTCATCTTTTGCCGGAAATGTTTTTCTTCGTTCATGTCATCACTTATACAAACAATACGCACGTACCCCATGGCAGGTGAAAATTCGCATCAATCATAAAATCTCTCATGAGGAACGAGCCGCATTTTTTTCTCTTAAGTACCGCAATTCTTTTTCCCACCCCTCCAACGTGCAACATTTTCGTATCACCCATGTGGTTCGTGCAGGATTTTCGAGTTCAAAATGATTGGTAAAAATTTGATCGACCGTGAGCCGGTCGCGAATGGCAAAATTAAATAATTATATTTGCACAAAGTGTGGAGCGTGCTAAAATAATCATTTGGTACTGATATAATTAACGAAGTTTTTCTACTTTTTTTTTTTCTCCATTCAACAGGTATTCAGGTTAGATCGAATGATAAATCACTGCATGTATGCGACCTTCTGGCGATCTCGTATAGCTCTGCAGGAGCCTGTGAATTGTTTTTTTTTTATTATTAATTTTCTACATTTGGACACCCGGAACGGGATATACGTAAAGTATCTGAAATTATCGATCTTTATTTTTACTTTTTTATGTTGGAAATATAATTCACAACTAATTGATATCAGGCGGCAATAAAGTGGAGTCAAAGTCCCACGCCCAAATCCTAAATAGGAATAGAATAAAAAAAAGTTAAACAAATTAGCACACATTCTGCTAACAATAAGAAAAAAAAAAGTATGTAGTACGAGCTCTTGGAAGATAATAAGGAACTGAAGATATCTCGGAGTGTTACAAAATATGTTTGCTCTATGCGAATAGGATCTCGTTTTTCTGAACATTAGTACAACCCCTGAATGATTAATTCGTATCAACTTTCCAAATAAGTTAATCACATTTGCAAGAAAGCAGGAACAGCAATTTCTAGAAGCCATATGCACCATATGATTATCACCGAAGGTTACATATGGCCAGTATGACCGGTCTTTATAGCTGCGCGCTAATCGGAAAGTGTTAATTAATTGGTTTCATTATATTGTAATTAAACACCGATGTAGAAGTTGATAGATCATTGATCGTTCAATTTTATAATTACTGCTCACCTCGGTCTCTCGTTAAGCTTCGCGAATCATTTTTTTTTCCGTTCGTTTTCGCAATTAAATTTGTTGTGTTTAATTAATTTTACCTCAGAATATTGAAAATATCAAAATATCTCGTGATCAAACGATCGGTAAAAATTGATAAATTTTGCCAGTGACATTTAAACCGAATGTAATTTTCTCTGTACGTTAAATTCTAATTTTAGTGCTACTATGCGAAGTCACCTATGACCCGGTAGATTCCGGTACATTGTTTCTTCGAAGGTTAAACTCTCGGGTAATTTAAAAAAAGCAGAAAAAAAAAGTAGACAATAAAAAACTTAGCATTTCGATCGGCTGGCTAATGTATAATATAATAACACAATTCGGATCTCTAATAATTCTCACCTCAAATGGCACACTTATACGTTACGCCTCGGTGGCGTAATATAAGTAACTCCACTTTTTCTTTGTTCTGATCTCAGATAGATAGTCGATCATTTAAACGGAATGAAAAGTTATCTATTGACGGTTATTGATTACCAGTTGTTAATTTTTGCCCTGCAAAATCAAACAGGGATTTTTGATACTTGAGATGTTTTTCATTATTCTTCGATGAATTCTTTGATTCGTATTATATAGCTTATTCATTTCATTTCGCAACGTTAGGATAAAATAAATAATGAACGGCGTTCATAAGAAGCTTGCAATTTATAGTTGGGGGACCAAGAAAGAAGTGGTCTGTCCATTAGCGAGTTTTCACCTGATCAAAAATGGGGTTTCGTTACTTCGATCCTTGCCGCGCGACGCGACCGGCGATACCCTGGAGGGCATGCAGAGTCACGAATCCTGCGGTATAATTCAAATGTAATTACATGTAATTTAAAGAGTTGCGGGTGATATCAAATATTTATTTATTCATCCCGCTCGATTAGTGAATCCGAGAAATATGATTAGAGAATGACTTTGCAATAACTGATCATTTTCTGGGACCACCTCCGTTGTTTTCGAACCCATTGAATTTCAAGTATTTCCATTTTATAATAACCACGTACGCAATTAATGTAAGTATCGTTCACGGAATGTAAGTTCGGGTAGCACGACAACGCGCGTTAATCGATCCAATAAAAATCGCCACGGGACCAACGCCGTGTGCGTTACATCTACAGACTCTGAAATATCACTCGGAAGATTGGAAAGAAAAAACTTACAAAAAAAATTGAAAAAAAATTAAAGAAATGTTGACCATTTACCGAACCGCAAAAGACATATAATTCGCATCGAAGAATGTGAACGGTCGGCACATGGGACTTTAAAAAGTTCCGAGTGTTGCGAATCGGGATTCGCAGATCTTATAAATATTTCTAAGACACTCCGTGAAAGGTGGTGGCTGCATATCTGCGGTACGTGACCGTTGATAGTCCCATAAAAAAAAATATTATACTCATTTCAGCGCTGCATATATGGGTCACCGATTTTGGTAACAAGCGAGAATTTGGATTCTCACCAACTCCCACAGGAAAAGAAAAATCTGTAGAGCATCCGAGGGTTCATTTCATCTTCCAATTCACCCGGCGATCTTCAGTCAATTCGATTCCGGTAAATCGAAAATATGAAATTGGTTTCGCACCACCGGCAACATCGCATAGCCGCAGTTTATGTAGACATACAATATTATCTGTGATATCCGATATATTTGTGTAAGAAAAAAATTAACGACCGTTGAAAGGCTACGATTTATGGGCAGAAATGCGGCACGTCGCAGTCCAACAAATTTTATACCCTCGATTTAAAACCCACTGCAGCACCTGTACCTACAGTAATATACTCCCGTAGTTTACGTGTCGGAGAGATTATAATTTTTGTCCTTTCCTATTTCGTTTTTCTTCATTTTAGTTTTATATTTTTTTAATTTGGCTACGTTTTTTTTCCACCATAAAACCACACGTTGGAAAGTAACGTGAATTGAAATTTCTCCAACGACATGGTATAAACATATATAAAGAAATGCGGATTTACCTTATCGGGTTTTATTTTTACACACTTATTTTATGCACTAGCCCGTATCGTCGATACGCCCATTGATCTTCGTACGATGTTTGAAATTATTTCGTCTAACAATCTGGAAAGAAAAAAAATGACAAAAGCTGCAGATAAAAAATTCATTCGATTTGGTATTAGTTCTTCAAAAATGCGCGCAATGCAAGTATGGTAGAATGCAAGAGATGAAAGTTGATTTTGATCTTCGTCTCTTGTCGACGAGGGTAAAAAAAAAAGGCGCGTAAATTTTGATGTCTCGATGCCAGCTGATGTCAGCTGGTCTATAACGTTGTAGGTTAATTCGATCAGGGCGTATCCGGTACAAATATTTTATACAATAGGAGTGGCCATATTCCTGATTGACATTGAATGGAACGAAACTGAGACACAATCACCTGGCAAAAACGCCCCACCTTTTACATTAAAAAATAAAAGCGAATAAAAAAAAAAAAAGGTAAGAAAAATTACATCTTGCACAGCCTTGTCGGGTCGGTTCAGGGTTGCGCGGGTGGTCAAAACACGTCATACGTATATATATTATAAATGATATAATGTAACATAGAATTATGAAACTTGTGCTATTAGTTTTCGTATAAATTACCCGCTAATTACGCGTGACCCTTAGCGATTGATATTATAATGATTGATATACGCGTTTCTACCGAATATTCCATTACCGCCGCGCAAAATGCCCCGCGGACTCGACGAATACAATAAGAAAAAATAAGGCGATGAAAAAAAAAAATAACTATCGAAACAAATCTTTGAGAAATCAAAGAGGGGCGCGGCGATTTTGAAACGGTAGGAAAATTGATAGAAGCTAATACATACGATATACCTAGATATAATTTTATACAAGTTAAAATTATATAAACAACCACATGTTGTACACGTTACAACCGATCTCTGTTGTAATATTAATTCACCGCCATTTTGTATACGACGTAATATTTTGCATAGATTGTGTAATTTGTCTCGCAAATATTATTTTCATATATCTTAATATATCAAAAGAAAATATAATAGTTTATAATACTCCCAAGTCAAAAATTGTCACGGTATATAATAAGTTTCGTTCGTTGGTTTTATTCGTGCACCGAATTCTATTTCGATATACGAAAACGAAACGAATAAAAATTTATAACGCGACGAAAAAAAAGTGTGTAACAAAAAAATTTGTGAATGAAACGACGACACAAAACAAGAGAAAGGTATGATATCCGTATTATGCACATGCAGAAATTTATGCTGTAATAATTTCCAGTCGTATAATATTAAGAAACTTTTTTTGCCACATTAAACGGTTTTTTGTCGAAATTCTTTTTCTCGTCAGGTTAAATAATTACTCGTGGAAATATAATGGCCGGTGGTGTACACCAACAACGGCAGCATTTCCGAGGAATTTTACGGTGTCAATGAGGAGAGAATGAGGGGGCGGAAATGACGAAACGTTACGTGAATGACACGGTACAAAAAGTATTCGGTGAAGTACGACGTATATATTAAATTTTATATACCTCGGAATAACGTGACGTAATTATTTATTGTGTTTTCATGCCGAAGTTCATCGGACACTAGATCTTGTATATAGGTAGGAAATGACGAGTGTATTTCGGCGGAGACGATCCTCGGTAGACAGAAAAAAAAGAAAAAGTAAGTACGATGAGCTTATAGTAAACGGTCGTCGTTTACACATCGACGCGATTGTAATGCTCATTCATGCTCACTTACTGATCGGTATTTCGACGATACGGTACGTAAATACGCGTAATAGTCACGTGATTCGAATCGCCGAGTCGCGGTTGATCCCCGAGGATTGCCGGGTTCGAATGGGAATGATATGTCCGTTTTCCATCGGAGCTCCGGAAAATTGGTGAGCGTTTAAAAATTAAAATTCCAAAATTATTTTCACTCGCGCGAGTTGATCCCCGATAGCGTTGTAAACGGAAACTGTGTTCGTATATATCGAAAACTTGACAATACGCGAATATATGAGCTGGACGGTTGAAATGGTGCACCTCTAATGTACCAACTATTAGTGACAATGTCGATTCGTGCATCTGACGACGAACGAACGTAGATTCGAATATTACACTCACGTACATATACATATGAACAACGACATACGTCTATTATGTGCTGTGCAGTGTACATAAGAATGATACCTGGAGGGCAAAGCCCAGTCTCTCTTACCGCACGTGCCGTTGCGGTTGGCAGTGAAGTACTTTTTTTACCTATAATGTGCACATGCTCGTATGGGCATACTTTAGGGTCTTCCATTTACGTAAGAAAAGTTCGACAGAAATTCGTCGAGTAGAGTAGGAAAAGAAAAAAGAATTTCGGACTCCGATAACCGCAAGCTCTGCCTATATTTTTGTGACGATGAGGTGTTGGAAATGGGTAGGATGAAAATCAGTTATTCGATGACGTGTTTTTTCCTCTTTTATTCATTGGTTATTCATATAGTTCGAACATGCAATTTGTATCGATTGTTGATATTGGCATGAGTTTCAAAGGCGATCGGAATCAGAGTCCCTTTCTACATCGACGGTTGGTCCCGTTCTCCTAAGGAACTCGTCGTCGAGGGGAGTGTCCCGTGCACCCGCACCGTGTTCACTATATATAGGTTAACTTAAGTTCGCGGTACCGACGTATTTCGCAATCGTCGGTTACGGAGCATTCAGTGGTCTAGAAGCAACAACGATCTATGCGATCTGTGCTACAGAATCGAGTAAAATGTCTAACGATTGATTGATATTCGAGACTATAAGTGGGCACTGGGTATCCAACGAACGTTGACTATAACGCCTAGCTGCCACGGTGAGCACCAGCAGCTTGGTCAAACTGCTAACAACGTTGCATTGGTAGCAAACCTTGCGAAATAATTATTCTCTTATACGATATATGTTCTATACAATATCTATTCGCCATCGGTCGCCGACGCGATTCTCTGCGAGCTGATCACTTGTTATCTCTAGGTTTTTTTTATCATAAAAAATATATCCTCATAGCCCGAATCTCTCGTGTCATCATCCATCTAAAAAGACAGCTAATAGTTGTTACGTATCGCCTGAATTTCTTTCGATTCCGGCTAATTTCTCATTATCGATCTCACCGAACTTTGTTAGTTCTTGCATTCCATTCATCCGTGACCGCCAATAGCGGCTTATAATTTCTCCCAATGATTTTGATTTAATTTTTCTATTCCTTTTTTTTTCTGTGTCAGGTGTTACTATACTATTATATTTCTATGAACGCCTACGAGGACTTTCGCGTAACACGTTATACTACGCCTTGGCACCTTGTTACGTCGATACGGTCCCAAGTTTGATTATTTATACACCGCAGTTTTACGGAGCTCTGGATTAAATTTTATTGGTCACAACTATGGCGATATGGCCTGGCGGAAGTATATGGGTGAAATAATTTCCTAATGTAAATCTGATTTCCCTGCATGCGAACATAAATTGACTTCTTTTTTCTTTTTTTTTTCTCATTTTTTTATTTTATTCCACCTGACGATTCAAGTATGTAGAGTACGAAAGGAAAATAAGGAAATGAATGAATTAAACCGGTAGATTTCCAATTGCATTATTAAAATCATCACCGTAAATTTTCAATCTAATGAATTTTGAATAAAAAAATAAAGTATACGTAGGTACGCAAAGGTTATGAAATAATCAATACCGATCGTAAAACTCTATGGGAGACGGGTAACCGTGATACAGGGGTTATATCACGATGATTATGGAAAGTAGTTTTCCTTTTCAAAGGAATTAACTTATTTTATATATACCAGCAAATACCCGATGCGTATAGTAACCTACTTTTATACCCATATACGAGCATTCATATATTGTCTCTCGTTAGCAAACTGATACGACTAATACTTTTCAGATATATCCTTCCGTTCCAGGTAAAACTTTAAAACCCGAACTAATTACGTAAATAAAGAAAATAGCACGATCACGTATCCGCGTTACCCGGATAAACAGTTCTTTCAAAACTGATCGTAAAAAAGAAAATCACCCGATGTATAAAAAATGAGACGGAAACAAATTCGATAATGTAATTGGTTCTCGAATTCCACCTGTATTATGTTCACGGAATCTCGATCCGATAATCCTGTAGGATTTTCATGTTATCCTCATGTACGAATTATCATAATCTCGAAAGCGCGAGTGGCGTTTTTAAAATTCGAAGAAGCAGCCGGAGATTCTTCTTTTTTGAGAATCTTTGTGTCCTGGAAGGTTTATTTGTTCGCGTCGGGATGAGGGCGCGGGTTAGGCGGCTTTGATCTTGAATCCATTAAGCCAGCTACGACCTGGCCATGCTTCAGGTGAAAGGAACTCCATGTGAAGCATTTACTCACTCACTCTCTCAACCATTCGCTCACGCCTTTATCCGATCAGTCAACCGACCACGCCAAACTCCTTGGTGCGCCGTTTTATATACCCGTAGAATGTACCATTTCTGAAGGACAACCGTTGCCGGTGTTAACCAATAAAAGATACCTGTTACACGTCCGTTATTGCTCACGATTCATTCTTACCGATATTCATCTCGTCATCCAACAATCTTATCCGACTCTTACTCATCGTCGAAAATCAAACTCTGTCGTGTCATTTCTTTAACGACCTCCTCGATGCATGGTGAATAATTTTTAAATTCACTTCCATCATAGATATAATTCATACTTGATTTCTACATCTGATCGATTATGTATAGTATATGCATGTATATTATACATTTATGTAAAATATCTCTATATGTATAGTAAATCGGTTGTTAAATGGACCGATCATTCGGCGGATAATGACCGGCTGCAGGATCGTTATAGTATGTATAAGTATACATTATGTATGCAAAAAGGTACACACAGCCTACGGTGAGAGTAATGAAAGATTGGAAGGTAGGGAGATATGTACACATCTATATGTATATAATATTCTTCAAGTAGCCGCGCGATGGAATTGCAGGATAAATATAATCGTGATATTTGAAAATCACGTTATACGTTTTTCATACATACATCGAACGATCGATATTTCAGTCACATTAAACCGAGCCAATTCCGATCAGCTGTACCGGTTAAAATTTCCCAATTTATCCAACTCAATTTTTCAACTCCCATAATTTTCAGTTCTGACATGGAATATAAATTACTCTTACTCTTTCCGTAACTCTTTTTGCTTTCCTTTACGGGTTGCCTTATGAACCCCTCTACGAATTACAATATTACAAATATGCCGCAGGATCTGCGCGGCTATTTTGTTTCAAACAATTCTCTGCAACCGTCGGTCGCGTCAGCTGCAGGGATAAATTTCACAAGCTTATTACTTTTATACCCGCGATCATTCCCTACAACATTAAGGTATGTAACCTATACACGATGGCGAGTCGTACCGGTCAGCTCCGGGTAACGAAAAAAAAAGAAAAAAGAAAGAAAAAAAAATATGATAAATGCCGATCGACACCTGGTCGGGCGAAGGTTACTCCCATTTAGACAGTGGCCTCAAAAATAACTCTGAAAAGTCTAGCCCTAAAACGGAATTACGAACCCACCCAGATATTTCTGTTCACGCGAACCCCGTCAGCGTCTACGAAACGACCTCGATGGATATTCAATGAATGATCTGTTCCATTTATCCTATCATATATTGTGTTTCAACTGACCTAACGATCGACCGGTTCAAACTATCGCAATGAATAGATCTATATATTTTTTTCTTTTTTGGAAAGGATTGGGACACTTGATCGTGCAGGTATGCGACGACTTTCAGAATTTCTCGCCACGTAAGTTTCCGGGCATTATAAAATTGTGAGGCCCAAAACTTTTCCACTCCGTTGATTAGATCCTTTCAATTAGTATCGTTGGTAGGACGTTTCGTCCAGTCAAAGACTCTCGGGCGCAAAAGTTCGTGATTGGAAAGCACACAGAAATTTAATACGGGTGTAATTCACGCGCAGGCATATACAATATGTAAAGAAATTATATACTTTGCGGTTTACCTACTGCATGCACTATATATATGACGTTGTACGTAAAACTAATGGAAATTGTGCATTATCGTAGTCGCGGATGAATTCATTTTATCTGACTTTTTCACGTGCCGATTTGCATGTTCCCTACGACTCAAAGTTGGTGATTTACGATGAATACGGGGGGAAATTTTTCCTCCATTATTTTTTTACCCATATTATATACTTGCATTCGCGACAATCAGCGATGTGATCACCCGCGGTGCGACATACTTATAAATTCGTATCGCGAGATCAACAGATTTTTTTTGCATAGATGATCTAAACGATAAACGCTACCGATTTCACTGGCAGTTTTCACTTTTTTTTTTCTCAATTTTCTATTCGTATATATAGCTGTGTGTTAAAATATTGATATGTGCCTATTTTATGTGATTGATTTCCAGTGGTATATCGAGGTCGATGAAAATTTGACTCACCTCATTCCTGCAGTATGGCTATTAATCGATATTTTAAGCTATCGTTGAATTTTTTTTTTTAATTCTTTTCATTTATTTTTCTACGATGAATGATGATCAACGGAGTCGAAGCTACACGTATCTACATGGATCCGTCTTACTTCCGTCATCATAATATTTAAATTAGCTATCGAGAATATGCACAGATCCTGATGATTAAGCCCGTATTAGAGGGGTATGCAAATGCGACCATCGTGCGTTTTCTTATCAGTTCGCATTATGAAGATGCAAGATGAGATTTAACGCTTGCACGTTATTACGATGTGCCATATATTTATACATAGATAATCATCATAATATTGAAATACGTACGCGTTTATAATTGACGTGAATTTCTCTTCGATGATTCTGCGATTTTATGCTAAACGAGCGATAAAATATGCGTTCGATATCCCGCCTCGGAGATATATGTGTAGAAATAAAATTCGAAAATTTCTTAATATAGCGCGTGCAGGACGTTTCCTGTCATCGACGCTTTTAATCACTCACTAATATCTCAGCCTAATTATTTTTCATTTCTAACTCTATATACGCGGCCGGAAAGGACTTTCGCGATGTCGATATAGGCCGAATATTATTTTATGCGGCCTCGCAAAGAAATTTATATCGTTCGGATTTTTTTATAACGCTGATTAAGAAGCAAAGCAAAATCAAGTCATTGTATAAATAGCTGATCCGGTTAGTATAATGTACGAATAATCGCGTATTATTGCATAATTTTACGACAGTTTTTGTGTTCCGTAAATTACTGATTCATTTTTTTTCAAAAAACGAAGAAAAAAATTTTTATGTGTACCCATTTACCGATTACTATATAGAAAGTAGCTCCCGCGTTTACTAATTCCGGAACTATGTAGACAAAAAAAAAAAACATCCCGATGTCCACCGGAGAATGTTATCTTAAAAATATATCCTTCGAAATATGTTAAAATATGCATTTATCACCATTAACGAATAATTCAATTGGGAATATTAAGCGTCGATTAAAATTGAGAACCTACGTCAACCCGTAGAGATCAGTCATGATATCATGCGATCAGGCATAATTTAGACGACGGTAGCTCGATCGAGTTGTAGAAAATTTATTTCGAAAATCGACAGCAGATCCACTGGACCGGATCGAGGAATTCCTCGACAGATTTATTTCAATGATAAAAAATTGACGGTGATCGTTTACATTTACACAGATCATAACGTTGTAATAACTCGCACCTATAATATCTCGCCGTTCTAAAATGACGGCTGCAGCACATGAAATATGTATAAATTTTGACCCGTGTAAACGTCTTCCAACGGCTCGATCGTGATCGATAATCTATTTTTCATTTTATGTTCACCGCGAAATTTCTTCACGATAAATTATCTACATATACCTATGTTGGAATATAAGGACAGTTTTCTTTTCTTTCTTCTTTCCAATTTTTTGGGTCCAAAATTTTACGCCATGTCGTACAAACTTCATAGCATATCCTGTGTACGTCACGGTGTTGGATATAATGGATATTTTCTAGCGTATTATATCGTTATTACGAGTTCTTGGTCTAAAAATATTGCCTACACCCGCGAATTCCTTCCACGTATCATTACCCAACTACCAACCTTGATCCACTTTTGATAATTACTTGGAAAGCCTAAGTCTCTGCGTATACATATATATAGTAACGTATCATACGTATAAAACCGTTGCTCGTGCATTTAATTTCATAGGATATATTATATGGGGATTGTGTCGGTCGTTCCCATTGAGCTCAACTTTGTTAACTCAATTATATAATTATGTATCGAGTCCCGTAGAACATCGCGGTGCGACACGCGAACCGAATCGAATATTTCGATTGTTCTTTTTTTCCACTATTCGTGTCAAGAGTCACGGTTATTAGGAATTCCGCGGTATTAAAAATTATTGTTATCACAAACCTGCTGCACTTATAGATTATATTGGTACCTATATTCTTTGATAATTTGCAATATGCAAAAATTGCGACGCGTGCAATAATTATTGTCGCGGAAATGCCCAGGTGTTATGCATAATATTTATACTCGCATCGGGCTGGATTTGTTGAAAAAAACTATAGAATGACGAAGCGTAATTAAAAGCAGTTCCCATAATGTATAATATATACACCCGGTTACGTCACCATGGTAAAATATTTACCTACTCAGGTATAATCGCGTTATGATTCGATATGGCCGATAAACTTCACGCGCAAATGTCACAATCGATCGATTTGCGACGGCAACGCGGGGGGTTTCCAAAATAAAGCAGCGAAAAATCGCTTAGCAGCTCAGCAACGGTGAGAACAGTTTATATATTTTAACGATTATTAGATAATTGGTAACACAGATCGATATCCAATCGAAAATTCGAAACAGAACCTATAATGTAACCCCCTTGTGGAAGCGCGATTGATTATGTGTATAGGTATAATATCCACGGAAATCAATTCTATAGCAAAGTTTTGTATCGATATAATCGCTTATAATTATCGGAGAGAAGAAATTAGTGAAAGGATTAAATTAAACCAACGAGAAATCTGCTTATGCCGACAAAAGAAGAAAAAAAAAGAGAAGAAAGAAAAAAAATCGCCCCCGCGCGCATTTAATTTGGGCACACCGTTAGGTATATATACGATAGATAATTATATTCGTTTCATATTGTAAAATTAATAACATTTCATAACGCGCCGCTCGATGACCTTTTTCTAAGAAGGAATTCATGAATGGATTCGCAAACGAGCAAGATATTGCAGGAGCCGTTTTTACACTCTGCACGGACAATTACAAGTATAATAATATATCGGCGGACTGTTAATTATACGTTTGTCATTATTATCCGGAATGTCAAATTCCACGCCCTTATATTACCGTACTGCAGTTTCATTTTCTCCGCATAGTTTGCAAAAGAATGCTGCTGAAAAGCGACGTTATAGACGCGTGATCGATCGATTAAAATAACGGATTCGACGAGGAGGTGAAAATCGGCGATCGGTATCTTTAGTCAGTCAGCGATTCAATCGGATGCATAACCTCAGCGAGACAATGGAGAATTGTCGGTTTAATTTATTCGATTTTCACTTTTCAAATGACGCGAACTGCAGAAGTATAGGATCGTATCCTACCCCGGCATCGAAATCACTCGTCCGTTCAGAGCTCACGGGCGGCGTGGCGCGGCGGTGAAATTTCTCGTTCAAATATAATAATACGCGCGCGGATCCCCGCCCTCGTTCACTTTGCAATAAATTAACTAAAACTCATTACATTAATAGCTATATATCCGTATACACAACGGCTATATGTATTACACTTCCTACGCCCAATTAACTGCGATGCATGGAACAGAATAATATACACATCAGCAAATACACCATAGGTATTACGAACATACAACTAATATATACCAAAGATATATTTTCTCTCGTACTAAATGACGGATGTCGGCTGCTTCAGATCTAAGTGCACACTTTTTTTCTATCTCTATACCTACTGCTAATTATAATAATTTTTTAATTAGTGTTTCAGTCCGATAATATAATAGTTGTACTTATGTAGACATAGACATGCATGTATGACGAATATAAAGATCTTGTTAAGAAGGTCAAAATTATATTAAATATGTCCAACCGCTTACGTGCAGGATCGATGTATCCGTACCGTTTTAAAAATTCGCAACCGCTAACACCTGATGAAAAAAAAGAACAAAAAAAAGAATAACTAAATGAATAAAAATCTAATAATATATACTTACAGACGTGTACATATCTTTACTACCTGTATATGAAAATGCCCGAGGCTTTGGAGTGGTCTTTCAAGTGGCACAATTTTACGCAATTTTACATCGCCCATACGCATGCTATGACGAACGTCACGTATTATATATAATACTTTTCGTTTTGATCTATAAGTTAGCATATAGTTACGCATTATGGATTATTGAATAGAGTTATTTCATAATTATGTTACATTGGTCATAATCTATCAAACGGCGTGTGTAACTCGCAGGTGTTTATTTTTTAGTAGTCACAGTTACTGTCTCAATTTTCGTTTTTTCCATGTATTTTTTTCATCGATTGTACCCTGCAGAGAGAGGAGGCATACATTATGAAACAGAAAATAAAAAAGGCATTAATCAATGCCGATTAACAAGATTAAAAAACTCTGGATGAAAAAATCGCAAAATCGATCAAATAATTGATAAAAAAATTAAACGAGAGGAAAGTCGAAACTTTATAAACAGCGATCGATACTTTCCAAAGATTGGTACCTACGATCGATGTTTTTTTGATCTCTAGAATTAAAATATGAGTCATTATCGCGACCGATCAATTCCATGGGACAGAAATTCAAGTTCCTTATTTCTCTCCCTTTCTCTGCGATTTGAATCTATAATAATTCGAGAGAATCTCCATGTGGCGAAGATCCATAGATAAAAAAATGAATAAATATATACAAAAAAAAAAAAATAACTTTTACCGTGGGCGGTATGAGATTCTGCAATTAGGCGCATATCCTATACGATACATCATGCTTTATTACGGATCACAATGGTGAGATATAGGTTATAACATATATATAGCTGTGTCTTATTTATCATTAAGAAATGAGAAACGTAGATGAGATAAACTCGATTTTGTTCGAATCCTTATTTTTTTTATGTATTTTTTAATCAGTTTCATGTACGGCTAATGAGAGAAAACAACGTTTTATACTCATTGTAAGCAAACTACAAAGTAAAGCCAGCCTCTTATCGTGATCAATAAAATAGTTCAAATGACGCGAAGATTATAGAAAAAACAATAAGGGCATAAATAATTACACAGCCGTTGGTGGTTAATTATTAAAAATGGAACATAATTTTCCAACCAACTTCCTCCACATCATTCATCATTCTTCTCTGCATGATCGATCGTTCGCCAATCCTCTTCAATTATTTTATAATGCAAAAGCTGTATAGCTGAAATGTGACACGCGCGTATTCAACGCTATAAATTCAAATTGATAAACGAATTACCTGTACATTACCTTAACGTTTTTCTTCTCCTTTCATTCAACTTCTTCTTTTGCATGATCTACGAGTCTTCCTATGTTTCCTATTTTTTTAATTTAATTTTCTTTTTTGCTCAGACGACCAACGCCGGGACGCGGCTATACGGTTCGATAAATAACGCGCGCGGTAGGCTTTCTCTATGTAGGTACTTCTAACCTGATGTATAAAATAAAGTTACAGGATAAGTGTTATGCGTTTGTATGGGTAGGATAACGTATGTTTTGTACCCGCGCACATACCTTATATCTAATTTTTCAAGCGACGTCATGCACCTGCTTATTATACGTACGCTACGTCTACCGCCGCGTATAAATGTGCTACATTTATAAACGAGCCGCGCGTGTGGCCGCTACTGAAAATCTGCTCGAAGATTTTAACACTTTTACCTGAACAAATATTTCCCAGCTCTAATCACCGTACATACGTATATCCAGCCACCGCTTCTCTCCTCGTGTATATCATTTATTATGATCTCTACAAACGACCGTTACATATCTACGACTGCTGAACTCGGATGATGATATTGCGCTCGTAAAGTTCATATCCTATCCTGGCAAAAGCTGTATTTATAGTCGTGGTGCAGAGTAAATAGCAGGGCTTGTTTTTCGATTCTTTTTTTTCTCATATGCGTCGACCTCTGCAGCTGCTGCTGGTTGAGATATCTCGGAATAATCCTTCGGGAGTTTAATAGACTTCAATTCCATACGTCAGTCGTGATTACGTGAAAGTGATTAGACTCGCCATCAAATTATAGAAATTCTACTAATGGACCGGTTTTCTTCCATCAAACGAGGCACCTACAAATTAATTTCCAACGATTCTCTCAACCCTGCAGCAGGAAAATTTTGCGGATTAAAAAAAAATCATCAACAATTCCCGCACCGTACATTATAGTTTTTGATACTATTTTCTTTTTACCGCAGGTTTTTTTAGCAATCGAGTTCGAACGAAGATAAGAAAAAACACTATTTCGTAAGCTATTACCTATGTTATTATGTGAACCGAACAGGTGCATAACGCGAATGATTGGAGATTGATTTTATTTGTTCGTTGTCTGCGGGACGGTGACAATGAGACTTGCATTTAATTATATAACATCCAGCTGCACCGACGGGTAAAAACTACACGTCGAGCTAAAATAAAACGAAATAAATAAAAAAAATAAAAAAATCGTTGACCGTTCACTTGTTTCATGATCGTATAGTGATCAACAGCCATACGATAAATCCGTTGGGGATGGCGAGTAGGTGGTTATAAAATAACCTTCGATTGTTTTCCACGTTGCATGAGATAAAAAGAAAAAAGAAAAAGAAAAAGAAAAAAGTATGCAGAGATAGTGAAATATAAAGTATAAATGACTATCACGGTTTCATGGTCGAGCGAACGGGAGTTGTTACTTGTAATATATGTTATGCTACGAGAGTTTGCTAATTTTTATATTGAAAGTAAAATAATAGTGTAGACAATATAAGTGAGAACCCAGCTGTGAATGGGTGCGATATATAATACAATTACATACTCCGTATATAGTGCAAAAATATTTTCGAGTGACCGCGAAAGGCGTGTCCGGTGGAGTATGGCGATCGAAAGATTGTGCCGCGAACGAATGTGGTGGTGGAGTAAGGGACAATGGATAGAGTTGAATATGGAGTATGGTAAAAATATTAGGCCTGTTAGAAAAAGGAGAAAAAAAAAAAGAAAAAATTATACGAGTGGAACGAAGGTATATAACTTTCGATTTTGCTAAATGCCCCGCGCGTTCGTGTAACGGGCGTATATGATACACATTAGTACGGTGTATTGATTACAGCTTGATGGGGTCTGAAAAAAAGCGAAAAGAAAAAGGAAAAAAAAAACTTACACAGATATGTGCAAACATGTTTTCTGTAGTTCCTAAACATAAAATACACGTTGTGCCATGCACGCGTTAGGCTTGGAAATGACCAAATACCGACTTCCCTATGGGAGTCTAATTGCTCTAATTGGAAAAAGGCAATTAAAATTCTTTTGACGTTATATACAGAGCTACATATTTAAACTGCAATTCTAACATATGAACTTCTATCTCTAAACCAATAACAACCGCATTAGAAACGCGATCGCAATAATTAGAAGAAAACAAAATTTCACCGGCCCCCCGATTTATATCCAATTCGTGCACAGCTTTGAGTCTAACTGGCCACAAATCTAATCGGTTCAAAACCACAGAAATTTTTTCTTCAATTTTTTTTCTATTCACTCGATTAATTAACACCTCCGAAATTAGAGCCAAGCTCAATAAAAAAAAAAGATTAATACGGAAAGAAAACATGAATTCAATACGAAAGAAAATCCATGATATAATTGTTCATTGGTCACTCTTATTCCCCATAGGATTAAATTATTGATAATCTTGTACACAGTACCTATACTTTTGAACGATAATAATTTAATGTCTAAACGTTCATTGTCACATATAACTCAATGGGTAAATGAAAATAAAGTTTTTTTATTACATGTAGACTATATAAGCAGCAGTAAATGTACATAATGCCATGGTGTTGCAAGACGTGGGCATATTGAATATTGTACTATTATACCTGTTCATGTACGTATTTGTTCAAACACATTGCGTATAAGTAATAATTATTATCCCATATCTGTCTACTTCACGCTCCGTTGTATCTGTTTTACATTCTAATCTTTCGTGCCCGCTCGATTCCTAGGCATGAAATATTTTTTTTTCTTCAAATTTTCAAATATATTCACGATTCAAAAATAAGACAAAAAAAAAGTTGACTCAAATTTCTTAGGGTCGCTTTGAATGGGTAAAAATCGTGGAAAGTATAAAAAAAGACGAATATGTTATTGGTGATTGTGCAGCGATTTCTGCCACTTTTCACACGTCACGTGGAAAGGGTTAACAAGAACGACCTTGTTACGCAATAATCAAAGCCTAAATCAGAATCGGGAGAGCGGCTAAAAGTTTCTATATTATACATACGGTCACCTCGAGATAATAACGCAAGTGTCGAACGATCAAAATTTTTCGACGTTAAAACGTTTATTATTATTCAACCTGCCCGAAGGGCTCATTTTTTACCGAAGGATCCTGTCAACTGTTCTGTATAAAGTGACATCGTTCCGAAGTGTCACTTTTAATTATAGCCAATTAGACATGTCTTTTTTTTCCTCGAATCAGGATATTCTGAAATGTATAAAAATCTAATGAAGCTTGTCAGGGCCTAACGGGGTTCCGAATTATTGACCTCGAAATACGTGTTGGCCGAGTTTTATTACGTTCAATTCGCATCGGTCCGAATGAATATCGCTATTTTACGTCGATCATATTTTTTCTACATTTTTACATTCTTCAATTAATCGTTCAAATATTTTTTACATTCCTCGAGATCGGTAGCTTTTAACCGCATGACTTAATAAGGCAGCTTCAGACTTCGTAAGTTGCGAGTAGTTACTTACTTAATATAATGATCACCGATAAAGTAATTAACTGGAGAATATATTTTTCACATCGGCTCGCAGACGCCGCGGTTCAAAAAGTCGTATACGCTCCGGGGAATTGAAAAACATATCAGTTGAACTGAATTTCTGCATAAATATTTCAATTATATCGAAAAGAAGAAAAAAAAAAAGGAAAAAGAACAGATATGGCAACTCGTTTTGTAAATTGGTGGAAATTTGGCTAAGATTTCTCATTATATGCGACCGAGTTCTCAAAGTAATCCAACAGGAAATAAGCGAAAAAAATATTATTCCCAAATGAAACTGTCCCCGTGGCACCGAATTTTGATATGTAATTATATTTATATGTATATGAGATTGAACTTACATGTAGCTTATGATTTTTTAAATTTATGATTACTTTTTTTTTTTATCATTAAATTACATGCGTTGCATAATCGATAAATGAATGTAAAACATACACAGGCTATTATGAAGAATTTCGGAGTGTCAGTAAAATTACTAGATAGTTACCCGACACGTCGCTATTATCGATATCGAGTCCATAATATCTATAATACATGAATAATTAGTACATAATTAGTGAAAGATCGATAAATTTCACTATCATATATTCAGACCCACACCACCTACGTTTATAGACAAAAATTTTCGCTCCGCGAAATGAAACGGGCATATTTGGCCTTTGGCCATTTTAATAATGTCAAAATTGGGAACGATATTATTTCATAATTATACCGCGCACGCTTTCCTGTCTATACCTATATGTATCATTAATATGCACAGTCATGTGCGTGGCCATTTAATTTTTTTTCAAAATAATATAAAATAATTATAAGCTAATTTATAATTATAAAGTAAATACTCATGCGAATGTATAAAATATCGGGCGAATCTTTAGCAGCGTTTAAATTTATATTTGAAAATATATGTCTAGTTATTCGATTATTTATTCAAAAAATTGATTAGGCAAGGACGCGTTTTGAAATGTGTTTTCTAAAACTCGTGTCAGTTACAATTACGAATACCCACGTCAGGATGTGATATGCCTCAAGGTGTTGCCCTGACTCCCAAAAGCGTTTCACGAAGAAAAAAAAATCGAAAAAAAATTAATAAAACAAATGTATAAGTTTGACATAAAAGATGAAAAAATTCAGTCATCATCGCGAAACGAAAGCGAGTCTGGATGACGGTTAATCTTACATTATTGTTTAATCACGCAACTGTAATATACATTCGCATGCGATACACAAATTTGAAACGTTGAAAAAAAAAAAAGAAAAAAAAAAAAATTAACGTGTCACAATCGCTTCAAGGAACTGTGAAATGAAATTGGTTACTCGAGAATGTATAACGTTGTACGAATTCATATCCTCGAGCTAAATATTTAATGAAGATATTTACATAAACAAGGCGGACACATCATACGTGGGTTTCGTTTAACACCTTATAAAAATCCGATCATTTTTTATACTTCACTTCCGACTTATTCTCATTTCGACGAAACTGCAGTCGCAGATTCGAATGTGAAGTAAAATTTCGATAAACGTTATAAAATCGTGTGATAGTTTTCATTCGATCGATATAAACTGTATTATACTTTTGACTTTATATACTCGTATCCAGGGCATGAAACTAGAAGGGCGTAAGCCACAAAAAGGTTTCAGAACGAAGAAGAAAAAAATCACACACGGACTGAATTCTTCGTTCAGGACGTCTCCGGATTTTTTAATTCTATTTTTAGTTTTCACCCGGTTTATTTTTAGGGAGCGAAAAAAAAAAGAATAGTGGGTCATAACCCACCGCGGGGCGTACCCTTCGAAGGTAATTACAGTTGGATAAATTATGCTTCGCGTCTCACCTTCGTCGCGTCTCTTTCCATCCGCAGCGGTATAATTTGTTCGCGGTATGGCGCGTCCCAGACGATCAAGATCCTGAGATCCATGATCTTGAATCTCGCGCGAGACGATCGAGGACGACTTGCGAGCTCACCGCTATGCGATGACGCGCTTTTACGACCTCCTCCAGGTGCAACGATCCGTTGTGATGCAACAGCAATCCGCACGTCGCGGCGTCGCTGACCCCTCCGCGTTTTATATACCTATAGTATACGAGGTATTTACAACACAACAAAACGTACGCGGCAATGTCCATGAAGGATAGTAGCTTTTATGGCGTATATACACAACAACCGGATGAACTTGAAAACTCATCCGCTGCAAAGAAGACGGCCAAGGCAGATATACCTTAACGGCTATTCACTTCTGATTCATCGCACCGCTACGTATTTATTACGTAAACTGGAGTTAAACGCTCCCGTATTCAACGATGCAGACGTTCATCGTGTCACTCCTCACTTTTACCGCATCGAACGAAATCACATTTTTTTCCTCCTATTTTCTCTTATACGATTTTTAGTCTCCATATAATTTACTGCAAATTTTGGCCATCGTTCATCTCCCTCAGAATTGACCCTAGTAATAAATTATCACAAAGAAAAAAAAAAAAAACCAAAGAAACTCAAGATACAAGAGAAATTAACACGAGTCGCTTCGCTTAATGCCCTGGAAAAAGTTTTGGCAGCTTCAAAAGGGGAATATTTTCATAGAGAATTGAACAAAAATCTAATTAAAGATGAGATGTTGAAAGAATTTAGCAAAAAAAAGAAAAATGGAACGTGTTTTATTTAATGCGAGTACCTAAGTCCCGCCGGTTCAAGAAGCGGATTCCACGGTGTCTGGGCACGTAACGCGCCCGTGAAGTTCAAGGTCAAATATATCGAGGTGTCGGTTTCACCGTGTATAATTATATAGATATTGTGTGCATATATGGATATACGTATGTACACAAGTGAATGTAATAACATTATTGTAACACATACGTAGGTACTCTTCAGGTACGTGGAAAGTTTACCTGTTTCACACACAATATATTATAATTCCCTGTAAAACATATATGTGAGGACGTACTCCAGAAAATACACATATACATATATACGCGTCTGGTTCTCAGATACGCATATAAATTATTTTCAAACAACAACGAGGCGATGGCAGCTAATTTCTTAAAATGTTTCATAAAATGTATTCGCCCTAGTTTCAGCTGTGTATTGCCTTTGACTTGAAAAAACAAGCGATCAATTTAATTAGTTAATCAAATAACTGGTGCAGTGGAGAAGAAACGGAAATTTCGACGAAATTGCGAGCAGAAACTTTTTCCGCGAACGAATATTCGATCGGAGAACGTTTCCGTTTTCAGAACCTAGGTTGCCATTTTACAAGTGGGTACAATATCGCGAAATTCACGACTTTATAATTTGAGGTTTATTATTGGTTTGCGAAATTGAAAATAAATAATCAGACGTGTCAACGGTATTCGGTATATCATAACATGGTATACACGCGATATACATGGAAAATAATTTACACACCGTATAACCATATAGTTATAACAAATAATAATTATCCTGGTAATAAAACCCGCGAAAATTATCATGCGAATTGAATATCATGCACAGGGTATACATAACGGATAATTGGTTGCTTGTATACTAATGCAGCCCATTGCTTGCTTTGCTATTAGGAAATTTATTACCCCGCTGACACGATTCGCATCGACTTTGCCAATTTTGGTGGCAACCAATTTCTACATAACGTGTGTCCCGTAAAAATAATTAAATAAATTTTCATACCGTATACTTGATATTATAAACTGTCGATATTGTTTGGTTTTTTTTTTTTAATTTGTATTATTTGTGACGTTTCGGAACGACTCCAATTTCTTACGAATCGTTAGGAGCTTTTAAATTATGTTAGGACGAAGTAGTGCGGCGTGGGATCGTTTCGCGCGATTTTCTCTCGATCTATAATTGTGGGATCATATTCAACGGGTAGAAACGGAAAACGACCTCGTGCGAATAATACGTATATGGATATGGATTCGATGTATAAAATCACATTTACACCTCCATATGCATCGCGCATTTTTAAGCGAATGAACATACCTGCTAATGTTATACGGATCGTAAGATATATTAACGCGGGCGTAACTATAAAACAACGGTAACGACAGTACGCCGCTAATATGTAACAGAATTGTGCCACAACGGGCACGCTTTTTCCGTATAATCTCAGTTACATTATTACCATTAATACTCACTGCAGCAAAAATGGAAACTGCAAACTGACTGACCCAAATAACCACTTCGAGAAAATTCCACAATTTCAGCATATAGGTACGACTTATTCGGGTGAATCTAACCTAACCCAGCGAAGAGCTTGCGAAGTGATAATCTTCCAATCGATTTTTCATTTTTTTTTCATTTTTAAGACGAGACATTCGAGGAATCAAACATAACAATTAAACACGTTTGTCTAAGAACTTTTTCAACTATAATACTTTCTCACAATACATATGATATTTGATATTTATTTGCTTCACGTATGCTATTTATTTTTCTTACCTCATTTACTTATCGCCTGCAGTCGGGAAATTCGTTTCGATTCTTTCCTGCACATAAGTTTATCGAAGAATATAAAAATTTATATTTTCCATCGAACTTATTTTTTACACTTTCTAAACAATCCGTCGAACGTAGCAGCTTTTCCGTATTATGCATATACGCATGTTGTACGTATACGCGTTGGAAAATGTAAACACATTATTAATAAACTATAATATAGATGGAGGATAGGGGTAATTGCGATCTAATTGGACGAATAATTTTATTCGTGTTTATTTATGATATATTAACATTATATTATACAAAACTAACTTTTACGAGGCATGACGGACGACTTGTAATGTGAATTTTGATCAGTTCGTTGATCACGAATATCGTTTGCTTGTAACTTCTGCTTTTTCTCCTACTGCAGCAGTATGCTTATTCCGCCTATGTTGTTTTATAACCGTATGCACGGTAAAAAGGAAAAAAAGGAAAAGAAAAAAAAACAGTAAAAAATATTTCCATAATATTTCTATAATATCATATCGTTACAAAACACGGAACTTGATCCTCGAGACTCGCGAGGTCATGGAATGGTATTTAAACGGCATTACATTCACGCCTGATTCGTGAATCACGATAAGAAACGGTAAATTATAAATTGAACGTTTAACTACCCTAATTAATTGTTATCTGCAGAATTATACCTATTAGTCCACAAATTGTTCGACAAAGGATCTAAAATCGTCGAATTTCGTACAGGGAAAGAAAAGTAAGAGTGAGAAAAAAAAGACAAATTTCTTAGAGTATTTCGTCGAGTTTTCTGCGGGGTTTCGAAGGTGAGAAGAAATTTCTCTTTTCTAAAACGTGCAGTGTCTCATAACGCCATCAGCTGCTGCGATGACAAAACTTACGCGAAAACAACTTCCTACCAGTTAACATGTAGTTATTAATATACGGTACCATAATGTATGAGAATAAGGAAAATGTTTCAACATGACGTCAAGCGGGAAAATATTAATGAAAATTCCTGAAACCAGCTCCGGAGGACGTTTATATTCTGCATTGTACGTCGGTGAGGTATATATATCTCCCGAGACGCTTCGCAGCGATCATTAATTTTTATTCTTCGTCATTCCTCTCCGCCCCCGCCAAAAAAAAAAAAAAAAAAAAGATGCATACTTTACACGCAGCGGTATTATATTTTTATACACCAAACACAGCTGCTTATGGATGTAAAATTTATTTTACATCTTGTAACACAACCTTTATGCCCACACGCTATACATAAACATGTATAATACTATTGGTGCTACGTATAATTGCGAATATCAACTTTCTTGTCCCGCACATTTACTCACGCCCGATTTCCTAATTTGTGTTGTATTATCGTTAGGATCATGTAAGTAAGTCGGACGTGGTGCACCAACAACTCCTTATTTTATTATTTTAATTGCAACTCGCTTAGCGCAGATTTCCCCGTAAACTTGCAAGTGCAGAGTAGCTGAGTGAGTTGAGCCGATGTATGGTCTTCCCACATGCAAACACGCGACACTTTTGCCCATTTCACATCGCCGAGTCTTTTTTTTTTTTTTTCTTCCTTTTCTTTTCTTTTTTCAATTGTTACTGAAATAAAAGAGAGCAGCTACGCACTTATCAGATATATGCGTAACATGAGCTATGCAGGGTGGGGTGGTGTCCCTGCAATATCTTGCCTTGGTATTTTAATTACTAATTAGTAATACACGTAATTTTTCTAAATTTCTTCCTATGTCTCGCTTCGATTAATTTGTCGAAAGTAATCAGACGGTGGGCGGATTGACATGTCGTAGATTCGAGTTGCGATTGTGGCTCGTATACACGTATATGTACATTTTATACCACTTTGTCCGATCGATCATTTATCGATCGATCAAATATATAAACGACACCTGCACAGATTTCCGCAATTGATCTGTGAAATTTGATTCGATGAATTTTTTTCACAAATCAACCGCGACTCGTTATACTTATGTTCGTAAATTGTACATGCACTTATAAATCCGTATATACCTACTCTGTAGCTAATTTACTTGCAAATAACGACATATTGAGGAAATAAAACCCGTAAGGCGAATCGAATCGAATTGAATTATATCCACCGCACCGCGGTATGCGCGTACATTTCTTAATTCTCGTTACTACAAACGTAATCAATCATTAGAATTATCGCGATGAATATTTAGAATTATTCCAACTATACTTTTCTTATTTTTCCCAATCGATGACAAAAAATCTCATCAAGATTATAAAAAAAAAACACATACAAAAAAAAAAGAAAAAAAATTGTCGGACAGCTTTCTTCGTTGCTAATGGATGGAAAAAAATGAAATGAAAAAAACTTATATTATACTTGATACATAAATCGTGTCTCTCGCTATACAGCAGTGCAGACGGAAACAAAACTTCTCTGGAATTGTTTTATTCTCATCTTTTTTTTGTTTGTTTTAATACAAATCCTATCAACATAATGAATAATCATTGCGGAGGTAGTGATTATTCATTTATTTCTTTTCCTTTTTTTTTTCAAAAATACATGTGGTGAAGTAGAGTGCACCGTTGCAGGAGCAGAGAGATCAGAGGCGTGGTTGCGAGTCTGGTCGGTGTAATGATAGCTCTGAATTAACTAGGTTTGTCCGAAGAATCGGGTATATATGAAGTATATAAGAATTTTCCTTTTTTTCTCTTTTTTCGCATACGTACGAAATGTGTAGTATAATATGTACTCGCCGCTAGGCCTACTTACTCGCACGAAATCTTATTCAGTCAGTTGAGCCAACTAACTGAGATTTATTACGACTCGGGAACGCATTCTTATGTATAATTTCATGTATCGCAAGTAAAGCTACGTATAAATTAGGTACATATGTACGGATAATTTGGTAAATTATTAAGTGCCCGAAGAAATCATATCGCGTGCATTTTACAATTGTGTCGGTCGCCGGACCGCGCACGTGCTGATATATCGGTGTGATAATTCCCATCTTACGAATTTCAAATTATTCAATTTGAATTTATGATATGTGAGTAAATTAATGAGTCGACGAAAAATAATGTACACGAATTTCATTAGAGCAAAGAATAAGTTAATAACGTTTTTAAAATTAAACGCGAACTCCTGCAGCTCGCACATCTGTTTTTCTTATTTTAAACTATATATTAAATATACACATACATCCGATTGACTTTGACCCAGTTGAATAAATTTTCTGTATATTTTAACGAATAATTATATCCCATGGTATCATAATAAAATGAAAGCAGGTTTGAACGCAGCGATTTTAAGATCTTATATCAAGATAATCTTCAACTAGGCGTTATTTTATTCACGAAAAAAAATTGGGTGCACGTATATAGAGAAGATAATAATCTAACCATTCGTCTTCACAAGCTAATTTATTTGTAAAAAATGAAGAGAAACAAAAAATCATTGATATGATAAGATTGAAAATTTCGTTTTTCAAAACAGCGAAAATTAATCGAAAAGTTTCATCTCCTATAGACCTCATCTGTGAATCTGGAAAAAAAAATGTCGGCGCCCGGACGCTTCGCGACGCTTTATTACAGCCGCTGTACATATACACACGTATATTTCGCGGGTCGACGACGTCTGCATCGCGAAACAATGAAGTCGTTACAAACGTCGGGCAAACAAGCAGCGACTATAATCCCCGTATACCTATGTATGCACGGTGCTCTTTCGCGGGAGAAAGTTATAATACGCTGCACCGGTAGAACGGAAAACCTGTGTGCCCCGCAAATCTTGCTATAATACAACCTCGAGTTAAGTTGCAGCTATAATTCCGCCAACAACGAATGCACGACGAGTCCCCTTTGGTTGATACTGAACAGAAAAAAGCGAAAAATGAAATAACGGAATTCGAAAAAGAAAAAAAAACGCAAACGAGTAAATCCGGATGTGTGAAAAGACGAAAGTGCGGATCCAGCAGGAATTTCTTCCAACAATGAGAAACTTTGAACTTTGAACCACCCCGTAATTTTAATTTTTTTTTTTTCTCTTAGCGTCTCTCACGCGATGTCAAAGTGAAAAATTTTACCACTATCTAATTATTTCACATCAGAAAGAAAAAATAAGTAGAAAAAAAGAAAAGAAAGAATCATGCGTGGATACTTGCGAAGTATCGATCCGACCGGACTGTGTCCATTGACTTGTAAAACTATTACGGGGTTCAATATAATACGTAACTATTGTATAACATCTAGGTACTACGTATCATTTCATATAGGTATACGTATGTGCATGAGTTCAAGTTTTTTAGGAATCGATCCGCGCACATTCCATTACCTTACCGCAGAATAGCTGTAACACAAGCACGATACGTACGGACACCAGCTATACGATTTCAATTAAAAAAAATTTACCGTAACGTCGATTGTGTGCTGAAAAATCTCGGTGATTAAAAAGATGAACAAAAAAGATAAGAGAGAATCGCAGAACGTTGCAGAGTAAATTCTGCAGGCGTGTAGGAGAAAAGATTAAATAATTCAAAGCAATAAGACGAGAAATGAGATAAAAAAGTGACTAAAAAAAAACTTAGGAATAAAAAAAGTAAAAAAGCTAAGTGCTCGTATATTTGCAACGCGAACGTTATAACATGAACCGCTGCATGTATAATCTCATAAGGCGTTTGCCCGGAGGTGTGGTCCAGATGTCAGCGCGAAGGCTGCACAGCATCTCACGCACCAAGTGCTTTAACAACTGTCATCCTTAATGCAGTCGCTGTATAATATGTTTCTTATTCAGGGGGTCGCCCGTGGTTCTCGAGACACCAAACGCCGCCTCACGTCTCTTCACACGTACACAGGTATATATGTATACGCCCGTTCGTATTAATAAGATCCCCAAGTCGAACGGTGGAGCTGAAACAACTCTGCACCTGGAACCCGCGAGCTATAAAAGACGCGTTAAAGAGCTCGTTACGTTAATCATATGTATTTGCATATGCGTAGCATTGGTAACACCGATCTAATATATATGTCCGTAAGAGTAGGAACGGAAGCATTTCAATTACATGTTCTTTCTTTTTTCCTTTTTTCTTTTTTTTCTCTTTGCTCTTCTTACTGATAATTATTAAATAACGTTATTACGATACGTTACACCATATTACGACGACAGTCGCGCCGCGTAACCGCGAAGGTCGTTTGAATATTATTATATTAAAAAAAAAAAACTAAGGAATGAAAGAAAGAAAAAAAAAAAGGTAATGTTCGGAATGCGTTACAACGTCACTCTCGATTTACCTTATCCCTTTTGAATATATAATATCGGGTGTTTGGTTTCGCTCAGATTAATTGACACCCTGTAATAATACGGTGTGACATAGGTGTACGCCCACACCCACGTGGATGTATATTAAAAATATTCAATCCTGGTCCCCGGGTACATAGGGCAACGGTATAATAAGTATACTTATATATACCATGCAGTACATTAAACGGCACTCCATACATCATGAACTGAGCGTGAGAATTTGGATTCGATGTGCTAAATATTAGCATTGTCAATTTTTGAAAGGACTTTTTCATTTATCCTAAGCCACATTGAACGATTGAGAGATGAAAAAAAGAGACGAGAAAAAGACAATGAAAGAAAAAAAGGATCTAGAATGGATTTGGCCGATAAAAACCGTGGGACGACAACTTCTTCTTCAAGGATTCGGTTGACACAAGTCCCAGGTATTCGTGTCAGATTTTTACGTAATTAGGTTGTAGCACGCGATGTTTGTATATAACTACATAGGTGTGTATAAAAGGTACGTATAATAAAGTAAAGCTGTGCCCAGATGATATTATAATACCCGTATAGTATAAGAAAACGTCCTTTGGCAACGAGCTGCTACACGACCAACCGCCGCTGCCGCTGCTTACGGTTGAGCACGAGGAACCCGGGAATGAATCTTATTAGTGAAAGTCACTGGGTGGTATAAAAATGTCGCGATCTATTTACATATCATTGGTCTCGGAGCTTTAAACACACGTACAAACGCGACCGCGCTCCCGATCCTTGCGTAACGCATTATAAGGCGTATATGTATATGAAAAAGACGCCGCACGTTAAACTCCGATATGCAGTCTTTGTAGTAATCTACATGCCTTGTTACATATCATGTATATATCTATTGTATCGATAAGCGCGGCTTATCACGCGACGCGATCGCTCAAAAGTCGACAGACATCCGCAGGACCAAAATCTACGTTCGTAATCGCAATCGACGAATTTTTATTTTTAGCAAAGCAGAGTGCAAGAGCGATTAAACTCTTCCGTCCGTAGAAAAAAAATCTCATAAATCATGTCGTGAAATGGGATTCGATGATCGATGCAGCGATCCATCTGATGTTTTTATCGTTTAGAAAAAACATTTTACCGAATTATAATTTGAATATAAATCAGATAAAATTAACGCGGGTAGAATGTTCGGATGAATATTCGATCGATTTTTCAGTCCGAAATACCTAAACCACTAATTTGTTTAAACCAACTCTCCCTTCGTCGTACCTATATAATATTATAATGATATAATAAGAATGTGAAACGAAAATTGTCAACGTCCCGAGGGCATGATCCGGTGAATAATTTCAGTGAAAGACACATCGGGTGGTCGATAATTTTTATTCCCAGAACTAAAAGTGACCGGAACATTTTTCTTTTTTTTGTTCTAATGGGCCCGATTAGTGATTCAGATCTCTTTGAAATCTCTCTTCGTCGATGTATTATATAGAAAGTTTCTATACCATATCGCCAATACGACGTTTTCGTCGATTTAAAATGCGTCTTTTGTAAATCCCAATCCGAATATCTTCGGACCAATAGAATTATCATAATGGGGAACTTTCCTTCCATCCGAATTCCTTATTTCTTTTTCATTTTTTCTTTTTTCTTTCACTAAACGAGAAAATGACGTGACGTAGGTATATTCTAGACATAGTATGTCCGATTACACGAATTACATAAAAGCACGGTGCTTAATTTTTTTCTCGTACCTATAGATCCAAGATCGGTCATTTGTCGAGTAAATTAATTGCGACTGCTGCACGGATGGAATGGCTATAATACCGAATCGGTGCTGGTTAAGACCATAGAGTGTTCGCTGCAGGATAGAATAGAAAACGGAATAAGAAACTTGAGAAAAAAAACACCAAAAATAAAATAAATAAATAAACGTAAAATAAAATGAATAAACAACTCGCACGTCAAGTTAGAACCCGTTCAAACTATAACTATAAATACGACTGAAATTATAGCGCATTAGCTCTTTAGTGTTTCCTCAACTCGAGCTTATAAGTTCTTCTATATAGCAGATACTCATCATCCTTACGATCTGCGCAGCTAAATAATCATGCAATTATGCAAATTTTGGTTTCACGATAATTACAATTATCATCACAAGTGTAGCGGTTATTGTTATACGCGCTATAAATATAAATTATGAAAATTTTCATAGACGCGCGTGGTACGGTGCATGTGTGGTTCAGATTATCAACAAATTACTACAACACCACGCAGCGCGTGCATGCAGCGCGCGGTAGTAAAAGCAATTAACTTTCTTTGCCGAAGAATCTTGTGCAATATTTTCTCTCCTTATACCTTTTTTATTTTTTCTTCGATTTTCTTTATTTTCCTTATGCTTCTTCTTCTTCATCTCTCTTTTCCTTTATCTCAGGTAAAACTATCCTTCTTATTCACAAGTTTCTTGCTCGAGTTCGCACCTCGGCACATATGTATAGGTATTTACATTACATATCGTCGTACCGCTGCAGCGCTCGCCACGCGAGTCACACGATCCTTCTATGTCTTTCGAAAATAGAAGAAAAGGAAAAAAGAAAAAGAAAAAATGTCAACTTCGTTTCGTTAATGAGGAGCTCACGACTTAATTACTCATTACGTCTCGAAGAAGTGAACCCCGAGGTAAAGATGAGACGCGGAACGTAACACGTGCAGGTTAAACGATGTGGGCAGTCGTATTAATTAATTTATTCGCGACTAAAAAATGTGCGCAATTTAACAAGAGTTTTCCTTATGTTCATCGACACCGCGGATATGAAATACCGTATCGATTCGTCGACTCTTTTTCTTGATTTTCTTCTGTTTTCTTATTTTTTTGTTTTTTACATTATAACGCGGCATACAGTTCGCGTCCTCCGGCGATCTAACGACACTTTGATATTATTCATTCAAGAAATCATCTTTCTAGTTAAGAATGCTTCAGAGTCCAGCCGCCGCATATAACGCTATAGATATTTGCGCTGCAAGTAGAATATGATTTAATTCACAAATTCCTTGGAAAGTAATAACATTATACCTACTCGCGGATGCGTATTTCCTGTATGACGTACAGATTTCTGTTTTTTTTCTTGCTTTTTTCATTTTTTTTCATTCTGCTTCTTAAAAGCGGTCAAACGATTCTTTGACATCGGACGACGCAAGCTGCAGTTGTGACACGCGCGTCATGCGATGACTGAAGCTGTAATTATCATAAATATGCTTTTCGTTTGTCCTTTTTTTCTGGAGCAATTTAACGCCAAGAATTTCAGAACCCGGTTCAGAATTTTTACACCGCGCGATATAAATTAGACAACCTTTTCTTGTTTTTTTTTTTTTCTTCTACTCTTTCGTTTTTCGTCACTTTCGGTTTTTGTTTCCACGTGTACTATATGGTTCGTTGATAGTTATCGGTATATTACAACATTATAACGGTTATGTTGGTAGCTGTCGTATATAATTATTACGCAACGGTCCGAAGGAATAGGAAAGAAAAAAACAAAAATTAAATTGACCCAAATTAACAATTTTTGTTTTTCTGTTCATATCTCCAGATAAATGTTCCCGAGGGTGTATAATTTACGAAAAAATTATCAAATGTGTAATAATGATAAAGTTGACAAAGACGGTTCCTTTACTTATGACGTCATAAAACCCTCTGAATATTTAACATAATTCAAATCGATCGACGAATCTTATTATCACTTCGCGTCGTGTGTCGGTATGGAGTTGGGAAGCAAAAAAAAGGAATGAAAAAATTAGGTTTATACAGACGTTAAACGAAATTCTGTTTACGATGTCGGCGTATGTATCGTATGAAAACGTACGGAGCGAGCAGCAGCTACGGAACACGGTGAGGCGCACCTCGCTTTCGCACCTCGAGAGAAATGAATCGCTGAGGAGCTTGTCAAAAATCTTAAACTGTACGCCTGGGGGTTAACATGATGGACGGGACAGAGTCTGGCCAAAGAAGCAGGCGTGGATGATATAAATCCCCAAACTAACGTATGAAGAAACCCGCTCAAATTTCCTCCGAAACTCTTGTGATCGTCCGACTGCACCGAGGATTATAATATCCATTTATTTGTAGGTAATTTAATATGACGTCAAAGGAATTTAGAAGGGTCTCGTATTATTTTTGTTTTTCATCGTGTCAAAAATGTTATTCACCATATAAAAATTATCGATTTTTCGCGATGGATCAAGAGGATATAATAAGATTACAGAAAAAAGATATATTCCAACCTATGAGCTCACAAAAAAAATAAAATAAAAAGATGAACAGTTTTTTGGAGAAAGTTTGACGGTGTAGGTGCAATTTTTCTTTTTTTTTTTTTTTTTGTTGTTCCGTTGGTGATGGGTTAGGTAAAAGTTAGAAATTTGTTAAATTTTTAAGTTTCGATGATCGTTAGAAGTAAAACGGAACAATTCTTGCATGCTCAGACGAGGGGGCCATTCGTGAAACGGTAGTCAGCTGTTTTGGTATGTATATTTTATGGAAACCACAGGGAAGAATGTTAAAAAAAAACGCGTACTTCAAATTCAAGAAATCGTACCGTGTCAACTGTTCATTTTAAAATACAATACACGCGATTCAACTATCTGTTTTGTTTACGAGCCAAAGCGAGACCATATATTCTAACGTTTAATAAATCACGATTCTAATTTATAAGCTCCTACTTTTATGCAGCTAACGTTTAGGGAGAGGATCTCGAAAGGTCAGACTCATTTGATTTCTAACCGATTTTTTTCCTTTCTTTCGTTTTATCCTATAGAAATCGTGATTTGAACAAATTATTTGTCCCTGAAAGAAAAAATCAAAAAGAAAACTATAAGAAACTTGAACAGCAATAATTGTTATTTATTAAATTTTATTTGATTCATATGAACAGAAATATTTATCGGACGTTCGGTAGTCGCACATGTGCGCCTATAATGCAACATAGGATTGATTTGCGCAGTGATTTAGAGTATAACGTATGTGATATATAAACTGATCCCGATGTATAAATGAAATACTGAAATTAAATGGAAAACCTGTAATGTTAATGTTTTTTTCTTTGAATTCCAATTCAATGTTTCTTTAATATAATGAAATACAATTAAACTGTACGGCGCAGCGCGCAGCAATTGCGCGTACACGGGTGCAGTACCGCATAGGTTACAGACCGCCATCATCGACAGATTTCCCATGACGCGCATATTTTCTACTCCTCATAGTCATAATTCTTAGCCGGAGTTATTTTCTGTCTCACATAGACTACGAAGTGTAGAAATATTTGAAACCCTTAACAAAAAAAAACATTAAATTCCACCTGAATACGCCATATACTATATCGTGAACAATAAAAATCCGTGTTAATGACTCGCGCACGAACATCGAATATCTCACTTATAATTGCGGTATATAAGAGAACATATTTTATTGGAATACTATATTAATTCCTTTAATTTTCATCAATCAAAATGATTTTTCATCGAACCGTTCAGAAATACGTGGAAATTAGTACGTTTCGTAATATATAGGTATAACGGATAATTTTGTCGCTCCAGAAATAATGACGGTATGCAGAAAGAAAAAAAGAAGAAAAAAGAATTAATAAGACGTCGCCGGATATCGTAAACTGGTAAAATAAACGTTGAGGAAATTTCTGTATACGTTATGAAGAATTTCTTGGGCAATATGTTTTTTTTTAAATATTGTATCAAAAGTAATATTACTGCCACCGCTGCCAGTGAGTGAGTGAGTGAAACGTCAAAGCCGTTGAAATTTTAAAAGCGTTAGAAAATTAATAGAGCACGAATAGTACAAAATATATGTAAGCTAACCAACCATTAGAGCAATACGGTGCGGCAATGATGGTAATGACGATGGCGATGATATGAAATAATCCCAATAATATTCATATAACGAATACAGCGTTTACCCGATTGCATATCATACGATTAGACACATACGTAATGTACGTAGATACATAGGTGTAGGTACACGTAGTACGAGCATGTCATATAAAATAATTATATACAGAGCGAAAGAAGCGAATGCAGCGGTTACCTGGCTACTGTAACTCCGGGTAGGGCGGCAATGATCTCACGACATTTTGTAGTTAATTAACGCTGCAGCGCATGCGCTTGATTTTTATATACATATAGAGAGATATATATACATATATGTATTACTGCAGGATTCTGAGAAGTCAGCTGCTATACGTATATATTTACTATATTCTACAAACATGAGCGTGATGTAATAGCAAATCAGCAGGTTGTTAAATGTTTGTTAACGACAAATCGTGGTACATGAGGCTATTCATTTTGTTAAATTGGGCTAAATCGCTTCTACGGGTTGAATACTTTAAAAGTTTATTAGAAATGAAGTCGAGTGTATATTAGTTTTGAACCGTAGGTATAGTCATGTAATAATGGTATGTATTTTAATAGCCACTTGTCGTTTTTATTTCGACGCAATAACGACGTCGTTTGTTCCAATAGCTTTCGCAGATAAGCTATACAACTAATCGCACATATAACATAAAAAAAAGGAAAAACAAATTACCAAATAAATTTATGCTTTCAAAAATAGATAAAATTATATCGCGCATCGCTTTACAGTCTTGCATATAATATACTTGAAGAAAAAGACATAAAAATTATTATCTATATTATACAATGTTTTTGGCATGTAATTTGTTTTACATCCATGTTTTTTTGCTAATCAACCGGGAAATGATGTGATAACTGTAGGAGTAAAAAAAATAAAAAAATGATTGGAGGAAACAATAAAATATTATACATGCGTCACATGCAGGATATCGCACTAATTACCGCACAGTCTTATGTTATATACGTTCTAATTTTCGAAAAAAAATAATTCAGAGCAAATTATTTTTACATATGTTATGCACATATGGTAAAATTCACATCAGCGATGTTTGACTATATTATACTTATACGATTAAATTATGTAATTATAATATTAATACCCGCGTTATACGCAGGTATAATTTTTCACGTCGATCGCAAAAAAAGATGTCTGATACGATAGCCGCGGTATTCTGTTTTTTATGATCCGAATGAAATGTAGATATATAGCGCTTTTATACGAGGGATGTATATAAAGTACAATACCTAAGTTGGATCGTGCGAAAAACGAAGAGGACTCGCATACGCCCGCAACTACGTTGACTTACCGTTGTGAAATAACGAAGCGGAAAACCGCGATTAGCAACAAAGACCTTCGTCATTACACGACGAGCGCATCGGTGAAATCTGAAGTTTTCACAAATTATGAGATCTTATACGCCGCAGGGATTCTTCAGCATTTGGAACCATATTACAGCATATATTCACTGACTATACTGATCCTATCTTGCCGACGTGTGTAATCGTTTATCCTTATATATTTCACGCGTATATGTTGTATATTTAGAAACTAATATGTAAATCAACCGTCAATTAATTGAAAAATCGTTATCGGTAAAATTCCAGACAGAACACGATCGAAAAATGGAGAAAAATTTCAAACACCAAAATTTACCGAGCAACTAAAAGCTGCATCTGCAGAATAGTCTCACACATTATTACCCATGGTTTGCTACCTGCAATCCTGATGGCAGCCCCTTGCATTTCTGCTCCTGTCTGGTATATTAGATGTGGTATATATAACAGTTGAACGAAAAACAAAATGGCGTGCAATGGTGTCACACACCGGTGAAAGTGGTCGCAGACTCGCAAATGTTCCGCCACGCTATTATTTCAAATTCCTAGTCGGACGTGGTATATATTTTGCATAAAAAAAAAACGAAGAAAGAAAAAAAAAGAAGAAAAAATAACGTGTATCCTGCAGACCGCATGTACGCGCGGCAGCTGATCTGCACGAGTATATCTTGGAACAACGCGAGCTGCAGTTTATAATGCCGCTGCGAAGCCGGTCGTGCGAATCTGATCGGCAAAACTCTACACAATCTGTTAATGTTGGTACTGTTAGTTGTACAGCCTTGCAAAAAACCCCCTTTATACATGTAACATGTGAAACTTATAGATAGAAACACGATAATCGTCGATAGAAAAAGAGAAGTTGTATTATAATATTTTTAATCAGAAGCGATAACGAGTTATAATTCTTCGCAGGGAAACCGCGTCGTTTGAAAATTTTTACGGATTTTCATTCGATTTTCGAAGTCTCGTTTATTCGAATAATTAACGTAATAACGTATATGGCTGTGTTATGCTTACAGTCTCCTCTGTGCACACAATTTATTTTATTATATATCTGCATAGAAAATCATGCATTTTTATTCCTTGCAGGATGCAGGTTATATAACGCGTTATACGTATAAGACCAGCATCATGTGGGTATACTCGTAGACTTCAATGTACTTATAGACGCGGTTCGTAAATCTGAGAGCGAATTATTATCGCGAGGACGTCGAGATAAGTAGAACTATCTCAGCTCTACGGGCGCTGCACACCATATTTAAATCTCACACGCCCGATCGAACCTCCTCATGCGCTGCGCGGGCATTGAAATCACCGCAATATTCTGCAACGCGACGACGTATTTCTCAGCCTTTACGCACCGTACGTAATATTATATTCCCAGCTGGCTGCTCTACTCATTTCTTATCGATGCGGACTGCAAAAATTCTCAGTAGACCGATCATTCCCTCAGATTAGATTTCTAGGCTATAGGATAATTAACGTATGAGAACTTATAATACCTACCGATGTATATTTATAGAAATTTTGCAGGCGCCTACAATTTGTGATTTTTTTCAAATATCGATTTCGTTGGAATTTTGAATTATTATATACGCCTATAAGTAGGTATATGAAAAGATTGCAAGAATTATTATTTTTTTCTAAATAGGTCAACCGGACGTTAATCACTGAAGTAATATATAATAATTCGTCATTGATTTATGAGGATAGAAGAAGGTGTTATGAAATGTTATACGTATATACAAAGAGTAAAAAAGGATCGTTGGAGTATAAAACTATATTCGTTATACATATTATTACATGCGTGAAACAAATATTAATAATACAGTTGCTGATTAGCGTTTCAGAGAATGATCGCAAGTTGAAGCGTAATCGGTTAGCTGAAAATCTGCCAGACATAATCATGATCCCATTAATTAGAGCCACGTTTGTCGGGCGTTCATATATAACGAAGTAAATGATAGTCCGGTAGGATATCATGACGATGGTTAACGCTTAGCGATTCTGCACAGTAATACGTTTATTATTTCATATTATATACATTATATACTTGCATAATCGGTAATACTCATAAATAGAGATGATCGCTATTTGAGTTTTTTTTTTTTTTTTTTTCGATTCTTTTCTATACACTTTTTTCCAACGATGTCTATATACACTTAAGCCTTTCGGCTTTCACTACAATGTTCGATCATTACCGATCGCTGCTACCATAACCGAAATGATGATACAAATCAAATAACGATAAATAGACGTTCATTTATTCTGTGACCAGAATATTTTTTTTCTTTTATTTCAGATTTTCTTCGAACAAAAAGAAACGTCTATATGCGTGCAAAAATATTACAATGAACTATATAAGGAAACAAAAATGAAAATTACGCCCAAGATAAAATCATGTGCAGCGTATATACATCATATTTTTATATATTTTTTGAAGAGACGATGTAAAATGAAAGTTGTTGAACCAAATCGCAGACGTAGAGTCGTCGGTATGTATATACTATACATACATAAGGATATGTATAATATATTATTTTGGGATCTCCTGTTTTGGGTGATGTAGGATAAACGGTGCAGCATCAAAAGTAGCGGGAACAACTTTCGTTCAGAGATCAACGTGTTATGCCTGATATACCTATACGTGCGAAATATGTTCCATTTTTATTTTTATTAATTTTTTTTTTTTTTTTTCTCCAATCTGATCGAGCTATTATCAGTAAAGCAAACGGAGTTGCTTCATCTTATCGGTATTAACGATCGGTTCGGTTGTTGAATATAAACCGGAACATAAATTATCGTCGGATTAATTTTAGAGCAAACACAAGAGCTGATCAAAGGACCCGAGAAATAATTGGCTGTAAAATAAAACAAAAGACAAAATGTACAAAGAACAGCAGGTACATAATCGCCACACGCGCTGTACCCAAAGGGTGTTCCCCTCCCCGGCTTATTTATCTACATCTTTGGCACAGCTTCCTTCTCGAATACCTTATATAAGTATATCAAACTGCCGGACAATTTATCCCTGTAGAAAAAAAAAATTCGAGAAGAAGATTGCAGATCGTTCGAATTGAAATGATAAAAAATAGTAGTAGCTTCGAAAACTTTTTGTACAGCAAACTAAAAAATTCTTGAATGAATAATATTTAATTGTGAATTTTCGAATACGAAATTCAAGAACGCACCTGACGCTCTACTATTATGTATTATGTATATGTTTTATAATTTATATTCAACGCAGGATACACGCCTGTCAGTAAAACGATTCATCTTATAAACGCTACCACCTTTTACTTACTATTACTGCAGCAGCAACTATTTGTATATAAATACCCAGACTCGACGAAAGTCGTTTGATCGGACGAAGCTCTATTTGGATCAAGTCAACCATTAGATTTTGTTGCATATTCAAGGCAAATAACGGAATAAGATTTATGTGTCTCTACTTTCATGCGGTTTCGAACATGTGTATATACATTAGGATATTCTTCTTTTTTTTCGTTTATTCTAATTCATTTTTCTGGTTCTTCGGAAAGGAGTAATTTTTCATCAGAATTCTTCAAGATCTGTTGAATTTGCCAGTCACCCGTTCGTAACCCAATTAAATGCACCCGGAGGTTGAGTTTTATGCGTTATAATATATTTCAATGAATACATATCTCGAAAATCATCTGCTGATCTTCCTAGACGAGATGAAACTGCACGGCGAAAGTTTCTTTGAATATTTTATAGGAAGTTACACGAAACCATTTCTTTATCCATACGCAGTTGGTCGCGATTCTCCAAGTATTAATGAACAAGTTCATGGGTAGAAACTCCAGCTTGTCCTGCAGATGCATTTAAAACATATTACGTTACATGTACAATTATATTTCAATGGTCAATATACTAATCACTGCGAACGCTGCAGCATCCGCAAGTTGGAATTGTAAGAGATAATTTGCGCAGGTAACCTTATACTCGAGTACAAGAGTTGTAATCTCATTTGTTAGACTTCCTTTTTTTTTTGTAAGGAAATAATTGAAGTGAAAACCGTGTAAATCTACCTATCTAATAGAATGAATAGAGAATGATCAAGTTTATATAAATGTATATTTTCTCATATATTTTTCTCATTCAGAAACCCGTATCTGATAATTAAATTGACCTATCTACTAAAATAATCAAGTTATCGCCAATTTATTGCTCTGAAAAGTGAAAAAATGAAGATATCTCGATGGGATATTTTTCTAGCTTAATTTAATCGACGGATTCGTGTTCCTGAGGTCAAAATACGTTAGAAAAGTGTCCTACGATCGATTTTAAAAATTCTTCATTTTTGGCCCAAAAATCGAAAAAATCCAAAGGGGTAGATTTTAGTCGATTTTGGGATCAAAAATCAAAAAATTGGTTTTCACAGTATTTTTATGTATTCTTATGCATTTTCAGCTCAGGAATCCGGATCTGCTAATCAAATTGATCCATCTATTAAAATGATCTTCCAAATGAATGATTTCCAGCATTTTATTAAATTTAATTTCAGCTAGTTGGATAAATCCATCAATCTGCGGTAGGTATAAGACCATATTTTGTGCCAAATTCGTTTGAGCTGTGAGAGTATTATATGATATTTGAGAATCAATTAAGCGGGGTTCTATTGATTTTCGTGAATTTCTAAATGAATTCTATCAATTAATCAGCTCTGAGCTATATCGCAGTCACGTATATACCTATGCGTAAGACCATCTGAAGATAATTTTCGTTCATTAAGTAGACGTTAATTGGGTTGGAGTTCACGCATTTATTTTAAACCGTAACGAAACATCGGCGAGGTATTCGAATCTTGACACGCGATGTATTTCTTATTCCAATCTAACGCCCGACGTAGCCGTAACTCTTGTTCCAGGGATAAATCCTTTTTTTCTCTCCCTCCTCCTCTCTCTCTCTCTCTCTCTCTCTCACTATTTTGATTAACTCCACTCGCCGGTCATAACTATCCCCCTTAATTTCACTGTTACAATTTTTGGGTCCGCGTGGTCTTTATTATAATAAAGGTGTAATGATCCCAGGTGAGAGTAAATCATTCTCTTTCTGTCTCTCTCTTTAATCTCCTTCTAAATGTAAATACTTATGTACATATAACTGGTGTAAAAATGCGAACGAGTTATGAGCGACGGTTCGATCTGGTCGCTTTGAAGTGAGCTGATTAATAATTCAGTGAACGGAACTGTACCACCTGCATAATGGCACCGTAACAGCCCTAAGTCAACGTGGTTTTACTTTTACTATTGAGATTAAAGTTGACGAGTTGTCTTATACCGTTATCGAACGCGTGGGTGTATATAAAAAATATTATAATTAGCCACTTTACCCGTTGAACGAATAAAAGAAAAATTAAAAAAAAAACTTACACCAAAAAAATGAAGGCAAATAACTTAAGTATTTGACATTTGAGATAAATCTAAACGTACGTGTACATACGTAATGTCATAAGCTGTAGATCGCGTTACGTAGTATGATATTTTTATGTAGATCGAACGGGATCGATCTTTTTAGCCGCGGGGTGCTTTTCCATAATCCGGCGTAACGACCGCTTGTTATGATCTGTAAAATTATCACCGAACGACCATCGTTAAATTGAGATATTATCGCTAATTTTAAACCCATCTCGGTATAAATATAGATCACCGATGAGCGCGAACGGATGACGATCGATTTTCGATGTAGCGTGGGTTTACGTGATTGTGCAGTGCTTCGAAATGAAATCTTGAGGGGCCTCCGCCGCACGGAGCTGCAGTTTTATACTTATATATCGTCGCAATTAAATTGTACAAGGTGTTTGTATTACGTTCGTGTGAATTATACGAACGATTAACTGGAAATTTAACATACATCTGACATTCCAACATTGTTTGGCAACTGGCCATTATAGTATACCGAACCTAATTGCAGCGGTTCATGCTCTGCGAGCTGCAGGTTATTCGCTGACCAATTATCCGAAATCACACTTACAAATTACAATTACAATTTGTAGAATAATTTTATATCGCTCCGATATATGTATACCTAGAGAAATTTCTTTATTTTTATTTTATTTGTTTTTTTTTTTAAACATTTTTATCTCTGCGAAGATATAAATTTATCTCCGTTCTTCTTCTTTTTTCAAGCAATAATCAAGCCGATGATCTTTTTATTTTCACTTTTCGATAAATGAACTGTACATGAAAAAATCCGTACACAGCGAGACAGAGGGAGATACACGAGATATCGTCACTATCATAATTTTAACGATTAAAAATCGTTGATATATAGTTCTGAATGAACATTTGATAAATCTGGAATTGCTCAGCCATGTCAATTTATGATAGCGTAGATAAGGTAGCGGAACGGGATGTGATAACTCGGTCCGTATAAATTGTTATTTACTTTTTTTTCTCTCGAATCAACGCTCTCGCAATTTTATATTTCAACTAGATTAAGTTGTACAAAAATCGAAACACGTGAAATACGCCCGCCCGTTGCTCAACAGATCATTTAAATTAATGTTGGATCGAAATTTTCTCCACTCGCCACGATATTTCACTAACAAGAAATAATTGATGATAAATTCATTTTAATTTCACTATTCGATATACATACGTTATTATACATCGATGTAAGAGAAATTGTTACCTATAATACTGCATGCTCGTTAGTTGTGCAGGTGACCAATTCACGCGACCTGAATGCGGATTCGAAAATTCCTCGCTAATAATCACAAGGTTGTCGCTACAACCGATGCTATACGAGCAGTTCCGCGAGATGAATGAATCACAGGATATATACTTTATTCGATCGAAATGCATGAGAGTATCGATGGAAATTGAGATCCGCCGTATATTCTCATATATTCACATTCGAATATAACGCCTCTTAAAAATAAGGTCCAAAATAATATTATTCTATTTGCCGATGAATTAATTCTCTGCAGTCTGAAAACAGATACAACAGGTGTTACATCTTATACCCTAAAAAATGACAACTGTACAAATTCTATGCTCCGATTTTTATTTCGGTTTTAACGGCACGTGAGTGAGCTCGATGCGCGCCCATATAATAAATCAACCGCTTTGCGCTCTTCATCCGTAGATTTCACTAAATTAATTACCATCACGGTTGTCTAATCCGAAATTGCCCACAGTATATGTATAAACGTCTTTTGATATACGGCATCAAGGATGTGAAATTTTTTTTTTTTTTCTCCTACGTCTCGCACCATTTTACGAACACTAAATCGCCTCCCCGGGCTAATTTACGGATTTCCCCACCCCCTATTTGAATTTTTCTCTTTTTTTTTCTCTTTCTTCCTTCTATGCTAAATCATAGGCGTATATATCCGATCCGGTTGTCAACCAGTTAGTGACTACGTTATTTATCGATCACGTTTATTCTTGAATTTCGAAGATCAATAAAAATGTTCGATGATGTGTATGCCCGGGATCCATCCTATATTATACACATGACGAGGAATGTGATGTACATATATATATGTACGTTATATGCCCCGGCGAAAGTGCGGATATAATATACGTGCACATTTTAGGAGGATGATCTATCGATCTCATCTTGATTGATTCGACGCTAGATAATAATCGATGAAGGTACGCGCACAGCTTTGCAGGTGTCGTGTGTTTTTTTTTTTTCTTTTCCTCTTTTTTATTCTTTTTATTCACTCACATAGATTTCATTAATGTTAATTAATATTCATCCAGTTACTTTCACATAACTCTCATTCTCGCGCCGTTCTGCACACGCACTACGGCGCTGAACACACGGTATAAATTATCAACACTTACATTTATTTGAAAACATACGAATATATTTACACGTGTGTGTGGTGTTATATATTTAATATAACAAAGTAGAACGGACCACTGTCAATCAACCTCTCGATAATTATGTCCACATGCCAACGGGTTAAAGTTTCGTTTTCCGTTACGAGAAAACTGAAATCAATCAAACTCCCTTTATAGGTGTTAAAATTATATAGTTGCAAAGACGCGATAAAAATTTTTAACTGAAAATTTATTACCATAGCAAAGAAATCGGTGAAGGGAATATATTATTATTCAGACTACGTGCTTAAGCCCCATTAAAAGTACTCAACTTTCGTGGTTCCATTGAGGCGTAACAAGCTAGACAACAAATAAAACAAAGAAAAGATGGATTTGAATTTGGAAGAAAAATTGATCATCGTCTTCCGGCAGGTGGACTTCCCTTCATTTTACACCCCCTGCCCAGGTGGCTCGTCATTCATCCGGGCATCGGGTTTTCGATCGGTTCGCGGAACAAGGAATGTACGATGGAAGGAATCAGGTCGATGAATCCGGCGGGTTAAATCATAGGACGATTGTAAAAAAAGAGGGGAAAAAAATCGTCCTTGACAATCGACATCCGTGTGTAACACTCGTGATTATTAAAACCGGGCAGCCGGGCGTTGGCATCTGTACTCTTTGGTCAGTTTCATTGTTCCGCGTTGTTTGCTCGCAGTCGGTTCCTGTACGCTTTTGTAACGATACCCGTAAAAAATCGCGTCTCTCTGTTTCTCTCTCAATCTTCCCACAATTCTCTTGGAGTGCGAGCGTAAAACGAACCTTGAGATCGCTATCTTTTAACGGCGGATCAAACGCGTGTTCCGCATTGATTAACGTATATTATAAATATACCTACGCGTTTACTGTACAGCAGTTTACTTTGGGGAGTAATTGGACTTTCTGGACAAAAACGTATGAGAGACATGAAATTCTCTGGAACTACATACTACGACTAACTCACATCGTTAAATTGGCGAGTCGTTAATTCACGTCGATTTATCGACGTGCTGCAGAGGCACGATCGGCGCTGGATCATCGGCTTATCGGAATTTTCCCTTTTTTGCCATCGATCCGACGTACTTGTATTTTTTTGTTTTTTTTTCAGTTTCAAAAAAATTCTACTACCTACCGCCGAACTCGGTTTCGCAAAGTTTTTTTTTTCATGCGAGAAACGCTTGACGTGTTACATAGATGAATGACCAATTAACCGACGACCTTTTAATGCTTCATTCGCATAATTATTATGTAGTAAACATAACTACCGTACTTTATTGCCCGAGCCTTGTACGATGCGAATCGTCCTCTCTTAAAGAGCTAATGTTTACTCAAACTCAGCCACTTGAAATTTTTGACAAACTGATGCAGATAGGGGATAAAATGATCTATATTCTCGAATGAATTACCATTGCATCGAATTATTACATAATATTAATATGATCACCGGAGTATAATTTTTGGAAAGCACGAATATCGAACAGACGATATTTGGATCGATCGGCAACGGATTAATAATCAAGATTTCTATCTACTGTGCACATAAATTTTTAAAGATAGCGTAACGCGACACGGGGTCACGTGGGTATTCCGTCTTTTCATGAGGTTTCTCGGGTGCAATGAAACGGTTCGTTGGTCGAAAGTTTTGGAACCCGGTTGTACCTCGCGGTTAGCGAATATCTCCTCAAATGTCGTTTTTTATTTCAACTAGCGAAAACGTTCCACGAGCTGGCGAAATCAATACACAATAGTCATCGGTAATCTAATGCAATTTTTTTTCTTTAATGAAAATGATCTAAATTTTTGAAATCGTACCGGATTATACTAATGAATTATTTGTGGGAAACAAAATTCTCCAAATATTTTATAAAAATATGGTCACCCCTAGTAATATTAACCGATTCGATAATAAAAAAATTTGCCGAAACGTCGAAAAAGTTTCATCATGTTCGACAAATATTTTGGAAGAAGTGGTCCGTTTGACGTGGAAAGCCTCAATATTAATATGAACACCGGAGTATAATTTTTGGAAACGAAGGATATCGAACAGACGATTTTTGGATCAATTGGTTACGGATTAATAATCAAGATTTCTGTCTATCGTGCAAATAACTTTTTGAAGATAGCGTAACGCGACACGCGGGGTCACGTGAGTATTCGGTCTTTCTATGAGGTTTCTCGAGTGCAATGAAACGGTTCGTTGGTCGAAAGTTTTGGCATCCGGCTGTACCTCGCGGTTAGCGGATATCTTCTCAAATATCGTTTTTTATTTCAACTGCAGGCGAAAACGTTCCACCCATTGGCGAAATCAATACACAATATATATCGGTAAACGTAATATCGTTTTTTGAGGTCAAGTTCCGTTAAGCTCCAGTGTACGGGTGGTGCAGGATTTTTATTCTTCATTTCTTTTTTTCTCCTTTCTTAGATCGAAATCCTGATGATCTTATCGCGCGATCTCCGTCGCATTTTATTACATAATATTACAGAGCTCGTTATGCTCATAAAGTACGTCAGTCAAACTAACAATGGGCAACCCCCACGCCCTCGTGCTCGAATGCATCTCGAGTGTCACGAATCCACTTTGATTAATTACCGTAATTATAAAAGTAAAAACTTTCGATCGAACAGCCGGTATTTGCTGTACAATTTTTCAACTACGAATTCTCTCATTTTACATACAATAACTAGACGCGTGGGCAGTGGGAATGGAATATTGCATTTTCTACGATGAAAATTATTTCACACCTTTTTTTTTTTGGGATAAAAATGAAGCACGTCTAATATAACGTCTATAAAAATTACAGAGGCACCACGCGATCTGTTGGAAAGTAACGGATCGGCCGACATCCGTTCTGCTTCGATTTGCATCGGTTTCGCTTGCTGCCCCGATAAATTCCCTTTCGATTTCTAAGCACGAGGGATTCCTAACGCGTGGGCGAAATTGCCCGAGGCAGTATCACATGTTGTAGATACTAACTTGATGCATCAGAACTTGGACAGCCACTTTGTTAGGTATTAGAATGCGTTGCGTGCCTCTGTACTCGTAAAACATTTCTCTCAAGTACCGCTGGAATTGGCAAGCTCAGGAAAAATCAATGACCATGAACTCGAAGGTGCGATGAAAATAAAAGACTTTTATTACCACCCTCGCACTTTCTTCAAATCCCTTCTTCTTTGGAATCTACGAGGAAAAAAATGGTCAGACGGTCCAACAAGGTCGTCCGATCGATGTGTCCGGGTGGACGGAAATTTATCGGCATCGTTGACGAAAAGGATCGTCAAAGGACGTCAAAGACTGAGGGTAATTAATGTCAGTTTCCCAGACAGACCTGGGAAATTAATAGACGAGGTTTGCATAGGGTGAGTATAGGTGTGAGTATAAAGTAAAAAATCCGGATAGCTTAATAAAAGTGAAGAAAGAGAAAATGATTGAGGCCGGAGAAAAAACGAGATCACCGGGACCGTAGCCCATTGCCAACGTCAAGGTATTGGAAAGGTGTGACCGTTGATGGTGAGTTCTAGCCGGGTAACCAAAACCCAGTGATCTGGAGGTCCGTAAGTAATAATGTGTTTCGATGGGGAAAAGGAAAGGCGTACGCGTTTGGTTGTGTAGCAGGTAGTAGTCGTGGCGGTTGTACTCTTATTAGTCGCCCCACCTCTTCTCCTTCTTTTCCTCCAACTCCGTCTCCTTCTCTTCCTCAATCCTGAAACACGGTCCTGCGCTGCTACGGGCTCCCTTCACCTTCGCGTAAAGTCCATGCTCGGAATTCCACCGCTAGCTCACGACTGCAACCTTAGCCTGACCAACAGCCTCGACAAGCCGCCTGCCGATCTTAGCCGGTGATCCTGTCACGGTGGAGGTGGTTGATCACAAGCTTCCACCTCTTCGACCGTTACAACCACCACCACCTTCATCCTTGTCACAACCGTTGACGGAAACTATGAGCGAGAGACAAACTCTCCTTGGGAAGGAACGTGCTTCTGGCTCGGCTTCTGGTCTCTCTGAATCTCGAAAGGAGGTGAACGCGTGCGAATTTTACCATTGGCAGGGGTATCGAAGGGTAGGAGCCAATGACGAGGTGCAGAGGTGGAGCGATAGGTATTAAATAGGCGAGGAGCACTGTCAGTTCAGGTAAACGAGCTGAACGTAATAGTGTTAATTTCGGATAGTGATACAATTTTTGTGGTGCAGTCGTATCATCCGAAGGATTGCGGTGTATCGCCTGAGGACTTTTTGTGAGACTATCATAGTCCGCGCCAACCATATTTTTAGCTCATATTTTATATAGGAGTCGGCCAGTTACCGGTTAACCAGTGCCGGAGTAGGTCTCCAGTAATCACGGAAAAGTGTGAGCTTCACCGATAAAATCATGCCGTGTATAAACGGCATCATGCGATCGAGATTTAATTGGGTTATCGTCACCCTGGCTTGTCTCTTGGTCCAAGACGTCACCACAGTTCGCGTCACTACCAACACCGTCAAACGAAAAAAGGGTGAGTTTCGATCGTCGCTACTCCCTTCGTCATCCTCATTTATTACAATTCAATTCCCAATTTCATTTCTCTTCATCCGATTCACAACGTCCACTCGCTTATATGAATGAAAAAACAATATCGATAATAATAACGAAAAAAAAAAAAAAAAAAAGTGTCTACAACATTTACACGGCAGTGAACAAGTGAAAATTACTCGAGTGATTGAAAAAAAATGTCACTCTAACTTTGAGCCTCTTCATGGCTCGACCAAACGTGACCTAGCTATAGGTACTTTAGGCGGCACAGATGCAGATTCTGCACCAGGATCCGAGGATAACGGATCCGAGTAAAGAGATGTTGCAAAGCGATGAGATACGCCTTAGGGCATAAATTAGTGTTCTCCAGTGTCGAAGCGGTCGCAAAAACGGTTGACTAGGTGAGGTAGCCATTGCTATTGCTACAGCTTGATTCGCTCTGGTCAGTTTTTAACCTGTTCACCTACATACAACAACGTAACGCCCGTAGCTCAAGGTATACGTTCTACACCGGTCATTGTTTTATCTGGACTTCTGTACGGCGCAGCAGGCGGAGTAGTATGTATTCTCGACCACGACTCTCGTGTATAAAACCCGTTTGTCGGATCCCCGTGACGCTTATTAACGGTTTATAGAGAAAAAAAGTTTTGCAACTATGCGTCAATGAACCCATCAGACTGGTCAGTGGTCAGTGTTACTATCCAAAATGCCCAATCTTTCGACCAAGTTCAGTGTCAGTCGAGAGAACTTTGCTTCAGATTAGCTATGTTTATAGGCACGTGTCGTGTTACTAACGCAAATTTTTCCGTAGAAGAAAAGCATCGAGTTTCACGTAATCGATAGACTCGGTGGAGTTTTGCGCCAAGTTGATTTTCCATCACTTCTTGATCATGAGTACTACACAGGGTCTATTACACGATCAATTTCACATTATCAGAGTAATAACTGAGCGCAAGGTGTTCCAATATCTGAAATATATTCTAACCTTGATTAGTCATCCACGCGGTGAGTCGTACCTGGATATGAAATTGCTCGTTAGAATTGGAGAAGAGGATTTCTATAGGTGTGGTTTGTTCGATATTACCAAACGTGGAGAAACAAGAATTTTGTTGATAATCCAAAAGTGGATAATTAAAGTGCCGGAATAATTACCTAGGCAAAAGAATATCTTGTTCACCGTTATATTGTGAAAGTTTATATGCTCGATGATCGAAACTATACATTATAAGAGTTCGAAGATTCCAAATTTTTTTCATTCTTTTTTCATACGAATATCTCTTTTTTTCTCTCTGTTCCTTTTTTGCTTTGTCTCTTTTTCCCCTTGAAACGTACTCCGGCCGATGGATCCGCGTAGTGTAGATCAGTGGGTAACGGTTTGGGGAGAAAGTCCTGATGGCAATTGAGGATCGAGCTCCTTGCAGTTCTTCGTTCGTTTTGCCGTCGGTGCCGCCCCTTTGGTTTACAGTTTCGCCTTCATATTTGATTCGACGACCGATTTCCTGTCTACCTGCCCGTCTATCTTCCTCCTTCGGTTTTCCCTTACTACCTTTACCACGTCTTCATGCTCATTAGCCGATCAAACCTTCGCCTCAACAGATTGAGAGATTTAACCGCGGAGCGCAGTCAACGTGCGTTCGATACTCTCCTTTACTTTTATCGAGATAAAATTGTATTAAAACTCTCGGCGCCTTCCTTCAAATTTACCAAGAATTGAATTTATCTTTTGCCCACGCGTTACGATGAAAAATTAAATTTGCACTTTTTATTAAAAAATTATCGCCTTGATAAATTGGACACGAGACGTTTAATTTTTGCAACAGCGATTTATAAGGTGCTGGCAAAAAAAAGAAGAATAATATGCAAATAATAATTACTATGCATCACTAATAACGATTATAATACGTATAACTCGAACGAGCAAGAAAAGTTGGATGAATTCGAAAGTAACCTGCCACCTAGGGCGGTATATCGAATGACTCAAAACCACTTTAAGACTTACTAATGGCCTTAAATCCTAAGTATCTCAGATTCAGAGAGTCGCAAAATGAGTAATTTCTATATCATCGGAACACTGTTCCTTTCAATTACTTTTATTAGTCGATTGCGGATTAAACATGAAATTGAATTCTTTCACATAATCATTGAAATCTACCGAGGTGTGACGGTGATCAGCAATTATTGCAGTACATCACCGACACCTCTAGCTTGTCGAAAATGGCAGAAGAACGAGGTGATCAGAGATTGCAGGGTTCGCATTTCATTCCCGTTACTCTTCTTCCACTTCTTCTTTTTCTTCTTCTACTTCTCCCGTTTTTTTGCTTCGACTGCCGCCGCCGCTGCTGCTGCACTTGAACCGCAATAGCGGCGGCGAAAGTTCTGAGGTGGCGCGGCGATTGCTTGGCAGAAAACTATAATTATAGATCGTTAATTACCGGTAGTCCGATACCATTACCGATGACTGGTTGACCGCGGACAGGTGGTAAAGCTATGTAGCGGAGTAGAGGAGACCGCGGCGAATCGTTCAAAGTGCTTTCCGTTTTTACGCGTTTATCCGTAGAACATGATCCAAAGAACATAAGCCGAATGGCATTTTTATGCAAATTTCTTACTGTTCCTTCGATTTTTTTACGGCATAAATTTCTCGAAAAGTTTAATTATTGATCCATGTCCAGCTCGATGATCGCATTAATTAAACTAAGAGGAATATTTGTATAATTTAATACTGTGGGCGTATCGCCATATTTATTAATAAGTATACGTTATTCAACGGAAATATAATTTTATCGAAACAAGATAGGTATTATCTAATTATCGCACGGGTCGTTACTGACGTTATATATTGTTTAATTTACATCAACAGTTCCGTTTATCGCCGACTAAATTTTACTTGTGGAAATATCACTGCAAATTAATAGACGGCTTCTTGAATCGAATCGCGTTACATAAATTTGAAACGGAACTATATACCGTACTTTATACTTATATACTTACCTCGGGATCGAGATCGTAATCATGAACAAGTTTCCGCCACCCACGTTGCGTATCGCAAAGTTTTACTTGCACATTTAAAACTCATTGCGGCTGTGAGATAATACGAAACAGGATAGGGTCATTAGATAAATCATCTCTGTACCTACGCAACAATCCTGAGAATTGTTCGGTTACATTCTCCACGAATCTAATCGCGCGCGAGTTCGTATACACATAATGTGGTTGTAGAAAAAATGGGAGAAAAGTGGAAGCAACCATCGGTCGCTAATTTGTTCGTTTTTTATTTCTTTTTTTTTCTTTTTTAGTTTTTATGCTTCTGTTTTTTGTCAAGATGTTTTGTAAAGCCGCATTCAATTAGGCTCTTATTACGGTCTGCCATCAGGGCAACGCGCTGGGAACACGGGCGCCAATTCTTTGCAAAAGTTACGTCAGCAACGATAAAGACTTGCTTCATTTCCTGCGTCCTCAATGGGCTACCGTGAACCGCGGCGTGTCTCTAATACGCATTCGTTTTATGGAGTTGTAGCACTTTACATTTCGTTGCACCTACGCATATCTCGCCAATTACACACATTTCTGGATAGATGAACTCGATGTGTATCTACGTCACTTGCGAAACACGTCAGATCTCATTCGCGCGCTTTCATGACCTTGAGGCGAAGCGCGACGCTGAGTAGACGCAGGATGTGTGTCTAATTTTCACATTTCTTGGAGCAAAAATTTCTCGGTAAAAAGCGAATTAGAGACGAGTAAAAATTTATACATCGATCGAAACCGGAGCGGGGCGGGGAGAAAATGTCGGAAAAAAGAAAAATTATGACGAGCCAAGTGCCGAAGCATTTTGCATCGCGATGACATTAAATATTATAAGTGGAAGAAAAGTCGAGATATATCGAGGCACGCGTTCTGCACGCGTGATAATAATAAATAACGATGGTATCCATTTGTCGCGGTCCATTCGACTTTCGTTTTCGATTTCTCTGGAAACTTAGAAATAGATTTACGTGTAGTTGGCCGATAAAGAAAGACCTCGCGTCACGGATAACGTGGCACTGGATTTAATATAATGTAATTTCACCTAACTCTGACAATATTAGAACGCGCGATTTGATATACCCGTAGTAAATCATATACACGAAGCGACGTACCTTTATTATACTTATGTGCAGCCGGGTACGCGACTCCAACTATTCTTTAGTACGTAGAAATGGCAATGATCGGTTAAAAGATAGCGTAAGTGCAGCTGCAGCTATGGAGGAAATCGCAAAATCACGGGTACGTGCCGATTCCATGCACAGTTGGGAAAGTGTTTATCCCATGACCTCGATATATCCTAGAACCTCCGTGGCCAAGCCTAAACGCCCTTCTTCTTCGTCTGCGTTCGCAGTTTATATCGAGTAAAAATACACATTTATATATACCTATGTATGTACCTATATGTCAAGCACGGAGAACAAGTTCTCGAGGGTCTCGAGTACGTTAGATAACTTCACGTAATCCAACCTAACTTAAACCCAACTCAACCCGGAGGCCTCGCCCTCGAGGCAAGAACTGTACGACGAGACACGGCACTCACTTATCACAACTAGATGATATGTTCTTTTGTTCGTTCTACGTCTAACCCCGTTCTAAACTTCTCGAGCAACGACATTCCGACTTTTTCACACGGCGGAAATTACATGCAGTAAAATTTACCCGGTTTTACCGATGTCGAATTGATCGATGCACGCTCGAAGATCAATTTTCACTTTTTACCAACATTGCAAACGAGGCTTCTATCACGTTGTCAGCTATCGTAATGCGGAGCGTTTATATCCGTGTTGCGAGTTTTGACCTTAGCTGGTAGGTAGCTACGGAGATCGGTATTTGCAAGTGAGCTAGACAAGTCCCATTAGAAAACAGCGAAGATAATCGCCTTACGAGATTATAAAGTATCCGGTTTGATCAGCATTTCCCTGCCACGACATTTGACTTTCAAGACTCGTATGAATTTTATCAGAAATCCTCGAGCCAATGCTTTTGGAAACGGAATTCGTTGACGATCGTTCGTCCTTATAATTGACAGACGGAGGTATGTACCCATTATAACGATCCGTCAGAAATTTCGGGACCCGATGGACCAATTCCATCTCCCAATTTCCCGTGTTCCAAGAAGCAATTAAATTCTGAGAACAAGAACGTCGCCTGAAAAAAAAATAAAGAAAAAATCTGAATAAAAATAAGAAACGGATGACGGAAGAGACTATTGGAAAGCAATATGATATCTTTGTAGGTAAAGTTTTCGCGTCATAACTACATTATAAATTTTTACCAAAGAACTGCAGAACTATATAGTACTACAAAAGTTTGGAAAGCGAATGATTTCCCGGTTGGACTTGAGGAAGAGATAAAAATCTTTTCAATGCCACACGCGCTGCTTGACTCACTGTCGGATGATCTACTTTCGTCCAATTAACGCGATTCTCCCGATGCGCATACTTTCTGTGAATTCCGGTCTTTCCTCCAACATGATAATTCCTGAATCGCTCAGGCAGCTTATAGTTTTATCCTCATATTCGTTCTCATTTCCGAAAGCTCAAAACATCGTCTCGAAGGTTCGACGTGAACTTTATACAGCTTTTATTACCACGTTAATTACACTCCTGATGTTTCCGAATGGCTTAAAATTTATAACGGCGCTTCAGCGTCGTGATATTTTATTTTATTTTTATTCTTTTTTTTTTTTTGAACACGGAAATTCGTTCGGTCAGGTGTGCGCAGCGTGTCGTAAATGCATTCGAATCTAAACGACGATAAATTGCAAAGGTGCATTATATGTACGTGTTGTGTGTATGCCGTAAAGAAAAAGGGGGTTAGAAAGTAAAGTGACACGCCTACACGATTTTATTACGTTTCGATCAAGTAACTGCAAACTTTTTCTAATGCCTTTTGTTTTCACTGCGTGTGGCGCGTAGACGGTTTGTCAGTCGTGGAAATTTCATTCTACCCACATAGCGTAGCCCACGTTAATAAAATATCGTATAATATTTATAAGTATTTGTTTTATGGCACACGAAATTTCGAAACTATCAAACTGACCTTATACATGTTTTCTTTAATTCATTTCTCTCGGATAAGATTTTTAAAAGATTTATGTGTTTCTCTGTGAATTATTACATGCACTAATAAACGACTATGAATCGTTTATATATTCTTTAACGATGCAAGATCATCACCAGAGGCAACATTATTATTTCAATTACAGCTATATCTATATATGTCTGTAATATTATACCGCTGAACTATACGCGTCTTTTTTGTTCTCGAAAGTTATTTTATTATACGACCAACGCGAAACGAAATGGTCCTGCATCACGATCAGGATACGAATTTACCGTAAATTCTGCATCGCGAATATTCTTATGACTCAACGAAACTGACCGCACCCCTCGCGTTTCCTAAAATAAAGACAAAAAATTATAAGGATGTCGAGTATTAGTCCGGATGAAGATTCTTGCTGACGTCGCGACGACGATATACCTAAGATCGTCGTGTGAAAACTTGCGAACTTTCTCAATTTACGCGCTCGCGATTTCGATCGTAAAATTCAATTACTTTATCACCCGCCGCTGCTGGTACCTACTGTCGCAGTTTAACGAACGAAATGAAAACAGAAAAACGAGAAAATAAATAAATAAATAAAATTAGCCTCGGATTTTCCCGCTGATTTGATGGGGTATATAATACGCTGCACAATTTAAATAAACTAATTTTAATTTCATTCTCACATGTATATGCGATTAGAGAAAGTTAACACTGAATCGCATATATCCCTATCAATCAATAAGATATTAATCAAATGGCGAAAAAATACATCTGCAGTGATCATAAGTACCTATGCATAAAAAAAAAAAGAGAACACCGATCAGCGTTATAAATGTATAGCATTAAAAGATTAACACGATCCGGTATGCGAGGACTATTTATCTCACAGATATCCAAACCATTTTTATTATTTGTTTTTTACCTAATTTTTCATTCGTTCATTCATTTACTTTTTATTTATCGCCGCTCCGTCATTTTGAACAGTCTTACAGAACACCGAAATTGGTATTTTCAAACGACATGAAAAATGAAAGTGCGTCATTCAGCCCAGAATCTACAGGTTGGCCATTAGAATCTTGAATCATAAAACGACATTATAGCTCCTTCATCGGATGTTCAATGTTTGGAAGTTCTCGCGTCTTTTCTCCTCGTATTCTAATAGTCGCTTAACGAGTGTATAATAATCACCAGTTTTCTCTAAATATTTGTCTCCTCAATGATCGTTAGAAAATTCCATCGGTGAGTTTATTCGATAAATCAGGGATCAATGTTCATATCATCATCGAATTCCAACGTCGTTATATCTGCATAAAAATTTGCAGATTATTATAAATCATCGAAACTCAAACTAATCTCCTGCTCATTTCCTCCCAGATATATCAAGCTGCTAAGTAATAATATAATTCGTGACATCGGTAATGACGATCGCGTTCGCCTGGACGGAATTTAGTCCAGGGCATGGGGGAAAAAACTGATTTCACTACTCCCAATCCCTGCGGCATACCACGTCAAGCTGGTATTAGAAGTTTAGAATATAAAAAGCTTCTTCTTCTCTCGAACGAGAAGAGATGTGACCATTTTAAAAGGAGCGTTAGAAACCGCGCGAGTCCGTTTCTCTCGATTATTATACATACGAGACTCGAAGTTCTTTTTTGTTCACCTTCGAACACGCTCGAGATTCGTTTCTTTTCTTTATTTCAGTTTTGTTCATTTTTTTTTTTTCATTTCCCTCTCTTTCCAACCATTTCATTACATGCTTTTACACGCGACACATCACGCACAGAATTCACCGCTACAAAGTCCGGTGCGATAACTAGATTAGAAATTGAAAGTAAAAAAGAAGGATTCAAATCAAAATTATAATGAAAAATTGAAGCGATTTTATCGATAGCTGTCATCGATGATTTGCAACAGAAATCACGATCGTCGTCTCGTTTAAAAAATCAGTCTGTGATGGGTAAATAAAAATGTTTTCTTCAAATAAACGAACAAATGTTATACGCGGTGGACGTTCCCCATCTCGTAATTAGTATGCAGCTTGGCTTCGTTGTTTGAACAGCAGGTAGGCAGTAGCCGAAAATTGCCGTCGATTATAGCACGTGACCAACCGTTACGCATAGCAATGAACCGATGCTCGTGGTATATTTTTTTCAATTTCATCCAAGTGAAGTAAACGTACGTACAGATAGAGCGACGATCATCTTTGGACGTTCGATCATCTTCAGTTTTTTGTTGTTATCTCCCGAGCATCACATCTATTTCAACAGAGAGGAAAAATCTTGTCAGTTGTCCACGATTGGTGCTAAATAGCTGGTCATGTGCCGATGAAAAAGAAAGAAAAAAACTAAAATAAATAAATAATAATAAAGTAATGGTTGAAAAGTAGCGATTAGAAATTAGGAGACGACGATAGCTGAGCTAAAAATGATTCGGGTTATCGCGGTTGAGGAAACGCGTGTATATCTCCGGTAAAAAGAAATCCACGTCCCATCGCTATCGCGCAGGTTTATTCATCGGATGATGTCTAATTTGAATGCCTTTGGCAAAGATTTATCGCTCGAGAATACACTTATAAATGTATATTATAGTATCACCAGTTGGGCGCAGCTTGTAAAAAAAGCTCGTTAACATTTTTCCCTCGAGAGCGGAAATTTTCAATTGTATATCTTATAAAGTAGGCAAAGTTGGCTCAACAATAAGATCTGAGACCTGGTTCTACATTCGATTGGTGCAGCAGCAAAAGTCAAGATTCTCATTGATTATAAAAGGCTATAAGGAATATCATGGGAAGCGAATATAGTCGGTGTGTAAAATACAGTCTACACATACGTGGACCTTTCACATGGCCCCGATCTCGAGGTTCTGCAAATCTAAAGTGGAGAAGGATCAAGAATAGATTATATCGACCGAAAAAGTGATTCGATCCGATCCGTTCCGTTTTTGCCCCTCGTTGTCCATTCGTACATTTATTATTTTTAGTTTTATTTAGATTTTGACGTCGTCAACGAACCAGCCAGCCACACAGCAAAGTACCAAGTGCTCTTGCGAAGTAAATGTACGTTGCATCAGTTTTCTGTTCCAACTAAAAATCTTCATTTGGTCAATGATCTCAGCCCGCGCGTTATATCATATTATATGTATAGTATGTCGCAAACGAGTGCATGATATGCGCTGTGGGAAAACGACGGTTTTTTATTGTTTCAAAATTTTATTTGTTCACTCTTTTCGTTTACTTTTTTTATTTTCATCAAAGAGTCGAGGGACCCAAGGACCGCGTGCATCTAGAAAGTGCAGGAGAACGCGTAGGGTCAAAAGTCATCAACCACGTGCGCGAATCTTGATTAATTCAAACGAGTCTTCCAAGCTCGTAGTGCTGCAAGTATATTTGAACATTTCGCTCCTTGTTGGGAAAGCATGGGATATAAATGAATCTGTGAAGTAAAAGAATTATTCTCGTACACCGAAAGATTGACGATCGATATTTCGACCGTGATCTGAATATACCCCCTGCAAATCGCAAGTTCCGTTATGCCAAAGCCGCAGAATGGGATCGAAAAAAATCATTGAATTAGTCAGAGATTTCAAGCTATCGATTTCATCCGAATCAATGCCACAGGCGCGAATGAATTCCGTCCTTATTTTCAGGATATTAATTTTATAATTTATACCTATATACATACGTGCACACGCGTTGCGCGTGACACAGATTTAGACACGGTTCTTCCGGGGATGAGGAATAGAGAGCGACTCTCATGCGACGTCGAACTCGGTCGTAGATGTATTCCACATACACACACTCGGATCACATGACCGGTGAAATGATGCCGCACATAAAGATTCTGCATTTTCTCAAAAGATCTCTCTCTCTCTGCGTGTTGACTTTTTTTTTTTCTTTTTTTTATTTTCACACGCTCGATTTCTGCACGCGGTTAAAACGAGATCCGAGATCGAGAACCTTCGATCGAGAAGCATCCGTACAACTTGAACTTGAATTCAGGTTCTCATATAACTTGAAGTATATAAGTGGCAGGTGTCGTGCGAAAACTTCCGCGGTATAATATCATCTCCACGCCCCGTTTGAAAAGTAATCGCTCAATCCAAAATCGACGAAATACATAGGTGCGAAGGTGCTGAAAAATGGAATCTGACAATGAGGAAGAAAATATCCTTCGTCGATACATCGAATTTTCTCTTCGCGCGCGGCTGCACGGATGTGCGTGCAACGATTTGAAGTCCGTTTTAATAATTGTTATTGTATCTTAAGGGACCTAATCTTGGAGAGTAAATAAATGAAATACCGATACTTTTCTAACTCTCTCCGCACGCGAAAGATCGATCTCTCTCACTCCGAAACACGTCCGACAGATGTCCGGTTTCTCTGCACATCATTTCACGTTTGACGCGACGTCTCGTGCATATTATCTCCGGGTAATGTACCCATAACTCACTACACTCCTCGAATATAATTAAAAAAATAATATACATACATCAACCGAACCTACCAAGAATCTAGAAAACAAAGTACGCTAATAATATCAGCATCTCATTATCTTCTCATTAAAAAAGAAACGATGAAAATTTTTTGGCGATTCCAGTCGCATATTTTATATATACCAACACCGATTATTCGCTGTGGAATAAGTGGAGAAAATTTATATGAATCATTCGATGTATATTATGCAGTTTAGAAAAGAAACGAAAGTATTATTCATAGATGCATGTGTTTTTTTTATTTTTTGATACATCGTTATCGAGATCCCAAGTGCAGATAACTTTGGAACAAAGCGATATGAAATTCAGCCAACCGAAGCGATCGCAGTTTCTCGGTTATAACGCTAGACAATTATGTGAACTGAACCTGCCGACTGTGAACTTATATTATAAAGATATACTTATGCCGCTGCTACTCCGTACCAATGTCAAGAGCATTTGGTCGTTGCGGTGAAATTGGGCCGGTATTACTTAACGCTCTCGAGTCATAGGTATAACATCATTTTAACCACTCAATTTTCGCGATACGAATTTTTTTCTACCTCACGTGAACGAGGTCAGAAACTTCATCGTCTCGTTAACCCGAACAGCGGTGACCGATTTTTCAAAACATTTCTATCGACGCGAACGAGCGACATTTAGTGATCTAGTCAAGAAGATTTGGAAATTAAGAGCAAAAAAAACTTTTTACAGATGATACATATAAACTTTCGATATATCGTATGCTGGAACACGTAATTAAGAGGAAGATGTAATTAAAAAATTGATGCTGTCGGGTGTGTTAATGAAAAAATATTATTTATAGGATATTCCGTAAAACGTTTCTCCGATAATAATTTTGCCCGGATGATTTTCATATCTGATATGTTTTCCGGTGCGTAGGTTAATAAATTAAATCCCAGACTCCTGAGGCGATTCGGAAACGCCGCCTAGTATTTCGGATGAAGATTCTAAATTATAATTAAGCCAGCTAAGGCAATATCATAATAAGGTCTCAGGGTTAGAGAGCGATGTAATATAACATGCTTGTAAAATTTACCGACAAGAACCACCGAACATTACCATTTAAAATGATAAGTTATTAGTTAAATACGTACCCCCTACAGCGGTGTGCTAGAAAATCATTATGATTCCCCATGTATCGACCGTACGAGTAAGAGTAGTATATAATCTAGGTGATCTCCGAATAGCCCAGAGGTTCGTTACTTTTCACTTTCGATATTTTAATCCAAAATTCAAAAGAGTGAAAGGTGTGGCACAATTTTCACTATAAAAGGCATTCTCTATTATTATGCGCCTAAAATGTCCATATTAGCGATAATGGAACAGTCGCTGTTACTACATCGAACGCTGAGGTGAATTTAATGGAAATCTGATCACACGATGCTCCATAGACATTTTTTTTTTCAAATTAAATGCTTACGTTGGAACTTAGCGATTTTCATTGTGTGAATAACATTAACGTATAATTATCTTCGCATACGTCATCGCTCGAATATTTGCCTAATTTACAAGGTTTATTTCAGACCTATATAATTATCACGCTGTGAAATTTTTAGAGAAAGTGTCTAACGCGCATCGATATAGTCAATGATCAATTTTTATTTCTTTAAGTTCCTTTCTCGTTTTATCATCGTTATGATATTATTCGATAAGATCGGTGCATGCAGAAAATTGTTACCCTACACGTAGTGATTTATAACCATTAATGGTAAACGTAATTATATTCTGAATTTAGCAACTGTATTATACCGTGTAATATTGCAGTACATATATACATATATAATACAATGAAAAATTACAATTATATATTTTTCTCTATGCTAAATGCAATTCCACATTGTGATAAAATACGTACCTACATATATATACCACGTTTTTCGCGCTGCCGGACATTACATCGATGATAATTACTCTGTTGCATTTTACAATCAGAATTACGGTGTGAAGGCGCGAAACGTATAAAGAAAACCATATTAACCACGGTTTATTATGAAATATTTTTACGACGCTTTCATAAATACTTCGGAAATTTGAAACGCGTAGTTTTGAATGTTCGTTAAAGTTAAAGTCGCTTAAAAATTACGCGTCCTCGGAATTACAGATTACAATAAATGAATAAGAATAAAAAAATAATTCATCATAACGTGTGGCGTGAATTTAGGTACAAGTAAATAATAATTTAGTTCCCCATATGATTATCTCATTTTAGTTACGATGAATATTATTTTCACTGGTACGTATAATAGGTATATACGTGTATATTACGGCAATCTATGGGTACCTAATTTTTTATTACACACTTGTAACAGACACGAAAAATGTGAAAAAAAAAGAAGAGAGGAATAGAACGGAGAAAGAAATTAAAAAAATCGTCTGGCTCGCGCGTGATTTTGCATGAATGAAATCCACATCATCCCGTTGCAATTACGATACTATCGACGGTACGGGATTATGATTCAAAGTCGTAATAATTTTTTTTATTACTATATATTACTGACCTTTTTACTCGGTTACAAATCGACCTGTGGTCGCGTCATATTTGAATTGATATTTCTAACCGGTATAAAGCCGAAGATGTTAGCGATTCATCCGTGTATAGTAAGACGATTTCTAAACTGACCACAGCCTACTCGAGGATGTTTTCGAATAATTTATATGAACCTTCGTATTTAAGAAGGAAGCTGAGAAAAGTACAAAGTCACGGTCACCGTTTATAGCGGTGATTCACAAATATAATTGGCCAATAAGATTGAGAAATAATCTTCATTCGAATCATCACCCTCGTTCATTTCTATCAATTTCTTTTCTATATTATATCGCTTGTCATTACAAGAGAATAATAACGAGGTAATAATTTTGTCACCGTCTATGACCAGCTAATTTCATTTGCTCAATTCCGCTCGCGTAGAATAATTATTACTATTATATGTGGTAATTTAGTAGAAAATTAATTTTTTTCTTTGTAGCGTACAATGAAAAATATAATTGAAAGCACTTTTAGATGAAAAGTCGAGCAACTCTTTATACTCATGAAATTAGGTAGCGATTTACTTGAGAAATTCTTCCATCGAAATGGTGGGAAAGAAGAAAAAAAAATAATTATATTCCGGATCAAAAAACAAAAATTTAACTAAAAAGAAGGCGGAGCTGTTCGATTGACTTTCTCTCGTCAGTTATAATACGTGAGCCTAATCGAGCTGACGTGGTTTGTAAGAAAAAGATGTAAAAAAAAATAAAAATATCTAGTTAGACGGAATTTCGTTTCCTCAATTCTTAAAAACGAAACCCACCCACTTACGCTGAACCGCGCCTTGAAGGAGAAAATTATTTCTGTATTATAGAGAAAGATAATAATAATTTTGACGTTGAACTCAGATTAAATCGAAGCGACGATGATCGGTTAGCATTGACATTTAACGACTGCATGAGCTACGAGATGAATATAAATTACGTACGTGCATATATACAGATATAGATATAGCTAGATATGTACTTAGGCGTGGGAAAGTAAGTTTTTTCTGTCCACATCGTAGTATTATATTATAGTAAAATGATGCATGATGTAGTCATAAACCGAGAAAGACAGTTCATCGAAGCTATAATTGTACTTCGTATAAGAGAAACGAAAATTATTTAAAGAATAAAGAAATTTTTATTTATTCATTCTTTTTCTCCTCAATGCAATGTAAGGCAGAGAAATAAAAGAAAGAAAGAAAAAGAAAAAAAAAGGATTAAATATATCACAATGTCAAAGTGGCAGAACAGCGGCTAAAGTAAGCTACTTTACTATATAAAAATATAATTATGTTATATTACTTAATTTGACGTATAGTCGTATCAAGGCTCCGTGACGTAAGTTGGCGTAACTTGGCATTAAATTGAAGTTGCGTGTGATCGTCTTGCTATCCTTGCATTGTTGGTACTCGTACACATTATACCGGAGCACCTGTGCATCACCAGCAGCAGCTATTTTGCAAAATCTAGAACAACTATATGAGGTGACTGACATTTCGCATGCGACCGGCCGTTTCTTTTACACGGCGACGGATTGGGCTAGTTGGACTCCACCTCTCGTACCAGAAATTATTATTTTTTCTTTATTTTTCATACCCAAAAACCAGCTCTGCTCAACCTGCATCTCCAACATCGGGTCGAATCGATTCGCTGCGAGAGAATCTTAAAACGAATAATAAAAAAATAAAGAAACTCATTGAAAAGTTTCAGGTCTCAAATCTCGGTTAAATTACACGTTTCATGAATCGCCTTGGGTATCATCTTCGCGATGACAAGAATGACTGAGCAGTTATTAACGACAAGGCCAAGGTTTCATAAGAAGTTCGCGGTTGCTTTTTTTCATTCATATTTTACCGTTGGAGGGATAAAATTATTCGTACCCGTCACACCCCATTTATTCTCGATATTATATACCTGCAGGTATATGTAATGTACGAGGGTGGCAAAAAGTTTGGTTCCATTTTGTTTTTTTTCTTCTTACTTTTTTATTATACTTTACGTACAAATCGCGAACAATTACGTGCTACGCCCCACTTTCATTTGATCTCGTACCGAGATCTTTTCTTATAGACTAAAAATATTTCATATTATATAGATGAAGTAATTAACCTTTTACCGCTTTCTAACCGTAAACCTTCTTTCGTTGTGTTATAGAGTCCAAATGAAAATAAAAGAAAAATGAGAAAAAATTACTGACCGAATAACTACGTATACGTATAACTTACGTATGATTTATTCATTTAATCGTGTTCTTGACATTCATCCGATCGTTGAATTCCATCAAGGCCATTATACCATGGGATTATAGATCCTCGCTTTTTTACAAAAATTCACTTTCCATTTTTCTAAAACATTATGACCGACTTTTCATCCCACTGCTTTTGGTATATCCATCTATATATGTAAAAAAATGTTTCTTCTTTTGCTCTCTCAAATTCATCTTCAACGGAGTCGTATTTATATTCGTGGGTAATTGATCTTCTCAAGTACCCACATGACATAATGAGGTATAAATGAAATATCAAAATGTTTTGCCCCCTTGCTCATAGTATATATGTATCACGGCTATATCTACACAGCATAAGTTACCGAGGTAGTTAACGGATGTTTCCGGTCTCAGTTTATCGTCCCAGATAAAACCAGTCGGAAATCAGCGCGTATCTTATAGCCGCGGCGGCAAACAGCCACATTCATCGTTTCTACTACACGACCGACCGGCTAGTCCGATGACACAGTTTTAATACCAGATGAGCTTGATCTCCTCTGCCGGACAGCTGACCACGCGGTCGATTCATCCTCGATCTTTTACCGATTCAAGAAACTCGTTTTCTCCATCCAGCTTCCCCGCGTCTGATTATAGCAGGTTCGGTACAAAGTGCAAAAATTCCTCCCTACAAATTTTTCATTTGTTGGTTTAATTCTTTTTTTTTCTTTTTTTTTTGTCGTATTGCAGGGCCGGCATTAGTATGATAATAAAGGTAATGATAATAACAAAAATGGCGCTTTCTACCGTAACGCGAAAAAAGACCACCTTCGTTCTCTAATGCAATTGGATGTTTTTCTACCGTAAGCAAGAGACGATTTATGAAATAGTCGGCACACGTTGCCTCAGCTATGCGCTGTGGTATATATTCCGTGATCAACGTCCTGGTAAATAATGATATCCAGTATAATATTATTTGTATATACATACGTAAAAACTTACGTATAATTTTTTTTACGCTACGATTTATCGCATATTATGTGGTATACGCGATATTATATACCTATCTACGGAACACGCTGCACGCAATGTTATATTATAAAGACGATTTCAATAATAATGGATCTACGCAATGCAATGAATTTCCTCAAACTTATTCAAACATTTATAGCAGGGATATGTATAGATGTAGGGTATATCGTACAAGCGTTACATAATTTCTTACGTTACGTAAATCTGGAGCTATAAAAAAAAAAAAAAAACCGTAATTTAATCCCGATCAATTAATTGTCTTTATTTCCAACTATTCGTTACTTAACTTTTTCAAGTTTTTAACCCCACAGTTAAGGTTACCCCCCCGCATTCCGTATAGAAACTTGGTATTACGCGTGCCCTAATTCGTCTTGTTTATAATTACGTATAAAAAAAAAACACCTCGAAGTTTGTCAGTCCGATATACATAAAAAGCAAGCCAACTGATCCGGACATGTGTAGGTACAGCGTATATATTGTGCAAGAAAATACCTCGTTAGCGTATGTATATAACTAGAAATATAAGGCTATCATTAATTAACCATCTCATTAATGACCCTCCATAGTTAATTTCCGCGTAATTCACATACTGGCACTATATGGCGAGACATCATGTAAAAGTGACGGAATTCGATTGATGGTTGTAAAAAATAGAGGAATGCATGAACGAGGAAAAAAAAAAAAACAGTCTAAAGATATCGATCATGATTCGTGATCTGCATAATTGTGAGTAATTTTGTTTATTTATTTAGTTGGTCAATTTACTACACATTTGTACGTATATCTACACGTGGACTCGCCCCGCGAATGTAGCTGCGAATTCTATCGACGTACGTGCGCGGAATAAATTCACCAGGATACAATTTGCACTCCCATGCACTTCGAATCATTTAACGAACGTAGTGTACATGCTGGAATTGAAGGAAATTTCATGAAATGCGCGAAATTTACGTTGCTCTCGTTAACCTGTAGATCTATATCGAGTTACTTCGATACGCAATATTTCAAAGACACCGCTAATTAACTTTGGTATCTTAAGAGCTCAATTGAAAGAGACTTTCGATGGACAATATATAGGGATTTTTAAATGCCCGGAAAATCAAGAGATCTTTTATCTAGTGGATTACAGCGATTATTTTTTTTTGTCGGATGATTAAGTTTTATTTATAACGAGTTATATATCGACTTATAACGAGCGAATTTAAAACTAGGAAATGGACGATGAAGCAACAAAGTAAGACTCGGAGTTGTAATAATCTATAGAATTATTCACTGTACAAATAATGAATAGTTGCCACTATAATATCGTACGGGACCCGTTGTAGAAAGCAAATCTATGTAACTTTCGCAGTTATACGTTTTATGCAAGTATTACTTTATTTAAAATTACCTAGCGAACAATTCTGCTGTGTCATTGATACAGAATTAATTTATATCTACCAGGTCCTCTGAAGCTGGATATCTATTTTGTATTATATAGAATTCATTGTTGTACATTTTACTTTCTTTTTTATTAATCATCGATCGTGACTATATCGCTGTTAAATCTCGCGATACTCGAGGCGCCGATAATATGACGTAGTTGTAGTAGCTATTCGATAATTGAATCGAATTTAATTGAATATCTCGCACCGCAATACCCGGAAATGATGATATTTATTTGTACAAATGTGTTTTCATCTTAAATTTTAGAACGGTCCAAACCGTGAAGCGAAAAATTTTGTTCGCTAAAAATCTATCCGTACTGTAGAATTCATTCTTATATTATAACACAGATCTACACCGGTGGTACATGGACTCCGTGACGAAAGAATCGAAGTGAAACCGCACGATTTCCAATCGTGGACCAAAAACTAAAATAAGGAAAGAAAAGAAAAGGAAAAAAAACAACACTTCATTGAAACTCCCAGTTTCAAATACAAACGCTTGTCTATCGGTTTCAAAGTGGTACCGACGACGCCACGTGGCTCGCGGTTTCCGGAAGTAGACCCACTCATCCGGAACCTTCGGCACTGTGCTGATCCTTTTTCCGTCTCCTTTTCCCTCTTTCCCTGAAGCGTAACATCTGCAAGCGGAAAGGTGAATTGCGTCACTCTCTAGACATTTTTGCCAACTGTTTTTTTCTCTTTTCCTCTTTCTCATTCCTACTTAAGTTTTGCTAATTCGACGTGGCTTTAAGTTTTGAGACGATGTAAATTAGGACAAGTGTCGTATCTGCGTTCGATAACATGCTGGATAAGGAATATACAAGTTCGAATCTTGGTTCGATGGGGAAACAATTCTGTCACTTTACCCATTGCGAATTTCCTTCGAATATTGAAAATCTATTCATGCCCTTAAAAGATGTTTAGATAAAATCATTTTTATCTAGATACCGCTTCGACTCGGTTCTGTTGAAACTGGATCTGGTTGATTACAAAATATTTTATTTCATTCAAATGATCCAGAAAATCAATTAACTAGATCAATGATCAGCTAGGTTCTTAGTTCTAAACATATCAGATGATCGAAAAATTCAAATCTTGACGTACGAATTTTTTTTTGTAGCAGAATCGCAAGATCGCGTGCATTTCCTAGTTGCGTTTTTTTTTTTTTTTCTTAATGTATATACCACGCCTGCGATTAAGTTCACGCACGTACAAACGTACTCGAGACGAAATTACTGGATCAAATCTTTAATTCATGCGTTCTCTCTGTAGCAAGTGAATGCTGGCAAGGTGGCGAGCTAAGGTCGATTGGGAAATCATTGATCTAAGCGTACGTTTCGCACGCCATGTTCTACGTATATATAGGTACATAGTATACACATATAATGAATTATATTAGCGCGCATATCCATGAATACTATATTATTTGTATTTATACATCTATACGCAAAGTGGAAGAGAAAATAAAAAGAACAAAAGAAAAAGAAAATGAAAAACACTTCATCTTGCGTAAAAGTAATGAAGGTGTTGAAAAATCTCAAGAAAGGTATATATACATACGATACTATATAAATAACGTTGGAAAATTTCTTAATGATTACATTAGCAAAGGTAATATTTTCTCACTGTCAATGCTACTGACTAGAAGTTTTTTAATCTGCAGAGAAAATAGATTCCAGGTCGAACCATTGACAGAATTTTAGATCTTTTCTGCTACCTATTCGTACCAAAGCTTTTGCTCTTATTGTACTATATAGGTATATTACTTGCTCGAAAAAAAGTACTTATTTTATTACGAAAGTATATTATATAGATATAACTTTGTACTTTTATTATACATATTATACACGTATGAGTATAGGTCAAGTTGACAACTCTTACTTTGTTTAGTAATTGTGGTATATTTTACGTAACAAAGTTGGATATATATAAATATATGTAAAGAATATTACACATATAACATGAGAGAAAAGAGCGTGACGTTTCGGTCGCGCGGTAACTTCTTCATACTGTTATTTTTTTTGCATTATACTTTGTGCTGAAATAATAATTTTTTTCCGCAAAACAATAAGTTATGCACGTACGTACGTCCACCTGTTTTATTGCGTGCGATCGGAGGCGGTTAATTCGTGAATAAGTGAAACCAGCCAAATCATCACGAAGGGCGTTTTCATTTCTTCGAAACTCCGTAGACATAATCTGTACCTATAGAAATGCTCTCGTAATATGTCCGTTGAAAAATCAGCCAGGCAATTAATCATTACGAGGTTAAAGAGGTATAATCGAGTCACATGTCTGCCGAGTGATGCAATCATCTTTGGTGTAAAGATGATCTGCGAAAGAATCATATTCAGAGTTTCGCCCTCTTAATTGACTGTAGCGGTTAATTCCACCACGCATGAACGTGGGGATGCTAGAAAACAAAAGAAAAAATGAATTTTCCAGAATTTCTCGTTTGTCCAATTAAACATCCAACGAAAAATAAAGCGCAATTCCTCACCTCGTCTGGACACAGTAGCAACGTAGTTATTTCAGCCCTCAGGGTCTCATGCAACAAGTAAAACATTACACAGCTGTAAGCTGTATATGAGAATGAAAGAAAAAGAATTATGTTAAAAAAAAACCAACGAACAACAAAAACTCGAATTCTACTAGTTTCGAGTAATTTATTAATTGCTAGCGGTTATTAGAGGCACTGTACGGTAAAACTCTAGGAACAAAATGATAAATTATTGTACATCGTTGAGGTTTGCTCGCAAGCTCGCGGAAGTTTAGTTTCTTTTCACTTTTTATCGATCCTCATAACCGATTCCAATGGTTTTTATTTTTATTCCTTCAGAGGTTTTGTCCGGTATTGCTGACCAGTCAACGGCCTCGTCCTTCTGGAGTCCAGCTATAAAAACTGGAAATGTATTCGGAGGCCACGACGATACGTCGAGCTTCTTCTCCTCCGCTCATGGACTTCTTCAAACACACCCCATAGACGGTGCGTTTCAGAGTGGATTTGGGGGCATCGATAACCTTGGGAGCAGAGGATCGACCGTGAGGCCACCCAGAACACGACCGCTGGATTACAGTGAAAGAGCAACAGCTGAATTGAGGCGAAATCCGTCATTGTCGGCACCAGATGAGTGCGCTCGCGCGTGCCGTGAGGGTGACCCACCCAGAATTTGTTACTACCATTTTACCCTCGAATATTATACAGTTCTTGGAGCGTGAGTTGAAAATTAAAAAAACAAAAAAAACTTTTTATTCCGTCCATCAAATTGGATTGGAGTTTGCACAGTTTTAGTAAATTTTCTACTTTTACTTTGACAGAGCCTGTCAAGTCTGTACTCCTAATGCTACGAATACGGTATGGAGTCATTGTCAGTGCGTTCTTGCCGATGGTGTCGAAAGAGGAATTCTTACCGCGAACCGAATGGTCCCCGGTCCGAGTATCCAGGTTTGCGAAGGTGACAAGGTCGTAATCGACGTTGAAAATCATTTGGAAGGAATGGAAGTTACGATACATTGGCACGGTCTTTGGCAAAAGGGTTCACAGTACTACGACGGAGTACCTTTTGTCACACAGTGCCCGATTCAGCAAGGAAACACCTTCAGGTAACACACATATAAACTTCCTCTTTTTGTTAGATATTTATTGTTCGTTTTTTACCAACAATCGGCGTTTAAACCGCGGACAGTTATAAGTGCGCTTGGCACGTGGCAATCGCGTTTGTCAGAAGCAGGAAGTGGACTTACAAGTTGATCGGTATACCTCCACCAGCCTTTTCCATTCGCCGCTTGTTGCCTTTATGTATACCTATAACTATACATCGGTATATACGCTTTCCTCGCATAAAGAATCGAGAAACCTGTTTTAAGTCACGGTGTGATCACCCCGATAGAATGTCGCGACATTTGTTCAACGTAATTGGAATGTAATTGAAATGAGGACTGCAGGCCATATTATTCTGTCATCCGATTTGAACAAAATTTACCGAGAGAAAATAGTCCCGATATAATATGATCCCCGAAAAATTTTCTACTCTATTATATACGCCTAGAAGAAATTTTGACCACATTATTCATTTTGCTCATTAGGTATCAATGGACAGCCGGAAATGCCGGTACACATTTCTGGCACGCTCATACAGGTCTTCAAAAAATGGACGGTCTTTACGGAAGTATAGTTGTCCGTCAACCTCCGAGCAAAGATCCAAACAGCAATCTTTACGATTACGATCTGACCACACACGTGATGTTGATAAGCGATTGGATGCACGAAGATGCCGCTGAAAGATTCCCAGGACGTTTAGCCGTGAACACTGGTCAAGACCCGGAAACAGCTCTGATTAATGGAAAGGGTCAATTTAGGGTAGGTTGAAATTTGTATTGATCGATCGATGGATTGATCGTGAATATCTTGTTTGACTGGTTATATGAATTCCTCATTCATCAGGATCCCAATACCGGATTTATGACGAACACGCCGTTGGAAGTATTCACCATAACACCGGGTCGCAGATATAGGTTCAGGATGATTAATTCATTCGGCTCAGTTTGCCCCGCTCAAGTCACATTCCAAGGACATACGCTGACCTTGATCGCCGCAGACGGAGAACCAGTTCATCCCGTAAATGTCAACACTGTAATCTCTTTCTCAGGTAAGAGAAAATCATCGACTATTTACGGCGAAATCAAGACGACTCTCTTTCTATAATTGGACTATAAAGATTATCGGTTACAGATCGAATCTCCGTTTTGTAGTCTACTCTTTCTTTTAGATTTAACGAATTAGCTTTCTCAGAAAATACTTAATGGTCCGCAGACATCTACCGGGATACAGTTATTTCCTCTGGCGTATCGACCATCGAGAAATTTATTTTAATAATTTGCTCTCATTTGATTGCAGGAGAGCGATACGATTATGTAATAAACGCCGATCAGCCTCCTGGCGCCTACTGGATTCAGCTTCGAGGTCTTGGAGAGTGCGGTATAAAGCGAGTTCAGCAATTGGCTATTTTAAGATACGCAAGAGGACCTCAACAGCCCAGTTCCCAACCTCCGACCTACGACCTTGGTCTTCCTCAAGGAGTTGTAAGGATCATCTTCAATGAACAAACACCTTTTTACTCCGGACAAAAAGTTCCGATAATTTACCCCGTTTATTTTCCGATCAAAGGTCCTGAACCCGTTGGACGCGATCTGTAACACGCCACGTGACGACGCTATTTGCATAAATCAATTGAAAAACGCTCGCCATATCGATGAAGGAATTCTTCAAGAACGACCAGATGTCAAGATCTTTTTGCCATTCCGTTTCCTCTTCTACAGACCGGAAGAAGTCTTCCAGCCAAACACGTACAACCGTTACCTCGGTGGGTTCATCGTCGTGTATTTTTTGTCATTTTTTTATTATTATTTTTTCTTCTCGTACACGGCTAACGATTTGAAAAAAATTTCCTTCTGTTGCAGTCGCACCTACGGGTGACCACGTAATTTCCCTCGTTGATGAGATCTCGTTCACCTTCCCACCTTCACCGCCACTTTCTCAGATCGATGACATTCCACCAGAACAATTTTGCAATGGAGATAATCGTCCAGCGGATTGTGGAGCGAATTGCATGTGCACGCACAAGGTTGACATTCCCCTCAACGCAGTAGTTGAAGTTGTCCTCGTCGACGAAGGTATGCTGGATATAGAAAGAACAAAAAGTGTTCACTGAATTTCCTGCATAAAATTAAATCTAATCTATTTCTCTTCTCTATTTCCTGCGATCTCCATCAGTTCAACAGCCAAATCTCTCCCATCCATTCCATTTGCATGGATACGCCTTCCATGTAATCGGTATGGGTCGATCACCGGACAAGAATGTAAAGAAGATCAACTTGAAGCATGCCCTTGATCTTGACAGAAGAGGTCTGCTCCACAGAGAATTCAATCTTCCGCCATCAAAGGATACGATCGCTGTGCCAAACAATGGTTACGTAGTATTCAGATTCCGTGCCAACAATCCCGGTGAGTCTCATTCTAATTAAAAATTCTGATCAATGACCTCGTAACAATCGATGTAACTAAATCTGGATTTTTTTTCTCTCTTTCTTACAGGCTACTGGCTGTTCCATTGTCATTTCTTATTCCACATAGTAATCGGTATGAATTTAGTCCTTCACGTAGGGACACACGGAGACCTTCCTCCAATTCCTCCAAACTTCCCAACATGTGGAGACCATTTACCCCCGATAACACCCCCACTACCGATCGAAAGCTTTCACTGACCTTAGATGAAAAGAAAAGGAAAAACAAAAAATTCAATAAGCTCATTAGCTAAGAGACGTTGGTCCAAAGCACTTCGTATACTTGTAGTATAGGTATACTAACCTGAGGTAGAAAATACCCATGCAAGTATTTCATTGCCCTCTCATACGATGCTCATCTCAGGATCACCGGGGGGCAAAAATTCACGGTGATTTATAATCACTTGAAAAGAAAAATATCATTACAAAATAGTCCTTTACTAATTATCCCAATTCCCTTTTCCATTTTCCTTCTACCCCCCTTCCCGTGTGTGAATTATATTCACGGTATTATAAAAATATCGTGTTTATTACCATCTGGATGAATGGCTTTTTGATTTTTAAATAGAAGCCTGCAGGAATTTTTTTCTTAATTCTTCCTGACCGGGTTACACGGCCTTGTCACATCACAGACAATTAGGTCGATATTTATTTTACTTGAGATGTTTTACGTGATTTATTTATTCCTCGGTGCTTTATTATACTTTTATTATTATCAATATTGTTAGTATTATTACCACTATTGTTAGCACTATGATTATTATTATTATTATTATTATTAGCATCGTTATTATTATTATTACTAAAATCATTTGTTTGTTTTCTTTTATACAAGCTCAGAGCTCACGTATAAAGTACGCTTGTGTGTATAATTCAAGTTCATGTGCTTATTTCAAGTGCATGGAAATGTGCATACAGGCGTAAAAAAAATGAAAATAATTTCAAACGGCGATTATTTTGTCGTATAATAAAACGCCATCAGATAAAATACAAGAAAAAATCAATAAAAATTAAAACTTGCACTATCATAGTTTATACGCATCATCCACGTTCACATCCGGTGTATTTGTATAACAATTTTTATTTAAACAAGCGACACATAAAATATCTCGAAAAATATACGTGTGAATGTTACACTAACATCATGTCTGTAAATAATGTAGATGTCTAGGTATTAAATTTACTTTAATTATTAACGAGGGAGAAACTGGGGTAATAGTCTCTATAGATACACGATAATATGTGGTGCGAATTATAGAGATTAGTAAGAAATCATCGTCATTGGACTTCCGCTCATCGCAACTTATATTATATGTATACTCCCTGACACTGCAATTTTTGTCGTAAAAGAAAAACACGTTTACCAGACTGGGCTTTAATTTAATTTATTTTGTTACATTTTTTTTTTTTTCTCCGCCATCAGAATCGAAGGAGCATCATGTGAGAATACCTTATAACTGAGGCTGTGAAAGTAATTAAATACAACTTTGATATGAGAGAATTTTAATTAAATCGCAGTGCGGAAAGAAGGGTCGTGGGGTGTTTTTCTTAATTTTTTTGGAAAAAAACCGCTCGGTCTGATCAACGTTGCGTGGTGCGTAAGGATTTTATTGCCATAGCACATACGTCTGGTTCTAATTTTTTTTTTTATCTGTTCTGGTCCATCATTTTTGAAATTTTTTTCTCGTTCTATTGAGTTTGCGACAGTATAAAAATTTATACAGATATGAATATTTTCCTGTTAACCGCGCGGACGACCGAAGGCAGGTCCTCCGATCGGGCCATTATTCGACGATAGATTAACAAAGCTAAGGAGCAAGATGATTGTATGATAGGAATGAAGAAGAAAAAAATTAATAATAAGATTATAAATATGAAGCGTGATTTTGTGTGGGAAATTAAATACATTGTAAACATAGTCTTGCGGAGGGTATCAGTAATAAGGAACGGGTGCGGCAGTGCATGACTAATTCATAAATGAAAAAAAAAACAATAATTTTATTTCATCTGTTACCGATGTATGCTCTTGCGTCCGTTCCGGGCATGTGTTGTTCATAATTATGAGCAGAGATATGTATTTTCAGTAATAAAATTGTTTTAAAAACTGTTATCATTATACCTGCATTATTACCCCGATAATATTCATGAGGATTCAATTTGAAAAGCGATAACATTCATGGGCATGAAAAATCTACCTTTATGAATATCCGTATAGATATTATCATCGAAATATCTGCTTGTCTCGGGCTATCCCAATGAAAATTTATCATCGTCAACCTGCAGTTGTGCGAAAGAGAGTTAATGATTATTATTATCGAGATGTGTTTATAGTAATATATATTTTCTATCGTCGCTACTTATATCGCACCTGCGATAGCAATTGTACGGCTGCGTATATATTTTGTGATTATTTCTTTTGTATTTTTTTTTGTATCGTATAGTGGGTGCATACTTTGGTCAGTAAGAAAAAAATGGATTTCTTACACTTTCAGAATATTAAAATTCAACGAAAATATTCGCGAACAATCTTATCCCGTATAATCAGTCGGGTCTTACTCAACCGAATGATGGTGATTGCAAGGGTGGTGGTAAAACATCATTAGCCAATGTTTGCTTTATCAATGTCGATATAAGTAGATAAAATAGGTAGACTCTATTTTTTTTTCATTAATTTCTTCTGAAAAAATACATCGATCGCTAGTTGGCAAAATCGCTTTTTGCGATTCGATCGCAAACAACGATCACGCTGGCGAGTCGAGGATGCGATCGCGCGTGCAACCAGAAGGAGCCTATTGTGATGACAAACGCGTAATGTTTTTTTATCAACATAATTAACAGAATGTTATCACTTCAACTCGTTTATAGACGATACACAACAGGCACGATACCCCATTGTCGTACAATACGCCGATCATCATACGGGGCTTTGGTGTGACAGTGGTGGAAGACCCCTGCAGATAAAACGACCTACGGGCTGAGATTTCTCAGACTCTCGATAGTCAAAATAACTGAGAAATTATGTTTTTAACACCGATCACCTCTGCGTCTGGATTGCTATGGACATTTACCCTCGTTGTGACGTGCCTTTTTCGCGCTCAAGTTAACGCACACGGAGGTAGATCAGTTAAAGTGAAATTTGTGAATGAATCATCATCGAGTAAACCGACGTACTTCAATCGCCGATATCATTTTCTAGACAAACATCCGGGGAAGGCAGAATTGCTACTAAATCCGTCGCTCTCATCCCCTGAAGAGTGTTTGCGTCCATGTGTCAAAGGCGAACCACCGAAGACATGCTACTATCATTTCACCATTGAATACTACACCGTTCTTGGAACGTGAGCATACAAATCAAGCGGTTTTGTTACTCTTTTTAATAGATATTCTTGAACCGTTTTTTATAATTGATCGATTTTACTTTATCGGGCAGAGCTTGCGATCTGTGTACCCCCAACAACACGAACCAAGTTACGAGTACTTGTCAATGCGTACTTGCCGATGGCGTCGAACGAAGCATCGTAACGGTGAATAGAATGGTCCCCGGGCCCAGCATCCAGGTTTGCGAAGGTGATAAGGTCGTTATCGACGTTGCGAATCACGCAGACGGCACGGAGACCGCAATTCATTGGCATGGAATTCTCCAAGAAGGGACGCAGTACTCCGACGGGGTGCCACTGCTCACACAGTGTCCAATTCCACATGCGTCTACCTTCAGGTACGAAGTTCTTTCCCTCTGTGGTTAGGAACTGTGTAATAATCATCGTAATTTATCTCCAAGGTATCAGTGGATGGCTAGCGAGGCCGGTACCTATTTTTGGCATTCTCATTCAGGTCTGCAAAAATTGGACGGCGTATACGGACCTTTGGTTGTTCGACCCATCAACGGCACTGACCCTAACGAGCCTTTATACGACGTCGATTCGAACGATTGCTCAATCTTCATAAGTGACTGGATGCACGAATTATCCTACGACCACTTTCCAGGACTTCGAGGAGCCGGCCAAGGCCAGATGCCGGACAACATACTCATTAACGGGAGAGGGCGGTACACGGTATGAGATAATCTTGACAAGATCATCATCTCGCTTGTACTTTTATCATTTTACGGACAACCACGTTACATATATACGACTCTTCAGGATCCGGTGACTGGCAATACGACTACTACTCCACTCCATGTAATTACCGTAACACCAGGCCTTAGGTACAGGATCAGAATGGTTGGTTCCATGTGCACAGTGTGTCCCGTCCATGTTGCCATCGAAGGACACAAGTTGCTCTTGATCGCCATGGACGGAAGTGCAGTTCGTCCTCTGATAGTCGACTCCGTTATCATTTTCACAGGTAAAAAATAATCAATCATTATCGAATACTGAAATAGCGTTGAACAAAAGCTTTTCATAATATCTGTCTATACAGGCGAGCGTTACGATTTCGTGGTAGTCGCTAACCAGACAGTAGGTACGTATTGGATACAGGTTCGTGGATTAGGAGAATGCAGTATGCCACCAGGTATTCAGCAACATGCAATTCTTAAGTACGAGGGAGGGCCGGATGAGCCAGCTTCCAAACAACCGACTTATGACGAACCTCTTCCTCAGGGAAAAGTAAGTAACCTGACGTCATGTATTAGATATTTATCTATCGGAAAATAAAGTTCCAAATTATTGATTCTCAAATATTCAAACCACATTTGTTTTAAGATTCTCAATCCGTTGGACGGTAACTGTAGCTATCCGCGTACAGACGCCATATGCATAAACCAGGTACAATCTGCCTATCCCGTCGACAAGGAGTTGCTAACGGGTGAACCCGATGTCAAAATCTACTTGCCGTTCAAATTTCACCTCTACAATAACACGCAGCTTTTCGAACCAAATACGTACGACCGTTTCATGGGTAAGTTCATCCTCAGTTTTTGACGCAACTCGCAATATCTTCGCAAGATTTCACCCCGAAAATGTTAAATCTATGCAGTCGCACCTGGTGGTGCCACGCTCATTTCACTGATTGATGATGTCTCGTTCTGTTTTCCACAATCGCCACCGTTGTCCCAGTTCAATGAAATTGATCCGGAAATGTTCTGCGATGACGACGACCGTCCTCCTAATTGCGGAGAGTTTTGCATGTGCACGCATATGCATCATATCCCTCTCCACGCAATAGTCGAGTTAGTAATCATGGACGAAAGTAAGATATAAGATTATACCCTCTCGATGCGATGATTTCGAAAAATAAATAAACTTTTCTTTTTTTTTTACCGATCCTAGTTGGAGTACCAGACCTGTGGCATCCATTTCATTTACACGGATACTGTTTCAAGGTCATAGGAATGGGTCACGGGTCTAGGCCTAAGGATGGAGTGAAACGAAAATTCAACGTCGATGATATTCGAAATCTTGACCTACAAGGTCTGCTGAACAGACGGTTCGACCGGCCACCTTGTAAAGATACGATCCCAGTCCCCAACAATGGATATGTAGTTCTCAGATTCCGCGCTGATAATCCTGGTAATTTTTTGAATATTTTCTTCACATAAACGAATTATTTTTTCACTCAAACTGCACCTGTATAAATTGTCTTATCGCGTTTCTAGGGTATTGGCTGCTGCATTGTCACTTCATGTATCATACAATACTCGGAATGAACGTAGTTCTCAATGTTGGTAACCAGACCGATCTACCTCCTGTTCCACCGGGCTTTCCAAGATGCGGAGATTGGCTGGACCCCATAACTCCACCTATTCGAAAATGTAAAGGAAAACATTGTAAACCAAAAAAATTGTCATCGAATTAAGCGTGACAATATATTTGTATCGATAAAATTTACCTGATAATAATAACTCGAACCTCCAACCTTCTTCTTCACCTTTATATTACATTGATTAATTTATCGGTAAGTAATGGGCCAATGATGACAAAAAAAATTGCAAAAGCCCAATTATGTCATGGTTGGGTGTAAAGTGTTCCAGTGTAAAATATTTCGCGTCCTCGACATCAATATCCGGACCCACGTACGCTTGGACAGCTGTTCCAACAACATCGTTAGGATCTTACTTGGACCTTAACAAGACTGGGTGATTGATTTAACTTATAAAATGAAATTAAAGTAAATACACGTGCGTCTATAGATGTATGTACAGTATTTTTTTACCTATATATAGGCTACAATTCTTTCATAAGTTGATGAAAAGAAAATGCAGTTATCAAATTTAAGTCACTTCGGAATAATTTTCCGTAATGTTAACTCGCTCTTATTCTCAGTGTTACTAATCTATAGTTTAATTCGGTGTAGTTTTGCAGTTGATCAAAAATCGACAAATAACAAAGGTAAATTTTAAGTTACGGTAATGCCTGATTTTTTCTTCTCTCAACTTCGTTCGCTGATTTCTGATATTTGCAGAAAAAGTAGTTAACGCTGGCAATGTCGTTCTCTCGTCACCCGAGGACTGTGCACGGGAATGTAGAACGAACGAAAAGCCAAAGACATGCTACTATAAATTTACTGCAGAAATTTACAGTGCACTATCAGAGTAAGTAAACCCGGTGTTTTCTTAACGTTGTTTTTTCGATCGTCAATGAGTAAATAAAAAAGGTGCAAGACTGATATTGTCGATTTACCAGGGCTTGCGACATTTGCACTCCTGGTAACAACAACACTCTTCACGACCCTTGTCAGTGCATCGTTGGCGATGGGGTCGAGAGATCGGTGTTGTCAATCAACAGAAAGATACCTGGGCCGAGTATCCGACTTTGTAAGGGTGACACAGCCGTGATCGACGTTGTAAACATGATGGATGGGATGGAACTTACGATTCACTGGCATGGAATTTTACAAAATGGATCTCCGTGGTACGACGGAGTCCCTATGCTCACGCAGTGTCCCATTCCGCACGGCGTAACTTTTCGGTGTGTTCAAAAATCGTGATTATTATGGGAGCATTTTTTTTTTCACGATCATATATCAACCCACAGATATCAATGGGTTGCCGATAATGCCGGTACGCACTTCTGGCACGCTCATACAGGTCTCCAAAAAATGGACGGTCTTTACGGGAGCATAATTGTCGGGGAACCGCGTTGCGCAGATCCAAGCGGTTGGTACTACGACGAAGATAGACCTGACCACGTCGTGGTGCTGAGCGATTGGATGCACGAACTGGCCACCGAACGATTTCCAGGACGTCGAAGAACACTCAGAGGTCAAGCCCCGCAATCCTGTCTGATCAATGGAAAGGGACGGTACGAGGTACGAAAAAAATCTGCAGACCAAATGAAATATCATTCTATTTTCCCACCATTTCACTGATTCTCAAATGTCTCGCTTCAGGATCCGAAAACTAATACCACGACTAAAACACCCCTCGCAGTATTCACGGTAAAAAAAGGCCGCAAGTACAGATTCAGAATGATATGTGCATTCTGCAGCGTCTGCATTTCTCAACTAGTTATCGAAGGACATAGAATGCAGGCGTTTGCAGCAGATGGAGAACCATTTGTGCCTGTAAACGTCGATGCCATAAACTCTTTTTCAGGTAATGTGATATTTTTCGTCTTCGAGGTGACGCACGGTGTCGCTCATCGTCATATACCCATGTGAACTAGATTTTTCTTGAAGGTGAACGTTACGATTTTGTTCTTCACGCAAATCAGCCTGTCGGTACGTATTGGATCCAACTTCGAGCTCTTGGAGAATGTACCGAAAACAAAGTTCAGCAATTTGCAATATTGAGATACGAAGGAGGACCTGAAAGACCAACTTCTCCACAACCGACCTACGACAATTGTCTCCCCATGCCGGTGGTGAGTAAATATAAATTGTTATGGAAATGAAACAATAATAATCCATGTTGATCGTGTCTCATCTAATCGTTCGGCTTCATAATTTCAAGATACTCAATCCAGTCGACGGATTATGTGAAGAACCAAGAACCGACGCCTTTTGTATCAATCAACTTAGGAGTGTCGAGAAAGTGGACCCGGCTCTTCTCGCCGCGAAACCGGATGTCCGGATCTGGTTGAACTTTCGATTTCACGAATACGACACCAAGGCTCTTTTTGGAACTAAGAAGTTTGAACCTTTTTTAGGTGAGTGAATCGTTCGACGAAATAATAAATCAACCTAGTTCATAGTTACCCCTAGCGCATTTATCTATTTTCATCACTTTGCACACATATAGTTCCACCGACTGGTCGCCTGATCGCTTCGCTCATCGATGAAATATCTTATGAATTTCCATCGTCACCCCCGCTGACCCAGTCCAAGGATATCCCCCCTGAACAATTCTGCAACGAAAATAATCTCCCTCCCGATTGTGGAGAATTTTGCAGATGTACACATACGTACAACGTTAAATTGAATGACGTAGTCGAAATGATAATTGTCGACGAAGGTACGTGCGGAATGGTTACACGAAATCATCATCAGTGATTATATTAGCTTTAATTAATTACCGCTTTTTAACGTCTCTACAGTTGCAGTTCCGGATCTTCATCATCCTTTCCATTTACACGGACACGCATTTAAAGTAATCAGTATGGGTCGATCTCCGGACAAAAACATGACTAAAATCACTATGAATCACGTCCGTGATCTTGACAAAAACGGATTGATTCGTAGGAGGTTCAATTTACCACCGGGCAAAGACACGGTTCCTGTGCCCAGCAACGGTTACGTTGTTTTCAGATTTCGCGCTAATAATCCTGGTGAGTTTCATGACTTTTTTCACTTCTATTAGTAGTTCTAACGATGAACCAAAAATTTTCTTCAGGCTGGTGGCTGTTCCACTGTCACTTCATATTTCATCCACCAATCGGCATGGAGACCGTAATACACGTAGGTAACGAGAGTGATCTTCCACCAGTACCAAATGGGTTTCCAAAATGCGGAAATTACATACCTCCGATTAAACCTCCCAAAATTCCTAATAAGCAATCACGATTCCATTGATCAGTTTTTTGATTTGTTTTTTTTTCCCCTCAATCTGCCTTGCAACAATTATTTTGTAACGAAAATATATATATATTTTTTTTTTTATTTATGATTCTTAATTTATTATCTTATTCAGTTTCGATAGGAATTTCAAGTACAGTAACTACGGAATGTGGACAGATACTAGTTTAAACATTATCACTGACCTTGTGTCTGTGCGTAATAAATAATCGACTCACGTACTGATAACTGCATAAGCTTTCAAAATACGTTAAGTTAACATAATTCGGTATACAAAATAAACTCATGGCGATTCGGAGTCCACAAAAAAATATGAACAAATTGAATATGGTCACCGTTCTTGTTCATTTATTCGAACGATGAAATGAATTGCAGGGTATTTATGTTCCTCTCTTCATGGTAATTGTAATTGGTATGGAGCAGAGTTTCCAAAAAAAAAAAACAGAAGAAAAAAGTGAAAAATGTTGTTTAAAAATGATGAGTTTTTAATCCCCACATTTCACACATTAAAATGGCTGTCGCTCACAGGATATATATATGTTGTCGCTTATCGTTAGTAGCGAGGTGTTCAGTGAACTGTGGTACAAAATCTGCCCCGTATTCGTCATCTGATTTTTCTCCCTTCGAAGTGTCCTGCACTTTCTACTTGATTTTTTTCGGCGTTAAAATGACTCACGCAATGCGATTTTATACCGGTCTACCAACAATGAGAGCGTTGTTTGACCTCTTACAGAAACTCAACTACTCAAGTTCCTTGTTATCGATTTATATTTTAACTTCATTACATATAATACACATATGCTCCTGTGCGGAACTACATTTACGATCCGATATCATCTTTCGATCAGCAATCTTTCTTCGTCTTATTTCCTCTTAGGTACTAGAAAATCATCTTGGGATCGACAAGAGCAGTTACAGACAGTGTTATTACTTCCGTGGATCTGCAACGCCTTATCTCCTCATCGTTATATTTTCCATAACGGCAACGATCCACGACGGATTATGAATTACTCATATACGTTAATCAGGCATTCCAGGGCGCGGTAAATAATTATGTAACTATGATTACATGTCTGTACCGGGTCTCCGGAGTGGTCAACCATCCGCGACGTCCCTATCGTTACCTGGGAAATGAACCACACCGTAAATTTGATCGGACAATTTTGAACGCGATTTGGTTTTCTTTCTGAAAATTATTTATGTAATCAACGTACAGTAGGGGTATACTGGACAACGTCGTAAAATATTTCAATATCTACTCGGGCGTGACGACGTAAGTTAATGTTAAGTCCTTGCGATTGAAGATATTTATATGCATATTTTCAATTCATTGCACCGTTGTTAGAAAGCCCTTCTAAAATGCAGCGAGTACTGTTACCTGATAAGGCTGGTAGTCATCAACTATTATAATTGATGCGAGTAGGAAATGTATTTGCACATTGGTATCGTTAGAAACATTGGTATTTTAACGAAAGTGCACCATTTGAATATTATATTGTTGTTCATGCTTCTTTTCCAGGTACTCGTTAGTTCGTATTAATATTCATGCATCGCGTTATCATTGTTCCTTTTAGAACGGGAATATACCTTCACGTGTTTACGAAGCCTTAATCTACAAAATGACGATAATTGCAATTGTGTGGCATCCTTTAATACCTGGAATTTCCAACACGTCAACTGTAGTTGACTAGAAACTTTCGTTGTATATCTTTAAGTCCTGGTAACTGGATTACGAGTCTTTTTGACAGGGAAACTTTTCCCCATCGATAAACTGCAGCTGTCCGTAGGTGGTGAGCTTTCCACACCGTGACCATTGCATAATAACGTACCTCTAAGCATAGCTAAGGAGTTACTTTGTAAACTAAACTCAGTCGAATAAGCTCACGATCAGATCACGTCGAACGGTTCACCATGCTCCTACGGGAATCTTTCTTCCTGGTACTCACCATCATTTTACTTCCGGGATTCGCCTGGGCACAAAATTCGGAAGGTCAGTAACCCAAAATCAGTACGTCAATAATTTTTTTCAACCACCCCGAAATCAGTGACGATTCACGCAGACTTACTAACCATGAATATTCACCACGACGAGAAAATAATCGTGCTTTTTTTTCGAATTCCTGTGGAAGAATTGAACGAGATAGACGATAGTGGATCATCTCAGTCATTGTCAAGTAGTAGGAGGAAACATTTTTGGGAGAAGCAGCCACAGAAAATTCAACAGAAGGATATGTCGAGTCCCGAAGATTGTGCGAGGGCCTGCGAGGACGGAGAACCACCGCGATTTTGTTACTATCAATTCACGATGGAATTTTACACGACTATGGGCAGGTGCGTGAATGTGTTATTACGGGTAATTAATCCAGCTAAATAGTGTTGACTACGTAAACATGCAAAATCGGTTAAAGAAGACGGGTGTGGAAAGAGAAGTATTTAGAAAGGCATTCCATATAGTTATAGTAGTACGTAGAAATGGGCTTCCATAATTCATATCCCATGTGAAAAAACACGCAATAGAAACCGAGTGCCACCGGAGAACCAGTCGTAGGTATACGATATCTAGATGGTGTTTTGCGATTGGTTTTGTATGTAAATTATCAGCGTAATTCCTGCACCAGACTGCATGACGTATCGTCGCACCGCGATAACGCTGAATTGAAATTTTCACTTTTCATATCTCGAACAAAAACCCGACAATTTCGCATTCCATTTTCCAGAGCCTGTGAACTCTGCAAACCGAATAACACCAACCAAATCACAAACATACCCAGTTGTCAATGCGTCGAAGCCGATGGCGTTGAAAGAGGGATGTTAGCCATCAACAGAATGTTGCCTGGGCCGAGCATCCAGGTCTGTCTAAACGACAGGATCATTATTGATGTTCATAATAATATCGAAGGTATGGAAGTCGGTCTTCATTGGCACGGAATCTGGCAGCAGGGTTCTCAATACTACGACGGAGTCCCAATGTTAACACAGTGTCCAATTCCATCGGGAACGACGTTCAGGTGACTGATAAAATATTTTTTTTATTCTAATTCGATCATGATCTTTCATCCCTGAAATAACAATTTGTATTCAGATACCAGTTCATCGCTGGCAACCCGGGAACTCACTTTTACCACTCGCATGCTGGGATTCAAAAGATAGATGGGCAATATGGAAGCCTCATCGTTCGTCAAGCACCGAGTATGGAACCTCATATGACACTTTACGACGAGGATCTTCTGACTCACGTGATACTTTTGAGTGACTGGATGCACGAAATGAGTACGGAACGGTTCCCGGGACGCATAAAAAATAATCCTGGACAAATACCAGAGAATGTTCTTATCAACGGGAAAGGACGATGGACGGTAAAAACTAGCTTTATACCGAAAAATTCAAGTCAAAGTACCGAGTGATCGTTACTATAAAAATTCAATGGTCTGTCCTTGCAGGATCCAGCCACAAACAAAAGGACCCAAGTTCAGCTGGAGTCGTTCATGGTTCAATCCGGCAAAAGATATCGTTTTAGGATGATCAATTCCCTCAGCTCCGTTTGTCCTGCTCAGATGACAATTGAAGGACATTCTGTCTTACTTATCGCGCAGGATGGAGAGTCCGTCAAACCAGTCCCCGTGGATACAATTGTCTCAGCCTCCGGTAAGGACGTAAATTTCACTTTTCATTGTAGACGAAGCATTGAAATTCCAACGTTGTTTTTACACCAGGAGAACGAGTGGACTTCATCTTGACTGCAAATCAAGCCGTTGGCGCCTACTGGATCCAAGTTCGAGCGCTAGGAGAGTGCATTAGATTCAATCCAAATCAAGTTGCAATCCTCAGGTACGCCAGGGGTCCAGAAAATCCACAAACTCCAGAGCCAGAGTACCATCTTGGACTTGAACTAGGAAGGGTAAGTTATCAGCTTCGCTGATAATTGTGGCTGATGTTATAGATTTTTGTATATTTTTTGGAGAAATATTTTTCTAGGTTTACAATCCTCCGGATGGTGACTGCGAGAGGGTAAGAAATAACGTAGTCTGTGCAAATCAATTGAAGGCCGTCGATCCGGTATCGAAGGAGATCATGAAAGCCCAAGCCGATCATCGTATCATATTGCCCTACCAATTCTTCACTTACAATAACTCGATCCAAGAACTTTTCAAACCTGGAACCTACTCTCGATATTTGGGCAAGTTCCTATTATTCCGATATTCATGAAGGGTTTGAACCGTGCACTTGAAAAATATTACTTTCTAATTTTTTTTATATTCTTTGCAACACCAGTGGCAGCAGACGCAGATCACATAACGAGTATAGTCGATGGAATTTCTTTTTCATTTCCGAAAGTACCACCAGTTTCCCAACCCGTAGGACCATCCGATACTTGCAATCGAAATAATTTACCGAATGACTGCGGAACCGTTTGCCAATGTCCCCATACTCATCATATAAGAAGAGGCGCAGTTGTGGAGGTCGTCGTATACGATGAAGGTAAGCTTTAATCAAATGATGCAGTCTTCGAATTTGGAAAAATCCTTTGATCGTTCGTGACAGTTTCCCAACCCATGTTGGGTCACCCGTTTCATCTACATGGTTACGCTTTTCGGATACTGAAGATTGGAAGCTTCCCGGATAGAAGGAACATTTCTAGGAGCGACATTAACGCGGTTCTTCAAGAACACCAGAGAATGCTAGATTCAGCGGGGTACCGACAACCACCAGGAAAGGACACGATAACAGTCCCGCAAGCTGGATACGTTGTTTTCCGATTCAAGGCTGACAATCCCGGTAAAATTTTGTCATTAATTTCATTTCAATCATTCAAATGCTTGATCAATCGAAGAATTTACGATGATAATTATTCAAGGCTGGTGGCTGTTCCACTGTCATTTTCTCTACCACGTATCCATCGGGATGAACGTCGTGTTCCACGTCGGTCAAAAACAAGACATGCCACCCGTACCGCCTGGTTTTCCTACATGCTACAGCTACACACCACCAGTCGATATGAGAGTCGATAGGAAGGCGGTTGGATGGTAGAAATTTTATGACTGAACAGCATTTGAGTGAGAGGCAAATAAATATTCTAACACGAATTAAGGAGATTTATTTAAAGTTGACAAAATTGAGATATCAAAAAACGTACCCTATGCTTTGCTAATCACTGTTTCAGATGAACTTGTACTTCGCAAGTTTTTTTGTATATCAGCGAACGACTTCTGCTTTGTTTCGGGTAAGACGAAATAAAAAAATAATCCTGCAAGTATCGTAGCTCCGGCGAATCCCCAGAAGGCAGCGTGAACTCCATAAGTATCAGCAACTATCTGATAAAGTTTAGTAACAACCATTGCGCTTATTGAGATGACTACTATCGCCCACATGGTGGCGATCGTTTTTACATTGTACGCAAACAATTCCGAAAGTATTACGAAAGCGAGACATCCGAGTCCGATCGAATAACTGAGCAAGTACCCCACGATACTTATTACAGATATCCACGTCAGCGAACTAACGTCCACTCCGATGGCCTCTAGTTGAAAGTATACAGCCTCTCCTGAAAAACGAACGTCATTTTTCATCTATTTATTTATTATTATTATTTTTTAACATATAATACGTACCGATGAGAAATACTACGCAACCGGAAATTGAATACAACAGAAGGGGTCTTCGCCCCGCGTGATCTACAAGAGACATTCCCAACAGTCCACCGATAAATTGAACCACCCCGATAATAATGAGCACGATTCCTACATCCAGAGTGGCTCCAGCCCTCGTGAAAATTAATCCAGTATACGCACGTATAGCTGAAACTCCACTTATTTGTTGCGTGCACATAAGTACGGTAATGATCAGAAGAGCCTATTACGAGTGAAGCAAAGGCAAATCCTTGATTAGTAAGATGGACGGAAGTTCATCTTTATCGTATACTAACCTTTTGATTTCCTCTTTCCGTGAGGAGATCTTTTATAGTTCCGTTATCATTTTTTCTCTCAAACTCCACGCTCTCTTCAATCTTCATCAGATCTTCTGGTAACAAATTGGTTCTTCTCAAGAGCCATTTCAGACTTTTTTCAGCTTCTTTTGGCTTCTCTTTCATCACCAAAAAGTGAGGCGATTCCGGCATCCAGAGAAACGTGAACGTAAATATAATCGGGACAGCAAGTCCTACGCAACCAAGGGCTTGCCGACTCACCCATGGACCAACCGAGTAAGATATTAAAATTCCAAGACTGTCCATCAGATTGATTATTACACCCAGAGCACCTCGCACTCTATTTTCCGATATCTCCCCCAAATACATCGGCATCGCTGTGCAAGTCATGCCGGAACTCACACCGGCTAACAGCCTGCAATAGATTCAAATGATTATCGTGCGAAATGGAATATGTGAACTTTTCCAATGTTTATTATAAAAATTATACCTCGCTACGTAAAGCCACCAGTAATTTTGCGCTGCTATGATCAAAGTGAAGGCAAGCGCGTCGGGTATCGCTGTCAATTGAATGGTGACCTTTCGACCCCATGTATTAACTATCAGGCCGGCAATTAATACGCCAGGTATAAATGAGATGGAATAAATACTAGCAATCCAGGAACCCTGATCTGGGGTCACGGGGACATCAGAGCTATTGGCCTGCAGTTTTACGAGAGACGGTGACGTCCATCCTGTGTGAATTCCCCCGCTCAATGTAGACAGGGTTGCTAATTAAAAAAAAAAGTTCAGTTATTGTACGGTGATGTGAATGTAATGTTGGATTTTATGCCTACCTGCTAGCATGGTGATTATTTGATTCACGATGCTCGACTTCTCCATGATGCTCTTGCAGCGTGTCAATGATGCACAAATTATGTTGACGAACCTGAAATTAATCTTATACGAGCAGCACTCTATACGTAATTGACAAGATCTTAATATCTGTCATTGAACACGGTCAACATGCATATCAATTATCGATAAGAAAGCCGTGATTTCAAATTAATCGATCAAAGATTTAAAGATATCATTTTTTATCAAAGTTTTCGAAAACATTACCATTATCCCTTTTTGGAAGAAAATAGAACTATTCGAAATTCGTGTGCCGTTCAAATTTTCGTGAAATTTCAGATCAATGACAATTAAATAATCGAGATCTTGAGAATATAATAGATGACGGGAAAAATCAATGTTTTTTTTAAATAATTTTGTTCGAATTCATGCGGTAATTTTAATTACAATAGTCACATCTGGTCCATCCGACCAGAATAAATTCGAAAATTATACAAATAAAACCCATAGTATTCGTAAGATTTCATTCAAGTGAAGATTTAGGTTCAATTCAGGATAATATACTTGAACTGAAACTCGTTGCACCTGCTAACCGATCTAATCAATTCATTGATTTCATAGAAATCTACTGAGGTATCTAACGAATCTGATAATGATTCTGTTGATGAGATTTCTAAATTTTTTTGCGATCTCTATTTTTTTATCTGAGCTGTTTTTCGCTCGTCAAGTACATAATTTACTTGTATTTTGAAATCTTGAATCAGGCCGGCTTCTTATCGTAATGATTCGTATGGATAATTATGGTATATAGTGTTAAAATAACAGCTAAACAATGTGAAGGATATCGAAAATATGGATAATATCTAGGAACAACATGTAGTCAGGTCCTTATATTCCAGACGATTTTGAAGTCGAGATAGATCACTCAACTAGAGTGGCCTTGATGTGAAGAGATTTAACTGGAAAAACCTATGACTCCATTCTTAGATATCGGACCTGACTGAAAGTATCGGCCTATGCGCATAGATAGTTCAATATTTCTATGCTATGAGATTTCAGCACACAGACGGTGACTTGTCCACCACTATCTCGGACGCCTTCGTACCCCGAAGTTTTTTCTGTATCTCATTGAATGACCTTTGCTTCGTCTCAGGTAAAACCAAGTAAAAGAATAATCCCGTAAGTAGCGTAGCTCCAGCGAATCCCCAAAATGCAATATGAATCCCATATGTGTCAGCAACTACCTGATAAAGTTTAGTAACAACCATTGCGCTTATTGAGATGACTACTATCGCCCACATGGTAGCGATCGTCTTTACATTGTACGAAAACAACTCCGAGAGTATTACGAAGGGAAGACATCCAAGTCCGATCGAATAACTGAGCAAGTATCCCACGATACTCGCTGCCGAAAGCCACGACATCGAATTCACGTTGAATCTCATAGCCTCTAATTGAAAATATGCAGCCTCTCCTAAAAAATAAATATACTTTCCTCTATAGTCAGGGTCGCAGAGTTTCATATACAATCTGCTACACATGAATTATGATGCTTACCCGCTAAAAATAGTATGCAACCGAATATCGAAGACAATAAAAGAGGTTTTCGTCCGGCGTGATCTACAACGAACATGCCTAATAGCCCGCCAACGAATTGAACTGCTCCGGTGATGATGTGCACCATTCCTATATCCAAGGTGGCTCCAGCCCTGGTGAAAATTAATCCAGTATACGCACGTATCGCTGAAATTCCACTCACTTGTTGCGCGGTCATCAGCACGGTGACGATCAGGAGGGCCTACGGACCGAGTAAAATTAAATTGTTGAGTACAAAGCAGAAAGAGAAGTTTATAAAATTAAAGAAGCAGGATTCTTTTACAAACCTTACGGTTCCCTTTTTCCATTAAAAGTTCTCTTAACGTTCCCTTAGAATTTGTTTTATTAAATTCTACGTTCTCTGCCATCTTCATCAAGTCTTCGGAGCCTACTTTGGATCTTCTCAGTAGCCATTTCAGACTTTTTTCAGCTTCTTTTGGCTTCTCTTTCATTACTAGAAAATGCGGAGATTCCGGCATCCAGATGAAGATCAGTGCAAACAAAACTGGCATGGCAAGTCCTACGCAACCAAGGGCCTGCCGAGTCACCCATGGACCAACAGAGTAAGCGATTAAAATTCCAAGACTGTCCATTAGATCGATCATAACGCCTAAAGCACCACGAATTCTATCTTCCGATATTTCTCCCAGGTACATCGGGATCACTGTGCAAGCCATACCGGAACCCAAGCCAGCCAGTGCTCTAATTGAGACGACAATTTTCTTTATTAGAATCAGTGGAATTTTTTCGAAGTCATGTGTCATACCTTGAGACATAGAACCACCAGTAATTCTGTGCCGCTACGATCAAAATACAGGACATTGAGTTGGGGATGGCCGTTAAAAGAAGAGCCTTCTTCCGACCCCATCTGTTAACTGTCACACCGGAAATGAACACACCGGGTAAAAATGCAATGGAGAAAATACTGGCGATCCAAGAACCCTGAGCTCCAGTTACGGGAAGATCAGAGTCACCGGCCTGCAGTTTTACGAGAGACGGTGATGTCCATCCTGTGTGATATCCTCCGCACAATGTGGATAGGGTTGCTGAAGTCATTTCGAAGATATAGTCGGGGTGATGCAGATATAATGTTCAGATTTTTTTCAAAGACCTACCTGCAATAACGGTAATTATTTGATTCCTGATTCTTGATTTCTCCTGCATGATGATCTTTGCGCTTTCCGATAATGTATATCGTATCGAAATGTTAAGAGGACACAACCTCCGTGTAGCTACTTATGTCAAACAAGAACCTAATCGCTTGCACAGAATGACGCCGTTATAGACGATGTTATCGTATCGATAGCCGTGATTGCAGTTCAATTGATTGAACGATTTGAGGAACAACCGATGATTTTTATCGGAACTTCAAAGGAAGTGATGATGACTCCCTACAGTGAAAACACATAGATCATAGTGAGAGGTAGTTGTGTCTATTAATTCTCATAAAATCATGGAAAAATTTCATGAGATTATTCTGAATGATTGAACATTTAGCGTTGGTGTTGTAATTTATTGATACCGCAAGTAAAAATACTAAAAAAAAATCTGATATGACCTGTGCAGAATTTGACCGATAACGAATGATGCTAATCGCGTGAGTATAAGATCGTTTTTGTCTTCGTTATATCAGACAGGTAATCATTGCAATTACCATGGTCATTATTTCCCACCCGTTCGAAATGCACATTTGAGTCCTCTTTTTCAAAATCTATAAGCTTCGGATCGAAATAACACTAATGAATGTTTTTAGTCGTCAGCAGGATAATGTCTGAACCAAACGCCATCGGCTGACATAAAAACTAAACTAAAGACAGCAAAGGCAAGACGGTGGTAACACTAGATATTGTTAATTAACAAACTGGGTTTGCAAGACTGGTCATTAACTTCTTACAGTTTTCACACAAATAAGTTTATTCAGATGTTTCTAAAAAGATAGCGACTGTTGAGAAAACGTCTGGGAAGTCAAAGTAGGCTTATGGTTCTCAGCTGACCTAAGAAAGCCATTTGAGGAGATTGAAATGTTTCAGTGAAGACAAAAACGCGAATCTTAGACTTCTTTTGAAATAACTTTGAACTTTATCGTCAGAAGTTAATTTCTTTTACGGATTTTAAAAGAACAGAAGTCAAATCTCAAGAGGGGAATATGATGATATGATATTCAATCGATGTAGTAATGAAACCTCCAGGGGTCCAGTACGTCGATTTTCAGGGCAGTGAAAAAAAAATTTCAGACCAACAAGCTACTAATGACTTACACTTCGAAATTGCTGAACGGCGCCGAACCAAAGTACCCAATTATTAGAAAGAAACTCTTTGCAATAGTCTCCACACTATGCGATACTTCAAATGTCGATGAAAAAAAATTCAAATTCTAGCCATCGATAGTCACGCATGCAGTTATATGGGTAAGGCGGTATTGCATCCTACTCTTCTTGAGGAGACTCAAATTAGCTAACAATAAGTAAGATCAATATCAGGGTATTTACAAAGCTGACAAAACTCTAACTGCAACGTGGGCGATTATCAAGAAACCTATTCATATAGTAGCACAAACAGGAGCGAACGTCACAAGCCAGACGCAGAAGACGTAAAACACCGAGCATGGTAGCATAGATACATTGATCTATGATGCCAGTAATGAAGAAAGACGTAATCGTGGAAAGGAGTATTGCAAGAATGTGTTCGATAAATAGAAAGAATTACAGGAACAACATTGCACAGGTAGCCTGAAAAATGGAAATCAGATTGAGGATGTAAATTTTTGATTCATAACCGAATTTATTACTGGCTAGCTGATTACTGGCTAGTCAGATTCTTCAAGCTGGTCCCTGACGTTGACTAAACATAGGATCTGCATAAGATCTTCGGTCAACGTCCCGATCATCGATGAACTTTGTGAGATAAGTCTGCCCCTCCGATTAGAATATCCTCAGGTAATGCAATAAGAGGGTATGGATGTATATTTGGTTGCCTAGTAGTCGCAGTGATCGACAGCGCTTCGACATCGACAGTAACCGAGTAGAGCTACCTTAGCTGTGTTCATACGGTTTGTACGCAGGCGCATTAAAAATCGAGAGTCTTTAAAAGGCTGTGAAAAAACAAAAGAACTAGTTTCGTGGTTTCTTGATCGTTCAGTAATCGTGGCGGCAGTGGATCTTAAAAAATGGCAGACGTCGTTGATTGTAATTTTCCTGTTTGGGGTCTTTTGCCTAAAAAAGAGACAGGTGTCACACAGTTTTTAACAAAATATCCAGAATATGATGGAAGAGGAATTACCATCGCAATATTTGACTCTGGTGTCGATCCTGGTGCACCAGGACTGCAGGTCTTATAAATACATGCTAAACCCTTTTGAAGGCTAGCTTTTCAAAGCTCCAAGTCATCTTTAATATTACCATTATTATACGAAAAACTAATCTCTCATTAAATTTCGCTAATCCAAACAAAACTGTTTTCTTTCCCCGTAACTTGCCCAATCATTACAGTGTGAATAAAAATTTCAGCATTGAAATTTATCGAATTTTGTACACGTCAACGAATACTTTATGCAAACATTATTCTGAAAATGTCTTCCTCCAAAAACAAACTGTCATAGCCCGCAGTATTAATACTCTGCTAACCATGTTAGCATTGTCAATGGTATAAATTTCGGTTCTTGCATGAGAATTGTAAAACAACTAGCGTTGATCAGATTTCATAATTGTAATTATTTGTCAGAATTCTCGAAATTTTCTACTACATTTTCAACGATTTCCTCATGATTTCAAAGTTAATGCATGTCTTATTTTTGCTCAAGGCTTTCATAGTTATGTATTCCAATATCCAAATGAGCAGCAGCACGATACCTAAGGAGTGACAAATATTTTACAATAATATATTGTAGGTGACCACTCATGGAAAACCAAAAGTCATCGAAAGATATGACTGCAGCGGCGCAGGTGATGTTGACACTAGCACTGTTGTGCAAACTACAGATGGCCACATCACTGGTCTTACTGGGCGTAAATTAAAGGTATACTTTTCTGAATAACATCATCAAATGCTTGTATCATTGGGCATGTTGACTCAATTGTTTTTAATGTTATTCCCTTTGTCTCCTGTTTGCAATTTTTTTATTTTTTTATTTTGCGGTACCTTGTCCATGAAGATAATATTGACTTGATATTTAGAATGCAGGACATAGTCACGAATACTAAGATTGTCATGCTCGGATTAATTTGATACAGATATGTTCATGGATTTTGGGAAAAGTAGTTGCTCGTGATTTCTTTATAATTGGTGCTTTATTATTTTATGCAGATACCTTCAAGTTGGAATAATCCTAGCGGAGATTATCACATAGGAGTGAAAAATGCGTTTACTTTGTACCCTAGCAAATTACGAGAGCGGATCGAGGCTGAACGTAAAGGAAAACTTTGGAATAACGGACATAAAACAGCTCTCACTGAAGCAGCACGAGAATTAGGGGTGAGTCCCTTTACTTTGGTGTCAATATCAATCGATGTGTGTCGATTTTGATGTTAGATTTTTGTTGCTGCTTCCAATCACCTGTCTCCCAATACAAAGATCTATTGTAATTAGAATATTAGATCGCATGGTCCAAAGATAGTCAATGAGAGTTGCGTACAACTAATGTCAGGTGTTATTGAACTAGGCCGAATATTTTGCAACTCCTTACCATTACTCCCTCTGCACATCATGCTATATTTGTATTTGGCAAGTCGTAAAATATTGCAGTCAAACGTATTGTGTAACTTGACCTAAGCACAAATCACATTGCTTGAGATGTATGTCAATAATGAACAAAGGGCACTCTGAGATAATGTGGGTGAATCAACACATATGGATTTGGGATTGATTGAAAATTTGATGATTGGATGCAAAAAAATACTGTAACACTTTGAGAGGGTTTATGGTTTTTCAACTCCTGTTTACTTTAACAGGAATTTGAGACAAGAAATCCAATGCCTACTAGTGCGGAGGATAAATTATTGAAGGAAGATCTGGAGGCCAGAATTGAGGTTTTAGTAAACGTGGATAAGAAGTATCACGATTTCGGTCCAACCTATGACTGTGTGGTTTTTTTTGACGGTGAAATGTGGAGGTACGAATAACCTACCCTTCCGTGTAGCTGCTGTTTCCATTCAAATGTTCTACAACATTGCTCGATCTATGAATTGACGTTGATTCGTATAGCTTCTGAATTGTATTAAATAAATTTTGTGTAACTCTTCCAATAGAGCATGCATCGATACATCTGAAGAGGGAAATTTAGAGGCAGGTGTTTTCCTTGGGGAATACTCAATAACAAGAGAATATGCTCCTCTGACCCCAGAAGATCAACTGAATGTTACTATAAATGTACACGACGATGGTAACACCCTGGAAATAGTATTCATGTGTTGTAAGTATCTCGGTTTTCGAGCATTCTTGGCACTGGATTATGATATTAATCCGTCAATTTTTCAACAGCAAGCCACGGAACCCATGTAGCATCCATTGCTGCTGCTAACTTCCCTGAAAATCCAGAGCTAAACGGTGTGGCGCCTGGGGCCCAAATTATTTCCCTGACTATCGGCGATGGTCGTCTCGAATCCATGGAGACCGGAACTGCCCTCGTAAGAGCAATGGCTAGGGTGATGCAGCGCAAGGACAAAGTACATGTCATTAACACTAGTTATGGTGAACACGCGCATTGGTCTAGCGCTGGAAGAATAGGAGAAATCATGAACGAGGTTATCGACACACATGGAGTTATCTGGGTTTCGTCAGCTGGAAATCACGGTCCTGCATTATGTACTATAGGTAAATTACACGGTCTTGACTCGATAATCCTATGAAGTTCGAATTTCGAGTAGGTCTAATAACCCTTTTAACGTTATTCACTAGGATGTCCTCCCGATATAAGCTCAAACAGTATAATCGGCGTTGGCGCGTATGTCTCGCCAGACATGATGATAGCCGAGTATTCTTTGAGACAGAAAATGCCAGGTATGCCATACACCTGGTCTTCCAGGGGGCCAACGATCGATGGAGATATTGGAATCACGGTGTGTGCTCCAGGAGGTGCCATTACGAGTGTGCCTAATTTTACCCTCAGAAAAAGTCAGCTAATGAATGGAACCAGCATGTCTAGTCCTCATGTCACCGGTGCTATAGGTTAGTTGATCGAGCGTTATGAATGCCTTCGACTGTATATAAATTTTATATCTGTTTTACATTCAATTTTCCAGCTGTACTGTTATCGGGACTTGTCGCTAAAGGCTTACCGTTTTCACCATACAGTGTAAAACGAGCGCTGCAAAATTCCGCAATGTATATAGAATCTATGGATCATTTTGCCCAAGGCTCAGGTCTCTTGCAAGTTGGACGCGCTTTTGAGCATTTAGTTTCATATGCGAATGCTGACGAAAGAGATGTCCGATTCTCCGTTACCTGTAATTTAAGTAATGCTAAAGGCATTCATTTAAGAGGAGGTGTTCTAGATCGGCCAAGAGACTGTCCTATTACCGTCGAGCCTATTTTTCTAGATAGTGAAAATGTTGGTGAGTTGAAAGGATATTGAGGGATCGCATGAACATTCGCGATTACACTTGGCAGGCAATTTTGATTCTAATTTCATGTGTATTTTTTTTTCACAGATCCCGCCCGTAAAATAAATTTTAATCTGAGATTATCCCTCGTTTCCGATGCATCTTGGGTACAGTTCCCCACGCATCTAGATTTAATGCATATGCCGCGTGCTTTTGCAGTCAGAGTTGACCCGAGCTCATTATCCGAAGGAGTTCATGCAACCAAGTGAGTAATTTTGATATAGCGTAACCATTTGAACAAATTTTAAGGTTGTAGCGAGAATAAATTTTAATTCCCGTCCACGGTACATTTTTACAGTATCCGAGCCTATGATGTGTCGAATGTAGAGAAAGGACCTATATTCCAAGTACCTGTAACCGTTGTCCAGCCAACGACGTTACCTAAGGCAGCCATTCTTCCGGACATACATTTCACTAATGTGCTTTTTAAACCCAATACCATCATGAGGCATTTCATACTTGTGCCAGATGACGCGACATGGGCAGGTCAGAGTTCATGACTAAAATTTATTTTTGCTATTAGCGAAGCAGGTAATTTGGAAAAAAAATAATTTCATTCATAATTTTTCGGTCCGCAGTCCTTAGATTGAAAGGAACTGAGAAGGATAAGAATGGAAGATTTGTCATACACACCGTGCAATTAAAACCGAAATTGTATTGCAAAGCTCTTGAGTCCACCAAGATGACCAGCGTCACAACTCAGTCGGAAACTATTCATGGGTTTTCTGTCGAGGTATGGAGAACGCCGTTTAGAATTTACAATCAATCGTTTCTCGGCTCCGTACTGAGTTAATCGTAATTTTTTTATGTTATTAGGGAAACATAATACTGGAAGTCGTCGTAGCTAAGTATTGGGCGAATTTAGGTGACATGGCTCTAGATTACTGCTTAGAGTTCCATGGGGTTCACATGACCTCCGGAAACCTTACTATGCAGGCTGGCGATGGTGTAAATCGTATGGAAGTACGTACTTCTCTGAGATACGAAGAGATTGTTCCATCTGTATCTCTGAAATCCTTTGTTCAAGTCCTCAGGTAATAGTGCTGTCTATGAATTAATTATGAATGAAAAGGAAAATACATTCAACTAACGAGTTATTTTCGTAAAATGAATGCCCCGAACTTTCTCTCACGTGTTTTTCTGCACTGCCAGGCCCACTGAATCAAAGATCAGTCCGTTACGAGCTCGCGACGTTATACCGCCGGCACGTCAGATCTACGAACTCCAATTGACGTACAATTTCCATGTCGCTAAAGCTACCGAAGTAACCCCAAATGCGGCATTTCTCAGTGATTTGCTTTACGAAAATGAATATGAAAGCCAACTGTGGATGATCTACGACGCTAACAAGCAGCTCTTGAGTTGCGGAGATGCTTATCCATCGAAAGTATGCAATTTTTACATGATTCCCATGACATAATGCGCAAATTTTTCAGATTACCCAATAAATTATTTATTTACAGTACACCATTCAAAAAATGGAAAAAGGCGATTACACGCTAAAGATGCACATCCGTCACGAGAAGAAAGACTTGTTAGAAAAGTTGACTGATATGACTATATTGTTGAGTCAAAAACTTAGTTCCCCAATTAACTTGGATGTGTTCGCCAGTCACTCGCAGGCAATTATTGGCGGCAAAAAAATGATGGGTGCAACAATTCCACCTGGATTAACACTACCGCTATACATTGCGCCGATTGCAAATGAGAGCAAGTAGGTATTCGCTTTGTTCACCATTGAAAAATGCGATTGTATATCATGTTCATTGTGATATTTGGTTTTCTTTAGAGTATCGAAAGGTGCATCGCTTGGTACATATCTTCAAGGCACAATGACTTTCTGCAAGGATGAGATTGGTAAAAAAGTTGATCAGTACCAGTTCAAATATGTACTATCAGAACCCGCCAAGAAACAAAACGGACCAACTAAGTCCGATAAAGAAAAAACCACAAAATGGGACGAGTACAATGAAGCTGCCAGGGATCTGAAGTGCAACTGGCTAGCCAAACTAGGTAAAACCATGTCTTTTCTCGAACAGTCACATCTTCAATTTATTATTTTTTGCCGCATTATTCATTATGCATTTAGTATACTTTGTTTTGCTCTTCATCATATTGAAATCGGAGTACATATTCGAGTATGATGAAACTGTTGTGCAAATATTTGCACCGTTCAGCTTTCATATTAAGTCTACTAAAGCAACTAAAGTATGATCTGAATATCACGAAATACTTACGCTTAATATTGATATTCATCTCCTTTTATTCTTGGGATTCTGCGTTCACCTAGCTCCATCAATAAGTAAGTCTTCTCTGATATCTGGCTACTGTATTTTCATACCTTATTTTATGATTTGTTAGATTCAATGTCTCCATAGAGTACCCTTTCGTGTCAACTGTTTATCAATGTCGTCATGTCGTACTCACATATCCGTGAACTTATTTGTTACCTGAAATCGGTAACACTTCGATACCTCCCGTCTAATTGGCTCTCATATTAAAGTCTTACCCTGTCTATCAATAATTTTTTTGTCATTAATTTTCTTGACTGCGCCTGGTACTGCACTACACGTGATTAAACTCGGCCAATGATTGTACTCGATTAATTTTCTACCGAAGATTCCTCTAAATTTTCTCTCATCATCGACAGAGGCTGGGGAGCACGCCACCGCGTTGTACGAAGAACTGAAATCGACCTACCCTGATCATCTGCCTGTTTACACCTCCATGTTGATATCTTTGGATTCTCCCGAGGCTCGCTACCACGTGCCTCATGACGACCTTACGGAAAGCACGATTTCACATGCGAATCAGATAGTGGCTGTTGCCGATATTATCATTAACGCCATCGACCAAGAAAAGCTTTTAGCTTATTATGGTTTGAAATCCGACCAGCGTCCAGATGCAGCTAAAATCAAAATCACAATGGAACGACAAAAGAGCAGCCTGATAGAAGCATTGGTCAAAAAAGGCTGCGCCTTGTCGAGGCTCTATGTTCATAGCACAAAGAATGGCGAAGGTGACGGGCAACACAGGACCTTACTTGACAATATGACCAGAGCGTGGAGAGACGTTCAAAAGTTTGCAGAAGCAACCGATAGCAAGGTAACTTTTACATGAAGTTACAAGACGTTTTCGTTCGCCCAGATTTCTAACCATCCTCGTTAACTGATTCGTTTTTTATCCAGGTCATAATTCTATCGTTGTGGCATGCCTATCTCAACAAACACTATGGTCGATACTTGAAACTTTTGCTACGCTACTACGAAGATAAGCCCCTGAAAGAAATAGACGAAAAATGTATCGAACTAGCCAAAACAGTGGGATGGGATCACTGGGCTCGCCATTTAACCAGTTTGATTCCCACACGCTATCCTAATTCGTATAAACCCTTTTGGTAAGCAATATATTCTAACGGACCGATAGTGCGTGAAGTACACCAACATCTTTTAATATTTATTTTATCATTGCAGATGTGCTGACCTTACCGTCTTACACAAGGCAGTGAATCTGTAGTTGCTAATGTAACGAATAATCATCATCAGAGAAAACATTTGCAACAGCAATACGCAACAATTAGAATGACTCAATTAAAGATTCATAAATTTTAATTATAGGCGGAGAATTATTTAGCTAAATATTATATTATATTTATACAAATCTTCAATTATCATTATATATACGTATATATTCATTTAAAATAGTCCAACCGATGTAAGAATCGGTAATGAAACTGATGTATGACAAATGTCTCGCTTTTAGATCGACTGAGCTTTCACTTCATGATAATTTCTATACGCGATAATCGGCTAGCTTCAGAATCTAGATTTTCAATTCAACATACCTATCCAAATGATCTGGAAGGAAAATAGTTTATAACCGTTCAATAAATTTTTTCATAATTAAAAATTTTGCCTACGTACTACATGAAATAACTAAATATAAAATTGCGAGATGATCTTTTTATGCGAGCAATAACACTCTCGTTAACGCATCACAATGGTACGAAAAACAAGCCACTATGAGTTTAATCATACCTGTCTGAATTCGAATCTTTTACGTTATATTTCATCAACATTCTGGCTACCAATCAGCTGCCATCCTCATCGATTACGATCAGATCATGTAATTAGGTCGCAAGTACAACGTACTTCACTTATGCGCATGTGTCTAATAGGAGGATATAAACTGCACGTTGAAATGTGCATTAATTAGTATTTGGGTAAGATTAAAAAGAAAAAAAAAAAAGAGAAAGAATTATAGGAATTGTTTATACTACCTGTAATAGTAAGTTACAAAACCTGTTACCTATTTCATTGTCGTCATTGAATAACGTGAATCGTATCATAATGTTACACACTGACTTATGATGAAAGATTGAAAACTTAAGTTAAATGAATACTTCTTATTTCATCATCGATTGACCAATCATTTCAATAATGATAATAAAACAATGGATCAATAAAAAAAAATTTTTAATTTAATTTAATTATTTTTGCATGCGAGTATTACCAGATGGAAAATACTTTTGGCGTGTAAAATAGTTTTTATTTCTTCTCCTCTCATTGTTTGTTTTTCTCCTCCTTCCCCCTTCTCTATGTACATACATCGATACAACGTCGAGCTCTCTTCCGAATTAGATTAATATCTGATGTTACTAATCACTTTCGCAAAGTACGTAGTGTTTTTTACAGAAACGTTTTTTTTTTTTGTAATTAATCGTTTTCGTTCGAGCTGACGCAATTTTGCTGCGATGGCAAATAATCAAGCCATTAACTCTGATTTGGATAAAAAGGCAGAGTATTTCTTATCAAATAATACCAGGTGAAGCATTCTAATTGCTACTACCACAGATAGGTTCTAAAAAGTATTCTACTTTCTTATAACAAGGAATACAATTCAACAATTTTCTTAACTCGCTATACAAAGCTAGATATGACATAAATTGCACGTCGACTCTGCTTCAAAGAATAAGGAGACAGCTGAACTCATCGATATACATGATATAATACATTATACATACTCAGGAATCAGTTTTTTTTTTTTTTTTTCCAATCATGAATCTATTAGTTTAGATTGTATTCTTTTCATTAAAAATGAAAATTATACAAAAGAATCATGTTCGAATCGTATATATAAACCGTTTTTTTTTGTGTAAAATTCAAATTAGACAAGTCTTCAGTACCTATATATCCATTCTTATTAAGTTGGACCATGGGGTGTTACAGGTTTGCAGAAATAGTTTCGACAGGCATCATAATATATTGTAATACCAAATTCAGAAAATACGAAACTATCTTTCGCGAGACGCTCATGCGATTTTGGACAGACGATATAATCATTCTCCTGTTAATCACTCTGCGCGTTACCCTTGATTGAAATTATTTCTGTATCGGGATCAACACACGACTCACCTAGAATTTCTATAACGATCCTCACTTTAGTTTATTTTTTTCTTTCTCCGCTGAGATGAAAAAAAAAAATTCCTCTGCCAAAAATTACTATTATTATTATTATTAATATTATACATACTATTATTAACTTTATATTGTGAACTATAATTATTATTATCATTATTTGTGTACAACGACTAAACACCAATTGTTAGTAATTTTGTACTAATGTTTGAAAGCTATAAGCTTTTTTCAATTTTTTCTTTTCTCTTAATTACATACCACAGGAGTTTTTAAAATTTCCAATACTAGCCGTAGCCCAAATTTCGAGCGATCTAATCCTAAAAATATAATCTGTAAATCTTTGATATAAAGTAGCGTTTTATACAATGATAGATCCAAATGTTATATATATTCTGTTATTATTATTATGATTATTATTATTATTATTACTATTATAGTTGTTGTTGTTCTTGCTATTATTATGATAATTATTATTACTATCATTGTTATTTACAACAAACATTTTCACCTAAACATTAGGTAGTGGAAGATGAAAAAGAATTGATTCACCGAAAAACAAAAAGGAAAAAAAAAATCACGGGGGCATAATTTTTTGTGTTGACCAATATTAATTACGTAATAACGACTGTCCAACCTGTTGCCACTTTGCCTCTTTCAGGATTATTTCAAAAATAATTTTCCTAGAGGACAGCTAATGATGTTACATTATCTAAAAATGTATTTGTGTTCGTCATCCGCACAGCGTAAGTTTTTAGTTTGATTTTAGAACGTTTTTTTTTACCTGGTGACAGTGTCTATTTTTCCAATCACTTTGCACGTGCAAATCACGTCTCATATTATGCGAAATATTCTTATCAGTATTATGCACATACATAGTGTGACGAGGGATATTTGGAGAGTCTGTTATATATCTTCAACCCTGCAAACTTTGACTGTGGATAATTTATTTTCTTCCACTGTGCTTCATTTTTTGTACGTACATTACTGAGTTCCCTGGAAACTTGAATTTTTAAGGTATAAAGATTATTGAGACACTTTGGAAACACCATCACTCTATTCTTCGTTACAACTGGAGTGATACAAATAATTCGTATGTAAAAAAGACTGTAATAATTTTGTAATAATCAAATAGGCTTATCAATCTATATGTACGTATTTACATACATATCATGGTCGTAGTTCACACATCATCTTGTTACTTTTTTTTTAATTTTATAAGTGTTTTTTTTTATGTTTTAATTTTCTTTTTTATAAAAATTTCTAGTCAATTTATAACATTCAAACGTGATAGACTTTAGAAAACTCGACTAACACACGACGCTGCTGAAGCGTCTTCACATACATCGTCACACATCAATTTGTACATCACTATCTTCAGCCTCGCTTTCAGTACTGACCATCGCATCTTCACCGACGAGAAGTGCGGCTGGTAAATTTTGAGGTACATTATCAATGTCTAGCCTAGGTGTTGAATATACATTCAATACTTGAATTGTTGTAGGAGATGTAGAGAGACACTGCTGAACCGAACTTAATGGATCTGAGGTTAGCGAATCGCATTCTACGGGCGTCGATAATTGAAGTTGTAGATTATGGAGTTCAGGTATATGAGGACGAATCTGAAAGCAAATGAGTATGTTATCTATGGAAACAACTCGTGTATTTGCAGCGTAGTGCCGCTTAGCCATCATGAAATTTTGCTACACCAAAGGGAACTGTAGTGGAAAATGATCATACCTTCAACCCATCAGCCGTGTGGGGATTCCGGCAGCCTCTACACCTGCATTCGATGCAAGGCTTGCTTTCGACATAACAGGGACACCTTTGCCCACAGCATGTTAACTTTCCTGGTACCGCAGTCGCGTTCCCGCATCTACAACCTTTTCTTTTACTGCGTGTTGAACTCGATCTTGGTTTCTTAAAATTACCTGCCGACTAGAAACAGAAAAACAACAGTGGTAAAACTTGACTCGTACTATGAATGGATCGAAGACAATATATAATGACAAATACTTCAGCTGTGGTAATTACTTTGCTGCTCTTTGAAGATTTTTTTGGAGACGATGCCCCGTAGGTGAGATGAGATGATGCGATGCATTTTACAGTTCCAAGAGAGCTTTGAGCCGTTCCATCAACCTCTTGTTGCAACAATTCGGTATCATCCACAGCTGCCGCTTTTCTTTTAATCGTTATTTTATTTCCTGAACCAGCATACATCACTGAATATATTGACGAACCATTGGACACGGTACGAATAGCAGGTGACTCTACAGGGCATGTAGAATATAGAAATGAAACACAGAATAAAACCAGGATGGATAATTAATTTCATAACAAGATCAACAAGTAAACTTTACCAGGTATGACGGGGGTTATGCTTTCCGTTGTTTGTACAGAATTTCCCTGAGTTTGCGTAGACGTCGTGCTGGTGTATATACAAGGCAATATGCTATAAGCTGATTTAGAGAGTCCAGCGTTGCTCTTAAACTCATCTTTGAAACCTGCGCCTTCCTGGATCAATTCCATCAGACTAGAAGCTCCCATTGTGGATGCGCCGTTGTTAGGGTTATTAGAGGATATCGACAGTATTAAATTTCGGTATATATTAGTGCTTGAAAGATACTCGCAGAGTTTTTTATAGCACTGTAAAAGTATTCTGAGTTGCACATTCTCCACATACTTTTCGTAGTCTTTACACCAGCTACAGGAGGGCTTTAATTTTTTTCGACCACCCTTACAACTCTTGCATACGTGATGTTGACAGTTTGTTTCTGTCGGTGTATGAGGTTCGATTAGCAAATTTGAACATACTGTACAGCTTAAACTTTGCCTCAAGTAGGGAACTAGTCTGTACAAATCTGTCCATGAATTAGCATCCTCGGAATCAGCTTGCAAAACTAATCTGCACGTCGACACATATAAACTTGTAGCGTTCATTTTCCGTATTTATCCCCTTTATTGTTCACTCGCGCCACGCAAAAATATATGTAAACATCGCTATCGTTGCGGCAACACCAACAATTCCCTACACAAACAAAACATCGGCCATGTTTCATGCTGCTTTTTAAGAAGCATTTCGCGTTTTTTTCGTTTTATTTTCTATTGGTCGTTGACTATTATTAGTGTAGACTTTTTTCTGACTTTTTAAACGGGACTAGAAACCAACTGACCCTCGCAAACTAACGCCCCCTAACAACGTTGAACAAGACGTGACGGTTGATTATGAAAACTGTGTAATTACCATTGATACCCATTGATAACCCGTCCGATTTTGGAGAGCGCTGGAGCAGAGGGTAATAATGGTGTGTCCCCACTCCAGTCGCAGGTAATGTTACCCACTGTCTCCAAATGGGAGTTCATATTCACCCGGGAATATTGAAACATTCGGTCTTATTACCCATTATTACCAGTAGCGCACGAGTTACGGTGATGTCAGGTAGTGTTGTCTTCAAAGAGACCTTAACCTGACCAGTGAATGCTAGAGTCCCTACGTGAATGCTACATATGCCTGTCTTTGGGTTTTTAAAGAGAAACAATTGTATGAATTTCGGAGGAATAAGAATGGGTATGGTGTCTGTGGTTTACTAGTAAAAGATAAATTAAATACCGGCGTATAGCGGACTAAGGCGCGAGTGAATGTGTTGGTGGATACCTGATATAGAAGATATTCAATCGAGCTGTTGGTAGGAAATCGATTAACATGGATATCGGTGAATTATTGTCATACAAAGTAAGTTGTTTCGTCTAGTCCTTCAACCCACAGTGGGGAATTATAAATAACACGAACGTGCCACGATCGCGGAGCAGAACCGACCTACCACAACTTGATTTTCCTGCGACTTGTTGATCTCAATTTTCAGCCACCCAACACGCCAAAACGGCCACTTCACGGGGAAGACGAGGATGAGGATGATTGGGAGAACTCCAAAAGAGCCAAGCGAGTCATTAAAACTCCATATCATCCTCGCCAACGACCAACTCACGAGGTCGACAGCGCTACCGTTGCAAGCAATGAACCTCCTACTCCCATACGAGCTGCTCTTCCTGCTCCTGCTAATGACGTTATCGAGCCTCAATTGACAGAAAAAGAAAAACAGGAGATTCTCAAATATGTGGAAACAGAGGCGGCTGAAGTCGAGGTTTTGGACGAGGCAACATTGAAGCGAATGGTTTTACTATTTGAAAAGCGTGCTTTGAGGAATCAAGAGATGAGAGTCAAGTTCCCCGATCAACCTGAAAAGTAAGTGCATTATTATCTAGCAGTATCGAACTAGACCCTGACCAACCATTGATATTCACAGATTCATGGAATCCGAGGTGGAATTACATGAGACGCTTCAAGAATTAAACGTAGTAGCTACTTCCCCAGACCTCTATCCAACTATGGTGGAACTTGGGGCTGTTCCCTCTATGCTTGAGCTCCTCTCGCATGAGAACACGGATATTGCTGTCAGAGTGGTAGACCTGTTGCAGGAGCTCACCGATGTTGATATCTTACACGAGAGTCAGGACGGTGCAGATACTTTGATAGATGCATTGTTGGAGCAGCAAGTATGCGCCTTGCTCGTGCAAAACCTGGAACGTCTCGACGAGAGCGTGAAAGAAGAAAGCGACGGGGTCCACAACACACTGGGTATCATTCTATTGAGACTTGCCATTTACCGGATATCGTTCTTTACAATCATTCCAATAAATCACTTCTTTCACAGCAATATTTGAAAACCTCCTCGAGTTCAGGCCCGACCTCTGCGTCGATGCGGGCAAGCAAGGACTACTGCAGTGGCTACTGCGACGAATAAAAGCCAAAACTCAGTTTGATGGCAATAAACTTTATGCCAGTGAACTGCTATCTATACTTGTTCAACAAACGCCTGAAAATAGACTGCTGCTCGGTGATCTGGACGGCATCGATGCACTTCTGCAACAGCTTGCCGTTAGTAATTCGAAATTTTTAAATTTTAGTATGGTCACCTAATCACGATACACTGCATAAAACTGTTAAATTATATCGTAGTTCTACAAGAGAAACGATCCTCGGACCGCAGAGGAGCAGGAAATGATGGAAAATCTTTTCAATGTACTTTGTTCGAGTCTAATGGCAACGGTAAATAGAGAAAGATTTCTCCGAGGAGAAGGACTGCAATTGATGAACCTCATGCTGCGTGAGAAAAAGATGTCTCGAAACGGGTCGCTGAAGGTACTGGACCACGCGATGAATGGACCCGATGGAAAAGACAACTGCAACAAATTTGTGGACATACTCGGGTTGAGAACAATTTTTCCTCTATTCATGAAAACACCGACAAAAAATAGAAAAAGAATACTCACAACCGAAGAACACGAGGGTGAGGATCGGAATAACTCTCTTGGCTCTGTATTAAGGTATAATTTATTGTCTCGTCATTTTCCAGAGCACGTACTCTCCATAATAGCAAGTATGCTCAGGAATTGCAAAGGGCCGCAGCGCCAGCGGCTTGTGAGCAAATTTACAGAGAATGACTTTGAGAAAGTTGACAGACTGATGGAACTTCACTTCAAATATTTGGAAAAAGTTGAGGACGTTGAAAGGGATACGAAGGTCAGTCGCGCATATTTCTGTGAGATATCATGATTTTAACTCGGGTGTCCTTCCGATCGTAGTTGCAGTCCCCTGATTGAATGAATTTTCAGGAAGATGAAGAAGAAGAGGAATCATATATGAGAAGGTTGGATGGAGGTTTGTTTATTCTCCAGTTGGTAGATTATGTTTTACTAGAGGCATGCACCGGGTGCCCACCGACCGTTAAGCAGCGTGTGACAAGAATTCTAGCTCAACGGCGTGCTTCGCTAAAGACTATTAGGCACATTATGAGAGGTAATTTGGAGGCGATGAAGCCGTTCACATTATTCCTGATCCCCCAGAATTTTTATGAAGATATTTCATCGCGTCACACGTGTATTTTTACAGAGTATGCGGGTAACCTGGGCGACGCTGGAGATAGCGAGTGGAGGGAGGCGGAACAGCAGCACATTTTGCAACTCATAGACAAGTTTTGATGCCTGGTTGACTCACTTTTTACTCTCTTTATTGAAAATAGAAATTCGCAAGATCGACCACTTGCGTTTATGATTATTTAAAGATAAAAAAATCCACCCAACACCAATGTCATTTGATTCTCTCAAAGCCCGTTTTAGTCAACGTCGAGATATTGCCCGAGACGTCTATCGAATGTTATTAATCAAATTAGGTCAGTTTTGCTCGCGGATTCGGTAAAGGTCGGATGTCGTGACGATCATCGAAGTTCTCGAATCGGGATTTACACATACAACCAACAGTTTCTTTTATTAATAAACTATTTCTCAGACATACAGTAGAATAGAGGCTAATCGTAAGTGTCTAAATTATAATAATCCGAACGCTAAATTGTTGTAAATCTGACGGAGCTATGCTAATTGGGTTTATCGGGGATAAGAGTGGAGAAAGACGATATTTAATCACTTAAAGACTAATCTTGGAATTCCAAAACTTGGAGCTACAATTTTCTGCTCATATACAGCGCTGCAACCGTAATATTGTATTGTAACATTGTATAGTTCACCCAACATAGTCTTTGGCGTTACAAAATGCGTTCCACTTTTAATATCGCATAATAATATTCAAGAGAGTCCCGTGTATACGTAGAATACACAAATTTTTTCAATCCATAAATATACAGATAAAATTTCAGTTTTTCGTCCACCACACATCTGCTTCGAATACATTTGTCGCAGGCAGCCGTACGCCGAGCGTGAACCTGCGACAATATTGTTCATTAATAACGCGTCTCGACAAAACTGACACGTTTCACATTAACGTTGGAGCTGTTGTCCTCCGACGAGGACAGCCCCTAATGCTATACGGAGATCTCTTGGATTTGAACGCGTTTCTTGACTCCGGTAGTAGTCAAGGAGCTCGTCGTCCTAGTCGGTGGTTTCGGTGGGATTGGATCCTTGTGAGGGTTCACCCCCTGATCCTTGCCGACCCCAGTCCCCGCGCTTCTAGAAAAACTAGTTTCATCCCGAAAGGGGCGCTGCTCGGGCATGGTCGAGGAGGGCGGAGGCGGACTGGCCCTTGCCAAAGTCGTGTAAGACGGCGGCGGCTCTTCCGACCTGGTGTCCTCGTTCGAATCCCGCGAAGTCGGCCGCACCGACATCGGAAGCGAATCCTGATGCCCGTTTGGCGTGCACTCGTTAGCTGCTCTCTTCTTCTCGCGATCCCTTTGGTAATAAATACCGGCGAAAATAAGCATGTTCAGTATGAGAAGGATGCATCCGACACCAACTGTGATCGCCAGGGCAGTTGTGGTGCTGTAGTAGTGGCGAGAAGCCAGCCTCTGAAGAAGTTCTGTGTCGTCGTGTCTCTCGCTCGCTCCATGTTTCTCGCTATCGACGATGTTGCTCGCCACAGATTCAACCTCGGCGGTGGTGTCTTCGCCCATCGTAGTCGTACATTCTGTCGTCGATAATGAAGTTGTCACCGTGTTGCCGGGCAGCAGCATCGGCGTATGCCATTCTTCCCGGACTGGCCCTTGATTGAAAATACACATACGATTACTTCATGATCTTATAGAATGAAATTAAAACTGGTATTCCGGGCTGCTTGGAGGCGGAGATAACGATCCTCACCTGCGTACAGGTGATCCCCTCTTTCTTTGAAATGATGATGGCGCATCGTAACGTCGTCATCTCCAGGCTGGTGTAATTGTGGTATCAAATTTAACCAGACAGCCATTTTATGACCCCGATAGTGGCTCTTCATTTTTGGCTTAAGCGCTGTGAAAAGAAATAAGGTAGAACGAATAATAGTTGTCGGCTCACGCTCAATTTATCAAGAAGTCACTTTCCCGTCGATGTCCCTGTTATATGAAATTTGTTTACCTATCGTTAAGTACTGCTGTGACCCTGTCTCATATTGCTCCCACACGAGGCCCCGGAATCTTGTCTTTTCCTTGACCGTTCCATAGTCAACCGAATCGACGTTGCGCGGCTCATTGGGGTTACCGGTCTTTGCAAAGTTTGCGAAGAACGTGAGAACAGCTTCGGCGACCCCCTGATCCTGACGGCTGTAATTCTGCGGAAAAAATGTCCCCCCCGATACGAGGGGCAGTCCAAAAACGTAGGGAATATCCTCACCCCTTACGCTACCCAGCCGCTGCGGGTTAAAACAAATTTTTCGAATCAGCAGAGCTCGAGCGACATTTTCAGGTTGTTCTAATCGCACGACAGGCAGCAGAATTTACCTGGAGATATTCGCTGTCCTTTGTCTGGTAGTTGAAATGATAGAAAAAGGTTTTTGCACCCCTCCGGGCATGATAAAAAGCCACCCTCATCAATGGGGCAACCGTATGTCCGTCGCTGAGCGCCTCCATCGTAGAATCTCGTATATTGATAGGATGTAGAACCGGCTTGTCCCAGTCAGTGTATTCATTTCTGATCGCCGAAAATATTTCATTCAAATGATAAACGTAGGCGTTACGGACGAAAGTTCTCAGGACTCGATTTCTTTGTTCCTCTTCAAAACCGTATTGGATATCGTTTGCGTTGAAGTCGAGATAACTCTCGGCTGTGGTGACTCCGACGATTAATGGAATTGTTACGAAAGTCCCGCTGTCTCTCTCCATGTCACGGCTCGGATCGGGGCTGTTTGTGTCGACCGGCAATCCAGGGCCAATGCTCGGCATAAATCTAATATCACGTACCATTTGAAGTAAATATTTTTCGAAAATAGCCGATCTCATTGGATCAAGTTTCCGTGGAATAATTTATTGACACTGCCTGCCTACCTTGTTTCCGGTAATGATAATTCCATGAGGGTTTGAAGAGGGATTTTGCGTAAACAATCAGCAACGTCTGGTTCAGTATCAGATAGGCATTCAAAATGCTCTGCGATCTTCTGTCTCAGATCATCAGGTTCATGGACGGCTGCCCAAGGGCTCAGGGCTGAGCCGCTCAAAAGAACCAGCCGATGAAAAAGTCCTTATACAAATAATGGAGTCGTTCAAAAAACAAAGTATATGTTTTAAAATCCACTTTTTCCTTCTTTCATAGCATAACTTTTTTTCCATGCCTCACCTTTGCCATAGGGTGCAAGCAGCAGCAGATTCGCCAGGGCGGCCCCCGTGTCGTGTCCGATGAGAGTGATTCTGTTGGGGTCGCCACCAAAGGCCGCAATATTATCGCGTACCCATTGCAATCCCATTGCTATATCTTTCAATGCGAGATTTCCACCGGAGCCGTCTGGCGTGTCAGGCCCGGGATGAGTCCTCAGAAACCCTGATGAAACTACAGTATTTGTACACAACCGCGCAAAATTGTGAGGAAAAAAGATTATTATAGCACTGTATACCTAAGATCCCAAGACGATAGTTCAGAGTTACAACGATCACATGCCCAGCACTAGCCAGCACTGTACCGTCGTAAGGATTACCTGAACCCCACTCAAAGCTCTCACCATGGACATAAACGATCACTGCGTATGGAGCCTCGAGTCCTCGAGAACCTGCAATAATTCAGTGACCAATTAGCTTTGTTTACCTTTCCATTTTGTTGGTTTTTTCAAATAACAATTGAACATACGCAATCAACGACACACCATAGATGTGAGAAGATGCCTGATTAAATTCAAGATGATTGATGCGCTACATTCTTACCGCTACCAGGGATGTAAAGATTAAGGAACAGACAATCCTCGCTCTGGTTGCCAAGGAACGGTAGAAGACGCTTGAGTTGGAAGAACCTCCCCTGTGGCATAGCTGCGAGAGCAATGGTTCGGTTACTCACATCAGGATAGTTCTGAGGACAAACCGAGCCAAATGTATCCGCTAGTTTCACCCCTGTCCAACTCATTGGAGGTTCTGGTGATCTGAAACGCAGTTCTTGGACCGGCGGCGCCGCGTAGGGAATACCTCTGAACACTTCAACAGGGTCTAGATGCCGACCGTTTAATTCCTGTTGAGAGTTAAAAATTGAGACCCCTGAGAGTTCGTCTTTGCTCTACTGGAGTGATATCAATAAAAACTGATTCCAGAGAATAATTATGATTTATAAATATACCTGGCGAATTCCTCGTATCTGTCCGCTCTTGGTCTCAACAATTCGAGATGCGTAGCGAGTTACCGACTGGGAGTTGCTCGAGTCAGAGTATGATATGATTGCAGTAAGAATGACTATGTTATTGAAAAAGTTTAGGAGAGTTGCTTTCAACAGCGAAGCCAGCAGCACCCTGGCTACCAGCTGGCATCGCAGTGGCATTGCAGCATTTGTCAGCAACAACCATCACGCAAACACTGTACAACTGCAGGTTCACCTAGCTCCAGGTGCATCTAATAACCAATCTCGTGAGCTGTGTGCTCCATTGTTGAATGATATGAACTGACGTTCTTATGATCTCAGATTAATCTCATGATGCTATGTAAGGTCATAATCTCGAGATGTTGGTGTATAGCTCAGTGTGGCTGAACTGCATCTGTAATCAGAAAAGGGCTTGTAATTTCAAGTTCCATCAAGTTTATGATCCCAAGAGGAGCATAGATAATAAGGGGACTGGTCAAAAGTATTCGCAATTTATGGGATTGCGTGTGAGCATGTGCTACAGAACATAATCCGCGGTGCGCTAGAGAATTGATGGGACTCTGGATGGAAGTATAATAATAGTGTAGAGGCATGCATAAACATACGCAGGCTTAGCTACTACACCTGGTTATGTTTGGTCGGGTAGAGAGAATAGATCAGCTGGGAAATATTGCACTATGAGGTGGATCGATTGGAGTTTGCCGAAAACTTGAAGTCGAAATGAATGGGTGAACTTTCAGCCCTTTTGTTGGGGTTTTATCGCGCGTCATTTCACAGTGTTCGGCGATAGCATCGACACTAAATAATCGACAGTTTCACCGGGGCGCCGGGATGAAAAGACTCTTCAGACAATTTTTCTTCAATTCAAGAAAGCGATATTAATCCGACGTTTTTCTGATTACTGTGATTTAGTTAGGAAGGTATTCCGCAAGAAACGTACATAGCGGAAGGGTATGGCGTTCCTACGGCAATTGGAAATGGGGAAGATATTTCGAATCAATAATCAGCTGTAGCAACCGATCGATAGGAACATATTTTTGCCAGTCAGTTCCAGGTTATTTGTACCTATTCTTTTGACTGTGAATTTTACTGACTCGCTGCAACAATTTGCCCATAAACAACAATGCGGCTATCGTTGCGACAATCAGTAGCAAAATTACTTTGGCGGGTAATTCGAATTAAACAGTGGTAGGCGGCGCCAGGTTGGCAGCGATGGGATCGATGAGCGTCTCGTTGCCTCGATACCGCAACATTGGTACGCGTGCGCTCGCGACTCTCGGCCTGCGAGTTGCGTCGATAACTTCGGGTCGGTCCACAGTGGCAGGTGGAATGGCAGCGGGTGGATGTGTCAAGATCGTCGGATCTGTTTCTAGTGCACCGCTACAATAGAACCAAACGTGAAAAGTTACCTGGATCGGCGTTTATAAACGCGGAGCAAAATCCATTGACGCGAAGGTACAAACGGTGGCGATTTATTGTCACGGCGAAATGGACGGTGGTTCAGATTCGTCAGTTTTGCAGTTATTTGTGCTCTGGCAGGTTGAGAAGACCTTGTTTCTGCTAGTCGCTCGACTATAGTGGGTCTCAAATACAATTTTTGCTTCTGGCAGACGTGGCAGTTTCGATGTTCAAACAATTCTAAGACGCGTTTGCATCGTCATTTGCTTGAACCTTCGACATAAGTTTAAAGACTTAACCTAAAACCTTATGACACCATAATTATTACCTATTTATCGACTGTACAAATACCTTGACTTTTTCATCTAACTTTGAATGTGACAAAAGATTGCATTCGTTACTCACCAGAATATTATTATGTAATGGTACTTTCATGATATTAATTTGCAGGTATACAACAATACTTTGCCATGTCTACATCCGCGGTCTATATCCTGGATGTCAAGGGAAAGGTCCTGATATCTAGGAACTATCGAGGGGACATTGAAACCGGGGTAATAGAAAAGTTTATGCCTTTGGTGATGGAGCGTGAAGAAGAGGGAAATCTTACACCTATCATTCAAACCACTGAATGTACTTATTCCTACATAAAGTACAACAACTTATACATCGTTTCTACAACGCGGAAAAATGCCAACATTTCCCTAGTATTTGTATTCCTTCACAAAGTCGTTCAAGTGATGCAGGAATACTTCAAAGAACTGGAAGAGGAGAGTATCAGAGACAATTTTGTTGTGATTTATGAACTTTTGGACGAGTTACTAGATTTTGGTTACCCTCAGACAACGGACAGTAAGATTCTTCAGGAGTACATTACCCAGGAGGGACACAAGCTCGAAATACAGCCAAGAATTCCCATGGCTGTGACAAACGCCGTGTCTTGGCGATCGGAGGGGATAAAATACCGCAAGAATGAGGTGTTTCTCGATGTGATTGAGTCCGTAAATCTTCTGGCAAACGCGAATGGAAATGTACTGAGCAGTGAGATTGTCGGGGCGATAAAAATGAGAGTTTACCTGTCCGGGATGCCAGAGCTTCGTTTGGGTCTAAATGACAAAGTTTTGTTCGAGTCCACCGGTCGCGGGAAGTCCAAATCCGTTGAACTTGAGGATGTCAAATTTCACCAATGTGTCCGTCTCTCGAGGTTCGAGAATGACCGAACTATTTCCTTCATTCCTCCCGATGGAGAGTTTGAACTTATGTCTTATCGTCTCAACACACACGTCAAACCTCTCATCTGGATCGAATCTGTGATAGAACGACATGCCCACAGCAGAGTGGAATACATGATCAAGGCACGCTCGCAGTTCAAGCGTAGATCGACAGCCAACAATGTTGAGATAGTAATTCCAGTGCCAAATGATGCCGATTCCCCAAAGTTCAAAACGACAATTGGCAGTGTCAAATACTCTCCGGAGCAAAGCGCGATTACTTGGTCTATAAAATCATTCCCTGGGGGCAAGGAGTACTTAATGAGGGCACACTTTGGACTGCCTTCGGTCGTCGGGGAGGACATCGAGGGTAAGCCGCCGATCCAAGTAAAATTCGAAATTCCGTATTTCACGACGTCCGGAATCCAAGTGCGATACTTGAAGATTATCGAAAAGAGCGGGTACCAGGCTCTGCCTTGGGTTCGTTACATAACGCAGAACGGCGACTACCAATTGAGGACAAATTAACTTGTTCAAGAATACCGATCGCGAGACGATTTTACGCACGCTATGATGTACACGGCGAGAGTATCGCTCACCTATATATTCACGAACTGAAAATTTTATATCTCTGCGCTGCAGAGCGTAGCGAAAACACAATTGTATATAATTCATTGAACCACTTCTCGTCCAGGTAATCAGCTACACGATTAGCTCGTCACGAGGTGACCATAGTATTAAAGTTGATTGACAAATACGCCGATCAACCGTCAGCTTTGCTTAAAAACCAAGCTACCGCTACTTAGCGTTTAGAGTTATATCATATTATCCCAATCCCATGTACGACAACGGTAACACGAATGTGTGAAATTTTTATCTAGACGTTCAAATAAACGTTAAAACTGTAAATGGAATTTATTATCCGCCAACTTCTCTTGATCCTTTCGATTGACCGTATCCCGACGGAAATAAAATCTCCTAAGGAAATCCAACAGAGCAAACTGCTCAGGATTCGACTCTCCTTTCTCCTATCACCTGTACAACGGAGCACGCGTTATACTTTTAAGATAAGATACCGCGCACGCTAATGTGTGGGTAGATTCCCTTCGCGAGAAGATTGAAACAATGTGAAACAGTTATATAAAAATTTGGAGTCCAGTCAGTTCCTCTCGTTTCAATTTTCTCATCAGAATTACTAGACTCTTCCCCGCCTCGTTCTCGCTATACGGCCACGGTATGTAAATTTTAGCGACTGTACATACATAAATGCATGGTTATATTATTATTGTTATCTTCGCGTAGGGGAGCAAAATTAAATGAGCGAACGTGACGACGCCAACATTTCGCAGATGATTCGAATAAATTTTTCCGGCTGTTCCTCCACACTTTCTAGGAAGCGGCACGTCGGTAATTCCATCTAAATTGCGATATTGAGTGCCATTCAGATAGGCGGTAATAGATCGGGTCGCCGTTAGTCTATTAATTGGTGGATAAAAATTTAATTTTCAGTCGACACCAGAAAATCTTCAGAAAGCTGTATCAATAACTACCTAAATTCTTTACCATTTCGAAGCTACAGGAATCGCCGACGGCGATGGAGCTCCGAACAAGTTTATATCGGAAAAAAGTACAGTCGTGTTCCGCAGATTGTCAAATTATAAACTCAAACATTTTATACCTATAGCCATTATTCGACAGAATTTTTTACCACTTTTCAAAAATCACCAGAGCCCATCGTAGGGTACTTTACACGATTAACGCCTTCGATTTTCATAATTTTCAATATTCATCCCTCGTTTTCCTTTGGCAGAGTGATTCAGTCGGTCGATCGCCTACGTCGTCGCCTTCAGCGTCAGGGTTAATAATTCACCCCCCATACTACAGCCGCTTTCCTATAGGTATAGTCATGCGCTCACGTAGCCGCCCATCTAATGCACGTACATTTTCGAACCCTGTCTGCGATTTCGATAAAGAACCGCGGCGTTTGGATTGGTGAAAAAACGGAGAAATCTGTGCGCCGAGTGTAAAAATCCTCGTATTTCAACGTCGCAATAAAGGTGGATAATCTAAAAAGGGGCACCCATAGGCAATAAAAGGTCGGTCGCGTAAATTCAAGTTGTGCGACTGCGGTAGCCAGGAATTCTCGCTTATACATAGGTACGTACCTACTTCGCAACAATGATCCGCATGGATTTCGAATCTTGCGTATTAACGCGTAATTTCGCTGTCTAAGCAACCGAGCAGAGAGGAATTTTATAATGTATTCAAGTCTCGCGAGTTCTCCAACCGGGTTGCATAATTAAAGAGCTATTATAATCCCGGCCGATTCCCGTGACTCCGACCGCTGCAATTCGTAGAGATTTACTAAACGTATTGTTCCTGATACACACATAAACGTATCCGCGATCGAACTACCGATTTATTATTTTCACAGCTAACGGGATTAGCTGCAGTATTTTGATTTTATTTTTACCTCTCACAATTCGTCCTAACATATATTATACTTATATACGAATCATGGTTGTATAAGATTGATCTCCGTACAGTTATTTTCTTCCCTCTGCAGGTTAATCTCGTCGTTTGGTACATGATGTCCCATTATTCTGGAAGTATAATTTGTCTCGCGAGTTGAAAAGGGCCAGAGGACATTTCCTTGCACGTATGTATTTAATATCTGTCTCTTACGCTTTCTAGTGCGTGAGCTCATGACTCCGAAGACCGTCCATCAGTCGAGACAGAAATAACAAACTTTTCTTTACGAAGTAGATAACCTGGTGCGCGCGGTACGTGCGCAGCCCGCTTATATATCTACGTTTGAACTAAGGTGTGAGAAGAATGTTTTTCCACGAAAAAGAAGAATGAGAAGAACGATGGGCTTAATCATGCGACGAACCCCGGAGTATAGAAGGGAAATGTAATTTCATTGAACGAAAGACAGTAACAGTAAAGATCCATGAAATTGTGTCTCTCGCATGTATATATGGGAAGAAAAGAATAGAGAAAATTACCCCTCAACAGCAAAGAAGAAGTAGAAGTAGATAGCCACAGGTTGCAGCCGCCTTTGAAAACATCGCTGAAGAAATCGAGGTAGCAGTTTTTACTTTCCTTATTTCCTCCTTCAGTTCCATAAGCTCTCGGCAAACTATCGAAAGACTTTCACATCCATTGGACTTCTGTATGTTCTTTCTTTTTACGCCCCGAATTCTCTCGGTCTTCGTTACGCAAAATTAATCACCCCCTCGTACACCTAGAGACCTAGTGAAGTGAAGGAAATCATGGTATACAGCCGGATTCGCTTCTGCTGCTATATAGCCTGCGAGGTCAGCCCGACGAGATTTTCCGTCCTCATGTTCATGCGAGTCGGGATTAACTAACGTCAAGAGGAAAAAAGCAAAAAGTATCAACATCCTTGCGATGTGAACCATGAGGCATATGCGACGTACTTGAGGACGAGAGGATTTACCCCTGGCGAAGGACGTGCCACTAGTCAAGGGGCTATATCGACACTCGGTAATTGGCAATAAGACCCGACGAACGTTCCGCAGCCCCCGGCGTCGAGGGGTTGGTTGTTGAAACGATAAATGGCGAACACTACCTACGACGATTTCCACCCCGTTCGAGAGGCGAGCGAAGAACACGAGATGGTTGTGGGATTCCACTGATCCGAATCATCATCCTTCTCATCTCGCTTCTACCTCCTTTAATTCCTTCGATCTGCAGGGTTGATAAAAAGGCAAAGAATTATTTCTATATCGCGACCATATTGTTTCTTCAGAGTTGCGAGCGTATAGTAATTTCTCAGATAAAAGATATTAACGAAAGGGGCGTTGTGATTGCAGGAATCAAAAAATATTAAGGGAAATCGAACGAACGAACAAATAAATCCAATTCCAAGTCAGTGTCGGTTACGGCAGCTTAGATAAGACACGGAATATATCGAGGTATGGTACTACAACCTACGTCTAAATTAAGCCGTGGTAATTGATGGTGAAACAAGGAAAGTTTCCGCAGGTCTCGGTGACAGCCAACGGGTGAATGCAATCAAGATTACGGGCTTATCGAGGACCGAACCGGCTTACGGGGTAGAAACCCATGCGCTCATCGTCCTTCGATTCAAGATACTCGCACGATTTAACCTGGTAAATCGATGATGTGCAATCACAGGTGACGGTGAACCATTTTAAAAGGACGTAGCGCATAGTTTCCGTTTTATGATTCTACTGTGAAAATCTTCCATGAGAAATTAATCACAAAATGCATGAGAACGATAAGTCCCAATCCTGCTGTGATCAACAAAGCCAGTTCACGTTCGACGGAAAAGCATTAAATGTTATTCACCTCCGCCTCGGCCCTGATTGCGAAGATATTGGCCATAGATCGCGAATTTTTTCGTGGAAATTACGGTCAACCCAGTTATGAAATTGAGGGTGGTGAAAGCGGTTGCAGTTTTCCTACGGCTGTAGAGCCAGGTCATGACTCTGGTAGTGACTCCCGTATTTTACTCTCGCGATTGTCACCGATTGGCACAACGCCTGACGAGGTCATTCCGGTTATCTATAAAAATAGAAAAAAAAGAAAAAAAGATCGATATGCAGCCGCTTTCGTACACCGGAAGGAAACAATTCCGACTCGCCGTACTATTAGAGTAGATGCTGGTGGTACACTGGGAGTACATACATACAGTCATATATGAACTGGCGCGCATCTTGTCTTACTTTTTTAAATAAGTCGAGTAGAAAGACTCTTGAGATTTTTGAGTGTAGCCACATGCAGTTGTTTAAAGAAAAAAAGCAGGGAACTCAGTCCGGCTTAAAATCCACTCCCGAAATTGTGTCACATATTCTTGGTATATACCTACGTATATACCTTATATGATCCTGAACTCTGAACCCGCCGCGCAAAGAACCGAGTAGAAGGTAGGCAACCCCGTAGTGAATGCCGCAGCGCACTAACTCAACCGGTGGATTTATTTATTTATTTATTTACCGGGTAGCAAGTCAACCGCGACGGACAACTAACCCCGAGAAATTCACGCGCCAGCGGGTAGCAGATAAAGTTTGGAAAAACTAGATGCTAGGAATCCAAAGAAAACATTCATTTCGCGCTGACTATCATCTTCCCGATTCTATGCACAAAATAATCTTTAAAAAATTAGACTGTACGTTGTTCTACCGAGAAGGTACACCGAATTAGGTCGCTACTTTTGCTCGAACACGGTTTACCTTTATACGTGAAACCCCAAAGGGTTCAAGGTTATATATAATTTGAGTGTTGGGAAGTAGCGTTTTAACGAAGATGAATTATCATCATGAGGAAAGCAAACGGTGTCACGTCTCTTCGTTCCCTATTTATTTGCCGGTATATGGCGGTATACATAGATAATTATTCACCATAAGGGTATTATCAAATGCGATTTCGCTCCGATATTTATCCCGACGCTGAGAAAGACGATGCCGATAAATAGCGACGATAAATTAGCCGGGGCATCAGCTAGAAGTGGAATATCACATAAGTATATAATCGTTGATGATTGTGGCGGGAAAACGAGCAGCCTGGCATTTGCAAAAAAATACCTTTGTTAGAACAGGAAGAAATACATCCAGTGCAGGAGGAGGGACAGTGAGATAGGCTCATCTTGGGTGATCAGATGTACACATATAGGTACACGACCAGTACGTTTTCGGGCCGACGTTTGTATTCCCTGCAGTGCTCTACGTCGGAATCCATATTTGTATGGTATACGAGCTTCGCATTTTTTTTGCAATGTATATTACGACCGATAGTTGTTGCGTGCAGAACATTGATTATCCTAACGGGTATGTTACAGCATAGTGGAGAATGTTACTAGACACACGTGCCCCGATTTGTATGACTGCAGTTCGAGAACATGAGTGGAATTGTGGTTGAGGGATGCGCAGCGGTTGACGGGTCAACGGATTATGACGGGCAGGAATAGATCCAATAACGACGTATAAGTATCGCGGTGCAGGTGGTACGTGACCACTTTGAGAACTATACCGGATCTCTTTGGCGTGTGTATTCAATATAGGTACTTGTGGACCAAAGGGTTGAGAAATTCCTACTTAAGATTCGCGTACCTCTCCCGAACGAAACAGCTCTTTCAGATTCCTCGTCGATAATCCTCCTCATTGGTTTAGCTCCGGGGAGGTATGTATACGTATACGGGACTCTCGATCATCTATTAGCCATTGAATAATTTTTTTTTGTTGGTCAAATCATCCGATATTTTTTTGTCCCGCACTATGGGGCGGTACCTCGTTTTCACCTTTCGCGAGGGATGCAATTACGTTTATGAAACATATGAAATTTGTATCGTAGAGTTATAGTAATGGGTGTGGAACACGTGTCACCGGGACGGCCGGCGTCGCCTTTGCGTCGGGGATCGGGACTACGATACGTCGACGTACGCACAGGAAAACCGCGCGACCAAACTAGGCTGGCGACCGCGGTCACAGGACGCACCGGGATAACTGGATGTTGCAGAGGAGGTGCTGGTTTGCTATCGCCAACCGCCAGGACGCCCGCCACCCGGTCGTTCTCCTTACTCCGGAGTCGAAGCATCGCGGCGGCGCGGGCGCACCGCCGCGTCTTCCGCTTGGATCGATCACGCCGGTTACGCACCCTCCCGCCCCCATGCTGCCCCCAGCAGACGAACTCTGCGTATATACCCAGCTACCTATATCCATCTAGGTGCACGGGGACTTGTTGTACCACGGATGACCACCGCGACGCGGATAAAAGAGGTATGCCTTCGCTATATTTCTCGGGGTTGAGATGTGCGCGTGCAGTGTTCAAATATATGCCAGAAGCATTCCAAAAATTCAGTAAGAAAATACCTACTACTGGAGCTGCACGGAATGGTGTTCTCCAGTCATGTTATGAAAAGGACGATCGGTGAAAATTCTAGTTGCAAAATAATCAATCCCGAATAAAATATCTATACAAAAGAATTAGGAAATTAGAACGCGCGAAAAAAAATACGTATACGTAATTAAATTAATTAGAAATTAGTCACGAAATTCCTGAACGAAGCGACAAAAGATTTTCTAGGATACTCGAATGATATACTTCTAAGCTGCGAGCGAGTCGATCGACAGGTTTTTTGAAAGCTTCGCGAGCCGCGTAAATTCTTTGGGTATTCCTCTTCGGAGAGGCGTAAGTATCGCTCTTAGTACGGTACGCCTTGGCCGTCGGTGCCTTATATTCATCGAGGCTCGTAAATTGGAGAAATTATCTCCGGCGGGAAGTTTTACCGATATTCGTAGACGGAAGGGCGGCGAGGTCCTTAGGCACTCGCCGACGAAGTGTGCGTATAATTTCACCTTCACCTTCGTCTTCGCCTTACTCCGACGCCCGAGTAACCCTGACGAAGGTCGATGGTTTTTTAAATTTATAAAAACATTTATTTGACTAATATGCCTGATATAGGAATATCGGACCGGACGTTATATGGTAACAACGGTGCAGGTCGTATATGGTTACGGTTATTACCGTATACGATAGGAAATTATGGCGAGTCACTGCGTGTATGGGTGTACATATAACGAGAAGAAGAGGGTATACGTATAAGTATAGGTATTCAATGATCAAAATTATTCAAAGCAATTAAATTAACGAAGGGATTATCTAATTGGACTCAGAACAAGGGGCGAGAGGCCCTCGCTCAATTCCCGCCTCTCCTCCCCCAATTCCTTCTTTTCTTTTTAATCCAACCCACGCGGTATACGTCCCCCGTGCACTTTCGCTCGTGTATCCCGTGTCTTTTCGCTACGACGTAATTCCGCAAACATTTTCTTTGCACTTTGACATTTCTTAACGAGTTACCAACGGATTTTTCCCCCATCGCTTGCTCCTCCGAATTTTCCCTATACCAAACCCTCCGGCGAGGTATGTAGGATACGATTTCTTCTCTCGCGTAGCGCGCGAGGAAAACGTCAGGCAGGTTGAACGAAACTCGTTTAACTTTTCTGGCGCAACGTACGTACGTTTATTATATACCTATACGTACCCACAGTATGTATGTTACCCAGGTACGCCGGAGCTATATAGCTAGTGGTCTTGACGGTTCACGGAATCGTCGGCATCTACAGCGGCATAGCCAGCGCACCCAACGTACATCACTGGGGTAAAAACAAAGCGAATCTCGCGAACGACGCGGCACGGCGGGAAATCAAGGGGAGGAAAGAGCTGGTAAGGGAGAAACGAAACGAGGGAGGAATTCGCTAGAGGAAAATACGAACGAAATGTCACCGTCGTCCCTCGGGCTACGCGCTCCACGCGAATATGGAACACACAGTCATAATTATTATCGACGGTATTATTATACCTATCCGGCTCAAATTCTTCCAACCCATGTAAACGTGCAGCTGTATGTTTATACACTTTTACATATTTCTGATCCATAAACCGACGTTGTTATATCATTCTTGCGCATCTTGTTCGTCGCGGTACTCGAATTCACAATAATAACGGCGTGGCTTATATTGTTCCCCAGCAGCATAGGCTTTCGACACCCGGGCATCAAATCATTTCCGCAAAATCCTTTGCTGCAATATAGTATAGGAAAATTTAACAGAAAATTTTCGAGTCAACGATATGGGTCTTGAATAATAGAAGTGAATTCATGAAATGACGTCATATGCTACTAATTCGGCGAATTCAGCATGGGTAAGCCCGGGTCCAGATTAGTCCAACGACTGTAGCTGCTGCAGATACAAGTCTCAATCTGTTCAGCAAACGGGGGCCGCGTGGTCAAATAATTTGGTAATCCGTTTAGCCCGGCAATTCGCGGTTGCAGGTGGCGTTAGATATTTCCATCGCTCGGCTGTACATACTGCGGCTATTATACGCCTGGGCGAGTGTTTATAGGGGCAATTCCGGACTGCAAAAGTCAGTAGTGGTAGAGCCTCTGCGAAAAGACAAACGATGTAAAATTTGCGATTGCATTGAAATTGATATAAATATCTTCCTTCGTGTTTTAACCGCGCATGCAATCTCGCCGCGCGAAGAAATATATGCATAGAGTGAATCGATTTTCCCGAGAGCATGAGCGTCGCACCTCCATACCCACAAATATTCCGCATGTATGTAGTACGTTAAAATATTCGTAAAAAATTGACGGAACGATGCAGTAGATGGATACGTACCCTGATAGCTGGCAGAAGCAGCTATCGATAATGAGTGCTCATACAATACGCGTGGAAATTTTATAAACGTAGAAAATTGGAAGGCAAACGCGCGGGGTGTCTTAAGCAAACTAACCCTCGAGCTAACTAAACTTTCCTAATTTCGGGTACAACCAAACGACAGACAGCTGTCACTTCGAATTCGGTAAACAACCCCCTCTACGCTGTCCGTATATCTTTGATCCTCATGCGAATCAGTTTCGCCGATGGGACCCACCCCAGGCGCATGGGGTTCACGAACGGTCGTGTACATCGATGTAATTTTATTCAGCGTGCGATTCAACCACGAGCTAATTATTGACATTCGAAAAAAAAAATGTACTAATCTCTCTCAACTTATTTTATACGGTCTTCTATTGAACCATAGATAAACCAAATTATTATAAAATAGTATAGAATATCTGCACTGTAGAATATGTTATATATCTTGGAATGAAAAGGTATTATACTTTTATAAAATTGAACGTCCTTCGGTAATATTTTTTCGTCCGGTAATAATGGGTGCAGAAGAAAGGCAAAGCGCGGGTGGATTGGCGGGGACTCGTCGGAGCAAAGCTGGGAGCTAACAAGGACGGGCACGTCTCCGGAGAAAGTGAGTAACACGGAATCCTTGGAGTAATCTTTTAGACTTGACCGGATATTGCTCAGGTCTGCGACATATTTACACGCCGATATATACGTGCCACGCAAGCTCTGGGGCGAAAATCTCGTCCTCGAGTGCTGATGCGAGACACTCTAATTGTAAGGTAGGATTTTCGACCCAAACATAAAGTCGAAGTGGTACAGGTATAAGTTTCGAATTCATCACCTACTCTACAAACCAATCAACGCGAGAGATGAATTTTCATGGAAATCGATAAAAATTTTCGTCAGCAAATCTTTACCTTTCGCCATGCGAGAAAATCAAGAGAATCTCTCGAGTACGCGTTGCTTGGTGCCTGTCTAGGGCAGGTCGATTTATCTTCGCCGAAGGTCCATCACTCGTCCCCCCCCGTATTCTTGTTGCTTTTCCCATGTCCTTCAGCCCGCAGGACCTGTGAAATATACGCGATCTTTTCTTCGCGCGGCACTCGATCCGTACATTTTTTACAATGTCCCCAAACATTCCAACTGAACAAAATAAAAGTATAAGTATACGCCAAATGAGATGAAGGAAATGTAGCGAATAATATTGCAAAACCAAGTATAAGTATATGAGACGGAAATTGTTAGGTGCAGGGGTTGCGCGGATGATTTAAAAGATAGTTGAAAGTTGGCAAATAAAATTATCACCTACCGCGGCGCGGATCTCGCGGGGAAGTCGGAGCCCGAGCACCAGCAACCGGTGGGGCGCGTATAGTCCTGCAGTGAAATTGAATTTTTCAATCTTCTTCCTGCAGCGACAAACGAGCGACGCGGGGGCGTGTCCGATCGTTTTAATCGAGCGAAGCACTTGTCGCGGTTTCCAACGAGGTTGTTCCCCTTCATTCACTGCGACACACAACTCATGATCATTTCAACTCCCTATGGCCTACGTCCTAATTTCTTTTTCCACGCGAATGAAAACAAAATAATTACCTCACAATCAGCCATAAGAAACCTCGCTCTTGAGCAATCATAGAATGCATACAATGAACGTCAAATCTGCTGTAGGCATATACAATTATATCCATTTATCCTGGCAGCCGGTGTGGGCGAAAGCTGGGGCGGGGATACAAAGTCACCTTAGCGCTGCATAATTTGTTTGATTAAACCAGTGGAATCCGGCCAAGAATTTGGATACTTTGGCGTACTGTGGCGGTGGAGATGGGTACGGAACGCACTATTCCCCCGACAGATTAACGAATCAAGTTGAATGCTCTGAAATTCGATTTATGAATATGAGGATCATTAGCAATAGTTAAATCAAAAACAAAAACCAAATGAATATACCTATAATATGGCCTGTCGATATTAAAACGAGGCTCGGGCGTGTGTATAGCATTCCTACAAATATATATGACGTGCATCGAAACCTTTTGGGAGGATGAGATTTTTTTTTGTCCTTGGAAAAGAGAAATACATTCGGCCGATAAATAGTTCCGCCCACTTTTTAGCGTATAAATTACTTTTGTCGGCCACCCCTGCCGCGCGAGCTGCCCCACAATTTTTATATTCAAGTTGAGTTTCACGTGGCCGCGGCATTCGATCCTGCGATGCGTGCAAGGTATGTACACAGATATACGATACGTATGGTATACCTATAGGCACATACCTATACGTATAATACGGTTTCACAGGATGAGAACTTGTGGAAATCGCACCCCTGATGAATCCGGGCACTGGATCGATTTGAATACCCATCCCCGCCTAGGCTTTGCACTCGCTCGTGGTCGCTCGAGTCACCCGATTGACAGCATAATGTACCGATCCTTCGTATAGGTACACCCGGCTGCAGAACCTCGTTGAGAAGTTAACTGCAGGGGATCGATAGGGCGGCGAACATTCGCAACGCATGCATCATGATATACCAAAAATTTGAACGGTGTTTATGTAAAACAGAATGATGTAAACTCCCGTTCGATGTAGGTTACAGTTGATTCGTAGGGTTCACTCGAATACTCCACCGCGAATGTACCTGTCGGCGATAGTTTCACGAGACCCAATCGATTTTATAATTCATTTAATCCCGACAAAGCTGGAAAAAGAAATTGAAAGCGTCAAGACTAAAATCTTCAGCGATTGAGATTAGTTGGACGATAATAGAGCCCTTTAACTCTCAAATCTATCAGAAGATATCGGAACGGAAGAGCCGAGCAGACTCCAAGAATTCTAAATTCGCACGTGTCGAACATGAGGTATTTTACGGTACGATAGATGATAGACCGCAGTAGGTGTATCGTAGATACATACATGAGCAGCGAAAAGAATTACTTTTCAGCAACAGTGACAAATACATAATCGATGAGGGATATCGCGGCTCTGCAGCGATCGAAGACTGTCTAGTGATCGCTGCTGCATTGAAGAGCGAAGACGCTACCAACGAATGGAGCAATGTGAACCCCTGTTTATGATCATGACTGTTTCATGATACACCCAATAAACAGAGGGACAAAAGGGTTATAGGGTTGTCCTTATACTTACTTATGTTTGAATACTGCGTGGAGTCGTCGTGTCACTTGATCCCATCATAGGTGACGGCATCATGTCCGTTGGCTGAAAATTACTCACTGACAATGAATGTGACTGAATGTGACATGATTTATCCTGCATTTAGCCCTGCCCTCCCCGAATCATCAATATTTTTTCGCAAACTAATATTTCAAGAGCGCGCCACTCACAATATCGACTGGGGTGGTAGGTTATCATTGGGTTATCATCACCTGCGACGACAGGACGCATGTGGACGACACAACACGGGCACGTCGAGGACCACTGCAAAACTGAACCGCTACTATCCTTGCCGCGCAAGCGCCTACAGCTGTCTGCTACGGTAAGAAAACATAAATGGCACAAAACACAGTGCGTTGTCAAACACAGATAATGACAGAAAACGTCAGGCTACCTGTCAAAGACTTGGCTATTTATATGTAAACGTGTTTTGCGTTAGTGACATATCTATTGGTGCGTTCGACTGCGGCTTCAAATCACTCAATGATCGTATTAAGCGAAAATGCCGAACGGAATTCTCGGTAATGACGATGCTTAAATACTGATGGAAATATGGGCGTGGGTAAAAGCCAGTTCAGCGAGGAAGAACTCCAGGACTATCAGGTAGCGTTGTCTCATATTTTATAACTACTTCTCAGCGATCAGAGAGTGCATTTAACAATTCTGCCTTTGCAGTTGATCTAGGTACTTTACAAGTTTCTTAATTAATCTCTCAAACAATAACAAAGCCTTGTGTTTTGTTCGCAGGACCTGACTTACTTCACAAAGAAAGAAGTGTTATTGTGAGTACACAACTTCGTTTTCTTCTTCCTCTTATTTTTATCTCTGCCCTGGAATTTTTAACTCAATTTCTAAACATTGTCAATAAGTATTTATTTCTCGCTACACTAACATTTCCAATATTTTGTTCCAATCCCACAGTGCTCACCAAAAATTCAAGGCGCTTGCTCCGGAAAAAGTTGGGCACAATAGAAATGCCAAACTCCCTATGGCCAAAGTACTACAATATCCTGAATTGAGAGTTAATCCTTTTGGAGATCGGATTTGCAAGGTATTCAGTTCTAGTCAGGACGGCGATTGTACTTTTGAAGACTTTCTAGATATGATGTCGGTGTTCAGTGATGCTGCTCCAAAAGCAGTCAAGGCTGAGCATGCCTTTAGGATATTTGGTAAATCCAGAAATACACATTATCAATTAACTTCTACAAAATATGTCTCAACGATATGAATTTTGAATCAATTTTCATTAATTTGCAAGATTTTGATGGAGACGACATGCTGGGGGTTGGTGATCTGCGGCAAGTTGTAGACAGACTAACGGCACCTCAACGGCTCAATGAAACAGACACACAGCAACTTTTACAGTGCTTGCTTGACGAAGCCGACTTGGATGACGACGGAGCTTTGAGCTTTGCAGAGTTTGAGCACATCATAGAAAAGAGCAGTGATTTTGCAAAGTCATTTCGCATACGTTTATAATATATGTAGACGAACAACACTGAAAATCAGATGCCTGAAGGTCAACGCAAGACTGAGAAACACTGAATATCATTCGAGCATTCGTTGACACTAGAGGCCTAATACGCTACATCCGTGTTTCATTCGAATCATTAGCACCAAATCTCCCTAGGTTGGTTCAAATAATAATCTTTTGAACTAAATCTCCCCCTTTTCGCCATAAAGGTAGTGTTACTTTTTTCGACCTTATCTACACCAATATTTATTATTACTATTTCGTCCACAATCGCGTTCACTTTTTACATCATATTTTGTAAGAATGAAACTTAGTAACGTCACTTCGTCCATAGTTTACGTATTAAATGGCACAACGTAATTTAATAAATTAGGAACATCGGCCAGGTTATTTGTGATTTCATAAATTACGAATAATTGCTAGGCTCATAGAATTTCTTTTGCGATGCAATTTATTGATCTTAGATAGTTTTGTAATACATTCATCTGCATGCCTATTCGATTAATTATACTGCCTAATCTCATTCTCATCCTATCAAGTATTGAACAGAGCCAAATTTTTTTATGGATCTCAATTTGTATTCTAGGATTTGAAAATTGTTCTCTTACATTCATTCGTACCCTTTTGTGATGATACGTATGTGATCTAGAGTTGGTGTTATTTAACAGCAGAAGACTTCAATTCAAGCTGCCAAATACATGGTTCAAGAGAACGCAGAATTTCAGATAACATTTTAAAACCATGAATTATAACTCTCATTTTTTACACTTATTATTTATTATCTAACAAATTATGATCGCCTTGGAACCATGTAAAACACTTTTGACCGGATTGTACCTATGATAAGTCAAATGAATACACACATACATACTGGATGGGTGTTTATTTATTTTATTTCATAGTTCCTCCATATCAAAATTATATTAAAATATAAAAAAAGGGCGTGAGCAGATTATTGGAAAAATTTATTTATTCCTATGACTGAAGGTATCCCCTGAAAGATAAAAGGTACATGTAGTTATCAGGATATTCTGCAAAACCCACTCGACTAAGAAATACACTTACGGTAACTTCATACGCATGAAAATCCAACAGGTGAAGAAAGATACGATAATGCAAATGAATCCCATGCTTATCAGCAGGATCCTATTCAGTTTAGGGGTTGAAGGACTGTGCGTTTGGTCCAAAACAATGAATCCCAAGCCACCCAAAGTGAAGAGAAAGCTTGAGGCCAGCCCTTCCATAATGTACTGACCGTTTACTCGATAAGGCATAAATGCCACCTATCATATCAACAAGTCTTATGTTAGCCCAATTGTCCATGTTAATTGGAGACAACATGATTTGCTAAATGGTAACATTACTCACGGGTCGTGAGTGGCCATGCTCATCTGTAGTTGAGCCAACACCTGGAGGTTCCACGATCACGTCATATATGATCCCTAGAAGATTGATCGCTGGTTAGCTCACATTGAAAATGATTGAGAATACAAAACTGTTTTAGTAATCATCTGGCTTGAATTCTGTATGATATGTAACACAAACCTCCGGTAACAAGGAAGTATGAGAAGAGTATTAATGCAAACATAACCATAGCGCTGGGTTTTACGAACCAGGATGGTTTTTTTATCCTTAAGTTAGGAACTTGAAGGACGATGAAGGGAACACGATATAAATTCTCCATTCTTAACTCTTATCTGGAAGCGTGTGCTACGGGTATTAACTGATACAAAAGCTATTGTCAAAAAATCTGACGTGCCGGTAATAGGCAGTATTTGGGTAGTATGACCACGAATACAACCACCCACGACGACACCAATACATTGCGGCTCGATCGCCTGCACACGTATCAAAGCAAGATGGCCGACGACCAGGAAGAAGTTTGCCGTGAAGTTGATCGAGAAGCGCATAAACTGTGCGCAACGTGTCCATACATTCTTTGGTGATTTTCAACTATTTTCTGTGAAAATTTGTGGGAAGTTTACAAAAGATGTGTGATTTTGAGTGTCAACGTGCCGCTATCAAGAGGGATTTTCAAAATTGGGATAGTCGGAGAATTAGTTTTGTGTCGTAAAGGCCGGATCGTGAACGTATTCGTTTCCTTTGATTTCATCTTATTGCGCTACCGGAAGTTTTTTAGTACACGTCAGGTTTCCGAAAATGGATGTTCGTTGGCCGTGATTTTGAAACGCGTCCGACGCCAATTGAATGTTTTCATCTGAATGAAACGATTGTGGTGTCATGACAATTAATCTAAAATGAAGTTGTGTCTTTCCTGTGTGTATTGGACTCTGCTTCTCATCTCCGTAATATCAAGGTAACTGTTTTTAATCATGTTTTTTACTCTTGTTGACGTTTCGCACGTATACGCAAGGTCATTTCAATATAATATTTATCCCAATATAGGTCTTTGATCTTTGTCTGTCTCAAATTTGCGTTTGACCAACGTTCAGTTTTTGCACTTACGAAATTTCATTCATTTCCACGACACGTTGACTCGTCACATGATCATTATCTCGTTCAAAAACAGCATTGGGCAATCGGTCGTCCTCACACCAGGCGTCGAGTCATAACCTCGATTTTATGAATATCGAATTTCTGAACCCTCTGATATGATACCAAACTAATTATTTTTTCTAGTAATTCATCAGCTTGGTAATTCCCTATTTTTGTTTTTTTTTCAGTGGGCTGTTGTTCTTAATAGTTGCTTCCGAAGGACTGAAGGTATCTGAGGATGCCAGTAGTAGTCGTAAAAAAGCTCACTTCGAAATTTCAGCCAACATCACCATCGACAATAGCAGCGAAGGATTGCCAGATTCAACAATCAGATTTCAGAATCAAATCGAACCTCCAGATTTGATCGAAAAGAACATAGGCCCTGCCCAAAATGAAGAGGTACAGTAGTATTTTCTACTGTCGCCTAGAATCAAATAGTATTTGTAGCTTTTTCTATACCTGGAAAACAATCATATAAGACTCTGAAACCAGACAGTTACCACAGTTCTAAGAATACACCGGAATTCATTTAAATCCTATTTGGCTGACTGCTTAATGAGTTTACCAGAATCCTCAGTTACCGAGTGTCTGAACCAAAATTGCTAACTAATCATGACGTAATCACAATATTACAGCCTTAATAGGGATTAAAAAATGGCTCTTCTATGTGGAAAAGACATCAATTCCACAATTGTTACAAAACTAAGTACAGATAGAGGACAAAACTCTGCTTCATTCACCCGGTGATAAGTGATCCAAACTGCTAGAAGATTGAACGTGAAAACTTATTTATCTGAGGAGATTAAACAAAATACGTTCTACTTAGTCATATATTATTTGAATCTACTTCAAAGTCCATTAACATATAATGTAATTGGGACTAACAAACCTTTATCCTCTGTTATAAAATAGAATTATTTTTGCAAATTCCACGAATTTTGGTACCAAAATCTCTTAAGATTATTTGGCAACATCTTTTCAGGAATATTGGTCTCATGGTAGAATAATCAATGTTTGAACTACTGTTTTTTTTTTACAGGAAAAAACTATTTCCACAGAGACAATTACTTCTGAAAAAATATTGGAAGAGGAAACAGAGGGGGACCTTCCTGGCCTGGAATTGTTGGGTGAGGGACTGACGCAGCAGCCAAATCTCTCACAAGGGTGAGTTTAGTAAAATATCTGAATCTAAGATAGATGAAGCTGAAAAGTTAGGATTACGGCAGTGATTTCTATTTAAGGATTCTCTAAAAACTGGATACCCTTAGAGGTTTCGAGTCAGTGAATGTTTCACCTACAAGGATGAGGTATCGCATGTATGGTATCCTAGTTACATGATATTATCATTCCTTATGTGAACGAAAAAATGAAGGCCTAGCTCGGCCGTTCATGTCTCGAGATTCAACCGTTTTACAAATAAATACATACTCATTATAGGTACGTGCAATATGTGGTTGTGTGCGTTACCTCCGTGAAATCTAATACTACATTTTTTTTCTATATCTCCCCAGTTATAGAATAGCCTTGCTTCGGCCTCGCTTCTTCTCGGGAAAAACGCTTAGTATATCACTTTCCAGAAAGGCAAAAGATGACATATGATTTCCGATTACGATGAAATGTCCTGGTAGTACGCGGATGAATTTACAATATAAGCACAGGGAAAAGGCAGGTAGTTTATTTTGACGTTCCATCGAGGATGCGGTGACCGTTGACCACACTTTTCTGACTACGTTCCCTCTATCCTCTTATCAGCTATACGACACACTATCTACGCGTCAATGATCCCTACACGCGCCTGTACGTCGATAGCACCAAACCGTTAAACTGACGAAGGCTAGTAACACATGCTACTCTTATCAATTATTATTATTGATATCTTCGCGCGATGACACCAGAGATGCGCTTGTGGATTCTGCATTATTACCCGTTGCATAATCAAAAGTTCGACCGTGATCGTAGGTGTGTGTAGGGCTTCGCTGTGGAATTTGTTTTCACGTAACCCTTGCTACTTAGCGAGACTTATTCGATCCGGATGTGAATATGATACGCTACAGGATCATAAAAAATTGAAAAATAAAAAAATAAGTTATAATCGTCCGATGAACGTAATTCTAGACATTATATCAATTACTGCCCTCCGTCTCTCATTTCGCTTAAATACAAATATGAAATCATTGATACGGCGATTGTCAGGGGAAAGGAAATGAATGACAGAGTAGTTCGTACCAGCATGCCGACCTCCGTTTCGTTCGCGATAGCCTTGTCTTATCTCCCAGTGCCGATTCGACGTTTCTCTCTTCCGCTCTTTCGCAATTCATGTATAGCTGCGGTGTACACACGAATGTCGCTTCCGAAGTTTCGAGACTCTGCGTGTAAATGGACATCCGCTCGTCAGCGTTACACATAAAGCTCATTTCCTTCTAGCACATAATTACAAAGACAATTTCTGTCGCGTTTAATCACCGCGTGTATGTACCTGCCCCGCGGGTGGCGACGCGTGCGCGACGAAAGAGGGCGGGTGGCTGTAGTCGGTGGGAGGCAACGATCCCAGAATCGAAACCGATAGTTGCAGCCCGTCGACGCTGGACGACCGTGACGGGGCATCGATAACGCGTCGCGACGCCCTGCAGGGCGATTCTGACAGCCTATAGACCTGCAGTATATATTTTTTTATTTCGTTACGTTCCCTTGTTTTACAACTTCAAAATCGTTTCGCTTCTCATCGGAGCTACGCTGTTATTTAGTTTTAAAAAAAAAATAATAATAAGGCACCACAACCACCCTTCGTGTGAAACATCGTGTACAGTTATAATGTGCTCTCATATAGATCGTATGAATGTAATATACTTTGTCGTATAGTCTTTTATATCCATATTTCTAGCAAACTAGTGACAAACAAAAATATCCGATAAACTTTACGCTGCAGAAATGTGTTTTCCGTTCGTTGGTTCACCACAGTTCACTGTGCAAAAACCATACATATTTTAGTCGAAAATATATTTTTTCAAGGCAAAAACAACCAACAATTCCTGTGTCACTATTATGTTAAGAATAGATCGATAGGTAGAATTTACCTTCTTCTTGTCCCCTTGTATAATTTACTTGTAGAAATATGCGCTAACGATCACGGTCGAGAATTACTCTGGATTATTATTATACTTATACTTCGTAAAACGTGAGTGACAGACGATGTAAACAAAGTGATTAAACGAGTGAACCCGGCACGTGCTCCAAGTCATTTATCGCTAGATATTATCGGTTATCGATGACTCAAAGCTTTTAGTGCTACAGTTGCAGTTCTGAACTAGTAAGGGTAGATATCTAGTCGCCTGACCGTGCGTCTGACGAGGTTTCGTCGCACCACGTGTTTGATTTTACTTGTATTTTCTTATCAGTGTTCGCAAATAATGTTAAACAAATGACATAGATTCGTAAAAAAGTGTTGATTGTGTCGAATAATAACAGAAGAACAAAAAGAAAAAAAAATTCGATGAAGATAAAAAAATAGAATACTTTGATAAACAATTCTAACTGACCTTGTGTAAATTTAACAATAACCTCGTGTATGAGAATGAATATATTTGTTTCAACTGTCTCTATATGGTAAAGAAAACGATCAACCTATTTTCCCCAGGTGTCTGTATATTCGAGTCAAATTACTCAGCTGGTTTCCCACGTCGTTGCACTTCCACTGCACTTAAACTGCATGTGCGTTTGCCAAATGATGCAAAGGTTTCGATATTATCTATAATACAGCTCATGATGGGTACAACCAAGTCGTATCTACAAAGTAGCGTATACATTTAACGAGACAATTGACTACCTAAGTCTTATGAATTAAAATACTCACACATAATTAGGTAGTACCTGTAGTATACAAATACGTGACACGTAACGCATGCCATCGACTAGGCGCCGGGCGTCGCACTTGTTCTAATATTAGCTTCGGCAAGTGCCACACACGACACGATCATGTCAACCGCGTTGAACCGTGTCGCTGACATCCATTTTATCTTACTTAATTCACTCGATTTAACAATAACGTAAACGTAAAAACGTGTGTGCCATCAACGATCCAATATCAACGTATCATTTATTTTCGTACCCGCATACAACTGATAATGTATATTAATCGGCAGGTGGTAAAACATTATTGGTATACAGTATTAGTATATTATTATTAATATTATTATAATTCGACGTATATCAAATATCGATGAAATATACGGAAAGGAAAGGAGAAGTATAAATAATAATATACGCGAAATAATATACGAGTAGTCATAAAAAATGACAAGCGAGTGTAAACGAGAGCATATGCGACAAGGAACTTTGAAATAATTCGCGTTCGTTTTTTTTTTCTCTTCTTGTTACCTGCGGTTAAAATAATATCAATAATTCCCTCGCATAGCTATACCTATATATGCAGGTGCAGTCTATTTATGATTGCGGTAAGTTTGAAATTGCGTAATAATTCCGCGGTCAACCTGTTCGGTTGTGTACATTTATTTAGGTACGGCGTGTATTTAGTTTCACGCACGCATCTTCGATAAATATGCACTTTATGGTTTCGCATCGTCAGCTCTTCTCCTTCCTCCTCCTCCCGTCCTCTCCTTGGAACGAAGATATATGGGCCAGGTCATACGACGTATTTGTTCGTAACGATAGCGTCAATGAGGAATACGAGCGCTGCCAGAAGCGCAAATACTCCACTTGCTGCCATCTGATTAGAGTATTGCTTGTAGTATTGGGATATCATGTTCCCGTAAAGTTTACTCCAGTCGTGAATTAGAACGATTCCCGAAGCGCAGCAAAGAATCGCAGCGGTTACGGAGAATATTATCGACTGTTGAAGGAAAATTAATAAATGCAATAAAGAAGTAGAGAAAATTTATACATCTAAAATTACACCTACATCCTTTTCATCGAGGTGCGATCACTTACCATTTTTTTTGGTTGACGTTCACCGATCAAGTAGCAGAGTATTATGATCGCGTTTATCAAAATATAACCACATATCGATACGTAAACAACAGCGGCGTGGTTAGGGTCAGGCTGCATTCGACCGTTGAATGGATCGACGATCAATCCTACGGTCACTACGCAGAGTATCTGCAGATTAGATGTGCGAATTATTCATCAGATTTTTCAGAAACATTTCTAACTGGGTTTCTCCTATATGTAGATTACGGTTGTATTATCGTTGTACTATCATTGGGATACTTACGAGTTCGATAACTTTGCAAAAGAACGGAGCCTCGTTGACGATGTTTTTCAAACGTGAGGTAACGTTGCTCGCGGTACTTCTGTCCCCCATTATTTGTTGTTATCTTTTATTTAGGAGTTGAAAGAAAAATTCTATACCTTAAGCGGCTACTTTTGTTACGCCGACTTATTCCAGGTTCCAACACCGCGGCCTCTAAACTCACCACTGAATTTTACTGTATGCATCTTTTGTCGCTCCCCCGTAAATCCCCACCGTTTTTATGGAGTAATAGAGTCACTTGATTCGTATAATTGTTGAGATATTTCTGTGTCTGTTCTCAGCACGCCTACCCTCATCGTAATATTTTAAGAGTTAGTAGGTACTGCATTCGTAATTCGCATTCCGTGTATGAAGAGATATAACGAATGAAAATTTAGAACCTTTCGCAACACCTACGTTAATCAGTGCGATATGTTATTCGAGGAAAGTAATCTACATCTTTTAAAACCTCTGGCTTATTATGTCTAAATGAAATTGTAATCTTATATAGGCTCATTTTTTAGTCGTATAGTAATCAAACGTGGAATTTTCTCGACGTTACAACAGTTATTGACAAATTGTAGACTGTGAAACCAGCGGTATAAAGGCGATATAGATAAAACCTGCAGCTGCCATGCTTCATTAAATCATGTATATTAATCTTTATGACGGTCTTTAATTTACCATCTAATTTATAAGCGGCGAAAATAATAAAAGACCAATTGACAATTGTAAGAACATTTGTACAGAGTGAATATTTGTGTCGTTACGTATTTTTTAATATATACGTGCATGCCTACTCGGCGCTTTACTCTTGATTAAAATTTGTGTCACCGCTTACCGGGTTATTGATTATCTAGATCGAGTTCGGTGGAGGCATATGAAAACTTGAAACTTGAAACTTGTGAAAACCAACCAACGTGTAACACGTAATTTTTCATACACCGCCTTTTCCACGTTATGTACATATTTAGATGACGAGGATTAAATTTTTGAAAGTTATACCAGTCGTGGAATAAAAACGCGATGCGTATTCTCGCAGTCACGTAACAGTGCAGTATTCGGATAACCCGCGCGGTGGATGTAATAAATTGATGAAATAATCGGGTCATACTCAACTCTGAACACTAAAATAAACAAGCTAATAATAATGGTTAAAGTATCGAGTAATTCGTGCTTTATGAAGTGGGCCGATGATAGTCCCGGTCAATTACTTCACGCGGCAGGTCTTTACCTCGGGGTCGTGGCCCTCCTGTGGTGTTTTCCTGGAAGGCTAAATCATCGGTGAGAATTTAATCAAATCGATCGCCGTACGAATCAACTCTCTAGTTTTTTCGGTGTACTTTTTGAAGTAATATGTACTTCGTTTTTTTCTGTAACTGATTGTTTTTTTTTTTCCTTTTTTTTTTCTTTCTTATCGTCATCTAGAGTACCGGAGACCGATCAAGCGGTGGTCCTGACGCTTGTTGACGCTGCAGCAGCGGAGTTGCACAATTTGGCCGAACCAAGAATATCACTTGATAATAAGCAGGGAAGCAAATCGGTCGTTAGCAACCTGACCTTGACCCTGAGTAGCTCAACGCGATTAGTAGATCCAACGCAGATGCCATCGCCGTCAAGACTTCCGGTCCTAGCACACCTGGAACCAGATGACGATATCGGAATTTCTAATAACCAGACAACCGAGGATAAACAACAAGAACGAGACACCCTTGACGATACAATTATCCCTGAGGATAACGATATCGGAGTAGTTATCGTTCGAGCTGACCAAAGTGGCGGGAATATAGATGCCCCGAGTAATATGATTCTCGGAGAAGACGCCGTTGTCTCTGGGGAACTTATACCGAATACAGAAGGGGTTGAAGCATCCTCTACAGGGTTACCTGAAAACGAGGCCAGAGTTAGACTCGCGGGGGGAACAGCTGAGGACCCCGGTGTCATACTTGATGTTCTTGTCACCGCTGCGGGAACTGATCCTCATGAAGATATACCCTCGTTCAGTGAATGGGCGCAAAAGAGGCTAGAAGAAGCTGAAAAAAAGAAAAGTAAGAACAGATTACAAACTTTTTACACTTGCCGTGACAAATACTCTTGACGAATTTTCTAAATTTTTTTTTTAAGTTCAGGGGGCTAACTTCATAGGCGTTCACGCATCGACTCTTTTTTCCAGCACATCCTAATGCGTCCGCACACAATCCTGGCGGACCCGGTGGGCGAGGAATGGGGAGTACCAAAGTTAGATCGAAGAATTATGCCTCTCCGGATTGCGGGTCGAAAATTGTGGCGGCTAATCCTGAGGCTGGAAGTGCCAGCAGTGTTTTAAGTTCGTCGAGAGACGAGTATATGCTCAACACCTGCACCTCTAGAGTTTGGTTCGTCGTTGAGCTCTGCGAGGCCATTCAGGCAGAGAAAATTGAACTGGCTAACTTTGAACTCTTCAGCTCATCGCCTAAAGACTTCTCTGTATATGTCGGCGACCGTTTTCCATCCAGAGACTGGAGTGTCGTTGGTCACTTCACTGCCAAAGACGAACGCGACATTCAGAGCTTCGCTCTCCACCCGCGACTTTTTGGAAAGTTCGTTAAAGTTGAGCTACACTCTCACTATGGATCTGAACACTTTTGCCCGGTCTCCCTCTTCCGAGTTTTTGGTACTAGCGAGTTCGAAGTACTGGAGACTGAGAACCAGATCCAAGAGTCGCTTGAAAACGACGACGAGGACGAGGATGAGGGGGAAGAGCTGCTGTACATGGACACCGGGGATCCTCCTCCAAACTTGTTTGGCAGTGCACGAGATGCCGTCCTTAGCATAGTGAAAAAAGCTGCCGAAGTCCTCGTCAAGTCTGGCGACAGGGGCAACAACATCACACAGATTAGGGCCAACAATGAAAACACTACGTTACAGAACCCCCTAATGGCGGCGTGTGTAACTCCGCGGTATACGGTACTGTGCGGTGATTGTACCGAAACTATGTTCGCGGATGTCTTTCAATTGATTAGCTGCAACGACCGTTACCTGAACTCTTTGCTAAAGGTTAATTTCATTAACGAAACGCTATCCCGTACCAGCATGTGTCCCTCACTCGGCGTTCTCACCAAGGCCACGCAAGAGTACGGAGATGCAGAATTCACCCCAAATGTCCTTGGAGCTAGATTTTTAACTGCAACATTTCCACCACAGTATATAATTGCTCTGTGCAATGTTAGAGCTGCCAAAGAAAGCAGGGTTATCGTGAACCCCAGCTACTACGTTACGGGAAATAATTCTGAGGAAGTCGCGAGCCTGGAAGATGCTTTGATAACACCTCCGCAAGGAGTTCCCACAGGTCACGAAGCCTCTGTTTCCTCTATTAATCCCCAGGCTACGTATTGCTCTTCCGACAGTAATTCCCAAATTTGCAAAGAAACCGCTGCATCGATGCAAAAACCTGGCATCGAATACTCTACCTTAACACCAAACGATGTTGTGCCTTCTGCTGAAAGCTTGGCATCGGTCATCAAACCGCCAAAGACGCTCACTGAGAACGATGGATCTAGAAGCGAACTACCCTCTGCCCCCCTGCTTGAACCAAGCTGTAGATTCACCGAGGAATCTACCTTTTTTGAAACTTCCACTGCTGCTATTCCATCGCCAAATCACGATGCTACTGTTATCGACAAGGTGAGACATATTCTAACTCTAGGATGGTTCTAATACCGCAGGTATCTGTGGGGAGATGATTGTTCATGTGGGAGAGTCAGAGAGATCGATAACAAGTTTCTACTGCGTTTAGGTAGCGGATAACCTTGGGGTCAAAGGAACTGCTTCCGAGACTGTCACTTATACTGTAACAGTTCCTCCACCAATGGACAGTAATCTAGATATCGGCGAACCAACTGGAGATTTGGACTATGCTGGAACAATGATGCCAGTAGATGAAGCAGAAGTAGAAGGCGAAAAAGATCAGGAGGGGAAAATATTGCCACATGACCAGCTCAGCCTCGACACCCTGTTATCAGATCTCAAAGATCTCGATGTGGACACTGTTACTCTGCAAAACAACCCAGCTGCCTCTAGTGCGACTCTTTCGCAACCGGCGCCGTCACCGCAGCAAAAAGAATCAGTCTTCTTGAGGCTTTCTAACAGGATAAAGGTACGCTCACATTTATCTTTTTTCCTTCAACATTGCCACTGTAATCCGTTCTTGGGTATTTCGCGCTGATGCATTTGGCTCTAAATGTTGTATTTTCATTTTTTCCTTAACCTTTTTTCAGACTTTGGAGAGGAACATGTCTCTAAGTGGTCAGTATCTTGAGGAGTTGAGTAAAAGATACAAAAAGCAAGTCGAGGAAATGCAGCGGTCGTTAGAGCGGGCGATCACTGCGATGAACGAAGAATCGCGTCGAGGCGAAGAAAGAGAGAGCAAAAGACTTGAAGAGATTGTAGATTTAAAGGAGCAGGTATTGACCTTATCAAATTCACTGCACATGCTTTTTAACGAGCGTGATAGCTGGGGGAGCAAATTCTCACTCATTGGCCAACACTTAATCCTAGTCTGTGTCGAGATAGTGATTGTTCTGATGGTTGTATCCTACTGTCGGCGCAACGTCGATCGAGAGGAAGATGTTGAAGAATCTACCGTAGAGACTCGGGTTAGCCGGCGAAAAAGTGTCGGAAGTTCAAACGGCTGCGTAGCGACGAAAAAATCGAAAATACGCCGACCCAGTGAAATTGCCTCCCACATATCCGGAACGTACAGAGAACTTTTGATCGATGAGTCCGCCACAACGAATGATGTGGTTAGGAAGGAGAGAAAGAGGAAAAGAAAATCTGATTCCATTGCCAAAATACCCGGCATAACCATTTCCAAATTTCCAACCATCAGGCCCCTGCGAAGAGAAAGCCTCAATGTTGTGCGCAGTGAAACAAATTTTCCTTCGAGACGCGCCTCATCGTCGGATGCTCCCTCAAAATATTCTGACAAAGATTTGGGGGCTCCCGATGTACGTTATCGGCCAGATTCAGCGCCGGAGACTTCATCCGGATGGTTCAGCGATCAAAAACAATCCGATCAAACTATTATTTCAGCAAATAAAACTTCCCCTATGCCTTCGTATGTCCCAACCGACTCCGTAGGAATTTCTCATCCGAGACGTGGGATCGAAGATATTACCGAGTCGATATCATCTTCCAAGATTGTGGCAGGAGTAAAAACCAGAGAAGCGATCGATCGATCGATATCACCGCCCAAGGGTAGTTCTGAGTGGCTTTTAAAGAATTCAATCCTCCCGTCACATGCTTCCATGAAAACTGCATTGGGTTCTCGAGCCAAGAGATCCTCGTTGAATAGCAATGTGTCAGGGGTACCTTTGCCAGTCCTACAGTCAGATAATTGGGGGTGGAACTCCGAGCATTTGGCAAACACGTCTAGTCAAGAGGATGAAGAGTCACCCACGGTATCAATGATCATACCGACTGGATCTCCAGAGCAGCTCAATGGAATATCCCACACCAATGGGAGACGCAAGGAAAGCGTTGACGCTAGAAGTCGAAGCGCTACACCCACTTCAGGTTCTGGGAAAGAAAAAAAAACTTACGGCCTCAAAAAAATGGTTAAGAAACTTTTTTGATTGAACTGAATCGCATCATAAGACGTGTCTTGGCAACACACTCAGTTATGATGCATTATCGAAGCCTAAGAACTCAAATGCTGTCGCGAATTGTGAGAATATGTTATGAAAATCGGTGGCCTGCCAACGATAATTAATCAAAAGAAATTCACGCTGTGTAAGTCGTTTCATAGGTCGTCTAGTTAGGTAGGTTGTACAATTCATTATTAACACTGTGCTCGAGCTATGAGATTCTAATGCTTGTTCACGAGATACTCGTAAGCATTAAAACAAATTGCAAATCCTCGTCTTTATTTCAAGTCTGCCATGATAGAAAGTTTTGCTCGGTAAGCAGTTCCTCTTCGTCTAATCCTCTTTGCAGTTATTGAACATTACAAACACGCTGTTATTTTCCAAAATTGGTAACCTCAAATAATGAAGTATTGCGTGCTGTGATATGGTAGGCCATTTGGAAAATAGGCTCAATAATGAGGAATAAGCATGGGGAAGAAGATGAAAATTGTTAGAAATTCAGAAAAAGTGGTGATCGGCAACTTAACTTTAATTTTGATCGGACAAGTCCTGTTACTTAATCATTGCATTTAAAGATCACCACGTGATATAATGCCTAGATACAAATTATCTCCGACCATGACTAGCGTTTATGGAGTACGTAACGTCACACGTCTTCATTAGTTTTACGAAATGGTTGCTCGTTTTATTTATGATGAATGATAAAATATACGGTAGAATTGTGCGATGTATGTTAGCATAGTATAACCGCGAATTTGGTTGCCTTTTGTCATGGGTGTTTGGAAACCTAAAAATCTGCTAATTGAAAATAAAAACTTTGGGTTTTAGTCAGTGACGCTCGTCAGAATACGGCTTTCATCTGCCGTTCAGCTTTGACAATGATTATCGATAAGGCTCTCAATTTGTTAAAATACAGTTAAACTTTGACATCGCAGCGGTGCATTGACAATATCGATGATATGATGTAACGTAGAATTTATCTCTATCTTTCTCGTTACACACTTGAACGATAACTTTATAAGATGACGTAGTCATGGATGTAAATAGTGACCGACTAGTCCCAGGATGAATAATTGTCATTCTAATTGTAAGATAAGAATAATGATTATGAGAATAGTAACAAAATAATAGCAGCCGTAGTTATGATGTAATAATGACTATCAATGCGGATGTAAATTGTGTAAATATAGTGTGCCTATTTAGATGTCGCGCCGTTCTGATACACTTATTTAATATTGTCTTGTACTATTTATATTATGTTATATCGTTATATCGTTATATCATGTTACGTTACACTTTAACCTTCACATTTATATTTACAGGTATTTATTATGCCGAATTTGAGCAACGGATTGCAGTGGCAATTAATTGAAGTTGTCTGACTATACCAATAATCCGTACATACATATAGATTAAAAAAAATGTGAAAGCTAGCAAGTGTACTATATTTAGTTGCTCACTGACATTATCAGTGAGGTTGCTCTGATATATTTTACAATCAACTGTTGTAATTTGTGTCTGGAAAACATATGAAATATGTTATTAAGTATGTACGCCTGTGTGTGAGAGTAAAAATAAAGTTGCCAAACAGATAAATGTCCACAGATCACAGTTCAGAGGAAAACTGTTTGCGTTTATACAGCAGTTGATCGATATTATAAATTGATGAAGGAACACCTTATGTCTATAATATTAACAACTTTGTCATTTGTCATACACAATTTTTATTTTCAAGTACAATGTTTTTTTTTTTTTTTTTCTTTTTCTTTTCTTTTAATTGGAAGGGTAGAAACGACCATTAATTGACATTATTGATATCAAACTAATTATCAATTCTGTAGCGATTGTGGCAATCCCACATCTAAAGCAACCTTTTCGTTTTCGTTTTCAACGTCTTCCTCGTCACTCTCCTTTTCTCAACTTGAATACAAATGATACTTATAATTCTATCGACGTTGGCTACGTGCAAAGCCGATTTGTTCATTTTAAAACATGACACACCTTCAAAAAATGATGATAATAATGCTAACCGATAGCCTTACAACAGATCGATGGGTCATGAGCTTAACTAAATTTAAACTCGAGATCAACAGACAATTTTCGATATGGTATTAAATGATGAAGATATTTTTTCAAGACCAACATGCGTGACCTAATGTTATACGGTTACAATACAAAACATATCCTAAGTAAGCCCTGGACGCGTTGACTAAAAGGATGCATAGTCATCCATATAGCTGGGTGTATCCACATGAACACTTTTCACGTACAGAGTTAAACTTATACGTGATACAGGCAGTTTTAATCTCCCAGATGACGCCAGGTTGAATTAGATTAGAACCGAAGAAGGCCAATATTTTGCCTCAACGGCATTATAGTAAACTTACATCTTTGGCACAATAAATATATTACCATGCGATTGTCGCATAAGCCGTTATTAACATAACACTATCAGTCATCGTAATCAATCGATTCGTCTAATTAGTCTTTTTTTGAATACTCGTTAGAATTAAAAAACTCAATATATTTCTACAGAAAAAAGGGGTTATATAATGGCAAATGTGAACAAGTCGTCAAAAGTGCTTGTGCCGCTTCTGCTAAGGTCGAAAGCGTCTGTCGTTTCAAAGTTTGAGGGAAAAGTTGTACGAGTATTCAAGTTAGGCATGAACTAAATAATTGATCACATCAAACATCAGGCACAGCATATATCATTCCGAGTAGATTTCGCCTACAATTTGACCAAGTGATTACATGTAACATCGGCTTAGCGGAGCACAATTTTTGAGATCCTATGTTACGTATATCGCAATATTCCTAGTCATACTTATACACGACCCTTGAACTAATTATAAGTACGAGTAAACGCCGGATTTTCATTAGAAAATTTGATTCAGTTAGCGATGTAATAAGTATTTAAATATTATTGAATTTCCGAGAATTAAAATCAATATCATTCGATCTATATCAAAACATTTGCATTTCAATAATCAAAGCGAGTTGAATAAGTTCCTCGTGAACTCGTGGAAAAAACTTGTGACATATTTCCCAGTTTCGACTATCTATAAAGCATATACAGTGCTAAATTGTGAGCCTTCGTATAATCTTTTGCTAAGCGGTCAAATCGGTAGCTATAATGGGCAGCGTTGCGGAAGCCGTGATGTGCAATGGCGATCTCATTCGGTGGAATCGAAGCAATTCCGCAACCGTCACTGCCACTCTAACGACCCCACGACCACCTTCTAGTACATCGCTAGCACAGCACACCAGGTTCTGAAAAACGTGATATGAGAAAAATTATTCATCAGCACGGAAAATTGAGATCAATCGTATCTGATCTCAGAATTAGAACACATGTAAATGATTTCACCACTGAGAGCTGGTCAAAGTCAGTACAAAATGAATATTTTATTAGCAAATAATATTATTACAAGGGTGTAATCGCATCGCATTCATACAATATGAGATATGTATTAGTACAGTGATGTGATAAAAGTACCATATATAAAACAGAGTTCGGTACTCTGCACTTCGATCGACTGTCGACCAAACAAATTTCACAGAAGCAGCGGATGATACCATTCTTATTATACGTGTGATCATAGTCCGCATGGGACTTCGGAAGAAATTATATCGGACCATTGATCGCGCACATTTATTTCCATATATTCACTGAATAAATCACGATTCAAAGTAGATCCTGCAGCTGCAAGGTTGGTGTTAAATTGAATTTTGATCAGTTCCAATGATGAGATATTATCGATATTCACGATAGAGAAAATAGTAAGATTTCAATCTCAAGCTGCAGCGTTACAGTAAATATAATTGATGCGGACAGATAGTTTGAGTATCTGTGTTATCTGTGGTCAACCGAATACAGCTGTATGTAGGTAGGAGAATGAAAGGGTACATAGACATATGTATACATCTACCATCCCTTGACGAATCCTTCCAATAAATAAAGAATTTTAAATAAATTAGCAATAAATGCAACGCTCGAAGGCAATAACGCTTATTCAAGCTTCTAACAAAATCCAAGCACCAATTATACATAGTATAAATAATCGTATAGACATGACAGATGTTGGAAACAAAGCAATAAACATGATTTTACCTCGAACAATCAAGTCATTAAACAATAAATAATATTCCCCTCTGATAAGAACAATTGTTGAAACCACAAGGTAACGCTACCTTTCAAATCCAGTCTTGTGGTGCATCAATGAGGACCCAATTTTAGTAATACTGATCCCACAATTGGAATAATGCATGACATATTGATATGCATGCGCATATATAGGCATGGATAAATATTTACAGTACAAGCACACCCGCAAACCCCGTCAACGTACAAGCTGCTTATAATCAAATCGCGGATATAATTTTAGAGCTATTTTAAAAAACAACAAAAAAAGTTACTTCACTCGCACTCTAATTGACAACTTGTGCGTTGATTTGAGTTCGACGAAGCTAACAATAAGTATCATTCTATAAAAATAGGAGGCCAGCATAAAATTGCTTTTTTTAGACATAAAAAATAAAATTCTTAGATAGGTAATATTATAGAATGTCCAATGATTTCCAACGACGTAATAAAAGCAGTCATGTAAACTGGACATTGTGACTAGATGGAACATTTTTTCGAGACTAGAAACTCTAATGTTCAATGACAACATCGCGCTTGATTTCCACAGGTTAATAATACGAGTTGACATTATTGCACCAAATGTTTCATTATTTTCAAAGTGATAGATTAACATTGAAAATATAACTAGCCTCAGCATTCCCTCCCTGAATTAGTTGTGGTATTTTAAGAACTACCAAATGTGGTTCACTTATTTGTACAAATACTTTTTGGCTTAGGATATATATGCACCTAAAGATACGTGTACAAAATTACGAGTTTCATGAAAAAATTCTAATATTACTTGCAAGATGCATTTATAAAAATGTATGTAAATCGAAAACTATCATCCAATAGGATTGCAATACGATGCAATTTATTCTACGGAAGTAACTGATTCCACGTACCAACTTTTATCCCGCGATCGGACCTCCACAATAAATTGATTAATACTAAATATCCACATTATATAATGAATGCGCCTATGCCTGGGCATAGTTCTCACATTTATGATTTTTCTGAACGCGTACCTAAAAAAATAAATGAACAGCAACAGGTACGCGGTGACCCTGATCTGTTATGCGCTATTTTTTCAAAAGAGCTCTAGAGTATCGGTCGATTATACCGGGTATAACTAACTACCAATATTTGAAGGCATGTGATTATATATTATCATTACAAAGCTAGATTAATTACTGACAAAATAGTTCGCCATGGGAATGACCGCTCCATCGAATGAAGATAATTTTTTTTCCTTTTTTTTGCTTTATCTCAATGCCAAAACATGTGAATAATAATTATAAGCACCTTTGTTCACTTGTGTACATGATGAGATTACATTGAAGCAGCTCAATATTCTACAAACTACACGGCAGATATTATAGCAAACTATTATAGAGTTTGTTTGCGGCGAAATAAAATGATATTTCAATAGAAATTTTTCGAAATGAAAGTTCCTATTCTGGTAAAGGGAAGATATATAATAGCATCAGGGTGGTAATAAAGGTGGCAAAAAGCATCGCGGAGAGGACGTGGTCCTGAATCGTACGAGATGAACCTGCAGGTTCCTTGGAGCCCTCAAATTCAACGAGCGACGATACAAGACGCCCGAGAGCCTCCAGCCCATAGGCGTCCATGTAACCCACGTCCATGATTGCTTCCCCGTCCAACAACACCTCCTGCAACCAACAACCATACTAGTCAGTCCCAGTTCTACCCCTCCCCGACTATCGGATCCCATTTATATCTAAACCTCATTCAAGTCCTTCTACCTAGCACCTTTTTTTCATTTAATCTTTGCTTTTTTTTTTTTTTTTTGTCATCACACAACATTTCTTCGCCTCCGTCAATTCCTTCAAAACAATGAATTATGAAATCTCTGTACCTCGTCCGTCCCGTTTGTCTTTCAAGTTTATCTAGTCCTTGTGGTAAACTAAAGTTCTTTAAAAAGAAAAGTTTGCTACCACACCTATCGGACATAAAATCAAATTGCATCTAATACATGCAACTAAAATTTCGATGCCTGGGTCACTGGCTATCAAACGTCGATTCCGATAGCGGTACTAGTAAACGGAATAAGTTATTAAGCTTCATAATTGTCAGATACATTCGTGTACCGAAAAATGTAAAAAAGTATGGACTGACTAGTATAAGTTGTTGGATTTTCGCGGTCTTCGTACACAAATTATTAAACAACTAATTCGTTTATACCATTTCATAAATGGTTTGTTTTTTGATTAAAAATTGTTTCTTTCGTTTTATTTACGTGAACAGGCTCAAAAAAGTGAAAGGGGGAATCGCTCGGTATATCTTATTTGATTTCTGATTTCACGCAACCGAGAGACAATCATAGGTGAACTGAATCACCTTTTCTCGCCTACCATCACACACACGTTGCTCGGCATACCGCGTATTCGTTATAATTATCTTAAGATGAATCGGAAGACAATCGCTCTGAATGACCACCAGGATTTATTATAAATATAAGGGTATTTCATCTTACCTCATCAACTCCAATTTTCCGACAGGCCTCGAGGAAATTGTCCACATTTCGCCTGCACCTCGCCATGGTCAGCTTCGGCTGAGAATAAAAAAAATTAATCAGTTCGATCTCATCCGTTGTCAAAATATTATTTGTAAAATTTTTATGATCAAACTTACCACTGCAGGGGAAGGAACGTGAATACTAGCGACAGAGCGAGGTCTGACATGGTTTGCCAAGTGACACAGAACAACCCCGTCCGTTAACGCTGGTGCCAGTTCTTCGGGAAGGGCCATCTTCAGCCTCGTCTCTATGTGCTGATTTGCAAAGTTAGACAATTAATATTAGCACTAAATCATATGAATCGAAGACAAACAAAAAACAGAACAAATGAAATGAAAAGAGTTTTTAGCCTGCCTAATCTATTTCCACTTACACTTCGAAGTTGTTCGATGAGATCCGCTTCTTCTTTGGCTCGTTCAAACTCTCTTCGCATAGTAAATGAATATTTTTCAGGCATATTGCTGTTCCAAGTGACCGATCGTGTCGGCCTTGGACTTCCATTGTTTCTATTCGGGCTCTTGTTACCTGTGGAAAAAGTTAGGTAACATGAAGAAAAATCACGCGAGTTCCCTCCTATACGAAAACAACTCGAGTAAAAACGACGTTTGGACAAAATGGAAGATAATGCATTTCATTGAAACACGCAACTGACGTCGGGTGACAATTATTACCATCAACGTATCCCATAGCAGTTTTGACGAGCCTAGGTGCGTGACTGGGACTGGAATTCATCGACGAAATACCGCTTGAAGATTTAACAGGTGAATTTGGCTTTCTGTAAGCTTGTTCTATTGGTTTTCCATTTTTATTATTATACTCGTTGTTACCGCTCCCGTTGAAGATCCCGCTATTTTGATAATTTATTCGAGAAGGTGTTACTTTTTGTACAGGCCTTTTAAGAGAGTTTTCTTCGGTGAATATTTGCTTATTAGTTTGGGAATTATCTTTGGTGTGGTTGGCAGCGTCTAATTCGTTGCTCTGCGATTCGTTGTTTGATTCATTGCCAGGAGGCATGACCTGCTCACGAAGCCTGTACACGCTCGGACCCTCATTCACCCTCTGCTGTCTTAGTGCCTCTTTGTATTCTCTGATAATAAAAACAGAAAATTATCACCGGTGTTGTTTCCTGGGGGGAGAGGGAGGGAGGGCTCTTGCGAATGAAAACACTAGTAAAATACCGACATTATTTAGAGATAGTTAAATTGATCAGAAAACGGTTCAACGAATGTGACGATCACGTGGCACACGAAAAATTGTATCACGCATATGACGTTACCTGTACGTCTGAATGTGATTCAAGGGCCGCTTTTCATCCCCGTTGACCTGTGGCGAATTGGTGCCTGTCGTTTGAATGGGTTGCATGGATTGCGAGGTGCCAAGGGGTTGTTGTACGATTTGGGACAACGGGATACTTTCCAAATGACTGAAAAAACACTCTCAATAGCACTCATGCACGCATGCGAATTGAAAACAGAAAATTCGACACCCTCCTTGCTGGTGTATGTTATTCCGGAAGACCAGATGCTAAGTGTAATTATTAATATTGAGAAAGACCCCCCTGATGGGGAAAAAGAGGTAGCGATACTTGTATCATGGTCTTTCGTGTAATATAAATCAACGAAACCCTCGGGGTCGGAGGGATCGAGAATAAAATGAGAACGCACCTCGGTGCGTTTGCCGAGATGGGGCAATGAGCAGACATCAACCTTCTGGGATCCCCAACATTTTCAGGCACGTTGCTATCCGACCTTCTCTTCTCTAATTGATCGTGGAGTATCATGGCCTTTGACAAAAAATAACAAGTTGACAAAACAAATAGATGAAGTGAAATTTATAGAAATTTCAAGGATTGAAATATCTCTACCTTGCCTACCTTTCCTAGCTCATCTTCGAGCGAGGTATGTTCCCCTGGCGAAATAGTACTGGGTGTGGAGGTTCCACTGCACGAACCATTTACGCCTGGATCTCGGGCAGGCAAGGCAATGGAAAGCGGTGAACACTCCTGGCGCCAAGTACCACGAATATCACCCTCGTGCACCTGGGTAAATAAATATTTCGGGGTTTGAAAATCAGTGATGTGATTCTATTATAATTAACGATTCAGATTACTCACCCCAGAATTTATTTCTTGTGACCATCTCTTATCGACGCCGTCGCTGGTGCTGTATCCACTGTCGACATTGTGGCGTCTATGAGGCCTTGTGTCAAGAGTGGCATGTCCACGAGCTTCCAGTGGTCCACGCCGAGCCCTACCACCTCTGGCTCGCTCATGTTTTGCGGCCTGTCTTTCCAGATACTTGAAAATATGGATGCGCCCTCGTGCGCATAACTGAAACATTAGGAACAGAAATCAGAGAGAATTGACGACAGCGTGCCGTTCTTGGCGATATGTCTCACGGCTCATCTCTGTAGATAGTGCAAAATAACGGGCGGAATATCACGTTTCAATGACCGTACACGAGTATTGTTTTACTCCGACAACGCCGGTTACGGTTATCGTAATTGAAGAGTGTCGTTGACCTACCGATGCAGGGGGTGAGGTTAAAGGGTTCTCGGTGAGGTTGAGGTCGATCAAGCTCTTCATTTTTCGAAGTTCGTTGGGTAGCACAGATATCCTGTTGCCACTGATATCAAGTTTCACCAGTCGAAGGTAAGTCAGTTCTATTGTAATAGAAGACAGCGTAAATAAATTGATATTTTTGCAAGAGTGAAATAAATTTAAGCTCAAAGAAAAGATTGCAGAAAAAAAGAAAAAACACACACATCAGGTGATGCATACCAATGGGTAGTTGTACCAAAAGATTACTCCTGAGGTCGAGGCTCCTGAGTCTGGGTAAGTCACCGATTCTTGGCGGAAGGGTTGATATTTCATTGCATCCAGCATCGAGTTCAGCGAGCGCGGACATCCTGCCCAATTCTTCCGGAAGTGAGACCAGTCTGTTGTGCGCGACTAGCAAAGTTTGCAACGGTAGTCGGCATACTTCACGTGGAAGGGTGGTCAGTTGATTACGACTAGAGTGAGGGAACACAAAAGATTAACAGACTGAACGAATGCCATTTTCGAATGGCAATAATCCGTGGAGATAAAATATCGTTACCTTAAGTCGAGGTAGGCGAGGGACTGGAGCATCACAACGGTATCAGGAATTACTCGTATGGCATTGTGATAAAGTTGTAGCTTCTCGAGAAAAGGGTACTCAGTTACCTCTTCTGGTAGTTCCGCGAACCGATTTTTCGACAAATCTGCAAAATGGAAAAATAACAGATCAACGATCACCTCCACGAATAACACGTTAAAGGAAGAACGATGAATCCGATAATGACGTAAATCCTACAATATTCCACAGCGGCAACCTTGAAGCCTGCCGCTGGATCTTATATTCTACCCGATAGTGATTTATACCAAATATTATACAACTGCAACCCTATTTCTGCCAATCAATTTCTTACACGACGAACAGGACCTTCATATATACCTATAAACCTATCGACGTCTACAGTACAGATATACTTCTATACATATATACAAGGAACGATCCCTAATTTCTCCGTAGCAACAACAGCTGTGGGGGTGAGAAGGTGCGACAAGGGTGAGAGAGGAGCAAAAAGGGCGAGACGGTGGTACTCGTGAATGGGGCGTGCGAGCCACGTGCCTGCTCGTAGGGTAGCTCGGTGCTCAGCTGCTGCCGGCGCCGAATTTCCCGATCGATGAGCTCCTGCGAAACTCGGGTGTCGTTCTTAGAACGGAAAAAGAAAGGACAAACGGTACCGGAACAGAAATAAATATTCCAAATGCGGAGCGACGGAAAAATGTATAAAATCAAATCAGGTTATTTCAAATTACGTCGCTTGCAGCATCTACACAGCAGCGTGGAGCGCATCAGCTGGCCTTCTTCAAGTTATTCGTGCTAATGGACGTATTAAATTGAAGGTGTTACATACATAGGAGGTGAATATAATTTGAGGGAGCTGGACGCTAACGTCTCACATAGAAAAACGTTCATACAAGTATAAGATATGTAGCGTGCAATAGTTGATACGATCAAAAATACAAGTACAGCTACTGCAGATGTTTTCATATTCTCAACGTACTTATACGTGGGAGCTAGACGTGGGGGAGAATACACGAGTGTTAGGATATCAGACGATAACTGCAGGGGAGAACATTCACGGGGTTCTCTCCCCAAGGTCGAGGTCCTCGTCGTGTATTCGCGATCAATGCGTACGGAATGCGAGTAGACGTCGGCGGTCAAAAACACGATAAAATAAACGGCAGACGGACGAAGAATCGATGCAATTTCGAGTGGATAATATGAATTTTGAATCGACAATATGATAAGGCTGATCTACCGCAGACTGATATCAGTTGAAATAAGATGCCGCGAATTGCCACCAACTTAAAATTATTAATAATAATAATAATAATCAGAAATTAATGCGCCAGTTAACATGCGAAAGATGCGATGCTTCTTCGATCGCATGCCAGTCGCGTCGAGCTAGCGCGTCCGCACCGGAAGTGGCAGCCGCGGTCTTGCGACAAACAGGCGCTGGTACGGTTCGAGCCTATACAGAGTTCAAGGATGTGGTGAAGCAAACTCAAGGAAACACAACGCATTCCTGGTTTGCAAGATCGTCGTCGATCGAGATCTTCCAGTGACATGAACATTCATTCAATCACAACAGATCCAAAGACAGAGCTTCTACAGTTTTAAGTTATATATTATCCTTTTTTTTCCACTTCTCGGCAACCGACGGATGAATGAAAAATACCATCTTCGTACGTTGATATAATTTTATATCTAACAATGAGATACAATTATTGCAAAGATTCAAATTGAGGGTATACGTATAACACGTCATATAGTCGGCTGCGGAATTCCTACTGGGTCATCCAGTGATTAGGGTCAAATTAACTCGTTCCCATGATTACTCGTATAACATGTTGTCGCTGTTGTTGTTGTTACCCCACGTGTTTGGAGTCATTAAACACATTATTTTACACTCTCTACATGGCTATGCGGCGCTAAATCTCGACGAAGAAAAATTCAACGATATGATACATTGTATATTTTGACAGAAGATTTTCATTTCGACGCGATAACGAAACCAAAATGAATTTGATTTCGCAGCCTTCTCTCCTCAGTCTGCATGAGGAGAGACGATTCGAAAGGGATAGAATCTTTAGCGGAAAAACAAATGGTGCGAGCTGGCGAAGAGGAGGAAGGCACGCCCGACACTTGACGGAGATTTCATCTCTTTCTCTCCGTCGAAAATGTATCGCTCGCTTACCAGGCGTTAACGTCAAACACGTGCGCAGCCCGAAAACTATATGGGGCTAGAAAGATCAAGTGAAAAAAATATAGCGCCGATACGAAAGACGATAAAAATAAGGGAGAGGTAGGTATTACGGAAAAATGAAATAAATGCAAAAAATAATACAAATTACGGCCAACGAACTCGTATCGACATCGGGTGTACATCCATGTCGGTATATACCAATAGCCAATAGAAAAAAAACATCATCTCGCGTGCTATTGAGGTACAAAGTCGAACGAATATACGGTATGAAGTTTCGATCCGAAGGTGTGGCCCTTCATAAATCCGCACGTCAATTATAATTAATCAATTAGCCCCCGGCCGAATCGGATGACCTTATGTAATGTTCAGGTAAGGTATGTATACGTATATGTTATACCGAAGGAATGCGTTAAAATACCAAAAGTTTTATCAGATAAGCGCCGGTCCCTTCTACATAATCAGAACACCGAATCTTTATTAATCAATTATTCGATCGAAGCGTTGAAGGATTTTACAGTTCGATCATAGATTCGTACTTCAAGTACCATGAGGAACGTCCCTATCTCTTTTGCTGCGTGCAGTAAGTAAATAAATAAGAAAAAAGAATCCATCGTGGTAAGCCCCGTGACGTTGACTCGTCCGGCTAATTATAACCCCGTGGGATGCAGAAGTGAAACTTAAACACTATACGTTTACGTATGGAGATCTCGGACGAGAGCGGATTATAAAGTGCACTCGGCCGATCATGATCATGATGCAGGAGGTTGCGAGACGTTAACAAATACTTTGACGTCATCGATGGTCGTCTCACTCTAACGTAGTACCTATGATTGCATAGAACATCTGACGATCAAGCGGAGTAGAATATTAATTCGATATTGTTAAAGAGCCGGCATTGAAGCACGATTCGTCAGCTACATGCTTCGGCAAGTGCACTAAAGATTTCCTCGGGCGAAATTACGAAAAAGCTGACTGGCACCCCCGAGTTCGTGTTATATGTTAGAATGCACCGCGACGCGCGTTGTTACGGGATATGCGAGGGGATATATTTTATATTGACCCAATGTTGTGCTTTCGCTTTCCCCAATACAGCTGTATAGCGTTCGCGTAGTGCACGTGTAACGTGGAGCGTGCTATTTTTAGCTGCACATGCAGCGCAACATACGTATAATGGACGTATACGTTCATACTTATAAAACTTAAGCTGTAGTGGCACAACCCCGGCTCTATGACAGAAAAAGCTCCGCGATTTCGACTCCTCCGCATTATTTTTTTTTCCTTTGCAACTATCGCTGAACTATTCATTATTGAATAGATTTAGAACAGATAGGGAGATTTACCGCAATTGTAGTAAGTATTTATTGATATAGAAAATACAGGTACATCGATATACATCGTGAATCGACACGTTGGGAAGCAGGGTGCTAAGGCTTCGTTTGCGAACGGTTTCAACCAACCCCGTATAAAAGCAGAGGCAAGTAATGGGCGAGCGGTACACCCTATGACGAGTCGGAGTAAGTTAGAGGGGGTGCAAATGTCTGCAGTGCAGGAGAAACCGGCAACCTGCCGCATGTAGTCGACCCTCTTTATAGCTAGGTTCAGGGGGAATCGACAACTCAATCATCAGAGGCAGCTGAGAGAAAGGCGCCTTTTTACCTCGACGAAATACAATTTATATGACCCGGCAGCGACAGACTTTTTTTTATATATATTTTCTTTTTTCTTCAACAACTCGCGGTATCGCTGCTGTAACGTTGAAAGTTGGTTATAATTTTCAGAAAATCACGCTGCTTTTTTCCAACAAAGATTAAAGAAATGGGAAAAAGCAGTTCAACAGATGGAAAGTTATACCTGCATGCAGTTATAGTATGAATGTGGATATGAACGAAGTGTTCACGTTAAAAGTGGTTGAACCAAAGTAAAAAAACTTCTTGGCAAAGCGAACCGCTCGCATTGCCAATCTGCAATGCCAATTCTGCCAAGGTGGATCACCGCTAGGTTTAAAAGACCTAGTTGATTAATCTGACCAGCGTATTTTGGATTTGGTTGAACACCGAGTGTAATGTATGATATCGACTCCACGAATAATTTTCACAAAGTGTTAGGAAAAAATAGATACCTAAAAAAAGAGAGGCAAAAATATAGGTCTCTTTTTTCATGCTTATGCGACTAGTGGGCGTAAAATGTGGAAGTACTTGTCCTTGCGTGAGTAACCGAGATTTTGAATATCGATGTGGAAGGAATCCCCGGTGATACGGCGAGTGTAACGCAACGGAAGTGAAAGATTACAAAATATCAATGATAAATATATGCAAGAAACAATTTACGTCTACAGCGCTAAAATATTTTGTTACATAGCGGCGCTTCCCAACCATGCACCGGAATAAACGGGGAATTTACAAGACCAATAATATAATATTCTTCAAGATTCGCTTCGAAATATCAAAATATTCTTTACGGAGATCGAGCAGATCTTAACTACTACTTGTGATAACTAGACCAAAACAAAAACGGTACTTTGCAGGGACCGGACAATAACGGTCTATAAGCATGCACCTAAATCGGGAAAATTCTCAGAATTTTAATAATAATTAAATTCAAACCCAATACCGAGATGGGTAAAGATGCTTGAGGACCAAATTTTAAAATAGTAGTTTATCTCTACACTTTCGTGAATATTCAACTATTTTCCGGCTTTTTCCTTCCACATAGCTGATAACTTTTACCATCAGAGTGCATGTATGAAAAATAACTAAATGAATTTATAAGGCAACAAAGAACTTCTTTCAGGATCGCTGTATCGACAAAAAACAGGTGGGATTGAAAGATCCGACAGCAATTGCGGGAACTTTTATTACGTTACACGAAATTTTCCCGAAGTTTGGAAAAATTCTGAAACAATCAAGTCCAACTTTCAACTCGGTATTCGCAGAAACGTACGTATGCCTGGCGAGGTTGATTCTGACTCAAAGTCCTTTTTTTTTAGAGAAAAATGAGTCAGAATCAATCTCACGGGGTACATAGCCGTTATTGCGCATAGTAAGTGCATGGCTTTATGAAATCGGTACTGCCGATCGGAATGCTGATATAGTGATACTGTAATCAACTATTTAATAAGTCAAATCACGGCAGGATACGCGACACCTACGGTTTTTTCAGGGAACATCCTGCCGAGATGTGTCGCTGCAACCATGGGCTACAAGAATAAACTGTTGCGAAAATTTGAAAGAAAAAAGGAACACATGTAAATGCATACATTGTTTAATGGCAATCGATCACAGCGTGTCGTCTACCGGGCTTGCGAATGTCGGGTTGTATCGATTTTTTTCCATGGGTTGCGTAGGCAGGAGATTCCACGGGTGAACGGCGTCGGGGAAGTGATAGACTTCGATGGAAAGACAAAGGAAGATAAGAGAATAATTGACATAATAGGACACGACGCATGGGTGTGACATAAACAAATAGCTGAGGTTGAACCCTGACGCGAGCTACGAATTCTTCGGAATTAACTAATACGTATTGCAGCAGTATCCTAGTTGAGGAGACATAACACGTATGATATATGAGCTATAAATTGCTTTTAGCTCAGAGAAACAAGTCTCTGAATAAAAGGAGGAAAAGAATCGGCACGTATCATACCTGCGGTAACGGTGTCGCATAAGTTGTACTTGACACCGGTTTTCGGAAACTCCTTGAGCTTACGCCCGCTGAGTTTAAGCTCGCCACTCAGGTGTGCCTCTTCTAAAATCCGCTCCAAAGAGCGGGTCAACTGTTTTTGTATATGACCACTCATATTCGACGCGACCATCGCCATGTTACATCGTTCGCTTTCAAGGTACAGGCAAGCAAGTACAGGCTAAAAATGCACCGCACCCTCAACACCGCCGGACGACGGACGTGGACCGACTGGAACCACCACTGCAACTGACCGCTGTCGAGTCATTACTTGAGCTTACACGAAGAGTCACTCAACTAGGACTACAAAGTAGCGATTAGCACAAACAACTGATGCATCAGCGTAGTAAAACTCACGAGCGCTCATATAACCGAACGCCAACCGTTGCTACGACCGTCACTACCTCCAAACAGATCCAATCGCCAGACTACATCGAGGGCACCAGGGACTGTCCCCTGACAAACGAAAATCGAGTCATATGCCGCCATCTCCCATCTTACCGTTACACTGCTAACTAAACTTTGTTGTTAGATGCAGTGCGCTGCAACGGGCTGCATGCAGCTTTGATTTGGATTTTGAACGAAGAAAAGCTTCACCTGATACAGACCCGATAAGAACCTATTTTATCGTAGAAATAATATTGTCTCGTGAGTGTTAGCTCCAGACTATGGCTTCAGAGAGATTCTGGATGAAAGCTCGCATATTTATGGTTGAGATGCTCCAAGGTTGAATTCACTGATTGTGAAATATACTTCAGGTGGTTGAAATCAACGAATGAGTATATTGCTGTCTAGAGATCCTCTGCTATCAACACGTTGTGTCTGAATTCGGATAGTGTGTATCAGCAGAGATTGTATCAGCCTCTCGTATCAGCGATGCAACAACGGATGAGCGAAACCACGGAGAGACCGGAAGCACCCGGAAGCCAGGAGCAATAGGTTAATATTCTATGGCTAAGATCAAATACTCGAGGAGGTCAAAATTACGCGCGAGGATAAGAATCAATAAGAATACGTGAAGCACAGCAGGGTGAAGGCAACAAAATTAACGATGATAACAGACGAGTTGAACACCGATGGTCAATGTGACAATTTGAAAGATGATTCATTACCTGCCAAAGTAAGTACTGCTGTGGTTCTACTTGACTTTGTGCTTTGCGTAAACACGATTAAATCTTTGCTCTAGGTCGTTTTTATGCGTTCGGAATCAAGCATCATTGCAGAAGTCACGCAGCAAGTCAATGAACTTACAAAATCGGATGAGCCTGTAAGCCATGTAAGCCAAGTTGATTTCCAAACAGATGAAGCCGAGCTGAAAAGACAAGTTCAATTGGGAGAGATTACTCCCTTTCAAGCATCTGCGAAGGCTGCACAGAAGCTAAACGCTAAAGGGTGAGACAGCTACTTGATTTCCCATGCAACAATTACACTCTATCATTTAGAAGCAGAACCAATTGCCAATTTTCAGATCTTTCAACAAGACGACTCAGCTTTTGGACTTGGAACAGTACATTTTTCAACAAGCAGAGCTTGCGAGATGCAAGGCCATGTCAAAGTCACGAAAAAGGCATGCTCCTGCTGGCAAAGAAAAGACTTGGGTCCCTGATAAGAAAAAAAAGGTAGTCCCACTTGATTCTAAGCCGGGAAGTTGTAAAAAGCAAACAAGAGTCATGGAGCGTAGAACGCTATTGGCAAAGAAGAATGTGGAAGACGCAAGCAATAATGTGCAAAAAGCTGCGTTGTGTAAAGATAATGTGGAAGCTTTATGTAGTACTTCAAATAAAAAGAAGAAAGTATTGGATAACATGGATAATACTTCCGATTCTCCTGGGATTGCAAATATAACCAATGATTCCCAACAAGATTCAGATAGTGGTAGTGAATATTTACCAAGTGACGAGCAGCCAGATTCAGGTATAATGATAACTTCAAAATAGATGTAACGATTTTTATTTCATAAAAACTAGGGGCAATTGTTTTATAAGAACAGTTTTTTCACCAGCTGACGAGGGCAACAAGTCTTTGATAAAGAAACGTGTTCGTGGTCCAAAAGTAAAAACGGATTACACAAAATCTTGTGAGTAGCTTGTAACAAATTCTGTTCTGGATAAACGTTACAATTACGTTGGACAATTGATATGATTACAGTTTTGGACGACGGCGATGAATGGATATATCGACAAAGAGTGAAGGAAAGCGGCTGCCTAATAAAACAGGAGATGCATAGGGTCGATAATCTTTTCAAAGTACCAATGTCTATCTGGAAGAGATTGTACAAGTCTGTACCCATAGGAATCCAATTGCTATCATACGCAATGCGGCTATTGCGAATTAATAACTTACCGATTTTCAGATATCAGAAGATTTCCGTCCAGTGGCTGTGGGAGTTACATGGCCGTAACTTGGGGGGTTTATTAGGAGATGAAATGGGCCTTGGAAAAACAGTACAGCTTATCGCCTTTCTCGCCGGACTAGATTGCAGCGAGTTGTTATCAGATGGGGGAAGGTGTGATACTTATGTCAATGTAATTGGGCGGATCCTTTACTTTTCGACCAAATTCGACTAAATCGCTGACACAAATGCTTATGATTTGGTTAAAAAGTAATGGATCTGCCTGTCTATATATTTCAAGTAATTCATCATGAATTTATATTCAAAATGATCTACATTGTTTACAGGTTTCGAGGATTGGGTCCCACCCTCATTGTCTGCCCAGCCACACTTCTTGAGCAGTGGGTGAAGCACTTCCACGAATGGTGGCCAACCTTGAGAGTGGCAACCTTACATCACATGGGAACTCACAAAGGTATTACAAAGGCTCTCTTCTCTTAAAAATATTCTGATATAATGTGTCCGCTATACGTATATACCATTAATTATAATCTCACAGGGAATCCTGAACACCTGGTACACAGTTTGAAATGTGGAGGAATTCTGGTGACCTCTTATACCGGTATTCTTATTCACAAAGAACTGTTAGTTAATACAGACTGGCATTATGTGATCCTTGACGAAGGTCACAGAATAAGGAATCCAGACACTAAGGTAGGCATTTTTCACCATAATTTTTATTTCTGCAAACCATGGGCTATATGATGCAAATCGTAGGTAACTAAGGCGGTCAAAGAATTTTCAACCCCACATCGTCTCATCTTGACTGGAAGCCCGATGCAAAACTCGCTGAAAGAATTATGGTCGCTATTCGATTTCATACTGCCAGGTAAACTGGGTACTCTGCCTGCTTTTATGGAACATTTTGCAGCTCCCATTACCAGGGGTGGTTACACAAATGCCTCTGCCCTGCAGGAAGCCACCGCCTTAAATGTGGCTAAATTGTTGAATAATTCTATTGCGCCGTATATGATCAGACGAACAAAAGCAGACGTTTCTCATCACGTGCGATTGCCTGAAAAAAATGAACAGGTTCACATACTTGAGCATATTAAGAAGATATAGTGTCGCCCGATTAACCAGCTAACATTGACTTGGTGAAAATTTTTGCTCACTTAGGTATTGTTCTGCAGTTTGACAGAGGAGCAGCGAAATTTGTACAAAGGGTATCTGAAATCGGGCGAGGTATCGTTCATTTTAAATGAACGAAGCAACTCCAGCGAGAATGGAAGATACCGAGCACGCCTTCTCATTGCGCTGACGACCCTTCGGAAAATTTGCAACCATCCTGATCTCTACCTTTATGACGCTCCAATGGCCAGTATTTATTGCCCTTTTTACGATTAACACACTAGGCAAACCAAAAGAATCTATTTCAATGGAATTCATTGTCGATCGCGTCATAATGTACATTATTCAAAACTAGGATTCCGACGAATATCATTCCACCGAAGAATTAGAAGTCAGCGAGGCTGATATAGAAAGTTTTGGTTATTGGAAGCGAGCTGGAAAAATGGTAGTTGTACGATCTTTGCTCAAAATATGGAAGAAACAAGGACACAGAGTACTGCTTTTTACTCAAAGCAGACAAGTGAGTCATAGAATAAGTGGTGAAAATCAAGATTGAAACAAATCGTAATACGAGTAAGACTTTCAAACATGTGCAACTTTCAGATGCTGGCTATCCTGGAAAACTTAGTTCAGCGCCAAGGCTACTCTTATTTACGCATGGATGGAAGTACACCTGTGTGTCAGAGACAGCAGGATGTCCAAAAATTCAACACCGTAAGTACCTTTGGCTTTTTCACATACCAGCGCAAGCGATCTGGCTGTATAGATATACAGGGTGAGTTTTTCCAAACTCCGAGATTGGGAGGAGCTTGATTTGGCGCTCGACCTCCTCATTCATTGAGCATGCTCATTCTTCCCATTTTTCTCGTGTGCAGCGCGTTGACTGGGCAAGAAAATCAAATGAGGCTCCTTACTTTCTCGGAGTTTGGAATGCCCCACCCTATATTACCTGTACATGATTACGCTTACTAGGATCTCTCGTACTTCGTGTTCATTCTGACAACACGAGTCGGAGGATTAGGAATAAATTTAACCGGAGCAGACCGTGTGATTATTTACGATCCGGATTGGAATCCCGCAACTGACGCACAGGCCAGAGAACGAGCCTGGCGGATTGGCCAGGAAAAGAATGTCACAATTTACAGACTAATAACAGCCGGCACCATTGAAGAAAAGGTAAAGTTGTACCATTAAAGTTCTGCGAATTACGATACCTGCAAAGCGAAGGAATTTTCCAAGTTGAATCCATCAAATTTGTTTTCAGATCTATCACCGGCAAATATTTAAGCAGCTTCTTGCTAACAGAGTATTAGAAGACCCGCGCCAGCGCAGACTTTTCCGAACCTCGGATCTCACGGAATTATTTGCCCTCAATGAACCAGCTGGAGACGATCGGAGTGAATCAGAAAAATTGTTTAGTCGATCGAAATTACCGCTGGGCAAACCAAAATTCTCAGTTGAGAAAGTGAAAGCAATGCGAGAGTTGGCGGCAAACCTAAGTCGAAGCGTTGGTAATGAAGTTGAGCGACGAGATGGCCAGAAAGCTGGAGACAAAAACAAAACTCGTCTTGCTACCGGTGAGAAAACTAATAATGGTGCGGGAAATTTCGACACTTCCGATCGAAAAAATGGAGATACTAATTTCGAAGCTGGCAGTTGCTCATCGGACCCTCCCGACCGAAAAAATCCTAATGCTGTAAAAACCAATCTTGATATAAATCTCAAATTTGAAGCCAACAGTATCACGCCTGGCGTGAACGATAAGTCAGCTGCTGTAGATGAAAAAATACCCATCAAAGCAGAGTCCACCGACACTCTTGACAACCCACCGATTACCGAACGGTCTGATCCCCTGGACAAAGCGTCGGCTACACAAATACAAAGCATAGAATTTCCGATGGGAAATAATGGATTAGAATCTCAGACACGTGAAGCATGTGAACTTGTCGTAGACAAAAACAGCAGCCTTGCGCAAAATAATGATAAAGGTCAAGAGCATAAATCAGGACGTAGACCAAAACGTAAGAAAAATGAATCACGGCATAAACGAATACGTCCGATCTCATCATTGTTCGAAGGCGAAGAGGTTTCTTGCTTGCTAGGAAGACGCGTTGGGCACTCAGAAGTTGAGAAGTGTCCACCTTCGGATGATAACTACGTCTTGCATAAACTATTTGCAAAGTCGGGTGAGTTTCTATATCCGGATTCTTGTTAAGTCATGATCAGCCAGCATACAATAACGATTTCACCTCATTTCAGCTGTTAATACAGCGTTTCAACATGAAAACATCTTATCGGGCGCAGGCCACGACGATCGGAACATGATGCAACGCCAAGCTGAAAAAGTTGCCGAGGATAGTATGGAACGGTTACGGCAGTCACGTAAATGGTGTTCAAGGCCCACATGGAACAGAACTTGAGACAACAATCAAAGCTATTTTGTAATACTCAGACGGTAGATTATAGGCTCCAGTTTGACCGTCACAAACTCTAAAACAATCAGCCATAGCAAACTGAATTAGTTGATTCAGAAGCTGAGCAGTCAATAAGTGCAACAGTTACAGATATAAGTTGAAACACATACCTCATTATCTCTATATTCCAGGCATAAGACACTCTGGTAACCAGAGTGCTCTTCTCAGATACGAAGTTTGAGCAACATTTTAGGCTGATTTATTATCCTGTGATTTCTCAGTCTCATGGCGGTCTTAGGGGTGACAATCTCGGAGTTAGCAATTTTTGTATTAATTTTTACATCATTTACACACGTGTATAAATATTACAATTAGTTCCATACCCATCGGGAAATTTCTACACTCTGTACATCAGGCTATCTTGTCTTCGATATTTTGGCTGGCCACGTAATTCTATCCTAGTTGAACACTACCTGCATTTTTTGTTGTTTATATATATATTTTTTTTTAATTTCGTCATAATTCTTTTGTTAATTTGTACTATTGTTCTTTCTGCACTTTTTCCAAATTATCCGTACATCTTTATTGTTAAACATATTTATTTTCGTATCAATTCACTCGTGGTTTGCTGGCGATGCGGATCTAGAAATTGAATAAACTTATATTTATCAGATAACCCCTACCGTTGTCAGTGTCTTTTTTAAAATACCTTGAATAATAGGAAAAAAATAACGGTCATACATTGTAAACAGTGAACATGCTTGTCCTAAAATAGATAAAAAACAGGTATAGATAATTGACGGTATCCATGGATTCAGGCGAATGCCACGGATGGCAAAAAATGCGAAAACTCTAAATCAAAAGTCTCGCATACCATTTAAATCAGTGTCATGCCCATTCTGGTCATTGATCTCTGATCAGGACAGTACCGTTCGATCAACTACAATTGAAAAAAAAAAAAAAAACGATAATGGTGATTGCCAAAAAAAGCTCTATGATTAAGCGCTTCTTTGAACTTTCATCGGTTATTACTTCAACTGTAAATTCACCTCGAATCCCCTAAATGCTGTTTTCCTTTGTTTATTGGAATACAAATGATCCATGTCGCGGGGAACATAAGGCTTTACACTGGTTTACAGTTCATGCTACAATAGAATCCTTACAAAGCTATCCACCTGTACAGATGCCATTTACTGTGGGCACTCAATTAGTGCGCGATGGATGCTAATCTTCATTTGAAAGTTTAGACATGTGACAGATAAAAAAAAACCGGTGCCTAACCGGCTCCTTGCTCCCTACGTGGCAAATGCGCAACCAATCAGCGTGGACCACATATTTCCTTTTGTTGAACATACACTGAGGTCCATTGTCAGTTTCGTTTACGGTTCCGTTAGGTTTCGTTTAGTATTCGGAGTCGACCGGTCCGTCCCAGTATTGACTGCCAGATTATACGTGATTCGGAGATAAATAATGAAATTTCTCCTAATTTTCGGCCTTATAGGCCTCGTAGCTTGCTCTGGGAGTTCTGCCGATACTGTTAGTGGGCCGAAAGTCACGGAAAAGGTAAGAAAATAGCTTAAGTTGAGGAAAAACCAATTGTAAGTCAGACTCACTTTCCCAGCGACAACAGAAACAATGGGGCCCATAGCCAAAAAAGAAAGAAGAATAAAATCACAACCACCAGTTCGATTTTCCAAAATAACCTTTGTGAGAATTGAATTTTGTTTTCAATTTTGATACGTTGCTTTGTTCTAAATTAATTTACAAATTTATTCAAGTTCTAACTGGTTGTTTGCCCCATACAACGAAATGAATTTTGAGTTCGACGCAGAAAATACAAATGTCCCATAAATGCCTAGATTTTGTGAGGTTCAAAAAAGTACAACGTGATTGCCAAATCTGAAATATAATAAGCTCTACAACTTTTCATTACTGATTCAAATCTTGGTAGGCTGATCAGATATGTTATAGCTACTCGTCACACAAAGTCCATCAGTACTTTCTTTTTGTACTCAAAGGGTAGTAATTTTTTCAAATGTCCATTAGGTATGGTTTGACATGACAATTAACAATGAACCAGCTGGAAGAATCGAGATTGGTTTGTTTGGAAAAACTGTTCCAAAGACAGCTACAAACTTTGCAGAACTTGCAAAGAAACCAGTAGGGGAAGGGTACAAGGGAAGCAAATTCCACAGAGTCATTCCCGACTTCATGATCCAAGGTGGGGACTTTACTCGAGGAGATGGAACTGGTGGTAAGCATTTAATTACTTCATTTACTAATCTACTTCACACTATGAACTTTGAGTAAATTTAACATACCATCATTTGTCAACAGGTCGCAGTATTTATGGCGATCGTTTTGCCGATGAGAACTTCAAGCTTAACCATTATGGCGCTGGATGGTTATCCATGGCTAACGCTGGCAAGGACACAAATGGTTCACAATTTTTCATCACCGTCAAGAAGACTCCATGGCTCGATGGCAGACATGTCGTCTTTGGGAAAGTCATTAAGGGCATGGTTAGTTGGATGATGAAATAGTGAATTTGATCTTTTTGATACGAATAAATGACGAGTTTGAAGGATGAGGTAAAAAAAATTTCAGTCAACATCGGGTACTCTAATACCATTTCGCTTCATTTTCATCTAGGATGTGGTGAGAAAAATTGAAAAGCTGAGCACTGATAGTCGTGATAAGCCATCCGTAGATGTGGTAATTGCTGATTGTGGAGCTGAATCTGTAGATGTGCCATTTGCAGTCGCTAAGGAGGATGCAGAGGATTAAACTTTAACTGTTGACCACCTTGATGAAGGTCCCAAGCTCAATTGTAATCGATCAATGTTCAGCAAGACGCAAGACGTTAATCACATAAGATTATTCCGGCCATTGTTGCGTAATTTAAGTTGTTGACTGCCAAATCCGCACGCTACAATTGGTCCTCGAGTAAAGAAAGGCCGAAAAAAATTTTCTATGGATAATTATACCTAAATATAAGATTAATAAACAAATTCCTTTATACTACAAGTATTTTTATTTCCAAGAAAATTACATTTACTGAAATAGTTGAGTGATGATTTGCATTTAATAAGCCTTCATGTATTGCTCAAGCGATTGTCTCGTACTGGATTAAGAAATGGCGATGAAAGGTAATTGAGTATCTGTGACCTGCTTGCAACGTTGCTCATGATTCCTAGAGAGAAAGGCACGCTAAACGCTGAAAGGTTACATTAGAAGAGATTCAAGACTGTAGGAATAAACTATGAAATGCCAAGTAATTGCAAATTCAGCAGAGCACGGATGCTGCAAGTATTACTTCATGAAATACTATTGCAAAATAAAATTCAGGCCATTGGATGCTCGTTATCCATATATCAACAAGAAAAAAACTTTTCGTTAAAATACAAGGGTGTGCTTACTTTGAGATCTTTATTTTTTCATAACACTCTTTCAGTTACGCCGACATGATTATTGAAGAGAAATATTTTGACGATTCTCTGGGTTGTGAGGGGGAGCACCGCCTTGACATAACTTTTCATAACCACCATCAAAGGTGAGAGTCAACAATCGACCGTGATGCAGAGTAATCATGTTAAATGAATAATCAGAATTGGTTGAATCGAGTGTAAAGTTGTGATTAGAGCTCAAATTTGTAAGTATTCTAATTTCATGTTGAAAATGAGATGTGATATACCATAGGTAACATTGGTATTAAGGTTATATCGCGTAACCTCTACTGTTGTATACAATTGTGGAAGGTTTTCATTCTGCTTTTGAAAGTAGAATATAAGAAAGAAAAAATCTGTAATACCTAGCATAAAAACATAATCAGAATCAAGGTGAAATTCTATCTTCCAGGAATCAATATGTCAAAGGCATTAAAAGCAAGTTTAAAAGAAGCTCGGGATTTGATAAAGCAGAAGGAATACAAAGAAGCGATAAAGAAATGCAAAAATGTCTTGAAGGAGGATAAAAGTAATTATGTAGCTCTTGTTTTACTCGGCGCAGCTATGCAGGAGGTGGAAGAGTTGCGGTTGCAAGCTCCACTAGCTCTTAAAAAAGCTACCGAGCTTCAACCAAATAATATTTTGGCCTGGCAAGGATTAGTTGCATTCTATGAACGAGAATCAAGTAACGCTGCTGTGCTGCTAGAATTAATTAATGCATACAGTAAACTTTTGGAGATTCATGGGTAATTGATGTTTAAGAACCCTTAAGTAAAAACAGTTAAGCCTCATGGATTCTTGTAAAAAATTTCTAGTACATATTTGATTTCCTTATAGTGAACTGGAAAAATTCTCAGATACCTCGAATAAAATTGTCAACTATACGCTGCAACTCAAAAATGAGACAGCAGTGGCAGACGTTCTATCAACATTTCAGCACCTACGAGAAGTATCAAGCAAAGACAGAAAAAAAGTAATCAATTTAAGCTTGGCAAGAATCTTAACTGAATATCCTCAGGATCTGAATGAATACTCCAGTATGTTAGAAGTCACGCTTGCCGAGGTGTGCAAAGATGTAGACATCCCCAATAGACAAGAATATTATAAAAAATACCTAAAGATTCTCTATAAGGCTGGAAAACTGGATGTTTTACTTACGGAAGCTGCTAGGATGCATGAACAATTTTGTGACGATACTTATTCGTTAGGTGAGAGTTTTAACAATTATATGAAGCTGTAGTGTACGCTCACCAGTTTTTCTATCATCATGTTGATTTCATTGTACCTCTTCTCACAGAGTGGATCTGCAGATTGTATTCAGAAAACAGTATATCAAATGGGTCTTGCAATGGTATAGAAATAACACCATTCTACGAAGCACTTCTAGCTTTAAATACAGAGTCCAGTATGGCAGCAATGGCTAAAGGGGTGAATTTATACCAAAAAGCTCAATTGATTGAATCTAGAGACATTTTCAACCAAGTTGCTATCATGAAACCAAACTGGTTGTATCCTTGGTTGGCTTTAGCTGAAGTTAATCTGAAGCTATACTGCTTTGAGGAAGCTGAGAGAAATGCACTTCGGGCTGCACAATTAATGACACTTGAAACATCAAATAAATTACAGCATAAGGTAAAACTCACATTAATCGAAGCCATGGTCAAGAGTTTTAACTCGAATCGAGTAAAGGCTGCTATCAAAAAGTGTGAAGAAGTAAGTTGAAAATTTGATAAAATTACCGATAGTCATGTCCATGTAAAATTCTACTCCATCACTGTGCCAGCAGATGACAAGTGAAGATTCTTCAACAAAGATAGAATTGCTATTGGCAAGAGCATATATTTATCTGCAAGATCCAAAGGCAGAAAGTCTTTTGGACAAATTAGACAGCCAGCCAGAGACAAAGGTTGAGGCTACTATTCTCAGAGCAATGGGCCTGAAAAATTCACAGAAGCTAGAGGAGGCCGCAGATGTTCTCGGTGCAGCATTGGAGAGCTCTGAGGCATGGTTGATTTTGGGAAAAATACATTGGGAAATCGGAGACTATAGCCACAGTTTGATGGCATTTTTAAAAAGTATTCATGCCGATCGCTATAACTGGGAATGCCTAGTTTATTTAGGTCATTATTATCAACGTCATGGGAATGAGCCAGAGAGATCTCAGCGGTGCTATTCAAAAGCTCTGCAGATTAATCCAGACTCCAAAGAAGCAGGCATGGGTCTCAGTACAGCTTACAGGCTTCTGAAGAACAGCGTACGTTTTAATACAAGTGGAACGTTACTTTGGCTTGTTGAGACTGGTCATGACATATCAACAACAAAAAATTTCATTTATGTGTAAATTTTTATATTTCGTGTATCACCCATAGGAAGCAAACATGCAACTGCTACAGCGAGTCACGATGTATCGTAATGGTCCAAAGTGGGCTTGGCTTCAATTAGGTCTGCATTATTTGGACCAGGATGATCCTGAGCAGGCTGTACATTCACTACGTAATGTTATCAGGAGCGATCCAAATGACAAGTAAGATGGTTGAAAAAAATTGCAAAGTTGATAACTGATTGATATCTTTCATTTACTTTCAGTCTCTGCTGGGAGATTTTGGCTGATGCATATCTAGAAAAAGGAGCTCACACATCAGCTTTGAAATCGTATCAGCGTGTCCTGGAATTGTCTCCTGGATCTATTTACTCTATGATACAGATAGCAAACATCAAATTGGTATTTACGATTTTTTTATCAGAAAACATTTTGTTAGTATCAAGATTTCTTTCTAATTCAGTTATCCTACTTTCAGATGCTTAGTCAGTTTTTAGAAGCAAAAGCAGATTTCGAATCAGTCCTTCTGCAAGAACAACACTATCTTCCAGCGCTTAAAGGACTAGCGGAAACGTTGCTCGCCTTGTCTGAAGAATATGGAAAAAACCAATTACTGTGCCGGTCTAGGGAAAACGCGCAATCAGCCATAGATCATTTAACCACAGCAATAACAGTGGAGAGCAATTTCTCTTGTCTTTGGAAATTACTGGGTGACGCTTGTTACAAAATATTGAACCTACCGTTGAAATATTGTTTTCTGAAAGTTGCAAGTGGTCTGGTTAAAGCTGAGACTCTCGAACCATATGTAACCATCGATAGGGCAGATATATTCGCACTATCCATAAGGTAGATTCGTCAGTCTTAATCCGATTTGAATATGTTGATTCAGGAATTGTCAGAGCATCAAAAAATTCTTTCTTCGCAGGTCATACTGCCGCGCATTGAGTTTATCTCCAGACTCTGCACTACTCTGGCATGATTTAGCGTCGTGTTATTTGGCACAGTTACGGTCAAATGCGATAGAAAATTCCTATGAAATTGCTGAAAAAGCAGAGGCAGCCGCTAAGCAGGCGATAAGGCTTGCCCCATCCTCGTGGCGCCATTGGAATCTCTTGGGCGTTATTTGCACGACGAAAGAAATAAAAAATTACGCTCTTTCGCAACACTGTTACGTGATGGCGATCGATATGGAACCGCAGAATGCTGTTGCGTGGACCAACTTGGGAACCTTATACTTACATTTAGGTATACATATTCTCAGTTTCTCAAATTACTGATTACCCGGCAATCATTCAAACAGAAATTTTGCCTCTCTGTTTTCAAGATGATTCTTACAGAGCAAACGAAGCATTTGCTCGAGCTCAACGAGCTGATCCTGGATACATCAACAGTTGGATAGGTCAGGCATTCATTGCCGAAAAAATTCATCGAAAAGAGGCAATGGATTTGTTCAGGCACACAACGCAGTTAGGATATCACGACCAGGCTGCATTGGGTTACGCTCATTGGGTGTTAACAACCCTGTTAGATCCCGAAGCTAAAAAGGACCCTCTGTACACGTATGCAATTGAAAATATGCATGCGGTAACTGTGGCAACAGATGCAATAAATTGGTACATTGGTCAGTGGCCTTCAATATTGGAAATTCAAATATAAACTTGAAATTGGTCACGATGAATGCTGACGTAACATTTTTTTTTTGTCGCAGAACACGTGCCTGATGATCCCTGCGCATTAAATGCTTATGGTTTATTGTTAGAGCGTCAAAAACTGTACAATTCAGCAGGCCGAGTATTTTCCAAGGCTTTGAAACTGGTCACCAAAGACAACGAAAGAGACGCGTTGCAAGTAAATTTGTCTCGGATTTTGATTAAGCTGAACCAATTTGACAAAGCTGTTGAACTTTGTCAGACGATAAAGAATGCTGATTTTAATTCTCATTGTCAACTCGCCATTTCGTTATTTGAAGGTGAGTAGTACGTATTATAAAATATATGGCATTATAAAACCTAATATATTCTCACCATCAGCCAAAAGATACGAAGAGTCGTACGGTGCTTACGAAGCAGCGTTGCAGTGGCTAGCAACTGACGGTTCGGATAAAGCTCATGTACTTTGTGCGATGGCTGCTATCGCTTACATGTTCCAAGGGGTTGAAGCTGCCAAAACATTACTCTTTCAATGCATTCAAATACAACCACCTATTGTTTCTGGTCTCCTGGCCGCAGCTGCGCTTGGATTGATACAGCAGGATTTGAATCTGACAACCTTAGTTCTTAATGAATTGAAGGCGTATAGAGATCATCCAGAGCACAGAAGTCATATCACTTTTCTCTCCGCCTACGTGCACGTTCTTCGAAACGATCCCAAGAGCGCAATTACTGTGTTGAGCAAAGGCGTACACAGGCATCCTGGTAAATATGTCAGTAATAACGAGGAATATTGAGCTTAGATGAGTGATTCGTGAAAATTACAGACGATGTACAATCTTGGATATTCCTCGTAAGATTCCTGTTCGAATCAGCGCCAGATATTGCCGGTAATTGTGCTGAGAAAGCCTTGTTACTGGGACGCAAAGATTGCAGCGATATCGTAGCACAAGTGGTTTGCACGTCGTCTATAAGTCGACTTGTTTCTGGCCATGGGAAGGAAGGATTGAGGTTAGCGCAAAAGATAGTACACTCGTTTCCTTATATGGCTCAAAGTTGGGCCACTCTGATTGCAGGACTTCTACCAAGGTAAGTTCACAGTGTGAATTTTGCGCTGTTGATTATTTTCACGTGATAATTATTTTCCTTTGCTACAGATGCGACGCCGTAGATTCTTCTCCAAGTGCTCATTGGCTCACTGTGCTAACTTCTATTGTACGACGTCAGTTTCCAGTAACCAGACGTATGACACAATGGCTTTCTAATAGCGAAAGAAAAGCTAGTCTAATAGCTGACAAAGTTGCAGCATTACGGTGAATTGAATTTAGTTGTAAGCATTAGTACCTATTGAACGGCCAGGTGTTCATGGTTTGTTACACCACATTAAGTGTAAAACAGAAATATACAAAATTTTACAACCATTTGACAAATCGTAATTTATAAGATTACAATGAATCTGATTTTGTTTACCAATGGCCACTAATTACATGAATTCGTGTACTATATTCTATCTTAGGTTATACCATTAAACGAGCTCTTTCAGACCTAACCGTTGCCTTGGATTATATGGTGAACGAGATGTATATTGTGGGCCAGATCCGGTATCGTCGTAATTGTTAGATCGTTGATTGGAATATCTTTGATTGGGAAATCTTTGATTGTTGTTATTTCCGAATCGACGTGAGTCTGGATCAACGATGTAATGGGCGATTTCAGAACCAATAATGCTGTCGAGTGTCTGTAATCATACGGGATAGTGATTAACAGCCCATTCATTCACACATATATTAGGCATTAAAATCTGATCTCACTATACGCAATGCAAAAACCAAAAAACCTAAGTGCGTGAATAATTCACTTACGCTTTCGATAACATGACTATTTCCTCTGAGTCGTCTGATCATGTGAACAATAGCTGCATCCTCACTCAGACCTGCTCTTTTAATGGCTTCCTCAACTCTAGCCATCTGAAAATGCAATAATAATCATAAAGCAAATGCACAGCACTCGACCAATTATCATATTTTATAAACTGCCAATATACAGATGACGTACCACATCTTCCGTGTAGGTCTGCTTTGAGATTGCGACATTATCGTTTGACAACGATATTCTAAATAATGGAAGTATATCGTCCAACCTGTCCAATTCCGCAAGTGCTGCCACTTTGAGATTTCTGACTGTAACATAGTTGAAATCACGTATGCTGCTGATAACTTCTGCAGTAATTTCTGGACGTCCTTGATTTAAGGCAAGTCCTGCAAAGAATGTAACGCTTCGTCGCACAGGTGGACTACCCTTAGTCTTCAAATTATGCCATACATCTAGGGCATAGTCCAGACTCTCAGGAGTGTTCTGAAATTTTGGATCAGATTATATATAAAAGTTGCAGACACCCGATTCACGTGGTAGGAACCTGACGATGTAAAATAATATGTTCAAATGTTTGTACCTCTTTAAAACATCCGCCTAAGATCAGAATAGTTGGTCGTCTTTGGTCTATTGTAGGTTTTTTTTTGAGGTTTTCGTAAACTTGTCTCAATTCTGCAAATCTTCCATGATTGTGCAACAGATCCATCAATATTTGAAAGCTAGCTTGTTGATCGAAAAAACCTTCCAACTGAGGATTATTGAAGGCCGCAAGAGCTTCATCTACCTGATTTAGAAAATAATACGTCCGCATAACCACGGGCCCGAATACGAATGAGCCAAATCTCATCTGAGAGTTTTGGCTATGGAATTTGATCATCATCTTTAAAAGCAGTTCCATGTCTTCTGCGCTATCGTTGACTAGAAACAACATGTTCTTCAAATCTTCAGTGAAAATCATGCTACTTGATTTATCTTCGGCGTACACCATCATTTTTTCACGAAATTTATCGCTCATATCAGCAAATTGGATCTGAACATTCTGTCGTGTTCTCTTATAGCCATCGAGTCCCAATGCTGATTCCGAGTAGAGCGTCCGTATTCCTGTAACAGGAACATAAAATACGATTAACCTTTAAAATGAAATGAGAATAAATATTTGACTATATTTCACTGACTCCGATGTAATCTGAGCTCAAATACTTATGCAATAAGTCAGAGAATCACCGAAATCTTTTTCATCACCCACTACGTGTTGTTTAATTGATATGAAAAAAGCTCGGCGGTGTGGACAATCATAGAATATCGAGGTTTTGCGAGGTTAAGAAAAGGGAATATTATTTCTTACCATTTTTGTACGATGTTCGAGTGTTCCCTTTCGTGAGAACGTTCGATGTAATTCGCAACAAATTTTGAATGTTTCGGGCCATATCTGGCTACTGGATATAATCAATTGCACTCAAATTTCTTGATCAAACTACAAGCATTCGCGTAACTGCTTTGCACCTACGTTACAAACCGTGGAGAGAATGAAACCGGCAACAATGAGGTCGGTGTTGGTCCCTCTGTGGGTGTCGGTATGGCACTCATCTTCTTTGCGCAGTCACTGGTGCCACCGTGAACTAGAGCCATGCTTGAAAATTTACCGCCAACAATTGAGTATATTATAATTCCTGTCTGACCGAATTGACTGAAGAATCTTCAGTCAACGTTTCTGTACATACCTCTGACCGTTGACTGAAGAATCATTCTTCAGTGAACGCTCTGACTGAGAATAAAGATAACCGTTGAGATGTCATTCAGGAAATTTTCAATATCAATAATGAGCAAAAAGAACTTCAAAGAAATTAGGAACTTTATTTTGCACATTGAATTACACATCGTAATATGAATGATTTACATGACGTGTTAATTCTCTGCTAACATTAGGCTGTATATTTATCATGATATTTATTATTAGCACACAGTTAAATAATAATAAAAATGGGTAACTCACACCGTGATCTGTCAACTGAATTATACATCAATACTCTTATTTTTCGTTTTCTTCTCTTTTTCTTTTTTTTTTAATCAAATTTCAAGTCGAACTGCAAAGAGTCCCCTAAAATTATTATCATAATATTTATCAATTTGATCATTTGATTTTTTTTTCAATCCTCCAATCTATTTTTTATTTTATCTCTCTTTATTATCATTTTGGGCATATAATATATTGCTTGGTGATATTAATTTGTTTGTTCTTTATAATATTTTTTTCGTCTTTTTTTTCATATCCCATATTTATAATTACTTTGACTTAATTCTTAAACATGTGTTCTTTGTATTTTCACAAAAACAAAACATGAAGTAGGAAACAAAATTTGTTATCATTATTATTCTTTCTTCGTTTTTGTGTACGCTTTTTATAAGGCTTGCTTCATCAACAATTAAAATTTGCACTTGACAAATAAATTTGCTTTTGTTGAATTTTCCACACATTTTTTCTGTTCTCATCTCTCATATTTTTTTCTATTTTCTTGAATTATGATACATAAATTCAATGAAACTTCAATCTTTATATTATTAATATTATCATTATTGTTAATATCATTATTATTATTAATGCGGGACATAGTAGCATATATTGGTTTATATTCCATTTCTTTTTCTTTTTTTTTCTTTTATCATAGCTCGTTTTTCAACTTAACTTAGCACAACTTAGCTTTGTACATGGCATTTCAAATCACTCTTGCACAATATTAATTGTTTGCACATTCTCACTTGTACATTTATATGTTGAATATTGTACATTAACGTATGACGTAATAAGACCGTATGATATTATTTTGGCGTACAGCATAAATGGGAATCAATGCATGATCATGAAATGGTTAACTGCATAATTTTATTTTATTACTGGCAAGATGAAGACAATAATAAAATAATTGTTAGGTTTTTACGTATGTATAAAAAGTTGAATAGCATGGGTTACAAATATTTTTCACTACTGTGATTCCATAATGGGTAAATAGAGTGGAAAATTTTCTTTAGATCTTAATTATTATACATTTTAATATTGTATAGGTATACGTATTTGTAAATGGGGATGCATATGTTCCAGGTTTCATTTCACACTGATTCCCGATAAATATCTTAGGGTTTTTTTCTGTTTTGATGGTTTACAATAATTATACATTTTTTAAAAGCATTATTTTATAATTGTCGCCTTGTTATACTCTGGATGAAGTAACACGGTAACACAGTGAACGGTATAAAAAGACAAAGAGTAGATATACTCTATCTCGTGAGTTGTACAAAATTAAACTATTTGTAGAAAGTAATTAAATAATCAATCCTGAGATATGAGGCTTGGAATAACATCCGTTTACTGCAATTCAAAGCACCAATATGAGGAGAGCAAAATATATATATATTTGGCACCAATTAAACGATGTTTGACCTTGCTGCTATCATATGTACTTGAAGCAATCATGTTGTTATTTTATTTATTCATTTTTCAAATTTCATCGAGTAATCAAATAAAAATATGACTAATTTTTTGTTTTATAAGTTTTTAAGGTGTCGGTGTTACAGGTATATAGATCCATGAATGTTCAGACATGAATCGTTAACAATATTTTAGTGTGACTATTGCAAGCCATATAAGTATTATATTTTAATTGGAAATTGAGAGAGGTATTTTATTTGTTTTTTTTTTCCTTTCTATCCCGAGTCTCAAATTTTTGTACTGTATAACAGATCTAAACGAATATACATATAGTGCAAGCATTCTTCAGGTATACTGCATACATGTGTATACATTTTGTATATAAAAAATTGAACCATCTGTATTTTCATTTTTTCTTTCTTTTTCTTCTTCTTAATACGTGAAAGTTAAAAAAAATCAATTGACCTGGCACAGATAAAAAAAAGAATTAAGATGAAGATTATTTATACATGTTAGGAAAATAAATATTCTGCATTTACATTTTCTGAATCGAGATATAGGTAGGTATCATATTGCTCATTTGTACTAATTTCTCGAATTGTATCTTTTATATTTTGGTACTAAACGTAAGAAAAATTCATCACCAATCGATACAAGCATCTATGCTCTTATGGAAATATTTATTTCTGTTGAAATTATTACCGTAGTGTGAGCAAATAAATCCTGAGATCGAGTACTTTTTTTATGTTTGCTTTTACAGTAAAAGTTTACGTAGAGATTGGTTTTCTGAAAACCGTAGATTATTCAAATTTTCTTAATTATGTTTTGTCCAGTCTCTGAGTCGGTATCTTCAAACTGCGTAATACAATCATTATATTCATAGGGGGAAAAAAACCTTAATTGCATTAATTTATATCAAATAATCAGCCGTATATTTAAACTTCAGTTAGACTATCTTTTGTTACAACACTTTCTTTCTTCATAAGTGAAATATTAAGTTGTTCTCAAATGGATTTTTCAATAGTTTTCAACAAAAAAATTGGAAATTAAAAAAAAAAAATTAAAAAATAACAAAAAAATCAGCAACATTTTATCGACTCATTTGCATATAATACACGGAGCAGAGGAGGTTGAGTGAAAAATTTTCATCACCGGTAGCCACTGGGTTATTTCTATACAATTATCGTTTGAATTCATGCATAATGAAAATAATCGCCAATTGTGGGCATATCATCGTACTTTCCTATCTTCTTTATAATCCCATAAACATTGATTTTTTCCCATTCACGTACATGTGTAAAATTTTGTTAATTATAATTATTCACGCAGTTCACAATTGCTTTTCTGGACCACCCGGTCAAAGTCAATACATTAAATTTGAGAAATCCGTACTGATTTGAAATATTGTTCACACTTAAGAAGATAATCATTCTAATTTACCTTTGTAATTAGAGTTTTTTTTTTTTCTTGTTTGGAAAATGTGAATAATGTCATCAAATCTTGATAAATAGTAATAATGAAACTTCAATTCGTAAACACATTGTGATCCATATCTTGATCATCAAATCAATACTCTTTAGCTACATATACGTACAAGTCTTGCACTAAAAACTAGAATAATTACATTTATACCGAAATAAAATTACCCCTAAGGAAGATCAAAAAGACATGGCAACTCTCTAGGACAGTAGACTATCAATATTATTATATATTTTCGTTTTTTTTTTTAACTTTTATTTTATCTTTCTCTTTTTTTTTTAATTTTTAAAAATTTTTTTTGGACAACATACAACATAATTCTTTGCATCAGTCTTCAATCAGTCTTACTGGTGTGTGCAATCAATATTCATTAAAAATTATTTCATTCTTTTAAACTCTAAATAATCAAAGAGCCAATTGCCGACAGGATTCGTTATTTCCATATCATTTTGCATCTCGGAAAAAATCAATAATAATCTATGCCCTGTATGCGTGGAAATAAGAAATTTGGCTAAGCAAACAAAAAAATAAATATTAATAATAATAATAAAAAAAGAATAAGAGAATAAAATAATATAAATATAACTTGATAACATAAAATATTTTGGAATCATTGCGCTTACATGTATGTAGCTGTTGAATTTATAACGAAACGAGCGCGTAGAAAGACAAAGAATAAAAAGTCAAACGCTTCGAGTCAGGTAGAATATTGTGCGTGATTATTTTCATCCCCTTTTCATTATCAAATCTCTTCGAACTATCGGCATTATAAAATGGGATATACTATTCATTTCGATCGAACTGTCTGGCTGCCTTTTAAACATGAGATATCATAAGCAACAAGATAATAACGCTAATAATGAAAATAATAATGATGACGGCGAGGCGATATTAATAATAATAGTGATAATGATAATAATAATAGTAATATCAATAAGGGCATTGAAAGTTCATAATATTAGCTAAACATATAGGGACTGCTTCGATCAGCGTTTGGTTTAATATTAATTATACCTTTGCTTAACTAATTTTCTCTTGTAAGGCCTCTTTAGAAAAGTATGCGTTCTTGCCACGAGCCAATTAGTTGTGAAAAGAATGTATATAAATAAAAAGAAAAACAAAAAAAAGAATTATAAAAATCACAAGGTATAGAATAGTAGAAATTATATACGGAATAAGTATCCTTAGTTTTTATAATTGTCAATTGTTCGATCCGTGTTTTACTGAGTCGTAGCACTAAAAAAGAAGTAATGATGCGTCAGACGCAGTTAGGCGCATACAGGGACTCTAGTGCCAGCCGATGCCCACTTAAATATAATATTTTCATGTTTTCTTTAAATTTAAACATAATCACATTCATTAAACATACACCTGTTACTTTTAAGCGTTCCGCTAACTTTGGATAGATTATTTGATTCTAAGTTGGTTTTTTTTTTTTGTATTTGTTTTTGTTTCGTTTTCCTGTTTTTAATTAATCTTAATACGTAACATGCTAATGATAAAAATTATTTGGACTTGGACAAATGAGTTTTTGCACGTGCGATACTAGCACACTTATCATTTTAAGTCAATCTCTTGTCATTCAACTGACTGTAACTTTGTTAAATTCTAAGATATTGTGGTTACCTTATTCATTTATTAATATTATTCTATTACTAAGTAGTTTACCACTTTTGTATTTTTGGAAAATAAAGAGATTATTCTTATGATCATAAAGTTCCGCTAGACAGACAACAAACTTCCAAAAATTATCAGACAGATATAAAAACTTTGAAAAAACAATCGACTGCATTTATTAGATGTGGTATTTCTTGTATTGAGGTAGACGCGGTCTAATTTCTTTCGACTTCTTTCTTAAATCTTATTGTTTCATCTGGTCGAATATGTAAGGGATACGTAGTAACGATAAAGTCTACATTAATATTCAAAATATTTTTATGCGACGTTCTATGAATACTGGTTTTTAAATAATATTATACCGTATTAAATTAATATAACAAGACGTAATTGTATTACATGAGTTTCTTCGGTTAATATTGAAGAAAACTTGCACAACTCCTGAATATTTTACTAATGATTATTTAATTATTATTATCCATCAGAGCTTCGATCTATTAACTACTTGATTATTAATTTTTCGAATATTATTTTTGAATTGAAAAATTCCAATTTTTACGGAATATACATCAAAACCTTGGTTATCTTTAAAAACTTTCTTAAACAGATCTAACGCTACATACCCCTCGTGAAATACCCTTTAATCATGACCACAAGTTACAACTTTATATACTCTTTAAACTACCAATGGGAATTTCGAACCAGATATTTCTGACTTGAATTTGTATAATTGATTACGGTGATGGGTTGTGGCTAGTAAAACTTAAAAAACTTGAATACGGTTGTTGCCAAAATCAACTACGACTATTTTTCCATCTGGAGTTAACGCGACACCGGAAGGTCTATCGAGTTCGCCGAGCGCTTTGCCAGGACTCCCTAATTTCCATAGTAACCCTCCCGAAGGTTCGAATACCTGAATTCGATGATTTCTTGAATCAGCCACCACGATATGCCCATCATCATCTATAGCTACACCTTGCGGTCGCAAGAATTGTTTCAGGCCCGTTCCTTCACCCCCTAAAAATCTCGCATTCACAAAATCTGGTTCAATGACAACCAGCCTGTGATTATTAAAGTCTGTTACGACGACACAGCCTTCAGGACTGAAAGCAACACCTCTGGGTGAATCAAAGTGCTTCCATAGTCCGGCACAACCCTCAAATCCATACTTTCTCAAAAACGTTCCCTCGCTAGTAAACAATTGAACGCGGTGATTTCGCGTATCGGACACCGCGATTTGACCTTCAGAATTGACAGCCACATCCCAAGGGTAATTGAATTGCCCACTCTTGCTACCTTTTTCGCCAAAACTCAGCAGGAAAATACCTTCCAACGTAAACATTTGAATCCTATGATTATCTTTATCGGCAACCACAATGTGTCCTCGCGCATCTACAGCTACTCCAGCAGGTCTATCAAATTGGCACGGCCCCGAGCCCTGGGTGCCAAATTTTCTAACAAAGGTCCCATCTTGTCTAAAAATTTGAATACGATTGTTCGATCTATCAGCTACAATAATATGGCCATCCTTGTCGCAGCAGACACCCCAAGGTCGGCAGAGTTCACCTTCGTTGTCACCCTCCGTACCCCACACAGACACAGGCTTAAATCCCATTGGACTGAAACTGTGGCTCGTTCTTACAGATATGGGAAAGGGATTACCTAACACCGGTCTTCCTCGGGGTATGGTGCTCTGTGGAAAGCTCGCTGGCGCCCCATTAGCCATGGCAGTTTCTTCCAAGGTCATCCGACCTCTGACAGCTCGTCGATCTCCAACTGGACCCGGATTTATAACGACTACTGAGCCCATGGACGCAATTGCGTGTAAAACTGTCGCATCGGGGCCTGTGAATGATATCCAGTGTTCTTCTCTAGGTGGAAGAGCATTTTGTGCTTGACGGATGTGAACAACCTAAACAGAGGAACAAGATTTTAGAAAATTTCACTCTATGGTTTGACGGAATTGAAAAAGACAGAAATAACTCACCTCCGTTGCAGCTCTTTCCTTGATCCGCAAAAGTTCGACTGGATTATTTGTGGAATTTGTATCCATAGCTTCGCTCAGTCTTTCTACTGTTCTCGAAAGTCGAGTTAAAGCCGCTCTTAATGCATCTGCTCTGGCTTGAAGAGCAGCTCCTTTCATGAGTCTTGCTCTCTCAACTCTGGCTAGTAATTCTCGTTCTCTCTCTTCTAATGCTAAAGCCAATCTGCGCACGGCTGTTCTCACCTCAGAAGCAGCCTGCCGTGCCTTTTGCTCTACACCTTCGGCAGCGATCTGGAGGAAACAAAAAAGGGAAAAAAGATGTTACATAAAATATCAATGGTGCAATTATGCTATCGTGGCATTTAATCATATTCCAACCCAACAATAGCCCAGATTAAAGTACCTGTAAGAAGATTAAAGTAATTCCAAACCCAGAGAAGTATATTCATTCATTTTTTTGAGCAATGGTAATGAGACTTGGATTAAATATAGCCTGAGAGGGTGAACTTCAAGAGCCACATAAACCAGTTGTTAATCCGGTAGGATAAAAGTTGTTACCTGTACCGCCTCCAAATCCTCTCTAACAGCAGCAATCCCAACTCTAGCTTCTCCCAAGACTTGCGTGGCCATAACTCCTGCTCCTTCGACTGCTTCCAGCAAATAAACTAGAACATGTCCTCTGTGATCTCTGACTCCACATTCTCCGCAAGCAGGTAATCCGCATGTTTCGCAGTAGAAGCGCTGAGCCTCACGATGCATCTCGCAATAAAGTGACGTCGATACAGGAGGTGAGCAGGACGCTGGAGCTGAAGGTGGGCTGGGTGTATCACTTCCTACATAACGCTCGATTCTGTGGTCTCTTGTGAGGCGAACCTTCAGAAAAAAAATCCATATTTTTAAGAAACTAGTGAATCGCAAATTAGTCGCTAAGTAACGAGATATAATTTTGCAAATGCTCACCCTTCGATGGGCAGTAACACAGGCCTCGCACAGAGGTTCCCCGCAATCTTGACATCTCGCCACAGCCTGTGCTCCATTTTGGGACGAGGAGTGCTCGTCACAGTTGCCACAGGGTTCCCCTGCGACAGCTTGAAGGAGGGAGCTTATTAACGAGTCCACGCTGGATGACTCAAGATCCAATGGTGATCTACGGTGAGAATGAGTACTGCTCCCAGAAGAAAATGCTCCTGGGGGACTCGGATTGCTCAGACAAGACGTCATTCTTCGAGTCTTGTTCCAAAAGCTTCTTAGCTGCCTCTGCTACTCCAATATAAATCTGAAACAAACGAAAGCAATTATTATTATTTTTTTTTTTATCAAATTTCTAACAATCTATTGTGATATCTTTGCAGAGCAGGCCAATAGTTCGCATTGAAAAGCAAAAATCTGAACAGATTTTTAATTTTTCTGTAGTGAACTAAACCAAAGCAGAGCAATGGGTACGATAATAATATTAACAATAACAATGTGGGATAACGAATGTCGTCGTGCCGGATCAAATCCATCCATGTGCTATGACGAGTAGGTATGTATAACTTTGAATGTAAATTAATGCGAGATGAAATTAGAAATTCAGGTCCCGGGACGGAAAACTCGTTCACCCTGCTTTAAAATCTTGAACGGGGCCGGGTTTTGGGTCCGTGACAAGTTACAGGGCTAAGAAAACAATTGGGACAAGATTTTCGGTCTCGGTTTGGGCCGGGCCCACAATCTCGAGCGTTGAAGGGTCCCAAGAAACGGCTTTTGCGGGGATCTTTTAAAAATCGATAACCATGTTCTAAACAAGACGAGTGTATTTTTTTTTTTGTTACTTTCTTTTATCTATTTCCGCTCTCTTACCCTCTTTATGTCTCATCGCGCTACGAGCACAGTGTTGGGCCCGATGAAAACTTGAAGATACCAACTTGCATGAATTTTAAATAATAACTTTTAATCAACATTTACTAATAGTTGATCACCTAGTATCGTTTAACGAAACTACCACGTTGATCATGAAGTTAGGCACCATTGACCGCGTGCGAAATTTGGCTTGTTTAGTTTTTGTTTAAAACGCGCGATAAGAGAGAGAAAAACAAACGATTAGTTGCAAACCGACCGTTGAATGGGTTGGTCGAGTTTTATTTTATCTGACAATGAAAAATGTCAAGTGCATGAAGTTTTAACTAAGCAGGATATTGACGATTGATAATTGACACCCATATAGACGTAATTATTATTATCGCCATGATCTTCTTCATTTTTTTTCTTCTAACTCTTCGATTTCTTTCATATGGTTATCTTACTGCAGCAGACGATAAGTCAACTTTCCTTCAAATTTTTTCGTGCCCACAATTAAACAGAATAAAAACAAAAAAGACGTGGATTTAAATAAGTTACGTAAGGAGCCTGCTGCTGCAACCAATATTTTCACAAATACAACGCGCTGTATATTCGTATAAAAGTATAACAAGAAAAAAAGAAGCGGTGGTATACACGAGGCGCCTAGTCTTAAAATCTGGTTTTCCGGAATGCATAGGACTAGCATTTCCAGAACATTTGTTGGACAGATATTCACCGACTAGTATAAGAGGTGTACAGTTGTTGCCAGGAATGAGAGAGCTGCTGCCGCATCTCAGCTCATAGCCGCGATAGAAGAGAAATAGAGAAGGAAGACCGTGCAGAGCTTAACTTACTATGAGAGGTCTGCGTTTCCTGGAATTAGCTGCAGCACAAACTAAATGCCATCTAAAGGCCACCCGTATTTGCGGGCTGAAGGCCCGGCTTTCATTTTTCCAAGCCCTTTACGGACCGCTTCAAGGTCCTTTCAGCTTTACCTACGTATCCCAGGTCGGGCCCAACAAATGCATCAATCACAAACGCCGGCCGGCATCGAATACTTTCAACTTCGATGGCAGTTGGCTCGCTTTAGTTTTCTAGGTATGTAAAACCACACGTCTCAACTCATCATCTTTTGTCAATTTAGCGAATATCCGCGTATCAGTATATTTATTACTAATCTTTTGTGTTTCTCTTTGCTCCCCTCTTAAGATTTGGCAGCAGCATTTCTACGCTCGGGATCTCGAACATTCGATTTATTAGAAGGGGTTTGGAATTCTAATCTTGAAAACGTTTTGGATGTACATGTACTACGTCGCGCAGGGTTATAGAAAAAATGTAAATCAGCTGAATGCCGTCCGAAAGAATAAGTATGTCTTGTAGTTACATGTTGAGCATCACGGTATCTACGAGAAAAAAGTTTACTCTTAGTAAATTAAATTATATAGTTTGATATGTCGACAAAAAATCTATATTTATTGAATTTAGCAACAATTGACACATGTTTTTTTTTGTTTTTTTGTTTTTTATTACAATCAAATCACAGCCAACTTTATCATAATATATAAAATTTCATAACGTTTTTCAATTCCCTTTGGCGTTTCAGGTAAGCTGTGTAATCCCTGGTGCAAGAAGGTCAGGTACATAAATATGTATAGATGTGTGTGACTACATGATACATAACGCGTACAGAAAGCAGCATTAGTTATTTTTGTAACAGAAATACAATTCACCCTGCGACCGAGCTGCTTTTCTCTCCTGCTATTGCTGCAGGGAAAGTCGAGGGGAGATGAAAATAAGGGGACGCCCCCAAATTTCCGAAACCGAAGCAATCGATAGTCGATCCTCAGAGAGCTACTAGAAACAGTCGTGGGTTTATGTTATACACTGTATTAGCAATATTTTCAGATCCGCAATTCAAATTTTATTAAAAAAGTAAACCATATTAGTTTGGATCTCTGCCATGTTGCAGATTGGCGAAAGTTCTACGTAAATACAGGTTATGATTATTTTATTACTAGAAGATTATACGTTAATATTTCTAACAAATATCGCTGGCGTAATGTTCCAGCTATCTTTGACGATGCCGTTGACCGCTTGTGCATACATACGTATATGGGTATATACAAACACAATAGTGTGCATGGAAATTGTGGATTCTTCTCAACAGATAATTCGAGCGCGTAATTTTTAGATAACGCGCTATCTACCATTAACGGAGAAAGGTTAGTCTCGACCAAACAAACTTTTTAAACTAACTGCTGCTGTCCAACAGATTATTTTCATTTCATTTCCTTCTTTTTCTTCTACGCTAACAATCAATTTGTATACAATCGTTCGTTCCAATATTCAATTTTTAATGCAGAACATTCTAGGAATACGCGTCCTCATAAAACGCAAACTTAACTTCTGAAACACAATATTTTCATGGTATAATCCAACTATCCAATGAAGTTCAAATTATACGTACTTAAAAAGTTCGTATAATCACAGTAATTATTCGTTACATTGGTAATAAATAGAAGGTGTGATTAAATGTCTGTAACTCGTATGATGATAATTTATACGGTAATGGGTTATTCTGCTCCCCTAAATTTTTGCACGAACGACATGCTTTACATACAATAATTGACAAACGATCTTTGCAGAAATTAACGAAGAAACGCATCCTTAGTAGCAGTACGTTAGATGATACGGATTCGCGAATGGATAAGGATGATGATGATGAAATTGAATCTATGATTCGGGTCATATTGTGGTATGAAATTAATATTCAATAATTTATAGTATAGTGATAATGTGAGCTGCATTTTTTTTACATATAAATTGACTAAGAGCATAATTTCAAAGAATGTAAAAGAAAAATCAAATCTAACGTATATTAACGCGTGTGCGTGTCTGTACGTACTCTATGCGTAGGGCAGGTCGTGTATATCGACGTCATAACAAAACAGAGCTACGCAGGCAGGACGCACGTCTGCGCACAGAAGGGGGGAAAGGGATGCTGGGAGTGAGGGGAATCATAGGGGGAGAGAATGAAATCGGAGGAAGGAGGGGTCGAGGAGTATTTTTAGGTGTTTTGTGGCTTTGGAGGCCCCGAATTTCTTTTAAAGTCCCAGCCAAAAATACTCGAATTTTACAAATAGAACTCACTACTCAATCATTGTATCAATATCATGCCATATATTTGAGTATTTTATCAAATGCATGTGTAGCTCGGAATCTATTCTCAGATTTTTAATATTAAAAAGTGAATGAATCTCTCCAACCTTGGCCGTTACAAAAATAACACACGTGCTGATAACCGAGTGACGCCGTTGATCGGGGGGAAAAAATAAATACAAAAAAAGCACTTTCATTCTCGAATACTTCGCTCTAAAATTGACCAGATGTCACGGGAGTATTCCTCGAGCTTGCGTGCAGAAATGTAGAGAAAAAAAATGATGCTTCGCGGTGCAAGCGAAACGCCGACAGATTTTCAAACGCGTTTTTGGTAAATTTTCTTGTAACTACAAAATATGATTAGACATTGTTACAAAGATATCATTACATACTGTATTTGTGCATTTCGTCAACAATTACAGAACGTGCCAATTTATAACATTATTAAATTACAAAGTTGATACGAGAGATGCACGGGGAATGTAGTTACCTCGTGAAACGTAAGAACGTGTAAGAACTTTCGGTAAAGATTAATTTTTTTTTATTCTCTCCGCAAAATAACCTGAATGAAATTAGTTAGAAAGTTTCATTTACTAATTTTTTTCTTGAAATTCTATATCATCTGGAAACGCGTAGCAGCTACTGCACTGCACTAACCATAGTAAACAATAAAATAGTAAAGCGCTAGTAGTTGCAATGTTTGATGCGTGTTCAGTGTTTACATCGAGATGCATGTAAAAAAAAAGTGGAGAAGCAGAAACAAAAAAATATTCGAGTTGTGTGCATGCTGAGAAAGTGAAACTTTATCGATGATAAAAATAATAAATTTTCTACTTACGAAATATTGTTATCATAACAATTCAGCCGAAACTTTTAGAATGAGACTGTACAATAATAACAGTGATTGCCAATTATTATAAAACTTTTGAAGATTTAATAAATTCACATGTCACACGCGTGAAGTTCTGATAAAAATTTAAACAAAAAAAGAAAGGCAGAAACAATAAACCAACTGATTATTATTATTACAATAAAGTTTATTTATGATTTAGTTATTTTATTTTTTTTCGATCACTTTCGACGTACTGTTTCAATAGATAACATTGAAAAATAAAGTCAAAAACAAACAAAAACGCATACGATCAATCGGGTAGTAGTAACGTGGGTGCTACCGGCAGGGCCAAAATTTCTCGTGTTTACTTCTCTCTGAGAGATTGACGTGTGAAACGCCGCCGCACACGTAAAATAACACGTCGACAACAAATATTCATACAAACACAATTGATAAAATATACTCAATTAATTTCGACTAATCGCAGCCTTTTTTAGTTATTTAGTTATTTCTTTTTCTCTTTAATTATTCGCTACAAATTCCTTCTTCAAAACAGAGGGAGAAAAAAAAAGAACGTATCGTGCATCTGAGATAATAAATAAAAATCTGCCAATATCTTGTATCTATGTAGATTTACTTTTGATAATATCAACGTATATTAATATTATTATTATTATTTTCATCTATTATATCAATTTAACGGTTATTATTTATTATATTATATGACTTTGTATTATATATAATATTTTATTCATTCAAATTCCCTCGAGATTTATCGGTTTCTCTTTATCTTCACTTTATTTTATATAATTTTTGTTCTTAAACTAACCACGACACCACGACTTTTCTGAATGCTCTTAAAATCGTTTCTCCCAACGATCCAAACGGTCGCGACGCCGTTCGACGAATGTTTCGTTCGTACTGAAGCTGAGTCTCGCTACTTGACGCGCCCAGCCTTCCACTCTGAGTCAGCTTCCCCCAACCCCAAATCGCCCCACCCTTCTTTTCTCCAACCCCGAACGCCGTGGCCTTAACCCCCACCACCGTGCCTTTTTACTACCCCGAGAAACATTCACTGCGTAGAATTTCGCCTTTACGCGTCCTACCCCGACAGTGAGGCAAGTGGGCGCGGGCGGCTCATGCAGAGATGAAATAGATGGGATGGTGAGGCACGCCGTGGTCCATCGCTACCCCCGCCCCCCAGCCGACGCCAATTGGAAGCTGCTAGTACGCATCTACTTTCTAAGTATGCTATGTATACCTAGACTCAAAACGGTGGTGGTGGTGGTGGTGATCTTGCTGCCGCCGCTCACGCTACCTTGCTTATGTAGAGGTTTCTGAGCGTCTGTGGCAACGTCGGGGTTGCTAATCCGTTGACCGACGTCAAGGAATATACGCCGAGTGGTATATGGTGGTATACAGAAGATATGGTAGGTAGGGAGGTAGAAATAGAGAAATTGAGGCAGGTCAGTTCGCTCTCATTGCTAAGCCTCCCAGGGAGAGAAGGCGAAGTAGCAGCAATCACTAAATTTCTATTCAGGGTATGAGTGAGATTTTTTCATTCTTTTTTGTATCGTTGTTAACTATAGATATATTTAAATATACATACTCTTTTGCAGAAAAAGAAAGAAAAAAAAGAATTTTTTTCGCGAGTTGATTAAAATATTGTTTTTTTTTTTATATATCAAAAAAATGATCAATTACAAATCGCGATTTATGTATCAATATAATTTTCAGACCGAATGAATTTTTTTCATGTGATTAAATTAAAGAACGAAAAAAAAGAGATAATTAAAAAAAAAAAAAACCCAAAGACTTATACAATACAATGAGCCATCTGTCGATACCTTTGAAGAAAAATCGAGATCATCCCAAGAAGAAAAGAATGTCTATACCTGAAACTCTGCCGCTCGCGGTGATTAACTGATTACATACATAGATATGTGTATACATATGTATATAATATATTCACATAAATATACACGTATACAGTGGTAAGATTACGTAAATACCTACGTTCGATTTGAATTTTATCGCAAAATTTTTGATTATACACGTTAAAAAATAATATTTCTTATATAAAAATCTAACGAAATTCATTGCGATAACTGTATTTTAAAATTTCGAAAAGAAATGAAATTTTCTTTTCATTCAAAAACCCACCCTCTTGAATTCATTCCTATAAACACCGAAATTTATTTTTCCTCCGTACAAATTATTCATCAATTTATAGCTCATCCATGAGCTATAAAAATTTTAATTAAAAAAAAAAAAGAAAAGACAAAAAAGAAAAAACAAAAAGAGTTGAATCTGCGGACCTTGCTACCAGAAAAATCCATCCAGAGTTTTATCTATAGCAAAAAGACATAAAAGACATCAGGCGTATAATAATAAGCGCGTATTATATACACACCATAACGTATGTATGTGCTCAACGGTATCACAATCTCCTACATAAATGGGGTGGCGTCGGCGGTGGTCGGTCATCGGCGGGGGTTGGGGGGTTGGGGAGACTGGGGAGTGTGGATATTTGAAGGTGGCGAGGGCAAACGTAGGTGATGGTGGTGGTGGTGGAAGTTGGCTGCCGAGCCTACTGTATGGATTATTTGATTGAGAGGCATCAAGGGAGCGACGGAGTGAGAGAGCCGCACAGAGTATAAGTAGGGATTGCAGGGGGGGACGTGGTGATGGTAGTGGGATAAAATGGGGGAAGAGGGCGAGACGATAGAAAACGTAAACACGAAAGGGATGCTGCGGTGCGGTTCGGCGCCACCCTTCGGCACCCCACGTTATGCGGTTACGCAAAGCGCTTGCGCGCGAAATCCATGAATGGGACATGCTGGCGAACGCGTCCGCCGCGCGGCGGCTCGTTGCTTATACTATGTGTATGATATACCTGCCTATCTAGTACATATACACATATAGAGATATACCTGGTGTGTGTATAGGTGTGTATTGGTATCATATATACATATATATCGAGTTGGAGAACGTCGTCGTCGTCGTCGTCTTCGTCGTGGCATGAAGAGGGTGGAAGGAGAGAGGATGAGAGGTGAGGGGTGGTAAAACCGTATCGTCGTATCGACCGTCGTCGCCATGTTTGTTCCAAATGAAAACTGGGCAAGGACAGGGTGTACTCTATTTGTATTATGTATGTATAGTCTGTACCGTTTCACGAGGGAGAAAAGCGCAGCAGAGCGAACGACTGCAGCACACGCTGATGCTACTGCTGCTGTTGCTGCTGCAACTTGATGTGGTTTCGACAAAAAAACAAATTAAACAAATATAAACAACAAAAAAAATCTCTATCAAAAAATTTTGTACGAACGTACAGATAATTGTTTTCTCTTCTACGTAGTTTCAAAAAATATCTATAGTTATAGAGCAGTATTGGCATAAAAATTCGACCAGCCGAGGGAGGGTAATACAAAACATACAAATACATAAATCATTACGATGACGCGTTATAATGTTATACTATAGCGACCAATCAAATCTATATATAAATGTTAATAAAGCCGATTACACATTTACGTTGAATTTCAACGATTAAAATATAATATATATAATCCCGCGCTATAACGCCGGTATAGAGAAATGAAAATGAATGGAATGAAATTTTTGTATAATTTGCTCATTGTACTTTTTGGTTAGCGCGGTGTATGTTAGATAAGTAATTTGAAAATGTACAATGAAAACAAGTTATGGGAATATTTTATAAAAATTACGTAACGATCGCTAAATTCTCTTATATAAATCTCACCACCGTACCTACCCCATATACCCGTAATTGTTATCACGTTATATCCGCATATAATACCTATTTGTAATGTTGACGTCATAACGCGAAACAGTCGCGCAGTTACGTCAAGCCACATAATTTTCTAATTTTTTTTGTTTTCGTTTCTTTTCAGTATACGCGGTATGACATCTTCACCATGCAGTATCCTACGTGAAGTTTTCAACATCTCTCCGAAGTATAACACATCCAGGTGTATCTACGGCCAGTTGGAGCAGATTTGAAAATGGAAAGTTTGGGATTCAATTTCATTGACATTTCGAAATTTTACCTCGAATTTGAGATACGACAATCTACATCCATAGCAAATTCGAATTCATGTGTTTGTGACAATGAAAAATTCAAGTTCAAGCGTCAAAACCATCACCTACGGGTACGTGCATCGTCACCCACATGTTGCTGTTTACACAAAAGTAAGAATAAAATAAAAATAGTTTATTCCATATTTCGAACCACCACCACCGTTATTAACAATATCTTTTTTTTGATTTTCATTGAAGATTTTTGTGCGGCCGATATCGTTTCTTTTTTTCCCCCAACAACTGAGGTGGCTATATAGATCATGAGACAAATCCCTCTCGATGTGTTGCAGGGTCAGGTTGGATTGGAATAAGATAAAGGCCTGCCACTCATAATCCTTATACGAGGAATCATATGATCATGAATTTGAAGGAGAATATACCATCATACGTACTGCGTATAGATACGTATAATACACCTACGTAGTTGTATTTATTAGTCACCGTTCGCTACGTGCATCGTAACGCCGTAGATATCTGCGATCAATACTGTCCCTCTTGCACGTTGCGATCTTTATCCGTTCCTCGAATTTCACGAATTAGGATCGTAATTGTTAATTCAAAATAGTGAAGAGAGGAAAAAGAAAGAAAGCTTTATCGCAGAAGAGAAAAAACAGAAAACAAACCAACAACTTTGTTCGATAACGATTGAGTAGCGGTTGGTTCAAAAATTACAATCTTTCTAATTGTAAACGAGATTAGAATTTCGAGAAAAGCTCGTTTTTGGCAATTCTAAAATGTGAATTAGAATTCATAACACTGCACGGACCTCATATATAATTGTTTGCGACGAGCCTGGAGTTCTCTCGAAACCTCTAGCAAATGGAATTTTTTCTGAAAACTAACTCGGAGAAATCAAAAACAAAAAAAAAAGAATGATAATAAAGTTTCGCGATATGTACTAAATGAATTTTGGAATTCGCGAACATAATGAGCTTTTCTTGAAATTATGTTTTCCAACCACCCTATGATATCTCATGCACAACACATTTGATTTCGGAATCAAGGGCATAACTTGTAACATGCAGACAATTTGAATTTCGAGGTCGCGATTGCCCCAGGCGATATTCTAGAATCGTTCAGACTGCACATAGGTATATAGGTGGTGTACCCATCTATGTGTGTATCCTATGCAGCTCGTGAAAATTAGCAGAGTGTTACGCTTATGAATGGACGCCTGGGGGCGTGGGAGTGAGAGAGTAGCGTTTGCGGGGGCGTCGTGACGCTTTAACGATCGTGCGTCGCGCTTCGAGGGGTGGACTTTAAGGGGGGAAGGGTAGGTAGAGGGTTAAAGGGAGGAAAAAACGAGAGTGGGAGACGGTGGTGGGGAGCAGCCAGACGTCGATGAACGGAGCTCTGTACCGTCGCGTGGGCGACGTTCAAGGTCACCCTCAGAGCTCGAACCAACGTAGTACGACGCCTCCGTCGCGACGCCCCCGCGTACATATATAATATGTATACGTATAGGTATACCAACGTATATAAGACAAAGTATATATTGTATGTGTACATATCGTATATATGTATATACTTTCTATATCTATATAGTTTAGCGCACGTAGGTAGGTACGTCGCGGAAAGGGTGGGGGCGTCTATATAGCGGACGACGCAGAGGTGACCTTAAGGTTTCAACAACCCGGGGGCCGTTACTTGCAGCCAGAGTTCGATACATAGATATACTTCTACACCTATATCTATTCGAAAAGGTGTATTACGTAGACCGATAACGGTTATTTCGCGACTTTTCGTAAAGCTACTCGCCCCTCGATCGTTTTCTATCTTTCCTCTAGATTCTTTTCATTACTATCTTTATTGACGATGTAAAAAAATCAAAGAAAAAAAAGAAAAACAATATCGAAGAATAAAGTAAATAATTAACGGTATCATGTATATATGTATGTACACACACCTATGTATCATTCGTATTCGTAGAACCCTTTTTCTTCTTTTTTTTTACATTTTTTGAATCTATCTTTTTCATTTCGTCCCATGGAGGTTCAAAGGAGGTAAATAGAGGGCATCGTCTCACCTCCAAAGTTTGGAGTCAAAACAAAAGTCACGAAATCGCGGACTATGTATGGGGCATTACATGTCAACTCGACCAATGATTTTTCCTCACCATTTTTGATTCGCTTCGCGATTTTTTATATATATTATATAATGAATATACTATTTCTGGGTAATAATCGGACAGCAATTTTTTGCAAAATGTTTTCGCAATATGTATTTTGGAATGTGCAAAAATGTATCTATTGAAAAAAAAAAAAAGAAAGCATCGTTATAGAAGTATTTTCTTTCAACAAACCGCAACGTACGTCTCGGAGTTTCGCAAAATTATAATGGAGTATAAAAAAGCTCTAAAATTTTTTTGAACGGGATAAGTATATGAGGGCTTATACATAACTGGAGTTTCATACCCGTCTGGGTACTTTCGTCTTCATTCGTTTCCAAATTTGCTGGTCGCTTTTTTTATCCACCTATCCGTGGTGCGAGTAAACAAGTACGGATTAAATTGTTTTCTCTTCTTTTTTTTTTCTTAAGAGACTATCCCGCGCATTATCGTCGTCTGGAGGACTATGCAAGCAGCGGTCTAGGTGGGGCCGCGTACCCCCGGGGAATTTTTTCTGTTTTTTCTTTATAATCTGTTTTTTTTTTTTCCCCTTCATTTTCTCTTCTTCTGCATAGGTCTTATAATCTCTGGAGAAATACAAAAGTTTATTTTGTAAACTAGTGCGTGGGATGCTGCCCTTGAACAAGGGTCTCTCATTTTCCGATCCTCGTATATATATATATATATATATATATACAGGTATATATGTATATAATAATAGAAACCCTCTAGTTGAATTTTGAGAACTGGGACGCATCTGCCCATAAAATCGATATCCCGCATTGATTCTATTCAGAGTATAAAATTGCATTCAAAAGACTCACGATCTACCGCGTTCTAGTTATGTATATAACCTGCTACATCCGGAATTTTTCTTATGCCACCCCTATAACCATCACTGTTCGATTTTTGAAAAAGGATCACGTCACGGAACGATGAAACGAAATCTGATGCTTATACTGGCAATGGGTAGACCAGCGGTTATAATTATTGTTAGTTCAAAATATGGAATAAACTCATCGAAAATTTTACTCCCGACACCTTGTATTGTATGAAACCGAAATCAGGTAATTTTTTGCGCGTACGTTATCATAATAAAATCTGAATCCGGTGGCTAATAAAATCTTGTGGGGAATCATGCATCAGAAAAATAGTTGAGCTAGTGATTGAACTTCTTCAGGAACTTTGAAAATTTCCGTTGATATTCGGCGATCTTCAAGAACCATATCGTATCACGAGCGTTCACATTTGTTTCCGGTGAAAAATTTGCTCGAATAATAAGTTTAAATTTGGCGGAAAACCTGGCGATGCAGGTATAGGATCAACGATCAGTTTTGAAGAGAGCCTGTCAAAAATATCTTTGCGAAAATAAAGTGAAGGAGGAATAAGGAATCGGGTATTTCTTTGAATTTTTCTCTGTTGCTTTAGTGAATCGTTCCAGGCGTAAAATGCGGCTGGATTTGGATTTGGATTTGGATTTGGATTTTGTACCTAAAATGTTCTATGCACAATAAGGTACATAACGTGCGGTTTCAAGTTTTGAAAATTACTAGCAGTCTACCTGCTGCCGTGTCTGATGTTGCAGACATATCTTGGTGCTTTGTTATTAGGTATATTGTTGTGTATGTACAGGTGAAGAACCACCGAGGTGAAGTTAGATACAGGTATATCTACTTTTAACCTGTGTGTACACGCCTTATATTCGTGTGAAAATAATCTGTACACCCGTGCAGGTGAAGAAATGAAACGTACGCGATACGATGTCAATGAGAATAAGGCCTTTGTGAAAAACTTTTTGACCGGGCGAGACCGATAAGATTCAATGGAAGGTGGGTTTTGCTTTGCTTTTGCTTCGCACTGTATTAGTATAAAGGCAAACTTTATTCTTCGCTAGATAACGGTCCGCCTGTTGCAGAGTTTAAATAAAAGATTTATTCAGCAAAAAAAAAAAAAAAAACAATAACGAATCTAACAAATACGAGTTTGATGTAGGGAAAATTAAAAACTTTTATCCCGTGCGAACGCTTATTTTGTTAGTAATTTGAATATTATAATTGGTCGCAAAATTTTGTAAAAATTTTGTAAATAACGTCGCCCACTCGCTTGAGGTTCGAAGTTCGCTGAGCTCGAATTTTTTGATGTGTCTAGCCATTGCCGGGTATTGTGCGCAAAAGTGTAGTAAATTTTTTTTTTCCTCCTTTTTTTCTTCTTCCACCCCCCACCGTTCAAGGTACATTAAGTACGACTTTCTATCGATTCATTTATTATAATTTAAATTCTGCAGAGGCTGAATTTGAAGACAATATCTTCTTTACTTTAGATTATAGAATTTTGTACGAATATAATTGTGAATCCTCGGTGAATCATTATCATAAAAATTATTAAAAAAAACGAGGTGTATATATTGCAAATGTGAGAAGAAAAATAAAATAAAATGACGCACGTATAGATGGATGAATATCTGCGGCAGGTTTTCGTGAGAAGGGAAGTGTAATTTGAGCAGTAACTGCAGCAGCAGTCGCAGCATGCAATATATCGGTAGGCATGCTAAACGTAAATATAGAAATATGGTAGGTAAAAGTGTAAGATGGTAAAATGGTCGATGGTCAATCCTGCAACAGCAGAAACAGCATAGCAATGAAAAATACGGTGAAGGCTGCAGTATCTCGTCTATTTCTCTCTCGAAACATCCCTCCTCTTTCTAGTTTCTCTCGTGCCTATATGAGGCCTAACAGGCTAGCGCAGTGATTTACAACCCTGCAGGGCTCATGGAAGGGCGGCTCTGGGATTCGGAGTCGTGGTATGTCTCGATGGCCTGCCTAGAGGCGCCTAAACGGACTCACCCCCTCACCACCCTCGTCCTCATCTATTGCCGCATCTTAAACTTCCATCCGCATCTTTTTTTCTCCATCACCCATCAAGAAAACCATGGATCTACGATCCACTTTATGAATGGTAAGTGCAGAAATTTCATGAACATGTCAAGTGAATTTTTGGCTACATTTACTTAACTTTTCTTGTCGCGATCAAGAAAATCATGGAAAACTAATTTCAGATTCTTTAAACCCTCCAAGAGTCACATTGGGAAAAAAAATAAATTTAATGATGAAATATCCTGATTGTTTATTCACATATCTGAGTCATAGTTGGCAGTCGGATGTTAAATGATAAATAGTAGAGGAAAAGAACGTTGGGTTTCGTCCAGAATGACGAATAAAGTTGCGCTCAATATATCGCGAAAGAATTCGCATTGCGAAAAATCTAGACATTCACGAATCGCAGAATGATACTAATTCTGGTTTGTTGTGAAGTGTTTGCGAAATTAACGATTAAATTGCGCGCGACAAAACTAAAAAATTATATAAATTATATCCACACGCCTCCGTAAGAGAACGAATAATAAATATCAAGAAAAGAGAAAAACTACCGTGCCTACAGGATTTCGGATCAGCTGTAAAATTAGGAACCCTCCTAAAATTATATCAAGGAGGTTTATTGGTACCATACAGATACTAGATATTTGGAGGTTTTGAAATATTTTAGATTTACTACTCGTTAAATAACTGTCAGCGCAAACTTCGAATTATTTCAAGTACATTGAATGCCCTTCGAAAAACAGAATAATTTATACATACACGTTATAAATACCTGAACATATAGTTTATGAGGTTTTAAAAGATGGTAATAAACTGTCCGACGAATGCACCCCCAACCGAACCTTTTACCTAAGACAATTTTCAAAATTTCTTTTCCTCAAATATCTTTGCGATTGGTTTACTGTCTTCGTATGAAAGTTTTTCTTCTTTTTCTATCTTCGGTTATCCCAGTTGTAAAAAAAAACTATAAACGAAATATAAGTGCATTCGTGAATTACCTACACCACTGATATAAAACTCTCTATTAATATGAATTTGAGTATCTGCAGAATTTTTTTTTTTTTCTCATTTGTCACGCAAAGGGATGGCGCGGGCGGCTGGTCGTGAACTTTGTAATGCAGATACGATGAATGACTTATGAATGTAAGTGAAATTCTCTGCCTGTGCAGCATTTTTAGCCTCCTCTATGTAGCTACATGAGCGCCTAGGCCACGTCTGCTACATAATGTACGCGAATAATGTAACTACCACCCCCTATTTTCCTCCCGGTTGAACCCGAGCCGCGATGTTGGGTCGAGCTCTTCATTCTCTTCGTCTTTTACTGTCTGTCTGATTTCTCGGTCGTCTCTTTATCCGTTCGTGCAGAAGGTTATACTACAACGTAACGTCTAACCAATTTCTATCGGATTTGGCATCGAAATTCGACGGTTCAACGAGTCAGCACGCATATACCCATCTACAGACAAGACACTTTCATTCGCTTTCCAATAAATTTCAACGATAATAAGAAGCGTTTTTGATATTTTGAATTTAAGGGCAGAGCTAAATTTTTTTTTGTTTTTCAAGGGTATAGAATTTTTTTGATTTTCCTTGTAAAAAAAAACATAAAAAATAACAATGGAACAGAGTCGGAAATCGGAACGTGTAAGCGTGAATTTAGAGTAACTAGCATGTTGAAATATGATAATTTACTATCGGTGGTGGGCAAAATCGGCAGCGGTTGCCAAGGGGTAGTAAATAAAATAGGACTAGCTGTGCCAGTAGCTGCAGGTATTCGTACGTGCAAAACAGAAGGCTGGTGGTATTAAGCGATTTTTCCAGGAAGGTCTTCCATCAGCAGGACTCCAGAGGCTAAACTGAGGCCCTTAAAGGAACCATCCCATCGTATCCCATCCCATTTCGTCCTGTTCCGTTTCGCCTTTTCTTTGGGATCTAACAAAGAATTTTCCAATCCTAGGCAAGAGCAAGCCTACGAAGACCCATTGAAAGCTAGCACATAACCGATCTGAAGTTTAAAGCGGTGTATAATTGTCCTCCGTATAAATACAACGGGATCTCCTTTTCGTTTTCTTCTTTTTTTGTCGCAACTTTCTAAATAATAATGTTAACGTTACCCTGACGTAAACGCGCATACTAGTTATCGACCGAATTATATCAGAGCGGATTGCTTTCGTCATAATGTTCATTCAAAAGATATTGATAACCATGTGATACTTTTTTTGTTATTTCTTAAAGATCGTTCGTTTGGTTTTTGTGCCAACGCTGCAGGTACACAAAATAAAAGGGAGGGGAAAAACCTCCGGGATTTTCGGGTTGGAAATTTGGAACCCGAAATGTCCAGGTATTATTTACCACCGAGAAGGTAAGGTGCGGGCAACGTGCATACGGAATGCCGAAGATGTTAAAAAAAAATGGCTATATTCCGAACACGTTGTATAAGATCTAGAAAAACGAATTACAGCTTGTAGCGTCCTTTGCAGGATGAGGAAAATACACAGTCTTAATTCTAAATTTTTAGGACTATAGGAGGGAACCGCACGATTGAAATTTCATTTGTGTAATTATAGCAGACAGAACGACGAAGCCATTGTTATAAAAATGCGCGAAACGGATTCGGAAAATTGGGTGTTAATTCTCTGACGGGGCTGAGGAATAAAATGGACGGAGATGAAATGGTTCCTGTGATTTACGGGAAACAAACTAAAATTGTGTTTCGAAACATTTATTAAAAAAACAAGAAAAGGATAAAATTAATTATAAAACATAAGGGTATTGAAGATAAACATACGAAATTAACCATTAAATTAATTTTAAACTGGGATTTTAAAAAACTATAAAATTCAAAGAGCCCGATATGTACTTATTTGTTTAGGCACTAATCTCGGGCTGTTTTCAAGCTGTGGCCTCACGGAGAACACTCAGGGGAAAAAATACAAACAATACAGTTCCGCCAATACTCAGTGTTCTTGGTTTAAAATTTGTTTGGATGGGATTTTTCTTTCTTACTTTATCGGAGGATGGCACGAATTTTTCTGAAAACTCATGATTTTAATTCTATGAAAATATATTCATTTTCGGATATTGTCTCGCGATTATTCGCATCAAGTTGAACATATGGTTGCAAAAAACGCTCAAATTAAAAAAAAAAATCGAACGGATCATCGCATTTGAACTTTCTGGTGAAAATTGTCAAAAAAATAATATCAAATTTTCAACAGACTCTGATGGTATTCTTACCGATAACAACAACAAAGCCGTCCTCTTGTAGGATCTTCAGTGAATCTTCGAACATCTCGCGTGTTACCAGCTGAAACGATAAGTTTTTACTCATTTTCTTGTTTGGGATTACGATAAAATATTGCGTATTCCAAAAACAATTTAAAAGATTATTCTCGAAGGTCTCAGTTTCTTAATATTGTTAGTCGATTAGCGATGATTTTTCTCACGGATTTATAACCGACGCGAATCAAGAGCTTTACATTTTTATACGTACATTTGAAAATCTCAATGAAGGAAAAAAAATCAAAGAAAATTAAAAATGGGACAGTAAAAGAACAGTAAGAGAACTGAAAAATTAGGTTAACAATGAACTTTGTTGAACTCTCCAATTCAAAATAAAATTTGTTACTTACGATCTGGGAGTTTTCCTTCAGCTCGGCGAATATTTTTTGATAATTCAGTGTGGATACTTTTCCTTTGCCTTCGATTAACTTGCGTAACGCTTGCGCCAATTCCGCTTTACGTTTTCTAGCAGCTGCTGATAATCCGGTTGTTAAAATGCCGACGTCTATCTTCCCGCTCAATGGATCTGTGGCTGACTGCTTCAGAGCTTCGCGATGTAATCTGTAGCAATAAGAATTAAGTGATAAGAAATTTGTCTACCAATCACATGATGAAAAAATTATGAATTAGCCACAATTTTGAACTAAATTTACCTCCACGCCTCCTCAACGTCTTCCACTACGACGATGTTGCTGAACCGAATTTTTGCATGTGCTTCCGCCAGTCTTATCAATGATTCGAGCTGCCTCGGATAAGCGCTGATCTGTCCTCTGCCGCTCCCAACTCTTCGCATGTCGATGTAAGCTTGGACTAAACTTTGCTGAGCTTCCTCACTTAGAACTGGATGGACGTGCTCTTTAGCGTATGCTATATAGTCACGTAGAATGCTCATATCGATCAGATCGTCTTCGTTCTCTGGTCTGGCCTTGTAATACAAAGATACCAGATGACGAGCGAGACGACGATCGAACAGCTCATCTTGTGGATCAAGAATGAGGAAGATTAAGTCAAATCGAGACATGAGAGTATGTGGCAACATCACATTTTCAACCACCTATAAAAGTATACAATATATAATTAGATTAAAATTTTCGTCTAATGGTAGGTGTGAAAAAAATCAAGGCTTACCGTTTTGTTTTTATTCCATTGAGATTCGCAGGGGTTTGCTGCAGCCAGAATACTCGTTCTTGCATTCAATTGACAAATGATACCAGCCTTGGCGATACTCAAAGTTTGCTGTTCCATGACCTCGTGTAACACAGAGCGAGTTGCATCGTTCATCTTATCAAACTCATCTATACAACATATTCCATTGTCCGCCAAAACTAGAGCCCCAGTTTGCAGGACAAGCTGCCGAGTCTCAGTGTCCTTTGTTACGTAAGCAGTCAAACCAACCGCACTAGATCCTTTAAACAGTCAAAGAAACGAGGTTTAAACACCATAAATTTCTGTGAATTCGTGAAGTCAAGTGAATGTGGTGATTGAAATTTGAATCACCTTTGCCACTGGTGTACTGCGATCTTGGTACTAAATTGTAAATATACGAGAGAAGCTGGGATTTACTAGTTCCTGGATCTCCACATAGTAGTATATTGATTTCAGCGCGAAAATGGCTTCTCCCTGATGTGGTGTGGGTCTTTTTTGTGCCCCCGAAGAGCTGAAGTAATACTCCCTTCTTGATATCTTCGTTTTCGTAGATACTAGGCGCAATGTTGCGAGCCAAACGTTCATACACGTCTGCTTTCTGAGATAACAATTGCAGCAGCTCAACTCTCTCTGGTGGAAACGCGTGATCCTTGCCATCTTCTTGTTCATACAGCCTGGAAATCGAATGGAAATATTTTTAAGCCCTGGCGGTAGCGACGAGACATTAAGTATGGCAAAAGTTTAAAATCGAACCTCCTTGAATCCTGTTTCCTGAAGTGTACTACATCGATATGAGTCTTATAAACTGAACGGACGTTACTTTGCCTGGGGTTCACTTGAAGTGAGAGTGCGCGATATATTCCTGTTACTGCCACTCGATCTCCTGGTTGTACGGCGTCCACTAGATCATTGTGCGCAAACAGAATTACTGTATGCGGCGTCTGGCCAGCAGGCATATCATCGGGAGACTCTTGAAGTTTCACCATTTGTTTGTCAGAAAAATGACTTCTGTTATGAACTAACATGAAGCAATGGTTGGTATTACAGTGCGTACACAGAGTAGGCTCAGCGATACGGCCTCTATCGATTTCAACCAAAGTTGAGAAGGAGCAGACGATGCATTTGAAGAAGGCTTCTCGCATTTCTGGCATTACGTTTGAAGTTCTGATCACCATTCCTGATATGGTAATCAGCTGATCTATATCCTCTGGATTCAAACCGCGCATGTTTTTCGTTTTGGTCGCATTAAAAGGTCGAACTTGAATTTGATGATCGAGCACCGCAGCTGGGTACTTTTCGAAGAACATTTCATTCGCTGCCATGTCCAATGTCGGGATGACCTCTTGGGGATAACATATTAGTTGTCTGTAAAGTTGTTCGTCAAAGCTTTCCAAGTGTGCACAATTTATGTTCAAGTATGGCTCTTCCAGAGTGTGGATTTCATCAAGTTTTTGGAGATAAAGGGGCTCCGCAAGATTCATGTTCTCCGGTAATTCATCATTTTCAGCATCCGGATCAATGAAACGTTTCACAAAGCGCTTGAACTGATCCTTACATCTGTTCACGACAACATTCGTACCCCAAATCACAAGCTGTGGACCTGCATTTTCACTTTCCGATGATCCAGGTACAAATGGTTCTTCAGGAATCTAAAGAGATGCCAAAATTTAGAGAAGTAACCGAAGTAATTGTGAGTAACTTCCATACAACAATGGAATAAGTACACAAGAAGATATCACCCTATCTTACCGGTTCGCCAACATTCACTTGTCTGATACGTTTGTCAGTTCTGATATCTGGTCTTTGTCTGATCGGTGTTCCTCTTACTCCACTTCTCGGTGTTCTTATTGAGCCTAGAGAACTAGGAGTTCCATAATACAAGGGCGAGGATAAATCTATTTCACTCATTCCAACTCCCAAAGGACTTGTAACTTGTACGCCTTGAATAGGTGAAGATGCAGGTACTGATGAAGGCCCTTCGGAAGAAGGTGCGATCGTATCTTTGGTACCCCGTGTTCCCCAACGTAGTGGAGTTTCAGCCATTGGATTATTTTTGCCTTTCTCTGGCGTACGACCTGCGTAGCATAAATAGCAAATGAATATTTTGAAGTGGCTTAAGCTGGCATCTTATCAATTATTGACATTCACAAGATGCTGAGGTTTTTAAATTCACGTACATATATATATTTTACATCTAATGGCCGGATCGGTGCCTAACATAAACAAGGAGCGGGTGTTGTAAGAATATTGATTTGTCAAAATAATATGCTAAGGATCGTTTTCATGAGATACGGAATGATGGAATGATTTTTTTGTGAACGCAAATATTAATTTACCCTGTTTACTCGGCGTGCCATTTTTATATGGTGTGCCTTTTTTATTGGGAGTTCCACTTCTGGATGGGGTATCAGTAGGTGTTGGAGTTTTTCGTTGACGTCTTGGAGTTCCATTCACTGAGTTTCCATCCGCGTCCTGTCGGGATGGCGTACGAGGCCTTTTCATTGGACTCGACATATTATTTATTGAACAAACACACTGGAGTTATAACAATACGAACAGATTATTTCACTTCAAAATCGAATGGAGATCATTATCGTCAAAAGTGGTAAAAGAAACAGATCAGCAATAGACGATTGTCGGCCATGTTGATTCTGGAGTGCGCGGGAAAATCGCCTTCCTCCGTGCTTTGACCATTTTTGATCATCGATGGCACCACTGATATATATCAATGATCGATGGTAATGAATAATCGATGTATCGAACAAAGTAAAAGAGAACCCCCTAATCTCTGCCACTGAAGAAAATCATTCAAACGAATTCAGACTTGTATATCACAGTATAGAGAATATTAGTATAAATATTCTCTATACTGTGCTAATCTTCAGTCAACGCCCAAGGTATACTCCTTCAAATTGTAGCGATTTGTGGGCCAAAATTCAACATTTTTTTGTATGCAGTATTTCACTGAATTCTTATGTATTTTGATTTCAGAAACACGAATCCGTCAAGTGAATCAAACTAGCAATAAATCCCATCGATGCGAACAATTGAGGATGAAATCAAAGTTAAAACGTTAGAGAAATAAAATTTACGACATATAACAACATGTTTGAGGAATTATTAAGTTTGCATGCGAAAATATTTGTACTTCCCATCGCCCATTGCTCTGCTTTGGAGGAATCATATTTAGCGCAACACGATTGAATCCATTCAAGTTCGGTCTCTGAAAAATGCCTTTCGGTTCCTGAAAATCAATTAAGCTTCCGCCCGAAAGTGAAGGGGGTTCAATCACACCGTGAAGAAAAAATTTGTCTACGCTATGAATCCGGAAAACATATTCAAGCCTAAGATGTGAGCAAACTGTAATTGGTACGCAATTTATAAACGGAAAAAAATTCCACTCACCGCGAAAAAAGATCAATAACTAAAGCCGATTGACGTATAGAAATACATTTAGCCGGAACACATTGAGTTCACAGACGATTCGAAATATAGTAAATTTGCACATGTTTCACTGGAACACGTGATGTTAGAGTTACGACACCTGTTTATATGAAACACGCAACATACATGCCATGTTTGTACAAGCGTATATTAATTGGAGGCACGTTATACAATACCGAATCAGGTATTTCTCTGGTAAGAGCCAATGATTATCATCACATTAACACGGCTTGAGTTTATCTTGGAAATTTAATAGGCATGATGAAAATCAATTTTCATCACCTCTCCAAGGTGACCCCATAGAAACAACCATGGCAATTCAGATAAAAATCGAAAGTGATTCATCGTGATTCAAATCTCATCGTGTTTCGAGTGATTCGATTGTTAAAACATTAATCAATCTTAGTGAACACAAATCCACTTGTGTCTAATGTGCACATTATTTTGATGGGTATGGATAGGTGTCTAACGTGAAATTCCAACAATCTTAGCGTACACAAACCCACCTGTGGCTAATCTGCTCACCAAGTGTGAAGCGATTCTGCACACACTGTCTTTACCTATATAAGGTCCCTCAAACAGTCATCCCTTCAACGTTGATCGAGACGGGTGCACGACAATGATGTCGAGCAAACATCTGAGATACCAGATTCTTGCACTCACGCTGGGAACAATTTGTTCCATCAGCAACGCAGGTTCTACGCCACCGGAAGTGACGATTCCGCAAGGGAAATTACGGGGTAGATCTTGGACCACTTTCAAAGGTCGGGAGGTCTCGGCTTTCCTTGGTATTCGTTACGCGGAACCCCCACTCGGGAATCTCAGGTATGAAACGTTACTGAAAATGTCGTATGTCGTAATCAAAAATCGTGATGTCTTTGTACCTGGATTTTGAATCGCATTGGATGCAAACCAGTTCTGTCCGGCGTTAAATTAATCTGGAAGATTGAGCAAAAGAAATGTTTCCTCCTTACCTCCAGATTCGCGAACCCCGTGCCAGCAGCAGGCTGGAATGGAACTCTCGAAGCTACTCGAGATGGAAGTATGTGCGCCCAGCCAGGGGGTAGCATAGGTCTGTATCGTCAGCGAGACGTCGTAGATGGGCTCGAGGATTGCCTATATTTGAACGTGTACACGCCAAAGGTTATAAAAAATTTATCCAGAATACATATCTTGGTTCCGACGACCCGTTGGTGACTGACCAGTTAAAAAATGTATGATCCACCAGGTTCCAGATTCCTCGTCTGACTCGTTACTGCCTGTGATGGTGTTCATTCAAGGGGGAGGCTGGTTCATATGGAGCAGCGCATCAAACGTAACTGGCCCTGGGTTTCTTCTCGACAAAGACGTCGTTCTTGTGACCTTCAACTATCGCCTTGGTGCATTTGGATTTCTGAGTACCGGTGATGAAGTCGCATCTGGTAATTGGGGAGTGAAAGATCAGGTTCTGGCCCTAAAATGGGTGCAACAGAATATTGCGTACTTTGGCGGTAATCCAGAGCAAGTTACTCTCTTCGGTGAAAGCGCGGGCGGCTCTGCTGTCCAACTATTGGCACTGTCGGACGCAACGACTGGTGAGTTTAATATATTATTTCACGAGGAAATAAACTGTAAATGTGGTACAAAATCATGATATCAGGCGCAGCGAAACGATCTGTCAATTGATTCAAAGTTTTGAGTTTACATACAACTGAAAAGTAAAAAAATTTCTCTAAAATTCAGGACTCTTCCATCGATTGATCACACAGAGCGGTGCTTACACCACTCCATGGACTCACCAGCCACGAGCTCTCTACCGAAGATTCGCATCGAGACTTGGTGAAATTTTCAACTGTTCTACGACCACATCGGATTCTCTTGTCGCCTGCCTGCGTACGATAGAATTCACGGACATAATAAGCGCAAACTTAGGCTATTCCACATGGCAGCTTTTCACATGGGGCCCTACCGACGAACCGGAAATCGAGGGTGCCGTCCTTACAGACAGCCCTGATAATCTGTTGGCTAAAGGAAAGGGCCAAGATCTTCCGCGGCTTAGTGGTATTTGCCGAGACGAAGGACTTGCTTTTACAGGGGGTAAGTTATCCGCTAATCAATGTCTCTGGATTAGCTATGTCAACAATGGACGTGTAGTTGGTTATTTTTCGAATATTTGTATAACAACATCGATATTTTTCCTGGTTCTTAGGACTCTACGAAAATGAAGAATTATTACAATCATTGCTGCAAGATTTCGACACCAATTTAGCAGACTTATTGACCTTGACTTATCGACCGGATTCTGGGGCTTCTTGGGTCAGAGCAATAAAATCATTCTACTATAACAACGACCTGAGTCGAAGTTCAACGGAGGTAGATAAACATAAAGATGACAACTCTTCAAATATCTGTACTATTGTAAACGTATCAAGAATACTTATGATGATCCTCTTCAACAGGTAATCGATATATTAACGGACGTCTACGGTGATGTAACTTTCAAATATCCGGCTTACAAACTGGCCCAACGAGAACTCACTCGCGTGAAGAACCCGCAGTATTACTACTCGTTCGAGTATCGGGGTGCGTGGAGTTTCGGTTATGTATTTAGCGGATCGAATACAGACCGCGGTGTTTCACATGTTGACGATCTCATATATCTATTTCCACACGACGTATATTTTGTTGGTCTCAATAAAACAATGAGCAACAACGATTATGAAATGGTGAATATTATGGTCGAGTTGTGGACGTCGTTCGCGACTACTGGGTAAGTTACAGGAAATTTTCGACATTGAAATTTGTTCACACGCATTATCCGAGTATCTGATTTCGATCATTTGCTTTTCCAGGACGCCCACGGCTTCTGCCCTGAACGGCAAAAAATGGCCAGAGTACTCGACGAGACGAAGGTATCTGAAGATCGGTGACAACGGCAAACCCGTCCTAAAGGTCAGGAGCGGCTTATTCAGCGATCGACTTCCATTCTGGGGTGGTTTCACCGATTCCTCAAACTCAACGATCTAAATGTGTCTACCAGAATATCAACCGACTTACCGGACGATCTTAGAAGCTCTTGACTGTTGGCGTTTTCAGCTGTTTGCCAATTTCATCAGTGATTTGATTCGAAATAAATTTACAGCGATATGGTTCATAAGGTCGAGCTTACTCCATGTATAGTTGTAATTTCTCAACCTATCACTAGTCCAAATAAAGTCCGATACATCTTCAATTTTGGTTCGCTCATTGTACAATTTATGATTCACACCAAATTCCAGATTACTTAGGAGGGCATACTCAATCAAAGTGTGCCATGTCTGCAAACTTATAAAATATTTCGAATTTCTAACAATGCTTACATTAGTACGCGCGTTGACTGAAGAACGGTACGCATTAGAGTACAAACGTTGGGCCAAGGTGCTGTTTTATCAACAGTTTGCCGGCGAGAAAGTCCAAGATGGGGCGAGTAGGGCACTGTCTCTACAATCATACTTACACCGATAATAAATATCAACCGACGATCCGCGTACTTCGACAAAAAACTCCGCCGGTATCATCATTGAAGCGTGTCCGAAAAACCGCGAAAATTTTATATTTCACTGAGATTTTACTCCAATTGGAAACGTAGAATATATAAAGCGGGGTCGGGTGATATTTAATACCGGCAATTTGTGTAAATTTTTGTTTCCTAATTTATTTCTTTAAAGCTATGTACAAATAAATCATTAATATTATTAACTCCTTGTATTTTTCTTTTCTTTTCATAATTTCACAGATTTTGTCTAGCGCATTGATATTTGATAATTTTTTGAAGGAACTAGAAAAAAAATTTTTCTCATATAAAAATTCATGAATTCATTACCGAAAGGAAAATTATTTTTTATGTTATTTCGCACAAGGCGTAATATGGTTTTAGTTATTAGATTCTAGCCTTTATATATATATTTTGTTTGTTTTTTTTATACAAGTTGTTTTTAGAAATAAAACATAGAATAATTATGAGATCAAAATGTTATAAAATATACTTTCAACAAATTTACGCTAACCGATAAAATTCTTGTTTCATAATTACAGCCTAGAAATACCAAATGACAAGGAAATTAGAAATTCCCAAATTTCAGGCAGTACTAGTTTTTGAAAAATATCATCAATTGATTAATTGTCATTTTCATGTTATGCGAGACATTTTTCATCAGATATTACAAATTCATATTGTCATATAGTATATGTAATTAATGAAAAGCTGATATACCTAGCGCTATAAATTCTAGTTTTAAAAATCTTAAATGGAACAGCTATTGGCTATAATACGGATTATCTTCGACCGTAAATCTAGCATATACAATTAGACATGATATTACGATTCAGCATTAGTACAGTAGTACAACAAATTCTATAAATACCAATTGATCCATCATGTAGCGAATTGTTTATGAAATATTTCAAAATGAAATCCCGAAAGAGTGAACATGATTGACGGTTTCTAATCCGGACTCAAAGGTACCGTAGAGACAAAAGGTTGTACAAGTCAATCGTATGAATTGAAACACTATTATAGATAAAATGAATTAAACAATTTTACATAATTAATATCGTAGCCTATTCTAAAAAGTATATTTTATTTATGTGTATATATATATACTTATATCACCCGAATCGCAACGTCAACTCTCCTGAGAACCATATACTTCCTTTTATATCGCACCTTCAATAAATTGGTAACTCAACCGAGGTTTACCGTACCAACCACCTACGAACGAACGTTGTTCAAATTTATTCATTTTGATTAAGCAAATCTATATGAACATCATTGATATATGAATGAATTAACATTGTAAAAAAGTGGGTCATATGCGAGAACGATGAATAGACAAAATGAAGAAAAAAAAAGAAAAAAAAATGATAATAAACAACACACTTGGTACAATGCTGCCACGAATGTAAATGTTTCTTTCAAACAGATAAAATATTCAGTCAAATTATCTTAATTTGTACAAGATTATGTAAATTGTTTTGTAACGATTTCTTTTTTTTTTTTTTTATTTAAAAATAAAGATAAATTATTGAATTAAGTAGGGTGCTCGTGAGACCCTTTATTTCTTTTCTTTTTCTTTCATTTTTTTTTCACTTTTATAAATTGAAAAGCAAAAATATATATAGTATAAACTAGTCGAGTAAGTTACACATACTGTTCACTTTGTACCATCATTCAAATTGATGTGAAATTGAACACAGAAGAAGAAACAGTTCTTAATATTAATATCTTTAGTGGAAAGAATATTAAATTTCTAAGCATATGCCAGTATGTATGCGTAAAAACATATTGACCACTAGAGTAAATCCCATTAGCAAAATTTAACTCGACATCTGCAGTCCTTATATTTTCTTCCGAATATCACAAAAATGTTCAGTCATGAAATTGTCTATAATCTACAAGAACTGCAGTTAGCTGGCTTTATTGGAAAATCTAACAATTATCGTTCGATTGGCAGCAACGATATGCAGAAATTGAATATTATTTAAAATAGAAACCATTTTCCAAAGTTTTATTTTCACTAATATTATGAAAGTTTCACTGATGCAGCAGTACCTTGAATTTTAGGTATTTTAAATACCAAAATAATTCATAGTGCTTTGTTTTTGCTCTTCTTTGCGATAATTTTATACAATCTCCAATGATTTTCAAGTCTAATTCAATTAAAAGTAATGTCAGAGGGTCATCGTCTGTCAGACGTGTTCAATATTAACGAAACAAAATTGAAATTTAATTATTTTAGGTGTGAGCATAGAGGTGGGCGGGCTTCGGATCAAAATTCATATAAAACACTTGAAAAGTAAAATTGATTCGACCAATGATTGTGCATTAAGAATGAGACCATTGATACGTGACGGAAAATAAACCATGATTAATTTTATTACACGCCGGAATAAGAAGACGGTAATAACATAATTAACTGGGAGCAAAACTTTCGATTGAGCTCTTCAATTTTTTTTTTTAACAAATGTTTCATTTTTCTCATGTTTGCTATTTTTCTACCAACTTTTACATCATTCAACGGAGTGATTAAATACACCGCCCACCCCTTGTATAAATGTACATACTTACACAAGTTCAAATACATTACATGATGTGTACTTAATAATCTATATTCTTTAGTTCTCAGATAAATTTCAGAAACGTGAAATTTACTTTGCTCGTTCCAAGTATAACCTATACAACAAATTCACAATGAATCAACACTGCCAATTCGAATCCCGTTTAATAAAAAAAATAATAATAATAATAATAACATTAATAATATATATATATATGTGTGTGTATATATATATATCAGCTTATCTACTCATCTTTGTCAAAAAAACAGATGGTTGTCTAATATTCCACGGTACTCGATTAAATACAACGCAAATGTTCTTTCGGTTCAAGGTAAAGTTACAAATTTGATTACTCGATCGTTACTGGTTTTGCGTACGGCGTTCGCCCATGATGTTTTCTAGTTTCTTGGCCACTAAAGGAGTCGTAATTTTTTTTGCAGGGGATTGTTCCGCACTTGTCATATCGACGTCGGTGAGATCCGTAAGAAGTCGTTTGCCAACTGATTTTCTTGCATCGACAGATATCATCATTCTGTTTATAGCTTCCAGATCCTAAACATTCGAGTATAAAACGTTACTCCAATGTTCCAAATTACAAATGCAAAAATAATAATTTAGGTAAACTAACTAACCTTGGCGGGACTGCGGCTGAAGCAATAGCTGAGCTGTGGCGCAGGTGAGGCTGTCATAGCTTTTGAGTCCAACGTTCTCGTCATAACGCTATTTGTAACACGCCTGACCGGTGACTTTGCTGTGGGTTTACTCTTTGGTAACGGACTCAAGGTTAAATTCATGGATTCTCCCCTGGACGGAAACTTGTTGGCAAATTCTTTGACTTGCGGTACGTAAACGGTGTTGTAAAATTTGATTAGATCCCCTCGTGTCTCGGGACCAAAATTTTGAGAAGTTCCAGCCATGCAAGATGGAGTTGGTGGGGCGGTGCCATCATCTTGTTTCGAATTATCATCAGAAATATCCAATTCTCTGTTATTCGTATCGTTTTGACTGGTCTTTGTGATTAGAACAGATCTATATATGTGAGACTCTGCTTGTGGCTGTAATCTATAACATCGCATGATTTCCGTGAATGAATTTTTTTCTATTTTGGCAATTTTGCAAATTACGTATACAGCGCACATTAAAATTTGATCCAAATGTCTATCCTTCATCAATTCTGTTTGATCTTTTACAGAATATTCAAACATGGTCCATATCTTTTTCTTCAAATCTGTGTCGATCAGCTCCAACTTTGTGCATAAATCATTCATTCGTACCCAAGCAAGGTGATAAAATTTTCTGAAAAATAAGGCTACCGAACCTCCTCTCCTTGGCTTCGCGGGTTCCTTGTTTACTGGCATTTGTGGCAAAGGAGTGGTAGTGCCAACGGGACACGTGGTTTTCAAAACTGTTACTGGACTAGGGGTAAAAAGCAGTTTCTGGTCACCGTCGACAGAAGAAAGTTTACTTTGCAAAACACTTTGGCCAGATCCTATTCTGAGAACACTTTGCTGACCACCGAGTCTACCATCGGAGAATAATCTTTTCTTTGCAAGACCTGTCGCAGCTACCGGTGATTGAAATCTGTTGAAAAACGTATGAGTTTCAAACAAAGTTGCTCAGAGGAATTTTTTGCTCGATATTCTCGCAGGGCAAAATTGATGAATTGCTGTTGTAAGTATCATATATCTTTGCATACCTTTCAGAGGCAGAGGAGATCGGACTCTGCTGAACATCGTGATGATTACCTCGGTCGAGTGCGATGCGTCTGAGGACCGGCTGCCCCGGCGTATTTGGATCCACGACGTCCAAGTGTAAAGTACCAGGTAGAGACACTTCCTCGCAGCTTGGCACGCCTCCTTCAGTTTTTTTGATCGCTTCCCACAAGGGACTTTCACTTTTCCAAGCTAAGGTTTCTAAGATCTTTTCTTCGATGTAGTTCAGATGCTTTACTATATCGCGAGACAATTGGTCTTCCGATCTCACAATGATTTCAATAACTTTGTAAAAGTAATAAGGTTCCAAGTTCAGAGCATTCAATATCCAAGGGAACGATCTGTGACTCTTGTATGAATAAATCACAATTTCCAAGCAGCAGGCAAATAAACATTGGTGAAATATTTCTTGCGACAATAAATTCTGAAAACAAAAGTAATAAATAAATAATATGCGGTGATATCTGTAATCTTTAGTAATAGACTAAACCCCTTTGAGAATTCGATCTTTGATTTTTCAACAGACTAATTCACCTACCCTAATATCACAGTTAGGCTTCTTGCGTTGTTCATCACTCAAAATAGTTTCCAAAAGCTTATAGAATAGAGTCTGGGCTAACTGCAGTCGTTTTCTGCCGAAATCTGCATTTGAAGTATCGTTGTCTTCGGTGGTTTGGGAATAATTCCTGCAGAACTGTTCTCCGATTTCGTTAACCTTTGCTTCGATCGTAGCTTTAATATCCTGTGTACAACTGTTCAACATTTCCTTCAAAGTATCACTGGGCGTTGGCTTGCAGCCAGCCAAAAGTGCCTGCAAACGACTGACACTCTGGGTAGCAGTTGATAGAGGCGTTGGGTTTGCCACATCTTTGGATCGAAGATATTTACGGCCGGTTAATGGTGTCGGTGGAGCTAAGTGCTGCATTTGCTGCAACGGAACGTGCGCTCATCTTAGTTAAAGTAATTACCGAGCGTGGCATGGAAAAAGATGTTTTGGTGAGCCACGACATGCAGGTTCGATTGAAATTGTACATTGCAATCCAATAATTTTGAGTCAAATACAATCGTCTGCAACTTTTAATCAATATTTAAATTCAACTAGACACTCACCCCTCCATATTGTTCTCGCCTCGGTGTAAACTGTTCATGGATATCCCCTCCGATAGAGATTGTTGGTGAACCAATGTTGTCACTGGCATCTGCGTCTGAAAATCAATGGAGCAGTCCGATGCATTTTCATTTTCATGGCGTTGAAACATTTTTCTTTTCAATTTAATATCTGTCTGCCTCACAAAGCCTGACCTACATTACAGGATTTTTGTTTGTTTTTTTTTTCGCCACACCGAATGCAACGAAACAAAAATTAAGACGAGCGACGGATGTAAAAATAATAAATCACTTTGATTCTACATGCGAAAGCAATGCGTGTGAAAAAAAACTGGTGCAACTGTACCAAAACAGGCTTTGTGATTTAGGTGCAATAAAAAATCTAAGAATATTTACAGTATACAAAAATCAACACTTTGACAAAGACCAGACATGATTGTTGACAACATATACTTTGAAATAAATTTAAACGGGTGTTTCAGTTGATTAAAATTTACAGCCTGAATATTCCAATGCCTTCTGTATGATCAGTTTCAGCCTACAGTGAACCCACCTTTTGATGTGTAGTGTCTGGGCATTTTAATGCGGTAAGTAATATCTCCGCCAAGCATCTCGATGGCCGATATTCCGTTCAGTCTCACTCTCCTCCATTCGGCTGTAAACCATAGCCACAACAAAGCAGACACAAATCGGTTAACAGCCAGAAATGATAATTATTATAATAGATGCATCGACGCGTAGCAGTCATTGAACGTTGTGGCATTGGAAAAAAAAAAAAAAAACAAACAGGTCGATTAGAGATGTAAGAAAACAGATGTTAGAAACTACACTATTCAGCATACCAACTATTAACCGCTTTGAAAGTTGCAGTAACAAACAAATATTGAAATCACATTTCCCAAATTCATTAGCTACACGTGCGAACAAAACAGATAACAAAAGCAGTGTGCGGATAGACAAGATACACAGAATAAAACAGAATGTGTGAATATAACCAGTTAAACAATGCAGCCAGTTTTAGCAAATTAGCTCCACATTTACAATCCTTTCATACTCGAATACATATTCTAGAAAGCTGTTATAACGTTTAGCATGCCATTGATTTCAGTAGCAGTACATTCCCTTTGAACAGGTCCTGACGCACAAGAAATTCGGTCTACTGTAATCATTGACTATTAAATGAAACAATGCTTTACACACGTAAGTGAACTCACATTTAGTTTTTGTAAAAAATATTTTTCATGCAATCATTGATCCAAAGTACTATTAATCAATGAAAATCCAATCATAATTTTTTTCTTACCCAAAAACATTCTCTCGTCAAAATCACCGACGCTAAGGACGTGTTGTTCGTAGGCTTTGTTAACTGCTTTGCTGTTACCGTCGAAATGCAGGGGCTCAAGAATCCCTGAGAAATTCGATTGATCTCCTCGCAAAACTTTTTCTCTGAACAATTTATTTATATGATTCTTCAGGTAGTATTCTTTTATCACTTTAGCCTCCACGGGTATGCCTTCACGAGTTTTACATAGTAGACTAATAATGCAATTTGCTGTCTCTGGTGGTGTGTAATTTGGATCGTCGTAATTCTCGGGTAGGCCTAAATGAACAAAATCCCAAAATCAAACGGCAGTATGGAAAGAGCTGATGGATGCAAGAGTTGTGCATTTTCAAAAATTATTGTGCACTGCAATTTTTGTATAGTCAACTAGCAACATCGAACAACTCACCAGGGAAATTTGGATTTAGAAGATCTCTTCTATTCGCCAACAGGGCATTACTGTAAATGAGATCACAGCAAGCCAGGAGTAAGTGATTTAAGTTAACCAGGTCATCTGAAATATCTGGAAATGCTCCCTTGATGCAAACAAAAAGCGTCCAGCAAAACTCAAAAACCCTGGATGGTGTACAAGGCAGAGCTCTTTGTCGTCTGGATCTCAATGGCTTAGCTACATCATCGGCTGGGTTTGCAAATATGTCCGTAAAGATAGGCTGGTACTTTTTGAAAATCAGCATCGACACAGCAAAATTTCGTTCCAGTTTGTCAATCTTAGACCTGAAATCCTGCGGCATGTTTGCCATATCCGCCCAATTTTTACTTTTAGTAAAGAATTGTATCAGGGACAGATTACACAAACGAAGTAAGCGTGTTAGCGATACGCAGTTGCCTTCGACATTTGTGCCTGTTCGCCCAACAGTCGGCGTCGATGATTTTCGACATGCTACGTACAGAGCACATCCTATCCAGTGCAGTTGATCACCCTGCAATAGAATTGAAGAAGTCGTTATTGATCAAGTGGAAAGCAGCATCTGGAAAAAACATTTAATAAACATAGCATCGACTGGGACTATAAATAAACGCGTTTGTGTAACGTTGTAAAAATGGATGATGGATCACTAAAATATTCATGAAGGACTAAGGAATCCTTGGAAACTTGAAATCTTGTCATACAGGCAACGACGAAACTGATGGTAGGAACAATTGTTGCAACTGAAAATGAACAACCAGCTAATTGCATTAGCATAAAGATTGGGCGTAGTAACGAGAGTAATTGTTGCGACAATTAACGAATGTCGCAATTTTCGAGCTATGATGGGATTTGGGTCGAGTTGATGCATGACGCGTAAACAATAGGTTTTGAAGCGTCAATTGACAAAACTTGATCTACAATTAGGATTTTCATTGATTGATTATTGCGTATTATTGGGGCACAAAAGTATCACGAACTTTTTGAATAAATGCATTGTTATTTCGGAGTAAACTGATGATAATGCAACTCTCGTTATTTAGGTATCGGGATGTTGGTCTTGGTCCTAATGTTGCTGATGCCAACAAATATCGGTGGACGTGAGAAAAATTATTGTTAGATAAATGCAATCGCAGGATACCTCAAGAGTATAATTGTGTCGAATAGTTTCGTATGATTTCCAAGCTTCGGAAGCCGCTGTCGCGTCCATATTCAATTTTTGGCACAAATCCTGGTGCCTACTGTACGTAGAATCCTCAACATCGTCTGATTGCCCCATTTTAAAACAGATTTTCACTAGAAACTCACTCAAAATCACGGAAAAACCTCAACAGCACAACTGGGGTGCGCCATACGAGACCCGTAGCACCTTGGCGGGAAACGACGAACCATCGCCATGTTTGCCAAGTTGGCGGGAAATATAGAACCGAATATATCATCCAAAGATATCATATCTATCGGTATAAGATTATATAATTTCACTATTACGCTACACCGCGTGTTTTTCAACGTTTTCAAAATCCATCTCGAGGACATCCGCGCTTCTTCATTCCAAATTTGGCACTATTTTGTCACGCGCATACTCGGGTTGTGGTAGATCAGCATCGAAATGCGTATTTCATTAGAACCATCTAATTCATCGTAACAATTATTTAGAGAGTATTAGATTTTTACAAATGTTCAATTTCTCGTTTGAATTTTCAAGTTATCACCTTCTCATCGTTTCATTTTCTTTTACATCAATAGTCAACAATGATGTAGCAGAAGTCGATGTCGCGCCTGGTGGGAGTAACGGAGGGACTACTTCCAATACTCCTTGCTCAACGAATTCAGCATTGCTGTGGCTGTTTTTCTAATTCGGCACTTGATCACCCTGCACCAGCTCAACTCGGTACATAACCTCAAATGATGTAATTCCTAATTAATCTCGTTGTGTAACTTTTTTATTTGTTAACAACACTGAAATGTTGTCGTCCAGTTAGTCTGAATTCGTTGGTCCAGTTAATGAGTGTTTTAAACAGTATCACCGCTGCACCGGCGAATGCAAATAAATGAACGTCGAGTTGTCAGTTCAAAAATTGTAGGATCTAGCAAAAATGAAATTTCTCTACACCCTCTGCCGCGGTATTTCCACTTGTAACGTCAAATTTGGAAAATATGCCAAAAGAGAGGGAAAATTTATGACGAAAATATTTAAAGAAGAACAGACAAAGAGGTGAGATCGATTGCCAATATTTAGACGTTACATTCCAATTCGCGATGGGGTATCAAACTATAAATGTTTTGTCTAGTGACACCATTGTTACAATTCAAACTTTTCGCTTCATTCGATAATTATTTTTCTCGTAGAAAATGGTATGTAAGTCATAAAAAGGCTGCTGGGAGTTCCCTAGAGGCAAGTACCCAACGCACTCCTGTATCTTCCCGTAGAAATACAGTTTTAAATAAACTGTTCATGAGATACATAACGGATTTGATGGCCACTGGAGAGATAGCTCCCAACATTCTTGGCAGAGGGATTGAAATATCTCGGGTTAACATAACACCAGATTTTCACCAGATTAATGTATTCTGGGCTGCTCTTGGTGCAGATAAAAATCCTGGGGAAATAGAGAAGATATTAGCCCAAGCCGCAGGTCCTCTTAGACACGAGCTCAGCCAGCTTAGACTAATGGGTGCTGTTCCAATCATACAATTCGTCAGGGACAAGCAGTACATCATACTGAAAGAGATCGAACAGAGGTTAAGCATTGCTGATTATGGCAATGGGTTTGTCCCATCTGATCCAATATTGCGATTACAGAGAAAATTCACCCAAGTTCGGGATGATATTGATGAGGAATCTGAACAAGATGAGTCAGAAACTGTTGAGAAACTTTTACCAGAGATGCGTCATGATGTCATGGGCTTAGATCATGCCCGAATTATGGCAAAGGTATTCTAAAGGTTGAATGATATTGAAATTCCCATGTGTGCCGTATTTTTTACTCAATTATCTTCATTTTCTGATCCAGATCTGTAGTTCTATGGACAAATCGAGAGCAGCGTTCCAGAATAGATCTTTGAATATATCGAATATTGTACCTAGAAAAGTAGAAATGAGTTCTACGGTAACAGAATATTTATCCGTAAAGGAAAGGAGAGATGCATTGGCTATGTTTTTAAACAAAAGACAACACATGGAGAAGAAAAATCGGAAGCGCGAGAGAGAAATGATAGAAAATCCCGATCTTTACTTGGATGATCAAGAAAATTTTGATGATTCCGATGATGATTTAGATACTGATGATCATGCTGATGAGATCCAATGGTGATTAATTTATACAGAATCCGTACACTCAATGCTTACTTCTTGGAACTCTATTGATTGATTACTCATCAATTTCAAGATTATTTTTTGAGCACTTTACCTATAGTCAAGACAAGATGATGACACATGTGTACGTATCTCGGTACTTCCACAACTGTGTGTAGATATCATTTTGAAGTTTGAAACATTAGAGATTCTTTTCGAAATCAAATAATCGGACCATTCAGACACTTGAAAACTAGTCATATTGAAAAGTATGTTACTTAAAAGAAGATATTTTTCAGGATGTAAACAAAGAATATAGACTTTTATTGTTTCATTTAAATATAATACTTACATAGTAAACTTCCATCTGATTATTGTGTGATGTGAAATATGTAAATGTATGTACTTTGAAAACTGGGCAAACGTTATGAAATTTTACAAATTTTTCTGTACATAAATATGGCTCAAATAGGCAAGAATAGAAGTTGATTAGTAACGAATCGTTGGTTTTCTCCATTTCTTATAAAATTTTGATGAGACGATTAGTCCGCAAGAATTTTAAATAACTTAAGGTACATTCTTGTTTACCTTTATGGATAATTATAGTGACTCAGGCTCCGTGTGCATGGTATTTGCCAGACATTTGAAATTTCTAAATATTGAAATACCAGTGTATACAATCGATTGATCAAAAAATTTGTACAATAAATATATTCAGATTTAACTTCTATGAATCACATGAATAAGCATGTCTGATTGAAGAAACAAGAAAACCCGATAAAAATTAGGAGCACTTTACAAGTTCATTTTAGGGCTGATTTAGCACAATTCAAAAAATCCTATGCGTGTAAAGTGATATAAATAGTGATCGTTGCAAGTATGTTAGTCTAACTAGATCAAGAGGTAAGTTTCTTAAAACATTTCCTCAATGTCACTTTCTCTGTGACAGATATCAACGCAACGTTGATATTAATATAATTTTCGCTAGATGTAAACTTTGATTTCCAGACCCGTCGAAATTAGATAGGCTATCAAGAATGAGAAGTTAGTAGATTTATACATGAGGTAATATGTTTGCACACTGAGTTTGTATGCTTCGCAATAAATTTCTTGTGCCATTTCAAACACTCTAAACGATATTGTCAGCTGAATATATCCACTCCGTTCCAGGATAGATCTCGCATATAAAACTAACATCACAATATTACAGCGTTCGAATTTATAGAATATAAAGGCTCACTACAATTTTCAACTAGACCGTGGTCTAGAACTGGCTAATTCCTGCGGTTCCACATTTTTTAGTTCTACTTCCTCCTCTTCAACAATAGAGGCTTCGTCACTGCCTACTTCTATCGATAAATGTACACTAGATGGTTTCACAACTGGAAGCGTATCACTAAGCGCACAAGCTTCTAATACGTATTTATTGAACGTATCACATTTGTCTGCATACACATGGTGACCGGCACCCGAAATTACCTGTAATAGACAATGACGAATTAAATAATTGTTAGATCGAGAAGGTAGTTAATATGCGTGCACTAAATTTGCTTCTGAAATCATCACTTACCTGTACATTAACATACGAGCCAGCTCTGTTTTGCTTTATTGTTTCTCCAGCAGTGTTATCTACCCAGGATCGACTGCCATACAACAAAGTTATGGGAATTTCCTGCTTCAATTTATCCATTCTTTTAACAATCGGATATTTGGCCCAGCCGAATCCATGCATCATTGCATGAAACGCGCTCTCTCCGCTATAAGTGAAATGTGAATATAACATTCCCTGTCAAAGGAGAGGCCAAAAATTCAATTTGTTCTCCAAAATTATTAGAAGCAAAAACTTACGAAGGCGTTTGAGCGTTACATTGATGAATGTATTGTGCAATAATTCCAACGTCGTCCTTCAATAGCGGGGTAAATTTTTTCACAATGTCTGGCCTAGTCTTTTCAATTAACCACTGTCCTGAACAACAACTTCATATTAATAAATCTGAGCAAAGCTTTTACAATGGTGAAGTCAGTATGGAAAAAGAAGTGAAAAAAGATAATGGTATATTGCCATTTGACAGTAGCTCTTGTGGTAGTAAGTTATAGTGAATTTACCGAAGGGACCAGCGACTCTTACTGCCCATAATGGATTCAAAGGTTGTACGACGAATGCTATAGCCTTGACCCAAAATGGGATGTTTTGTCTCGAAGCTGCATCCGATGGTTTTTCAGGGAAACCCCAGGGATCGGCCAAAATCAGGTGCTTCACTCGGTCAGGATATTTGATGGCGTAAGAAGCAGCTAAAAAGCCTCCCATTGAATGGCCAAGAAGAACAACATTTTCGAGTTGCATTTCACGTCTCCATTCTTCGACGGACCTAACGAGTTGATTTTCAGCTTCCAATGCATCTTTGCTGAACACTGGTCTACTACTCCGACCAAACCCTGTGGATCAAAATAAGTGATTGTCGTTCAAGTAGGAGTATCAGTCGTTTACTCACTGAAATTTGAGCATGAAATTAAAGAGTAGTTATAACAAAACAAAGGATTCTGTACATCAAACGTAAGATCAAAGTTCACATCAGCATTACTCACTAGTGAATCATAGAACAACGGAATAATCAGAATGAATAACAATCTGTTTAAAATTCCCATTCTCGATTTATTATCAAACTAGATCATCATTTTGTAGCTGACAGCTTTTAGGTCCCTGATACTCTGATGAGTAAATAGCAGCTATTTTCATCTATCAAGAAATTATAAACCATAGGATTTACTCACCAAGTATGTCTATTGCATATACCGGTCTCTGAGATGCTAAGGCGTCCAAATTCAAAGACCACAAAGCTACTCCTGCACCTAATCCATGCAGCAACACTATAGGTGTCTTTGGCGATTCTTCGTTTAATGATATTGTCCAAATTTTATCAGCACTTCCAACAACTGGTCCAATGTCGACATACCATCCACGATACGCGGTTTTCAAACCTTATCAAATAAAGATAAAGTGCTTAATATTACACGTATAACAATACAATTGTTCAGATACACAAACATAATTACATGATATCATATTGAATCATCGATGCAGAATGATATGATGCAAATGCCATGATTCAATCAGGAAAAAAATCAATTGATGCAAATGCATAGATGCGATAGTCGTAATCATATATTAACTTGGATTTTGGGCAGGTGTAGTGACAAAACAAAACAAGAAAATTAGATCAATTCTTTGAGTTTATAAAAAACATTTAATAATGGTAGCAGTAAGCAAATCTTGATCAATCGTATTCTTCTACCCTGACTCATAATTATTGTTACATCACCATAAGCAATCCGCATAATGTGCGAGTTACTTATTTGGTGTTGGTTCAAGGTCGCGGATTATCCAACTTACAAGAATCTATTAAAATCAACTTACATGAGAGGATCTTCTTTTCGACAGAACGCAACATGGTAGTGGATGATCTCGACCAACTAAACCATGACCATATCCAACTGTCAATGTCAGAATGTACCATTTTATATTATTAGTTTCGTACTGTATATTCAAAATAAATTTATAGGTTATGTAATCTGAGTGTTAATCCGTAATACTCCCTATTCAAGTTACCACTGCAATATCGGTTATGCGAATATTTATAAATAGAAAATCACGGGAGCTATAATGCAATTTATATGTTCAATTTCTCATACACATGCAAAAGGGGATGCGCACCTTTTCGTACGCGGATCAAAAATTATTACAGGACGACCACATGTTTTTGACAGATCACTTGAATCCTCTATGAAATGACTTATAAAGACTCACCTATTCGTTTCACCCCCCTCATGGACAGCCATGGGTCTAGATTTCACGCACTGTCAGTTGATCACTATTCACTGTTTTTACAATTTTACAAACGCGATTTACAAGAATAATAAACACGCTAACGGGTCGGTTGTGTCGCTCACTATCGTTTCGCTTCTTGGGTCGAGTTGATTATGTCGTCTGCTAATCAGAATATCGATACTGGGTGGGGATCAGCGTGAGAGTGGGAATTTACAAAAAATCCAATTTCTGTTTCTCAACTCCGATTTTGGATCCACGATTGAATGGATTGTTGAAGGTGAAAATAACATCAGAAACCTTATTCTTATGAGACACAGAGCCAGCAGTTGAACCCTACAACGACCATTAACAAAAGTCCCTCATCTACGTCTAGAATGATGAATCAGCAATCAGTGGATGACGAAATAATAATTAGAGTTGTAACAAACGCGGATTTCGATGATATCAATAATGTATTACATGAGTCGCTGTTTTATGAATTCAATAACTTTCTTCTATGACACGATAAAACTCGAAATATATTTATACTGTATTGATCCAATTTACAATAGAATCACTCTCCGAAAAGCCTGCACGTCATGCAGTAAACACAAAGTAGTTGAAATGTTACAACGTTTGCTTCCAGCTGATGTTTGATGCGAATACGCAAAGTAGGATTTATTTTTATCCAAGTTGATAATAATCATTTTTACGCTGATAACTGCTAAGCCAGTTATAGTTCAGTATATACAACAGCTGTAGCATCGGAGTGGGAGGATTCAAAGGCCACATCTCTTCCTTTATGCTCCAACGATAAAAATCTCCGTAGATAGGAACCTATTACTATTATCGTTATTATTATTACTATTATTATTATTACCCCCAAATCAGCATCATTCAATAATTATTTCTTTACAACGTGCTATACGTTGGTCAATTCACATTATGTGATTGATATACTGACCCGATAATTATTACTTATCAATTTCCTTTAGATATCATCACTATCTGATGTGGAAATTGATCGACGGTCGGATTTTCACTGTCAAGGACTGTTCCATCGACTCGAAAGGATGTCGATGTGAACAAATAATAATGCGTAACTTTCACCAGGGGATATAGCTCAGTGGTAGAGCATTCGACTGCAGATCGAGAGGTCCCCGGTTCAAACCCGGGTGTCCCCTACCCCAAATTACTTTTTTCTTCTAAAGTTATTGCACTGACAAACCACCTATAGAAGAACGAACGAAAACGAGAGCCAATGATCTCAAACTGAAATTCTGAATTAATATTTTTCGAATAATAATCGACTCTATTCACTGCAATATATAAGTCTTCTGTACTTGGAATGCGAATAATAAAAACGATAATCATCTGATGAAGTTTTTTTATAATCTTACGTTCGGTACACAGTAGAATGTATGCTAGATCATCGCACAACTATATCCGTCGCAGATCGAATTTAATTATTCTACAATGGAACCGAAAGTAACGAGGACAGGCATACATACCATAACCGAGGGTATAGTTACCTAATTATCGCATTGTAACGGTAAATTCGCGAAACAATTGGACCGAATCATGAGAACTGCAAGTCGGCAATGAGGATGTGCTGATTAGAATGAATGACTTTAATGATAATCTGTGCAGCGTATTCGCGTATCCGTGCAGGGACATATGGATACTTATCTGCGCTAGGCATTTCTCCTGTAATATTCGTATTTTGAAATTACAATAATTCAACGGATAAAAAGTATCCTTTAACAATATCTGCACACGTAGATTATTGAAAATGTAAAAAAATATATGATAATATTCAGAGGTTTATACAGTGAAAAGTTGGGGTATTCATAAATTTCACTGTATACATTTATGCATGTAAATCGTTTGAAATGCACCCCGAAAATTTCAAGTCCCGAACAGACAATTTGTATGCGTTAATTAAAGGTTGACGCATAATAATTAAAATGGATAGAACGTCGCGCTTTATATTTTCTTGATACAACGGGGTTCTTTGTCAAATAAAAACTCGTCGGTGCTCCTTCTCGACTTTTCCGTTCACAAGTGCGTTCACCGACCCCTTTTTCCGGAAAATTATTCTCGAGTGACTGATTGTGAGTAAAAATAATTTTATAACATCGCAGTTATATTATTACCGAGAATTTCAACATCATCGAAATTACATATTAGTTATACGCTGAAAAGCGGCAACCCTTTCTTTCATTCGTTTCCGTCAATCGCACGTCAGAGAAAATAGTGATAATCATAACGGCGATATCGTTTATCGATATATTTGCGCATCGAACGGACGAGCGTTCCACATCGAATCAATCCTATAAATGACCTTAATTAATGGTTCTTCCTCGCCTTTTGTCTTCTTTTAATCGAAGACGGTAATTCTGCGTTTAAATCACAATGTCCTTGACGATCTCGATGACTGCGTTACGTTGACTGCGGAATATGTCTTTTCGCGATTCACATTTGGGCGTTGGAATGTCTAGAAAAAAATAATCGGCATATTAGAATCAGTTCGTAGTGATAACATTTTCAGTAATTTAACTACCAAAATTACTGCTATGGCATATTTCAAATCGTGGTCACGATATTAAAATCTCGTGGATGGCGTATGAATACAGAATTATTGAGAATCTGAAAGCCGGGCGTCGTCTGCTGGACTGCTTTTCCTCCAACGAATGGCGAAGCACCCCGAAGCCACTGCCGACGACTGGTTGGATGACCGATGAAATGTTGCTCTAGCAGAGGGCGTCTGGAAATGACGAAGACTAGTGTAAAATATATGCGTCCATCCACCCGAACGATTGCTCCGTAAGTAAGGAAGAACAACTGGAAAGAAAAAAAAATTAAAAAAATACATACGAAAAAAATTCTGAATCATCCTTACAGCAACTGTCTGTCACTCGTGACGAGTAATCGAATGTAACTGAAAATCGAAATCAAATCGATACGCTCGCTAATTTTGTTGGTGATATAAAAGCACGAGTGTATAATTAATCTGTAATAAATTCATAACGCACGCTGGTATAATAAAAGGTCCCGAATAAATATTCGCCGGGTTTAATTTGTAACGCGTTAAGCATCGCGCGCTGGAATTGCTAATAAGCACCGAAAACATACCGTTAATTATTTAAGGTATCAAAAAATTCAAACTAAACGCGCGTACGATCATTGTTTCAATTTTTTCTAACAACGAGACTTTTTTCCACTTTTCTGCGCGAAAATCCGAGGGCTGCGAAATATCGAGATTCAACGGACTACTTTAGGCGGGCGTAGTTCGGTCGGAATAGCCGGTAGCGACGTCGAGCACCTGTTACAGGGGCGGCGAGTTGCTAAGCGACGCTTCGCGTCAGATCGCTGTCAGAGCTTGTCTCGTGCGGACGTAGTGCGTAGTCTTTGTTAAAAAAAAGCAGCTTCAAACCGTACAAATTTTGTTCTCGCATAAAATTTCGTATCGTTCGAATACTTGTTCACACGGAAAAAAAAAACTAAAAAGAATTAAAGTACATAAGGTAACGGAGGCTAGATTAACGGAACGATAAATAAAATAGATTAAATTTTTCGAGGAGATAATTTTATAGTAAATAAATCGAAAAATGGCCGAAGAGAAAAACGAAACCAGCCCGACCGTTGAGGGAGAAAAAGCCTCTCAGGAAATCGTGACAAAGGATGAAAACGAGTCTAAAAGCGAGAAAAATGAGACTCAAAAGGAGGATGGGGAGGATAAGAAAATCGAAGAAAATGGTGATGGCGAAAAACCAAAGGAAAATGGTGAGGAGAAACCGTCACCCGAACCAAAGGACATGCGGGCAATCGTTCTCAACGGTTTTGGCGGCTTGAAAAGCGTCAAGGTTCTCCGTAAACCAGAACCAACGCTCGCAGAGGGCGAGGTTCTTATTCGCGTTAAAGCATGGTAAGTAATAATTTGTAAAATCATTGAAAACGCAAAACGGCGTCGATCGATCGGACGCTCATTTTTCTTCGAAATTACTCTTACTTTCTTTGATTCAAATAATCAAAAAAATTATTACGTTTATTCTCGTTCTTACTGTCAATGTCAAGCGCGTCAGAGAAATTATCGCAATTTCCGGCACAACATACCACGATATTACGGTTCATTATTATACAGCCGTCGGAACCGGCTTTCGTTGCGTTTTTGTTCCAATTTATTTCCTCTTGGTTGCATGAAAACCAAACCGGATCGGTATAATTATTCGCAACCTGCACTACTTTCTATCGCTTTGGTGTATTTTCACGTAAAAATGGCGATGATTTTTCTGTCATTTTTTCCCCCCTATTATTCACATTCAAACTGTGCTCTCTCGATATTTAACAGATAAATCATTTTAGTTATCGAACTAAAATATAAATCTTCTCGTTTTCAAGTAACAATGAAAAAAGAAGAAAAAAAAAATGCATCCAAAGTTCTTTTTGCGTCGCCAGCCTATGCCGTAAAATTATCATTAAATTGTGTTGTACGTACATATGCGTACAATATAAAAAAATTCCTCTCATCAATTTTTTGAGCCGATTAAACCGGAAAGGTGGTTCAAAGAGTACACGTGAGCTGCGGAGCAAAGCTGCATTTCCACGCGTGAGTCACGTTGATGCGTATAATGAAAGGGTGAGGAAAAGAAAGGATTGTGTAAAAAAAGATGAAACAAAATTGAGCCGCGTACCAGATCATTACGTCCTATAAAAATGCGCGTATAGTACGTATAGACTATTTCTTTTTAAACTACAATAAATAATTTGTTTAATAGATCCCTAGTTTAAAATGGGATATAGTTCAGTTTGGCCACTTAACATCGCGTTTTTTTACCGAGTAAAATTATATGTATTAGTTGACCCTGACCAGCTGTTCGTGAATCTCTAAGTCCTTGAGAATGTCTGACCTGAAGCCACAACTGATTGTGAGTTAAATCACTAGAAGAAGTCGGAAAAAAAAGATAAAAAAATTCTTACCGATCTACTACTACGGTTTGTGGTATTATAATCTATATCGGGCATTACGAAACATTTCCTGTAATAATGGCTCGAAAAAATCCCTGCCATTTTACTAAAGCCATCTTTTTCTCTCCTGCGTCTTGCGATTATTTTTAATTTTCTTTAAATTCCACATAAAATTTATAAAATCCAGAAAATTCCGTTTTTATGTTCAAAAAACAAACACGAGCATAATTATAAATGCTTCAAATATTATCGTTATTACTATGCGTCGGCTTTGAAAAGAGAGAAAAAAAAAGAAAGAAGCAAAAAACATCTTGGAATCAGGGCACTTAGGGCAAGTACTAGTCCGTGATCCTGAAAGAAATCTATTCATATTCCGGACGTTAAATATATTAGAAGCTAATCGGTAGGCCTTATCTGCAGTTGTTAGTTAAAAACACAGCTCCTTTCATTAGTCGTGCTAGGAATTTCTGCGCCCTGTTACCCTGCATTCAAACGCCAACAAAAAGAAAGGAAAAAATATGGAAACGGAAGGAAAAAGAAACGAAGAAAAATGAAATTGAATTCTTTTTTTTATCTCTACAGCAAAAAGTATATGATTATTATAGGCTCGGAGCTATTTAGAAGATCATCTCAATGCACCGTAGCCGTGATGAAGTGTTATTTTATTTATTATCATTATCATTACTATTTTTTTTACGATAAATTTTCTTCGCATGTGACTTGAGATAAGAAATGTGAAAGAAAATCGTGAGTCAACTTTAACGGTTTTTACGCATGTATATATTCTGCAGTTAATACGAATCGTTACTATGAATATGTGATCGTTACTCGAGTCTTCACATCAGAAATTATTGCAGATATTTTCACAACAATATGCATTTCCGGCAGATTTCTCTCTCCATTTGAAGAGAATAAAACGTCGAAGTTCACTTTTACGCTTCCTCAAACTACAGCCATTGGAACGAGATTTATAATCTTCGGAAATTTCCATGGGATTTCAACACGGTTGATCGTAATTCACCGCAATTCATCAGTCTTAGGAGATCGCATCGTAATCACGACTATTTATGTTTCTTTTTTTTTAATTTTTTTTCCTCCCTCTAATTGTTGCTTCTGCATGCGATCAAATTTGTATGTAAAGTATCTCAAAACCATAACGATAAGCTGAGCTTACGTCGTACTATGCATACAACTTTATATACGGTGCAGGAGGGCAACTTTATGGTGTTGAGTAAGGCGCCCATGGCCCATGGGGTGTGGCTCGATCAATACTAACACCCTATAGACACTTTGGTGCCAAGTGAGTCGTCCTACGCAATGAAAATCGACGGAGAACCACTGAGGGCGTCGCGACGCCTCTAGGGTGTGTCCGACGGATTGAATTGAAAATTCTATCGATATATTATACAGCTGTACTATAATATTACCTATATCTATATCCACGATATACATATAATGCGATTAATTCATTCATTTATCTATCAAATTTCAAATACTTTTTTCACACCCACATATTTTCAGATTCTGATTTTGAATGAAGAAATTTAGAGAAACTTTTTCAAAGTAATCCTACTTCCGGTTTACTATCGTCGGTTTGCGAATTTCAACTTACCAATTTCCATCGCCCCTTGTGCGACTTTTTATTCGCCAACACAATGTAACGATTTGCAACAACATTTCGCTTATTTTTTTTTTCAAACTTAACAATCTGTTGAGAATCGTAGAGTTAATTCTCGATGTAATTATGTACGTTTTTCGGTCGTATCTACTGCAAAACAAAAAAATATTTGTACGCCCCCAGGTATGAGATCAGACAATGACAGACGCGGTCGTTCCTCCGAATTTACAAGGAACGTCAAAAGACTTCCTTTCGGTATGTTTAGTGTTTACGGACGCGGTAAATAGCCAGCCAAAGATTTTTTCTTATTGTTTTTTTTTGTTCCGAGTCTATATATTACATTACTTTTTTTTCTTCTAGCTCTCGTTTGTTTATGATTGTTGCCCTTGTCAAGAACTATAAGTAAAGCGAAGCGATTCCTGAGTTCTTTTGGCCTGCCTCACTTCCGGCGATCTTCTTCGCCTCCTTCTTCATCATCGTCATCTTCTTCCCGTTCTTCTTTTCCTTCTCCTTTTCTCGTGTGCACCGATCACTATACCTACAACTCTTCAAACCCTGGTGTTGCCGTTGCAGTTGCTGCGCTTTCTAAACTCACATCAGAAGCCAGCTGCGATCGCGATCGTCGACCATAGAATGACATCTGCTTCCATGCTTAATGCTTACCAACTATGCTTACACACTCCTCATCACCGAGCAACACCGTAGTTACTCACCCCCTAAACACACACGCGTCCTTCAAATCGTCGTCCATATGTGTACGATATACCTATAATGCATATAATGTATATATACACAGACATATAGCTACCTATATTCCTGACCCGCGTTCTTCACACTACATATGTGTACGGTGTAGGCATATAATAACAAAAATTCATTTTTCTAGCCATAAAGAAAAAAAAGAAAATAGGACAAAAAAAACCATATGGTACACGAGTATTAGGGTGGCTCAAAATAAAATGCTTACATTTTAGATTTTGTCGCGCTCATCAAGATTTTGGTGCCTTGATCCAAAGTACATACATATATAACCCTCGCTAAAGGTCGTTCATGTAAGAAAAAAAAATTATTATCACAACCTCAGAGGTTGAAATTCCAAAGAAAGCACTTTTTGTTTCTTCTTTTTTGCTTCTCAGCTCTTTTAATTTCAAATAATTCACAAGATGCGATTCATTAATCACTTTGAATGCACACAACTTATTCATTCGAACGTACATAAACACTGCGGGATGAATAATCGTCGTAACCGGGGGTTTGAAAAAATGAAAAATAAAAATCGCAAATGAAAATGAAAAAGAAAACAATTATTTATTACACCTAATATAGGTATATACCCACATATACTACATAAATAGCGACGAGGAAAAATATATTTTTTCATACTTTATCTCATGTGTTTTTTCTTATAAATTTATCTATGTGTACGTATGAGAATACGTGTCTATAGCACAATATAATGTGAAGTTGGAAACAAAACTTGGATGTTACACGTTGTCAATAATCGTCTGTTATATCCGTGACAGCCTGACAGACGTTTGTCACGCGTTGTTTCGATCCTACTTTCCTCGTACACACGAACTATGTATGACGATGATGACAACTGAAACATAAATTGTATTTATCATATATTCCAGCTTTATTGACAGCTGTGCTCGAAATTAATTATGCTTTCAATTATTTCTTTCCCCCATAATGAAAGAAATGATACATTACCTATACATATGTATAATTACTTGTATGTAAATACCTATTTTAGAACTCAAAACTTATACGAAGACTCTCGTTTGTTCCTTTTATATTTGAAATCCCATAATATTGATTCGAATTATTTCGATCCGAAGCGATCGAAAATGATGGTCGTAGCGATGATTATGATGAGAGGATATTACATAGTCATCTTTTTTGTATACCTTTAAGTCGTCATGGAGTATTAGTCCGAGGAATTTTCTCTCTTTGCAACTGAACGATGTGAAAAACAGTTCGCAATTTACTTGGACAAACGTCACAGCTGCTGCTGCTGATGTAGTCAGCATACATCAGGGTGCAAACTCGTTTTATCAATCCTATAGTTGAAACAAATGGAACCATTTAATATACAGGTATATAAGTACCCAACTGCACCGGTTCCGTTTTGTCAATATGAAGTTTAATTCGATTTATTTCTTTTCTTGTTATTTGCGCTCGGATTGTTGGTTTTTGAAAATTAATCCTGCGAGGCGAGCGTCTTTTGACGCATAAAAATTCGACAAATTTCATTTTCCCTGCAGCAACGCTGTTTTTGAAAATATCGAACAATTTTGGCGATTCTCCTATGTTAATAAAACGATAAGATAGAAAAAAAAAGTAAATAAATAAATAAATGTATAAAAATAAAAAAATGGTTTGTATTGAAACGACGCAGGATATCACAGTTGCGATTCGGATTATTATAATATATTGCGCGTTAAAAACTTGCAAAACATTGATAGCCTATTCATGTTAATTTTGTTGTTTGGACATACAGGAGAAAAAAAGAAAAACATAAACAAAAGAAATACACTAAGAAAATCTGCTTACTGTAAAGATAATATTTTTCATTTAAAATTTCTTTTTTATTATTGTAACTTCATACTCTCTTTCTAATTAGCAACATAGTATCATATAATATAACAATAAAGTGCATGTCTTATGAAAGCTATAAATATTCATTGCTCACTATTTATCTCGCAACCAGATTACAATTGCTTTTTTTTTTCCTGTTACTACAACGGCAACGATTCATTGAAAAACCATAATAAGTTGTGAATCAATTCAAAACGCATAACGTATGTATATATTTTCTATCATTTCGAATTTACAGACCTTATCATCGTTGAAGTTTTAAAATTCAAAAATTTCCAAACTCATCATGTTTCCAATTATTGCAAAAAAAAAAAAAAAATCCAAAAACTGTGCGACGCTACGATATAGTTTACACGGGTAATTTAAGAGAAGACCCGGCAAAATCAGGTTTGTTGCGATCCCTTCGCCACCATTACGCACATCCAGATACCGGTTGTAAGGTTGCGTGAATATCTGGATGATACGTATGTTGCATTTTATATGTACGAAAAAAAAAAAAAAATATCGCATGTTCGCCTCAGATTAATTTCTTTGATTTTTTTCGTTTTGTTTTGGTATAACATCGGCTATACCGAATTAGATACATGTACAGGTAATGTATCTGACATTAACTTACATATACGATAATACAGAAAATTACTTTACGTACGTTTCGAATTATTTTCCCGTCTCAACTGCGGTATGATTAGTTTTATCTTCTTGGCCCGTAGGGCATCCCTTAGTCTGGATACCGACGAAGAATCAACCAGCAAAGCCAGACAGTCTAGTCGTGAGTCTGCAGGCGAACTAATCGATGAAAAGGTTGCATGTCGTTCAAACGACGTATTTGTCCCTTTATATACACGTAGTATATAGGCATGTATTTACCTGTAGACACATACCTATGTATCATAAACGACGTAGAAAATTGGGGAAGAATAAAATACAAGTCGTTGAGAAATTTCCTTACCTCAATTTTAGGCAAAATTTTACGGGAGTTCAATGACTGCAACAATTTTGGGACACTGATGAAATTATTATAATTTTTCTTTTCATCCTTTGTCTTACTTCCTTCTCGAAATACCACAATTAATGCAACATTTCAACCATCTCGCCCTATATTTCCACATCAATATCTTTGTTTCAATTTGTATTCTCCATCTTCATTGGGGCTTTATTACCAACTCGAACAATGTAGTTGCAGAATAAGTTATGAGGGATACCATGCAAATGTTGTATACGAAAATTTGTTTTCGGCAAAAACGCGCGCAGGGATCATGAGTAAAAAGGTCTGAATATACATAAGCTAACCGAGCTGGCCTTAATCTAATTCTGTAAGAAATGAGGGATAAGTTACCTACTTTATATTTATATACCCTAACCCTTTTCCCCGTTTTACGTTCTTTTTTTCTTTCCTTATTTTACACATTTCATTGCGAATGCGAGTCCAGACGAATACATGAAACGGTATTGTATATATGGGTTAAAAAAACTAGGACGAACGTTGTCGCTAAAGTTTGCCAAATGAATATTAAATATTAAATACAAAACTAGTATGGATATTTTGCCATATCTTTTTGGGTCACCCAGTACGCGACGGGGATCGATAAACAGTTGTGATAATTTTAACATGAATTTTAAAGGAGGAAAAAAAAACAATTATTTCTCCTCTGGTTAAAAACACTCGATACTTTTGACCCCAACCCTCCTCCTATATTTTCATAATACTTCTATATAATTTTGACGCACAATTTGTTTAAACACCGGAAATAGAAATACTGATCCGCAAAAGGGTTATTACAGATAGATGTGCTTTTTTCTGGGGCTGTACTATACATGCAAAGGAAAAGCTTCGAATGATATAGGAAAAGGAAGGGACGTGTGTCTTATACTCGCGTCTCTGACAATTCCTACCGTATAATATTGTATACCTATGTATGTGGGGTACGTTGTGCACAGACGTCGCGACGCCCAGACGCCAGACCCTCGAGTGTTGTATGCTGTAAGCGGCGTCTCACGCGACGTCGAACTACGAGGGGTCTTCCGATTCTTGATAAGGCATGCAGGCTTTTCTCATCCTTTGTATAATTCAAATATACCGCAACTCTATCTATACTATACCATATCCCCTTAACGCATGGATGTATACATAGAATCTGAAAAATTTATAAGTCAAACTCGCATGCGAATTACATCCATATATTATACATAGCCGAGCGAGGTATAATACACCCGCGTCAATATTTCACCCCCCATCGCAAACGTCATCGCGCCAATTTTATTTGTATTTTATTTTTTCATGTAAAATATTATATACATATAGGGCATTCTCTGAATTGTATGTATACATACGGATTATGTGCGTTATGAGTTTTTTAAACATTCGCGATGAGAGTATGACAATAATAATAATAATAATAATAATAACAAACTTAATTATTTAATCTTTTGCGGTGCGACTCACTAGATTGTAGAATAATTAATTACCTTATCGCCTAGCTAGCGAGAGGAAAGTTGCAGCCACACAATAATCGCATAGGATAAACCAATAACGTGTTCCCCGTTTTTATTCCTACTTTAATTTAAATACCCATGTATTATGGTATTGGAAATAGCCTAGAAAATATCCTTTTTCTCCTGATTATGGTACGCTTCGATCTGCTGATATGTATAGTACCTATAATTCAGAATGATGTATACCTATTTGTTCCTTTTGATTATTAAACTAACTTTTTTTTTAATCGATGTTTCAGCGGTTTGAATTTCCAAGACTTGATGGCTCGTCAGGGCGCCATAGATTCTCTACCAAAAACCCCGTTCATAATGGGAGTGGAATGCGCCGGTGATATCGAACAGGTTGGCGAAGGCGTCGAAAACTTCAAGGTACGTTTTTTTGAAAAAAATAATATATAATACGTGAATATACAATGTATATGTTAATAACTGTAAATTTTTTCATGAATTTCATCGTACTAAATTTCCACCCTCATTCCAATACCGATCCGACGATTCGATTACTATGTAAATATGAATTGTACAGAATTTTCGATCCGATCAAATTAAAAAAAAAAAAAAAGAAAAAAAATTAATTCATATATATATCGATTCAAGTATATGATAAATAAAATTTTGACGAACTCCTACTGTAGAATAATTTTTAAATATAAGATGATGAAAATTTGTTTTTATAAAAAGTAGAAAATTTTTTCATGTACATCGCGTTATAAAATTTTGAAACATTTAACCACAGCGAATTTTCTTTTTGTTCGTGGGATTTTGTTTCTTCATGTTTTTTTTTTTTGTTGCATTTTTTCATTTTTTTCACGATCGAAAATAAAAGCGAAGAAGATTACGCGAGACCATAGCCGGATAAATGTAAAAGTGAAAAAAAAAAAAAGAAAAAGAAAAATCCTTCAGGCAAAAGGGAGAGTATGAGTATTCGGCTGACGTTATTCACGATCAAGTAGCTTTAAGCCTTTCGCACAAAAGCCTCGCGCACCTTAAGTCCGGCAGATATATAAAGGAAATAAAGTGCAAGGGAATCCTCATGGGGGAAAAGATTAACGTCTCTCATCCTCTTGTGTGGGGGGAGGGGGCTAAAAAAAAAGGGGCTTGGTTCATGTGATGTGCTTTATAGGTATATACCAAGAAAGAATGAAAGATTATTGGAAAGTTTCTCAGAACATCCTCTAATACCGAAAAAAAAAATATTTATGTCTACTATCGTCGCGAAGTATAACAGTCTGGATAATTGTTTCAATAAAATTTGGATTGAAAAAAATTTATCCGCATTGTTTAAAAAAAAAAAGGTGGGCGATTTGAAATTTTGTTGCAATTTCAGCCTACCTATAAAATCATATACTATAGTACACGTTTCACAGACGGCGCCGCAATTGCTCCCCTACGCTTACATGTGTATATAAATTTATATTGCTGCAGTAGTTTTTGCAACTTATAATCATGTACCTTACACACGCTCTAATTATAGTCCACCGACTTTGTGAATAAAAGCAGTTTGGTGCATGTGGGGTGCGAAGACTGAATTACCTCAATATTTTTTTTCTTCTGTGTTTTGTATTTGCAGTCATGTGATTGCCAACAATATACATTACTAATTAATAAATGGAGAAAAAATTGAATTTTTATAGAAATTTGAAATTATTCCGTCCCAAAGAAAAAATCTGCTTGTTAAAGGTGTTGCGAATCACGTGCATATTTTATGAAATAATTCGTCGTTGGAATTGAAAAACAAAAATTTACTTTTTTTCTTCTTTATTTAGGGGGCTCATTGTGACTAGAAATTTTTTGCGTCCACGCCATTTTGACTGCATTCATTGTACCCCTGTTTGAAAAAGCCCTCAGCTATTCTTAAACTGCAGGCCCACACGCTGAAGTGCAGCAGCGGGGGCCGGCGACAAAACAATAAAATAATCGTCTGCAAAAGCGTAAGCATGAAAAAAATTTGCGACCCAAAAACGATCGAAGTCTACGTCGTGTGACAAAGGAATTTTTTGAATCTTCGAGTAGATTGATTCTTGATTGCCAAAATGGCGTGCGAATTATATTGTGCCCTTCGTTGTTCGAATCACTGCAATCTGACTTTGAAAGTTCGTTTTGGAATTGAGCGCATATTATTCTTACGATTTTTTTTACCCCCACAGCTGCTCATCTTCGCTTCGTTTGATTGTAAGAGAGGAAACCCCCGAAACCGGAAGTCCTTTGTAGTTGCGGGTTGTACCTATATGAAGGATCATATGAATAAGAAAAAGACGGCGTCACAAAGTCAAGGGCAAATGAAATGAATAGAATATTTTAAGAATCGCGAAACGACCGAAAAGGAACCACGAAAGACGAGAGCGAATAGTGAAGTCGTAAAGCGGTTTTCACCCTCTCCACAACTTTAGTAATCAGTTAAAACTTGAAATCGCGCTCGCGAGGGTAGCTCGTAAAGTTTTGCTTCGCAAAATTTCGCGATACGTGCCGACAGAAATACCGATGGATCCTCCACTGTATCAGTATTGTATACAATACAGGTATATACCTATATACCTACACGCCTGTATCTACTACGATAGTATAGGTATACTTTAAGTATATATCAGAGATTGGCAAACCAACCTTGATGCCAAAAGTTGCGATTCGCCCTCGACTTTACTTTCGGGGGTCATAAAACCACCCGGCAACCCCGGGGATCGTTTACACGTGCGCCGCTCTGTAGAGTTCAAAGTTCAGGGTTGTGACCTCGACGTAGACATTTTGCGCGCTTCGTTCCTATGTCGCAGAAATAGGCCCTGCGACATATATGAATTTGCTATACGTTACACCGTAGCTATGTAGTTATAGGTATACATTTCTATAGTGAACTGTCCCGCGCGAGTTACGCGCAATACGACGTAATTTATATACGTACATCGCATTTTCGTCAACTCCGCAATATTTCCCTGGGGTAGGACGAGATGGAAGAACCATAAAAAAATTCATCAAATTTCCAAAGCTTACGTATCGAGGGTCAAGAACGAAATGATCGGCGTAACCCACATTTTTTCGGTTTTTGTGGGCCATTGGGCTGCCATGAATAGGCGTATCTTTCAAAAGTAAACGAAACTAAAAACCGTGTAAATTAGTTCGAGGAGAAAATGGGCTTCGGAATTCAATTGTATACATTTTTTATAGGGCCAACCTTTCAAGGCTTGAATTTTCAAAAATTACCCTATCATATAATACACGTATAATCGATGTCCAGGTACGTTAACAATGTTGATATAGGGTTCATGCGGGTATAACTTTTATCGACATTATTGTGTTTTTTTTTCTTTCTTTTTCGCCGTAGCACTACGTCACATCTATACTGCAATAGAAGCTATTTTTATGCGAGCATTTTTGTATTTCTAAGATCATCGATTCGTTGCAAATGGTCCATAGCGTATGTACATAAAGTATATAAGTACATTTGATAAACGTGTGAAATCGATTAGGAAATAAATTCCACAATAAGTGGACTATTACGTGCCAATATACCATATGTATAACATCGATTTTTAATGCCGTTTTATTAGGAATTGGATATTCTATTTTATAGCTGGTTCGTAAAAATTAATTCATCATGATCTTGCCAAGCCAATAAAAAAGAAAAAAAAGAACAATTTTTCGAATCGATTATTATATTTGACTGTGAATTATCATATACTTGCAAATAGGACACCCTGTAGCTATAGCTATATAAGTAGCTGCTATCACGATGGCATATCTTCCGAAAAAGTATTTTATGATTGGCTCCTATCTTACGCGCAAACATTTACCCTCTAAATGTTCTCTCTCTAAGAACTCGAATTTTATGGTTTATTAGAGGAAATAAGCCCCCGCAAACATGGATGATTGTTAAGAAAGGCCGTATATAGCCTTAGAGCACACAACTTAGTTTACCATCGACTTAGCCACCTAACTATACCTAATTATAACATACCTATATCTTATACCCCACTTCTCTTCAACCTGATAATCCACTGGGTCAACATCAAACAAAGTTTCCATCCTTTTTCGATTAGGGAACATCAAGAAACCCCTACTTTTATAGTACGGGACTTCCTCCCGGTCCAAAATATTCCCAATACATATCGATCACATATTTTTCGAACCTCACGAACATCCTGCAAAACAAAAGCAGCCAAATTAATTAATTAATTAATTCTTTTTACTTTGTCAAAGTATACAGAGTTACCTCGTATGCAAGAAACAAACCCGCAGTAATAAATATTTGTCTCTCCAATGATTTGATTAATATATTTTTGGAATTTCTTTTTTCTGATCGCAGGTCGGTGACAGGGTTGTGGCTCTTCCGGATCACAAGGCGTGGGCGGAACTGGTCGCAGTGCCAGCAACGTCGGTCTTCGCGCTTCCTGCCGGCATGAGTTACCTCGACGCAACAACGATCACCATGAATTACACCGTGGCTTACATACTTTTGTTTGAACTCGCAAATCTTTCGCCAGGCAAAAGTCTTCTTTTACACAGCGCCGGGGGCGGAGTGGTAGGTCGAAAAATAATACCATAACAACAATTTGTTTAACATTTTCTTTGAACTTTAACTCGTCCTAATATGTTTTTTTTCTTCGTTTTTCAAATCAAGTAATTAGCGAAGCGTAAGCCGTGTTTTTGCAGCAAAAAGTTTTGGAATTCCGTTGAATTCACCTTCAAAATATGCGGTCAAAGATTGATCAATATGATGGTATCGTTCAGCAGGTATATACAGAATGTCTGAATACCTTCCCTCTTTCGGAGATTTACTTTTACTTTTCTTTTCCTTTTTGTTTTCTTTCCCTCGACCCTGAATCTATACCGCTCATCCTAATCCTCTAGGTATAACAATCGCCTGGAGTAGATGAGACGATACGAGACTAGGCGAGGTGGAAAGTTATACTATGTATGAGGCATTCTTTGTTTTGACTAAGGGATTGAAATTATTTATTATTTTTTTTTTACTCAACTATTCTTTGAATTTGGAGAAATTATTTTATCTACGTTATAACCGTTAATTGACAGAAACCTTTCTATAGTGATATCACAAACTGACGAAGTATTATAAATATCAACGAGATTGAGCGAATATGTTGCGTACATACGTGTACTAGGTGATAGTATAATACGGAAGCAAGTACAGATATGAGAAAACAAACTTCGCTTCAGGTTTTCCCGCAGTGATGAAACGGCGTTATTTGTATAGCTTCATCCAACTACTACTTCTTATCCTTCGTCTTCTTCTCTCCGTCGTTGGTAGTCGTCAGATGAATTTTCTCTCCTTTCTACGAAGAAGGGATGTTATGTGGGGGAGCGGGAGGCTTCAGTCGTTGCTAGGAGACCATCGACCCCTACACGTTTGGACCCCGCCCGTCTACCGAAAACTAAACGCACACGTGCGACTCACGCTTTTCATGCAATGCTAAAAAATTCGAACAACGAATAGACCGCTTTAAATCAATTGATATCTTGGAAACCTAACGATCGGCACTAACGCCTTGATCATTTCAGAATATTGTACATATGTACACCTCGTTGATACATGTGATGGATAAACGAAGATTATTCTTCAACGATCGTAACTTGATACAACGATTATGTTCGCACTATATCACAGGATAATAGAGATCAGATTTTTTATTATACAGGTTCAATGACGCTTATCAAGTGTTCTTTTTTGGTTCCTGAGATTTCTCCTTCTAACGGTATGGGTACTTGCAAACTCCGGGTGATACTGTCGAGTGCAGAACACGAGTAATTAACTTCGAATAATAGAACGTTTCTACCCCTTCGCTGGTTGTCGACGCAGTCAAATCGATCAGTTTGATTAATGGCTGTATTACGAGGGAAGTTCTTTGCTCGAAATTTTGCATCTGAAACGTGCAATCTCGTTAGTCATTCATATTTTTATTCTTTTTTATATCTTCTCCGTTATCACAGGATGTGTCATTTTAATTTTCTTGAAATATTAGAATTTCGTTGTTCCGACGAAAGACTAATACAATTAATTTATAAAAGCAATAATGTACTGAACGGTATAGGTACGGTCTGCGAGGGATTGGCAATATTTCTCTCCTTTGCAAAGCTGTAGAGAAATTTCATTTTCTTAATTTAATCTCCCAGCCTCTTTGTAGCTTACGGAGATGAGATGAGATTTGACGTGCGATTAAGTTAACCGTAACATTGCTGAAAGTGGATATAATGAAAAAAACTGTACGAAATTTGACCGAGAAAAAGGCAAGCGCTAACCACGCCCGAATATCCACCACGTGTGCCTTAAAAAAAAAAAAAAAAAAAGTGGGTAAAAATAATATCACCCACCATTTCTTCAACAATAAATATCTTTTGGTAGAGATAGGTTGGGGTAGAGACGTATGGCCTGCCCATGTCTTTTATTGTTATTGATTTTATTATTGTCACTGTTATTTACCGCTTGTCTGGCTCTCCGAAGTCGATGGGGTTCTTTTCTGAGGATGAGTTCTGGCTGTGTGAGATGTTGGGAAACCTATTATCTTCAAACACACCCTATATACCTATATGTGTGTTCAGGACAATAGTGAATGCCATAATGGTGGTCGTCTCGACTTTAATTATTTCTCTTTCACCAACAACTCGACTTTTGTATACATCTGTATCATGACAATTGTTGTGTCCGGAGACTTCTTAACAATTTCCCTAGCTCTTACTACCTATAGAATAAATTTCTTTTCTGTTACATTCATATCCAGGGAGTGATTATTCGTCATCGATTACTGTACCCTTGTGTTCATGGAGAACGATTTCAACCCAAATATCCATTCCTCGTACTAATCAGACTTGGAAAGGTCATGGTACTGATATGTTTTTCGATTCCATTCAAATAAGTTTCTCTTCCGATCATCACGCAATTATCGTCTAACATTAGCCGGCAGGAGAAAATTCAGAAAATTTACCGGCCCTGGCCTGGTTTTCTCCTACTATAAGGTATCGAATTTTCTCATCATTTTCAATCAAACAATTTCGAAACGAATCTTATGTCACGCAACTTTCGACTGTTTGGTTATTGAGAGATACACAACACACTACATTGTGAACACTGTAAGAAGAGTGCCGTTTAAACTACTCCATAAAAGCTGACAGCGTCTGCTTGCAATAATATTATCTTATCTGGTCATGGTTCACCGTTAGTTGAGGAATTTTATGTGATCCATAAAAAATTACTGTACTGTACCATGTACGTTAAGTATGGGGGCATAAAAAGTGAGTGACTCAAATTTTACGTGCATGCCTTATTCCAAAGTTGATCAGCCAGAGGGAAGAAATATGAAATTTCCAAGACATCGGAGACTTCACAGAATTAATTATGAATGCCTCCTTCTGTTGAAAATATATGATATACATATATATATCGTGCAGGCTTCGTGCTCAAACTACATTTTAATGAAACAGTCATTCATACCTAACTGCGTAGAAGATTCCCCATATTTTACTCCCTGGATGTTGTCGTATCAACATCGATGCGTATCATTATCTTGAAAGCACCTAAGATGCGTTTGCAGCAGAATATCACGTTGTATGCTTCACTTGGTTTTCAATAACTATTTGTTCCAACGATTAATCTGGCAATAAAGAATATTGTTATGTTACGACAGTAATGATTATAATTTTATCTTTAAATGTAAACGATGCCTTTCACGATCTTTATAAAAATCGATTATTGATCATTCTCCAGGGTCAAGCAGTTGTCCAATTGGCAAAAACAGTTAAGGACGTTGTCATCTTCGGAGTATGCAGTAAGTCTAAACACGAGGCTCTTAAGGAAGCTGGGACCATTGATCATTTATTGGAACGGGGAGCAGATTATAGCGGAGAAGTTAGAAAGTACGTTGAAATAATTGATTATTGAAAGCTCATCATTTTGAACTGTGTGTTTTGTAGATTATTAATGATGTAAAAATTTTTTTCTAGAGTTTCACCAGAAGGCGTTGATATCGTACTCGACTGTTTGTGCGGCGAAGAATGCAACAGGGGATATGCTCTGCTGAAACCGATGGGAAAATACATATTGTATGGTTCCAGCAACGTCGTAACTGGAGAAACTAAGAGCTTGTTCTCAGCTGCCCGATCCGTAAGTAAAATTATTAATTGGAACTCTGCTCTGTAGGTACTTAGAGTAAAGACCCTCGTTACGACATGAAAAATTTTCTTCGCAGTGGTGGCAGGTAGACAAAGTCTCACCGATTAAATTGTTCGATGAAAACAAATCTCTGTCCGGTTTGAACCTCCGTCATCTGATGTACCAGCACGGAGGACACGGTTTTGTTAGACAGGCTGTTGATCGGGTTTACAGTCTGTGGGCCGAGGGAAAAATAAAGCCTGTTGTTGATTCTACTTGGGCACTCGAAGACGTACCAGAAGCAATGCAGAAAATGCATGACAGAAAAAATATTGGAAAAATTGTTTTGGATCCCAGCATGGAACCGAAACCAAAGCCAGCTACACCAGCTAAAGGTAAAGCCAAGGAAAAGAAGGCTGCCAGCGTTGAGGAAAAGAAAGCATCGAGCGTTGAATCCGAGGATGGAGATAAGAAAAAGGAACCGGAATTGACTAATGGAACGTCGGAAGATAAATCAGATACTGGTAAAATGGCTTGATTGTAATAATTTTTTGCATGGTTATTTGACGATTCAAAGAAAAACGAATTACCACTCACCTTTGGCTGCAAGTAAGGTGGTATATTAATTGTGGGGAATTTCTGAAATTTTCCAGATTCCAAAGAAAAAGAATCCAGTTGAATCAGCAGCGTTGGCTGATCCGCGAATCATTAAGACCTGCACGATTATCTGTGAAAAAGTAAGAATAATAATCTCGCAACGTTAGTTTTATCACAGATTAAAAAGATAAATAACAATAATAATAATAATAAAGTAAATAAAAAATATGTCATATTGGGCTGCCAAGTATAATAATGAAATGGATTTGTCAAGCATCGAGCAAATCATTTTAATCGATGAATTTCTATCGAATCGAGAAAAACAGATATACATATTAGAATCAATACGAGCAGCGCCCGATTAAATATACCATTCAATTTTCTTAATTCGTGCTGTGCTCTGCATTTCTGTAAGATATTAGCTTGAAAGAAGTATCTAGCGATTTATTTGATAATTTGAAAAAGGAAAATAATGAATCAACATCAAACTCCCAACGTTATCTTTAATATCTTTGAGCATATTGCATACGTACCAACAGTAATTTATCCTCTATCGAAGAGTTGAACTCCTACATTCAATCGGAAATTTACCATCTAAGAAAAAATGAAAAAAAATATTGAATAATGGAAAACCCAATATCAATTGACGTGGTCCATGTTAATCTTTCGCGTAAATATGAATATCATTTTTAATACCTAAATTTTAGTTTTTCCATATCCATCTGTAGTTTGAATAATGAATTTTTATCGAGGTTTTGGATCGCTTGAATTCGAAGATAAAATGGTGTGCGAAAGTATTGAAAAATGGAATATTTACACTGTGGCAACATCCATCTTCTCTTAGATATATATAATACATTGATTTGAGCTTCAAATGATCAAAGGTTGTGTCAAACATGAAGGAGTTTCAATAACCGCATGTATTTTCGATCATAACAGCTTTACGATCTTTGCGGCTCGTAATATATCTACTTATGGTACTGCCACAAAACATTCTCCAATGACTTGCTCAGTTTTTATATAAATTTAATTAATGGAAAGATAAATGGATGTAGCTACAGTGTTTTACCTGGGCTACGTTCCAATCTAAATCGTATTCGACTTATTCTCAGAGCCTCAAAATCTGCGATCACACTTGATGATAAACATGAAATGTTTTTTTCTTCTTTTCTTTAAGCGACATCCTATTGACTCATAATAATTTCAACATTGATCGGGATGACTCGAGACAAGAATAATTGTTGTTCAACGCTTCTGATTAGAACTTAGCTCTGAGTATGAATGATTTATTGGAAAAGTTGAAACATAATTGATAATATGTTGGAACTGCTGCAAAAGATACGAAAATAAATAAATGTAAAAATCGATTTAAATAATTATTGGGTGGATATTTTAACTTTCTACGTCCAACTCTATCTATTTGGCGTTCTTTTAATAAACGGTCTCTCGAAATGACCGAAAGGTTTTAATAACCAACGAATGTTTCAAACTGTCTTAAAAGAAAAAATTATAATAATAATGATAATGAAATCACGTGAATATTATGGAATTATGTCACGTGACGTGCTAAAATTTAAAAAATTAAAGAAAAAAGGAAACAAAGTTTATCCCAGATCAGGAATTACTATTGAAAGATCAACGTTCCATAAGCGGACGATGATCTCGTAAGATCTCTTGAAAATAAGCCTGCGTTTGGTTGCGTTTTTTTTTTTTTTTTTTTCTTTTTTTTTTAATTCAACTTTTAACCATTAATATCGTGTCCTAATTATTTGAGTTTGAAAATTCCTAAAAAAAAAAAAAAATGAATTCATAAAATTCACTTTTTTTTTGTGCACTTACAGATTTGTGCAAGTCAAGTCCAATTAGTGTAAGACTAAAACATTAGCTAGAAACAATATTATAACGAAAATTTCACGATACCCACCAGAGCGTTTGCTACAGAACATTTCTTAATTATTACCATTAGTTAGTTTATCACAAATATTTGGCAAACAATCACTAATGATGTAACGACGAGTAGATTATTAGAAAAAATATGCCTAAAATCTATTCTTATACATCGACTGAATTTAATTTCTACTACAACTACTATATCTATATATATGGTACATTTCAATTGAAATATGGTAAATGATTCAACGAAAACTATCAACATTTCGATCTCATCGTAGCTTAAAATTCATAAGATTTTTTTCTTGTTCAACCAAATTCATATCCTCAATAGATATACGTAACCTAACCGATTACCTGTCAAACATTTACCGATCAATTGCCTAAAATCTTATGACTATTGAAATGTGAAATATATTTCTTACTATGTTTAATAATAACGAAAGTGCATATCTTTACGAGTGAACCTTGGATCAATTTTTCTATAACCTGTCTGGTAAATTTGATACTATAAAATAACGCTTTAATTTTGAAAAACAAAAAAAAACAAAAAAAAAATTAATGAAAATATCTACCAAATTTTTTAATATTCCTATATAGTTATTATATCAAACAAAACGCTAACGCTAGCAGTAAATATAAATATATATATATACACACAATATACATATAACAATTTAGTTTGAGAAAATGCAAAAAGAAAATAAAAAGAAAAAAAAAACAACAAAAAAATCAAAAAAAATCAAAAAAATCTATAAAAAATAATACAAGAAACGTACATACTTGCCAATACACAATAATCGCGCGGCGGCTGCATATTTTGAATGAAAACGAAAAAAAATTGATAAATAATAATAATAATATAATAATATTAATAATAATAAAAACAAAACCAATGCACAATGTATATTTTATGTAAGGCTTTGAATGTTTCATCAAATACCTATCTATTATAATACCTAATATAATATATCTATATATTTGTATCAACTATCTTCTTTTTAATTTTTAGTTCAAACTAAGGATATAGTGGATGGAAGAGTATTTATAAAAAAATAAAAAACGAAAAAAAAACAAAAAACAAAACAAACAACAAGAAACAAATGAAAAAGAAAAAGAAAACGAAAACCATCTTGCACAGCTTGACCATAGTTTTATAATCACGTAGTGCGTTTCGTATGTAATTAATTATTTGGCGCGAAGTACATAGTAGATAGATGTTTGTAACATAAATAAAATTTCAAAAAACAAAGGAAGTCAACTACGAATGTAACTCCTATTCTGATGATCTTTTACCTTAGAGTCTGAGGTGTATATAAATTCATCAAGCTTGGTAAACGTTTTTTTTTTTTTTGTAACCGCTGTATTCTTACAATTAGAGAAAGAGCGATTAATGACGATGATGGTGATGATGATAATATGATATTATTTTACGAAATATACAGCTAGCTTCAAATTGAACTTGTCGCAGAGGGGGCGAAAACTTAGTATCCGATAAATATTTTTTCATTAACCGAGACAATTTCATATTTTTTCTAAATTATTACTAAGGAAATACGTATTTTAATGTAGTTATTATCATAAATGAAACTCAGCTGTAAAATGATTATAGTAACAGAGAGAAAGATCTTTAGTTTTTAATCGAATGTACAATATAATATACATCAATATTATCAATTCTTTTTTTTTTTTTTTAATTTCTGCAAGTTCGTATCTTTTAACGCCAAACGAGAAAGAAAAGTTGTATAAATTGAATTAAAAAAATTTAGATTTCAGAATTTTTGGCAACGCCGGAATATTGTTGTATTCCAATTGATAAAATTAAGTTGCCGAAGATAAAGATCTTATTATGTGTAAAGTTATATAAAATTAAAAAAAAAATAAAATAAAATAAAAAGGAGAAAAAGAAGGAAAGAAATAAAAAATTATCTAGGGAGCTGATGAAATTTTTACTATTACGAAAATTAGGTGTATAACAAATTTTTTTTTTTTCTCTTGGGATCTCATTGATTTTGGAAATTATTTTCATCCGCTCCATACAGCTTGATATGAAGATTGTATTTTGGCTTATTATTGTAAGACTGACTATGTTGCTATATTAAAGATTGCTTCAAAAACATATAAATCTGATGAAAATATTTGAAGCCCCAACACATTTTTTTTTGATTTTCCACAGCACAAAATTGCAGCACAATTTTCGTAGTCGTCATCCACTGATTCACACGATGAACATGCGAATTAATATCCACGTCAAGGTTAAGTGGAGAGTAAACTAAATTCGTATAATATTTTTTCACTGTTTATTTAGATAAACGTTATAAAACATAAAAACATCTCCAACGTACGATTCATCGACTAACTATTTATTATTATTTATTATAATTGCGATATGATGTTATATTTTCTGTGCGTTGGTAATTTGTTCTAGGTACTGGTTTTCTTTTTTTCTTCTTTTATTTTTTTTTAAATCTTGTATAAAAATTTTTGAGAGTATAGTAAGCTCAGAGCATATGCTTCATATGCTCTAAGATAGTATGGTATATCAAATGAAATTCAATACAATAACATCGCAATTTTTCAAATATAAAATATCTTTTTTCTTCTAAAATATGAATTACACTTTTGTTTTACAACACGCCTACACGCTACAATATGGACGGCTTTATGAGACTCAATGTTGCTGCTTTTGAGAAGATTTTTCTTATTTAAAGATTACTTTATTTTTATTCCTAAGAAAAAAAAAATGGAAAGAATCTATAAGGCACCCTCGTGGTTTACTGTTAATTTGTTGAAAAGTAGACACATGGCATCGGGCTCGAAGTAAGTTATTTTTGTAAATTAAGTAACTGTACAAATTCAGACATCGCTGCATTTGTATCACATGAAATTTAGTGTATGCAACTTAGGTGAATGCAATTCAGCGTTGTGTTTATCGAGTTATAGTAATTATCATCGCATTTAAACTGTTTTTTCAAAAGCAGCGTTAATATCCTAAAATAAAAAACTAGCTTAAAAGTTAACTTATCGATCTGGATGGAATAATATTAAGTTGAAGATTTGGTCTACAAAGTCTTTGACAAGTGGATCAATAAAATAAATAACTATTTTACTATAGCGAAGACAAAATGACACGTGGCTTAGTTATGAGTTTACCAGCAATTTGCCTCCAGGATCACACTTGAATGAATTTATTGTAACCAAACCGAGACATATGTAGCTACGTACGTACAGAAATGCATTGCAAAGAGGATGCATTAGATGCAGTCATTTGTTTTCATATCAACTAATTTGTTTGAAACATTTAAAAATGGACGGAGAATTTCGATTTCAAACAAATAACTAGTCCCGATATTGTTTTTCATTTACTTACTGGAAGGATGGTAAGATCGCTATACACGTATCATGCGCGTCAAAATCTGCTCAAGGTTTTCCATAATTATACCCGGCAAAAGACAAGATGGAGAAATTGAACCCTTAACTGGTATCGTGGCAGCAAAATTGACCCCGGGAACGCTTATTTCTATTTTCTTGCGCCCATTTAAGTTTCTTAAATTCTCATTTATGTATGTTATATGTGTTGTTTCATTTATATCAAAGAACCTACAAAAATGTCCTATGTTTTACTTGTTATATCAGATTTAGCTTTGGGGTCGAAATCGACTCCACGATGCCAGTTAAGGGTTAAGTTGAAAAGATAAAAAAGTCTCATGATTACTGCAATTTCACTTTGAACCAACTTCGCCAGACGATAAATTCAAATGTCTCGTCCTCGTTACGATCTGTAACATCGCTTGCGGCATTCCATTGACGTGCCATTGATAATGTAAAAGGTTGAAAATGTTACGTGTATCTTTTTTCGAGTATTGTGTCGAAGAATAAGAGTCTATGTATATGCGTTATTAAAAAAATTCTAACTTTTTACACAAATGGTTACGATAAACGTGGTGACGTATTAAAAAGTTATATCCTTAAGGTAGTGTAACTATTTAAAAATTAATAGCATGATAACTCAGTTTGTTCGTCGATTTAAAAAATATATATTATAATATATCGTATATCCCTATGACATATTTCTCTCGGTAAGGCAACTCCGGTGAAGTTACTAACAACGTTTCGAGTACACTTCGATACTTTGAACTTGATACTGAGAATCCTTAGGCTTTTTTAGTTTATACATATTAAAATTATCATGTTTTACGCGATGTTGGATTTCATCTAAAACAACATTCGTATTATGTATATAAATATAGTATATGGTAAAGATGATACGAATTTATCCCTTATTAATATCAAATAACTTTAAGCTGCGATTCTCGAGTAGTCTAAATATTTCTTTCTTTTTTTTTATATAAGACTTTTAATGATCATTTTCTCTTGATATTTTATAGTTAGAAATAACTCTGTCTCTCGAAATCTCTCCGTCTGTTGAAATTGGATTCAACGTCTTTTAAATCTATCCTATGTTAAATTGTTGTGTTCTGAAGTACCTCGTTACGGTAGCAGCCAGTGAGAGCATCAGGACGAAACCGGTGGGAGTAGCCAAAAGTTTAGCTCCGTTGTATATATGACAATACGGACATTGGGAGCTTCCGCAGACCTCGCAAATGTTCAAAATGTACGTTGGTAACGAGTCAAATATAGTTTCGTTGAAACGTTCTGTAAACAAAATTGATAAATTCATGTGAATTAGAATCGTGAAAACTCGATTCTCGTAGCTTAACGCAAGATCTGACTATTAGAATACTCACCGGGTGCGTAATAATCGTAAACTCTGATAGGCAAATATCTCGACATATTGGCAACGGGGTACCACCTTTCGATTGTAAAGTTTACGCAAGTCTCCTCTTGGTCCAAATAATCAAAATAAAATAGTACTTTTCTTTCTTGGAAGCGAGCGCGTTGCAGAAGCCGAACTTGTCGCGATAAAATATATCTATCCAAGTTCTGTTGCTGTATGATATATCCGGTCGGGATTGTGACGTCCAAAACAGCCATCCCGGAGCGCGAGGATTCATTGGTATTTATCCATCTATAGCGAGAAATCAATGATTATCCAAGTTAAGTACGAATAATGTGAGTTAATGTGTTACTAACCTTTGGCAGCTGGTATAGGTGATGTGAGACTGATTTCTTCCATGGAAATTAGCTCGTGTAACTAAATCAAAAGCTTTGACAGGTGGTTGCGTTTGGAATTTTGGGATATCGACATTGTATTGGACGGACATTTGTAATATAGCGTAACCAGCTCCCTTGGCTTGCACCTTAACCGTACCCCATGCCTCCGGTATCTGGAATGACAAAAAAAAAATAAAATAAATAAAGGTGAAATCAAATTCAAGTGATTGGCGGATAATCGCAACGAGAATGCTTGAATAAATAATAATGATACGATATTTTACCTCGATAGTTTGGAGTCTTGCTAAGTTTTTGTTGTTCACGTACAGCGTCTTGGTCTTCCCAGGTAAAGCAGTGGCTTCCACGGTGACCTGTAAGGAACTAACGTCCCTGATTCTTGATCGTACTGTATAGTCCATCAGAGCTTTCATAGCCCATGCGGTATCTTGAGTCGAAGCCCACCCTCCATCCGTTAACCTTTGGGCATTAAGCCATTTGACGATAGGTTCGGTCATTACTTCTTGTCTAGCTACGTGTACCAGAAGCGCATAGGCAGTTGTTTCAATATTTTCGGAATCATAAGCGTACGGAAGACGTGGCAAGGAGAACGGCTTCTGATTTTCCAATTTCTGTGGCGGCAGAGGGACGACTTCTCTTCCCCAATAAGTCAGACCATCTTCTCTCCTCGCCATTTTAGCTAAAATATCAAATGCATGCTCCGCGGACGAGGCTTTTGCAAGTAGCAGCGCATAGGCAACGATTGCCACTTCGTATGGTTTTCCACTTCTGTCTAACAATCCTAAATTTCTTTCGAGCCATCTCACCGCATTAACTGCAGCCACAGATACTCGAGCACCTAGACCACCCGTTAAGTCCTTAACCGTTTCCAGAGTGATCAAACAATGGGCAGTCAGCGATATATTTCTATGTCGGATAGGATCGTCTAAATAATTCAAAGAGCTGTTCATCTTGCGATCAGGTAACCATGTTACTTCGTAAAACGAACCCTCGGGTGTTTGATGCTGCAATATCCATGAAACCGATTGCGCGATTACGTTTGGATCGATGTACAGATAATTTTCCCATTCATAAAATCGTGCTTCTTGAAATATCCTAGCACAGTAAGCCGTTAGCCAAACGCTCGAAGCTGATTGATTCCAGTCGCTTCTGAACAAACTGAAAGACCCATCTAACTGCATGAATGATAATTGTCTTTGATATCCAATGTTCATATAGTAAAAACTGTCCTTTTCTTGGGTCCTATTACGCTGATTCAATAATCTCATGTGAAGAGTCGTGTACATATTTGCAGCAAAACTGAACATGTTTTGCTCCGCACTGTCCATAGGAAGGCCAATTAAACTGGTTGCATTTACTGGCATTGTGGGGAATATTGGACCGACAACGTCACCGACAATACTTATTATTGCCTTATTCGAACCAAATATGTAGTAACGATCTTCGTCGTAAGGTATAATCGGTGTTTCGGTAATATTTACATGCATATACTGGAAAACGTATGCTCGATTACTCAAGTCGAGTAGTATCGACTGATGACGATGCTGAGGCAGACCATCAGGTTCAACGTGTAGAGTGCGCGTCACTTGATCTCTGCCGATGAGTGTGGTTGCGTAGATGTGAACCTTGATATCTCCTAGTCTCGTGGGTACTATCGGTAAATAAACAACTGCAGCATCTTGCGCAGGTATCCAAATAAAGAATTGATGTTCACCGAATGAGGTTCTAGGCCTATACGATTGGACGATACCGTTTGCTTCGACATGGACGAATTTATAATCCTTCGAATCCGCCAACACCACGGTAGCCTCGATGTGCTGTTTCATGTAATTGAAAACTGCAACTCGAATTCCGACCTGTTCTCCTTGTCTACTGTTAGTCGGCATTTCCACGTTGATGTAGAAAGGCAGCACTCCGATATATTCTATGGCTTTCGGCAACATTCCAAATCCAATTGTAGGACTCATACTGAAGGCTGTGACCATCCAATGGACAGGCCTTTTGGGTACATCGATATTGAATATCTGCCTACCATGGGGTCCGATGTTGATGTCTTTCCACAGCCAAACGTTTTCGTACTGTCTTTGAATCCTGTTGAATCTCCATTTTCTGAAGTTGGCAAGCTCTGTCGCATTTCCTTGAATACACAGTGCTTCATCTGTCCCATCTTCGCAGTCCAATATTCCGTCACATTTTTTCTCTATTCTGTAACATCTGCCAGTTAAGCATTCCGCGAAACCTTGAGTCCTGTTGCAATTCTCGGGTCTTCTGTATATGATAGCGTCAGTGAAGACTACCAAGCCAATATATTCAAAAGTTCTGTTGACGTCAACTCCGTAAGTGGATGATGGAAAATATACCAGCTCGTCAGGATCACCTCCATGGGACAACCACGAGTGAGAATGGGTGCCATTTGTCTCTTCGCCAAAGTGAGCCATCTTAGTTATGACATTGGCGTAGGTCAATTCGTTACCAGCTTGCATGGTATAAAACGATCTATCGATACCGGATAAACCAACGTAAGCTCCGGGCTCTCCATAAATTGCAATCTCAACGTTTTCACCCGTCCTTGCCTTCTTGTTATTTATGAAAAGAGTAAAATTGTTCCTGGAAATACCATTAACAGGGAATGTCAGGGAGTCGGCGATAACTTCTCCATAACGTCCCACGTGATAAACTACAGCTGTAGCGACCGGAGCCATATCCGGACTCAATGGTATCGCAAGAGTTCTGATATTATCTTGCATAGTCTCTTGATCGTTTAGTAAGATTGTTCCTTTTGACATTATGATATAGTTGAAATTGTCGATGTAATAATTTGTCTGCACGTGAAGGATGATGTACTCCCCGACTTTGGCTTTTTCCGTTGATGTCGAGACCTTGATTTGCTTGTGATTTGGAGATTCATGAGCAAGCAATAGCAATTCACTCTGAGCTCTAAAACCTTCCCCGTCGACTAAGTAGGCGAATATTTTCATTGAAGAAACATCATTTAACACTTGTTGTGCTCTCTGCGGACTATCGTCGAGTCCCAATTGGCTTTTGAGATCAATTTTCATTGACCATATGGCATCGTTGTCCGAAGTAGGTCTCAAATATTGCGTATCAATGGATCGTCGGCCCCCTCCACGCATTTCAATATCTGATCTTACTTCCATTCTAGCATTTGCCAGCTGAGTTTGTCTCAAAGGTGAATCGTCATGGAAGGACGCAACTATGTTCAAATGGAAAGGCATGGGTGGTTTGAAAACTTGTGGCGAACCTCCGAAAAAGTGAATTTTTATGCTGGAGTTGTAAATCCTAGCTGTAGAATACCCGGTTATTACTTCCTCCAAGAATCTTTCACCCACGGTTGCTGTGACCGTAACCTCCATTTGGTCCAAGGAAGGAGCAAACTGGAGCAGTTCTTGCATCGGGTACTTGAAGTTATAAGTGCCATTGAAAAATCTCAGGACAGGTATTCTATCAAATTGGAATTGTTGTGGTTTACTGAACCAGGCCGGATAATATTCGTCAAAGTTAAAGTACTTGTCGGTTATTTCATTTTGTGCCGAAGTCGTATGCAATCTGTCGATGGGACGAAAACTTGCTTTCAGCGTAAGATTGCCCCGGACCGGAGCTCCAGATGTATAATTAGCCATAACTATACCGTGAAGGTAGCGATCATTATCGAAGAAGAATGCTGGCATTGTCACATTAACTTCGAAACGCGTTTGATAATATTCTTCGACCAAAAAGTTTTTCTCCTCTATCTGCCCCTGCGCTATGATCTGAATCTTCCATTCACCGAATACAGGTTGATCGGAGAGTTGATATGTCAACGAAACAGTTCCTAAATTACTTTGTCGACTGAGCCATCTTCGCATTATTCTTCCCTTTGGATCGAGCATGTATACGTCAACGGGATCGTTGAATGTTCGTAGTTCTGTATTGATGGGAATAGTTCTAAATCTCACGGTTTGTCCTTGCATGTAAACGGGCTTATCGAGTTGTATAAAAATCGTCATAGATCTTTGACTGAATGTCAATTTCGTTTCATTAAGAAAAGCTTGGCCACCGGTCAGTGAGTTGTACATTCCCTCAACCCGAAGTCTATAATCTCCTGTGATCGATGTGGGTGGAATTCGCATCATCAAAGTTTCTGGTATGCCTTCTTTGACGTCTTCGTGAGCAGCCGCTATTTCGACACCGTTCCACTGTATGGAAGATCGTATGGTTAACGGCAATGGACTTGTAAGTACGTTGACGGCCACTCGATATACTTGGTCAGGTCGCACCATGCGTGAAGCAACGACGAAATAAGTCCTGTAAATAAATATAAAAATGTTTTATCCTTGAACCAGAATATATTAATCTCATTTTCAATATCCTCCAAATTTCAACACATTTAATTATTATTTGTTACTAAAATTTTCATCTAGAAGCCAAATTACTACACATTGCGATACATAAAACAAGTAACATGTTGGGCACTACTAAACGTAACAAAAATTTATTAGTACGCAAAAAATGGTTAGAGTCAGAGTCGGACATCGTATTAGCTAGCAGCTTAGAAACTATATTCAAAAGCATTCACAGTGTGTACATTTCCACACATTTGCCATGCTCACGTAGGGTCTGGTATCCGACTCGGGGATTCTCGGTATGCATTGGAAAATTTAATATCGTAAGTATCATTCCTGTAAAACAAATTCACCGTGCCGTTCAATACACTAATCATTTTGTTGAACCATGCATTATCATTCCTTCTAAAATATCTACGGTCAATTTTTCACCTCAGAAACTACTTACGCTTCCTTAATTATGACATTTTCATTTTGGCCACCATTGTTTCTGTATCCAAAACCGACGTTCTGGTCTCGATCTCGGTCTTGATTTTCATTGTACCTATTCCATGTGCCACGATTCGGATCCACATTATCAGATACTTGCCCATACGCACAGGCTAAGCATATCGCAAATGCTAACCACCACATTTTTTCTGTAACAACGAGAGGATATCAATTAGAATTTGAATGGTATTGTGAATATGTATATGAGCTTTTTGAAATTGTTTGAACCGCACAATTTTTCATTGCCAACACACGTGACGCATAAACAAATCCTCAACCATGCGCTAATTAGCTCTACGTCAATTACGGGTGCCAATGCACGTATGCAGGACCTATTTTTCTTGGAAGCAACAAGAGACCAGTATTTCCATAAACGAACCAGAGCTGTGTCTTACCAAATAGAGTTTGATACTCACTTGTCAGAGGGAAGGATCAGATATATGGATAATTCACTTACTAAGGCAAAGGAGCAAATTAATGAGTATGGAGGAGATCAAAATTAAAAACACAGATGAAATGGAACAGTCGCAGTATCCTTCGGTATGAAATTTTGCAATGATCGAATGATGATGTAGTCCTTATGGTAGATATTATCCTGTTTTGTGTGGGCAAACATGCTCCATTAACGTCATGGAGAACAAACACAACTAAGCTTGTCACTTATGAATAATACAACCTCACAAGCCTTTCGAAGAACGACAAAATTTCTATTTATATGATATTACATCATTGCATTTCTGGATTACCTTTGCTGAAATATTTCATTTTTTTGCCAACCCAAATATGTCAACATAGGCGTCTCTATTTCAACAAACATTGTCAGAATTATTCATTTCATTAATTTGAATCATCCCTTTGGGAATTACGATACAAGCATTTGCTTTTCAATGTTACAGTCTGGATAATTTATGTAATGAATCTATCGAACCGATCTGATTCAAACAAAATCTCTTTATATTAGGTAAGGAGATGTTACAAATTGGTACAGCCTGCACCGCAGCTTAGCTACCTCAGAAGTGAGCCACAATAAAACTACCAGTGGAATTCATGTACCTACACCCACTCATTTTACAGTGGAGACCCTATGACCTGTATTTAATTAATATGGTCTCGAGATCCAGATGGGTTATAAATATGAAAAATGTACAAGATTTTCCATTTGCACTTGTTGGGAGTGAGAGAAGTTACAATAGGTTTTGTTGATCAGTTTTCAATAACCTAATCTAAAATTGAACAAGCTATGCCAATATGTCGTAACAACCCAACGTACAGCGTTTCGATTGCTGAAATTCTAATCCATCGATTCATCGATTTTATGGCAAATAATAAAAGGTGATAAAGACAGCTGCTCGGGTGGATTAAATGTTTGCACGAAGGCTTACTCTAACAATAGTTGTGATCTAATAACATATTCACACGTGTCCAAAAATGGCAAGTACTTCGTCAATATTCAAGTCGTGCATTTCAGCATTTTATACCGCAATTGTCAGAGCTATTATGAAAGATTTTAACGGTACAGCTCTTGGTAAGGCTATTATAGGTAACTGCAGCCAGATTAATTAAATTTGTGGATGGCTGTAATAAGCGATGGGTGACACACTACGTAAACGTTTATTATGGCATTTCTAAAACGGAGCATTTCATCAAAAATAGGACGAACTTTATTCGATAAAGCGATTTCTGAAGAATAAATTTCCAAAGAGAATCTCAAACATCTTCGAAAAAGTCATACATATAACCACCTGATGATTTCACGAGCTGATGACCTAAGCGTCAGATTCGAATTGCTCAAAATAATACACGCCGTCAACGCCCCTCCTTTTATATTTTTCTACATTCAGGATCCAGCTATATTAAATCGGTACACGTGCCTAGTCTGTGATCACTATTATGACACGAATATTCAGGCGAATTATCGATTGATAACCGAGGCAAGGCTATCTGCGATATAAAATGACCCGGTCCTTTGGCATTAGTCAGAAGCAGTCGAAGTGTCGTGGCGAGATTGTTGGTCAACGCCCAAATACCTGAAGGAATGAACGAGACTCACCTGCCGCTTGCTGGCGTTCCGAGTTAATTATTTATACCCTAATAAATCCACATAGTACTAACACGGGTGAAATTGTCACTTTCGAAAAACCGTTTTGTTACTTTATTTTAACAGTATTATCATCGATGTTAACTATAAACTAATCACAACACCCAGCCCTTCATTCGACACAATGTGCCGAACCCGCCTCCCACTTTTAACTTCCATACACACGCCACCCCCACCACCTCTTTTCGTTCATTCTGTTACGTTTTCGAACGCTAGAACATTTCAAAGCTCAGGGCCGTAGCTCGAGGGGCCACCTACACAATTCCTCGTATGTTTAATGCTTACAGAAACATCAAATAGAGTAAAACGACGGTCATGAAAATCTGAAGATCTCTCTTGAGTGCGTATTCGTCACTAAATATGTCATCAGTAGTATTCGTATTCATGTGAATAACGACTTTCACGATTATAGAAAAGCGATTATCGGAAATTCTGATTGAACAAGTACAAAAATATTCATCTTGGCCATCTATAAGCAAACGATAGAACTTTTAAAAAATGTTTCAACACGCTCTATACAAAGAGTCCACATCGCAGGTCGATTCATTATTCGCGAGGTGCTGCTTCCAGCGGCGAATAAAAGAAATAAAGCCACAAAGCGCGTATGTTTAATAAAATAAAGAAACATGGAAATCTACTCTCGCAAGGGTAACTATTCAATTGTAAAAGACAATAGAGTCCCTGAAGTCCCTGAAACACCTTCCTTCAAATTTGGTGATTGAACTATATGGGATGCAAAAAAATTTTTGTCGAAGGAATCAAAACTAAAACGAATATGGTGAATACCTTCACGGACTGAACATACATGCGTACACTCACGCAGTATGATTATATAGATATATACCTATGTATATATATATTTCATTAATCCGCGTTTCTGCTTCCTCGTCCATGTCGATTTTCGCCACCGTCGTATCTCGATGGACGTCCGAAGTGTCGACGGGGCGGCGACGTTGGTGGGGTTAGGGGTAGCGGGTGCGAGCGTCGGGACGCTCCTCGCCGTCGTCGTCTACGCGATCTGTGCCAGGTTCCGGGTTGTCCTGGGTGGCGGCGTGTGGGGACCACTTAACTGGTAGGATATACGTCGCAAAGTTTACGCGATTAGATACCTTACGATGCGATATGTCGTGATATTGTATATATACAGGTTCGAAAAGGATATTCTGGACCGCGAAGAGGTCACGAGATCTCGACAAGTCCTGGTCGGGGTGCGGAGTGACCTGAACGGGGATGCAAACAGCGGCAGCGAAGAGTCCGTTTGGCCAGGAGCGATTGCCGCCAAAGAAAACTTGGGGGGTGAGAGCAATATTCTCAATTAAACGAGTCCGATTGGATGAAAAATATCTAATAACGAATTGAATCATTCGTGCAATGATCATCGACCTGTGGCGCGGCAGCATCCCTCTCGGAGTCCGAGTGTGCCTTCATTTCCCCCACAAGTCCTGCCAGGGCCAAACTCGTCCCACCGTTGCCGGAATCTGGTCGCCTTGTTGGAACGGGGAATCTAATTGTTTCGACGAAGCCTTACAGAACCATACCTAGCATGCACACGAGGCTGGATCCTTCAAAAATCGACACGACGCTCTACCGAAAGGTCAGTGTAATGTACGATTTCTGACTTCTCTAAGGATCGGTCTAATTCCGTTCGTAAAAATCTTCCCCTGCAGGAGCCCGCCAATGGAGACGCCGCGACACCGTCTTCGGACGAAGAGACGCGAGGACAACTTCAGATAAATCTCATCTACGATGCGCCGGCTGGGATTTTAACTGTCCGGCTTATGGAGGTATGTTCTTGCAATTCTCCAGCTGATTTAACGAATCCGCCTTTTCTCGGGAGAATATTAAAATAAAAAAAAGTTACCCGCGACTCGATCCGTCCAAAGGCCCGCAATCTGCAGGGCCGAGAGTTGAGCGGAACGGCGGACCCGTACGCAAAGATTAGACTTTTACCTGATCGCAGTAACGTCTGGCAGACGAGGATTCACAAGCGAACATTGAACCCAGGTATACACAGAAATCCTATCGCACTTTCAGCGGAGGCGAGGGTCGATGTACTTTGAAACGTCGATCTTCGATAATTTTTGTTTGGCATTTTAGTCTTCGACGAGGACTTCGTATTTGAGGTAAAACCTGCTGCCGCGGTATGGAAAACCCTTGAAATTCTCTTGTACGATTTCGACGCGCTCTCGCGTCACCGGAGCATCGGATGTGTCCAACTACCCCTGTCGTCGGTGGATCTCGGATCGAGGGCGACGATAACTAAGCCAGTAGTACGGTGCGCGGAAAGGGATGTTCGGGCCGAACTCGGGGAACTTATGGTTTCTATGTCCTTCCTACCATCGGCCGAAAGACTCACGGTGATGGTCATCAAAGCACGGAATCTGAGGGTCGTCGACGACGCCAGGACCAGTTCTGACCCCTACGTCAAGGTATAAATGGCATGAGCAGATTTGGTAGTTTGCACAAATTTTTACGCTGTAAGATAACGGAGATGAACAGGAATCGTCGAAATTCTTGAGAATATATCAAATTTATGATGATAAATAATTCATAAATCTCGTTAAATTTCAGCTGTTCTTATCGTTCCGACTCATAATTATCAGAATGTCAAGCTCATAAACAACCTTAGAATGGCAAGAAAAAAAATCTGAAACTTTTCGAATCCTTGAACATATTTTGAATCAATTAATAAAACTAGATGAGATCAAACCGCGCCGACATTGAACTTTATTTTTCGATGGAACAATAATCGCATTGTTTTCCCGTCGTAGAAATACGACGTAATTTATGACGCGACAATTATCTTATTTGTTGCCACAGGTGAGCGTATTATCGGACGATGGAAAGCGTTTGAAAAAAAGAAAATCCGGAGTGCAGCGTAACACTACTAATCCTGTATGGAACGAGGCGTTGACCTTCGATTTGGGTAGGGAATTGCTGTCCCGTAGCAGTATCGAGTTCGTCGTACTCCACGACAGTCTGCTGGGCTCGAGTGAAGCTCTGGCAAGATGCGCGGTATCGGCAAAAAGTCAACGTGAATTATTTAACGAGGTATTAGCAGGTCGAGGCGCAACTGCACAGTGGTTACCATTGGCGGAAACCAGGCAATTCTGAAAAATTAACATTCTATATGGGGAATGGATTATTAGAATAGAAAAGTATTGCTACTCGTATATCAGTGACTCGTATAATAAACACGGCACGCGGAAATAAGACCGCGATAAAAAAATAAACAAAAAAAAAACCGTTATACACGCATGCGCGCCTGCACCTACATACATACCCATATTATGTACGCACATACATACGCAATCTATGTTTCTCTCTTCCCGACTTTCTAGGTCTCACTGTGCGAGGTCACTATCTAGGGGAAGGTGAGGCGGAACCGACAAAAAAAACAAAAATCAGTATTCCCATATCAAGGCTAGTGAAACAAAATGGCCGTATGTTTTACTTCCAGTAATCATAAAAAAAAAAAAAAAAAAACCCTCAACGCCCGCCGATCCACCTGCCCCTAGAATTATTATTGTTATTTTTTTGGGCCGGTAATTTTCACCCAACCTTACCTCATATTTAACATACCGATTGAGATGTAACAAGAGACTGCACAAGCGACGCTTGTCAATTATTTTTGCACGCTTTAATTATGTTCCGGATCAGCCTACGGTCATAAAAGTTGTATCATGAATATTTTAGCGTAAATGTGCATACGTATGTCGTATCGTAATTCTGTACCTGTACCTGTACCTATTGTATGTGTAATAATAATATTGATAATAATAATGATTATTATTGCAATGATAATAATTTCATGAAAGAGTATGTTCATTAATCTCTGGTCCATATCATGTCGATGTTTGACGTAGCAGTATTGGAAGGAATAAATTATGGGTTTCAATGAGAGTTGAATAATTTCGATTAGATGGATACTTAAATCACATGGGTCTTGTGATTGTAATGATGAAATTGAGGTAAAAATGCTTCCCAGAATGATAAATTATCATCATTTCAACTCGTGTATTTCTCTAAAGCAGCTCGTACGTATAACGACCTACGGTATATAATATTATATACTTATATATATATATACACATATAATATATATATATATATGTAAATGTATATATGTATATACAAATATACATTTACAAACGTAATGATCAATCAATCACGTACAAAATAGTAGACGCTACCCTCAACTCAAAACGTAGAAAATCATTTTATACAACATTATATCATACAATAATAATAATCGTTCGTTCGATTGGTTAATTTGATTTTTGTTTTCCAATCAATCAATATACATTCGCCGCAATAATATTGTTGTAAAGTATGTACACGCAGTTTCTATATCGTCAGTTCCGAATGCACTTCAATTTTTTTATTCTTCTTTCCATCGCGATAACCGCCGGCTATGACGCGTTGAATAAATTATCGTACAATTGTCATATTGTAGCGCATTATAAACGTCTTTCTCTCCGGCGGCACTTTTTCTAATTTACACCATTTTTATATAAACTATAATCTTAGCTTTTTCCACTTATTATTGCATAGACCTAAAACAGTCTCGGTATTTTATAATCTATATATGAGATAATTTGTACGAAAGAATGATGAAAGAAAAAAAAAAAAAAATTTCAATAATTTTTTTTTGTATAATATTTACAATAAAATTATGCACATTTCATTCATTTTCCGAACAATATCCAACCGCAGCTTCCCGGCTCTCTTAAGACATAAAACATACAACTGTATTTACAATTGCACCAAAGTGCATCGTTGATAGGGGGATATACTACCGCTGGTATAATCATGCATCTGCAAAACAGGCGTTCCTCCTCTATCGTTGAATTATAATTTAATTTTGAGATTAGTTCTGTTCGATTTCAATTAAACGTAATTTGAAGTTGAATGCGATCGTCGCACGTACAACAGCTGTGCCTTTCACGATTAATTAATAATCTCAGGGCGAACTTGATTTTGAATTAATTATTACGGATTGTCGCTGCGCGCGTTTACAACAATTTTTGAACCGTTGAATCACTTCAGCCGATAACATGGAGAATAATTTATCTCTTCAACTTCGCGTGCTTAAAACAGCGCGCTATTGGTCAGAACCCTCGTACTTATTATTATATTAGCACGTTGTGAACTCTGTTCTTTCGGAAACGTTAGAAAAAAGGAAATTGACCATCACGCAGTTCAGAACGGTGGACAATTTACACCGGGATGAAGATACTGACACTTTTCACCCGCCCTGCAGTATCCGTTTTTGGAGAATTGTCTGCATATTGGCGGCTGTTTTCCGTTCCCCCTCCATCCGCCGCCCCCACCCCCACTACCGCCGCCGCCACCGCCGCCAACCCCACCGCCTCCACCACCGCCGCCGCTTCCCCTCCATCCGCCGCCTCCTCTGCCGGCGTTCGATCCACCACCACCGCTTCTGTACCAGCCAGGCCCTGGTCCGCCGCGGCCCATACCTCCCGGACCACCGCGCATCGGCCCTCCCCTTGCTGGTCCTTGGAAATTTGGTCCAGGGCCGTACATCGCCGAACCCGGTGGGCCTTGGAAGTTGTTCCCCATGTTACCGGGACCGTATCCCATGTCGTCCGAAGGTCCCATCATTGCGAAGCCATCGGCTTGATTGAACATCGGTGGTCCCATCATACCCGGTGGTCCCATAGGTGCGTCGGGTCCCGGTGGATATCCTCCTTGCATGCCTTGCATACCCGCATCGGGTACCACAACTTTTCCGTCTCCCGTTCGCCACCCTCCACCACCGCCACCGCCTCCGCTCGACAAAGGGCCCCCCATGTCGGGAGTCATCGGGACCATTGGTCCCATTTGACCCATCGGTCCCATAGGCCCCGGTCCCATCATTTGTTGGGGTATCTGTCCCATTTGAGTTGCCGGAACGTGATGCCCCATGGGTCCCATCATCGCCTGTTGATTGTGAGGATACGGCGGGAACGGGTAGGCAGGAACTACGGATGCCTGGAACAACTGGGGCTTCGGTTCCGGCCACGCCATTGCGGTAAAGTCTTTCTCGCTCTCCTTGTTTCCCGTGAGATCATCGAGAGGTATGACTTTCGGGTCAGTCATGGGGTGGCGCTCCTCGTCAGGCTCCGCTGCTGAGTCTGGAATCCTGAAACAGCAGATGCAGAACCGCGTGAATTAGCGAACTAGGATTCAAGAAGGCAAGGAAACGATTGATGGTATAAATATGAGAGGGATAAACTTACATGCTGCGGTTGAAGTACAGCGCCTGCAGTATCCCTTTTTCGCGGGCATACTGCACGTCTTTCTCCCGGCTGTTTTTCCCGTACTCGACCAGCGCCGGTGGTAGGTCTACGGGAATCAGGGCTTTCCAAATTGTCTTCTCCTCCATCAAATCCTCCGTACCTGAAAATCAGATGAGATAAAAAATTCGCCCTACATTTCGAGTGAGGGGGGGGGGGGTCGAATTATTGTGGACTTACTCAGTTTTCTGGCCATCTGGAAGGCTTCTCTCTCGTTTTGTTTCTCCATTTGTTTTGCGTCGGTAAAAGTCTTGGTGACGTTGACTCTTTCGGTTTCATCGAGTTCGAAATATCTTATCGACTCGAGTTCCGTTTTCCATTTTAATGCTTTCTTTGGTCCCTTACGTTTTTGTACGAGCAATACACTCTTCAACCCGTTAACATATCGGGCGTCTTCCGCGGGGCTCGAATCTCTCTTTTCTTTCCGACTGGACTCGAACGATTCTGAGTGAGTTTCAGCTACCGGTGAACTCGGCCCCCTGATGTCCTTGGCATCCTCGACCTCATCGTCCGGTGTTGGCGCTGTAGAATCGATGAAAAAATCGTTAGAAACATCCCGCGCACAAACATTACGAATCATTACTGCAATCCAATGGTTGAGGGATCGGTACTTACTCGTAGATCTCTCGTCCCCTTCTTCGTCGTCTTGGCTCTCGACCCTACTCTCTTTCACGGTTTCTTTGGATTCCTTTTCATCTACAGATTCGCTCTCGTCTCTGTCCCTCTTATCAGACTCGCCGACCTCGTCCTTCGCATTTTCTTTTTCTTTCTCCTTATCCTTCTTCTCTTTGTCTTCGTCCGTTTCGAGAGTATCCTGATAGAACTGCAAAGAATGAATGAGGGGGTGTATTATTTTTCGATTAATATTATGCTATTGTATAGTGTCATGACTAAGGCGAGTAGGATCGAACTTTTCACCCTCTCCCCCTCCACTACCGGTAAAGATGCAGAGTATGAAATACCTTGAAATTGGGCTTGACAACGACCGGCGACTTTTCGTCGGAACTCAGAGGCGACGATGGCGGGGGTGTAGAGTCGCGTCCCTCGTTTTGAACTTCTTGTTTCTTCGGATCGGGCGCACCGTCCTTTGAAAGAGACGTTCTCCTTTTCCGTTTCCGGGGTTCTTTGCTCTTCGTCGATGCGGTCAACGCGTCCATGAACATGTCGCTCTCCTGAAGTACCATAGCTGTAACAGTAAGAAAAAGCAGATTTAAAGATCGGACCCCACGTACGTGTTGAATTTGTAACTGGTAATTAATCGTCCGGAACTATGTTGCGCTTATCGGGGAAAAAAGAAATTCTGCACATAATAAATATGAGACTTGAGCTGAAAATTTTTCAGAAACTAAATGGACGAAGATAACGGGCGAGCAGCTCTGCAACAATTTCAAAGGAGGGCGTTGATGCCACAGGTAATCTTGACCGAGCGATGATTTAAGGATAATTTATCCTCGTTAAATCTTGCAGCTGGACCCGAAGAATGAAAATTTTCATCAACGATAATTCATCAGAATGTAATAGGAGGGAATCGGTGATCCTGCAATGACATTAATGGTGGGGGGTTAATAGGGCGATGATGCCGCTGCAAGGATAATAAAGTGATCGTCAAATGAGTGCTCGTATTGAAAATAGCCAACTCCTCGTCATGCCTGTCTGCGAAGGATATCTGAAAGATAAATACGACATAGGTTGTCTCATCAGTGCGGTAATCTGTTGGGTAACTCAAGCGACATGGCGAGGGAAGAGGGTAGAGGACGTCTGGGCATAAAATAGCAGAACAAATTTGCAAAATGAAATTTTACAAACACTTCGTTATCGTTCTCATGGGTATATACATATATGGATTCTGCCTAGCATTCGAATAACGATGAATAGGCGGCGTTCTTAAAAGAAAATTTCACATACGTGGGAACATTGTTTTCATTATTGTACCGGTTCTTTCTACTGTATGATATTATATAGATGTTACAAAATCGACTATAGTGTAATTAATACGCGATTCGCGAAATGAAAAGTCAGCAGATATCCGAGCTCACACATATATCATTATATATACGCTCGGCGCGTCGGATCTTCTACCACTTTTTTGTCATTATCTTCCTCGATACTTGTAACATAGTAATTAATTTTAAGCTAAGTAAGTTTCCGATTCTTTAACTTTATTTTATATCTACGCAGTGAGTTATATACTTAGGCAGTATAATGCTGAATATATGTTATCGATCGCTATTATATATTATATTATATTACAACTATACATATTACTATATATATATTACATATATATCCGCCAACTGTTAGCAATACATAACATGTGTCAATAATTGGTACATTATAATTAAAAAAGTAATGTACACTGTACAACAATATATGGAATGGAAATTATTGCATACATATATATATATATAAATATATGTATAGTAAATAAGGGAAATAGATACATAGGTTTTATTTAAGTTTTATTTTATTTTCGTAAAAGCTGTACGTATTATTTATTAATCAATAAACTAATCGTATGAACGCATAAACTTAAATATAACAACAGATCAGATTTAGGGAGATCTATATTAACTCGAGTGTGGAACAAAAAATGGTGTTGCTCTAGTGTGGGACGAAGACATCGCGACGAAAGAACCGATGATTTTGAAATAGCTAGTACGCCGGCGTCCCGACGCCGCTGAGCGAAACGTGTTGAAAACATCGACCCAAAAGGTGAGCGGGGAAAGCGGAGGAAGTCGCGGTCCGAACTCGCCGGTAATTTTCATTTCATTAAACGATGCCGTCTGTATTGTACTGATGAAAATTTACCCAAAAACTCTCAAAGAATTCGATCGATCCATTGAATTTCAGCCGCACGCTGCAGCTGCAGCTGATTCGATTTTGAGCTCCACTCGCGCGCGGTTATAAATAATCGCAAATTTAGGCGATATACAATCACTTTTCTTATACGCCTTCTATCGAGCGATTGTTGCGAGAAAAGATCCCTCCTAAAATCCCATTTTACAAATCCTCGGTTTAATGTAAAAATCGCACCACTCTTGGTTACAGTTATTCCATACATATAACAGATTAGTCACGTCATTTTTTCCTACTATTTAAGCGAAAATTTCTTTCCTCGTTTTATACTTCCTCCTTTAGTTAAGACTCGCCTTGGCCGAATAAATTCCAAAGTACATTCTTTTCAACGTCAGTTTCATCATGCTATTTTAGACCCTTCAGGCTTTCCGAAAAACTCCCCAAAACTATCACGATTTCTTTTCCACTGATACAATCATTTCATTTACATATTGTTATTTCTCTTGGACGAAGTTCATCACAAAGTATCCGCGGATTCAGTATAATAGATTCACGCGTACGTTGTGTAAAGTACGTTGAAGGATTCGACAGTTCTTGAATTTTGGAAACTGAATGGGCATTATATTTTAGCGACAAAATATAGGGAGGGTCTTGCAGCTAAGGCAAATATTTTCCTTACGATTTTTGAATTCTCGCGTTTATGTATTTTACTACGTTATTTAGTTACTCGGGCGGGTGAACTTAATCGTTACATGTATAATAAAAAAAATATCTTTCCCTCCGCGAATGATTTTTTCGTTAAAATTTTTACAAAGCATTATAAATTTTTTATTTGGCGGTATACATTTGTCGCCATGCGATGATAGAGGATTTGGAAGATCTCTTCGCCTTGCCTGGCAATTCGAGACGCCGCACATGGGTGACGCACGTCAAGTCACAGCGTCCATCCACCTTCTCGGACCGAACGCCAAACTCGGCTGCTGCATAATGGTTTTGATGCCCCTCGACATCGTCAGAAAATATCTCCCTCTCGCTCTCTCTCTTTTTTTCTAATGCAGACAAGGTACACAGCTCGAAATACCCATAATATATCCACCTGGACCGCAACCCGCCTTTGCTCCCGTCCACAGATTCCCGTTAAATTGCTCGGTCAACATTCATGAAGATTTTAAAAATTGTAGAAAAAATATAAAGAAGTTTAGCGTCCGCAATTTCGATCCTCCTCTAAAAATAATGCTGTTCATATAGCCGCACTTGTATACACCTAAAATGTATACAAGAAGCATTGAAATTCACCGTTTGAAGCACATCTGCATTCGCGTTATGATCGAATTATTCAAATCGAGACTCGCGACAAATTTCTCGCTTGCATTGGTTCGGTAAAATCGCTTAAGACGTTTTAAAATCATTATGACAGGTCAAGAATTACGCATCTTGTGTAGCGAGCAAATTAAACAGCCAAGCACAACGACGTTATCTCTGATTTAGTGGGTATTTTGAATAAACTTCTCGGGAGAAGCGCCAGACCGCACTGTGGCTATTGACGGAACTCACGATTCAAATTAATTGAACAATCGCAAGATCCATACACTGAAGGAGTTTTCAATTATTGATAACATCTCGATACCACAGTGAATTATTTGAAGAATGATGACTCGACTATTCACTGTGTTAGTTAAATGTTTTCGATCGTGTTTTGAGGTGATTTAAAACTCTAGAGGGAAGAAGAGTGAGTTGTATTTGCAATGGATGCTGGCAGAAAAATATACCTAATACAACAGCGATTCCAAAATCGAAGGGACGGAAATCCGGATAGGCGCTCGGTCGTAATTGAATTTCTAATGAAATGTGTATACCTATTATCGGATATCGAGATTATTATATAGTTGAGCAGAAACCCATGATTAATGTTTCCAGATTTCTGATAAATTTATTTCAACGCTTAAAAATTGGTGTACATTTACAAGAAGAAATTATGGATAGACAAAGTTTGTTATTTGCCTTACCTATAGATGTACGTTATTTATGTACCTTGCTGAAGTGCGCGCGTTATTATTGTATTGTTTCTATGAATTTTGGTTTTGTGACATATTTTTTTTTCTTTTTCTTTCTATTTTTTTTTTCTTTTCTTTTGTATAAACCGCTCCGATCGCACCAAGAACGGAACTGTAGTTGCGAGTCAATATATTTCTCACTTTACCATCATTGTTCTGACTCTCTCGTTGACATATAAGCCAATTCGAGGTACCCGCGTAATATCGTTCGACTTTAATCGTCAATTTTTTCTGTTCGCTGTTTAGTTATAATATATTAGAGTTTTTAATTATTAATTTTATCGAAGGTTACCTGCAGGATTCTTCTTAATTTACGTTATAAACCGAAGGATGAGCCGATCGATCCTAACGTCTTCTCTCTTCAGTGTGTGTCGATTAAACATGTTGGCAAACGAGATACCCCAGCCCGTTGTGGCCAATCGAGAGATTCCGTTCGTCCAACGCTGTTAGCTCTCGTTGTGCTAATTAGACTAGCTAATAGTTGGCTTCAAACTTGTCGCCGGTATGTAGGGGTTTAACAAAAAGGAGAATAAGAAGTAGAAAAAAGGGTGGCATAAAGGAAGGAAAGAGAATCGATAACGAATGCCTGCAAAAATTCTTACACGGTTGATTAACTGAATGGAAGGTAATATCGAACCATTGGAACATATTGAATTATTTATAAAATATTGGACAACGGAACGAAACCGTTCGGCTGCAAATTGTCCTCCACACATCCACCTGCAAACTTAACATTCGAGAGTTAGTAGTATATCGGCTACAGATTGTTACGCCGACATCTTTGGGCCAATTTACGAGATTTTTGCTTTTTCGAAAGATGCGAAATCTTCGTACGGACAATGATCTACGAATTGACGATTCTGACATTTTTTACAAAACTACTTCTGCATTATTTATCCGTACGATTAATTTGGCTGGAGCCAAAGGTGATTTATAGATATTTGAGTGTGATTCGATCAAAATTTAAGGGAAATGTTTAGCGTGACAACCAGCTAATTCAAAATTATGTCGACAGTTTTTGAAAGCATAGGATGGGTATAGTGAGAAACCATTTTGGAGTAGAAATTGTCAGTTGCATTGATCGTAAATTGATATAATCTCCAATGAATTGAACACCGAATAGAAAATGCCGGCGCAAACAGCGACGTCATACCATAAATATGTAATAGTATCAATGTGAACCGGTAACCTGTGAATGCGATAATATATGTGCGAGCGTTAAACGATACTTGAATGAAAAAAATCGGCCATACCGATATATACTTACGTTTGGGTCTCGGTGGGATGAGCTTGATGGCTCCTTTCTTTTCATCGGACGGCGGCGGCGTAGTCGGGGAGTCTAACGATAGCCTGGCTCTCTTGTCAAGCAACGGAATATTTTCCCTGGGCGGCGATGGTCTCTTGAGAACGGGTAGTTTGGGAGAGACAAGTTTCTTCTCCAAGGACGCAGATGCCTTCTTGACAGACCTGGGCGGTGGAGGTTTTACTTCTTCTTCCAAGCCTGTGGACCTGAATTTGGAATTGAAAGTTTTTACTGTTTTGGGTCGCGAAGACTCGACCAGCGTTTTCCTGCTCTCGATGGACATGGAAATATTTTTCTTTTCTGGTAATGAAGTCTTTTTCGGATCAGTCTTGTCCTTAGTCCCATCCTTAGATTCTGTGGATAATTTTCTAGATGGAGACATCGAAGATTTTCTCTCGGTCGACTGCCTGGCGTCGTCTTCGGCTCTCTTTTTTGGAATTTTCCCCATTTTTGTACTCAAAGCCTGACCCTGGACCTTCTCCAAAGTTGCTTTGTCTTTTTCGGCCTGGTCTTTTTTCAGCTTCTCTTTCTCCCGTTCCCTGTCTTTATCTCGATCCGATTTAGCCCCCTTAGAATTGGTCGACGAGGAACTGTGTTTTCCAGAGGAACCCGTTCTGTGTTTATCCTTATCCTTTGAGGAAGAAGTATCCCTGGAAGACGATTTCTCTCTGGAACTGGAACCTTTGGACCCTCCCGAGCTCGACCGATGTGAGCCAGATTTGTGGGAGCTGGAACTTGTACGATGAGAGCTCGAACCATGTTTTGAAGAACTCCTAGACGAAGAACTATGACTACTCAATTTTTTGTCTGAACTACCGTTGGATTTTTTGTCATCTTTTTTATGAGAATCCCGGTTTTCTTTGTCTTTTGACTTGCTACTTTCACTACCGACACCTGTCTTTAAGTCTCTGTTATTGTCTGTGCCCTCATGATTTAATTCGTTAATAACGTCTTTAGGACTAGCTAGCGATTCTTTCACTTCACTAGATAAATGGACAGAATTATCAATGACCAAATCCTGCCCATTCATCAACGATCCTTGAATTGTCTCTACTATTGTTCCAATATCATTGTCCTGTGCGGACGAGTCCACCATATTATCACCATTAGCCCGGTTATCGTTATTTAAACTCAAAACGTTATTTATATTAGCTGGGTCCGTTTCTACCTTGGCTAAAACTTGTTTGCCATCACGAATAGTTATTTTGTAAACCGGCAGTGATTGTTGCTGCTGTTGTTGCTGCGACGAAGGAACTAAGAAGTACTGTTTTTGCTGCTGTTGTGGATTTTTCGCCAAGACTTGAAGGTCTCCTTGCTGCCCTTCTCTCTGTAACTGCTGCTGTAGGGCATTAGATGAGCCTTCGGCAAAATCGGTTGTCTGTATTTGACCATCTTCGAGATTGCCATTTTCTACACTTAGATCGGCCGAAGCGTTCGCCCTGTTAAAATGCTGTTGAGTAGCTAGAGATTGACCCTGTCCAATTAAGGTCTGTATGGGCAGAGTCATTATGTCTGCAGGAACTGAGTTTGGCGCCGCTTCTCCCTTTACAATTTTCAGCCATTGCTCGACCAATCGGCCTGCTAAAACCCTTACTACATGGTGGCTACCTTCTTTAGAAAGGCCTTTAATAAGTTTTGGACAATTATTAGTCTTGAGACGCTCGATATCTACAGGACAGAGGAGGAGCAGCTCTAATAATTCTTGAATGAGGGCCCAATTTTTGGCTAGGATTCCATCCGTCAGCCACATGTGAACCAGATTCCAGCCTCCTGCACCCATGAATCTGGAATACAAGTTATTCCCAGCAATTTGAAGAGAAAATTTCACTATTTCTCTATCATCACATGGTAGAATTGAATTCTATTTCAACGCAGTTGCTACAAATCTCTGGTGAAATAATCTACCGCTCTGAGATAAAACAAGAACATGTTTGAAAGCAAACTCAATACTTCAAGATTTTGAATTTGAAAAGTTCTCACATTCAGATATTATTGAATAACTTTTTTACAAAGATTATTCCGCATTACTAAGTGTCAGAAAAAGAAAATATCACTTTGAACGCGATTTAATCCCTGTGATTAACTAGCAAAAACTTGGAGAAAATAAAAAATAATTACATGACCAGGGAACTAATGTCTATTTGCTTGTATAATTTAGATGTAACCATTTATGGTAATTTCATCAGGGAAAGGCAACCCCTTGTTTCCTGATTTTACTCGGGTGAAAATTTATCGAGGATTTAATGGGTGTCCTCTGACTGTAGGACGAAAAAAAATTACTTACTGGCCAAGGATTTCGGTGTTCGTGGTCTTCAGTATCTGAATATAGATGCATTTTGAAACCAGTTTCTTTGAAAATTTCGTCATGAGGCTAGCCAAACGTTGAACCTCCTCGTTGCTTTTGATGCCTCCCGTAGGTCCCAAAAGAACGCTGAGACACTTGAGCAGCTGTAGCGGGTCAATACGGGGCTGCAACCAATGAATTACAAGACAAATCAGAATCAAACTACAATAATCTTTGTGACATGAAAGAAATAATCCTAGAATTACCAACAAAACCTTGTGCTTGAGTTGTTACAGTAATATAATGGAAATGCCAGCGCAATGAAATGATCACTACTCAACAATTTAATTCTTATCTGTCACTTGACCCAGTAATTCGATTACTCATAAGTAATTACCATGAGAATGGTAAACTCTTGGGTTTTCCCTCAAATTTTATTAAATCCAACAAAAAGTTTTCAAAAGTTGAGTGTCGACGATGGGAGGTACGTGAATCATGAAAATGTGATCCAATGATTTCTGACTTTTCAAAGTTTTCAGCTAACGAATTTCAGGATGACAAGAGATTACAAAAAAGTGGCCTCGGATGTTGAGAAGGGCAAATAATACCTTCATATGTTAATTATGCGAAACGCAAACGCTAAGACGAGGCGCTCGCATCGGGAGAACCGATGGGTGTGAAACGGGAACGTGCAGCGAATAGGTCACGACACGGCGAAGTGGTGATCCGGTGATGGCCGTCGCTCGATTGCGGAAGAGGTTATTGATCCGCGGTGGTGGCAGGGGTGTCAGAGTTTTCGTACGCAAGTGGCGGTACCTTTTACCAAACATCCGAACTATATCCGATAAGCGAATGGTCGATGTCGGTAGACCCAAGGTAGACTAGACGAAGAATGGCACACTACAAAGGGAAAGCGGACGAACGAGCCGCGCAGGAACCGCGAGTGTGTCAAATTAAAATAAGGGACTCACCATTTTGCAAACTCTCCGTGTATCCTCGATGATTATTTAATATCCGGGTGGCAGACGAAGAATCATCACGATATCTGTAACTAAACACAAAAATGCCCGTTTAGGATGACGCAACACGTACGTTGACGTGTCTCGACGCCATTTCATGTATGTACGTGCCTCGTACAAAAGAAACCACGACGGACAGGTACATGTCCCGGACAACCAATGCTACTGTGCTTATCGGTGACTAAGCAGTATTGCCACTGAGGCTACGGGGACGTTCTAAACATTTCTTACCATCAGTAGTAATTCAATTTTTGGCATTGCTCAATAAAACTCAAAAAACTGCCAAGGAATTGATACGCAAAAAATGTACGCCCTTTGCTCGCGCGGACCCGTGCAGTCATCGATCCCATACGGGATCAAATTTTCAACACAAATCTATGAACGTTTATCAAATTGCTACGGACAAAAAGTTGTTCGATCAATAATATCCGCCCTATTTACCATAATATCGATAGATATGGGAACTAAAAGTATCTACTATTTGCTAAAAATAATAAAAATGCGGATGTGAAATTCTCTCCTGCGACGAGTGACCCTCGCTCGAAACGAGACTGACGAGGCACGGAACTGCGCATTTTCTCTGCGCATCGCGTACTTCCCGTTACTTTGGCGGTAAGCCGCCCAATCAAAAGCGCAGAGATGACGGCCTCCCACGCCCCCCTGACGCAAACCGCTGCCGTCGCTACTGGTGTCGCGACGTAGCGGCGACCAGCGCACTCGCGGCCATACTTTGCATTACGATTCTATTTATAGACAAAGCTCATTTATACAACTCCGTCACTACCGTTGATAATTGATGTTGATGTTATGGCAACGTTACATTTTCTTTTTTTCTTTTTTTTTAACAATGAATATGCTACACGCATTAATGCGTGTCCAGAATAATCCATGCACCGAACTTAATTTCTTATTGCACTCATCACTCGAAATATTCGTTAGCGTGTATAAAATGGTATGGATATGTATTGTATATATTTATAATAGCGGCCACGATGTCTCAGCGTCCTGGGCCTCTACGATAATTGGTATATAGGAAATAAATATTATCAAACCCCGCCCAATGATAAAAATTCTTAACGAATTTCGAAGTGGGCTGTACGACGAGCCACTCACATTTTTTCAATGATAAAACCATCCTTTTTAAGAACAACTGATGCACAGTTATGGGGAAAAAATCAAGCATTCCCTATAGACGACATATCCATGCGATCACAGGCGATCCCTGCCACTTGACTTCAAACAGCTGCAGCCAAGTGCCTGGGGCTGAGGGACGGCAGTGTTGTTAACAATTACTGAATTATTCCCTGAGTTGCGCAGCCATCTAGAATTAGAACAATAATCGGATGAATTTGATACCCATCTGGGACACATTAAATTCCTGCATATTTTCACGTCGTGTAAACGAACTATGAACGAACTCACTAAAATATTTCCTCATTCCTCACCTAAATAACCGTAGCACTCACTAGCCGCTGCATATGTTAATTTACTTCGTTTTATTGAAAACGCCTTGCGGACACACAACGTTCGTTTGACGTGATTTGACCCAACGATTTGACGATCGCCTACTCCACATTAAACTTTCCTCGAGAATGCGTGCCGAGCGCTGACGCTACCGGCGGTGGAATCGGAATTCGAATTCCTATTCCACTATTCCACAACGATTTCATTAACCTCATAGTTATTGCGTGATTTATGCATTATTTTACTACTTGCAATTCTATCACGTGCGAATAATGTCCTTCATTCTTACAGCGATTCGCGGATCGACCGCTATCTTTAGAACGACCCGCGCGTTTAAGGTAATGCGTTAATTAATCTACCGTTGAATGTAGTGCGGTGAGTTCCAAAGCTAATCTAACCTAAGAACTTTCAAGAACTGTGGTTGAACATTATTCAGGCTGAGCCGGTGCGTAACATTTTCTCGAGTCCGTATCTACTAGACGGGGTGGAGGAAACAGCGCCTGCCAACGACAAGAAACCAGTGGACCCGGAGAAGGATAGATCCATTAAACATTCGTACGAAACCAGCGTGCGATACCTTGCTAGTAGAGGTGACTTTCCTAGTTGCTGGTATCGGATTTTGCGACATGCCCCTCAAGCTTAAGCTTTTTCATTATTTTTAGCTTATAAGACAACTTACGGAACGGATCCGGTTTGGAAACACTATAGGAGAAATCACAAGGGAGCCTTGCCTCCAAAGAAGACTAGAAAAACTTGCATTGTAAGTCTAAATTTATTTGAATGCTTAGAGCTCAATTTCTAATTTCAACTTTTTATCTACAGAGAAATGGAGCGATTTCTACAGGCAATCCATGCCCGATTTGCAGAGATGAATACTTAGTTCTGGACCACAGAAACCCAGAGCTGCTAAAACAATTCATATCTGAGCACAATGGCGAGATACTAAGCTATAGGTGAGTAATCTTTGAAGCTCAAGATGTCCCGTCACTCAAGTTTTGCCAAAAAAATTTCATTCGTTACATTTTGATAATTTCAGGAAAACTGGTATTTGTCAAATTAAGTATCAAGAGTTACTTGTAGCTATAACGAGAGCAAAGGACTATGGAACTATCACTTTTGACGTGCCCTTCAGACAATACGACTATTCCGAATGGTACACGCCAGAGCCCAAGGTATAATCCGGATTTGTCCATAGACTTGACATCACCTAACAAAGCTGAACTATTACTATAATCACAAGTAAAATTTGTTGCTGGACTTTATCTAAGTGTAACTTATTTGCTGTGGGTACAAAGTTGATCAGTCTTGATTGTAACAAATAGAAGAGAATCGATAAATAAATATGGATGGAACTTTTGTAGTAATCGGCGGTGGAATTGCTGGGGTATCTTGTGCCGAAAGTTTAGCGTTTCTTTCCCCTGAAGAGAGAGTGATTTTAATTACCGCTAGCCCTTTGATAAAAGCTGTCACCAACATTGTTCCATTAAGCCAGACAATGACACGATTTGACGTCCAAGAACGTAATGCACTAAGTTTGGCCGAGATGCATCCATCCATTTCCATAGTTAATGGCACGGTAGTGAGTGTGGATTTAGTGAATAAATGTGTAGAAATAGAGTCAGGGCAGAAAGTGCATTACAACAAATTGTGTCTGTGTAGCGGAGCGAGTCCAAAGGTGATTGCACAGGATAATCCTCTTGTTTTAGCCATAAGAGATACGGAGTCTGTGAACAACTTTTCAAAGAGAGTGAAAAATGCAAAAAGAATTGTGATCGTTGGCAATGGCGGAATAGCGACTGAGATTGTTCACGAGATACAAGGGATCGAGATGATTTGGGTGATCAAAGATAAACACATTTCGGCAACGTTTGTTGATCCGGGAGCTGCTGAATTTTTTCAGCATAAGTTGTTAAAAGAGGGCGATGACACGAGCAAAGATGCTATTGTGAAAAGAATTAAATATAAGATTGCGGATGACCAAGTAGTCACGGGAGGCGCAGCTCTAGGTCCCGATTGGCATAGAAATTACGATATCAAAGGGACCTCCCAAACTTCAAGTCGAGTACAAGTCGAATACTGCTGTGAAGTTGTCGCAATATCAAGCGAGTCGCATGATGATGAGGATAATACCAAAAATTGGCCGATTTATGTAAAACTCACAAATGGGAAAAACATAGGTTGCGATTTTGTGGTATCTGCAACAGGCGTGATTCCCAACTCAGTAATGAGGGGATTGGACGGACTAAAGAAGGGCGAGGATGCGGGATACCTGGTCGATGATAGGCTAAAGACTTCGGAAAAGGATGTATTCGCTGCTGGCGACCTGTGCACGGCTAACTGGGAGCTGGCTCAACATTGGTTTCAAATGAGACTCTGGACTCAAGCTATGCAAATGGGTCGATACGCCGCCAAATCAATGGTTTGCGAACTCAGAGGAGAAGAATGTTTACAAGACTTTTGCTTCGAGTTGTTTACCCATGTTACAAAGTTTTTTGGGTTTAAAGTTGTACTACTGGGTCTTTACAATGGACAAAAATTGAAGAGCGATTATGAAATACTATTGCGTGTAACTAAAGGGATAGAGTATGTCAAACTAATATTGAAAGATGGCAAATTGCAGGGAGCTGTCCTTATAGGAGAAACAAATTTGGAAGAAATGTGCGAGAATTTGATTCTGAATCAACTTGATCTAAGTGTTTACGGCGAGGATTTGTTAAACCCCGATATCGATGTGGAGGATTATTTTGATTAGGAGATCTGGAGTTCGAGGGATGCGAACAAAATCCACATATTTTATCTTCGATAATGTTATTTTACAGCAAATTTATTCTGAATAGAAAAATCGCATACAAATACATTATCTAAAATTGCTCTTGGAATTTAATCTTATAACTAACACACGTTGAATAAATTTTCATGACACTGCGTGTTAGAAATGAGTTTTGTTTTTCATTTTTTTGTTTTTGTTTTTGTTCCTCTTTCTCTCTTTTTAACTAAGCTCGACGATATAATGTACGAATATTACAGTAATATCTCTTATCACGTAATACGAGTCTTAGGTAATCACAGCTGTGTGGCGATGACTTTTATCAACGTCATAATTTATATAAAAATTATTTGTAAAATTTGGTCTGATGTTTCAACTAACTGACGCTATCTTTGTTCAAAAAATTTAATCTTACTCCCTGATGAAGTAATGCTAATATTTGTTTTAACGCTCCTCGATCCACGTTCGTAACTCCTACATGCGTGAATAGATAAGATTCCCCTCCCCCCCAACTAATGTAGCAACATTTAAAATAAGAACAAACAACTATCTCACTCTTCAACTTGGTATCTGGCGTAGTCAATATGACTATCTTACGACTGATCCCGTCAAGTATTAAATATAATATCTAGAAAACATTCGGTCTAACATGCGTGCACATCTGTTCTTAAAATTAGAGCTCCAACTATAGCGCATTCGATGCCTGAAATGATATATTTGGAAAGAGATTTGAATGTTTTTACCAACACACTCAAGGGCATGACCTTCGCTGTTCAGCGCTCTGATTGCCATTCTTCTAGTAGCCTTGGTCCAAGTCAAAATTAATCGTTCAATAAACCAACGCGTATCAGTCAAAGTCAAATCTTACCGATTTTGCTACGTCATTTCTAAGGAAGGGACACCCGGTCCTCAAGTTGGACTTTGTTGGCGACGAGGCATCCTCTATCACATGCTCTTTTATCAAACCAGATTCTGTACGGTTGATACCTGCGTTCTCGATCACGGTATTATTTACGCTCATATTTGAGACATTGCTCTCATTACTGCGACTTACTACCAAAGATTCCCTAATACCAACGATAATATCTTGTACTTTGTCCAACGACTTCATCACCTCCGCATTAATTTCACGACTGTCATACTGGTTGCAAAGGTTACTAAGGTTCTTTGCTGCTCCCTCCATCTGCCTTAGGCATGCTCTCATATCATTGTATGATTTTTTTTCTTCCCCCAACTCCGAGGTCACGTTTCCCATTGTTGTTTCAATTATCGAAGCGTCCATTGACAGCTGATGCAAGCTTTCGTTAAGGTGTTCTGTCATCTGCAAAATAATTTATAAGTTAAATACAAGGTAGGGATGTAATTCGACCTCTTTCCCCAATACTTACGTAATTTATTCCTACTTCCCTACATCTTTCGGAAGCCTGTTTCACTAACAATTGCATTTCTCGTAGACTGACCCCATTCGAATTAATTTCTCTGTTGACAATACTCATGTTCAACGCCATCTCTACGTCCGCTGTCGTCTCGTTCAAAACTTCTTCCAAGTCTTGTAAGAAATTGGAACGATATGGGGAAATATTCAACTTTGCTTCCTCAAATTGTATTTGCCGGATTCTGTTGTTTGTTTCAACTTCTGAGGCGAGTAGTTCCTTCTCCAATTCAAGTTCGTGTTTCTTGCGATTTATTTCAATCATCGCCATTCTCTGCTGTTCTAAGCTGGAACCCAGTACCTGGAGCTGTTCCTCGTAGGTCGATTTTTGCGAACCAAGTTGGATTTCAACCTCACGCTTCGCGTTCTCTAATTCTCTTATCACTTTCTGTTTAGACTCTTCAAGTTCCGCTCTCAACCTGTTGATAGAAAATTATTCAAGGTTCATACACGTCGTGGGCAATCGTTACTTCCATTTCCTGACGATCCTTTGCTTACTTTTCTTGTTGAATTTTCAAAATCTCCTGATGAGCAAATTCAAAATCAACCGGTTGTGTACCAGTTCGCTCACCCCCTTGATCATCGAGCGGGTCGCACACCCGAAAGTAGTGATTGCCTCCGATGACTAGTCGGTCGCCATGTCTCAAGCGAACTTTTCCAGCTACTACCTAAAACGAACGAATTATAACATGTGCGTATATAATTGTGAAGATAAAGAGAACGAAGTCTTAAATGAATGATGGGGGAACAAAGGATTCTCGCATTTTTACCTGTCCATTGACGTATGTATCTCCCTGCATCTCCGCAGACAACGTCAGTTTCCCATTGTTGTTCTCTATCGTACTACAGCATAAAAATTATTAATTACGCGTTGAATTTGAACTAGAAAATTTATGTTACGCCCAATCACCATTTACGCCTAAGTTGAGAAGTGTGGTATGTGGACACAAAATAGTTATTGGATAATAGAATATTATTATGCGATAGAATGAAAATGGGTAGGCTCGCGTATGATCTTTTCGGAGTTAGGTAATGTGCTCACATGCAAAAAAATGTTATAGACTAATTTAGAATAAATAAGAGGTAAATGTCTTGTAACTGTGTCAACTGATGCGTTGACAACGCTTCAACCGGAGATCTTGTTATTTCTGAAAATGAATATCTAGTGATCATCAAATCCCAGAAAAATCGGAATTAACGCAAACAATAAATCACAGGCCAGATGAAGTTCTCTGATTTTTCACAAACAGTAGAAAACAAATGTTATGGTACCTCGTGCAGGGATAAACAACAGGCGACAGTGATTCAGTGAACAAACATGCACCGGATTCACCTACGTTATCTAGTACACAACAGAGTTTCGAGAAACAATGTAAGAATTACAAGAAAAACTTCTCCCCCTCTTCTCTAGGGCGAAGGCGTTTATCCGCTTGTCAGCTTTTGGGGAAACACATCTGACGAGGGACATCGATCAGGGTAGAAATCAGTGTTCAGGCAGGTAAAAACAGAAGCCAACTCCAGATTATACTTAAAATTATCCAACTTATACGCAGCAACTGACCAGTGCTGATGCCTAACCAGCGGTCCGTTCAGGACGATGTCGGGTTGCCTAGCGGAGGTTGAATCGTCGCTTTGGCCTCCGATGCGTACAACACCAGGTGGTAGTAGGTACAAAAGTGTTCCAGACAAAATGGGATCAGCAGCTAAATTAACTAGACATGGTTGCATTGATTTTTCCTTGAAATCAATCTCCAGAGCGATGCCGCAGCGCCTGAGGTGCATCAACTCTGTGTTCTTTTTCTCTTCCGCATCCCGAAGTTTGTCCGACCACGATCTGCAATTACGTATCACTGCCTATACAATTTCTATGAGATATTTCGCCAGGACTTTCTTCTTCATCCAGATCTCTATCATCGAGTATCCCAGGAAGATTTTTGGTCGACTTTTAGCCATTGAGCAGGAAAGTAATGATAAAATTCAGACGAGGGTAATATTACAATGATTCATGGCACGAAATAATAGGATATGAAAAAATCTTCACTCACTTTTGGGAGAAGGAGAGTTGTTCCTCGGTTCGTTTCAACTGATCCCTTAAAATTTCGATTTCTCTCTCCTTTGTCCGTATTTCAGCGGCTTCGGATCTTGCATCGAGTAAAATTCTCCTTGGCAATCCCCCGAGGTGTCTTTCATACCCTTCACGGATTCCACGCAGTCGCAAGACCTCAGCTTTCAATTCTCTACGTCAAAAATTCGACACCCTATAAACTTTCCGATAACAATAAAACGATCATCTATCGATTACAAAGAAAATGTGATTCAATTGTTTCGTTCTTATCGCTGTCCCGTTGCCGCCGCATACAAACCATGACTGTACGTAACGCTTGGAGATATGCAACTACGCCAGTCGCGACATCGAAACACAAAGAATTCAGCTGTATGTAAAATTGCATAAGAAAGACAAGTTCGTTCCATTGTTTCCTGATAAAACATGCAGAAGTAGATAGACAAGGGGGGGATTAATTTCTTGGCAAAATCTCTCCTACCGGATCAATCGATCGTGTGAATCTTCGTTAACTCTGACTCGATTAACGATCGCTCTCGCCTGGCACGCGTAGCGAAGGGTAGCCAAAGTTTCCTCAAGGTGGATGTTAGCTGGTGAAACGGTCCCCAACATCGCGGTCCGCGAATTTCCACCAAGACTTTCCTGAGAATACAACAATCCATCAGTTAAAAAATTACAATTACGCATTCTGGATTGTTCGTTCGGCTTGATATCAGAAGTACAAGTGTTATACCTATACCTATGTAGGTACCGGTGATGGAAGATGCAGAATTGTTTACTGTCAACGATAAGACATCAATCCAACTGATTTATCAAAGCAGGTTTTTCTAGATAATTATAATCAGTTGCTTCGATAACACGCGCTAATATTTCTAACAGTTCATCATGAGTCCTTGGTTTCGACAATAAACTCAAGTATCTACCTATATAAGATATGGATAAATTGAGGTCGACTTAATACGATTCGTGTAAATCAATTTATCATCAACGAGTTTCAATTACAGCAGTACTTGAAAAAATATAATTACTGTTGATAATTATACAAAAAAATTGCGAACCTGGAGACCGACCCATATCAGAAACCTCAAAGAGAAATGCGCCGCGTCTCAGGACTTTATCCACGCTAACGAATTTCCTTGGAATCATAAAATTTCCGCATAAAAGTAGGGTAGATTTCTGTGAACGTTCTATCCGTCACAGTTGACCAGTTCTACGCTTCGACGGGCGTATACCATAGCGCGTAGATGAAATGGTCGAAATACGCCTGTTACGCATTAGAATAAGGTGTCGTTTTACTACAGGCTGAACATCTATACGCTTCAGTAGTTGCGTGGGTGTTCGATCGGACAGTAACGACCAACGAATTGAAACCCTGGGGTCTAAATCCGTTGGTTACGTCGCATGAGGACTGCACATGCATTTACGCACGCACATCATAAAACCTGGTAGGCGTTGCTGCTGCGGTCAATGCGATAATTTTTTCCTAGATTTCCCTGCAGTGATTGCATTTTGAACGACTGACAATGATATGATCCGTACGATTTGGCGTTTGCAGGTGTTTTTGCCTCCTGCATCTTTAATTATTTTTCTTCCTTCTTTAAGCGTTTGTTTTTTTACAACACGTTCAGCGACATATACGGAGCTTTAAAGCAGGGGGAAGCGGTGGGGGGGCCTGTAAGACGAGTGCAACGGTACTCGGGAGGAAATAAGGAAAGAGTGTAGGGGGAGGGATGGGGAAACCGGCGAAGGCGCCGCAACTCGTGGTACGTACTGTAGAATATAAAAGTATGTAGAATGGATGCGATGGCGATGCGATCGGATGGGATGTAGAGACGAAGCGAGGGGCTGTTGTGAGTGGTGGGACGCCAGTTTATCGGTGGATACTCGAGGAGTTGGTTATACGACGCAAAACATAACCACGCCGACTTCGGAGCGAGTCAGTTTTGTGACTTTTTTTCTATGCGCCGCGCTACAATCTGGAAGTAATTCGAGTTCAATATAATATTCGAATCGGATATATAGAAACACTGAGAAACATCTGAACCAAGTAAACTTTTGAGTTATATATTTGAAAAAATTTTGTCTTTCGTCAACCGCTACCACACGCACTGCCGTTTACTCCCGCACAACCCTCTGCATCTTCGTTTCGCATTTCCGGAGGACAACAAACTGTCCTGGCAACAGGAAAAGACGAAGATTCATCACGGGATCGGGGAATGCAGCGAAGAAATCGGGAGTAGAAAACCCTCGATCTTCAACTTCGGACGGGAGGTGGTGAGGCTCGGTAATAGAGAAAAACAAACGTTAACAACAACATGGATTTGATATACATGCCGGAAGTCCTGAGCTATGGGGCGCTGAGACATCCTCAGTACCGGGACTACGAACAACCGTGGAATAAGGACTATTTCAACTACGGTATGTTTTGTCGGAACAAATTTGATAAGCATAATTTGATTTTCCTGTCAAAAAACAGCCAATTTGATTTGCACGATTGCGGCAATAATATCTACGCAGTTGTTTGTTGACACTCAGTCACCATTTGCATCTAATTGTAAACCACCGACATTTTACGCAGTTGCGGATACGTCGTGGGGGTCACTCCCCTGTTGTTGATCCTCTGAAGCATCTGCAAGTTTAAGGAAAGATTACTATACGCGTATGACGTTTGTTTTTCATTGCATTATCTGTTCAAGATAATAGCCAAGGGGGCCATTTGACGATCTAATTCGACCAACAAATTCGGTGTATAAATATCAACATCGTACCGACGTTGATACTCGTCTCGTTATCATTTTATCAGCGGTTAAGCTTACATGTTTTGAACGTGTATTTATAGCTATTATGTCGCTTACGTACACGACTTTGACGATAATCCGTTAATCAAACGAAACCCCAAGTCCCGAGGCGTTTCATCATAATTAGAATAGGTTCGAATTTCTTTGACCCGAATATACCCGACAACCAGCTACTGCATCGCGCTACCGTTCAAATTATATGCACGCACACGTTATAGCGAACATTTTGTCTACACGCATATGCTAATAGACGTATGAATTCCAATGTCATTATTAATGCAATCAGCATCGCCCACCCAACCGAGGATCATCGTGAGACGCAATCACCTAGTTATCGAGTGTCTTCACCCGTCGGCCAATTAGTCACCTCTTGGGGTTTTCCTTTCGTCATTATCGCGGAAACTCTTGAAGAATCAATTTCCAGAGTATACTTATACATCACACAACGATTGGGTTTCATTGCAGCAGTTCGCAGGAATTGTATGAATACAATTTCCAAGTATACGTAACGACGCATACCTTTCGTGAAAACGTACGCACGCTCGAGAGAATTCGAAATTTTTTTTTCGAGAGATTTACGGCCTACTCCTCGATCGTCCGGACAGCGTCGTTCCGTGGTATAACGCTCGTCCGATGTGGTGATAAAAGATATAACCGGTTTTTAATCAAATACACAAACGTCATACGCACGGGCCGGTGTAGGTTCGGTGTATAATGTATGTACGTACATATCTATAGGTACGTGCATAGGTATATGCATATGCAGAAATAGCTACATGACGAAAATAACGTTGCTCCAGGTATTCGTCGCTTGCATCGGAAATTATAATTATTATGGTGATCCTGGTTTAGCATATATAAAGTGCATATATATATATATATACGAAGTATTTTTCATACATCGAATGCGAAGGCAAACGCGTTCCGTGAGATCGGCAAACTGGCGTCGAGTGCAGTGAATATCGCTACAGATATCGGTCGTATGTAGTACGTAGATACAGAATACCTACGTGGTTTATCATTGAAAGTAATCAGCTTAGTTCAGAGATAAATCGTCGGTAATTACGTAAGGTTTTTTCCTTAATCTTTGTCGTCTGTTCCATAAGGGCCATATTCAATTAAGAGTGGGGTGAGAGATCTTGATATAGTCGATACGCATAGGCTTACGTTGGTATAACATATATACTATAGATAGCAACGTGTTTGTTGGCGAAGCAGCCTGCGCATTTGTTATATATGTCGTTGCCAGATGCTGGGTGACCGCTCAGAGAAACATCGTGGGGACGGAGACAGGTTGGCAATAGGTATGGTCATCTGTACCAAAAATACACCGCCGCGCACGTTATAACGAGACAGGAGGAGGAGGAGGAGAACTTGTTACTGATCTTCCAGTCCTCCGTCACATCGTAGAAACGTATACGCCTGGTTCGGCACGTATGCGATCTACGCCTGCAGGCTATAGAGGTTGATTACGATCGAACCTCCTTATCTATAAATCTTCTATAGACAAGGGGGTCAAGATTAATTTCGCTGAGCGTAGATATATTGAACTATATCTATGCTACAAGTATATAAGAAATGCCGCCACAACTAATATAGTTTATCTTCTAACTCTGTGAATTGAGAAAAATTTAACAACTATCTCGATTGCTTCCGCGTTTATTCGACACCTGTATACATATAAAAAAGGTTTTGTTGGTTGAAAATTTATCAACTTTCTGTCTGCCGCGTTCGTTTTCTCGACCAAACGCGTATCGCTACATATATGCCTGTGCGATGACCGAAGTATAAAACGCGTCGCGGCCTCGTTCTACATCCGTTCTTAGAACGTTGTACGGGGGGCTGCGTTAAATTGTTGTGGATCGTTATATCTGAGAGGGATATACTTAAACTTAAGGTGGTATATCGTTGGTGCATCTATCGTCTGACGGTCAATGCGTAAATAAAAAAGAAGAAATAAAAATATAGAAAGGGGGGGTTTTCAAAAAAGGTGATAATAATATGAAAAAAAAAATAAAAAACATGAAAACAAATCTGACCGGGCAAGAGGTAGAGGAGCGAGAGGCGCCGAAGGCCGATCGACTCCAAGTTACATGTATATGACGACAATAAACAAATAGAAATGTTTACGTGTTTGTGGGCGAGGTCATATTACTATACAAGTAGATTGTCGCAGGTATTAAGATAACTGGCGTTTCGTTCGCGATTAAAGACGTAGATTGTATCGCAGAAGGGGGGGGGGGGGAGGCAGCTCATCTAGATCACATGAGATAAATCCGAAAAAGCTGACGATCAGATACAAAAATCAACGCGATAAAATACAGATAACTCGATACGCCCCACGCGAAGATTTCTGTGATGAAATTATAAAATTAAGATGTGTACAGATTGTCCATATTCAACCAACGGCTGACGATCCAATTGGCTAAAAAAGCACGTATCTTATTTGATTTTAGGCAAGTCGAAAACGAAGACGAGGAGCCAGCAGGTACAAAAGCCCGTTTCAAAAACGCCCTGTCTTCTCTGCAAGGAGAACAAACATCGCACCCTCGCAGCTTATATCCGGGGTAAAGCGCGGAAGAATTCTTGCAGCGAGATACATGAGGAAGGTGAAGAGGACGATGACGAGGGAGAGGGGGAGATGGAGATGGAGATGGAAATAAAGAGGGAGAGTAGGAAAGGGGAGGCAAAAACGGAGTCAACCGCGAAATCCGGTGAGAGGGACGTAGCTGCGGGTGATCGTAAACAACAACCGATCGAAAGCAACTGCGCCGCAGTGACCGCAGGAAATTGAATAATGGAAGTCCAGCTGGATGTTGCACCTGAGTGTGACGCATGCCCTACGACAAACCGATCGAGCAAAGAATGAATGGAGAGAGATTAAAATGAAGAATGAATTCCGTGCGCTAGTCGTTATTACTTCGATCATATAGCTATCGATTAATAACCGCCCGATCATGCTCCCGATATTATGATCAAGCTTCAAATATACTGATTGTGAGCGGATATATACCTTCGATTAATTGTAAGTCATTTTCAGCGAAGGGTATAGTATAATATATACGTGGATCGAATCGGATCTCGACGATACATCGGACCTTATCTCATCTTTCGGAGCGTAGAACCGTGACGAAGGGTGTACTCATGAACATTGCATATATCCCATGCATGTAATTTTTATACGTTGCACGGGGCAGCTGTTTATCGATTGAACGCGTTTCCAAACGCGATATTTAGATGATATTTTCAGTAGAGCAGATCGGCGCGCAGATCCCTAATAAACGAGATTATTTCGTACTTTCGCATCGTGTAACATCTGTAACTATTTTCGAATAACATGAACAAAAAGTTGTTTTTTTTTCAAAAAGGACTGCTATAGATACGGGTGTATTACTGCACTCTAACTTTAAACAATATCTTGAATATAAATGCTTCTCTACATCTAGTTGATCATTTTTATATTCTTGATATACTTGTCTGATTATTTTTCTTTTTCTTAACCCTCTGGGCATCGTCAAGTTTTCCTCGAATTGGAATAACTTGATGGTCCGACGCTTAATGTGCCGAACATTAGATAAAGAAGATATACCTCGCAGATATTTTCTTAGTTATTTTGCTTCTGGCTCTTTCTACTTCATGGCGCCGGCGGTGAGTCCGGATCAACAGGACGTCAGAAAATGGCGGTGCCCAGAGGGTTGAAACTTTGCTACTTTTAAACGTTAATTCTAAAGCGAATATAAATACAAGCATTTCAACGAATACGGTTGAAATCATTAAGTAATATAATCTATAAGACTGATTGTGAGGTTGTATGAGAATATAAAGCGAGTGTATAATATGTATATAAATTTCAACCGCATAGGTATACCCGATGCTGCGATAGGAAAAAAACAAAAAAAAAACAAAAAAAAAAAACCATCATCAACTAAGAAATTGTGAATTTGTCTTCAAGAGATCCGATCATTTATAAAAAAAAAAAGAAAAAATTAAATTCTGCTTACTGGCTACTATTGTACTATTTTTTACTTTCGGTCTGTTTTTATTTTCTGTCCTTTTTTTTTCATTTCTTTTCTCTCGAACGCATACTCTGCGTCCTGTGTCTGCCTATCAACTCAGCTAGCTACACGCTGAACAGTCCAAATGATAAATACCTACTGTGTCGCATGGACGGAAGAGAGAATCAGTGAGCCTGATGCCTTCGTAGTTCGTAGTTCGTAAGAAACCGTAGTTATGGTTTCATGCAATTGAATAATATAGATATAAGCGTAGACTGCGTACACCGAGGTGTATACAGTTTAACATATTTTGTCAATGAATTTACGTACATCGTGCATACTTGCATTTGATGCATCGTATGTATAGTATACATCACATACATATTACTAATGTACCTATATTATACTTCTGTATTGTATGTAGGTATTATATATAACAAATCTATATGGTATAATTAATAAGAAAAAGAATAATACGTATCATATAATTTCTGTATAAATCCGTTTTTTTGTCTCAAACTTCATTTCCCCTCCGATATTTTTCAGTAATTTTTGTAACGCGAATATTTCAGAAAAAAAAAAAAAAACCTATAACGTGCTTCAATCGATGGCTGAACTGAAAATTCCCGACAAAATACAGTTATTTCGTAACATCGTAACTGTGCGAATACATAATAATATTTTAATTATACACGAATATCAGATGTAGAACAGACAAAATGGTAATAGAGCTACCGGTACACCGACGCATCAAGTGGGTAAGAACATTAGCAACGATTGACTCAGGGTGAGATCTAGGAATTAAGTTTTTTCATTCACGTACTGATTCATTTGTTGATTCATTTTTTGACTCCGAGTCATTCATTCGATCTTGGGACCATCATTTATTGTACTTACTCATCGAATGCCGTGAGTGCAAACCTACACGGAGACTGCCGTTATTTCGAATTAAAAAAGAAAGAAAATAACAAAATAACAAATTAGTGATAAACGCCTATTATTGATGCGACTGGGACTAGAATATTGTAACAAGGTTACAAACTTGATGTCCAATAAAGAAAAAAGACTATACATATATTTTGCAGCCCAGCAGCTGTAAACTGCACGTGGGCAATTATGAATTGCCGCGGGTAATGGCAATGGTACTGATTTCTTTGATGTACGTACGTACTGCACGCACGAACAACAGCCACGCCCTGATACTTTTTATTATCGCATACTACAGGGATCTGGAAAAACTCTCTGGCGGGAATGAAGACAGAACGGGTTGAGCTGATTAATAGTTACAATGCTCGAATTTAACAAAATGTTGAAAAGCTGAGCGTCGAAAAGAGTAATGGTGCGTCGCAAGGGATGGGGTGCTTGACCCTGCTCGCTGTTGTCGCTGAAATCTAGAGCTTGCAGCAGGTGTTTAATTAAAACGTGATTTTGCAATCGCGGACCCCAAGAGGTGTAACGTCTGGTCTGGAAGCCGAGTAGAATTGTTCGAAGGATAATTCTACGGTTTTTCTGATCTCAAATTCACGCAATTTACTTGACGGGGTGGCTATGTAACCGCTGCATTGGTACGCGAACGTTGCGCACGGCACCACTCCATCCTGAAATTGCGCACTATGTCGTTGGTTACGCGTTACACGATGCTAAAGTTTAAACGACTCAAGATTCGACCGATCGGAATCGGTCGCTTGTAGAATAAACAAGTCATGGATTTCGTGTGGATTTTACTTTATTCTCATCGCCGAAAACCCCATAACACCGAATACCAGGTAACTCCAAAGACATGAAGCCTATGGGCTAAACCCCCTGCAAAGGTACCGCGGCTGGTAACATTGTTGCGAGTAGATTAGCATTGCCTGTCCGGTAGTTGGTGCCGTGTGCAACTAGACCCTACCGAGGCGTAAATTCTATAAAGTCAAGCGCGGAGCGACTGCAGTCAAAGTTTCTCCACCTCCTTGGTTTCGACTCACCAATACGGTCGGCGATAAAAGTTGAAAGGAGGTGACGTCACAGAGTGGTATAAAAACATTTGTTTATAAAAATGGTGTGGCCTAAGCTGGGAAACAAGACGTCCGGTCATCTGGCGGCTAAGAAAGAAGGTACACAAATGTTAAGCGGCTTTTTCGAACAAGAGATATGAATATTTTTTCGCGGAGAACTTACTAGATTTCTATAATATTGTATAATATGATATATATTAGTATTAATATAATTTTGGTAAATTCGCGCCAACTCAATTTTCACTGAAATCCTAACGCGTTTGTGTAACGAAATATTAAATTTTCATGTTCCAGGAGATAGAGAAATAAACAAATCGAGGAGCAGTTGCAACAAGTGCGGAGAACGATGCAAGAAGTGTGGCTCGGATTGCAAATGCAGGATCACGAGAGTTTACCTACGAGCACCGATGTTCAATTACTACACGGACCTCATGCATTAGATATTAAAATATGCTAATTATCATCGCCTCAATTCACTCATATTGCCACGTACATAACATGAGCTAAGCCCTAGTCATTCACTTTCACCAATTGGCCAAAGCTACTCATAAGATTCTCAATTTGCAAGTGAATCACACAAATTCTATCAACGATCACCATGGCTTTACTAGATGGCTAAAGAAATCTTTTTACTTAATGCTGGTGTTATCATCTTAGAATCTTAGAATTTCATAGCGTAAGCGTTTTTCAAATCCCTACATGTAATCATACTGATCTCTTTGTTAAAAGCTGCCAACAAGCGTTTCAAGTGTTTCAAGTGTTCAGGTGGTTTGCCAACTTTTTCCAAAAAGATCCCATCATCCGAACGATCTTATAGTTAGTAATTACAAACAATGAAATGTCTTTACCCATTTCTCACACTAGTGTACAAAAATAGAGTTAAAACTTATCAATTATTAATTGACAATCTATCGAGGATTAGCTCATAGTGTTTCAAGTGTTTCTATTGGTTGGTGAATCCTCGAAGGCTTCTCAATTATTAATTATAAATCAATAAATTATTTAACATAAAAGCGTCGAGTGTTTCAACTCACCCTCAACAGCCACGTGAGAACAGATTCCCTGTAAGGTACAAAGCTCCGTTTTACGTTGTTTGTATTCTCCGCCAAAGAAGCAATCACTTTTCCCAGAGTGAGCAATGACTTATTGATAGAGACTCCTTCCTGTAATTTTATCGCAATCATTTTTCACACGTCACAGGTAGGGCGGGTAGGTCGGCGTTCGGCATTCGTTGCTTAGATCGCAGACCTTAGACTTACCCGCAGTCTGTCACCGCTGGCACATATTTGACTTAAGCGTTCGCTCCCAGCTAAGTCGACTAAATTGATTTTACTTCGACGACTCGCTTCGCCAATCTTACTGCTCGATGAAGCATCTGTTGGCGTCTGAGCCAGTATCACGCTGAAGATACTGTGGGACCGTGAGCTTTTCTCGTTCATTCCTGTGGCTGCTGTCGCTCTTTGAGAATTGCCGACCTTCAGCCAGCCCTGAAAAAAATTACAGAAAAGGGTAAACAAAACATGTAAAACTGTGTTGTAGTAGATGCTTCGAACAATGTTGGTGCTACCAACCTGAAGATCGTTGTAGCTGTTCACACCATGCTGACTGAGGTCCACAACATAGGGGCCAAACACTGGGTGTTCTCTTACTTTGAGTGGTGCTCGTTTCCCTCCATTTGCATTGACGCCAAGAAGGTCATGAATCTTTTCATTGTAGATTTCAAAGTAGCTGATTTCAACCGTGGTGGAAAGCCCGGGGTTTTTGGAAGCGCGGTGGAATATTTCATGACAAAATCTCGGTATTATTCCAACTTCAGGACCCAGGCTCGATCCACTAGTCTCTGTACCCATCATGCTGTAACTTTTGCCTGATCCAGTTTGACCATAAGCAAATAGACATGCGTTATAACCCTCGAAAGCATTGTCTATGAGCGGTACAACCATATTCTTGAAAACCGTTTCCTGAGTAGCATGACGCGGTGTGCGACAATCGGCGTAAGACGCAAAGCAATGATCGTACATGAAAGTGTGTCTCGACGACTCACAGTCTACTGTGATATTCTGACCATGTGCTTCAACTATCGCTGTAATTCGCTGATCGCTTAGTTCTCTGTAAATTGAACAAGAGGTAGAGTCAGAATGGAGTTGAATAAATGCATAAACATAAAAACATGAGCACGATGGACGCAAGACGACATACTTGAAAGTCAGCGGTCTGATTCTGATACCCACGGTGAGATTGCTCTGTTCACCCTCGCACATGGTTCGCTCATCGACAGCAATGTCTTGTCTGCTTTTGGGTGTTTCCATTTGCACCACGTTATAGCAGTCAGGAGTTGCGGCAGGTGGCTTATGATCGCTAAAGTACCGTTTAACAGGAGTTTTGCTCGTCAGAACCATATTACTGGTTTTGGATATTCTTTCATTGCCACTGACTCGCCTGGGTGTGCAAAAGTGGGTAACGGAGGTTTTATCTGCTGACAATCTTGAGTTTGATTCAATCTTTATTGGTATCCTAAGTTGTTCTTCAGACAAGGATTTGATGGACATTACAGGGTCTTCCTTCTGCAACATTGTTGCAGACTTTGAACGGATGAGGTTTGTTCGGGAATCGATTGTGAGTCGGGAATTATTTACGTTGAACGGTGCGGAAAGATTATCTGTCTTCTCCGGACTTTGAAAGAATTTGCTGTAACATTAATCAGATCAATTTCTATTAGTTTACGTATAAAACACTGGTTGAGAGCTATATATTGAGTGGAAACTTACTTCGTAGCGGGGGGTGCGATTTCTTTATTAAAATTAATAGGGGCACTCGAAAATATGGCATTCGAAGAACCCCGGTTGCTATAAGCAGTGCTTGTGCCTCTGTACGGCATGGTGAGTATTTTCACAAGTATTACGAGAACTACATGCAGAAAGGTATTCGTCAATGACGATTACCCCGTGACGACTTATCTACTCCTGCATTTGACAGATGCATGCAACTACACGCACAGCAAGTAAAACCGTTGGGTTCAACCCGGTGCAGAAGAATTATTAGAAAATCTACAAAGCACGATAATCTTCACTTAGATCTTATCCGATCAAACCTCAGATTCACTGCGATTCAATACACGTGCCATTCTCACACATAGAATACCTTTTTTATGATAAAATATAATTCTTTCTTGCGTTATTGACGCCTTCATTCAGGCTTCGAACCACTCGCCCTACGATCGTTTCACCACGTTTCACTTTCATCAACAACAAATTCAAATTTGATTGGCCCGAACAAAGCATTGCGTTCAGGCGCACTGATATGAATAGTGCAGCTGCGGTACGTAAATTACTCGTCTAGGGATGTTTTCAACCAATAGCGACAAAGTGCTGCTAGTGCTACCTTCGGCTAAATTCTACCTCGATTAACAATTAATAGAGACGGAGCAACATAACTGTTTCCTTACTATATGTACAGATTTCTTATTAAATCTCATAAGCGATTGATTTATAATTCGATCACCAATGTCATCTCCTTGATTCCTCCCGCTGTTTTTGCAGGAAACTTCGTGCAGCTAGGAATTTGACACTTAACGGTACGCTCGAAGGATTCCGTTGGTATCACCGTTGACACGTTCTGGTGATTAGGGGGTAAACAGCCACGTTTGTGACGATTGAACATGGGCCGTTGTTTGCTTGACCCGGCACGCATATGAAATGCAAAAGACTGTGTATCTCTATTTGTAATACCGAAATTACAATCGTCTACAAACCGTCAAATCACGTGAGTGGGTTAATTAGTGCGAACAATAAATATTTTCGTATGATTAGCAAAGTTCGGTCTTAACCTTCAACCTAAAATGTCGGGTAGAGTGATGCCAGAGCGCAGATTCCTGAGTCGTTCCTTCACCAATAAAATTGCCTTAGCACTTTTGTTATTAGTAATATTTTTTGGATTCCCTGCTCTTTGCGGGGCGCATGGACATTCGCACGATGAACCACCGAGCTTCAAATATACCAAAGAGGCAAATGAACATTTGAATCAAAAGGGGCATTCGCACGATCATAGCCACTCAGAGGAACACAAACACGACCATCATCATGAGGGAGATTCCCACCTTCCTGCTTCCCAAGACACTGCCTCAGATCTGGTAGATAGAGATCTCATGTCGCTCTGGATAAATGCGGTCGGGTCCACCCTCTTGATCTCCGCAGCGCCATTCCTAATTCTCTTTCTGGTGCCTTTGGATAATACCAAAGAAAAAGAGCCCTGGCTAAAATTGGTACTCAGTTTTGCTTCTGGCAGCTTGCTAGGTGATGCATTCTTGCATTTGATACCCCATGCCCTCACACCTCACTCTCACTCTAATGATAAATCTCATGCACATAGTCATAGCCATAACACGAATGAAGGAGAACCACATGGGCATGACATGACTGTAGGTCTGTCAGTTTTGCTTGGGATAATTACGTTCCTGGCAATTGAAAAAGGCGTACGATTGATCAAGGGGAACCATTCGCACTCCCATAGTCACGGTGGTGCGGCAAAAGAGAAAAAGCATGGCAAGGCTAGCGAAAAAGAGAAGTCTTCATTAGTAAAGAAGAAAGAACCTGTCGAAGATATTAAGATTGCTGGCTACTTGAATTTAGCTGCTGATTTTACACACAATTTCACAGATGGACTCGCAATTGGAGCTAGCTATTTAGCTGGGAACAAAATTGGTATTACGACTACGATAACTATTTTATTTCATGAGGTGCCTCATGAAATTGGAGATTTTGCTATTCTTATTCAAAGCGGATGCAGCCGGAAGAAGGTGATTTATCGTCTCATTTATTGATCGACAAGTACATTATACACTTGTTCTTCCAGTCATCCTCATATAACTGTTTTTCATTCCTTATTCAGGCTATATGGCTACAACTCAGCACTGCGCTAGGAGCCGTCACTGGAACTTGTGTTTCGTTGTTAGCCGAAGGAGCAGGTAAGGAGCTTTAGTAAGATTATTGTCCTTGCTATATTACAATTCTCATCAACGATGGTTTACAGGTGATTTTGCAACCTCCTGGATATTACCATTCACCGCTGGTGGATTCATTTACATTGCAACTGTGTCTGTGATACCTGAGCTCTTGTCTGATACAAAATTTTGGCAGTCTATCAAAGAGATAGCTGCTTTGCTATTCGGGGTATTTGTGATGGTACAAATAGCGCAGTTTGAATAACCTCAAGTAGGTTAGCAAACGTCAGTGGAATATCTGCGCATGGCATCTGACGATTTATTTTTTGTGAAGCATTTTATTAATGCTAGATTAATTTTAGTAAGCCAGTTTGTTATTGAGAATATTTACTGCAGTACAAGAAACGTATCTAAACAACTTCTTTATGATGATATTTTGTGGCTCGTGTTGAAGAGATATTAGTATATAAATATATTTTTCATTCGATCCATAGGCAAGAATTATTCATTTCATAGCATGATTGAACACTGGGAACAATTTGTGTAGATTTTACAAATACACCATTAAACCAATACAGATTCATTATCTAATGGAAGGCAGGTAATATTTGACTGACTATGAATTATTTTATATTACAACACCAGGAGAAGTACCCTTGTAAGTACATATTGAATGATACATCACATAATTTATTAAAGTCCAAGCTTCGACATATGCCTGATGTAAATAATAATTAACTCACCTGTCATCCATTTGTTGTTCAGTGTATGGTGTCAAAGTCAGATTACAATATTAATAGCGTAAGAGCGACTTAAAAGTTGTGATTTAATTTAGACTTCAATGATCGGACGTGACGGACTAATGAAAAAGAATTGAAGAATTTCGTCAATCGCCAGAAAACATTGAACCAAAGTCATATAAACCACATTTGTAAGATATTTCAGTCTCATTAGCGAATTATTGTTCTACCAAAAGATCTGTGGAGACTTGAGTATCCTAATGATTTGAATATTACCATCAATCAGCATCTCTTTCGAAATAAATAATCATGCAGAACCAACCTATTGTATTGTTAGTTAATTTTTTATTTGGCTAACCACGTCTTCGGTGGCATTATTTACATACACTTAATTGATATAGAATCGATTGACTAAGATATCGACTATTAAGAGGTACGTGCTAGGTGGAAGCTATTTTGCGTATCTCATTGAGGCAGTCATTTGCCTCTACCAAAGACTCCTCATTGTTGCGTCTTTTTGATAAATTCCACCCCTTCTGACACGACTTTTTTGCTGCATCGTAAAGACCTTTTTTCATCAAAACATTTCCAAGATTAACGTGAATCGAGCTCAGCTCTTCCATGTCCGGCAATTTTTCACCTGCAACGTGCGATTTAAAAATTTATGTTTATCTTTACAATCAGGAGTCTGTACACAATGTGTCTGACAATCACCAATTTCTGCAGCAAGAGTGAAATACTCAATAGCCTTCTCATTGTCGCCTTTAAGGAAATTAATTGTACCAAGATCATTCAATAATACAACCGTCTGCTCATGCTCCTGGCCATTAACGCTAATGCATACTTTGTAAGCCTTTTCTAAGTATTCCAAGGCCTCCTCATACTTCGACTGGGCAAGAAGCAGTCTGGCATACCAATCTGCTGCCATTGCCCAAAGTACCATGACCTCCTCATCTTCACTCTGTTCATCCAGTTTGGCCTGCAGATGCTTCAGGCAGAACTGATATCCATCATCAGCCTTTCTGTTCAAGTAATGTAGTCACAAAGGAGATCGTGGCACAGTTTTTGTAATTGTTAGGTGATCGGTATAGCTGTTAGATTAAATATTAGCATCATACTGACTCTGTCTCTCCAAGATGCTCAAATAATTTGGCCATTTTGAGGCTCATGTGAATAATCTTTAAGTCCGTCTGCGATGTCCCATTTGCTATAAGCCTCTGCATGACCGTAACAAAGAGAGATTCTGCTTTTCGATATTCACCTACATCAAAGGCAAGGTTTGCCATCACATCGTAAATGTATGTGATGGCATCATAGTTTTGAAGAGCCTGAGCCTGACGGAGGGCTACATGCAGCATCTGCTCTGCTTTCTTATATTCGCCTCTCTGAAATTTATTAATTCAAGGCTACACCAAGTTGTCGTTGTTAGAAAAATTTGAATTCCTGCTGCAAAATCTACGATATTTGGAATTTTATAATTTTGCCGATCAAAAAAATCTGATGCAGGGGAGATGAGTTTCAATGAAAGTCGTCACCAATTTGGAGACTATCAATACTTAACACCTGTATCATCAATATGGAACGTTTGATGGTCATAATTATATCCGGAGTCTCATCTTCGGATTTATCCGTTTCGAACAATCCAAAGAACATAGCATTTGTTGTGATAATAAATTTGAACCTATGGTTTGATTTTTGTCTGCCACGACGCTCCTGACAGGATTCACATAATTTTCTGCTCTGTGTTGCTGATTGATAGCTTCGCGCATAGCCAGTCCAAGCAGACCCAAACCCCATGGCTCTCTTCGGATTAAATATCCTCAAACAACATAATTTTCGCACAGCGAACAGGTTCGCAGAAAACGACATTTCAACCGGATTGCTGAGACGGTACTACGGTAGCGATGGAAAGATTATAATATTCTTGCGGTGAATTCTAGAAAATCTTTTTTACAGATAGAGATTTTGACAGATAGCCTTTTTGCAAATCTCGCGTCGACTACGATACGATGTCTCGTAACTTATCGACCGTGTTTCGACCACACTCGTGGCTTGGTTCATTCTGTGCTGTGGCACCTGCAGGGTCAATTTACCATCTTGTTTTATCGCACTCGTTTCGCACTGAAAATCTTCGCATTTTCTCCCACATTACTTGCCCGTTGATTTCTCAAATATGGCACGCAGAATTGCCGGACCTACGATAAACTGGGCAGCGATTGCCGAACGGGTGCCCCAGGTTGAGAGAGCTTCTTACTTAGCTTTCAAAGCTAAGTCCGACCAATATCTTCGTCGGTTAGTAAACCAATTTTTAAGTATATCTTTGCCGAATATTTTTACGGTCATTATGTAATAATCGTCACCATATAGCATAGTTTGGAATCATGATGATCAGGCCGAAGGACCACGGTAGTTCTGAGTCAATTCTGCGCTTCGCTTTCAATAATTTTAAACTGACTTCGTTCATGCTGGTCATGTAACTTATTTCGTTAATCCACTTAACTATAGCTCGCAAACATAGTCGATTGCTTTACGTGCTGCTCGGCTCTTATACCTTGCCAGCTATTGTTGGCTATAATATGTTATAATATGTCGTCACAAGTTCTCAACTGATATTTCATGTTCTAGAATGCAGGCAAACCCCGAATCATTACCAAAATTCGACTGGGCGTATTACAAGAAGAACGTCGCTGTGGCAGGAATGGTAGACAAATTTCAGAAAGAGTTCGATGCCTTGAAGATTCCTTATCCCGAAGATAAATACACCTCAATGGTAGATGCGCAGGAAAAAGAAGTGGTAAATGATTAGCTGTCATTCAATTTTTGCCATGCAAACAAATTAGTATAATTCAGACCTGGTCATACTTCTAGCCATAACAGCATTCGATCGTTCTGACGATATGATGTTATTTGTATTCCAGATAGCCGAGACAAAGGAATTTGTCGTAGAATCCAACAAGCGTGTTGAGACGTACCAAACTGAACTGGCAAAGATAACGAACTTGATGCCATTCGAAGAAATGACTATGGAGGATTACCACGATGCTTTCCCAGACTTGGCTCTGAATCCTAAAGAAAGACCAACATTGTGGCCACACACCGAGGAGTCGCAGCTCACAGAAGAAGAACTCAAGAATCCGTACTAGACAAATCCGAGTCCCCTCGAGGGGTGTAGTCTACAATTGAGTGCAGGCAGACACCGCCAAATACCATACATCGTACCATTTTTCCCAACGGCTCAGCCCCATAGTGAAGAATGAGCTTTGTAAAAATGGTATAATTTTTTGGCATTGATAATCGTCAGCTTCGTCGTTATACAACCAAAAAAATAAATAAAAATAAACTTAATCAAGATCAATTGCCCCTGTAGCGTTACCAAACATTTCCTTGCTTAAATTACAATACAATTGCAGACCAAGGATGAGTGTAGGATCAATTCAATATTCGGTACACTATGATGAATTTTTATTATAATTCCTGTAATGTACAGAAACGGTAATATCTGAAAACACACGCGTACCGACAATTCGCGGGGGTCTCAGATTCAGCTGCGTGCCCGAGTGATGAGTACGAGGATTCAAGGTTTATGCATACATTGATTAATAATGTACATTTATTCTTGTTCGCTTTCATTCTACTCTAAATTTCTATGAAAAGGACGAGGTGCGTGGTCACTCGGGATTGGTATAAATATTGATAGGACTGCTGACGTGTTGATTTTTTTTTTTTTTTTTTTTTTTTTTTTTTTTTTTTTTTTTAAGTTATAATTTAAGAAGGTACAACCCAACTGGGTCATGTCCCAAATAAACTTGAATCGCTGACATGGTTCTAGCAATGACTGACACCCCCCGGGCTCAACACTGGTTTGTAACAAACTTCGTTACTGCAAATTTTAATGAAATTCAGATGACTCCACACCAATACACAACTCGTACTATCATAACCTACCACTAATTGTAAGCTAAAACCTATCCGATATCATCTTACTCCTAGGGACTTAATTCAAACTGAAGTAAAATACGGGTGGCCAGTTGCTCCGTCGCGTATTAATAACACGGTGGCAGCCTAAATTGACTGGGGTAATATTATCTCCTACGTAATTAATAATGTGACAAAGTTACTAAATTTCATTTAATCAAACGTGGGGGAACATCAAGACTCCCTCGTGACTCGCGAATTCATTTTCCGCATTTTGTCTATCAAATTATTAGACATTTGTATCTGCAACTTACCGCATATACCTATGTCGTACCGAACGAGTGAACGCGCACCATTAAAAAATATACCTACGACTCGTTGTACGTGAGATGAAAAATTATGGGATGATAAAAGCGCCAGGTCGATTTCAATTGACAAATGAAAATACTGGCATGCGTTCAAACACTGGAAAAACATGTGTATAGCTCCCATAGGGAAACGGGGATATGCCCGATGGCGATCGATATACAAATACAAGTGATAGTGACGCGAACCGCTCCCTATTTACACAATCTATGCATCTAATGCACTCACATCAAATTTTGGCTAGTTAAAATTAGGCTGGGTCGAACCTGAATTTCCACGTCTCTGGATCGGCCGCGGCTGGACCGTTGGCCGTATAGAAGCACTCAGCTACGATTCATCGGTGAAGCGATTTTCATAAGTTCATTTGAATAACTACCTAATAATTTATGGCAGATGCGGGTCGACTTCGGCCTACACGGCAGCGCCGTACTCGCGATGTGTTAGATTCCATCTACCACTTCTGCAACATCATTTGGAGAGTTTATTTGTAAAAATTATAGCCGATTCTTAATAGATCTAAAACAGCGCGTTCATCACGTAGATTACATAGCTACGTTTGGCGTCGGCGTTGCCGTCGACCCGCGCCGTTTGATAAATCATGAGTAATTAGCACACCAACTACAGTGTAATAGGTATGTATGAATTCTCTGAATACGAGGAGTTCGGTAGACCAATTATCTGTATGTTACCATAGTCAAATGGGGTATGCAGATGTTTTTGATCAATAATGTAAAAAAGTGTATTCTCATGACGTATCGCGTTGTCTTTAAAATAAAATTCACTAATTTAACGGCGATTCTGTTGAGTGGGTAGTAGTCGGGATCCATTCAGATCTTCAGGGCGAACGGGACACATCAAAGTCGGTGGCTCATGGGTTAAAAGACGTACTCCGGTCCCGCCATGTCTATAGCCCACCTGAATTTATCCCTCTGAGTTTTGTTGTAAATTTTTTCAATTGGAACGTCGTACTTTTTGCACCTGTGGAAAAATCAAAACTATTATATATCTGACTCCAATAAGTCCAAGCCCAACGGGTTCTCGATCCATTGTACCGCGTTTGGCTATACTGTCATGTCAACTGAATGTTATTTACCAGGCGACACTGATACGTGGATCCAAGTAGTTCAACTTGGAGGTGCCCAAAGCAATTTCTTTATTCTCCTCTCGATCCGTCGCCTGAACCTCCAGCCTGGCAAGCTGCTCCCTTAATCGATCGAGTGCCTTTTTCTTCTTCTCGTAGACTCTGCCAATTCGATTATGATTATGATAAATGAACGATAATTTCTCATTTGAGCTCAGATTTTGAAAATTACATAAATGCTTACACTTTTTCCTTCACAGAGCCGTTCTTGGCGTCACGTTTTGCATCCTTGACCTGGACTTCCGCTTCTTCTATGGCTTCTTTCTTAGCTGAGATTTTTGCCTTCATATTTTCCATAGATTTGGCATGGGTCTTCGGCACGGCACGTTGATGGTTACATAAAATAGCGACCGCCCTATTCGCCCTATTATACGCCAATATTTTCTCAGCGACCGTATCGTCGGGGTTGGTTAATTTGTCAAGTTGTTGCTGCAGCGTCCACGACGCGTTGTAAGTTCTGAACACCTTGGCAGTAAGGCCCTCCATTAGTTCGTTCAAATGTTTGTTCATCACCGTTGTATTAAGACGGTCGAATAAATCATCGCCAGGCGATTTGTTCTCCATGAATAGTTGTAAATTTTTGAACACACGCTTCTCTACCGGCACCTCGTTGTAGTACCTTATCGAATCCTTACCTGAGTGAATAATACGTAAATCGGTTAAATGAATAGTTCAACTCGCGATAGCAAGAATGAGGGAAAAATATTGAATAAATCAAAGCTTGAAACATAACGAAGAATGAAATCTCACCAAGGAAATCAAACACGACTACAAAGTCTTTATTATCTTTGTGTTCGTGAAGCGAAATGTGTTCGACTCTGAGGGAACAGCAGCCCACGGTATCGGCTTGTTCCTCGTCTTTTTCATTACCAGCCCTAAGAGCAAGCTTGTCAATGAAGTATAGGGCGACTGCTCTCTGTCTGATGCGCATCTCTTTGCTCTTCCAGTCCTCCCTATACTCTGCTCTGATCTTGTCGATTGACTTTGCTAATTTTCGCGCGATTTCATATTTCTGCCAGTCTTTCTCTCCTTTCAATTTACTAGAAGGATTTAGCATCACGTATTTCACCTGGCCCTGCACATTTTCTGTCCATGATGCCAGCCATGTTACGTTGGGATCATGCCGAACTTCCCGCCATTTATGGCCCGCCGGAGCTTTTGGAATCACACAATCTTTTGAACAGTTGATAAGGACGTCTTCTGGATTCACCTGTGATACGACACTCCATATATAACAATATTCAACGAACAAAGGGAAAATTGGATTTATGGTTAAAAACAGATTGTTTATATTTATATCGTATCGATCTCAGTGTTACTTACTCTCTTCTTCAACTTCCCCATTTTTGGATGCTCACCACGCCCTCTGAACAGGCCTGGTGGTTCTATCTTGAAATTGCCTATTTTCTCTTTATGACCATCAATGGTGCAAAAGCCATATTCTTTTTGAACTTCTTCATTCTGTTCTTTAATTTTCTTTTTTTCTTCCTTAGACATTGCTTTACGCTCCTCACTCTTCTGGAGAAAGTAGGCATGCATTTCTTTGAAATTGCACTTTGACAAATCTGTTATCTTGGATCTCTCTGATTCGGTCATCACCTCTCGCCAGTCGTGGAAAAAATTACTGTTGAATACTTCCTTGGTCGTGTAGTCGTGGTCGAGCATGCGGGCATAGAAAGTTGCCACCTCCTCGGCATCCTGCGACAACTTCATCTCTTTACCATTGTAGTGAAATTTAACGTCACGAGGCAATGGTTCGTACTCCGGCGCAAATACAGGACCCTTGTGTTCCAAGAAATGCCACTTTGTCCCGTCATTCTTTTTCTCTTCTTCCCACCTGAAATTATTACACGAAGAAAAACTTTATCACAGAACTCAAAAATACAAAATGGATTAACCGGCACAGTACAAGTTGCAGATGAGGAAAAGTCGATATGATTATGTTCGAATAATGTCGCATCACCTAATTGTTGATGAACGGATTTTGGCCGATACAGTCTCAGGAGCTGTGGGAGCTCGTTTTATTCTAGGCACACGTAACCTATCAGAGCGGATATCAGGTTGACACACTGTAACTACTTTCGCATTGTTGGAAATATTTATACATCGCGCAATTAACCACTGGCTCGTGGTATGGCAGTAATGGTTGCGATCGGTATTTAACAATCTGCACATGTTTTTCACACGAGGTAACATTGGTGCTCAAATTTACAGACTTGTGTGCAGAGGCCATCTTGGATCATTGAGTGGGGAGAATCAGACCGACATTGATCCCCACACCACTCGCGACGCGGAACACATACACACACCTACTTCTCTCTCTACACAATCCCAAAGTTCCATCGTTCGGATATTGAGACTACCAATGGACTCTGCCAAGCTATTTTACAGCTGAAATTTTGTCTTTTTTTTTATGTTCTATGTCAAACTGATACTTACCATTTCCATACTTCCTGTGGTTCATCCACTTTCTTCTTTTTTGAATGTGGGGAGGCTTCGGACTTAATTTTTTTGCTTGCCTTTTTCTTTACTTTAGTCTGTGAAACATAACCATTGTTCATTAAAACATAATTCAGAGTTGTGCATTCTTTAAAGAAACATGAAACAAGTCAGTAGTATGATATTTTACCTCTTTGTAGTCGTTCTCTTCCTCTTCTGGTTCATCCACATGTCGCCTCTTTTTCTTTTTCGGTTTTGGCGTATCACTCTTAGCCTTCTTGCGAGCCATGAGGGGTACATCTTCCTCGTCAGAAGACTCCATTTTTCGCTTAACCATAGAGGACGGATTTGATCTTCTGATACCCTGTACAAAATACGTTCAAGTCAGGCCAACGTCAGTTGAACTCACAATTATAACCAAAAGATAAAATCATACTTTTGAACACACATATGAATTCGCGATTTGTTTTTCGTAGATGACGCGGGACTTAAGATTACAGGAATGCTGCATAGGGAATGTTGGTCTGATTAAGAAGTCTGAGGTTGAGCGTAGAATAGTAGTCAAAAGTCATACAGATGTTTTACACCGCCATGTTTTCTGTATGAATGCATTTGAATATTACACCTGGCAAGTTTGCGTTTAAGCAAATTTCAAATTCGAATATATAAATATGCTAAAAAATGTACAGGGAACCATTATTATGCACAAGATTTATAAATCAGACTTTCCGGAAGACAAGGTTACTAGTTTCATACGCGGTTTTAGAAAATCTGGCAAAACAATTGAATTCAGTCAATCAATTGACAAGGTGCCAGGGAAATTTTTCAAGTAACCTAGATTTGGGTATCATTTTGTTCATTGTACCTTTAAGAGTGAAAAATTATCAACCATTGAAACAAGAATAAATGTACAACACTAAAAAACGAGCCATGCCTGACGACATACCGTCCAGGATGGCTTGTTCTGGTTGGCCAAGTGGGGGCCATCTTTCCACTGAAACATTCGGTCTATTGAAAATCTTGGGACAGTTTGTAAGATTTCAATGCAGTTATTTGTAGCTCGCACAGCTTGGTACTACAAACCATCGACAAGACGTCGACTGAGAGGAACGAATTAATTTGGATGTAATATTCACCAGAGGGACATCTTCTTCAGATTCCTCTTCAGTTTTAAGAGTCGTATTGTGAAGTTCTGAAAGTCTCGTGTCATTCCCATCTGTCGAATCCATGCTCGCATCTTTATTCCATTCTCCTTCACCTTCGTCATCCTCTTTGATGTATAGAGGCTGCTCTGCTCCGCTGTCATAGTCATCGTCATCCAAATCTACCTCTTCCTGTGATTAAGGATTCAATTTTGAAACATTAGCATCAACTGCGTAACTTGATTCAGAGCTGAGCAACGAAAATTATATTCTCAAATCCGCAACAATTCAGTCTTACCTCCTTAATATCCTGCTTCGTTCTGTCATTGTATCGGTAGTCCGGAGTCGATGTTGTCTCTGGTTCGATAATAGGCACAGGTGCAGTCTCAGGCTCTACTTTTACTTCAACTTTAATTTTGCTTTCATCCTTACTCCTTTCCTTTTTGTCATCCCGATGTTTAGCTTTGGAATTGAGGAAAAAATATAAATCAGTAAAATAGGACGATACCAAATTTATGAGATGTGCAGGATGAAATTGAATATTTACATTTGTCCTTGTCATGCCGACGCCGGTCTTTGTCCTTATCATGGCGATGCTTATCCTTGTCAGACGAGCCATGCTTGTCCTTATCCGATGACCTGGACTTGTCCTTTTCAGATATTGAGTGTGAGCTACTATGTCTATCCTTGTCTTTCTCGGAAGAATGCTTCTTGTTGTCCTTGTCTTTTAAACTACTCTTGTCCTTATCGCGAGAGCTAGAACTTGAGCTATTCTTGTGTCTATCTTTTTCTCGAGAACTTTCTTTGTCCTTGGAATTGGAACTACTATGCCTAGGTGGAAGAGAATTTTCATTTACAATCAACAAACAACAAAGCAAAGGCAGTCGAGCAACACTCTCAGTAACCAAGATTTTTGATGATTATAATATTACCTGTCTTTATCTCTAGAGCTAGAAGTTGACTTATGATGCTCTCTCTCTTTGTCCTTACTCGACGAAGTAGAGCTGCTCTTATGATCCTTGTCCCTACTAGACGAAGAACTGCTCTTCTTATCCTTGTCTACTTCCTTGTGCTTGTCTTTATCTTTGCTACTATGCTTGTCTTTGTCCTGTGTGTTATAAAACGAGATTGAGAGAAGCAGATCGATGAAGCTACTTACATTTTCCGAGAGAAGACTAACCTTTGAGGAGCTGGAACTGGAATTGTGTTTGTGGCGGTCCTTGTCCCTATGCTCACTCTTGTGACTTTTCTCCTTATCTTTATCCTTGCTCCTCTCTTTGTCCTTGTGCTCAGATTTATGAGACCGTTCCTTGTCCTTGTCCCTGTGCTCAGACTTGTCCTCCCTTTTGCGGTCAAATCCATTGGACATGCCATTCATGTGAGAATCTAACCAATTTTCAGAAATAAAAGACAAACCATTAGCTAATTCTTACATTAACACATTTCTGCAGAGTCGAGTGAGGTTCAATCGTACCAAAGTACTTGGGACGAGCACTTGGGGAGCTGGTATTGGTTTAAACTAATAATTGCACCAAGATTGTTATAGAAGACCTAGGGGTTACAGGGTGCATAACAGAAGGTGAAAGAATATGCACACACACACCCATTCCCATTATATGTGAGCTCAATTAAAACAGAAGTTGATTTGTTGCATGGAAAACCAAATAATTAACGGATTACGAGTGATAACGTGATACGGTGGAGGAGAAATCCCGGTAACCGGGTTTTCCCGTTCGGGGATTACATCCATTACGAAAAAGGGACGAAGCGCATCAGGATGCACGCGGCAAATAGTTGGTCGCCGGTCGCTACGTTCGGGGCCGCGAATGGTGGGTGTCAAATGCTCGCACGCGAGAGGAGCGATGTATACGGGGGTTTTGCGGACGGGTTGTACGGCATAGAGGCCAAGGGGAATGAGGTAAGCGGAAAGAGGTTCGGGAGATCTTACCACCATGATTCCCGGCCGCACTGCTGTTCTCCTTGGCTCGTTTTTCCTGAAATGTGATAGGCAGGAGATAATTAAAATTGTTCGAGGCCTCGGATATGTTTGCGGTTCGGGCGGGCCCAAGCCGCGGATCAACAAAGGTTCGTAATATCTAAGCAAGAATCGCCGAATGCTCGCAACATCTTGTGACATCGTGCTACGTGGGGACTTAGCCGCAGACGCCATTTTGGGACTTAGAAAAATTCGCGTCTCTCGGCGAGGTTGTCAAGAGAAAACAATGACCACCGCTCGAATATTCGGAAATTCAAGCTCCTACGAGGGTGGATAATTTCGATGCCGTCGAGAATATGCACTTACCAGGCCGGAACTTTGCTGTTGAGAGGTAGTCTGGTCGAGATCCATTACTAACGTGCGACTGCAACAGATAAACGTCGACACCAGACGACACGACGCGCACCGCTCGCGCAAAGCCGCTAGAGACCTGAGACAGTCAGATCGGAGTACTCAGAGCTTGGAACTTGGGGTGAACCTCCCGGCAAGCGTCTAAGTGCCCGAAATACAACACTGCACATGCGCTCCCCACGACCGACGCCGCCGAACGTACGAGGTGGGGAACTTCGTCAACGATCGGATTCAGTCGAATGCCAATGCCCTCGATCGCATTCAACCACATTCAACAGTGGATTCAACTCGCGGCGGGACTTTGACCATCTGTATTTTCGTGCGACCTCTGTTACCTCACCCTACGTTTTCCACAATGAGTGCTCCTCCTGCTCATTCGATTCCTTTTCCCAGAGTGACATGGATCTTTTCGTTCAGGAGTAAAATCGGGTTTCTGCATTCTTATCACATTCAAGTACTGCTAAACGCATGCTTGCATGATGCCAATATTGAGGATGCTGGGATATGCACTAATAATAACGAAACGAATGAACACTACAGTAAAATACTTCATATAGTTATCGTATTAAAAAATTTATTTCACCTTCTGAAATCGACCAAGGGTGGTTCCATTAAACAAAGTATTGTCTTGCTACCGATACTGCGTCTTTTTTTTTTTTTATTTTCTTATCGTATTTCATAACAAAATAGTTCCTACAATACAAGTACGTCACACCGACGGCAGGTCTCATGGAATATACATATACTTATGTATCCATATAAACTTCTATAATTTCACGTACTCAGGTTTTCCTTCAGCATTCCACGTCGTCTTCATTTTTTGAAAAGCGAATACCGCATACAGTGCTGAAAGGAGTTAAAAAACTTTGATATTTACGGCGTTCGGTTTTTTTATTTTGTAAACGTCAGAATGAAAAAGCACTCACAGGTTGCCTCCCACTCGGGTAGTGATAAAGTACCAATTTTTCTGTGTCCGGTCGAATTCTGCATGTACTGCGAAGCATGGCGATAGTCATCAGGATTTTGACCAAGGAGTGGCACCTCGTGACATGGCGGATACGTCTCGAGTGCCTGAATTTTACCAAGCAGGGATCTCCCCTCGTCCTTCACGCGTTTGTAGAAATTTTCAAACCTTTATGAGACGGGAACATTAGCTTGAGTTACTCCAAGTTGAAAGCACAGAACCTCGCACTGCTCACCTTTCAAACATGACCAACTCGAGTCCAAACTTTAAAGCAAGTTTTGTGAGAGTCGGCAAATGCACGAGGAATTCTGGACAGTTGACCACTCCCTCCAGATGAAAATTGTATTTGGCCCCAAACAACGGCGGTTTTACTTTGTCTTCGCACAGAAATTCTATCTTGTATACCTCGTTTCCAATTTTATTAGAGTCGCTTTTCTGCCATCGAGACCTACACACGGAAGTGTTTGAGTATTGACCATGTTCAGCCTTTGTTGATTATGTTAAATAAATGATCTCGCCTCCGTCCCACGTACACTAGCTCATAAGCATCAGGCATGGTGCCGATAAAATATCCTCCAGGCCTCAGACTCTCCCCTGCGTTTTTGAGCATGCACTCCGCTTGTGGCAACGACTCAAAACTGTAGTGAAACGCAAACTGGCAGCTTACCAGATCCAGCTGAGAGCTAGCATCTCTATATTTTTCTCTCAGTCTTGTCTGTGAATATGTCATGTTCAAAATTCAAAAATCGACCAAATCATTTATAGGCGTAAGAATTGAGGGCTATTCTCAACAATAATGTACCTTGGTGCAGTCTGCTGTAATAAACTCTGCAGTAAATACTGGAGCAAATCCTCTGTTGTTGGAACTTCTGTTCAATAAGTCGTTGTAGCGGGTTTGGCATTGTTGGATCGAAATTTCTGCTATATCGGCACAAATGAGATGCGAGATATTCCCTTTCGACCATTTCAAAAGATCTCCGCCCTTTCCACAACACATGTCGAGAACTTTGAATGGAACCCTGTGTCCTTTCCCTTGACGTGCTTTGCCCAGGTACTCACCTGCGTTAAGGCAGAAACAAAATGGGAGATCACACAAATTGATTATTGTGTATTGATAGGCGATCAAGAAATTGCTATACTTACGAATAAGCATGCTTTTAATCCAGTTGTTGAAATTTCTCATGTAAACTATGCGGCTTTGAGATCTTTGACTAAGTCCTTTTTCTCCAAGCATGTTATAGTGCTCGGCTACGAGTACCGAGTTTTCAGTAGACTTCTCTCTGTCAAGAACATCTCCGTCTCCTCTATTGCTGCCCGTTGAAAGGTCAGACGGAGCACTGAGATCCTTAACCTAGAAAATATGGTTAAAACACCTGAAGCTTCCAATTTCCGAGTATGATCATAAGGTACAGAACGGGAATTCAAATTTTGGTATAACTGTGGTAAGGTGGCAAAGAATAAAAAAAATTGACCGACGACTTGTATTGTCACCTAATTTACCTGGCCATCTTGCTTGGTATCGCCACTGGCACTGGTGTCGGCAGTTCGTTTGCTCAAGTGCTCGGTACCCTCGGAGGCTAGTTTTCGTTTTCTGAGGCTAGAAGATCCCCGACTGTCGACAAGATTGCTATTAACGACTGGATCATCCTGAGACTCCTGGTTATCTTGCACTTCGCTCGTGACGGTTTCCGATTTGGGCGAAGAAGACATATCCGAAGAGGATTATTATTTACTGTCGAACGATGGAGATCAGTTACGGGATAAAGGACGGGACATAAAAATTACTTTTTTTATCGATATGCAGAAATTTCTATAAACTAACTACACTATTTGCAAAGTACTGAAGTAACCAAAGTTTTCGAAATGCCATGAAGGTTTTTTTGACAAGTCTGTAATAAACGGACACGAATATGCACAACTACCGGCACAACCACGCACAACACTGCGAGCATCTTTTGGCAAAGATCGATCACAACACGGAATCACCTTCAGCTACCTTCATATCTCACAGTCACGCTACCGCTGCTACGGTATTCTTGGATAACTTCTTCGAGCATATACATCGCTCGAAGGATAACTTGATATAAATATCGTCTGCTATGAGCTGTCTGCTCTATATCCATGGTCCAATGTATGCAATGTTTAGTGGTTATGTCGTTTTACGGTTAACCTTATTTGTACCTGTAGCTGCACTGAATTGGCAATAATTATGGAGATGTTCGTACAAAAAGCTTGCTCACGGCTTATCGGAGCGGCTGTCACTTCATCCTGTACTCTCAAGTACTTACCGGCCTGCCAGAGGCTCCAGTACCTTTCCAGGGCTCCAAAACTCGGGGCCGTAATATTCGGTGGGTTAGAAATGCTATGTCTTCCCAATTTCTGTGACTACCAACTTATACCTTCTATTTTCAGACACTCAGATCCAGAGATCATTCTCACGGTTAACTGCTGTTCATAAATTAGGTACACATAACCTGCACATCGACTGTGGTATCCACAGCTTAAGGCCATACAGACTTTATTCTACACAGCCCATCAAAGGCGGCAGCGATGCCGTCCCAGTTTCACCAGCAAAGCCAAATGTCTTTCAAAAGATGAAACAGATGACTAAGGACTATTGGCATGTCCTTATTCCAGTACATATTTTTACTTCGATTGGTTGGATGTTGATATTCTACTCTGCAGCTAAAAAGTATGTATTTGTGGAGAAAAAGCTCTAATTTCATACAGATCATATTACCGTGTTTCAACGCGGTGAAGAATTTTTCCCTTTGCAGTAGCGTCGATATCATATGGATAATGGAAAAGGTCCATTGTCCTGAGAGATACATCGAGGCATTACGGGGTTCCAGTGCTGGATTCTGGGCAGTTGCCTATGCATTGTATAAAATATTCACACCGCTTAGATATATGGTTACAGTTGGTAAGTCAGAAAACTTCCAGTGAATTTGGGAACCACACAACGATGGTCTTGATTGTGTCTCAACTATTTTTCAAATTTTATTCAGGGGGCACAACTTTAGGTGTCAAGTACTTGACCAGGCTAGGTTATTTGAAACGGGGATCTCTAGCAAAGTCTGTTCAAGTAAGTGTTCTCAATTTCAATCCCTAGCGCGCCAGTAGAAGAAAAACGCGAGGTGTCAAATAATATGCTCAACTTACAGAAGTCACAAACGGAACCACCAAAAACGTAGTACGTGTTCCAAGTGGTCCCTGGTTGGGTGCCGTGGTGATTCAGCGCAAGAGCTCAGCTACTACCACCGTATTCACAGCCTGTAAATATCTCGATCAAATGGTTTTAATAAAGTATGGTGAGAATGTTTCAATCATGAATTTTTATTAGGCTGGTTGCAACACTCCAGGGTTCTCACACATTGTATGGATCCTATGCCTAAATGAGTTTCTACCCCTCATTAACTTATTAACTTATGTCAGCCACAGAATTGATTTAACAAAGGAATTTTTACCCATATCAAGTCATAATCATATAAATTCTTGGCTAGCAAAGTTTTCCAATTGTCTTCATTATTCAAAAATCTCAATGATCGAAAATCGTAGATCCTTCAGTTGCTATTCGATCAAATCAATCGCATCTAACATAAATAAATAATTTTTGATCGTGCCTCTGTAATGCTCAAAGCTCTATCTGATCTTGCAGATTTAGAAAACTACGATGGGGACGATGAAAGCCCATGGCATTATGCATTGAAGTCTGACTTTATACGAAACTAGATAAATCGATTTAAATAAAATTTATCTTTGTTATATCTACAATAATTAGTACTATAACGCGAGTCTCTAAATGAACAACGGTTATACAATAACGTACACAGATATATGTATAGGTAGAATGGTAGGATTTTTAATTAAAATAGTTTTTGGCAGCTTATCTTGTGCGTTGTTGGTTAATTTAATTTTGAAAATTCCTACACCTACTTTATTTGCTCCCCCTCAATCTGAAATATGTTTAATCGCTACATTGTACTTATATTGCGACAGATACTCTAGGATTTCTTCACAAGTGACTGAATCATCATCATCGTCATCATCATCGTTGCAGAGACAAGCTACGCTTCACGAATATTTCGTAAAATTGTAAAACTATTACTGCGTAAAATCAATATAAAATCTATAAATAAATTGACAAAATTATCTCCTCGCACACAGCTATATATCCTAAAGAAGTAATCGACCGCACCGCGACTCAATGTTCAAGTCCAATCAACGACACACATACAACACACAATATTTACAAAAGATAATCGACAGATCTCGTTTTCGGAACCAACTAGAGTATACGAGAAAGTAAAGTTTATTATGCTTGAATATTCTATCCTATCACAGTTGTCTGTACAACTTCAGTGTGTCCTTGTTATAACCCGCATTTAGCTATTGCGCCATGAGTATCGTAGGCAATAATTATACAATGTATCCTAATTCCCCAAGAGTCGTGCCGCCGTTATCCTGCCGTAGCGAAAAAAATTTTTGTCGAATGGAGGTTTCGTGTTTTTTTTTTTTATTTTATATGTTTTTTATTCGAAGCGATAATGACTTTCAAACATGCACTGAATATCTTTTGCACATGTTGAAATAACTAGACTCTCAGGTTAATAAATAATGGAATATTAATACGCAATGTTTATACTAGATTTGTTCTCCGAGGCGAAATCTAGTGCCAACTTCATCTCAATTATGACAATTGTATGTCTGTTACCGTACATGGGATATACATAGTAACATCACTCCACATATGCTGTATATGGGATTCATCCCATAAATTGATAACTGGCAGAAACTGGCTGAGGTGGTCTAGGTTGCGTATGCGATAGCCGTTGTATGTGACATGTTCTACACATCAGCCTTCCTTCTAGCGGGTAGCACCTTTTGTCTGGTTCGTCGGTCAACTGCATTCCACAATCTTCGCACACGTAACAATCGACGTGAAAGTCCTTGTCCATTGACACGACACGCACTGTTTCTTCGGTACCCTGCAGAATTTTTATTACGTCTTAGTTACGGTCTAACCTTAAATTATTAAGATAAAAATTCAAGTTTGAAAAAATGGCGCATTTTCTTACCTCGACGGGCGTGATACCTTTGCCACAAGACGCGCACTTTGGGGCAAACATTCTATGATAATCGTTGACGCAGTAGATTTTGTTGTCAACGTCAACGGTGAAAGGAACTCCATCGAGGCATTCGTTGCATACACAGCATCTAAAGCACCCTGGATGATAGGATTTGCCCATGGCCTGAAGAATCTGTTGAAAATCATAATTATTTGGTGAATCACCAGAAATATTTGCTTTGTTTTCGTCGGATGACAGTCATTCCTACCATTTCCATTATTAAGTGTCCACAGATTGCGCATTTCTCTGCGGTTTGCTGGAAACCAGAATACTGGAAATAATGCCAACGTGTTATTAATTGGTCAATACTTATGTAGACTAATATATGAGTCGAGGGAGGAAAATTTATCCCAAGTAACGAGAGCCCAAGAAGCAGTGATTACCGATCATGCCATTGTTATTTGTCGATTAATTAGTCAATTATTTATTATCGGCAAAAAAACAAGGAAAATATCGTGCACTTACGAGATAATCCTCCTCGCAGTAAACTCTTCCATGTACATTGTAAAAGGCTTTGCCCCGTAGAGCTCTGCCACAGGAACAGCAGATGAAGCAATTCGTGTGATACAGGTTTCCCATAGCTTGGCAGGCCTGGCCAGCACCCGTTACTTTTTCCCCACATGTATGGCAAATCCCTACAACATGAAAGTCCAAGTTATATTTAACTCTAGAACTGTTTCGTTATGAAATTAAAAACTAAGTATCACCAAAATATTCCCCCTCCTCCTCCTGTTTCTCCATCTCCTCTTCAAGTTGCCTGGTCAGTTCCTCTATTTTTCTCTCTGCTTCAGTGGGTCCCTGTGAAAAGATTTTTGAATGATTTGCAGTCCGACCCAAAACATAAAATAAAGCAATGAGACCGCTTTTGTTACTGGAAAGTCCTATCGCACACAACTTACAGAGGGTCTCGGTGGTGTGACGTTATATGGCAGTAACCCTTTTCCAGGTGCCGGTTTCACAGGTGGGGTTACGGACTTTGGAGTTTCCGCTCTGACTTCGGGAGCTTTCTGCAGTTGGGGAACTCCTCCGCTTAGATAAACAGGCCCTGCTACACCGCTGGTAACTCCAGGAGGCAGGCTGGTAATTCTTGGCCTATGGATTGCGCTTTCATCTTTCAGAGACTGGGATGCGCTTGTTACGGCAGGTTGAACCTGTCCTCTGACAGGGAATGCTAGGACAGAATCAGGTGGTGCGTTGAATCTAAGATGCCCAACGGAGTTTGGTATTGTTTGACCACCGGTTTCCACTGGGTTAACATGAGATCGTGTAGGACTAGCCTTAGGTGAGCCTCCGGTTTGCCCACCTGCCCGTAAATGATTATCAGATCTATTAGAGCGGGTCGACGAATATGACGGCGAGCTATTCCGAGCTAGGATATCGGCACGGTCATTTTGCGAAGCAGGTGGATGTCTGCTCGGAATGGACTGATAGATAGGTGGGGAGTTTGTTGTCGGTAAGTCCATTCGTTGATCCAAAGGTGAGAAATTTACTTGATGCATAGACATGGTCGCGGATCTAGGATTTCCTTGGTTGGAACTGACGTGATAGCTCGGTGGAGCTTGGTCAATGTTTTGTGTCTGCCTAAAACCCTGCTGTACATCACTTTGTTCTTTGTAATTGGACTGCTGAGGATCTGACAGTACACGAACAGGTGGTGATTCCGCGTGATCTTTAGACATAGAGTGGTGGTTTATTCTCGGAGAATGCTGATCTGGAGAATAAGCATAAGTTCTATTCCCTTGCAGATGCAACTCGGATGGAGGAACATATGCATTTTTGGAGCCCTGTGAGTCAGTTGGTGATAAGTAGCGAAGAGAGGAAGAATCCAAGAGAGGTCCTCGCTGAAGACTGACGCCGTCATAGCTCAAACTACGACTTTGACTACCTAGAGGTCTTTGGTGAGATTGGGTCCCAACTTTTCCAGTCATCACAACATAGTCTCCTCCTTCCATATTGGCTGGATGATAGAAGTTTGGAACCTGTGGGCCAGGTTTGTTAATCTGCTGTTGCTGCTGCTGCTGCTGCTGCTGTTGCTGCTGTTGTCTTTGCTGCAAATGGTGATGGTGATGACTGGACAAGGAATCCGAAAAAGTCCCATGAACCTCTTGTATGTTTTCATACACAGGAGGTGCCTCGTACGGTGGTAACTCTTTTGCAGGAGAAGATGCAGACTGGAATCGAGAGCCAGGAGCTACTTGAGGCTGTGCTTTTCGAAAATTGGTCGCTTCATAGGTATCACCTGCAACAGAACCCCGTGGGCTACTTCTGGGGCTGTTTCTTGCCTCGACTGGATGGTAATACGGTGGATGAGTAGGCATTGCACTCTGAGGATAATAATCGACGTTTTCGTAAACAGGAGCTTGCTGATTTCTACCCATTGGCTGATGGTGGGTTCCAATTGACTCGACAGCCTTTGGAGTTGCAAACCGGGATGCAGCAATGATGTTCTCACGTTCGTACATCTTGTATTCAGGTGGTAGCGGTTGCCTCGATGCATCCTGAGCACTCCCTATGTCGACCCCCTCGATGAAACTTTCTATTGCTCCAACAGGACGCTGCTGGGAGTTTTGTGTTCTTACCGCAGAGGAAGTCCTGCTCACAGGGACTTGACCCTCGGGGCGGGAACCGGAAACACGCCCTTGTCCTCCATCCCCCGAGTCCTCGTCTATCCTCAGATAACTCATCCTCTCGACATAGGCGTCAACCGGGTCGCACATTTTCAAGCGGCACTCCTAACCAATCAACTGTCACCTGTGGACTCACGCCCCGCTGAACAACCAGCAAAAAGATAACGCGACCGATCACCTAGGATCATCAACAACGGTTGACACCACTACTCGCATAGTGAAATCATTATTGATAATCGGCGAATGGAACCGAGTGGCGTACGGTGCGAAGACTACAACCAAATGTCAATTTTATAAACCGAGATCGAAGATTCACCAGACAACTTTCGCGAGTTGTCAGAAGGGCGATCGGTAGACCGGGTGTTTGATATTGATTCCTGGAGGAAGTCTTCCCGTTGACTAATAGCGGAGCCACTACGAGGATGATATCCGAGGGGTGGGGTTGGCGACGACCTTTTACGCCCAGCAATTAAACAACGACCACCTGCTGAAATTCACTATCTACTCCCGCCGATTCACCATTCACCAGTCTCGCGGCGTTTGGGTCAAAACCACAGTCATAACTAGGAACAGTCAACGCTACGAAACATGTCCCCACCATCCTCTGAGCCATGGAAAAGCAAGGGCCCTGGACCGCACAAGGACCGTCGTACTCGCGTCTCGCGGTTAACTTGAACTTTGCCCATTTATATCCATAGATCGATCCGATTCAGCAGGCTCGAGATTCGAGCTACGCACAATCAACTGCGCGGCCACTTGCGCGGACACTGATCTCTGGCGCGGGGGTTCAAAATTGTAAAACGCGTTGCTAAACGCTAGAACCGTTACAAATCTTAAGTCAACGGTTCGGGAAAACATCATAGTGGAATATATTCCAATATGTAACAACTGTAGGTGATTCTGTAGATATTAGAATGCGGTAACATGAATATTTAAAGCGACGTGTTATATTTCAGAGTCATATACCTACAGCTAGGTATACACGTGAAGGTATGTATAGGAGTTCCATTCTTTCTGTTTTATGTGTGCGCGCGGTAAGTGCAATGATATAACCGTTGTGTAGTATTTACAGTACTTTCATACATAAATATATTGTTTCGCTACGTTGCGACGACGTAAGCATAAAAGGCGCAGTATATACCAATGATATCTACATATGTCGTGGTGAATAACCCCACACAAGGCACTAGTAAAGTAAAATTGTAAAATAAATGCTGCGCAAGTGTGTACGGTATACTTATTAAGAAAGTGATAATATAAATCTGAATTTTTAATTGAAAGACAGCATGAATATTACGAGTGCGAAGATCGTCATGGAGTTAGTACATTATGATAAAAAAAAATTTCCAAATACAAATGTATAAAATGAACAAATAGTACTACATTAAATATATGTATAATTACGTTATAGACCGTATTTCTAGTAATAATTCGATTTATCAATAAAAAAAAAAATTAAAAAAAAGCGGTTTCGTTGTGTATAGATCATACGATTTACCCCTGATCGAAAACTCTACTTACATTGGCATACTAGTAGATCTACATTTGTATGATCGGGGTATTTGTGATTTTCCATTTGGCGCATTTAAACCGCAAATTTTATCGCTTAAACTGATTGTAGAGTAGAAAAATTCGCTGTATGGGATGTTAAATATACATTTATCGATAAAAAATGTAAAAACACTACGCTGATTCTTGAGCTTAAGCTCATAAGGTAATCGCGCCCAATTCGCAACATAACAATGGAACAACATGGACGTGTTGCATGCTGAATTTATGTTATGGCCACTGCAGTCGATTCACAAGTTGCCCCATTAATACATTGAGTTCTTCCTGATTTCCATCGAGCGCATTCCATGTAAATGAGAAGCACAGTGGAGTCCTTGTAACCCAGCTTATGCGACACGCATATCTGCATCCTCTTCCACGTTTTCATCCTCATTTTCATCGGCCTGCTCTCCAGGTTCTGGAGGCCTCGTCCACCTGAAACGTTTATCGTCAGATTTAGGAATAAGTTTATCCATTATTTAATTGTTGATGCTACATAAAGAGGTCTGAAGTATTGACCTGATCAACGTCTCTGGTGACCTGTAGAGGAATATCAACTTGGCAAACAAATCCTCCTCAAGACACAATTCCCCGCTTTCGCGTACGAGATAAATATCTAAACAGAGACGAAGAATTCTGTCGACGTACGGGAGGTCTTCGAACATTATTTTCGGAGCCATCTCACTCACGTTTCGCCTCAACATTTGACTAATGACTACTACAGCCGTTGTATATAAGCCGAGAATTCTGTAAACATAAGTGAATGGTGAGGGTGTAGCATATTCTGAAGGAAATTAAAGATCACCTACCCAAATCCAGAAATAAAACTGAGCTCCTTGGGAAAAGCTTTGTCATTGAAGACAAATATTACGATGTATTGGGGATCATTTTGTGGGATACTATTAAGCCAATCATCGATAGTAGTATTTCCACGATCTTCCTCCACGATCCACCACTGTTGAGGAGCGCAGCATTCACCATTCCGTGAAAGCTTCAATTTCATGTCACGATACAAGTAGTCGATGCTGTCATCATCCTCCTTTCGTTCTATAATCAGAGTACATTGGAATAAAATTTCAATGGTTGAAACTTTGCAGCCGTGATAACAACTGCGAATTCACCTGTTCCAGGGATATCCATGAGCTGTGGCACCACGTCGGTCAGTCTGTCGGTGACTTTTAAAAACTTAGGGAACGCATGGGGCAATACGATCGTTTCAGAGGAGACCACCCCCCCTGTGCCGGTTAGATTCTGGTTGACGAGCATATTCAGTAAGGATATTCGTAGAGGGTTCGGCTTCCCATCTACTAGCGGGGGCAGCTCTATGTCGCGTTGCGTCGTAGTCGTCTCCGAAGCATCCTTCGCGTCAGTTTTTCTAGATACCATCCATTCTACGTGCATCGTCACAATATTCATAGAAGTGAGTTCGGCCTCGAGTCTGAAAAATCCTCATTATTATTCAGCACGTACAGGAGTATACTCGACTAGCAACGATCAAAAATCCAAACCTCTTCAAGTCAGGAGGAGAAATGGCCCACAACCGCCGGGATGATACACTCAGCTTCACCGCTGCTATGTCAGTGTGAATATAATTCTCCAAGAATGTAGTAGCGCTGCGATCACGTTCATATTTCGTTCTGAGTTTTTCATAGTCGTCATAGGTGTATCTATATATGGAGCTGTTCTGAGCTGACATTGCATAAATCGGTTCAAAGGAGCCGATTCGTAACTTCAGCGATACTTCGTATGGAAGATTCGACACTCCGACGGTACCACCAAGGGCAAACAGGAGTAGCGGGAACCAGATAATGCCAATGATCAGAAAGAGGGCAATCCCACCGGTCATGTATTTGCTCGTCTGCTGCTTCTTGATTCCTCGTGGTTGTGGAAAATCTGTCTCAACACCCCTCATGCACTGAAAGTCAAAGAGTCAAGTTTGAATAGTTACGAAACGAGTGGGTGGGTGATGAGATTTTACCTTTAGTTGATAAATACTCGCGAAAATATCCTCCATTTTAAACCAGTCCATGATTGTCATTGACGTATCGGTCCAGATCCAGTCCATCACTGCTCGTAGTTCGAAAAGGAATGGTACAATCATGAATCTGTTGAAGAGAGGCATAATTTGAATGAAAGAATAATTATAAAATCATAACTATGGCATGATTATGGATATTCATATTCCTAGACTTACACTTTGAAAAGGCAGTAATTCACGATGCTATACTTTTTACACAAAAAGTTACCAAGTATACGAGTAGGATAACCAAGACGTAGTTGATACGCTGCTAGCAACAGATAAAAGCATTTCACCATGTACCATATTTGCGGTGGCAGCTTATCGTTGAATTTCCTATAATGAAAATGAGACATTTGAATCGAATCCAGATTCTATATACCTATATCTTTTTATCCTTTGTCATAATTTGATATTCGAATTACATGTATACCAATACCTTTCGGTCACGGACGGTAATATGAAAAACATCCATAAGTGAATGCCAATTACAAGGCAATATTGAAAAATTAGTTTGCCGAGGATGTACTTTCTCAAAAAAAGAGCTCGATCTATTACGATCAGAGCAAACTGGAGCAGAAGCATCAGAAGAAAGGGCATTGGCACACGATTTTCTGCTAGGTACGCAGTGACTCCACCGTCGCCTTGCTGGGTCTTAAAGAGCAGATATTGCCGATAAGTTTAGTATAGTTAACTTATAAAGTAATTTGTCCTTATTTCACCAACTCACCCCGAACGCGGAGAATCCGAAAATGATTAATAGGAAGTTGAAGAAATCGCAGAAGAACATGTATGCATAAACGTTAGTCCGTTCTTTACCGTTAGCATTTAAGATATTCTCGAAGTAGGTCTTCATCGGTTCCACATACTTTTTTGCTCTGTAAAATTCCACAAGTCAGAATACATCTCAATTTACATCTTGATTGGAATACTTACTTCATACCAAGTGCGACTGTTAATTTATCCTCACGACACTCGATTTCCTCTGCACGAGCACGAGCCCTGTCGTCGGAATCTTCTTCAGGGGTTGGCTCATGCTCTGATCCCTCACGCGACGTTGTCACCCTTCTTCTTCGAAGTCCTTCATCCCTATTTTTTACGCTCTTTTATTGGCCTTGTAATTTATATTTTGCGATGCACAGATAGGATAATTTATCACATGAAATAATGAATGAAGCTTTATCTAGATTTGGAATTGCCTTACTCTTCGATAAGAACATCCTCAATTTTAGTTGCAGGATGTTTGCCTTGCCCCACATCATTTGCAGGTGTCGGTTGCGCCACGGCCATCACGATCTGTGATGGAATTATCTTTCTTGGCTTAACCGGCACGGTATTCCATTGACCCAAAGATTTTAGCATCAATCTGTAGAGTGTGGATATTGTTAATAGCTAGAAAACCCTGAATGTGTGAATATAATTAAATTTATTACGATCAGCTTACCGGTGGAAAAACACAATGAGCAAAAGCAACAAATCCCAGAGTGCATAATTTTCTTTTCGCTCAATGCCAATTATTCTTGGAGGGAAGAAAGGCCAATCGCTAGATGCTATCCGATTCCATGGAAGGACTGTCAGTTGAAACATACATTTTATGATAACAACAATCTGGAAAATTTCGAGATATTGTAACACCATTTTGATTTCAAAAAATGTAGTTGGATAGAAACATTGCAACAGATGGATAGCCGCTTTGACAAACAAATTCTAAGGTATACCTCTGTATATGCAATAAGAGTAACCCAAAACGTTTTGGAAGGCCTTGGTATTGTCAAGGTGCCCCACAAAAACACCATTAATGGCAGAGGTAATGACAGGACGGACGCATTTTTGATCTGGTGTAAGAAGACCATGAAATAGCACAAAAGGTTGGAGTGTGCCAATATCGCAAACCAGATAGAGGCAAATAGTTGGATTATTGGTGGTTGATCCTTTTCAGAAAGTTCTCCTTGGCCCTCTTCTGGATGTGGCAGAGTCGTATGTGATATGATAGAGCTGTGAGAACATAAATTAAATTACTCTTTGGAAGTGGTGAAGATACATGAAATCAGATACTACAACAAGACAACATCGATAGTGCAAGTGTCGAATTATTGCAAGATCGATTTTTATCATTGATAATTGTGGTCGTAGCCAAACACGTGAAATATCCATGTTGTTGCATTGGTGAATAACAAAAGCACATTGAAAGCTCGATAAGATCCAGATTCTGAAACCTTAAATTGAAATACTAAGGCTTGGTATGGATTGTTAAAAGATAGGAATCACAACAAACCAAGAGTAGAAGGGCCAGATCTATGGTAGGCCAACAACGGTGTACAAGCGCATTCTCCAAAAAATAGCAATTTACAAATTTATGTAGCCAGAAGACCAAAATATACGTGACATGGATATCCATAGACATTTGATATTGCTACTGATCAAGTTCAAAATCAATTCACGAATATTGTTATATCCCTGATTTGATATTTGGTGGAAAGAAAGTATTATATTTCTAAATACATGTATGTAAGAAAAATGTACTTGACCGAAAAATTCATAGAAGCCATCACGAAGCTACATTGCAAGCGGAAGTAAGTCGATTTAATTAATTCATTGAAATTGTAAAAAAATACGTATTCAATAGGATTTTTCTCCGTACTTTCACGTGAAATTATCCATCTTGTTAAGAACAAAGTGTACGACCACGAAAACACGGCTTGAAAATTTCAACTCCACTTTTCACAAAAATTTCCATGATTGTACAATGTATTTTTTTTTTTAATTTTTCAAATTGAAATATTGGTTTTCCGTCAGTTATTTGTTTATTTGTTTGCATGGGATTTCATAGAAATCTATCCGAGATTTTACACGTCTTCATTTCGTAATTCGTATTCAGAAAATGAGTGGAAAATAAATATCGATAAACAATCATGAGCACAAACGTGACGTGTGTGACAAATTACATGCAGGAGAGGCTGCGTGTACAATGCAAAAGCCAGATTGTCTGCATTAATGTTTTTGTACCTGGAGGAGGAGGAGGACATGTCCAATCCTCGCTCCAAACTGGGTGCCAGAATTCGAATGTGCGGTACCGTCAGCGAGCTCGCCTTCCTGGCACAGACAACACCACTATCTTTCTACATTTCATTTCTAATCAATCAAATACCTACATCCCTCTAGACATGGCAAGCTCAAACCTCTTTGTTAATTATTAACTAGTGTTAGGTTAGCACTTAAGACCTTGGTAAGTATGAAATGAGAGGTTTTTTTCAGTTACCTTCCACCAAAAGCTACAAGCATGCATAACTAAAGCTCCTACCTATCTCTGGAGTCACATGGTTGGTAGTCGAGTCGATCATCCTCTTCGGATAATTCAGTGGTGGTGTCGCCAGTCGTTGATACCGAAGATCTGTCAGGGTAAGCACATTTATCTACTTGCTGTTAGCTAAATGGGCGTTGGGCAAGCAGAATGACTACAGTTGTGTACAGCCATTGCGTGTTTTAAACTTAATAATTCTGTAGCACTACACAGATAAAGAGATAGCTTCGATGACTGTCAACTTTAGCGATGAATATGGAAAAGCCAAAATTGGTTACCATCTAGTTAATTTTTCAAATCAATTGAATCGATGATGGTATCCGCGAAAGGAAGCACCGTGATCACCACTCTCAGATCTCAACAGTGATGGTATATGGCCGTATACTGACTCAAGTAGCTACATCTACACTAGTACTCGTATTATAAGGACACAGCTACTATAGGTACTAATCTACTAAAAAAACTCCAACATTACCAGGCTATCAAGCCATAGACAATCACTCGATACTTACACTTGTTGAGTCTTAGTTATTGGCTGCCATATTTGGCTGATTCCTAAACGCGTGCCAGTCCTGAAGTCTGGTTTTTGCTGAAAACACAAAAAGTGAGAATCAGCCAGGGAAGTCTGCCGAGTTATGAAGACAACAGAAATGAAATAACAATTAGGTACATAACACTGTAGATATTTATAAGAATCAAACCTTCAACACTTTCTTCTCAGCTGTTAGAACTTTTCTTATGTATCTGTAGTCCCTCGAGTAAACGTTTAAGCGTTTTGTCATGGACACTATTGTGCTGTTCACGATTGCCCAGATGAATTTGAAGTATGTAAATATTGAGATTTTCTTCTTTTCTTCTACTTTTTCATCTTCTTCATCTGAAGGAATTGAGGTTCGGGTCCCATCTTCACCCTTGATTCCTCTTATACCCTCTGCAGAGTCAGTACTTCCGGCGTCGTCTCGTTCCTACACCACATGTAAAGAGTATATTATTTCAAAGATCAGATAATAATAACTGGAATAACGACGTAGCTGTGAGCAAAATACTGCTAGCAGAGACTGAAAATGTTAAAAGGCAACTACATCTATTAAAAAATAGAATACGATATGCGACTGGTACAGGTTGATAAGATCACTTAAGCTTGACTTTCCTATATTGCGACTATAGTATCTAGCATTCCAATGCAAACGGAAAGTGCATGCGAATTAGAATGCAAACAACCGATGATGAGTGAAACATTAAATAACAAGGACAGTTGTAAACAGTGAATGAAAGAAACATTAGCGGAGAGAAAGAGGCTCAGGCATCTGAAAATTGACGGAAAAGAGAAAGATGCAAAGGTGTGATCGGTAATGATCGAATGATAGCATGCAGGATTTTGAGGGGGGTCTCACATCAATGGGTGCGGCAGTATCAGACTCAGAGCGAGCGCTTAGATAGGACATTGATGACTTCTTGCGGGTCATTGGCTCGCTTCGTCTTCGAATTTGCAGAGCATCTTGCTGCGTTCCCCCGTGCAAGGCGACGTGCGTGGCTATCTCTATATCTGTCTTTAACACTGTGTTCACCAACTGTAAGCACCATGACTCATTCGCATCATCTTACGACCAGCGTTATCCGCACTCTTTAATATTTTAGCTTTCAACCCGTCACAATGATTCTCCAAAACGTTAAAAACTCAAGAGCTAGTACAATGGGGGTTCAGTTGTTCAACAAAATGAATCTGATGAAAAATAGCTGTGTACTGTCAGGGCTCAGTTACATGAGCTGTAAGGCAGGGTATCCCAATGTCAAATGAATTTCATCAACTGCACAACCAGGACGTGTTGTTCGTTGGCTGTCGGTAGTTCTAATTTCAAATACATTGAATATGCTCACCTCAGAGATGGTCATTCTGCGCCTATATGGATCTCGTCTTTGCTGTTTTTCTTGCTGTTCTTTGTCAGGATCGTCGACAACAAATTCACTGACGTCATCGTCATCCATGTCATCGAACATGTAGTAGTCACCGGATCTGACGGCTACATTTGGTGAAAAAGAAAACAATTTTACTAACGAACTCGTTCTACATCAACAAACAAAATGAAAGCATGCAATTTTTATTTATTTACATTGACGTTTTGTACAAACTCACGAGTCTGAGTAAATGAAATTTATTTTTGGGATTATCAAATTAATAAGCAGTTGATCCAAACTTGTTAATGCCCTACTGTCTGCAAGTCTCGATTACGCTACATCCCTTATCAAATGATATTGATTATCAACACAGTCCTATTTTTTTTTTTTTTACTTTTTTTCTCTATTGCATTGGATTATTGGACTGAAGTATTGAGAACAGATCATCGAGGGATATATCGAGACTGCAAACTAGGGCTCAAGCAAAATAACCATTGATATAAAACAGATAATTAAAAATTACCCTCTCGGTTCGTAATTGGGGGACGCCGTCTGTACATTGGGCGGGTTCCTGGATAGAGTAGGTCTGACAAAAATATAAACATTAACTAACATCTGTAAAAGCTGGAAAAAATTTACAAAATTATGTACATAAATAATAGAATTAAGTGGGGCCATTGACTGCTAGAAAGGCACTTGAGAAGACGACCTGGAGGATGAAAGTATGCGTGCTATAAAATCATAAGATGAGAAATCTCGTTGTACCCAGGCTGAACCAGGGTCGAAAAAAGGTGCGAGGGCAGGCAAATAGAGACGTACATCGAACTTGGCTATGTGCTTGCGTGAAAGCTCATATGTACAGGAGCCAGCTGTAGACAACATATGATCTGTTCATGAAGTTACACGTGTGATGGGAGTGCGGGGATCGCGAAGTAGTTGAGATGATCGACTGCCTCGGAGTGTGAAGATTTAACCAGGGCGGCCCAACAAAGCTGGATTGGCGGCGGTGCCTCGTGACAGAGGCCTGCTGGTCGGTACGTGTTTGATCGTATGGTGGGGGTGAGAAAACGGGGAAACTTTCATCGGGAGATGGGCCCCTAGGGTTCAACTCGCTGCCCGGAGGAGAACCGAATGAAATACGGGTCGGTTCGAGGTAACCCTCCAATGAAACGGTCATTATGGCAGAGTTTGGGGTCGGTGCCTGCAATAGAGATGCCGCACGGGGTGTGAGCGGAGCTGGCTCATCCTCGTCAATAGGAGTCTGATAACCCTGGGGCGGCGTGTGCCCCGAAGACACGCAGGAACTGGCACTTGGCGATCGCGCCAAAGGTGCGGCACCATCTTAGGTTTGCAGTAAACAGATTTTATTAAGAAGACTTCACGGGTTTCGGTTACGTCTTAATCAAAACTGGACCACGTATCTTGACGGATACTCTGTTGATGGACAAATGTTTTTCCAATGAAAATATACGGTGAACATGAACTCACCTGTCTGATGGGGAACGGAATCCTTGTACACGGGGCCCATTATTTTCTTTTGATTCGCTTTGATTTTGTCCATTTTGAACTTGAGTTTTTCGAGGACAGTTTTTTCAATAGATTCTTGTTTTTCTATCCTCTTTTGATGCAATTCTTCGAGAAGTTCAGCTCCGCGTGAGGCCAGGATGCTCATCGCCTTCGTCTCGTCAATGATGTGGAAAAAGTAGTAACTTTTGAAAAGACGCTTCTGCATAATCAAAAAGGCGAAGCACAGTCCATCCCAAACCATTCCTATGTCCTCTCTTGGCACTTGACAGGTACCGTTGTCGATCTGTGCGCTGCTTTTGAATTTTTTCAAACATGCGATGCCTAGAAGTTGAACCAACCAACAGGCGGATCCTTCGACCTACACGATATAATAAAAACGTCAAGCGTGCTTCAAATCTGTATTGAAAGTAATTGAAAAATCTTTGACTCACTTCTTTTATGTATACGCAACCAATTCCTTGCAATATAGCCTTCAACGTGATGACCACGATGTTATAGCCGATTAGAACATTCCACCATTTTAGGATTGTCCTTATCGGACGGAGGTAAAAGTCGCTACCTTGCCAAAGAAACACGAACGCCCCAACCAAGTACCCCAATGAGAAAAGATTTGTTCTTTTGGTACCTGCTAGGAACATTATAGACAGAGATATCCACAACAAGCTGGAAAGAATTCCTCGTTTGATAACGTCTAGCCACGTGTGAGTTTGTGACACAAAATCACTTGCGGGATTTACAAAGTGTGGCTTTTCTATGTCCATGAAAACGCTGTAGTTATGACCGCCTGGGTATTCTTCCACAGCTTCTTTCTGGCGGACTTCTATATGGAAAACCAATCGTTGCCGAGTAATCATCAATAACAGGAAGAAATCACCTGGAATAATTCAACACCATAAATAATACAATTTGTTGATTTGATCAGCGTGTGTACGAATTAACGAATTATACTCACAGATCAGCTTTTTAGGATTTGGTGGACAGTCTGGATCCGGAAAAAACATCCAGTCTTGCAGTCTTCGATAAAATTCAGATTGGCCCCATGGATACTCTTCACAAAAAATGGAATTCCATCACAATACATGTGCAAGTTAACCCTAGACCAGCCAAATCTATTTGAAAATATACGATACACTTACGAATGCAGAGCCAGGTTGGCGGGGCAACGACGATAAAATATTGTATAACCAAGAAAAGAATGGCGAAGCACTGAAAGATCGGCCATACTTTGGAGACGGTTGGTCTGCGTAAGCAGTATAATAACCCGAGCCAGATAGCATACAGTACGGAGTAAAAATCAAGCCTGGTACTAATGAGAGCAATTATTCCTATGAAACAAAATTCCAGGCCAAATTTGTAAAACCCGTAGTTGAAAAAGAACTTGAGACACTCGACCAGTCCAGTGTCAGCATCTTTTCTCGATATATTTGGAAACATGATATGTGGCGTTTTCAATGATTCGCCTCTCATCTGCCTGTAGAACATTTGGCGGACGAGAATGATTGCACGGAATGTCGTCACAGTTATTATGCCGATGTATCTCCTCAATAAGAAAGGTAGATTACTGGGTTCGGCTTTTTCCATTCCTATCCACTCTGCTATGTTGTATACCGTCTTGTTTGAACCACACGTGTCGAAGTCCATTGTCCGGTTGGTTTCCTACGACGACATAGCCCATTACACTTTCATGACCAATATGATATTTGAAAGAAAACAAAAGGCAAAATATCAACATCAAACTAACAGTGCAATTAACGTTCCAGTTACTGTGGTCAATGTACTCTATTTGATACAACATTTTGACGACCATAAGTATCGCGATTGCTGCTGCCGATGCCTTGATGGCAACTATTTGTACACCCCGACGGAAATTGATGATGATAACTATTGCGACAACGAACAAAGCGTGGATGGCGCACACCTGTACGAAAAGAATAATTTTTATTTATTTGTGCTAAAATATCTGTAGATAGTAGTAGATTTCCGCACAGTTGATAAACGATGGACTGACTCACCTCCTCAACACACAACAACATCATAGATAAAAATATAATTTTTTCCATGTGAATTTCTAGGAATAACCAGACGTGATTGTAAAAGTTGTACAAGTGTTTCCCGATTTTTTGCAAGAGAGCCTTTCGCTCGAGCTTTGACATTCCTGTGCAAATTTGAAATTTGAAATTTTAGATTAATTTCGTTACAACAGAGTTTGAGAATTTGCTATCAAACCGATGTACACTTACGTTTCAGCTGCTTCAACGTGTACATCGGCTTCTGTGCATCACCTGCGTCCGCAACAAGTGCATTAGTATCGCGATCCTCCATGTGAGAACTCGCATTTTGCTCTACGGTTTCTTGGGTGCTATCCGAGGCTACAGGCTGCGCCACAGGTCTACGGTTAGTTGTAATTAACTGACTTAATAATCGCTATTGATGCGGTCACCTTATTAATCTTATGAAATCAACCAAAATACCTTATCTTTTCAATATCGGTAACTTTCAGAAAGTCTTGATGAAAGTAATGCATTTGTACTACTGTGATTATCACAAAGAATGTAGGTGTTAATAGGCGAACAAAAAGATCTTTTGTCTCATATATCTCCAAGCCTATGTCATTTTGTCTGAAAATTGAATAGAAAGTATTTTTCATGTCCAGTGACACGAAATAGAACTTATTGAGATAGGCAAATAACTGATGTCTTACAAGCCTTCGTTGATGTATATATAAGTCCAATATTGTGGAAAATGATGAAACTGATATGTATAGACCAAAATTAGCATGATAACTGAGTACGCTATGACCGTAATCCAAAATCCATACATCATTCTTCTCCAGGCAAACCAAGATATCTAAAAATGTTGGCATCGTATTTTTAAATTATTTTGCTATTGTATGAAGTTGAATCAATTAAAAGTCTTACCTGGAAAGTAACAACGAAGATGAGAAACAGTGACATGTAAATGATCCGGAATACAGTCATGCGTTCGCCTGTAATTCCGCTTGTAAACAACATAATGGCAACGACACCGATCCAGAATTTAGTAAGAATCTTTTGAGTCAGTGTTCCAACATCTTTCATGAACTTGCTTCTGATTTCGGGCATATCTTGATTCATTGCGTTTGTCGCTGTTGACACAGACACGTGGAGTGGTGCAACCATATCGCGCAATGCGGAAGATCTTCTCAGTTGCTTTCGCTCAATCATATATTGTTTCATAGTTATCCAAAACATGGTGGTGTAGAGGCACTGTAATTAAATTCGTAATTTGTTTTTACAAGGACTAAAAAAATTCTGTTAGATACAACATCTCAATCGAGTTTGTAGTTTTATAGGTATAGGCAATAAAAGCCTTACTTTCACAAGCAGATTCCAACTACCCAATTGTTCAGTTTTAGTAAATCCAATCTGCGAGAATTCGATACCATAAATAGTATCTGGCAGCTCATCTTTCGTCAGGTTCAAATTGAATATAAATTGTCCTATGAGTAACAGGGTTGCGTACGTCACAATGAAGGGGGAACACTTCATCATCCATGATCGCTTATTAGGTACCATCCATAATATTATTGCCCATAATAGCAAGACAAACGTTGTCCAGCTGTGATATGTAATACTCCACGCCTAAATTAAGAATTCATAATAAGTTAATTACGTTGAACGATTCAGCTAATGCAATTTTCCATAAATTTATAAATTCTATTCCTACCAACCATCATGACGATATTCGTAGCTAGGTAAGATGATTGAATGATGAGTTGAAATATCGCATAGAACGCCATTATTATTTGTTCAAACATTCCAGGTTGATCTTCTACTACACCTAAAGACAGAGAAATTGCCAAAATAATATAACTTACAATTCTTCGGCCTAGATAATACCTATGGAAGAATTTATTTGGACCTCCGTGATGGCTCACCATCGCTCATGGAATGCATTTGAATGCTATCGTCGTGATGACTATCCTGGACTATGACGCTGCCAGTGGAGTCTTGCAGAAGACCCGCCCGTCCTGACCCAAACCGCATCAGCTGCAGAATTATTTGTCATTAAAATTTCAGCAACTTGTGTAATCTTTAACTACAGAAGGGAACGATTACAATTCATAAAAGACAAAAAATTAAAGAAGCTGAACGTTAAGCGAGGTTCGTGGCTGCTTCTACTACAACTACATAAATTCATGCTCTTATTATCAAGGGACATCACTGATAGATGTGAGGAATAAATTCTAGCTATAGTTATGTACTACCAGACACCAGGTACACTTCACTGGCACTTCATTGTTGAAGGGTATTGGGTGCGGTATTTTAGTTAGGATAAGAAAAATAGTATCGTACAGTTCAGAAGCTGGGCGTAGTTAGAAAAAGGCAATTTTGCGACAGCTTAATACGTACGGGTGTATTCTCGTCAGGCTGTGATTCCGAAAGGTCGGTGCACCCCTAAAACACGGCAAACTAAACGTAGCAACAACCAAAATCATATGTAACGCAGCAGCATTCAAAAAGTTACTATAAAATATGGAAGAAAGAAAAATAAGTAATAATCATAATGACAATCGTTCACAGTTATGCAAATCCAGATGTGGAAGGTAGGTGAGAGCCACAGGTCATACCAATGTTTCAAATAATTCTCATCTAATTTCATTGCGCCATAGTCTATCAATATCGTCATCGGTAGATTCTAAAGACCCTGACAGCGTGCGATAGAATTGAGGACACATATATGAATAAAAGAGATGCTGGATATAAGGTGCATTGTGAGGTAATTCGAATAAGTGCACGCCGATACAAGAGTCTTGTCGTCTTACACGAGCCTTTCGGCGTGCTGACTGCCATCTCTGAGAAGGTGTTCTCCTTCTTGCAGATACGTGTCTTGACAGAGGCGTATCCAGGGTTTCCAATTTTCCACTGAAGTGGGCAGTTTTTTTCGCCTGCAAAGCTTTGTTAGTATAAGCTGCTAGACCACACAGAACCTTTGTCCCAGTTAGTTAATTTTCAAGAAAAACAAGTCAGATTCAGAATTCATTGACAAGAGCAACGTGAAACAAGATCAAAGTAAGGCATAAACATCAAATTTTCTCAGCTTTAGATATAACGTTAGGAAATTGCACAATAATTAATATAGCTCATAATTCTCTTAAAATTAATACTTCCTCAAGGTGTCAACAGAATATATTGGTCATTTCAGAACCCTACTGTTGATCCATACAGGTATCTCGTACAACGTTTTACTCGGTTTTAACCCTTTACGGTCTGTGCTACATTCGCAATTCCGTACCAGATGGTTCACGCTAATTTTGCCAATCACTGAGAATTGCAAGTTTCATCTACATTGCGAAACTATCATGTACTTACTGACACAACAACGTACTTAGTATTCATATTGCATAGAATTTGCAGTATATCCAAAGGAGCCGCAGGACCGCAAAGGGTGAAGTATTTAATAAATTAATTTAGCAGATGGACTCACAGGTTTATTTGCCAAGAATTGTGACTGAAGAGCAAGAATGTAGTACAGCCAAATAAGAATTGCCGGCTCTGTGAAGTTGATCCAGTCAGTAGCTGCGATCCTAACATCTCTGGGGCTAGTGCAGTTTGTTGTGAAGACGGGTACAAAAGCGAAGTATCTGGACCAGGCGCTATCTGGAGGGACCAGTTTCTGGGGCCATGGGTTTTGGTAAGTGAGTATAACAACGACATGGATTAAAACAAAGACCATCACAAGTCTGCAGATGATAGCAAAACCTCGTCTCAGCTCCTTGTTGCATGCCCACAAGGTCCCTGTCCCAATGAAGATCAGAAAATACAATCCTCCTTCGATGGACGGCTGGAGTACTCCGACACAGCATAAAGAAAACAAGACCACGTAGGTACCCACAGCGCCCAAGAAATCGATGATCTGTAATAAGAAATCCTCAAGATTTTTCAACTATTAAAAGTGATTGTTCTTCCAGAGGTTTGCCATTCTTCTGGAGTACTTGTATCTGAATGAAATATATGTTATGATTACTTTTCCCAAAGGGGGAGCGATCTCTTTTCCGGAACACCGGCCATCGTTCTCCTGGTTTGGCTCAAAGCTCAATCTCCGACAAAATACGTAGACTAGAATTACGGAGGGTAGCGAGATTAGTTCTGGGGTCAGCCAGTAGAATATCATCCAAGTGGTAGCACCATCCAGTCTTACGAGACCCACGTGCCTCAAGAGAGTCTCTATGGATTCACCTGCGAGTAAAATGCGATCTGTGAAGTCCCATGAATTTTAGTTCCTAACAAATTAACTTAATCTCCGGTATACCTACAATTTTCTAGGAAGTGACCGTAGGGGGGTAAAGCCAACAGGACAAATTGAAAAGTAATTTGCACCACAACGGTCAGGAAGCACAGGCCGATGGCGCTTATAAGGTAGCGACCAGTGGGCCCATTCATTGTTTTGCTCGACGGTATAGGGACCATTGGTAGATACAGCATAAGGGCCAGATAGACGGCCGACAAACCAACAGGCCTGCATACTGCACCTGTAGAAAAATGAACATCAGTTTCAGTTTGCCGGCTAAAGTTTTCTTCAATCAGTCGCTGTAAAAATAATTCTGGAATAACCGCATTTCTCCTTGTAATAATGCTTGTGAGCTCGCGAATAAATAGCGTTCGAATCGAGGTTCGAGTCCTATAGGAAGAGATAAAAATCTTTGAAGGAGCTCTTGTTCGTCAAATCTGGGTCTGCATGTACGGACGTATATGTATTGGGGAGAATGGGCAGTGTGGAATTCCAAGTTTAAATATAACCACGGGACAGTCTCATGCCCCGCAATCTTGACGATGGAAAATACGAGCCACGGGAGGAAAGCATAATGCAAACATATTTCGAATTTCTTCACCCAGTAAAAAATGAGGCTGTAAAATATCGAGATTTGTAGCTGAAACAGTTTAGGGCAAAAACGCCAGGCATAGAAGTTGTAATAGGCGGTGTATTTCAAAACTCGGCCGACTTTCCAGAGGTATACCAATATAAGGTTTATGTTAGTTTCATCATCGTTGAGACTTACCACCCGTTTTGAACTCTTTCTTGATAACAAGATTATTTTTATCCTAGCGAGTAGAAGCGCGGGTAAAAAAACTCTTCAATTACACAAATCGCACGCATTTCCCACCCGCCATGAGTGTCGATGGTTACGTTGTCTCGTATACCTACAATTATATATTATCTGAACACACGTAGGGCTTTACAAAAATTACTTAGTATCGAAGGTACACATGGCAATCACACGTGTAAAGAGACGGCACGCCTCACGCGATGACAACAACTGTGCAGCGAGTCTGATTCACTATTATACTTAAAAAAAATAAAATAAAAAACGAGGTCATGCCGCGATGCCTTCGTACGTCATGAACGTAGCACGCTGTCTACTTATTCTAATTAAAATCAGGTGAGGCGCACCCAGGTCAACTTATATCGGTAATTGAAAGAGGCAAGACACATGTTACCCGAATCCTTGCATACAACGTATACTACAGATATTGAATTATTTTCACATCGCGGTAGAGAAATCCAAAAAGAAAACGAAAAGAAGAAAAACAAGAAATAAACGATATATGAATATTTGGAAGTAGATAGATATACCTGTAACATCAGCGCCTGGGATGATACGAATCGGGTTTTGTTAAATGAGCTATACGTATCACGCGTATCAGTGCATGTGTCACGCGATAAGCTTTTTCAGGTATTATACGCGTATAGGGGTTGTGATACGCGTAATTCTACGCTCGCAGTGAAAAAAAAGTTGCACGATGTCGTATGAGTAACCTTGCATATAAGGTGGCCTAAATTTGAAATAAAAGGTTACAGCAGAGTTGGTAGGAAGACAACCTGCGACCCGTGACAACCTTCCAACTCGCCAACCAAGAAACTCGAAGGGAAACGTCACGGGAAAGGGCATGAAATTAAATTCAAATAAACACGCGTCGCATGCAGTGATTAGTTCCGGTTTTATCTCACATATCTATAATGTCTATAATGATTAACAAACCTTGAGAACTTCGTATCGATCAAACGGGCGTAAAAAGGGAATTTAGGACTGGGAGAAGGAGCGGGTCGAAAAAACCTTGATCTTCTATCATCCGTATATGTATGGTATGTATGTATATGTAGAAAGTTTAATGTATAATGCAGGCATATATTTCCAAATTCTCACTCATTCTTGTTCACTTACAAAGGGTGAGGATGACAGGGAGAAATACCCGGAGGAGGGCGACGTTCAGCCAATACTTTCCCATGTCCGCCATCCCGGTGTTGGGTCGTGCAACCCTTTCCTGCTGCCGCTCTCCTCTTGCCGCCGTAGGGGCTGACGGTGATCTGAAAGGGAATACAGAGAAAAATTATTCCCGCGGTCTATCATTCTTCTCAGGAAACCTATACAAGGTTGTAAGCAATATCATTGCTGTGATCTTTTTATCATAATGCGGTGTACGTATCACATTTCAGCCGCACCCGTATTATTTGTCACTAATTATATGTATATGTATACAAGCCTATCTGTTGAAGGGGGAAGATAAAAATATTAATGCGGAATTCTTTATAGGTTTACATGTGTTGGTTGTAAATAATGACCGGATGTATAATATAACCTGCCGGCATTAATCAACTGATAAGGACTCGCCATTTTCCCTCGACGAGAATTCTCGAATAAGTATGATGTAAACTGCTCATAAGGAAGTCCCAGGTTTGATCCTTCGGCCTTATTGTTAGTCGAGAAGTCTGCAGATTTCCCTCAACCGCATGAAAATGTGTTAATGATAAAACGACGATAATGCGTAATTTGATTAAGATCGGGAATCAGTGGCGGTGACTTTAAGGAATGAAGTGGAAATAAATCCAACGAATCCCCACCGCATGGTTTACGCCGGCAGTAAGCTGGACCCGCGAGGGCTGACCACTGCCCTACAGAGACATGTTGTTAGTTCTGCAGGCACGGGGGCGTAACTAGGACACGTCGATGCTCCGAAATTCACCTTCGCGCCAATTCGTTTCCTTTTGAGGTCGATCGGTCGATTTCTCAGTGCGCAGCGGGGGTGCGAGATGAAAGACTATAATACTTCCCCCTCGCCCATCTCAAACGGCTGGACTTGGCTATCGAAGAATTAATCGCGAAGAAGGTGAAGCATAGGGTAGAGGACAGCTCGGTATATACAACTCTGAATCGAATTGAAACGGAAACAGTAGCCCGGATCGTTAAGATTGGATAAGAATGCTCACTCAGAGACCGCGGGAACGCGCACTAGTATGCCTGAGTATGACCCATATTCTCATACGCATTGTCACGCGATATACAGAGATTTTACAAAACCAGCTAATTTTCGTTTTCATGGAACCGCGGTTTTCATTCAACGTACCTTCAGGCGATCAAAAAGTAAACTGATCCAAAAGAACGAACCCTATCGAAAGATTTTTTTCTTGTTTTACTTTTTTCTCAAAACTGGAAGAATGAAGCTTTTAACTTAAAAAAAAAAAATCTTCTGCACCCGTTGCTGAGAAAATGGTGAAAAAAAATCGAACACTTCGCAGGACACGTATAGGCGAATGAAGCGATGAAAATTCACAGAAGTAATTATAGTAATGGGTAAAGCCTGATCGATATAACAATACGCTGAAATTATTTGATCGTGTGGATTATTTTGAACGTTCCTGGGTGACGCCTGTTGCTCTCCTGGCCGTGACTTTTTTGAAACCCTTTCGTCGGACTCATGTAATTCGGCAACGGCTGGTGTTCTTTTTTTATTTCTTGTTTTTTCAAATTTCAAAAGACGAAACACGAGCTTCATTCATAATCCATATCGCCAACATAAGCAGCAGCAACATCATCACCCACTCCTCGTATTTTGCAGTAGGTACGGGGAAGTGCGTGCGGCACGCAAAAGGCGGACGGCCGACGGATGACCCTGCAGTACCATTACCATCATGTAGGTTTTCATAATTAGAGGCATTATTGCACGTGCCCTCACGCCCCAATTGTTACCAAATCAAACGATTAGAGTTAGTCGTATATCACCCCGTATCTACAATACATAATGATTTGATTACAAGGCGCCGATTAGTTTTAGTCATTATCAAACTAAATATAGGCTTATATATGGCGTCTATAAAAAAATGACACGAGTCCAAATAAGAAAACAAGAATACCGATGCAGGGTAATGAATGAGTCGATGATGTCAGTGACCGGAAGTCCTGGTTACTTAATGTTCGATGACACACACGTGTTGGCCTTTGTATATTATGATTATAACGCTCGATATCGTATAATGTGATAGGCGTAACGGACTTAATATGCGTTCGTAGCGGGTGAAATACAACAAATTTACGCATCAAGTCAAAAAAGCTTGTAAAAAATTCTCAAAACATTCCGCGTGCTAAAACGTTCGCCACTTGAAATCGCGGTATCTATACCGGCGTGAGATAGTGTGACGTTTGTTGAAACTGTCAAATCTGCACGATACCTAAGCCGGCTGAGAAGCGGGTGCTATTACTAATTTTTATAGATAACGAATAGGCATAATTGACACATAGCTGGGATCGAAGAGTCCGTTGAACGCCAGTCGATGGCATTGCAAGAAATTTGGCAAGTTTGTCTTCGCATCCGCGTGAATTCGTCATGTCAATAGGTGATACTGAACGGCGCGTGTAATGGACCGACTCGGGATAGATGTAAGAATCGTCATCGCGTATCGCAAGGTACGCCATTATAAACCTGAGACGTAGTTGCCTAGTATTTCCTGGAGAAAATAGTGATTGATAGTTACACGTACTCTTCTTCGCCAGGCATCAGAGCGTCATCACCTTCCGTACATATGTTCGGCTATTTCACTGTAATTCCCAGAACAAATAATTTCTGTTCACTAATCGCCGCAGGGCCACGCGTATCCGTGCCCCAACCGCTGATCTTCCCAGGGCACAAAAACAAATCTACATAAAGAATCACACACTCGATTTCGGTGCCGACGCCCGTAGACACTACTGCCACAGACACGGCGTGAAACGCGAATGCGACAAATTATTTTGGACTCCGACTCGCAACCGTCCACCGACGAATGTACCTGTAAAGTAATCTCCAGCGTTGGTGGCCCCATCAACTATCTAAAGGCTAAAAACTAAACCTGGCGCACGCGCAACTCGCTAAATATAGACTGTTCCAATAACGATACCATAGATGCCATCTGTCTTCGGTCAGGCGAATCCATTCAACTACAAGTGCATCATTAGCAGTGTAAACATCTGTGATCAGCAACCAGCTGTCAATCAGCTGTGTGCATAGTATTGGCATAGTGGCATTATTGCAAGTGCACCTGTTTGACTTGTTGCTTCGCGATGGCTGGTTACCACGTGGTCGGTAGTTACGAACGAGTCTGACCTGGCACGTTGTCGGTGACCCTACAACCCTTTAATCACCGGGGTCTCTAGATTATTTCATTCCCTATTGGTATTCGAAGGACATTCATGATGGACAGGTGATCTGTGTATGGGTGAAATATGAATATGCATAGACGTTGCTGAGTTTGGTAGTGATATATTTATGTATGTGACAACTCAAGTCAAACACACACATCCGATGCAGTGGCAAAGTAGCTTTCTCAGGAGATGCTGACTGAGCAGGGCACCCACAGTTCTCGCTTATTCCACGTGCTCAAATGTCCAGCTGCTTCATCATCCAGTGGAAAAATCCAAGAATGGTGAAACTGAAGCTGAGCGGTATTGCTGTTGCTCTGAACCAACTCCAAACGCTATAAAACAGATAATATAACAAGAAGATGTTCACAACGTCCGTATACCCAGTAAAACGATAAAATACTACAAACAGGGTCTAAAAGTATAACTCTAGGTATTCTACGAATAGCAAATAATTTATTGTGAGGTGTTACACATCAACATTGAGTACAATATACTTTTTGTAGCATAATTGTATAAATACAAAATTTTTCAAAAATATAATCTATTCGTTATTGTCAAAAATAGCAATCCAACCTATCTACGTACTGACACAGCTAGTTAACACATCTCGTATACTTGTTCATCAAATAAAGATTACTAAGGCTACGAACCAAATTCCACGTATACAATTCATAAACTCGGACAAACCTCAGCACAGAATCACATATGTGAGTAAATGAGTAAACGCTAGCTAGCTGTTCAATTTTACATATTGCATACATATGCGTATGCATATACATACCTGATACATAGGGGTGATGCATTCATCTCTGACAAATTAGTCTTAAAGGCTGGTTAATTTCAAGTTATATATTCCCCCTCTGATCCTTCAAGGCAAAGTAGTGTTCATATAACAACCAACTAACTATGTACAACATACGTTTATGTATTCATCCACTTACTTCGATGTACACGTACGTCATACGTTTGCTACAGTTGTTGGGAATCAAATGCGTGTGATTCAGTTGGAACAATTATGGAAGTCGGAATGTAGCTTTGTGCATATGGCTGTATTGTACGATATGGAATGGGTTTACGAGTAAGTGAGGGGCAAGGAGTAAAAATTGTAAACGCATAAGTGGCTCTTGTAACTGCTATCGGGAACCACGTCCGAAGGGTGTAAAGCGCGTCATGGGGGTTATACCGTGGAGCTTTTGCATTATTTACTCGTATGGGTCGTCTGATATGGTGAACGGCTCTGGCACAGAAATTGTACCCGACTCAACGATCACTACGGGGCTGATGGGCTTGTCGTCTGCATCCGTTTTTGTCTGTTCTATTTTGTGAACGACGTCTTGTCCCTCAATGACCTACGTTTGGGACAGATGGGGAAACAATAGTTATTATAATTCGTTTAATTGTGAATACGATTACTTCCTTTCAAAAAGAGAATTACCTTGCCAAATACAGTATGGTGGCCATCGAGCCAAGGTGTGGCAATCGTAGATATGAAGAACTGGCAACCGTTTGTATTTTTCCCTGCATTAGCCATGCTCACAAAACCAGGGCCGGTATGTTTGATATCGAAGTTTTCATCCTCGAAGTATTTACCGTAGATACTTATGGATCCTGATCCATCCCCCTTATCCACATCCCCACCTGTAACATAGTGATAATAAAGGCTTAGTGATAATCAGGCTATGAACTATTAGCAGCCATTATGGGGCCGTGTTTCAATGTGTATATTACACTTTGCTTTGTCACTATGTCCTTCCATTATATCATGGGCGAATAAAACGTGGCTCACCTTGAATCATAAACTTCTTTATCACTCGATGAAACTTTGAGCCAGAATATTTTTTCCCGTTTATTCCTTCCGACGCTATGGCGAGGAAGTTTTTCACCGTCTTTGGAGCTACTTCACCGAACAAACCGATCACTATTCGTCCGGCTGGATTATCGTCGATCATTATGTCGAGGTACACCTTGTCAGTCACTTTGAAACTTGACGCCTGAAAAGAAATATGTTTTTTTTAACTATACTACCTAATTTTTACCTATTTTTTTACCCATAATAAATATATTTTGTTTGCAGATACTATAAAGTGCAGAGTATAGTGGCCGTTGCGCGTTCAAATCTAGCTGAAAATCATTCAGGCCGTTGGTGATATTGGCCGCAACATATCACAAAGAGAGCAACCTGCAGTTGCTGGTTGACACGAATTTAAAACACATCCATAAAGCAGAGCCGTTCAGTACTGATTCGGACATAGAACATTAAATTGATCTCATCGTCGTAAAGCGGGGCAGTTAGCCGCATCGGTAACATAACACTACCACGACTTTTGCGGGTTGCATATTAATACACATAGTTATTGTGTGCGAATATTTGTCAATGAGGGAGGCGCATGTTGGAAATGGACATGGGGAGACGTAATAATGAATAATAGTAATAATATTGCCGTATAGCTGAAGCTATTTCAGGTTTTATCCGGAATATTTCAAACTACTACACGCAAGGATAACTGACGATACCGCGGCGAGGTTTCATTTCAAAAACGGAGACCACAAGAGCTCAAGATGGATAGTTATGTCCATCGGTATATTATCGTGCGCCCGGCATGCGTCATAGAAAATCATTCCATCCTACAATGCATTCTATTTCGTTTCATTACTCCAAATGCAGCAGTTACCCAGATCGTAACCAATTGAAGCCACTGGAGTCTCTTAGGTGACGGGGTTCGATACGAAATTTATACGCGCCTATTTCCTGCCATCTAGAAAAAAATTTCCATAGATTCAATGTTTTCGTAGTATAACCGGATATGTGCAACCTACGGGATGTGGCACTTCCGAACTCGTTTTTCATCGGCATCGGCACCCGGCATCGAATTCTGAAGAAGCCCCCAGCGTCCGGAAGCGAAGAGTGAGAATCCACCTTCTGAGTTTTATCGCATTTCTCGTATGCTACTTAACTGAATTCTAACACCCACACGCGACAAAATCTGTACATTATTGTAGTTCAGCATAGTAGACTTGAATCTGAGGAGAGCGTAATGCCTCTACGTTCGGACAACTCTACGGGCTTCTATAGACAATCTTTTACTAATCTTCTTTCCGTATAGAGCTGGCCTACGGAGTGTAGCGTTAACTGAGCCTAATAGATTGAATGAATCTGCGATGCTTGTTTCGATTCTCAAAATTCAGTAGATTATTCGGTGAGATACTGGGAAACAAATGATTAATATCTACAAACCGTCAATACTGCACTAAATCACGAAAAGATTCTCCGATATTACAGTGGGGTGAATTTAACTGAAGCCTTGCGCGTGCCAACCGTATTACATACCGATGATCCGTATCGTGTATGTGAAGTTCGCTGTTGAAAGAGATGATGGCCCATATAATTACGATCGATAAATCTACGCAGGGTGAACAATAACTGAACACACGATATACGTGTAATGCAAACTCGAAAATCTGGTGATCCGACGAGCGCGCTAACGATATCGTAATCGCGAAATGCTACGCCGCGTATGCGAAGCTGTAACGGAGTTCGCAGACCCGAGAATTTGATCCGGAAAAAGATGATGAAAGAATAATAGTAAATAATTGTGTAAATTTAATGAAATAATAGCGGATTAATTATTGGTATATATTATACATATGTATACTACACACGTAGATGTGAATACATATACCTGCGAGGTGGCGATAAGAGCGACGAGGAGGGTCGCTGCGACGATCATGACGGCGTGTAGACGCGCCATCCTTCCAAAACTGTTCGCGAGTGGTGTACTTTCGTCGCTTCTCGTTCCTTTTATCAATTAATTGGGAGAACGCGTATTAATTTGACGGCGAGAAGCGCGAAGAGCACTATTTCTACTCCCACTCACCAAGTGACACTATGGGTACTCTTACGTATCCCTAAAAAGATACACTGGTTTGAAGACCAGAGAGAAGTCCACTCCTCTGTGCGTCTTTTGCCTTTGTCGCTGACACTCTCGTTGCAAACTTTTTCCTCCCCGATGCCGCTTTGTTCGACGATTCCCCGTCGTGGTTGGAGAGTAGGGATTCCCGCCCTGTTTCCCACATCTCCTCTCGACGTCGCCCTACACTCGTCGGACGCGGCGCGGTTACCGGGGATATGCCGCGACGGAGTCGTGGCTTCGTGTTTCGTGTTTCGTGAATCGTGGCGTCGCAGATCCGAGGAGTGCAACAGCCTGTTTTTCTAATTTGATGCAGCCAGCCACTTTCTGCGATCGAATTGTAACTAAAGCGGTCAGCCGGTGCGGCGCCGACAAGATGAAGAATACCCGCGCTCGTATTTTGTCTCGATGCAAATCGATTGCTTTTCGATCGTAAATATATCCCATGCCTCGTAATCGGTTTGCCGATAACCCTGTGTCACGACGATGACAGTGAATGTATGATTTTTTTTCCCCCAAACTTTCAACCACCGAGCATATTTGCCAGAGTACCTATAGAAAATTATGAACGAAAGTTTCTCTCGTTCGGCAACAATAAGACAATTGTTTGACAAACGTTGCGGTTGAGGAAGCTTACCCTGAATTTAACATGATTGTCAATCAGGCCGTATGTCGTTACGGATCGCAAAAGCTAACGAGTTTATCATGTTACAGATGCGAGTCGTTTAATCACACAAAGTTCGCTACTCAATAGAGATTATTCCACTTCATTCGTTTTTATTCCGGGGTTATCAATATTCTTCCGAACTTTTTTCCGGCCTCTATTGTATGTTATACATGCTCTGGGTAAATTGAACGAGTCTTTTTACTATATATTTAAAAACGTACAAAAAAAACATGCTTTATTCAGAAACTGGATCTCGTTACGTGCTATTTCAGTATTAGTATTAAAAATACCCCTACTTCAACGATATCCCCACATTACCTAATGCGCAAATGGAGGGATGAGTATTAAATATTTACAGCAATAACAGCACTGATCATTTTTTAAACTAATTATTAAATAAACTTCGAAAGTCGCAAACTAATGTAGGTCACAACACGATCTCACAAACTGCGTGGAAATTTGGAAATCAACAACACTGTAAACAGATAATGATCAGATTCATTGTTGCTTAGCTGGATTTGCGACCTGTAAGCTCATGTAACTTAAGTTTCAGCGTTGCGTTCTCTTCTTTGAGACGTTCGGTTTCCTCCAATTTTCTTTGTAGATCTTCGTTCTTCATCTTCAAGAGAGCAAAGTTTTCATTCAGTCTCTCATTTTCAGCCATAAGAACCCGTAATTGGCCTAAATTTTCACCCAGTTGCAGGTCCTTCCTTATTTCGTCGGTTTGAAACATCATATTTTTTATTAGGCTCGCTTGACTGATGATGTGCAGCTCACCAAGAGTTCTTAAAATTTTAGATCCCTCTTCCTTGGTATAAGTGCTCACGATATCCTTGATAGCATTCAGTAGTGCTATGGATTCTGGAATTTCTCTAAGCTCCAGTTTTTGAGTATCTTCGGATCGATATTGATGCTCCTTAGTCGGTTCTAGTGAAGAATCAGGCAGTTTGAGCAAATTTGACGGCTGCTTATTCTCTTTCATAGTATCTAAGCTACAATCAGTCTCTTTATAACTTCCGGAACGTCTGCCACGCTCTTTGGTCAGATGTTTTCGGTCCTGCTGAGTTTTACTCAAATTGCTTGGCATTTGGCGTTGAGTTTCCACAATTTTTGTGGCAGCATGTTTGGTTTTTATTTTACTCTCGTGACTTCTCATCTTACCCTCTTGTGCCTTGGATCTCGATTCTCGAATCGGGGCAATATGCTGGATATTTTCCATTTCTCGATTACCAGACCTTCGACCTATATTTGTTATCTTTTCCTCCATCTGCTGGATACTTTCCATTTCTCGATTACCAGACCTTCGACCTATATTTGTTATCTTTTCCTCCATATTCGAAGTTTCTTCCATTACAGCCATAAATGGTACTAGGGATGGTGACGTGAATCTCTGCGTAACATGGCGCTCCACTTCTTTGCAGGATGTAATATTATTGCTATTATGAGAAGACAACCCCATGTCATCCAAGAAGGAATCGTGCTTGGTAGCAGCAGGAGATGATTCTGGTCGAGCTCCTAGGGAGAAAGGGTGCTAGGTATATAAATTACGCTTCCTGGAATAATCGAAATCCAACAGCAGGAGGTGAACTGGTATACTTAGAGCTCTAAGCTGGTATATACAAACCTGGCGAACTTGTGCATCTTGGAGTCAGTTTATTCTCCATTTTGGATTAGCGATATTCACTGACAAGGAAACGTCGTTTTCGATATCGTTGCTGTTACATGGGATTCTGTTTTGCTTGTTCAGCGACTATTGTTCGTTATCTTTTGAATTACTAACGTCAAAGTTCTTGTTCCATCACACATGCGTAGACAATGCTAACTATAGAGTCGGCATCACGGTACTTCCAACCAATCCTTCGTACGCGCTCATACCGGCTCGTACGCATGGCTCACACGAATTCTCTAATGGTCAATGGACAAATGGACGAACGAACAAGTGTAATCAACCTTAATCTTTTTTAACGTGACAGTAAAATCCAAAACCTCCACCATGACCCTAACAAATTTTTTTCTAAGCAACTTGAAAGTCAATCAATTCACGAAGCGGTTATCATTCAACGTCTTCAAGGTTTGCATTGCTAGCTTTTTATTCTGTTGTACCGTAATTTGAGGTTGGAAATTCAACTGTACCCCTAAGCTTAATTATTTTTTTTGTACAGCATGGGCAGTTCAAACCGATGTCAACACATAATAAATACGCGGATCACCAACCGCTGGAAAGGATTCGAAACATTGGAATCTCTGCACATATTGACTCCGGTAAAACTACCTTGACGGAACGCATCCTTTACTACACAGGGCGAATCGAGAAGATGCATGAGGTAGATTGATGTTATGTGATTCAATGCTAGGAAGAACTGGGAATGACTTATATATTCATGACTATAGGTGAAAGGCAAGGACAATGTTGGAGCAACTATGGATAGTATGGAACTGGAACGACAACGTGGTATAACAATACAGTCTGCAGCAACTTACACCGTATGGAAAAACTACAACATTAACATCATTGACACACCAGGCCATGTGGATTTTACTGTTGAGGTAGAAAGAGCTCTCAGAGTTTTGGATGGAGCTATTCTTGTTTTATGTGCTGTTGGTGGAGTGCAATCACAGACTCTTACGGTGAACCGTCAAATGAAGAGGTACAACGTCCCTTGTTTGGCTTTTATCAATAAACTCGATAGAACTGGAGCTAATCCAAAGAGGGTGTTATCTCAGATGCGTGCAAAGCTTAACCACAACGCAGCATTTATTCAGTTACCCATTGGCCTTGAAAATGAGACAAAAGGGCTCATCGATCTTGTTACTAGAAAAGCACTGTACTTCGAAGGGAATTATGGGGAGATAGTTAGAATCGATGAAATACCACAGGACATGAAAGCAGGTATCATCAGTTAATAGTGACCTCTCTTCTGAGGAAAACTCACTTTATTATAAATGCTAAATATTATTTAAATGGCATAGAGGCTGATGCAAGCAGACAGGAGCTTATAGAACACCTGAGTAACGTGGATGATACAATTGGCGAGCTATTTCTGGCGGAATCTACAGTATCGGAACAAGATTTGGTCAACGCTATTCGACGGTCGTGTCTGAAGCGAACTTTTACTCCAGTACTAGTGGGAACAGCATTGAAGAATAGGGGCGTCCAGCCGCTTCTTGATGCGGTTCTGGATTACTTACCGAATCCTGGTGAGGTCGAAAATGTCGCTTTGAGAGAAGTCCCTGGGTAATTATTCCGATAAAAAAATGTAAATGACATACATCGTTAAATACGTTCTAATAAAAACAGGGCCGAGATAGAGCGAGTAGTCTTAGATCCCGTACGTGACGGCAAGCATCCATTTGTCGGATTAGCGTTTAAGCTGGAGGCTGGAAAGTTTGGGCAACTCACATACTTTCGTTGTTACCAAGGGAAATTGACAAAAACAGACAACATATTCAATGTCAGGACGGGTAGAAAGGTATTCTCATAATTCAAATTAATGGAATCGTGATAATCCTGTTCAGAGAACAGTAATAAAAACCTGATGATCATTGTAGGTACGAGTTTCAAGATTGGTTCGACTTCATTCAAACCAGATGGAAGATGTAAGCGAGGTATACGCTGGCGATATTTTTGCTCTCTTTGGTGTAGATTGTGCATCAGGAGATACCTTTGTCTCCGATACTAAACTGCAGTTGTCATTGGAATCAATATTTGTTCCTGATCCTGTTGTATCAATGTCCATTCAACCTGTCAACACCAAAGATAGGGATAATTTTTCAAAGGCTGTTGCTAGGTTTACGAAGGAGGACCCGACCTTCCACTTTTACTATGACACGGATAATAAGGTGACTTGATTGAGTAATCCAGCTTCTTATTCAAAAAATCTCTGCTATGGACACGGAATATCAGTTTTTGTTTCTGTTCGAATTTAATTCAGGAAACCATTGTTTCTGGAATGGGAGAGTTGCACTTGGAAATATATGCTCAGCGCATGGAACGCGAGTACTCTTGTCCCGTGAGTCTCGGAAAGCCCAAGGTTGCTTTTAGAGAGACATTAATAAGTCCATGCGAATTTGATTACCTACATAAAAAACAGTCTGGTGGTGCTGGACAGTATGCCAGGGTAACCGGTGTCATGGAGGTGGGTATCCTTAGTAGTAATCATGCTAAAATGTATTCAGGAATAGAATTCCGACGATCCATACAAATTTTTTTTCTCCAGCCACTTCCTCCGAACCAGAATACTACTTTGGAATTTTCCGACGAAACCGTCGGTACAAACGTACCGAAACAGTTTGTTCCCGGTGTGGAAAGAGGTTTCAGAATTATGGCCCAAAAGGGACTTCTTTCCGGTCACAAATTGGCAGGGATTAGATTCAGACTAATAGACGGAGCTCATCACATCGTCGACTCGTCGGAGCTCGCGTTCATGTTCGCGGGTCAAGGTGCTGTCAAAGAAGTTTTCGAGCATGGTGCCTGGCAGATCCTGGAACCAATCATGATGGTCGAAATCACTGCACCTGATGAATTCCAGGTTCGTTTTCAATGCGTTTCCGACGCCAGAGATGCAGAGTCCACTGAGTGATTTCTTTTTTCAGGGTGTTCTGATGAGTCAAATTAACAAAAGACACGGTATCATTACGGGCACTGATGGAAACGAAGGATGGTTCACTCTCTACGCGGAAGTTCCGTTAAATGAGATGTTCGGATATGTGGGAGAATTACGTTCTTCTACTCAGGGAAAGGGCGAGTATACTATGGAATATTCAAGATACAGCCCTTGCCTACCCGAAGTCCAGGAGGCACTCATCAGGGCGTACGAAGAAAGTTTAGGAACAAATCAGCAGCAAAAGTCTAAAAAGAATTAATAATTAGCAAACATCGTATTAGTTATGACATAAGATAATGAATGGAGATTAGTGAATGATCGTTTGGGATGCTCGATGAGAACATTTGCAACTCATCCGACGGTTATTTTGTTTTCAATGTAAAGAAAATGTTTTCCGTCGACACGAGAGAATGGAGCATCATTGTGCGAATACTTCGACGAGCGACAGCCGTTGAACTTTAAATAAATAACCTTGTACATACATATTCGATAATGAGAACTAACAATAGTTTACAGATATTAAAAAAGTTCAATTCATTGATACTATTCCGAATTGTAGTTTTTGTATCTCAGTCCTCTCTAGTCTTACTTAGGTCTTACTTCGGAGATAGTGCCATCGTTGGGAGACTCAACGAATTATTTTCGCCGCTAATGCACGTATTCACTGATATCACTGATGGTATCGGTATGTATCGGAAGTGCATAAGAGATGTAGATGTATGCAGGTACGTAGGTACACCGACGGAACGATACCTGCCAGTAGTAAACCGCAGGATCTTGACTATTATGGAAAGCGTAGACTGCAAAGAGGAAACTTTATGGGCATAGAGTATTATATGCTCCAAGTTTACGGGTAATGAAAAAACATATTTAAGAACGACAGAGGTTTTATTTGTTTATATCAATGGTTATAACTTCGATTTGATCGAGCCACCTGTCAGTCACTCGTGAATCAATTATGATGACTGCCTAGAATAATACCTCCATGTTGGTAAACTTACAGTGACGTTTCTCTTCAATTTAAAAGTTGGGTAATTCAAAATAGGAATCGGAATGGGCGCAATGACGCTACAATAGGTACAGATGCGATAAAAAATCTTGCCACAGAATATATGATTTAAATCTGCGTCGAAGAAAATAAAATAATTGTAAAATAATCAGATCCAAACCCAGTTCGGAGTGACGACACCAAAGTTGAAAGCATCCGGCTGTCCGCAATGTGGCTGGTTCGGAAAGGTTTTAGTCCAATTGAACGGGGGAATTTTATCCGAAAAAGTCGGTCCCGAATCAGCCTTGAACGTTTCAATTCCGTTCAGACCAGCCGTCATAATTTTAGTATCGATAACACCGACGGGCAGCGGATGGGTGTCAAGATCGCCTCTGAAAGACAGCAGGAGAACCAAATCTAAACCGTTGGTCGCGGTGAAATTTTCATCAACGACCCGGGGCTTCGGAGGCGCTGCATGTGCTCGCATCATATCGGTGACACCTTCCGGGGTCGTGACGTTCACTTGCTGTCTCGAAACCTCGGCACTCCTCGCCAAAGCAACGTCGCATAGGGTTCCGGCAACCTTTCGGATTTCCTTGGACACCGGCGCCCCGGTGCAAGACACGAATCCGACGTTGGCCAAATCCTTGGAGTAGTCGACGGCGTGAGTCATACCCGGAACCTGTTCGACGAGCCAAACTGAGTTGAGACGCGGATCAACGGCCAACCACTGGCGACTCGCACTTCCGCTGTTGTAAAGCGCGAGAAGACGTGCCCATGAGCGGCCATCGACAGCAAGGCGATTTGCCGACATGACCCGGGCGGCTAGGGGTACCCGCTGCATATGTCAAACGAATTATATTGGATAAGCAGGGAATTTGAATGGGATTTATTTATTCATCCATGTATGAACAGACATCTCGCCGCTCGACTCTAGTGCTCGTCTCACCTGATCTCTAGGATTTCCTCGACCGCGCCATTCGCGGTCATCGATCGTCAGAGGTGTTCCAGCTACGAGGAGTTCGCGACCCACGCCCTCAACCGCGTAGTATTCGTCCTGAGACGACAACGCTCCTGGGTACGAGGTCATCACGATAGAACCACCGGGTATTGGTTGGGCGCCGACGTTCGAAGAGGTGTGGTACGCCAGGTCGTACCTTTTGAGTAGCCTCAGCATTTTGACGAATCTGTACGAAAGACAGAGTTTCACCTCTATATCTTCATGCATAACTATGTGCAGTACGTACGAATACCGTAGTTAAACGGATATATTGGCAAAAGTCGTGCTATGAATTTACATCGGCAGATTTACGAATTACTTACGGTGCAGCGGTGTTATGCGCCAATGTAAGGAAAGGATCCCCGTTGGATCTGTTGAGAAGTTTGAGAAACGTCATCCCCGCGGATGCTGCGCGCATTTCGGAATCGCGAGTAGCGTTGTTGAGAAATGGTACATCCGACGCCATAGCGAGCCAGAGGAAATCTTCGGGTTCAATTTCTACCGACCGCCTGCTACGTCGGACCGCGAATCTCCAGCCAGCTTCCATGCCGTCGAGTTGAGCGTAGAACAATCGCACCTATACGATAATTACATTGTCATCAGATTCAAACAATATTTTCATTAGACATACCAATTGACACGGTAGATAGTCTTGTGTCGTGAAATTTGTAATTATTATGATCATGGCAATGGTTTGCCGCGGTAAAAATTTAGGAAGCCGACCATGTGCCAGTAGGGGTCCTGTGCTGCCCCGACGTCAGCCCGTTCCCTGTTGTACCGGGAGTTGTCGACGAGTTGTTGCCGAATCTTGGCGCAGGTCGACTTCCACTTCCATGACGCACAGGGTTCCCCGATGGTATTGTGCCAATGATGATGAATCAGCTGCCAGGTCAAGCTTCCCTCCAGGAGCCCTGCAGAATAGGCTTGCACCGTGTCGGGATATTCATCGGAGGATTCGATTTCTATTACGGACCAGCTGCAAAAAACGAACAGCGGCTGATCGTGAGTATTGAGTCATTATTAAACTCATCGATGCAATTATAAAATGTTAATCTACCCTGTACGATGGATTTCAGTCTTATAATAAGCACGGGCAGCACCCGATGGAACAGCGTTCAGATCGTTTCCCTGTCCCCAAAAATCGATTCTGTATCCTCCGTTTTGTTTCCAGGTAACAGTCGCCGCGTATGTCCCATCGTTCTCAACACTGCAAGACAATTCGTACAGTACTCATTGTATACTGCGGCCAACATCGAATTAAAAGAGAGCACATCGCGTAGGTATAAAACAAGTAGCAGTAATACCACCTCTAATATTTTTACGTAGATGCGCCCGGAAACTCACCGTCCAAACTCGCCGAGGATGATAGCGCCGATGCCCAGGAGGGCAACGGCGACTAGAATGTAGGTGGAAATGCGAGTTTGCAGCCACGAGGCGCCGACCACCTTCAGCATGGCTCATTAGTCTAAGCAGCACACCTCCGTCCGAAAGAAACATAAAAAAAAAAATCCAATACCGCGTTCTCAACCCATCGATTACAAACTCCGACGCCCAGCCGTGGCCTCTTCTGCTGCGAAGTTGCCTCTATGGTCCCTTTTATTCTCTCTGCGATGGATACGGAAAGAGTAAAAGATATTAATGATATTCGTTCATTGAGTATCAGGTGCCTAATTGCTTGACGTATACGAATATAACACCCTAAAACGAACTATCCGAATTTGTATTCTTCCATTCTTCTTGTGGCCTGAAATTATTTGTATACGATACGTATTACCCGCCCTTGTAGGTACGCCCGCCAGAGACATCGACGCGTGGCGAATTGCAGATCAGGAAGTGAGAGTTGCGGATGTACGTATGAGGTATACCTGTGTTTTATACAAGCATCCAAGTTTCGCTGCACGAGCATCTGCAGTCGATCACAAGGGCAAGCGATAATTTTGTATACAGTGGAACCTGGCTAAGTGAGACACTGTGGTACTGAGAATCCTCTGCTAGTGAGAAAAAAAATGCGGTCCCTTCGTTCACCTATGTAACTGAGAAAGAACTCGGGTAGTGAGAAACCTGGGATACTGAGAAAAATAACTGGTCCCCCTGCGATTCTCACTTAGCCAGGTTCGACTGTATCATATGTACCTACAATTTGCCCCACAATCAGATCATGATCATAGACACGAGCTACTGCTCTTCTAGTTACATACCTAGATCTATGCAACGACAACAATTCCCCATACCTATAATGCATTCATTCATCAATTCGAGTCGATTCGTCAGATCTTTCGTTATAATTTCAATCGCATCGTACGATACTGTATAAAACCCCGTGGATCAACCGTACACTTGTGTAAATGTATCATTTAAATATTGTACAGCCACGTCGCCTAAAGAGTCCTGCCTCCGAATCTGCTTCACGGATTGATCCTGCAACTCGAGTATTCATTGTGCCAACGCAGTGTCCGTGGGACCGGAGGGTATGAGATGAGCTGCGGAGGACTCGGAGACGAGGGACGAGAGACACTGCACTGTATATTATAGTTAGAGATAATACCTAGGCAAAGCCCGCTCTACGAACGTTTATACGTTCACGTTCCGGAACGTGAGAAACGTGACTGCGAGTTCGACGCTGGTGAATCATGAAATATTTCATATTCTACGGACGTTCCGCCAATTGCTGAAACGGCACCGTTCATACGGAAAGTGACGACATGACGACATGGTGGGACACGAGGCCGCACGGCCGCCTGATCGTGAGATGCTTGATGCGCGTTATCCGTCACACCGCAGTTTCCACTTTTCTCCACCGTGCGTTACAATGATTCGTAGCGCGAACAACGACCGCAGATTCACATTGAAAATCGAACGGTTGGTTTAGCCGCAGGATCAGGTAGCTCTAAACGCCACTTGGTAACGTAACTTCAGCCAGGTATATTACGCCTAGGTCAGAATAAGGAATTTCTTTGTTCCCGAACTTTCAGAACGGCTTTGAAACCTCGCACGTCCACGACGCTGCGTTCGTGTGACCATCACCACCTCCACGTGATCGTAGTGATTTGTCGATTTCCGCCAAGTCCGGTATTTTTCACTAGGATCGACAATTTGTCGTGCAGAAATATGGTGGCTGAAATAATCAGCCGCGTTGCGATGTCGAGGCCGTCGTTCGGCGACAGCAATGGTTGGATTCGCGTCGAAACTTGACGAAAGCAAAGGGACGAAGTTATCGTACTATATATAAATGTATGCTATACCATGTGTATACATATACTTGTAAGTTTAATTTCCAAACCATTGTACGAAACGTAGACGTAGTGCGGTATGAGAAAGTAGTTAATTGCGAGGACATGACAGTGTTATTTTCTTACCCCAGAGAGGAGTGGTGGATTTTTCTGGTCTGGCGCGTAGACGAGTACGATCAAACGACACATATATAAAAGATTACATTCCTCGCAAGAGACGGTCGCGCGTAACACCTACAACCGTGGACCAGTTGCTCCGACACTGAGGACCCCTACTTCGGAGTCGCGGGCTGCATGCCCGTCCCTTCTCCCTCCTCGATCCTCTCTGCTCCCTCACCCATGCCGACCGACCGACTTTGTCCGACGCCACGCCCCCCGATCTTTCTTCGCAGTGTCACCGATCGACCTTCGCGCCTTCCAACTTCCACACTTCCAACTTCCAACGACGGTGGATGCATTGCCGGCAACGACCGCAGAGATATTAGTATTTATTATCTAGTAGGATTAGGGTATTATAGACTATGCCATCGTAAAATGGAGAACGTTATGCGGAGATGAATACGAACTTTGTATTAGTTTAATTTCAACTAATTGTAAGTATATGTATTGCTTCAACTGTCTACGTATGTGCGTATTCACACAGACAGAATGAATATCTCCATACATCGCCAGCAAAGTGGGTTCAATGGAATTTTCGACCTCGTGGGCCTACGACCGTCGGATAATTAATCGGCGCTCGATCCGATCAGAGTCGATTGATATTATACATATATCGGGATCGCACATCCAAGCGATCCGAACAGTGCCAGTCACCCCGAAGTCTGGCTAACCGATGGTGACATTGATACAGACCACGGTATATAGGTATATACTATATAGTGTCTAGTCACGTGCGAATATTAGCTATACTACATATTATGTACCAGCTGTACCCTGCGGTTTCACCCGCGTTAATTTGTATACATTTTTCATTGTTCCTGAGATTAGCGCGTTCAACCAAACAAACTCTTCAGCTTTATAACATTAGTATAGACATAGATATATTCAATATAGATGTAGATATCCTTTATTGCGAATGTACGTACGTAGTGCGGTGGCTATACATACGTATGAAACGGATTGCTCGTATTGCGTCAACTTCCATGTCAAACAGCAAAGCTGATAATATATCGGTGTTGTGTTATCTGATACAAGTATATATCTCCACACCTCATACTCATACCCATTTATATACGTAACACATGATTTTACATTCGTAAACACGGTATCCGTATACATAATATACATTGTATTGTTATATGTCGTATCATAATACTCGATCTGATGATTGTTTTATGTTGTGCAGTAATAATTACGGCACGAGTATACACCTGTACGCACTCTGCTGCACGCGCTCAATGTATACATAGAAACAATCCCCTCCCCTCCCCCATGGTGTTGATTAGACGAAGAATCTCGGACGAGATATACGTTCATCCGATGAGGTTCATACAATACTTATGATGTAAAAAAACAGTTCGATCGTACCCTATGGTATAGCCGCCGGAACACTGCCAAAGCTGAAGACGGGACTGCAACGATTTTAAAATTCAGAGTTCTTGGAATTTTATTTTTGCATTATTGTGCGGGGAAAAAAGGTGGATTTTTAGCTTCGAGATCTCTTCGTATTGAATATAATTTGTATGCCGAAACTCATAATGTTAGGAATTTGATGATTGCGGCACCGCGAACGGCGTCCCTGTGGAAAGGAATGTAATATCGGCTAGCCCTTGTAGGAATTCGCCGCAGCCTCTCTTATATCGTCATCTCTGATCGTCGTACATTCCCTGCGGCACTCTCGTAACGAGATCCTATTTTCTAGTTAGTCGCACGTCGGGTTTGCGCCCGACTCACTTAACGTTTAATCCGTATTATAATCGCGCGTGTCCTATATAGATCCGATTTTAACCATCTTTAAATATCTGTTACACTTAATCGGGGATTCAGGCCGCCAGGGATTCCGGGAGGTTAATCGCCGAGCACACCCCTGCAGCAATACATTTCCACACCCCGCCACCGATTTGCATCAATTATCACGAGGCGTTCAAATTATCGGTATATGCATTCGCAATAACAGCTACAAGTGAAAGGGAGGCCGGGGCAGGATGCATGGGAAGCTTTCGAATAAAAAAGAGTTGTATATAAAGGTTCTTTTCAGATTTTTGGTGTACCCCATCGCGATCTCCTCACCATTGGAAAAGGTGATAGAGGGAGGAAGCGTGGTGAGGCTGGGTGGGTGGGAATATATAATATATAATGAATAAAATATGTGTGTACCATCGAGGAATTATAGGAATTAGGGAATGGGGATCTTTGGTGCGTCAGTCGCGCAGGCGTCCCCGTCTTCGTCGACGTCGTCGTATCGTATCGTCCGGCAGAAGACTTCTGGTAGTTGGAGCGCGCGGTATCCGGTGAGTCTCGATCCGATCCTGCCTGTACTGGATGCGACGAGGCGCCGTTCAATTCCGACTCCTGTGCAGAGTATAATCTCCGCAAAAGCCCGACTGCGGCACATCTGGAAATTCGTCAAAATTTCAATTGGGACGAAGCGGGCACTCTGTTGTATATCTACTTGATCGGTCACGCGTTGTTATATCAACATGAAAACTGTCTCACTCTTTCTCGTCGCTGGAAAGATTTGCCTGGCTCTTTCGCTGTCCGTCCACGACGGTAATCTCGCGGTTGGCGAAGGCATCGTAGCAGCGGCCAAGGGGATGGCGGATGACCGGGTGCATTCGGTGCCACTGGGTTCCGAGTCCACCTTTTACTGGAGGTCCACGATCGATCGATTTATCTGAGACGTCGCGAGGAGCGATTACGCTAACGCAATTTCATTATCCTGCGAATAAATTTTCAGGGCCGAATCCGCGGATGGAAGGATCACGGTAGAGGTTCACTACGTCGGGAATGAAAACTCTTGGTTCGCCGTTGGATTTTCCGAATTTGGGGAAACGAGGCCAGCGGATTATTGCATTCTGTGGATTGGCTGGCATGGCGATGTCCAATTACAAGTATAACGTCTTGTTATATGTAACTACATTATACGAGTATAATCTGTAACGCGGTACCATAATCTTGGGGTGAAGTTCCGTCGTTAGAAGTCACGTCAAATACGAATAGATTTCATTTCAAAATTGACTGTCCCAAGTATTTCACAAGCGGTTACCCCAACTTTTTGCAAATTTTTGCCCCAAAAATTGAAAAAATCCAAAGGGGTATACCTTGGATTTTTGTCGATTTTGGGGTCAAAAATGAAGTATTTTTGAAATTGATCGTAGGACACTTTTCTAACGTATTTTGACCTCAGGAATACAAATCCGTCGATCAAATTAAGCTAAGAATAAATCCCATCGAGATATCCTCATTTTTTCACTTTTCAGAGCGATAAATTGGCGATAACTCGTTCAATTTTATAGATAGATCAATTTAACTTGCAGATTCGTGTTCCTAAGGTCAGATTACGTCAGAAAAGTGTCCTACGATCGATTTAAAAAAATGTCGATTTTTGACCCCAAAATCGACAAAGATCTAAGGTATACCCCTTTGGATTTTTTTAATTTTTGGGCCAAAAACGAAGTATTTTTGACCACTTATACGAGGGGTTAAACCTTGTGAAATACTTGGGACATTCAAGTTTGAAATGAAATGGTGTGAAATAGTGTGATATAGTTGTGAAATGTGAAATGGTTGGGACACCTGGGTGGTTACCCCCTCGGTATTTACTCATTGCTGCGGAAATATTTGATCCTACCGCTCCTATTAATCCTATAGGATGTCTGGGCTGACGACGACGGGAAACTACACGTTGATCAACAGCAGGACTGCAACGATTTTCTGTGGAAGAAACGTGGAAACGTTACCAAGTTCTCCTACTCGAGAAAATTCGACACTTGCGACAACGACGACTACGTGATCCAAGTATCCGCTATTCTTCTCCTATACCAATATCTGTAGTATACAGATTGAGATCAATTCTTCCTGGTAATCTATTTTGGACGCCCTTAGGACGGAACAACGCATATTGTATGGCTGATGGGCGATGGACCTTTGTACGCGATCGCCGGTCTCCAAACCTCCGATGCGAAGGTTGCCGGGATGTCCAGAGCTCAGTTACCTAAGGTGGTGCCTCGGGAGACGTCCGTTCCCAGAGATTCCTGGAAATTGGAGCTTCTCACGAATCAGGTTCACGTTCCAAACAATGAGACAACATACTGGTGTCACGTGCACAAGCTCCCATCCTCTCTAATGGATAGGTACGGTAACAAGTAGAATGCGCAGCGGATAGGTACCTCAAAATGTGTCCATCGCCATCTTCATTCCCATAAATCGAATCACGTAGACACCACGTCCTCCGATTCGGGCCGCTCATCCAGGCGGGTAATGAACACCTGGTACATCATATGGAGGTATTTCACTGCGCCGGTCCCGCCGACAGGTCCATCCCTTTGTACAGTGGACCCTGTGACCATACCGAACGCCCAAAAGAAACCAAGGTAGTTGCAGGGACGGAATTGCCTGAAAAGAAATTCCTTTTGAACTTATTTCTATTCTCAATTGAGTCCTAATTTCCATCAATCGTTCGTACCCTATGCCGCAGGTATGTCAGAAGGTTTTGGCGGCGTGGGCGATGGGAGCGGACGCGTTCGTGTACCCCGAGGAAGCGGGGCTGCCAATAGGCGGCAAGCAGTTCAACCAATATGTGATGCTTGAGGTCCATTACAACAACCCCGAGCTACGCCAGGGCCAGGTGGACTCTTCGGGGATCCAATTTCTCCTGACCAAGACTTTGCGCAGGTACGACGCTGGCGTTATAGAGCTTGGACTCGAGTACACGGACAAGATGGCTATACCAGCGGAACAGGTGAGTTCCTGAGGATCCTGAGAATCATAGACAGAAATGAAACATTGAGCTGTGTCGTGTTCGTGTAGGAAGTATTCACACTGACCGGTTACTGCATCGCGGAATGTACGGTTGTGGGACTACCGCACGACGGCATAAGGATATTCGGATCACAACTGCACACGCATTTGCTTGGTACCAAAGTGGTGACTCGTCACATCAGAGATGGAATTGAGCTGCCGATTCTCAATCAGGATAATCACTACTCTACGCATTTTCAGGAGATCCGGCTCCTCCCCAAGCACGTCACCGTATTGCCGGTGAAAAGCTTCTTTACTATACCCCCTTTGCGTTGTATTTATATGGGAGATTCCTCCCTCGGATTTCGTGCTTATCAACGGTGCGATTAATTGCTATATACATATAGTATCTTCGCTGTTCGTTGTTCGCAGGGAGATTCTTTGATAACAACGTGCACGTACAACAGCTTGGGCAAAGGAAACATCACGCTGGGAGGATTCTCAATATCCGACGAAATGTGCGTCAATTACGTGCATTACTATCCGAGCACGAGACTTGAGGTTCGTTCGAATTTTTGTTAAAATCCCTGAAACGACCTGATATACGATAATAGCATTCCAATCTATCGCTATTTCGTCGTACTACGTTATACCTACATGGTATATCTAACAGGTCTGCAAAAGTGCGATCAGCAGCGACGCTCTAAGAACGTACTTTCGTTACATGCGAGACTGGGAGAACCAACCAACGTCGAACGGGAAAGGGATATCGGAAAATTACCAGAGCATCGAATGGAACAAAGTCCGAGTAGCCGCATTGCACGATCTCTACACAGCCGCTCCGTTAGGTATACCTATACATACCCATGTAAAAATTATACTGTTTTTAATTATGGTAAACGACATTTTTTCGCAATACGAGTACAACGATGTATTACTTTCCTCATGTATCAGCTATGCAGTGCAACGCCTCGGACGGTTCGCGGCTTCCTGGTCTTTGGGAGAACGCAGCTTCTACTTCGATCCGTTCACCATTAGCACCCCCAGCTCGTGACTGCCCCGGTACCAACGATGATAACGTGGTGTGAAGAACTTTGGCCTACAATTAATCGAGTCGAGCAATTTACGTTCGGAGAAAAATGGTAACGACCGACCTTGTCGATCCTGCGATATAATGTCTTTCAAGTTTGGCAATCGGCAAATTCTCCGTCTGACTAATTCGCGACCGCTCGCTTACATGTTTATAAAAATATCTCTGTACGCTTTGTGCCCCTGACGCTGATTCGCGAAATCTATGAACAAATTGATGTTATGGCAAAAATAAATTTAAATCTTACGATCTATCGTTCGGAAAATCTGTTTCATATCGATACCTGTATCGACATAGGTATGTATTATACATTACACCTCTATGTATGATTACACATTGATGGCTAAATAAAACCCCTCGTGGGAGAACATTGAACCGTGACCGCGAAGATCGATATTTCCGGCGAAATCCATAAGCTCTGATTAATATTCTAAACTAAAACACACGGCCAAGATTGCTTGCGGATAATTCAGACGTGTTTGCAAGATATCGTTTTTATTTCGTAAAAGTAAATACGCCCGGAGACATTTAAGTTTGGCCTTTGACATAGAATGCGTTTTACGCTGTTAGAAAATTCCTTTCCTAAGAAGAAAAAGACTTTTTATAGCTTTGCCCTCTACTTGATCCCTCGAGCGGTGCGCCGAGGCAAGAGAGCACTTTACCATAGTCAAACGAAACAAAGTTAAGGCTTGCCCAAGGGAAGTCTTGGAGCTACGAGTATGATGATGTAAAATTCGGCAGACCTGGAAATTAGATGTTCAGAAAAAGCTGGCCGATCCAATACAGGTACTATCTACAATGAGTAAGAATTCTTGAAAAGATTATTATAAATCATGTTTATTGATATCATAATATAGGTAGGTATATAAAGGTGTGATATACTTATAAGTATATACATCTCAAATGTTTTCCGCACGTGTAACGTGTTCATTTACCTAGCATCCAGCAACAATAGCAAGTAGTATACGTTGGGAGGCATAAATAAATCGAAAATATCACGAGACGCAAAATCGATTGATCCTCTTCACCACCGATGGTGCGATCTTTGAGATTGGTGTACGTTACACCTACTTAACTATGGTATGTTAGCATGTATGTATATATCTGTATATGTATGTGGGTACGTACCTAAGTATACAAAATGTTACAAAATAACGAACGCATTGGGAATGCATCCTGTTGATACAAAATTTGAGGAAAAAGAATCGATTATACCAATATTTATGTATCATATACAAGATGAGTATACGAATGTACAGTGAATGTACCTAAATACACGGCGTGTACGTATACTATACCGCGAGACAATCTTGTTAATCTCAAGCCCGGTGATCTGTTCCGCTTTCATATTTGATACACTACGTCGATGTCAAATAGGTGCTCAAGAGTTTATTCGATATATGGCTCATACAAACAATCATGTATCAACGGAATAGTCTCGTGCCTTTGCGTAATACATCGTAACATCGATCACGAATGTGGGATATAGCAATGATTAATCCGTTTCGCGCAAATGCAAGCTGCCTGAGAACTTGAGTAACAAAATATCGTTCCCGCTTTAAGCAGCCATCTCTTATGCCATCTTTGACGAATTGAAAAGCTGTAGAAATGCGAAGGAATAATTATACGTACATACTACCAATCGCATTTTGTTGAATTGTCCGAAAAATTTCCTAGTAAAAAATATAGATCATCACAATATAGCAACGCGCCGGTAGAATTCTTCGCCATTTGGTCAAAATGTGCGCTCATCTAACAAAGGTGGATTTCGAAAATATCTGCGATTTTGCACCATAATCAAATGAAGGCAAACAGCGCCATTTGGTGTTGTGGGAATACCATCGGCCTAATACTTTGACACAAGGGTATTGACATCGGATCAGCGCGCGCGCGGTCCTAGCGCATCGCGCTGCAAAATGAATGTGTTATGCATGATATAATCTTCCTGGGTATTTCACCTAGGTATAGGCACGTGGTGTCGGCGAATAGGTTTAGAATTAGTATCGATGAATGCTACTATGGTTGGTGTCGGTTGTTCGAAATTCGTAATTCCGGAGCCGGATGGAGACCGACTCGCCGGTCCGCCGACCACAGGTGTTGGACTAGAGTAGATGATGTTGTTACAGATGCGTTTGTAGGAAACAATATAATATGCCAGCCTGTGCCATCACGTCGACGGTTCCAGCGGCGAGAAGATCCCGATTTTTCGGATCCGCGCGAGAATGGGTTCCTGGTCGCAAAAGCGTGGGCCCAAATACGGTGGCCAGGTTGTGAAGCGACATCTTGTTCTGCGCCTCATGCTTGTTGACACGTATGAGATGGGCCAATAGGAAGTCTATAACAGCTTTGTTGACCGGCGGTAGGCTCTCGTGGACCCTTTTGAGAGCTATACCCCGCGACAGCTCACCTGATTGGAATGCCTCCAGGAACGCGGGATAAAGAGCATCGGTGAACAATGCCTCCGGCATTTCGCGCAGGTAAAGCTTCAGTACGCCGGTAACGGAGTGAACGTCTACCTAGAATTTGCAATTTGATTAGAAAATCACCCTGCGAGATGTGCATCGGCGCTTACCTCTTTGAGAAGTTGTTCGGCCTCATATGCGTTACTCTCGAACGATTTCCGGAGTTTTGCCAAGTCAGAAGCAGAGCCGGAAACTCTGTACAGTCCTACCTCGCCGACACCCCGTCTTTCCACTTCGCGAACACATGCGGTAACGATGAACGGGACATCGCGTTTTTCGCGTCTGAAATCAGAAGAGGGGGGAGGGCGGGGATTATAGGTTATGATTTACGACGACCGACATCAGCGAAGACTTTGCTTCGCTCTCTATGCTGCTAGAATCCTGCATATAAACTGACTTGCAAACTTGTTGAATCTTGGCGCCAAACAACCCCTGAGGTTTGGCCGACGGTACTCGTCTCAGGGTGACTTCACTCGGAACGAATTTAAAGGCCACGTCAAGCGTCGCTGGACCGAGACCAAGAGCTCTTTCAACCTGCTCCGACTGGAGCCAGGACCTGCTGAGTCGCTGAGTGCATTTGCCTCTAAGTACGGCTCGCGAACCACATTCTTCGTAAAGCAAGATTCGCACGTTTTGACTTCCTTCCAATTCAACGACGAACGTCTCACCTGCGGATGTGAAAGAATGAAGTTGGTAGAGAGAAAAAAATTGCCTCGCATACGTATTTCGTTCGTAATTCACGAACAAGGCTTACCCCAAGTCGGTGCTTGTCCCCTCGCGGCACGGCTTTTCGCTCGTTTGAAATAGTGGCCATAGCTGTCGACCTCGACGGTTACGTAAAGATCCCCAGCCCTGTCCAGTCCAGGCGGAGTCAACCCGAGCAAGGTTATGTGCAAATCACCAAGCAGTAGGCTCTCATCTCGCCCCGAACGCATCAGATAGCTTCCCATATCTGTTTGTAAATACGTTCGGCACGCCGTGACCCATGCCTGAAGCTCATGAATCGTCAATGGCAGTGATCCCGGTGGCTGACCACCCTGTCGAATGGTCGTCATCATTTTGTTCAATTATTCGTGATATTCTTAGTCGTATGATTCGCAACTGACTTCTCTGCTTTCGACGTACCTGCTGCAATGCCTCGACCGCCTCCACCCATTGCGCGCGTTCGAATTCGCTCGAAAGGAAGAAGGTGTAGGAGTTATTGGCCCGATGTTGTCCCTTCTGCGAAACTCTGAGAACAAGATTGGGGGAAGCGAGGACCAACTGAGCCTCGAGTTCTGCCAATTTCTTTCGATTCTTTTCCGACCCTCTGCTGCCGATCCTGATTCTCTTGTCGTCATTTTTCTCCTCCCATAAAATTTGATCTCTTACGGTGCATGCCTGAGACCTAACACGGTGAAAAAAATTCATAATACAGCAGTGGACGTTACGGAAGCTGCTGTAAGATAAGAACCACATTAAATCACGTCATAAGAGCAGCCGGTCACCTTAGAGCCACAACGTTTGCTGGGCTTGCTTCTCGCGGTTCACCGCTATCTTCGGAAACAAGAGCCTCGCCTAAGGGCACGTACCACTTCAATTCGAATGTAAACTTATCCCTACCAGATGCCTTGTACTTCGCGCAAGCGATTACATCGTTGAAGAGGAACAGATGTCGTAGTTTCCGATGGCCATCCGAGAGCTCGACAACAAATGAATTTTTCACCAACCTTCTCTGAGCACGGTCGTGACTCTTAAAAAAAAAGTCAAAATATCATAGTGTAACACGAAAGGGATACCTTCTGCGTGGCGACTACATATGATACGCACTGGAAACATAGACTTGGTTTGAATAATGTTAAACTCGTCGAGGAAGTGTCGTGTCATCGCTAGAGCCTCGGAGAGAGGGGTGTGATCTGCGTGAGTGGACGGTGTATGCTTGAGGAGATCCTGAAATTCCAGTAATTCCGGTAAATAGACATATAATAGACTTTTATCAGATTATCGGACGAATCCTGATAGAAATCTTCGACCGAATAAATCTCAAGGCATCAGATGGATTCCATCGCTTACGTGAAGTACGAGTGCGTTTTTTTGGACACGCGCAACGGGCTTGTGCAGGAGATCCTCTAGTGAGAGTCCCTGTCCCTTCGGCAGCCCTCGCAGTCTGATATCCTTTGTGATTTGACCAAACTGTGCAGAGCTTGCACTGCATCGACGGACGGTATCTGTGGCACGGGCGTAGTTGTGCAAAAAAGCGCCGTATAGGCCAATGTTGCTTGCCATCACCTAGCGGAAACACATTTCAATTATTATGAATGAGCTCATCTTGAAACCCATTCATGAAGTGCAAATCGGCACCGACCTTGAAATGTTCTCCAATAGTAGTCCGGCAGTCCCATTTCTCAGACTTCTTACGCAAACCTTCCAAGAAATCCCGATGCAGTGCATGCAACTCTGGAATTTTATAAAACATGGTGCCAAATTCCTCCTCCGAGATGACAGGCTGTGAAGTTGTCAGAGTTGCTCTGATCGCTTTCATGTACTACCCAAAACATACCAATATAATTTTCAGCATCAGATAAAGATGTGGTGAAGTTAGAAGATAAAGTCTACACAGAATCGCGTTATTGATGGACCATACTTGCAGCATCACGGAGAGACACTCGACGTACACAGCCTCGCTGTCAACAACAGAATAAATGATACATTTGACCATGGACGTTCGGTCATCATCTCGCTCGCCAACTTTGTCCTGCCTACGTGGTGTTGTAGGCGTCGGTGACTCCAGACTTCCTTCGCTTAAACTAAGCGGCTCCGCGTCGCTACTTCCTGTTTCATTGTCAGTGCTCAAGGCTCGAAGCAGTATCGGTGGTGCGGGGCTGGCACCCTCTTCATCCTCGCTGTCCATAGCAGCTCTGTGCCTGTACACGGATTCGCATATCATAATCAAAGCGCAAGCCATGTGACTGTTTATCAAAACTCACTGTATGAAATAGTCGATATTGACATAGTTGCTCTGATTGCCGGGGGAATCAGGCAAAGATGGAGGCCTTCGAAGGGGCACCCGATTACTATTTGCAATAGGTGCAACTCGCGCATCGATGTAAACGTATTCTCCGGTCTGGTCTAAAGCTACCGAGTCGTAATACGGCTCCTCCTCCGATGCCTCTGCATCCCCATCTTCAGCTTCTTCACATATTTTGTTCTTCGAGTCTGCAAGGCATGAGGATTTGATCATATCATGGTTAAATGCCTGGAGATTGAGCGGAATAATCAAAATCGGATTGACCAGCGACATTAGGAAAAAAGAACTCAGTCTCCTTACCTTTTTCATCCTTGTTTTCGGTGAGCTCTTGACTATTGTCCTTTTTAGTGCTACCGGTGACTTCGATAACGGTAACATAGTTACTAAGGATATCTGGATTGCTATTTCTCCTAAGTTCTCGTATCCTCTCCGGACTCCTGGGAATCTCACTCCTAGGCCGCCTACAGGAACTTAACGTCGAGCTTAATTCGGACACGCATTTATCCTGGAGCTTGCTTATATCTTCCCTTACCGGTAGTGGTGGAGTGGAAAGTTTGCTGTGCCCTGAGCTGATTATGTTATCCAAACTTTGTGGGTTACTTTCTAAATTTTCAAGACTGCTACAATTCTGGGAGTCAACAGCAGTTGCTATTTCATCCAGAACAGACAAGCTAGAATTACTCGGTAATTGTTTATGACGTTCAACATCTGCCAGGAGCCTCTCTAAATACTCCACATAAAATTCTTCCTTCTCAAGTTCTTCCCTCAGTGCAGTGACCTAGGATGAAAAATCAGTAGCCACTCATCAATTCCTGAATTGATAACAACTAGATGGTTATGATTTTTTAAAGTACATCGACAACAGATGTTGAATCACTAGCTTTTGCCAACTGGTGACATAAGATTCAATCAAGAATGATAGTGCGATTGAAGGTGGATAGTAGATGGAAGATGAGATGATCAGCAGAATGTGAGGATGTGACAAACCTTTTGCTTGTGCTTGACCAAGTTGGCACGAACGTCTTCCTCCCACGCAGCAGGCAGGGTGCTGTCCGGGAATCTCTGCACCCATACCCGTTGAAAATCTCCAAATACACTCATCACTTTCGAAAAAACTCTCTCAAATCACTTTTTCCACGTACATCGCTCGAGACCCCCGCGAAACGTCTTGGCAGTTGTAAAGTACCCCTGTTCAAATAATATTTCGGCTGCACCATCGACGCGACCAACTTGTTCGCTCGATCTCTTGAGAATTTTCGGTGTTGGATCGGTCTATCAGAAGTAATGACGATTGTCTTCCGCAGCTCTTACTGGGCACAGAAACTGCTGAAACCCGCAGTCGCGGTTACGAATCCCCAAGCTTATAAGCATCAACGAAATGACGAAAAATGATGGCAAGTGATCGCGCGTCACAGACGAGTCAACAGAAAGAGCAACGCCGATTTTTGGCTGTCATATCACAATCATATCACGAAAGCTCACATCTTTGTCGCAAACACCATTCCCCTCATCGCTATTTTTTTATCATCTATCATTACGATCGCTCATCACAATGATAATTTACCGATAGAACTATAAATATGGTTTGACTCAACTTTCGTATTAAAGAACTCCAGTGCTACTGTGCCATTACTCAGTGTACTGCACTGACACGGTAAAAAAAATTGGTTCGAGTTTTCGTACAGAAGCTTGGTAACTTATTCTCAAGTATGACTTTATTCGATGAGCTTATTAGCTTCTATGAACCATCGTGAAATCGCAGGTGAAATCAGAAACTATATTACTTATCCAAATAGGACAGAGGTACATTTTTCATCCGAGTTTTCGTTTCGAAATATGAGCAACGCCTAGAAACACGGCACAACAGGGTTCCGAAAATTGCCGCCGCGCCGAAGCATTCAGTTGATACACTTTATCCCACTATAATATATCAGTGACTTATCCCCCTTTGCTTATCCCTCGCTGATTGCCCCTATACCTCCATGCACTTACTACTATCGTTGAGAGTAGATATTGTACGTACGTAAACAAAGATCTTTAACACAACAATATCTTCTCTCAACCCTACTATACTTATGAGAGGTGAGTCTGGCGCGACAAGAGATATTAGGGAAGCCTTGGATTATAGTGGCCTACTGGAGAATATGTTTGCAGCACAGACATACATTCATGTCCGTGGTTTACAGCGTAAAAATAACACACATTTATATATGCATTTATCACACTGCTCACTATCTATCACTTTCCTGGGTAGACCATTTCCGACCACAGCGTTAAAAAGTTCATAACCCGCTGTACTTTTAACATATCAGTGCCACGGGAACGGAGGGATCGAAGAAAAAGCAAAAGAAGCACAGAGAAGAGTCGAATTAGTGCACGGAGGTCCATGAATTAGTGTCAATGATGTTTGAGGTTACAGGTCAGTCTTTGTGGTGGTAGGAATATGTCAAGAATAGTGCCAAGGGGGCATCGTTGGAAAAATGTCATCCACAGGCGAACAGAGCAATGCTTCGTCAAGTCAGCTGACTCTTGATTTGGTGAAAAATTTAAAGTCTACTTCAAAGTTTGACATTTGCATATCGCTGACTATTTTGAAGCAAGATCCACAATGCCATAAACAATTTGTAAAAGATGGGGGAGTTTCTGTACTTGTCCGACTTCTGCGGTCTGACAATCACAAGATTTTGGACCTGTTACTGAGCGTATTAGCAAACATGTGCCTGCAGAGTTACGTTCGCCAAGAGGTGGTAGCTTCGATTCCAAATTTCTTAGATATTCAGTTGTTGAACAAATCCTGATCAATACGGTGTTTCAGTTATACCAAGCACGTGGGTTAGATCCAGCCGCTAAGGTAACAGGCATTTTGAAAACCATCAAATCACCTAGCATCCAATGCCGTGCCTGTAGACTTGTAGGAAACCTAGCTGAGTGCAGATGGCATGCAAGAGCCCTATGTCAGTCGGGGATAGTCAGGGTCATAACCAACCTATTCAAATCTTGTAGAATACCTGTTAGTGTTCAACTTACAGCGATTAGGGCGATAAGGTAAGTCCTGTGGATTATGATATCTTTATTCCATATGACTCAACATTCTTTTGCTGCAGGAACATTTGGTCAGTGCTTGAGAGCAGTCGTGAAGAAATTCTTGAGAGTGGAACATTCCGTGAGGTCACGACAATATTTGTGCTAGCTGGTGAAAAAAAACAAGAAAAATGCAGAGACGAATTGATCGACGTCTGTCTCAAGGCAATGTGTGCCTTCCTTCAGACATCAGATCCACGGTGTAGCGAACAATTACGAGGTAAAACAGACATGGAAGGGTTCAAGAGTATTGTTCGGCAATGCGAAGCAAAAAATCGAATAGCTATAAAATGTCTGTACATACTCTCTCAAATTGCCGAGTGTCGACCGGTGTTAGGAACTTTGGGGGCTGTTGAATTTATCGTGTCAGCAATAGCTGAAGATACCCCATTCTTATGGGAGCTGTTGGCCAGCTTATGCCTATTTTGCCGAGAGGCTGTTAATCGTGTTCGTATCCGAATAGGTATCGGTAAGTCTATGTTCCAAAAGTTCCGCAATTTTATTCCAGTTCGGCTGTTACTAAAATTAGAGACTGAGTATCATTGCAATGTGCATTAGTTATTGTGATGTCATAGGTCTGGAAGTTATGTTGGGCATATTAAAGCAGGAAGAACAGAGGCGTTATCATCCCATGCTGCTTCATGCCCTTGCCCAATTTATATACGATGATCAGAGTATCCTGATAATGATTAAGAACGGCTTGCTAGATGTTTTGGTTACAAACTTACGAGAAATGATATTGGAAGATCCGGACGATTGTATAGAACGGTGTCACCCGAAAAAACGGAGCGCCCGCAGTCCTCTTAACAAAAGAAATGAAGTAAAGTTCAATAGAAGTGATTTCGGAAGGTGAGGCAAAATTCCAGGCGAGCTTATTTCCACACGCAAATCAGTTACAGGTAATTTAATGCAATATGGCACTGCAGATTCAGTTTGGACTACAAACGGGATGACTGGAGTCCGGGAAGTGCTACGAGTATGTGTTCGTCGCCACCCAGTACTCCACCCCTCACATCCTATTTCGAGGACTATACGGACGAGATGGATGGCAGTGCTGAAGAAAATTACAGCCCCGTGTGTAGTGACACTGAGTGTGCTGAGAATGATGAAGGTGCTCCGCCGTAATAGCTCATGATGTTTTCCCCGCGTGAGGGACTCTAGAATTCGTTGCATTAAACACAGTTTTCCATTTTCGTCAAACTTGTAGACCTTGAGGACGAAGTTGCTTCCACAAAAAGCTGCTCTTCTTTCGCAATGGAACTTCCTGTGGAGGGGCATGATTTTGGAAACATGGGTAAAACGACGATAAGCAAACAAGCACACGTGTGGACCTTGACGCTATTGAGTCGTTTGAGTCATTCCAACGAGCCGGTGGACAAGCTGGCAGACCCCGCTACCATTCAGCCCTTGATCGCCTATATCCGGGTGACAAAAAATGGCCGAGCGTCGAGAATACTAGCTCGTATTATCAGGCAAGACGTCCTTGATTTGAATGTACATACATAATAGTTATTTTGTTACGGAACCCTGACTTATTCCCTTTTTAGGAATAGAGCGTATCTGATGACGTTGATGAAACAGGGCTTCGTCTTTGAACTGCAAAAAATGCGAGGTTCCGAGCAGTACGTCAGACAGCTAAGCGCTCTTGCAGAAACAGGATGCGCCTTGGGGGAACTTGCTTCAATTTTACTCCGTGGGCAAGAAGCCCATAAAATTATTATAGCGGTGTCGATTCCATTCTTAATACAGTCGAAAGACGCGCTCCGAACCCTGTTGAAAACGCACCGGGGTTTGCCCCTCCTGTTTCGCGTGTTGACTGACAGAACGCACGACCTGCACGTTAACACAGTACATGCCGTTTGTCGCTTAGCGAACGCCCTTGAAATTAACCCACAAGAAGTCGATAAAAATCATGCCGAATCCACAGCTAGGATTAATATCTCAAAGACTTTGGATTACCACCTAAAGCCAACTACCGTTACGTTCGAGTTGGATGATGGAACTACCGTTGACGCCCATAGAACTATTCTTTGCCAGAGGTCCGAGTTCTTCTCGGCAATGCTCGAAGGGAACTTCTACGAATCAGGGAAACGTCGGGTAAAATTGAAAAACACCTCAAAGGGAGGTCTCGATACCTTGCTGCTCGCCGTTAATGGCTGCTCGTACTGCGAACGTCCGATCGAATCGCTCTTGGACGCCGTTCTCCTCGCCGATAAATTTCTGATGACGGATGTGCTCGACTCGTTGATAGAAATATCTCTTTCGAACATCAACTTAAAGAATGTCAGTCGCACGTGGCATTGGGCCCATAAGAATGCATGCTACGAACTCAGAATTGGTTGCGTCAAGATATTTCTGACCGCCAAGTCTAACAAACCTGAAAGGTTACAAGCCTTTAATGATTTCGGCAAAAGCGAGCGCTTCTCGGAATTTATCGGTGATCTAGAAGAAGTATTGCGAACAGGCTTATTGGGCCGCTGAGCAGCCACAATTCAAAACTAATTGTAACTTGCCATCCAACAGTTTTTACTGTTTTATTAGATATACCTAGGTATTGGACTTGTGGTAAGACCCACTCCTACATTGTTATGACGAATTGTTGATGAAAAAGGGGGAGAATAGATTGCGGACTGTACAAAATTTTCATAAGAAAAAAAATCTGTATCCCGGGAAATAAAATCAATATCTGATCAAATTCAAATCCTCCGCCCGAGCTTTTTTTATATGCATTTATGTATAGGTGTAGAGGTGCGCCACCGTAGTGTCACGCCTGTCGCGACGCATGTACGGTCAAAGTTCAACGTGTTAATCAGACGCACTGATCTTTATACAGATCAAGTGATTAAACTTGTTGCAAAGCTGTTGAAGCGAGGGGGGAGGAGAACGGCTAAAGGATATCATTGCTCGTGCTTCTTATCTGTCGCTTTGATCGAATACCGATCAGCCATCGTTGATGGTTTCTGATTACGCAACCAGCAGAACCGTCGAGACCATATACCGAAGACGACACAAGAGAAGCGATTAATCAAACATCGATCGAAACTTTGTCCCTCGCTTGTGAGGTGTAACAAAAGCATTCCCTGCGAGGTTAAGGCAGCTGAGTGCAAATCGAAGTGTTGGACAAGAATCGACAAGTATTTCAGCAAAGATGGACACCAACGTGGAGACTTGTCTGAAGGATTGGAGCGATTTGACGCAGGAGTACAAGGTTCTTGAGGTAAAAACGTTCGGAATTGAATAAGCCGCCCATGCCAGATTAGCAAAATCCGCTATTTAGGTTAGCTCGAGATTAAGACAAAATTATTCGTGCGTTGACGTTTAGGTTTCTCGTAGTGAACTGCTCTTGTTGAAGGCTTCAACATTTCAGTTTTCTTTAAGGTTCCAATAATAATAACCAGTTTCAATAACAACCAAGAATGAGAAGATTTGATCAGCGTTAACTTCCTGAGAAAGTTGCTTTTTCTTTCCAGCTGATTTTTTTAACATCTAGTCACGCAACAGTCTTTGTTAATACTTGATCTCCTTGTTATAGTCGTTGAATAGAGAATACTGCACAAAGTTAGAGGAGGTGAGCGAGCTGCAAGCAAAATGTATACAGGGGATAGCGCACCAACGTTACAGAATGAATGCCATAAGCAAGGCTCTAAGGCAGTGAGTGATAATCCAACACCTTACTTCATCATGTGAGTAGATAGGAAGCAAAAATTAACCACATATACCTATATATTCTTGGCCAGACTACACACGGGTGAGGCATCTCAAAGCTTGGACAAGGACATAAACAGGCGGATCGATCAGTTGCATGAAATGGAACAAGTACTGCCAAAGCCTAATGGAACTTATCTCAAAATAATACTGGGGAACGTCAATGTCTCCATCCTGAATAAAAGCGATAAGTGAGCCACAATCCTTTACCTCTGTATACAGATTCAGAATGTAGAAGACTTTATCTCTCAAGTTTATTCATCAATTGTCCACAGATTCAGGTACAAAGACGAGTATGAAAAGTTCAAGTTGGTTTTGTCAATGATTGGGTTTGCATTATCTGTTGTCAATCTATTCACCAATGTAAGGTAAGGACGAAAGTGGAACAGAATGATTTTTTCACTACCCCTCTGCTGGTCCTGTTGAACATGATGTGAATTTTTAATGTGGTTATTAGGACACTGGAGCTGAGCTTCATGTTTCTATTAGTATGGTACTACTGTACCTTGACGATAAGGGAAAGCATACTAAAAGTCAATGGATCAAGAATAAAGGGCTGGTGGCGTTTTCACCACTTTCTATCGACTGTAGTCTCCGGAGTGCTACTTGTCTGGCCAAACACAGATTGTTGGTATACTTTCCGTGGCCAGTTCATGTGGTTTAACGTCTACATAAGTGAGTAATGATGTGAATTAGGTATATGTTGACGTATTGCTATGTCGTCAAGTAACTGACAACTTCTGTCACAGGTGTGGTTCAGTATCTACAGTTTCGTTATCAACATGGCGTGTTATATCGCTTGAAGGCCCTAGGTGAACGACACAACATGGACATAACCATTGAAGGTTTTCATTCGTGGATGTGGCGTGGACTTTCGTTTTTGCTACCCTTTCTATTTGTAGGCTACCTTTTTCAGTTGTTCAACGCGTACACGCTATACAAACTCAGTTTTCATCCAGAAGCTACTTGGCATGTACCTGTGTTGTGTTTTACATTCCTGATACTTTTTTTGGGGAACACAATAACAACTGTTATGGTTATCCCACAAAAGCTAAGGGAACGCGTCCGCGACAGTTTGCCTGGTGTATTCTCATCGAAAAGTGTTCAAAGGAAAGAGGCTGCCAACAAGAAAAATTCTGAAAGCAAGAATGAGAAAATTAACTGACCAAGGATGAGTGATCAAAGATGCACAGCTTTTAGAGGAAATGATAGAACTGTATCAATGTGACCAACGCCATGTTGTCGATGCGGCAGATGTCACAGCAGTGACTTTATTTTCACTCGTTAACAAAGGTATAATGAATTTCGAATACAGCCATCGACTGGTTTCAGATTGAAAGCATTCGTTATGATTTGTAAATATTAATTCGCAAATTATTTGGAATTATTTTAAAGTCTACCTTAATCATTTCCCTCTACACATATGTGTTCATAATCGGACCACTAATGTCAAGAATGAACTACGGAGCCCATGCGTGTGTGTCTACTTATTATGTATGTAAATATATTTTTCTCATATCTGTACATAGAGCATGGATGCCACAAAACAAAACAGTTGTTCATTACTTCGCATCATTATTTATCATTGTTCGTTTTACATGCTACGCATGTATCCCTCTGATTTTGCGCTATGTCGACTATTTCTAATAAGCGAAAATATATCGTTTTGTGAGGCATTAATAATTGGGCATAACTACAATCATTGAGTAACTATACTTTGTACTAAGTGTGTGCATACGAGCACAATCATACTTAAGCATGAACTTTGGTTCATACCTTGTGCATATGGCAATTGAAAATGTGGCATGAACAGACTTCAGTGATGCGGCAATTATTATTTTACGTATGTAGGTATTAGAACCTTATCTATGGATAAAATTTTGCATTGTAAAATTCATTGATACCTCGTTAGCAGTGGTTGACATGATTCTACATAATGGTAACTGATGAATAAGCGCCTGAACAGAACAATTCTCTACACGTTTTCCTTTACCACTTCATGACGGATAAACCTGTGTGTATCAAAGTACTGTTGAAAAATTAAATACGCGGCGTCTCGGTGTGATTTAAAACCCACGAACTCTAATCTTATCCGTTCAAACCTGTAGTTATTGTATAAGCGTCTGCAGATAGATAGTATCACCCATGAGAACAGCAACGCACGTGATATATCACGATGATATTCGGCGTTTCCGACAGATTCGAGCGGCAATTTGTGAATCATCCTCATAATCACGGGATCCCATTATCACAGCTCCCATCGCAGTTTGTGGAGCGTATGACCCCATCTACTCTCAACGCTGAGCGTACTATTATGCCAGTGCTTATAGATCGGCAGAGGGAGCTTGTAGCCGAGAAAAAGGGGTGAAAAAAAAACTCCGAAGCCCGAACGTTGGCCCGAATGAATCAAATCATAAAGCGGGTTTCAACAGATGTATCGCATCGTCTCATCTATCGTTGATTACGTTGACATTCGATAATAGCATTGTAACAGCAACACAACATAGTAGCAACGATCCTCTTTACTCAACCACAGAGTCAAATTTTGAAGGTGGAGCGGGTTGACTCCGCGATCGATTCCGTTTTGCAAGCAACACTGAGGTTAGGTTGTACGCGAATATGTCAAATGATAAACTGTCCATACAGGACTTGGGGCCTAAATCTGGCGTCGCTTATCCATGTAGGGTACAGTACTGCGGAAACTGTTCCCTGCCTATCGAAGTAATTATTAACTGATTAGTTACGTAGTTTTCTGACCGTTTGTAACTTGCTTCATTTGCAGTTGTCAAGTTCAGTAGTACCTCTCTTGCAATCCATCAATTCGGTCTCAGTAACTGTTTGAATATCATTTATGTAATATATAGCATTCATTATTATCTATCAAGATCATGTTCTGACAGAGACCGAACATAATTTTCCCGTGTATCCCTTGCACGCGCTTGGTACTGATTGTATATGATTGTAACTAGAGTTCTACATAAATGATTTTGATTCTAATTCGGATTTTTCCATTGAAAGATCTTTTCTACTTTTGCAGTTGCTAGCGTTTGATAATATTGAGTTACAAACTGTTCACAGTACTGCGAATATTATCCAGAGTATGAGAAATGCAAACAGTGGCTGGCAAGGAACCTTCCCTCAGAATTCGAAAAGGTCAAATTAGGTGTGCATCGGACAGTCTGCCTGTAGAATTTTCATCTGTTCCCTGATATGATGTCGTGGAGGTAAGAATTCCAATTTGATGTTGCAGGGGAAGATACAGCAGCTGAATCTGGTGGTGGAGAAGATGAGAAAAAACGGCAGAAACGAGGTGGCAAAGGGATGTTGAAAACCAAAAAGAAAGAGGATGTACCAAAATTAGTGACTGTTTCTAGAGCACCCAGAGGCAAGAAGAAGTCTGTAACAGTTGTAACTGGGCTCAGTACTTTTGGTAAGTGAACGTCTACTTCATATAAATATTTTAAAAGGTGTTATTTGTCAAGAGCCCACATTTCAGTTCTCTTAAATTTTTCAGATATCGATCTCAAAGTGGCCGCCAAGTTTTTTGGTAGTAAATTTGCATGCGGTTCCAGCGTAACCGGAGATGACGAAATTGTAATCCAGGGAGATGTGAAAGATGATTTATATGATGTGATACCAGAAAAATGGCCGCAAGTAAGGGGCTGTGTATTTTACTACCATAACTTGAGAGTGGTCTCCATTGGAGACACCATTGAGTTTCACCGCCAAACAATTATATTTATTTTAATTTCCAGATCGACGAGGATTCAATCGATGACCTTGGAGATCAAAAAAGATAGTGATCATGATGAAATTTTATGGGTACCTTGAACGTTTATTATAATCAAATGTACATAAATAAAATAAATGAGGTACTAGCTGAGATACGAAAAATTGTCCAAATCAAATTATTCTGTTCCTCTTCAGATTACTCTTGGTCATCTGCCTCAGGGGTGTCTACTTCATCATCGGTCAAGTGGCTTGCAATAATTTGCAGCAGAGAATTAACTTCATCCTCTGTCAATCGTTCCTCACTATCCTCGATTACCTGAAATATTAGTAGATTCTTACAGACTTTTGATCAGAAATAGATCAAAGTTTAAAATGTCATTACCAGTTGGATCTCAAGCGCTGTGGAAGGGCACAAGTTCAGTAGCATCAGCTTTTCACATTTAGTCAGTTTCAATGCTTCAACAGCTTTCAGAAAGCCACTTATGGTTGCTGGGGTGTGTTTTTTGCAAGATGTGTCCTCGAGATACCTTATAGTTTGATAGGTGATTGTTGCCAGCTGGTTATGGGGCTTGCGATGCTGTCTGTTCGACTTTGCTCCTTGAAGAATGTCGAGAACCTCATAGTTACTCAGATAACCGACGCAAGCCTTGCGCCTTTCACACAATTCAATACTTGTATTATTCAGTCGTTATTGGGGATATTTTGACTTAAGATTTCATTCACTTACATTTCCATTGTCGAAAAACGGCAACTTCTACACTGTTGTTAGATCGTCTATTGGCACACCTCCGATTGCTTTAAATTACTACATAACTGAAACGCTGAAACCTATAATCGTTGACGCGTTGATCGAGTAACCAAAATATTTCGAATAAAATGTGCAGTGAATCTCACACCAGATGATCTATTAATTTCTTGTGTGTCTCATGGGCGATTGGTTAATCCTGTCCAGTCCTTGATCGGTAGCAAAAACGGTGACGCAGTTCATCCGTCCGTCTTTGTCACAGTGTTATTTTCCATGTATTGAACAAACACAGAATCATGCTCTCGGAGGCGTTGGCGCTTTGAAACGATTGAAAATGGAACGTATCCAACGGGTGTGCTGACAGCACGCTCACCCGTGCGCAATCCGCGGATTATTAATACCTTCTAATACCCTGTAGTCGAGTCGGCAGTCGTCGATTGACATTTTTAGCGAAATAATTGCGTGCAATTATTCAAGCTGTTATTGAAGATATCGCGCCGCTGTCGCATAAGTTATTTGTTGGAACGATCGATTGGGCCGAGAATGTCAAGATGTAAAATTCAACGGTGCATCCTCGCGTACGTGGCTCTAGCCGAAAAGATTCAATCGTAGAATCACGCTGTGGTTGGTCGTGTATTGATCTCTCAAGGACGATGAGGAATTTTGTGTTGTGTTGGTATCATGGTATTTTGTTTATAAAATAGATTGCCTCAAATAAGTGTGATAATCGAGCATCCAAGATGGAAATTGTTGGGGACTACGAATATAATACAAAAGATTTAATAGGCCATGGAGCATTCGCCGTGGTCTTCAAAGGTAGACATCGTAAGGTGAGGAAACTTAGTGCGTTGGGCAACGTTAACTCGACAATCCAGGAGTCGGGATATGGCAAATCGCAACGTCTATTGTCTCTCTCCGCGCGGCCACTTCTCATTATTGCCTCTTTGTTGATTCGTTACAGAAATCCAATTTCGTTGTGGCCATCAAAAGCATTACCAAGAAGAGTTTGGCTAAGTCACAGAATCTTTTGGGCAAAGAGATAAAAATATTGAAGGTCGGTGTCACATGTCTTTAGTACAAATTTCGTGAAACCAGTTTTACCTTGAGCATAACCTGTAAGCCTTTTCTATTTTCGACCCATCAAAGCGTCCTCCTCTGTCTGGAGTTCCTCTGGAAATACATTCTATTCAGTCACCAATCTCTCTGACATGTAATTTTTATATGATTGTAGGAGTTGACCGAACTGCATCATGATAATGTTGTCGCGTTGCTGGATTGTAAGGTCAGTAGGCCACGCTTCTTACATTAACCATTCCAGAGCAAATTTATTAAAAATTTGAGAATTCAATATTGTAACCGGATTTATTTTTCAGGAGTCAAATCACAACGTCTTCCTCGTTATGGAGTATTGCAATGGCGGTGACTTAGCTGACTACTTGGGTGGTAAAGATATTACATATCTATAACTGCATCTTAGATTTACAAATTTTGCGAGAAAGTTCACTCTATAATTTGTCAACTAGATTATGATATGAACATAATGTTCGATGTTGGCACTGTTCACAGTGAAAGGTACGTTGTCCGAGGACACGATCAGAGTATTTTTGAAACAACTCGCCGGTGCTATGAAGGCGTTACATGCTAAAGGAGTTGTGCATCGGGATCTCAAGCCTCAAAATATATTGCTGAGCCACTGCTGTGGAAAGGCATGCCCTCAGCCTCATCAAATCACTCTTAAAATTGGTGGGTAATCTCAGCTGCACAAAGGTCGCAGTCTCTATTTTGCCGACATTGATAATAATAGAGTAATGAAACCACTGCGGTTATTTCAGCCGACTTTGGCTTTGCCCGGTTCTTACAAGATGGAGTCATGGCAGCAACGTTGTGCGGCTCTCCGATGTACATGGCTCCTGAAGTGATAATGTCTTTACAGTATGACGCCAAGGCAGATCTGTGGTCATTAGGAACAATTGTGTTCCAGTGTCTCACAGGCAAGGCTCCCTTCCAGGCTCACACTCCTCAAGCCCTCAAACTATTCTACGAGAAAAATGCCAACCTCGGTCCAAAGTATATTTTCCGCAACTTTTAATAACAAATATATTAGAAAAATTATGGTTCAATGTTTGCTAACCACCCATCTACGTTTACCAACACTAAATTCAACCTGAAACACTTCAGAATTCCGGCTGGTACATCTACAGAGCTCTCGGATCTTTTGATCGGGTTATTACGGCGCAACGCTAGAGACCGGATGCCTTTCGACGAGTTCTTCAACCATCCATTCTTGCAAGGACCCAGAGACAGCGTCAGTCCCCTGCCGGCCGATTTGCCGGCATCTCCCAGTGGATTAGTTACCGCAGAAGCAGAGTCCGGAAGTCCTCGATCAGCCCCAGAGGCGAGCAGTCCCTGTTCTAGCCCAGACGATGACTTTGTTTTAGTACCAAGTGACCTGAGTAGCGATACAGACAACAACGCAGCGCAACCAATTAAGTAAGGCTTTGGCGGCTCACTATTACCTACTCTTCGCCCCTTATACCTTCAACAAAATTTCGTGCTTTGTATGCCCTGTATGGCTGTTTCACATCTATTCCTTCACCAGGTATGTAAAACAGAGTAGTCGCGAAGCGGTTAGTCCGCCGCGTCCCAGTTTTCTTCCGATTTCGGAACCGATACCGGTCCCATCCCAACGTAGCGTCATGCAGCCTTCATCGCCTTTGTCAAATGGGACGAGAGTCGAGGGTGGTAGCGTACCGAGATCCCAGCCAATCACCATGCGACGTAGTAGCGATGCGCGTCATAGCTACGCACCTGACATCGGTTCGCTTAGCCCTCCCAGCGTCCAGTTTGTAATCGGAACCCCACCCGGAAGAAGGTAGATATCGTTCAGTAGATGTATTAGCGTAGTTATTACTTGTCAAAATTGAAGCGACAATCAACCATTGTAAAATACCAACTAACCTGTGTCTCTCATCAAAGATTTTCCCTTGTTGCTTCAGGCTGAGCGAGACACCTCCGCCGCCGAGTACATGGCAAGTGAGCCCTGTGGCTAGACATTCCTACTCCCACACGTGCACGGGTAGTTCACCGCTAAGGCGCTCAGGGGGGAACAACGGCGGATCCTCTCCGCTGCTTACCGGACCACTGGCGGTTCTTGGATCGCCGACAGCTCGGGCCCTGCAGGATAACAACAACACGCTCAGACACTCTCCGGTGATACCTTTCGGGACGCGGGCCGTTACGCTACCCGAGATCTCTGGTAAGAAAAGATTCGTAACACCTTCTACGAACCTGCGCCTGCATCTTGTCCGTGATCTATGACTATAACGTACGTTGCAGAAGCTGGTAGTTTTCAAAATCTCTTCCCCGAAACAAACCACGGATCTGCGGACGACCGTCCGCTAACCTTTCTCGCTCCCGAACTCCCCGAGGAGACGCTTTTAGAAAGAGAGCACAACGAAATATTGGCAAAGTTAAATTTCGTTATTGCCTTGTGCGAGTGCGTTTGCGAAGTCGCGCGGAGCCGCGCCGGTCCCCTCGGGACCCCCCTCGGAGCTATGGAGCAGGCGAGTAACGCCGTTACCAGGCGTCGCGCAGAGCAAGTCGTCCTCCTTGTGAGGGCACTTCAGCTACTCAGTTCCGGCCTTGGTCTGGCTACGCAACAGCTCAAAGGTGGCAGATTGCAACCGACGGCAAGTGTCAAAGAAGGTTCGTAAACAATCTTGGCTGGGACATGATCTAATAAGATTATGCCTTCGGAAAAACAAGTAACCTTGCCTCACTTATCTATTTCTCATTCCTATTTTGATTTCCGCGTTATAACTTTCTTGGTTTTCAGTGGTCAGTGTGATGAATGACAAGTTCCGATCGTGTCTTGCCGAGTGCAAACAACTGAACAGTGCTGGTCTTCTGCGGCAGGCTGGTGCTACTGCGGATAAAATTCTTTATAATCATGCAATTCAAATGGTAATTTAGTTTGACGGTGTTACGGATGCAGCGATAAATAATAACGTGAAAACGTTGGTAATTTTCAAAAAAAAATTTCCAGTGTCAATCCGCTGCCCTGGACGAATTGTTCGGAAATCCGGCGGAATGTTTTCAAAGATATCACACTGCTCAAATATTGCTGCACTCGTTGTCTCAACACGTCAGTCACAGTCAAGACCGAGCTCTTCTCACCAAGTGTAAGTTGAAACGTCAACAATAAGTGACAGCCACAAGGTATCCTTACACTCATGGCTCGTTATTTGATACTTATTGCAGATAAGGACGCGGTTGAGAAACGATTGTACGTGCTGCAGCAGCAGGGTTATATCTACGCAACCGAGCCAACGTAACATAAAATAATTTGGCCGTCGAAATACAAATTCTCGCCCAACTTCTATCGTGTCCTCAACTTTTTGCCTGAATAACGAACAGAGAGGCAAGAACCGGTTCACGGTTACTCATCGATGATTATGATTCGACGACTCCAAAATTTTTTGGAAGCTGTGTATAGATCCACTGTTATTGCTGCTCGTCGTTGGATGTCGGTGGAGTGCAATATGCATACGTACAGCAACATAGGCAGGCGCAGCGTTTATCTTGTCTAGTAGTAGGTATAAGCACATGTATATTGCACGGGTATGCATATTGCAGTTTATTCGTAAATGGCCAAATAATCTTTCTTTCATATCAAGTAATAAACAGCTGTAATACCAGTCTCGCATGCCTTTCACCCAACGACAATTCAAACGAAAATAAATAGCAAGTACAATCGATACAAAAAATAAAGTATTTCGAGACAGATAAAATATAATCTAATCGTCGAAGGCACACCCTAATCCCACGTATAGATAAACCTCAGCAACCCAGAGAGTCCTAATCACCAATGGGACGCGAACGTGGACACAGACGCAGCGTCACACATATTATACAATCACTGAGTCGGCTGTGATTATGACTTATATCCGCATGATGTCTCATTGGATGATTAGGCTTAACGCTCTTAATTCTTCTTATCAGCTATCGCAGGGGTAGGGTTGTCTCTGTAGATGACGTAGTTCAAGGCTGTAGCAAGACTTCCCCATAGAAGATACGGGACGAGCAAATGACCGGCCGTTCTATTGACCTGGTAAAAGGCGACGGTTGTAACGGCGGTGCTTCCCAATAACACCAATATTTCGTAGAAGCTCTGACAAAAGAAATTTATCGATTATAGAAGCCTTCTCACTCGTGTGATGTTTGGTTTTCACGCTTTGTTTGAGCAACGTACCCATTTCAAGCTCTTTGCCCCGAAGAAAATCGGTGTCCACGCCCAGTTCAATGCGATGTTGATGCCGTAGAGGGTCAGGGGCAAACGGGCTTCGCCTGCAAAGCCTCCGCCGTCACGCCATACCATGTACGAGGCGTATCCCATTCCAGTGTAGAGGGTCGTCCACACAGGGCCAAAAGCCCAGTTTGGCGGCCGCCAGCTCGGCCTACGTAGGGACTGTCGGTGAAATATAAATAAGTCAACGACACGCTGCCAATGTGATGCAATCTTGTTGTTACGGTTTCGGTCGATACACGAAACAACACAATGAACAACAAAAGCAAAGACAACTACCGAAGTACTCCAATATGCAATTGATCAGTACGCAGCATTTCCGAAACTTACCTCGTACCACGGATTTATATTTTTCCTGGTGATGAGGCCGCCCACCCATCCTCCTAACTGAGGAAAAATCGTAGCTCCTACCGCGGGCCAAACTATTTGCACTGGCATATTGCACGACGATGTTCACCTTTCGAATAATACTTTATATTTAGCGAAATCTCGTATCAGATATAAGTATCGCGCTGATGGGCGGGTGATTAAACTACTATCAACGATTGAACTAGAGATCTTGATTGGGCGACTAACCACTGGAATGTAAGTAACCGACTAACGAACCAGTAACCTCCATAACCTATCTTGGTTGTCTGCGCTCAGGCGCTGAATTAAATTATCTCAACATTACGTTCGTCTACCTGACACTCTCTTTATTACTGTCATTGGTGATATTTGCAATACAATATTCATAAATAAAGGTATGTATGTGTACAAGTATGTTACAATTCATGTTAATCTTGCAGTGAATATTCCCGAATATATCGATTTTCCCAATATTATCCAAGCCTGGTTGACGGTCTGGACGCCGTCGTGCGTCTAAGTGCTCTGCGATTGCGGCTACAAGAGTTATTACATTTTATTGAGACGCAAAGTCAAATCATTAGTATATTTAGATTTATACGTTTTAATTTTCAATAAACTCACCATTACATAGACGTGGCTAGGTAATGATCGTTCGAGCACTTCCCCTAATCTGGTTCTGTTGAGCTTGTTGTCATCTTCTGGAGAACGAGAAAAAAAATGCTATAGACATTGTACTTTGGCAAATAAGACGTAATAACATGTGACATCATGATCATTATTTTTCTAAGCATAAGTACCAGGCGGCACGGCCAAAGTTAAGGTAGGGAGCGCTACCAGACCAGCCACTAACGGTCTCAGGACCCACTCGATTTTACGCTTTTCCTTTGGAAGTATGCAAACATCGACCTGAAATACCGAGAAATGGGTAAGGTGTTTCATAAATACCTGATCAAGTAATAAATAGTTACCTGTTTTTGTCCCGCGAACATAAAAGCATCGCTAGCCTCCATTGTTAACTGCAAGGTTATTATGTAGTCACAATAATTATCGAGATAGTATGAGATGCTGAGCGGAGTTCGGACCCAACCGTGAGGGGGTAATTTTGCCTCCAGTCCGATCGCTGTTTCTTCCACCCATAGCGGTGATAGCGTAACACTGGTACTGGTCACCTGCTCGCTGATAGCGTTTCCTCTGGAAAGAGATGGGATGTATGCAGCATTGAAACTAATCGATTTGATAATGCCCAGATTTATGTACCTTTCATACTCATTTCACATACCTTTTCCACCTGAGGGTATATACACCTGTGTTGGCTGGCTGTTCACTGCCTGCTTTTGGAATGACGCAATAAGCTTCCGATCCAGCTTCGCCATCGCAAAGCGTGATACCGGTTAAGACAGATTCTTGATGGTCTTTATCCTGCCTTTGCATGGAGTCACCCTAATGCAAGAGTATGATCATAATAAAATGGACAATCCTTCACCGGTCTGCATTAGCGCCGAAGTTGCTACAACAAAACATATTTACCAGCTGGATGGACGTGTCTATGATCGTTATAGGCCATGGAGACGTGCATACAATGTGTGGTATCATGATGAACGGTTCATAAGTGAAGCCCTTGCTAATCGGCTCGAACAACTTATTGTAGAATCGCGTTGTAATGTCAAAAGGTTTGACTACAGGTACGGTGTAAGAAATTTCTCTCGAATATTTGACGTCTTCAGGAGTTGTATAATCGACCTGTTCAATGAAAATGTATTTATTTTAACTGTAATGGCGCACCTTCGATCATATCTAACGGAGTCGCATTTTTACTGAACCTTTATCATCATGATGTGATCCCCAATTTTATGTGCTCGTATGTAAACTGTTGTGTGAACCTCTGCGTCCTTTTTAATTACCGGGATCTGAACAGAGATTTGCCCTGTGACTTGCTGGTCGTCAGCCGATAAACTGAGGTCAGCTATATCGCCACAAGAATATTTGCAAATTAGAGTAAGAACACCTTTGTGAAATCGAACGTCGGATACATAACTGAGGAGTAACTTATTTCAGCCAGATACATACCTGACTCATCGGCAGCTCCATCCGACGCTATGTTTATCGACAATTGAGAATTAGCCACTGCTTCTTCGGAAGTGGATAGAATTATGTCAATTGGGAACCATTCACCAGGCAAAGCGGGGCTCTCTGATTTCACTTTTACTGCGACACTGGATTCTTCCTGTACAACTTCAGCAGCAATGATCGATCTCACACCGTCAAACTCCGAGGAGCCCTTTCTGTGAATCGAAAGTTTCTTTCCAATCACTCAGCTTTCAGGTCAGGCAGACATCTGATCATGCAATCACCTACCGAAGTTGTTGTATCTCAGGGTACAACCGGTCCAAAATATTACCCTCCCCTCCAAGAGCAGGGAATCGCATCCCCAAACAACAGTTAGTGTCGCTACCCAGATATAAGGATATTGTACCGATTTGAATTCCATTCCCAACATCTAGTTGCCGTACTTGAAATTGGCAATGAAACTTCTTTGATTCTCTTTCATGGAGTACAATGGGCCCATCTTGGCCGTCGTTGACAACATATTCTGAACTGTATCCAGGGCTATTGATGGTTGCGGTAACTTTTGAAAATTCCATAGCTTGATTGTATAGATTCCTATTGATCGAATAAATTGGTGAAACATCGGGAGGACTGTAGGATACAAAATAGTCAAACATAACACTAAACGAACATAGATTACCTTATAAATAATTCTATTGTTGCATTGGAATCGACAATATACGTTGTTTGCGTGAACCGAGCTCTGATTTCTAGAAATGTTGTCATATTATTGGCATCTATTGTTATCGTGAAGGGTTCAGACTGATTGAGAACAATGTTCCACTTTTCTATTGCCAGAGTTCCAGCAGTTTCTGGTATGTGTGGCTCTGGGTTCGGAATAGTTTTCTATCAATAAATACAGTGAATCAAACAAAAATAATGTCGGGACAATAAGCAATTATGCCATCTTTATCCATTAGAGTATTGCATACCTGTAATATCTTTGTTATATTGGTGTATACAGCAGCTTGATGATCCTTTGGAAGACAGGACATTGGCCCCAAAGCCTCCAAAGCTAAGGTGAGATAGTCTTGCACACCTGCGGACAGGTAAGCTGCTCGTAGAGCTTTTTTCAAAATATCAGTTAAAAGCCCAGGCCAACGTTCACTGCGATAATCCCACAGCATGTGCATCAACAGTCTGATGGATGAAAGTTCAATTAACTCACGATCAGTCGATAAATCGAAAAGATATTATTTCATCATCGTACGTACGTAAGCGCTTTTCCATAATCGCGGGAGTTGTAGTACTCGTCGGCCATTTGCACAACTGAAATATTAGGTTTTTATATAGAATTCGTCTACTTTTGATTCGATGTACGAAAAGTATTAACGAGAATCAAACCTAAGTGACGACGCATTCTCGGGCAACGATAAGTCTTGAATTGGGAAATAGCATTTCCCAACAGTCCGATGATCAGCATCTGTCACAATGGAATATACTTATATTTTCCATAAAGTCACATTCATTCTCATTGCCAGTTGGCGAATATAAATAACTGAATTACGGAATGGTTGACAGTAGTCTTCTCCTTGTATTGCAAGGCTCGGATCGCAGCTGCTTCTCCTGCCATATCCGCGGGCTCAGCACTCAGTTTTCCTGGACGCCAAGGACGTTGGCCGTAGTATTCGAGTTTCTCAAGGCCGGCCAAGGGATCAGGATTAGGATACTCGTTGACATCCTGTATTGTGAGTGCACTTTAGTACTTTCAATCACAGAATGAACATCCGAAATCGAGCGAAACTTGTACACACCTTGCAGAGCTCCTTGCATGCGATTTGTCGCAAAGTGGCGTGTTGGGCCGCTAACTGAAAATAGTATCCCGGATGCTCTCTTTGAACGGCGGGAAGTCCTTGCCTAATAGCGTCGTCGAATAATTCTGCAAATATTGAGTACTGTTCTGACATCCAGCTCTGATGTTCGAACATTAGTTCTTTGGGGCCAGTTTTCAGTTTAAACCTGCAATCCCATGAAACATTCAGTCCCAGACTTGGGGCTTGAGTCAATATTGACGATGAGTCGATATTTGCATAGATTCTTCAATCTGTTATGCACTTGACTTTTGTACGTGAAACCAGCATTACCGATCTATGTGAGCTCTAAATTGTGATATGGCATCCCGAGGGAGATTCAGGCTGAACATCAAGCGACACAGTTTATAATTTATGAAACTTGCGACGGTTTTTATTTCCAAAGCATTCGTATCCACCATTCTAATTTCAAGTAAATTATTGTATGCCAACTGGTAATGCCTGCATAGTGGACAAAAAAATAGATTCATTCAATAGGCACAAGACATATCTTTGATAGAAAGAAGTGGAACAATACTGATAACAATCACAACTCACTTGTGCGCTGTATGCTGGTCTTGTTTCAATTCGTTCAAAAACCCCATCTTAAACTGGTGCCGGACAAATAAATATTGATGAGTGGTCTTATTTAAATTGTCACGGTGATTCTTAACGATGCGAGCTTCTATGTGATAGAAGTTCTGTGCCAAGTCATAGAATGCCGTCTCAAGCCTGTCAAATTCATATCATTTTATTATTTGAACTCATAAACCCAGAGGAGTAAATTGACAAGTTACCAAAGTTGACTATAAAATTAGAGCCCATATTTTTCAATTACCTGAGAGTATAGCCCAACAAGTGATCCCCGTGAGGTAAAATGTATAGCGATTTTGCTGGTAGCTCACATGCGGCACACAAAGCTGTAGCACGTTCTGTCGTTGTTACATCTTCTGATCCGGGTGCCGGTGGAACCCCATGCTGAACCAGTACCACTGCAATTTTTGTACTTCTACCTTCGACAGCAGCCCTATAAATATATAATGAATAACCTAACAGAGCAAGTTGTACTTTCCAATTGATTCAAAAGTAGATAGCAAAGACAACAGCTTACCGGAGGGATTGAACTCTAGAAGCGCACTCCATCTTTTTTTCATTCCACATCAAATCATTCCAATCCAAGTCATAGAATATAACGACTACCGATGGTATGTCATTTAGATATTTGTTCATCCAATTACGTTTTAATATGCCCTTAGGTATGTACCATTCATAGGAATTGCGCTAGATGTAAGAATTGCAAATAAAAATATACTAAAGAATCGAGTTGTTGTTTACAGGTAAAAGATGTGGAACAACATACTCAAGTTTTCACTAACCTTAGGTTTGACAGTAGGAAAATCGTAGACGTTGTTCAACAATTTGAATTGTACAGCTGCACCATCTGGTCGACGATTATTGCTAAATGCATCCCAAATTAAACGATGAATTGCATTGTTTACTGTATCTAATCCTGTCACACCGATCAGAGCTAATGGCTTTGCCGTCAATTCACTAGGTAACTCAGCCATCGCTGTGAGTGATGGATTGACGGGATCATTCACAAAGAGGAGGCCCTAGTCTGATTGCAGCAGATGAAAGTTCGGAAAGTTGGGGATCAGACCTGTAACGGATAGTAACGGAGAATCGTAAATGATTCATATTCCTCCGTATACAAGCGTTTAACTGGTTGCGTTTGGTCCAGGGTTGATTATAAATCAATTATACCACCAACATAGTTCACTCATTGTGTTCAATTTAATCACCGGCGTACGTGTGATGATGGGTAGGCCGCTCGATACATAGGAAGGGGTACCGAACATTGACTAGCGGGGTAAACTGCTGCTATACTGTTCCTCCGTGATTCTACCACGTCCTCGTATTCTGATGACTTCAAAATAGATGAATTCAAATATCGTGGTAGACGTATTGCAGTTGAGTAAAACCCGAGTAGAATATCCATCAGCATAACTTTTTGTATTATTACAAAACTCACTATGATATATTCACGTTGCCAGAGTGCACTAAGCCCACTGAATCCACTAAATAAATATCCCAAACATAACCTCGTATTCTTCACGAAGTGACGAATTTGACGTGACAAAAATCCAGGATGTACGCATTTAAGCCATTTGTGTGCATCAAGCATGAAGCTATGAGTGTAGAAAGACCGAAAGCTAGAAGTGGTCACAGAATCGCATGTGATCACCAGAATCTTTACTCTTACGGTGGCTTTAATCCAGGCATATCTGACGATGATCCAGACATGCAGAATGACCATACCTGGACAGAGAGCAAACCTTTATTTAAAGAGCTATGGAAATTCAATTTAGTAACTCAAGAATGGCGGCGCTTGCCTTGCCGGGAAAATATGCCCAACCACTTGGCATCTAATGCTGTTGTCCTCAAAGGAGACATACTGATGGTTTACGGGGGCACAGGTGTACCATTTGGGGACAGTTGCAGCAATCGTCTTTACATATGTAATGTGAAGAATGGAAAAATGCAGATGGTAGCAGCCCAAGGCAACTTACCGCTACCTCAGTATGGCCAGGCACTTGTTTGTCATGGACCGTACTTGTACACTGTTGGTGGAACGACAGGCTATGATTATACATGCGATATCCATAGGTTTGACCTGAGAACGGCCATCTGGGAACACGTTTACATATGTGCTGGACGAGATAGGTTTGAGCCAAGAGGAAGATATCGACATGAGCTAGCATTTGATGGCAGTAAAATATACGTACTTGGTGGAGGCACTGCCACAGAAGCCTTTGGATTTTTGGTACATCAATACATTTTTGATAGTACAATTTTATCTTTATTTTTTATTCATTTTTTTTATTGAAATTTTACAGGAAATACCAGCTTTTGATTTGGACACTAACAAATGGACGATTTTGCATACCCAAAGAGACAGTGATTTCAATTCAGTTCCTGCGCCAAGAAGGTGCCACGGCGCTGTGCAATATACAGATGACACCACGGGAATAACTTCGGTGGTTATTTCCGGGGGATACGATGGGATTTATATATTCTCTGACGTATGGCGACTGAACTTGAAAACTCTGCAATGGAGTTGTTTGAGAAAGTGCATCCTTCCAAACCCTGTATATTTTCATTCAGCTGCATTGACCCCTGAAGGATGCATGTACACTTTTGGAGGAATAGTAAAGGAAGGCGCCGAAGCCTTTTCAGTAAATCATTATCAGATCATTGATAGAATCTCAGGGTTTTTTTTATTCATTTTGGCCTTTATTGAAAATATATGTTGTATTATATTCTGTTACAGGTGGCTAGAACAGATGCTGTCCATTCGGTTTGGCTGACGATTCCAAAGTTGTCAGAGATTTGTTGGCAAGCTTTAAATTATTACGATCGAAATTTGAAATATTTTTCCCCCGATGAGCTTCTGCATATTGGCATACCAAATAAATTTGTCCAAAGGATCGAACACGACCTTCTATAACCAACGATATTGATTGCACGGTTAAGAATCTTAAAATGACTGAAAGTTTTACTATAAAATTTCAGTTTTTATTAGATTTCGTTGAATGATTAATAAGTCACATATTGTTGCCAGTTATTTATATCAATGTACAATCTTGTTATCGTTGAAATTTCTGAAGATTACTGAAAGTTTGATTACCAATATTTGGCAAGGAAAACAAGAAAATGGTGAATGACTGAAGCCCTCATTAAAATGATTTTAGTGAATGTTCTTGCAAAATCTATAGCTCCTAGTACTTAATTACTTTTACTGAATACGTAACATATACAGTACGATTGAATATAAATTCTTGACTACACTTCATTTACAGCTAGTTCGATTATAGCAATTGTCTAGACAGCAATATAACGCTTCTGAATGAGGTCTGTGAACATTCGCGTCAATTTCAACCGCTGCACAATCGCACACCAGAATAGTATCTGTTGCAGATAAATTCAGCAACACGTTGTTTTCTTCAAGATGTTGATTAGGGCTAATCAGATATAAAAATATACCTAATAAAATAGTCATGAAACTGTAATCATAATACATCTTGCCTTATCATTAGGAAATTGAATAATTTCAAGACACATACGTACTATTCTAATGGATAAATTAGTGATAAAAATTAAAGCCTGTCTTATAAGTTTAAGCAGTGTAAAACGTAACTTAACAAAAATCATGGTGAATGTAAAATATACTCATATTTTGCAAACTTATTCTCATCATATAATAATTGTTCCAGACTAGAAAAATTTCTTAGTTCTTAGGTCCATTATCCCCGGTAATGGACTTTAAAACGCCCGCTTTATGCCAGGGAAAGTCGATAGTACGATGACCCACGACAGGTAACTTCAGACGGTCGTCGGCCCGCCCACATCTGACTTCACGCAACACCCCGAGCTGCGCCGAGTGTCGTTCGTTTCTCGAAGCTGCCTGTCGCAGTTCTCGCTCCGCGGGTGGCTCACCAGTCACTTCAATTCGAACCCGCGGTTGGAGTGCACGTAACTTGTTTGACTGTATTTTCGTACTATCGTCACGTTTCTCATGTCTTTTTATTCGCGATTACTATTGCTATTAAAATTTGACATGTATAGTGAAGTGTTTATGTAGTATCGGTTGCGTCCGTAGACGCCATTCATCTCCAGATTAACTGACACCTTATACCAATAGAAATTCCTCTTCTAAACAAACCGACAAATTAATCGCTGCCCGATACATTATGGAACAAAAACGCGTTTACAAAGTGGTTCTCACCGGGGGTAAGTTTCGTCGAATTGTACATAATTTCCTCATTGTTCACTCGTGTCTGTTCTCGGCTGGACTGAAACTTCGAGAATTTTCATACGGCTAATTTTGCTTAACGTACTACATTTATTACAAACGAAACTTGGCCGACGAAGGTGTTATATATTTAGCAAATCTACCTCACTTTGTAGTCGTATAAACTACAAAGGATCCCCATTCACGCATTTCATTCTGCGCAGTCGCTGGCCACAATTTTCCATCGGCTAAAACCACGTGTTTTACCACATAGAAATAAAACCGCTAACCTTATGGTAACCTGGACATCTGGATATTTATTTCTAGACATCTCTTCAATGTACAATTACATACATCATCCCTATGTACGCAGGTAAAAATCGCTTGTTGAGTTTATTTTCGTTTTCATTTCCCGCAAAGGAAACACGTTTATTAAGTCACCTGAAATTTTTCAAAATAGTTCTCACGATTTACCATAAATCTGCCAAACATTCTATAAAGATACGCGATTTATTGGTCATAAGTACATCCCTCTCTTAGCCATCGCGGTGATATATAACCGATGATACCAAATCATCCTCATCTACTTGAAAAGATTTATCGATACACTCGGATACACAATATGAATACAAGGACTTGTTAACTGTAGCTAGATCGTGTCAATAACTAGCAACGTGTTATTCTAAGTACTTACTAATTTTACCTAGAATAATTCAAACGAATCCGACCAATTGTCGAGTAATTTACTCTGATTTACTCGGTCCAGCTAATTCTGGTATCGAGTTGTTGGTGTACTCGAATGAAAATGGTAAATAAAATCTTGGAGAGGGGGTCGTCCGTGCCGTGCAGTGCCGTCGTTATGGTCCAATTATTAAAACGTAGTTGAATTGGAATCAATAATTGCATTTAACGAAAAATGATACGGCGCAGTTTGTCTAGTCGACGTAGATCGACGAAACAATTAGACACGACTACTCTAGTTACCATAAAACGAAACTAAAATCTTCCTGTCAGAGGAAGTTTTTTTGCGTCGAGTAACAGAAACTTTTTTTCTCATAATATAATACGACTATGAATTATGCAACGTTGGCATAACTCGTGACATGTCATCTTTTATTAGTAGTAAATTTTGCAGCATCATCAACTACGGAATTATGTGGAGCACCTAACTGCGCGCTTGACAAAACACCTGTAATAACTTTCGATAAATTTATAAACTCATTCGATAAAACTTCGGTGATAAAATATTGACTTATCGTTCCTCTTCACTTGCCACATTTATTCTAAATGCGTCGTACTGTTACTCATTGCCATTGGCAAGCGTTCGCTCGGATCTTTTTTCCACCGGATAAATTATTCGATAATCTCTTGCATCGGTAAAATCTACGGAAAGGGCTTTGAACTCTATGCAAAAGTTGATGCAACGGTACGTGTAACTCGTTGCCTAGGTCATCGTGGCCTTCACCTAGTCGCAGTTCGACCTTGGGTTCCAGTTTTCCGAAGGCCATGGCCGATTTCATATACCTAGCATAGTCCTCGTGACTTCGAGCAAACTAGCTGCCGAAATCATCGGTAGGAGAAAAAGGAGCATGATGCGGAAAGGGGCATGATTTGCGGTCGTACATTTTTCACTTACTTTCAAATTGTTCGCTGTTTCAGGTCCTTGCGGAGGAAAAACAACCGGACAGGCTCGCCTTTGCACGTTTTTCGAGAACATGGGATGGAAGGTGAGAAAGTTTTATTTATATTTGTCTCAAAAGACACTGTAAAAGTTGCAGTGCAGATTGTCCCGTACTTTTTCACATAATGTAACGTATACTCATAGGTATACGATCAATTTCGTACTATAGGTATAAAATATCTTTCAATTAAATTCGCACTTTGAAAAACTTTCAAAATTGCTCCAAACAGTTCGCCGAATATTTTTCTTCTCATCCATCTTCCTCCCTACCGAATTTTCCACATCGCCGGTAAAAGACTGATTTCGAAAGATAATGGTCCTATATTACAGAATCGCTTTTGTATACTAATTGGTATGTATAACTCATAAACCTATATGCAGGTAAGAATTGGCTTAGGATAAATTAGCACGAACGTTAAATCAAATCAAATTCAATTGACGTCAAACGAAACGCCGTAAAAAATACTTGAATGAGCATGTGAATGGGAATGTCAATTACCCGAGCAATTAAAGTGATAATAACGAAAGTAAAATAGAAATGTTCGAGAGCCTTATTTTATCCTCTTCTGTTTACTTCCAACAGAGTCTTTGAATTATTGGCAACGAATAATTATTACCCATATCACCATGCCGCAAACCATGTAAGATGAATAATTACTCCGAGTTACCTCGGATGGATTTCTTTCGCATAAATTCATTATAACGCGGGAGATTCAATTACAAAAACCACGTAACTTACGTACGAACACCTAATTCCTACCGATATAGCGGCAATTATACCCACTTGTAGACAATATGTGCATATCACATGTGTCACAAAAAATTATCGATGAATTCGAACTGGTTTGGAGCACCCTGGTTCGTTGTGGATTCGATAGAGTTGGTGGTTGTCTTCTTTTTCAGGTGTTCCGTGTTCCCGAGACAGCGACAGTGCTGCTCAGGTATGCTATCACAAGATATAAAATATCCCAATTTTTTTTCAAAAAATATCAAAGCAAATTTGAAGATACAGAACAAAAAAAGAATTGCCGACAAACGCACTATTCCAGCGGGTGTTTTCATTTTTTTTTTTTTTTTTTTATCTCTTCATGTATAACATGTCAAGTTTTGCTACGCATACGCACTCGCTATGGTAATTTCTTTTCTTTTCTTTTTTTTTCTCTAATCTGCCTCGATTTTTGTGTGCTATTTAAAAAAAAAAAAAAAAATGGAATGCGCGCAGTAGTGAAAATTTACAACAAAGTATTCCGATGAAAAAAAAATCCTCGCACAAGCCCGTTTTTTATTTCTGCTTTCCTTTTTTACATTCATTTTTCATCACCCCTTCGTTTTTAAAACCTCACGGTCGATCGCCTCGTGCTCGCAATTTTTTGCGATACGCAACGCGATCCAAAACTACAAGGACATATGATTTGAATTAACTCACACTTTGCATAGTAGGCATCATCAATTTGAATAGCTGTTGTCCACCTATACACTGTGCGTAATAATTATACCAAGTGTAAATCAATCGACTGCTAAATTCACTCATCCATTTATTACCTTTATCGCCAGAAAGTTTTGTTCTCGTGTCGTCGAGTGGCGGAGTGTAATGAGATCCATAATTAGGATAATATGCAAAACGGAAGAAAACCATAACGAACTGTTTGTATATACCCATCTCTCTTTTCTTGTTTTAATGATAACATCGACGACGACGAGTTTATGTATGAAAAAAAAAAAATTTATTAAATGTATGACGTTTTACAAAAAACTGTTTCGAGTCCGCTCTGTAATACGTATTATATGGCATATGATAGCGTTCATTTTTTTCATCACACCTCTGCTTTTTTCAATTTCAGTGGCGGCATCAAGTTCACAGACCTGAACGCTGAACAGGGTGAGCCTATTATTCATTTTAATTATACTTTTATCGTAATCATCATCATCGTCACTTCATTCTCTTTACATTACATTACACCCCTGACACGTAATTCGTTTGTCATGTTATTCATAAATCACCGGACATATTATACCTTCGTGTCAAGTTTTGTAATTCTATACACTAATTTTACGACGATATGAGTCGCTTGGCAGCAGCTACGTGTTATTGGCGACGAATCTACCCGAATTTTCTTGCCAATTTCACGTGTAGCTCACTGTTTTATCCTACCTAATCTCGAGTGAATCTAGAGACGACTCGGCGCCGAGAAAAACAATATCATCAACTGTAAATTACCCGTATCATTTACGTAAATTACTCATCTTCGACGCAGGCAACAGGCGTTTTGAACTGAGAAAATTCGTTGGAAGAACAAAATGAGATCTGCAGCGAAGAGCTGAGGACGACGCAGTTATAGTCAAAGGTCAGAAATGTCTAGCTGACAATCATTGACGAACAAAATTAGAGACGTGTTCGACGTTAGTTCGCAATAGAGAGTACGATTTTCGATACGACCAGAATCGAATTAAAGTTTAAGAAAAAACGAAAATGTGATCTTGACGTTAGACTTTGCCTGTATGATAAAATTAAAGATTGGGTTTTGGTTTAGTTTTGATTGTATCTATAGTAAGAAAACACTCGTTCTTTTGATTATGCTAATTCGTATAGCGGATTTTTTGCCGCGAAATTATGTATAGAATAAAATAAAGAGGCAACAACACGAGTAAATTAAAAAATGGATCGACGCCAAAGCTCAGTTCCTCACGTGACTAAAATCGTCTACTCGTCACGAGGTCTGAAAATGTTATATACAGTACACGTTAGCTTATTCTATGTTGGAACACCCGCGCACAGTTTGTTAAATCGAATTCCGTGATATATTTAAACAACGCAAGGATATGAAGATATAGCGTATGAAAACAAATAGATAAACATTAAGAATAGCGATAAATAAATCGGAATCGAAGGAAAATATATACGCAGATAAATCGCTGCAGCGATGACGACGAAGCGATCGATAAATCAATTAAATACAATCCCCGCTTATTCAGAGAATTGCAAAAGGAAATTCTTCAAATAAATATAATTGCGCGTTCAATTCCGTTTGCTGCTCGATAGAATATTGCATAATCTCCCGACCTTGCCGCGGTATAAAAGTGGAGTTTTCAAAGGTTTCCCTTATTAACCCATCATGCAACCATCTATACCGCCAGGGCTTCACTTCGGTACACGTAACCATCGCCGATCGCGTAGCTTCGATGCCGGAAAAATTCTGTCGTTAAAAACAGTGTTCCTGTTTTTCTTATATTTTTTTTATCCTAGATTGTCATGCAAATTATGGTAATTATTCTTCGGTCTGCCGAGCAACATTATTACGTCTCTTTTAACAATTTGTGTATATAATATCAAAAATTTCCTCGTATTTCTTCCGCGCAAAAAAAAAAAATAAAAATCATCGCTAGATAGATTCGTGACACGGCAGGTCTCGGGGAATATCATGCTAATTGATAATTAATTATTCATAAAGACGCACGAAGAGGGAAGACGCGATGGGTGGGGTCAGTAGCATATTAGTTTGATAATTCTCATTCGGAAAATTAGAGCCAATCATATCATTACGCTTTTATATACCCTGTGCCTTACTTTACTTCAATTATTTATTCATTACGACGACGGTGCACGGATAAATTTGTCTCTTATTGCGAGACGTCCAGAGCTGCATGCAGGCATAGATTAACTCCAACTATAGCGAGACGTCAAGCGAAATTTGATACCGCGAGATTTGCACTTTTTTTTTTTGCTGGGTCATGGAAATAAAATGACAACGACGACGAAAAGGATAACAGGAAGTTAGGTAGACACGATATGAAAACCGAGACCGAAAATTTCGAACTCCGTAGTTCACAAGTTTTGTACTTGATATTATAAGCACCTGTGATATACTCGACTGTAGACACCTAGATAATTCATGTACAGTAATGGCGAAATAAAGAATTGGAAGGCTATCGATTTGCAATTATGTATACTCACAGCTGTTATGCCTCAATCTTCCCCCTAATAATAACGGACTTTTCTGGATATAAGCCAATGTCATGATGTAATCATTGTCTCTGACGTATAGAAAAAGCTCTCAAACTTCTCGAATCCGAAACAACAACTCCCCAGGTACGGAAAAATCGAACACATCCGGACATATTCGATAGAAGTTTCCATTCGCTCTGCGACCTTGTGTATATCTATCTTATTTTGACAGACCATAAACAAGAAAAATACATAAGGTATCGGATAGTCGGATCGTTCGCAAAAACTGCGAGCAAAACAAATTGATTGTTATGGAATGGAGGGAAATTAGTTTATCTTGACACCTGCGAGTGGAAACGAGTCAGTTTTTGGTAGTTTCCGAAGGTGTCTGTCGAAGTAAATCCGGTTTTCAAGGGTGAGGGTGTCCAGGCGTCGGGTCAGGGCGGATCGATACCCCAGTGCCCCGTTACGCGCTCCATGTGTCCTGATATACGCGACCTAGAAGTTCCTGTTGCGCCATTTTTTGTTTCTTACTACCCCAACATTTTCAAGATCGACAGTCCTTTCGAAAACTATCTATGATTCGGGACTTGTAGGTATGATTCTTTCTTCACTTCAGATACATCGTAGCTTATAATTGTTGCAGCCATTACATCGATCGATTAATCAATCGACTGATTTGGAATTGCAAAGAAAAAAATGCGACGCTATATTCTGGCAACGAGAATTGCGGATCGGTTGTAAGATAGCCTTCGGGTGATCGGCGCACTACGAGAGGTTAATTAAAACGAGGTGATATCAATCTGTCGATAATTAAAGTCAGTTGCATTTCGAACCCCCGGCTGATGCCGCATCTACCTATAACCGCAGATCGCGTACGACTATACCTGTGTAGGTGAATACTCGAATACTTATTGTACCCCGTGCTTTATTATAGCGTTTTTGGCATTGTTACAGATTCTTCAGCCACAACTTTATATATCGCGACAGACAACAAGTGTCTGGTCTTCACACTTGTGCGCGGTTTCATATTCTGTTATATTTCAAATTGGATAACGCCCAAAATGATTATTTGTTGTCGGATTACTATGTTTCTACATTTTTGCACATTTTTTTATAGACGACATCCCCGTTACATGGGGTATTCGTAGGAACTTTTGCATCTTGCACCCTCCATACATCCCATCTTCGACCCGCGCGTTACGAACCTGCTGTTAAATAATTCCACATCAATTCCGACCCCTGGTTTTTTTTTTCTTTTATTTTTCCAAGCTGCCTCGTTAAACCGATGTACACGATACATTGTACGACGTATACGCCGTGGGGAGCCAGATGTATTTTGGTATCCGTAGAATTTTGGGTAAATCAGGTTTTCGACATTGTATAGCCGGTGAGAGTGGGGTAAACAAATGAATTTGAACAGTAAAAGAGAGCAAAAAAAATCTTTCGGGGGCTGAAAGGGTACAGTTGGTTCTAGCAGGAGAGTTGACGAGAGGTCCTTTGAGGTCGAAACAGGAGCTGCGCAATCGTTCGAGTCGCAATAGCAACAGCGGGGAGGATAATATCGTCCTACGGGACGAAGCCAAGTGGCCCGAGTTCCTACAAGTTGAGTCCAGTGAGGGTGAGTCGAACCTGTCGAGGACCCTCAGGATGCGGGCCGATGATATTGTATCATTAGCTACATGGGTTACATACCTATTTGCGGCACTGCATTATATCCATCTTACATATATATATGAATCTTTGTTCATGTACAACATCGTTGATTGAGTATTTTCATCAATGCGGCTGTATCGACGATATTAATAATTAATTAATACGTTAATTGCGCAGCTACTAATTATGTCATAACGGACGGAAGTTTCTTTCCGTGAATTTTAACAATTATTAATTGTTTTGTTCGTGGTTTATTCTTGTTTGTCTTCTCTCCTTTTTCCAATTCATTTGATCCGAGCGCTGTTGTTCCGTGATCGTCGGATCTATGATATTGGAAAGTAATTAATTAATAATTAGCAACGCCCATAATACAGTCGAATGTAGGATGGATTGTTGTAAGCCGTGAACAAATTTAACCGATGGCCTAATAAATCGTGTGACTCTTGTCTAATCCTCGCTGATGCTAGAAGCTGCCTCAAAATTGAATGAAATCAAATTTTCAGAAATAAGATATGAAAGAGGATCGTAAGCTAGATTTCGTTTTCACTGCAGCTGTACCACGCTACATATAGTAACGAAGACTCATCACGATCAACGTAAGCTAGATTGGTTTTTTTTTTTTCTTTTTTTTCCATTCGTTCATTATCTCTCATACGATGTTTTTTTCTCTATTTACACCGAAATCACAATTGATTTAATTTGATTCATTGGGCATTGTTTGACGCAAGATCGATTCATCGTAACGCTTGAGCTGGTCGTATGACTTTGGCCTCATTCATAGCTGCTATGATAAACGTACTGGGAGTTGAGATTTGTATTCGCCGTCTAGTCTGTATAATCAATTCACATCTTGAATACGTATGTCTCTGTATCTATTTAATACGCATACTTTGATACCAGTTGCCCGCGGTCCATGGTTAGCAGATTAGTTTGAGAATAGTATAACTCTTGGTTGACAGTCGGGGTCAAGTTTTATTCAAAATCTACAACCTTCTGGTCAACAGCTCGAATGATAGTTTTCGTGAGTCCGACACACCGGATAATTATTGTCACTCTAGTCGCTCGAGGGGTTGAAATATTAACTCGACATTCGATCAGAACGGTAGCTAGGAAGCGAAAACGTGGATGTCCGCAAAGATTCCAACTGTACAAATTTAATCGAGTGTTTGTAATTTTGATAAACTTGAAAAACACTGGTCATCGTATCATAATATTTCATACGCAATAGTTCGTCGTGTGAATTGAGACGCAAATGGATTCGATGTATGAAATTCCGGTTGAAACTTGATTAGCGGAAATTTTTTCGTATTCCTTTTTTTTGTTCTAACTCAAAACTAACCGCTGTTGCATCATCGGTCCGGAAAGAAGTCTAATTAGTCTTCCAATTTCCGTTATCATGTCACCGAGATATCGCGAGGCTTAATTGTGGACGTATCGATAAATCAATATAATATTTACGTGCACCAATCTCTATTCTAATATCTAAGGATAGAAATCTGAATCGTTATCTGGGATTCTATCAAGGCAATGGGCGATAAAACGTTCGGAGCCAAAATCCCGAGCGTGACGTACGACGAAATTACCTGCGTGATTCATTAGCATATATATTCCTATTCTTTCCGAAGAATCGTGAACGTCTCGTTTTCTCGATTAGTAGAATTATAGTTTCATGTATTTTTGAACCGCTCATCGATATAATATTATAGATATTTACGGCCGAAATTAATGTGACTTTTGTGGCTTACTAATTTATGAATCATCGTTTACTCCCAGCTATTGTTATATCGAAATAACGTTTGAATTTTACTCGCCGCTTGCGCTAATCTCCTCTCTTGTTATATATTTAAGAATGATTATTTATTTATGTTCACGGTAATTCAATAAATCGGTGATCTAATGTTGCCTCGCGATAATTTGATACCGCAGACGCCGTACGCGTGTCGTTGATGAATTATTATCGTGTCTCGTATTTTACAAATGACCCCAAGTTGACGGCTGCAGATAATCGTTGTTCATATAATATGCGATATTATTCAACAATTATGTAGATAGATATCTATCTACAAACTCGAATCGTCCTCCATGTGTATCATCGTACCGGCGATTTATTTACACGGAGTACATCACTCCCGATCGAAGAATTTCATTGTACCAGGAACTTTTCTATATCCACAATTTCGGATCATTTATTCATTTATCATGTATTCATGTATGTAATTGTAGCGCAATCGCTATGTTATAATTGCTTGCAATGATTTGTAATACAATCTTCACCCTATCGCAATCATTTAACCACAAGAAAAAGTAATTGACCTGATGATGGATTCAAATTTTCAAACTTGCTATTTGTTGCAGCATTTAAATTTCAAGAAAATCTACTACGAACTATGATTCAAATCGAGAACACATTTTTTCAACTCGGGGACAGCTGTTCCAGAAATTGCCTTATTATCTGCGATCGTGGTGCAATGGATGCCTCTGCATGTAAGAACCCCGTTTTTTTGTTGCTCCTTTTTCTACTATCTAAATGTATACAACCAACATAGTCACAATTCTAATCTTTGAATATACTTCACCCTATCCGCAGTTATTTCAAAAGACAAATGGGAACTGATGATGGCATCTAATGGATGGAACAACGTTGAACTGCGAGACAATCGATACAATCAAATCATCCATATGGTATCAGCTGCCAACGGAGCTGAGGAGTTTTATTCCACCGAAGATCACGCCTGTCGCTCGGAGGGCGTAGAACTCGCCAGAGATTTAGATTACAAAGCAGCAGCAGCATGGGTTGGACATCCTTACTTCGACGTCATAGACAACTCGCAGGATTTTGACAGCAAAATTTGTCAGATGATCGAATGCGTGTGCCAAAAATTAGGCATCGATACCGGAGACCGATTGAGGGCCAGCAGTCGTAAGCTCAAATTTTTGGTCAAAGGGCCTCTGCCGGAAGAAGGTTTTCCACCGTTCCAGGACTTCGACGTGGTTCACAATTACCTTCAGAGCAAAACACCGAAACTTCAGGCACGACTTCGCAAACGTGGGCAGAAAGGTAATCCACGGATACAGTTAATTCTTCTAACTTTCCGATATAGAGACGTTATTCACCGAACTTGGTACTTTCACAGGACATTGGTCATACATTCACACGATCAGACGGCCAAAGATGTGTGGGCAGGTTGTCGAAGTCAAAACGCAACTCACGCATCGTGATTACTTAAATATGTTAGCTCAGCGAGATGATTCACATTTTACTATCTTCAAACGTCGACGCTGCTTCCTGATCAACAACCAATACTTCCAGTTGGATATCTACAGAGAACCGGGACATCCAAGGTATGCGTATTTTATCATTTGCAAATAGAAAAAAAAAGGCGCCAAGCTAGAAGGTAACATTGTGGATTTGGCCCCTGTCATTTCAGATGCAAAGGATTAATGTTGCTCGAAACATACACAGCTTTAAGCGGAGAGGAGTTAAAACGTATTCTACCACAATTCCTCGAAATTGAGAAAGAAGTTACCGGCAATCCGGACTACAGTATGTTCAACCTCAGCCTTCGTGAAGAGTGGAATAGTACCAACAAATATTGTCACACTTTACATGGTAAGTTGAGTAAATTATTTATCACCCTAATCTAGATCTGAGTCGACATTTAATGTGCCCATATGATAACGAAAACGGTAGACGCTCACCGAGAGTTTGCCCTCGTCTAATCCTCACTGTTTTCGTCTAGGATTGTAAATTTTATCGAGAACCTGAACAGATTTTGTAATTGCGCTATATATTCAGTTGTTGGTTTTTTTCATCGAGAAATCTTTCAGCTAAAATAATCCATCGAAGCTTTGGTGTAATACATGTACATTTAAACTATGTATGCTGTTGTTCGCTAATTGAACTATAAAAATGATACTTCTCAAAAGCCCTCAATAGCAAGCTCCGTTGTGTCGGGTTTTGTAAAGTGCGATTGGATTGTAAAGATTATTCTCTCGCAGGACCAGGTGAGGGTGCAGAAGATACAAGTAAAAAACATCATCAGGAAATGAGTGGATCGCCGAGTAAGAAACATGCCAATGTGGTAAATAGTAGGGTCAACGGTGTAGAACGTAATGGTGTCAATAGTTTAGAGAATGGAGTCAGTGGACTCAACGGAGTACAAAATGGTGTCCACGGTGTTGCAAACGGGATGAAACATGATCACGTCAGTGAAAATAATTACAAGACGAATTGCGTCGGCGATTCGACGGAGAAAGTGGATGATGGAATTTGTGATAACGGAACGCATAAATACGGGCTTCAAAATGGCTTAAAAATATAACATCTAGAATTAAAAGGAGATGACAAATATACCCAGCTATAAAAAGGGCCGCAGTGGTAGGCATTGGATGATAATTGATTTGTTCAATAATTACCGAGAACACCGCGTTTTTAGGCAATATTAGTCTGTAAATGAATCATGCGTAGCGTAAACCACTTATTTTTCATCTAGTTACATGTTGAGCAGAAACTATTATCTCTCTTCCTGATGTCGAGTATATGTACTTAAAAACTACACTTATTAGAAAGAAAATGCGTTGCCTACTCCTAAAGCTAATATTGTGACGACAGGAACTACCATTTCTTAAACCAGTTATTTTCGTAATCAAATTAGGTGCATACATGCCTGAACTATATGCGTCGTGCGTGTACCTAATGAATTACTAATTTTACCTGAAGTATTTAGATGGGATTGAGGGAGAAACGTTCTGACTTAACAGACCTTAACACGGAGGAGAAAATGAAACATAGAACAAACAATAAAACGATTATTTATCTCTCAAACGGAAACACACTATGATCATAGATATATTGTGTGTTTAATTATTATGATATATTTCTAGTAAGTTTACACAACCAAAATGTATTACCACCAATGCTGAGTCAAATGGAAATCGTGTATTCGTAAAATGTTTCTCAAATTCTAGTAGCCAAAAAGCATAGAATCTTGAATTACAGATATTAGATTGAAGCAATAAGTGAATCATTGCCTTTTAGCTCGGTACGACTGATTTGGAGATCCCGGTCACACATCAACTGCAATTCATTTGGATAATGGATGGATGAACCTTTCGGAGAGAGTTTGTCAATATTCCAAGAGGTGTAGATGCGTGATATAATACTTTAGAGAACATTTTGGATTCATGTGTGCCGATGGAAATAAGAATTTGTCGCAGAGTTACGTTCGGAAACACCAAGAGGCAATTTGGGGTAATTAATTGATCCCTTGTATTCCAATTAATTAGAGAGAACGCTTTTATCATCTTGGCAAAGAGTATCCAATTAACTTGGTTTTTTTTTCTTCCTTCAATTCTTTTATTATGAATACACGATTATTGACAAAAATTGTACGAATTAAAACGTCAAAACAAAGAAAATTATTCATATTATTAACTTATAAGTTCGAAATAATTGATATGACCCGAAATCATTGTAAATTTATTTTTGTGTAAATAGCGTATGACAGAAAAAAGAAAAAGTATAAATCACTGACGATGATGGAATTTATGTTCTGATAAATCAAAGTCCTCATCGAGGTATTTAAATTTTCCTTTTAAAAAAAAAATGATATCCAAATAAAATTGGAGTAGGAATCAAGATGAATGCTTTTTGCGCATTCGCATCAACTCGTACCTTGCTGTGGTGAGATTGGATTACGAATCACTGTTGATTGTAATAGAAATTGCCTTTGTTGATTGTATAGAAATTGCCTTTGATTCGTGAATCGTCACTATTTACAAAATTAATGTTCGTAGTTTTGTCTTCTAAATGTGAAAAATGCCTGATAATAATTCATTGTTTTTAAAACTCAAATATATGAATTTGGTAATTTTATTCAATCAAATAATAAAACTGTTTACAAAAATAATACAGATCCAAAAAGAATGACCATTGTTTTTTATCATTGATAATATTTAGTATTATCATACTGAACATTTTTCTATTTTTCCTACTCTGCTGATCGATTCTCTCGCGATACATATTGCTGTACACTTGTCACAGGTTTGTCCTCGTCGAAGTCGCAGTGCCTGTGAAATATTTGTTGTATATGCAATGAAAGTATATATATTTTCAACAAACTATTGGCACACATCACGAACATATTCGATTTATCTGATAACACATTGTACTTATCATTGAATAAAACAGTCGTTTGTCTGCCATTACCAATATCATTTTTTAAACCTCAACTATATCTTACTATTTTCAGTGTACTATTTACGTTTTAGAAGTTGGTATGCAATCATAACATACTGTAACGCGATTAAATGCTTTGTGTGATATCCGATATCAGACAAGTCCTGTTTCGTGTTTATTTTGAATCTAAATGATGTGTAACCGCCGAAGTAGTTGAATGTTTCATGCCAGATAGTTTGATAAGAAACGCTTTCAACATCTGTCAGAGATAATTCTTTCAAAATGAGATAGCTCTTTGGGTGAAACTGGGAATTTCTGTATATTAAATACGAGTTGGTCTAAAAAAAAAAATTTTATTCTCAATACTTCAATTCAATCTTTCTACAAGATTATAATCATATCTAGTAAATGGTTGTGTATGATATACTGTAACTCTAATCATTCATTCCTCGCACGATTGAAATTTTGCAATTTCTTGTCACTGAGTTTTTTTTGTTTCATGTTGAAGAAAGCAAGCAAGAGATTCGAGTACTCGATTATGCATTGATTCCAACTTAGTCATTTTTTACAAATACATTAATTATTTCATTGTTAGCAGCATATATATCCGATGGATATTTCTGGCATGTGTAAGTATATTCGAATAAATAGGGACAACGATGAGCAATGAGAATACATACAACTTGTTACGGAGTACAGCTGATGGAAGAAGTGGTGTGTATTACATAAAATTCTCTTCCTTTCAAACAAAACAATAGTTGAAATAATTTCAATCTGTATTCAACGGGGTAGAGTATTTACTTATAGCTACAAATGGGACCAGCCGCTGTTTAAGTAATATGTAAAAATTTCAACGATTTGTGGAAGTATGTGGACGATACCGGATATATCGTAAATGAATCGACTACCCATTATATAATATGCAATTTTCTTGCATGTTAGATTTTCAGAAATTTACATCTCCATTCATCAATTGGTACAGCGGATACTTCGAGAATACCCAACTTTTGGGTTTGTAGATAGCATCCTGGTTTGAGTTATTTCAACCCCATGAGCGATATATATATCTATGTGTACATATATTAATATTTTCTATTATAATATGGTAAGTTATTTATATGAATTACATATGATATTGGAAATATGCGTGATAGCTGAATTATAGAAATTCTATACTATGAGCTTATAAATCATCGATTGCGATGAAAAATCTTTGCTGTCATCCAAATTTCGACAATATCAAAGACGCTTTCAATTTTCAATATTGTATAATAATAATTAAAAAGACAGCATTCTATCGATACTACTATTTCAATTTTTGTTAATTAAGCTAAGTCATAGTCAAGTATGTTTATTATTAGTAACGTCTATCACCATATTGTAATGATATTCCTATTATCGTTACCTGATATTTGGATTGTGAATTATGGAAGCATTGAACGCAATGATATATCTACTAAGAGCTCAAATCAGCTCCAGCTTAGTTTAAAAAGTGGAAAAAGCTGTAGTTATAACAATCTAAAGAAAACTTGAACAGATTTCCAAGCATTCTTTCCTACTATAGTAACCATTTATTTTGGTTAGCTAGCTATATTTGATTCACTCTACTTTGAAAATTGAGAATTGATCATGCGGATTACAAAGTTGTGAAAATTAAGGCATCTGGAAAATATGTTTTGCCCCAATAATTGCTAGCGATCTCCAGGTCCAACTCTAATGGTTATCATTGATATATGAAGCACTTTTTTAATAAGTGAGATTGTACCTGAGAAGTGAACTAGATCCCAGTAACATTGGTAAAACGCGCTTTGATTTGAACGAATTCGATCAAATATAGAAGTTGATTTAACTTGATGCCTATGAAATAAATTAATAATTTAGATGGATATTAAATTTATCTACTGATTGCTTTAGTTTGTTGCGCTTTGTACATTTTCATAACTTTCTTTCCTGGAGTTAAGGTTTGGGTTAATCCAGGACGTTTTTTACGTTTGTGCGTTTGATTATTTTCTTGATCTACTTCATCCTCTTCGTTGAAAGTTACTTGACCATTATATGGTGTTTGACAAATTAAAGTCTCCTGCGGGGCTCGTGCTGATTCTAGTTCTATAGCTGAATGATGTAAATCAGAATCATGAGCAAAAGTGCAATTATGGCCAAATCGACACCGTCCTTTGCGATAATTCCAACATATCTTTTTTCCATTTATCATTTTTGTATCGTCTAAAGTTGGCGTCATTTTTACATGCTTCTCTAAAATCGCACTCTTCGCTTTCTCTGCTTCGACAAATGGGTTTGAGAAGACAGATGTTTTTAGTGTAGGTGTCACGTTGAAGTCTGGTGTTGGTAATGGAAGTTTATCTGTGGAAGTTGGCTTGATTTTCGATTCGCAATTAGCATCCTCTCTTTCCTCGTCGTCCTCCTCCTTGCAACTGAGAGTTAGGCAATATCAGATTACAAAGAACAGGCAAAATCTTACATCTAAAACCAACACTATCAAAACAACCCAAGCTCAGGTACTATTCAGGGTTTGTGACTAACGTCATAATATCTATGCATTTCTTCTAGTCACAATTCAAATCTACTTTTTATTTTTCATTGTGGTTAACAGGTCTGGAAAAACAAAACACACAGCTGGATTTACATGCATTTGTCCAACCGCATCCATGGTAATAGCATGGTAATAGCTAAAAGTGGTGATCACTAAAAGCGAAACCGGAAATAAAAACACACTCTAGGAATGAAAGCAATGTATAAATTTGTGTAACTAATTTCCCGAATTATCAATCGAATGCATAGAAGTCTCTGAATAATATTGCAGTCAAATATTGCCGGGATATGATCAGTCTCTTTATTTCGGTGAAGGTGTTGGGGCCAGGCGTACGTTAGGTTAAAAATCTAGTCAACACAAATAGATTTTGACACTTTTGGGTGACCTTACATGTTGTCGGAATCATCGGAAACAGAATCAGAGTCGCTATCGGAGCCTGAGGAAGTACCGTAATCGGCGACTAAGGAAGCCATTGCACTTATCAATTGATTAACAGAAAAAGAACTATTAAATACTAATCTAACAACCACCGTGAATTATTCCAATTTTGATTCAAGACGAATAACAGATGTACAACACAGTAAACTTAAAGAACATGGCAACGTCGCATGATCGCAGTACTTGAGCTTGAGCACAGTACGCACGCACGTAGCACTAACTGGCACCGGATGTGTACATACAGTACCCTTTAGCAGCATTCGTCATAACTTGAGCTTCAACATTTCGTCAGCGGGTGTTTCATAAATTGATTTTTCTAATTTTATTCATTTCTTTTTATTCGTCAGGAATAATTAATTATGTAAAGACAGGCAGTGATGAAATTTACAACTATATTCATGGATGCATATTTTTTGTTCAATATTTCCATAAACAATTCGGAATTTGAAGTCATATGGAATATAATATTTACACAACACCTGCGTTCGTTATTTCGGCGTAACAAATAGACTGTTCTGTTGCTAGATAACTACTCTTCAACACAGATATTTTGATGATTCCAGGATCAGTTGTCTCCAGAAGTAAGCGTGTGTTGGGTATAGAGAGCCAGTATTTTCCTAGTGCTACTTGGACTGTTGAAGGATTATCAGAACCAAATCCACTGTTCCAATCTTGCCATTTCGTTATGAGATTAATCGTAATGAAAACTATGTTTAATTCGTTGGCAACACATCGCATTACATTAGTAAGATGATTTAGGCCACAGGTGTAACTAGACCGGAATAATTCAGCGGACTCAGAATTGAAAAATATCGCGGGTACGGAATCAATGATCACAAGCTTGATTGGCTTTACTGCATCCTCTTGTTTCAACATTTTCAAACTATGCAAAAAATTGACCAGCTCTGCGGCAGATTTTACACGAATAACGTTTATGTGGTTGAGAGAGACTAGTCTCAGTTCCTATGAAAAAAAATCACAGGAAATGCTGATTAATAATTACCTATACAATATCGGAATAAAAGGAAATAATTACCTCGCTGCATTTTTGGCTCTCTAAAATCATGTGTGCCCTAAGAGCGCAAAAATCTCCCTTTGTATCAATGTAATGCACGATGCCTTCTAATTTTTGAGCAATATTTACAGAAATTGTATGACATAACTGTGATTTGCCAGATGCAGATAAGCCACAGATTTCATAAATGTGTCCACCACGTAGACCCCCTTTCAGCAATTTATCCAAACTGTAAATTAAAAAATAACTTATTCAATTTCAACGAACTATTAATAATTACTGTCTCATACTTTTTAATTCCAGTTAGTATCACATTGTTGTATTTGGTGTTCAACAACTCTCTTCCATTCCTAATTCGACCACCATATAATTTTGTTATCTCTTGCTTTATTTCCAGTATATCCTGAGACAAATTGAAAAGAACTTGTTATTATGACAGAGAATTTTTGAAGATCCTTGTGCAGAATTAGCTAGTTTTCAATAAAACCTTGTTATTTACCTGAAAAGACAGACCGGAGTATTGCACCAACTTTTCAGAATCGCTTTTCACCAAATCAAAGGCAGTATAAATCTTTCTACTTTGAAAATTAAATACTGTTGAATCGGTTAGCTTTGGATGTATACTAATACTCAGTCTTGACATTCCGGGCCCTGTTTATATTAGAATCCACAGATCTGCATGATACGGATTTCTGTAAAAAATTCAAATGCTTAGAAAATAGTACGAATTGTTTATGTTTAATTTGAAAATTTTTGACTCACATAGGCATGTACAATAAATACCTTTAAATACTGCAGTACGTACCTATTCCTCCGTGATCGTACTGAAATATCTACATTTATTTGTATTATTTTTGAAGGGAAATATGAACTTACTACGCAAATCAAACGCGACGATTATTATCGAAAACCCTGAATGTAGGATGTTCGAGGAATAGCTCGAATATTAAAATGACCCCGATCACGAGTCACAAGGTCCCCGGTGTTTCGTCAGACGCCACATGCGGCCGGTGGCGGTCGAGTAGATAGGGGGTGGGTAAAATTTCGATCAAATCGAGGTGCTATCTTGGTTTTTCTTCGGAGAGCGTGCGGTTGATCAATTCCGTGCGTGCATTGAGTGATATTGGTTCGGGATAAATAATATTCATTCAACTAGTAAAGTGTAGAGTTCATTCTTAATTAACATGGCACCGAGTTTTTCAGTTTATTCACTCACTCGGCATTTGATTGTTATGCCCAACCACGTTTTCGATCCACATGTTCTCGTCAGGGCGTTACGTGCAACCGTTCGCTAAATATTCAGCATACATATTTGCAATTTTATACTTCAGAAAATCTTCAGTCAACGACTTCAAGAACGCTCTACGAAGATGCAACTGGAAACTTAGCACGAGGGAAATCGGACCGTAACAATAGGTAAGTGAAAAATTCCATCGAAATATAGGCATGTACATTTTATGTTGAAATTTTCGTTTTATTTCCGTCTTCAGGCTGTAATTCTGTCCCAGGATTACGTTCCTTTGTGAAAATTCTTTCTGTAAGAGTAATACATTCATTGCGTGCATCGATCATACACGTGTCTCGCGGTATTCGACCGCCATGCGCTAATGGAGGTGGCCATAATGGCTTGAAATTGATAGATATTTTTGGGCGCATGCTTATAGGTTAGCTCCGAAATTTGGTTAAATAGGTAACCGTTAGATCTATCGTTGATGAACTAATTTCTGTGGTATTATAGAGTTTGATTGCTATCATACAGACTCGTATATTATCGAGTTTGATCGTCGCTGCACGTGTTGGGAATTGTTCTGCAATCGCGTAAAATCATTGAAAAAAATAAGTTGCTGATTTGATCCGGATGCCGGAACTACTGCGTTGTTCAGCACTCCTGATTTGCCAATGAAAACGCAGAGTTCGGGCCACGTTGCCGAGTCTCTGAGCGCTGTCGGCCAATGGGAGAGCTTCGTCCCGGACACAGCAGCATCTACTGACGGCTTCCCGAATCCAGTGATAGAGGTACGAGGAGTTCGAGCAAGGAAGATCTTGGCTTGCGCTCCGATGAAATTTGTCGGGGAGCCGTCGCCATGTTTAGAAGTGTGTGCGTCCTTGAAAGAGTCGAGCGAAAATGTTCTCTAAAATATGAGATATAGCTCACGTGCCGAATATTACGTGGGGTACCTAATTACGGTTTAATACTTTCTCATTACCGGTGTGATGTTATTTTTCGCGGATGGCTTACCTACGTTGGAGAATTTTGTGATTACACTATGGTAAGTTCGACCGTCTTTGGAGGGCAACGCCAATATGGCCGACGGAAAATTTCCTTTGTATTGTTACGGGCTTGCCGACCCAATGGAAATAAAATTATATCTTCGTTAATTGCTGGGTTTGTTTTAAGGTAGCTGAATCAAATTAATTCCAACTTATTTGTTTTCTTATTTACAGTTACGAAGATATTTGAATTCGAATTGTTAGTTAATTTGTCTTTTTTTCAAAACCAATACATACAACTCTCGACGCCCTATCCGCTAGCGACTTGAGTCAAGACCAAGCCCGCGAAATAGTCACGTTTACTCAGCTGTAATGATTTCGCTATTTTTGCGGTCTGACATGATTATTGAATGCCGAACCGATGCTCGATATTCCGCATTTAGCCGTTTGCATCCAACGGCGCTCTGCGGATAGAATTCCAAATACGCCCGAAAATTCCAACATCCTTATAAAGCGCTTTTGATTTAGGCGCTTTTCGCCAATCAATTAACACATTCACGTGGTGATCTTGAATTTTATCAACGCATTAAAAATGTTGTTAGCAAATAATGTTCCGGAATAAATTTTATTGCAGGTCTTAGAGTTGAATATTTTGAATTAATCAAATATATTGTAATGGTTAAACATCTTGACAATTTTCCGTTGATTCATGAATTCATTTGTCAATAAAACTAAAGCATTCTTTATTTAAGTAACAAACTTTTCTCTTATGCATAGAGCGAAGTGATTAGTTTTTCGCGTTCTTTACTTAATAATCTATCATCAATTCGTATCACAGATGAAAGCTTTTTTTCACACAGATGCTCTGTAATACATGCCTAGATATTTTGTATTAGGTTATGTTGTTCGATATCATTTTTTTCCCAAAAACTATCGAACACCTATCGAGATAGAAAAATCACAGTCAGTTGAAAATCCGATCTGATATAGTTTGATAAAGATTTTCTAAATATTTACAGAGTGACATGCGATGAGTGATAAGCAGGCTGCTCCTAGTCTACCGCCCCTTGTTGGGGGCGGCGGGAATAATGGAGGTGCAACCCAGCAAACTGTCAGATTACAGCAGGTCCTTGCGACCGCTCAAGGTCTCAACGTGCTTACAACAGGAAGTGGACAACAGTTTGTCATTACTTCACAGGTTCCTGGCCTTGCACAGGTAATGATAAAGATGAATATTTTAAGTTTCCCTGGTGTAATTTTGTTGCATTTAAATTAAAATTTCCACAATGTAACATATTTGTGATGATGATCATACCGAGATGGAAAGTAACTAGTTCCATACAATATTTAATATGTGTGGATATCGAGGCATTTGCTTGAATTACAAATATGTTATCTCAAATTTAGGTCATACCTGGCAGCATCACGACAAACGCTGGTATTCAGCAAGTTGGTGTAACAAGAATCGTCAATATTAGTGGTAATTCGCCAAGAGTCAGTGTTGTTAGTGTTGCGGGTGCAAGTAATTCACCTCTGCCTTCCCCAACGCGGCAAAGCCCTGCCAAAGTTGTGTTGTCTACATCCCCGAAGCAGATAAGAACAGCTCTAGGAAATGTGTTTGTCACACCATCTGCACAGACAGCAATACAGTCTCCTCCAGCTAGAAAGAGGCTCAGACTCTCAGAGTCGACTGAGAAAGTAACTACGATCGACGACTCCTCAGGATACAGAAGACGTATCATGGAACACAAAATGAAAAGGATGCGTGCTATCAGAGAAAAGTATGCAGAAAATGCTTCTGAGCTATTCTTCCTTCACGTCGGTGGGAATATGATGGACTTCCAAAACTGGAGGAAGAGACCAACGACTCCACAGTATTTGCATTTCTTGAGACAGCACAGACTCGATCCAGAAGATGATGATGAAGATCTAACCGTTCCATCGCCAGCTATTTCTGATGTACCAACAACTTCTGCCAGCCTCACAACCACGATTACCGTTGCACCCAGCAGTTTGGGTACCGAAGTTAAAATTCCAGGTGCAGGTGTTACTCCTGTTGCCGTTTCGACCACTCTACCTGCAGCAGTTGCTCAACTAAGTCAACAAGGTATGCATTTCATTCGTAAATTCATTTCCATATATTTGCGATTTGAGCACAGTGAAAGTCTTGGGTACAACCAACGTGTTCTTTCTATTTAGTTGAAAGTTTGAGGGGTGATAATAATGGAACAAATGAATTGAATTTCCTCGAGTATCCTAATACTGTTATTGTCAATGTAAAGTAGTGGTATTAGTATCACTAAGCACTGAATTTCTAATAGGACAAGTACCAGGTAAACCCCAAGGAGGCCGCCATGGTATGGTGTTAGCCATACGAACAGCTGTACAGAATCCACCAGCTACTGCTCACCTTTCACCTACCACTACCATAGCACCCACGTTCATTATAGGTGATTACCGTAGGGCAGTCATTTGGTGTCTAGTTTTCTTTTCTTTTATTTTTTTTTTCTCCCTAATTTTCAGCTGTTCATGAAAAATCATGTATTTCTGGCTAGTGTTTTTCATATGCATTGGAGATATTTAAATCTTTCTTAAAATTCAAACTGAGGAATGGATAGCATTTAATTGTTCCGAATTTCTGCCCTGGCATTATTAGTAGCATGAATACCGTACAAGATACAGAGAACGCATGTGTACATTAATTCCACATTGTTAGATTAGTTGCGTCAAGGTACTTTTACTCGTCTGTCATAAGTGTAATTTTTTTGATAGTGAAAATGTCATGGATCATTATGTCTTCAAATTTACATTTATATGTACTTTTTTTTTTGTTTATCATTCCATTTTATCGAATGGAATTGATTTCTGTCTGCACCCCACACAAGTATTCTACTAGTTTGATGTCGGTGTCAAAACAGTGTTTGCGTAGTGGGCATATTAAATCTGAACTTGTGTAAGGCTACTTAGTCAATCTATTCAGCCTAAGGCGTCCAGACACAATATTTTTATGATACCAATTGAAATTTGCAATATTTTAAGTTTGATCATAAATCGTTATTTGGTCCCAGACCAACAATTTTCTTTGCATCTCTTCACAGAGCAGTTTCGTAAAGTTGTATACTATTGATTGTTACGTATAACTGTTTTCAGTCGTTGAAGGTGTTTGCGGTTTTATACGACGTTAAATAAAACCTCGCATTTTCTTTTTGTTTCCTTTCAGGAGGTACTCCTATACTTCCAGACCCACCGAAACCACTGTCAGTTACAGCGTCGAGTCCTGTTGCTGAAAGAATTCCAGCAGCTAGCACCTCGAGCAAACCAACAAAAACGCCGGCAAATCTTGTCGCTTCTCAGCCAGTGGTTAAGCTTATCAAGTTACCGTCATCCACAGTAGTATCTTCCAGTGATGCGGCCAACAACCAAGAACAAATTGTAGAAAAAGCCAAACAAGAAGCATATGTCATGCAAAGGATCTCAGAATTGCAGCGCGAAGGATTGTGGTCAGAGCGAAGATTACCCAAAGTACAAGAACCGTCGAGAACGAAGGCTCATTGGGATTATCTTTTGGAAGAAATGGTCTGGCTAGCGGCCGATTTCGCACAGGAACGAAAGTGGAAGAAGGCTGCTGCTAAAAAGTGCGCTAGAATGGTACAGAAACACTTTCAGGAGAAAGCTGTCCAAGCACAGAAAGCAGAGAAATCGCAAGAACTTCGACTGAAGAAAATTGCCAGTTTTGTTGCCAAGGAAATAAAAACATTTTGGACGAATGTTGAGAAGGTATTTAATGCATCGAGTTATACTATCCTATGTTTATTGACCCCACACAATTAAGCCGACCATTTTGATGTCCAAGTGTTGAAACGGTGTGCTCGTTGTGGGAACACTAACACTAAACTTGTGTATGGCGATGTAGCCTATCTACTTGGCCAAAGATGTTTAGAAACAAACCATGGTCTAAAATTGAAAGAAATATGTTCATTGCGATACGACGATGAGTTTTCAATTGACGAAATAAATTATTTGCAGCTGGTTGAGTACAAACAACAAACTAGACTAGAAGAGAAAAGAAAAAAGGCTTTAGATCAGCATTTAAATTTCATTGTTGGCCAGACTGAGAAATATTCCACCTGGCTCACCGAAGGTCTTAATAAAACTGACAGTGTTCCAAGTGTTTCCGCCTCCATGAATAGTTCCAGGATATCGTCACCCGTTGCAAGTGGCAAACATTTTTCGGATGGTTAGTTGATCGATAGTAAAATATCGAGTAATCATGTCTTGTATCTGGGTTTGCTACAAGTTCTGATCAGAAGCTCATTTACTTTTACTTTTATCGTAGATGAATTCGAACCAAATCAAAGTTCGGACGATGATGAGGAAACTATTGCCAAAGCTGAAGAAGAAATGAGGTCGACAACGAACCACGTGGAGGAAGTAGAATTGTTGAAACGGGAGTCTGAACTTCCCTTAGAAGATCTGTTGAAAGAATTACCTCCTAACTACCTTGAAGAGAGAGATAAAAGCTTGTCGCCTGAACTTGACGAATCGGTTGAAAATGTGAGTTTGAAAATCTCGGAAATATTGAGATTATTTCTCATCGGAAAATATTGATGCATCATTATTTCGTATTTCTTCCTACAGCACGGTGCAGACAGGGACGAAGAATTCGTTGCAGCATCGGACGAATCTTCGGACGATGAAGACACTATTATGGAACAAGAAAAACTTGAATTTAATCAAGACCACAAGCAGGAATTAAATGATCTCAAGGTAGGCACTGCATTCCAGTCATTATTGGGTACATAAACGCTAACTTCAATTCAGTGATGACTTTATACACACGACTGATGGTACGAGATCCATTCAGCTCAAGCCAGTTAGGTGATGCGATCGAGGCATTTGTCTGAGAATATGCTAGAAAAAATAATTGAAATTGTTTCTCATATAAATGACCAGTTCATAATCGATTACTTTCATTCATGTTTCAGGCTGAAAATGAAATGTCCATCGATGATCTCATGGCCAAATACGGGCACTTACCAGATACAGCGATGGACGTTGACGAGGAAACTGATGGAGGTAAGACCACTGCTTTTGATATTTTTGTATTTTTGCTCACACTTGTTTTCTATTCAGTGATGATAATATACCATTTCTGAAGGGGCGAGAACCATTCAACTCAATCCTTCTCTGTGATGTAATCGAGGCATTTGTCTGAGATAATTTATTTTATTCTTGTGTTCGAGGATTTAATTAGTAGATCGAATAACCTTGATGATAAATTACGACTGTTCTTCGTTTCTCTAGAGTCCTGCAAAGATTCCGTCAGAGATGAGGATGACGACAAAGAGAATGAGGATAGTGAGATCGAAAGTGAAAGCGAAGATGAGACCAAAGATGAAGATTCGCAAACTCAGAGTGACGATGAAACAAATGTTGGCCTCAAATCTTTGTTGGAAGATTTGACCGTTGAAAAATCTTCAAACGATAAGGTAAAGTTATAGCAAATCGACACTTTTTGCTACCTAATAATTCTCACATCCTATAAGATTACTCATTTGTTGGTCTTGCTTGTTGCAGAGCGCCATTGAGTCGGAGAATCAATCGGATCAAGCAAGAAATGAGATGGACGACGTTGCAGCTTTGGCCGAAAGTATACAACCCAAGGGAAATACACTACTGACGACCAGCGTAAGTTTTAGATTTTCATTTTTTGGAATTCACTTATTTTGGCCTTTGCGATCCAAGGTGTTGTGTCACGTCATTGATACAACGCCATTTAACCAGAGGTAGATAAAAGGTGGCAACTTTTACCAACCAAATGAATTTGTGTTCCTCATTCATTTGGGTGATGCGTCACGACAATATTTCATAGCACATATCTTTCATCTGCATTTAAAAACTAATGATCTTTGGTTAATACAGGTCGTAACAAAAATTCCATTTCTGCTGAAACACTCGTTAAGAGAGTATCAACACATTGGCCTTGACTGGTTGGTCACCATGTTTGAGAGAAAGCTGAATGGCATACTCGCAGACGAGATGGGCCTTGGGAAAACTATTCAAACAATTGCTCTCTTGGCGCATCTGGCATGTGAAAAAGGCAACTGGGGACCACATCTTATCATAGTCCCTACGTCGGTAATGCTGAATTGGGAAATGGAGTGCAAAAAGTGGTGCCCTGGGTTCAAAATTTTAACGTACTACGGCACACAGAAGGAACGAAAGCAAAAAAGAACAGGTATGACCTTTTGTTTTTTTTTTTTTTTTAATAATCATTCGGGTGCTCTTATTTCTGTCGACGAGGTTATTTTTGACGTGATGAAAATTATACACATTGTCTTAAGGTTCGGAATACATCCATTCATTCCTTCCTATTTCGTGATGCTAAACGAGGCATTTGTCTGAGTCAATGCGATCTTTATTCCTAGTTTTGTAATATTTTGACGAATTCAACATCGGAAGATCTCTTCTTTCAGGATGGACTAAACCAAACGCCTTTCACATATGTATTACGTCTTACAAATTAGTCATTCAAGACCATCAAAGCTTTAGGCGGAAAAAATGGAAATATCTTATTTTGGACGAAGCTCAAAATATAAAGAATTTCAAGTCTCAAAGGTGGCAGCTGTTGTTGAACTTTCAAACCCAACGGTTGGTATTTTAATGCTAGGTCAAGAAAAGATTTTATTCTCCGAACAATTCAAGTCATATAATTTCTGTGTTTAATTTCAGTCGACTGCTGCTAACGGGAACTCCTCTCCAGAATAATCTGATGGAACTGTGGTCATTGATGCATTTTCTAATGCCGAATGTATTTCAGTCTCATAGAGAATTCAAAGAATGGTTCAGCAACCCTGTTACTGGAATGATTGAAGGAAATAGCGAATACAACGAAAATATCATCCGACGTCTTCACAAGGTCTGTAGGTACTGCTGCCTTTACACTTTTAATTTGAAAAATGAAAGAAGAATATTATAAATATCAACCCCGCAGCCAACCACAGTTCTTCAACGGTCTTAACTCGTTGTCAAACTGTTCATATTTATTCAGGGGAACATTAAACAATTCTTCATTAAAACTCATGTGTTGGAAGTGGAAAATATACAACATGTGAATCCTGTCTGAAGAAACAAATGATAAATTTCTCAAATAACTTCTTTTATTTAAATTTTGCATAATATCCAATTCGCTTAAAGACCTATGACACAATAATAATGATAATTTAATATAAAGAATTTTTTGGAATTGGAAAAACATTTAATCAAATTTGCGTTTTCCTTACAGGTACTCAGACCATTTCTTTTGAGGCGATTAAAAACAGAAGTGGAGAAACAGTTACCTAAAAAATATGAACACGTTGTAATGTGTCGGTTATCCAAGCGGCAAAGATACCTCTATGACGACTTCATGTCTCGGGCCAAGTAATAATTTTTTTCCCATACCTATTTCGGGAATAACTGCAGACCAGACTAGTTAAATGAATACATTTTAATTTCGACTTTTTCATCGTAGAACAAGAGAAACTTTAGCCAGTGGTAACTTGTTGAGTGTGATCAACGTACTGATGCAACTGAGAAAAGTTTGTAACCATCCAAATCTGTTCGAAGTTCGGCCTACGGTTTCTCCTTTCCAAATGGAAGGAATCGATTTTGTGACCGCATCACTTGCCTGGAGTGCTCTGGATTACAACCCCTTCCAGGTAATTTCTTACTTCATCGTGTTTTTCCTAAGTTAGTATTATTCCAATTCGTAATGTCAACTGGGTTCATATTGAAACTTCATCTTTCAGCATATCGATCTATCTTGCCTAAATCTCTTTTTGGTCGATTTGGAACTCACTCTAACGGCGTTTGTCGCGCACAGAGTAAGACAACTCAAAACCCCTCGAAAGTTGATAGAGGAGATAGACAGCCAACCCGATCAAGCGCCGAGATGTCCAGCTGGAAAAATCAAAATCAATGTTCGGTTATCTAACCAGAGCAAAGCATCACCACCGCCACAACCGTCGGCCAAACTGAAAAATTTAACCGGAATTGTACCTTCCCCTAAACCGGGAACGTCTCCACTGATCAAAGGCTTGAACAACCAAGCCCCTTCTGGACAAGGTAATGAAACAATTTTCAAGTCTTTTGTTTTATCTTCTCTATTCTTTCGTCCTCGGAACAATGTCCAAATTCTTTGGTGACCGAATGGGCGCCACCGATCAGTGGTTGCATATTATTGCAGTACACTTTTGCAGTGACGCTAGAATAAAATTTCTCAGGCCAGCTTGTTCACGATCTCACCATTTTTGGACATTCTAGAACTGAGCGCATAAATAATTTTTCCATTCAACTAATCGAACGTAATTCGTTCCACGAACAAAGTCGTCGTTCAATCTTACGATATATCTCTTTTTTTCACAGCGGTGACCTTGAGAGTGGCCAACAGACAACAACTACAAGGATACTCCGTTCAGTTGGTTCAACATCAGGGTAGCGTGAAAGGTACGCTATGTTCGCTAGGAGTAATTCAATTTCAATTTAAAGCAAAAGAAAGTCGACGAGATTTATGATTTTGTTTTTTTTCTCACTCGAATAGCCATTCCAGTCGCAACATTGGCACATACCCCGCAAACTACCGCGATCTCCACACCAACTACGGCAACGATGAATCCGCAACGGATAACTGTCGGAAGCCCCAACATGAAAGATGGTCTTCAGAGACTGACGACGCAAACTGTTACCGTTAAACAAGGTGATTCTGTTCAGAGGATAGCTGTACCTAGTTTTGCTCAGCTTGTTCAAACGTCTACCGGTAGGCATATCATTCTGACATCGAACCAACAGAACACCAACACAGGTGAGTCGAAATTTCCAATAAAAATTGCGCAAACCCCTTTCCAACCACAATACGAGCTGATAATAGCTTGATTTTGTATTATTAAACTAGGGGAATAAAAAAACATCCCTATTAAACTCATATGTCATTTACAAAGTTTGGCATGTGAATCCTGTCTGGGGAGACAGAAATTTTCTAAAAACAACACCGAGCTGTATAAAATTTACTTCTCGATGAAAAAGGCATGCTCAAAAATCTTCGTTCTTACGTTTCCAGTTTCGTTTCCTGTAATGACGTCAGTTGGAAAGTGTTTGACGGTTTTGTCGAAATCATTGATGGGGCTTACCACGTCCGTAACAACGGTAAATAGAGTGATGCCTGGGGTAGTTACAACGACAACTCCTGCGACCAGTGGAAGGCCAATTATGAGAGTTCCTCCTCTTAATGTCACTACTTCCTTACCACAAGCTACATCTGGAACGCCGCAAGTGCATCAGCAGCAGGTCAGATACGGAATTGTAACCAGGAACTCTCAAAATGCAGCAGATAAAGCTCAGGTCAAAGAACTGCCGAAGTCTGAATTTTATCTGGTGAGTTATCGTTATTTGGTAACTCGTAAAGTTTCTGTATTTATTTTAAATTCTGGTGAAATGATTCAACGATTTATTCCAGCCGCAATTGGAAGAGGAACGCAGACAACGGAGGCAGGCAAAGCTTCAAACAATTGCAAATCTAAATGACAGGCGTTGCGCAGCGTGTCCGCTTTACGGTGAAGATCTTTTCGACGCCCTTAGAATTGCGAAGCCAGCAAAAAACTGTTGTTGGCATGCCGAGGGTTGGCTGCAATGTAAAAGTGCACATCAGAAGACTCGTACTAGACGCGAATACTTCTCGAGCACCGAGGCTTTAGCTGAGGCTATCAAATCGACGGAATTGATAGTCGAACAACTTCAAGAGGTCTTTGAAAGGTTTGTGGTATACGTTCCTGCGGTACAAGCGCCGATTCCGAAGTTTCACGTTTCGCATCCTCCGCCCCACAAACTGTGGGCTCAACAGAGATTGCAGATAGAATTACAACACGAACTCTCTCCGAAATTGACTCTGTTTCATCCGGTGGCTAGTGCCATGTCTACACAGTTTCCGGATCCACGGCTGATACAATACGATTGCGGGAAATTGCAGGCATTAGACAGACTGCTGCGACAACTTAAAACTGGGAGCCATAGAGTTCTAATTTTCACCCAAATGACAAGGATGCTCGATGTATTAGAAGCTTTTCTCAATTTCCATGGACATATCTACCTTCGACTCGATGGTGCGACCAAAGTCGATCAAAGACAAGTTTTGATGGAAAGATTCAACGGAGACAAGCGGATATTCTGCTTTATACTTTCCACGAGATCTGGTGGTGTGGGTGTCAATTTGACGGGCGCTGACACTGTTATATTCTACGACAGTGATTGGAATCCTACAATGGATGCTCAAGCCCAAGACAGATGTCACAGGATAGGACAGACCAGAGACGTTCACATCTACAGGTTGGTTTTATTCTTTGTTAAATATTCAGAGATATCGAACGAGTCACTTTCACTGTAGTTTCCTGAAAGTTCGCTCTGACCATTCTAACAAAATTGCTGTTTGTGTTATAGGTTGGTCAGTGAAAAGACTGTCGAAGAGAATATTCTAAAGAAAGCTAATCAGAAAAGGTTGCTCGGAGATCTCGCGATCGAAGGCGGAAACTTCACGACAGCTTACTTCAAGAGTGTAAGTTTTTTTTTTGCAATTTGAATTTTGTTTGGGGTTTTTATTTGACCACTTTTTCTTTCAATTACAGTCTACGATTCAAGATCTGTTCAACGTCGATCAAGCTGAAAATGATGCTTCGACTCGAATGGCTGAGGTATTGGATCGCAACAGAGACCGGGAGAGAATTATGCACAAGGATCAACCCTCCGCTGCTATTCAACCACCCGCTCAACCTTTGGAAGAAAAAGCTGCAATGGGTGCGTTGGAAAGTGCTCTTGCTGCCGCAGAAGAAGATCTGGACGTCCAGGCTGCTAGGACTGCAAAGGCAGAGGCTGTTGCTGATCTTGCCGAATTTGACGAAAATATTCCATTAGATGATGTCGAAAAAGAAGACACTCAAGTCAGTAAAGCCGAACAGGAGGTTCAACATCTGGTACAACAGGTAATTATTAAATTTTTGATTTTAAATTTTTGATAAATTGAAAAATTTGATCCGAATTAAACACTTGCGTAATTTCATTATAGCTATCGCCGATAGAACGGTACGCGATGAAGTTTGTAGAAGAGTCGGAGGGGAGTTTTTCAGCTGCGCAACTTGCGGCAGCTGAGCGAGAATTAGAACAACAGAAAAAAGAATGGGAATTGGATCGGTTGCGAGCATTGCGAGAGGAGGAGGAAAGGCGCATGCGATTAGCTGACGACGACGAGAAGCCTCTAACCTTCGGACGCGAGGATGCTCAAAATCAGGTTAATAACACTAGTAATTCTAAGAAACTAGTTAATAAGAAAACTCCACCGAGTAGGCGAAGCACACGTACAAGCAGTCACAGTGTTCGCGAGTCATCTGAAAGTGAAACAGAAACTACTACATCAGAGTCTGAGTCTCAGGAAGACCAAGTAGAAGATAGTCCCGATGAGGAGTCGAGTCACACAGAGAGTCAGAGTCAGGAGGATGATGATGAGGAGGAGGACGAGGATGAGGAGGACGGGGGTAGACAAAATAACTCGAAAAGTAGTGGTCCTTCTAAGAACAGAAATAAATCTAATAGGTCGACGGATAAAAGCCAGTGGGACTTGAACAGTCCACGTACTAGATCTAGAGGGGATGTTAAAATAAATCTGTGGACTTTGGACGTTAGACCCATTCTTCCCGGGCTTAGGCCCGTGAATTCGTCCAGTTCTGGGGGGTCTCGCAAAAAGCGTTCGAAACCAAAATCAGATGAGATGTTTATGCCGCCGCCGCGTCCGGATACTGTACCGAAAAAATTTGTTAATACGTCTTCGAGTCCATTTCATTCAAATCTAGAGACCAGGGGAAAAACTAATCACGACAAAAAATTTGGAAATAATGAAACTCACCCTGTAGAGGCAACCCTAATTTTTGATATCAAGTCCAATTCCTTAGCTGAAAACGTTTGTTCTGCCAACGAGAACGATGTAGTAACGCGAACCGACGTTGATATTGATTCCAAGTTAGATGAGGATAATGCCAAAAGCAGATTAGATCCAATGGTTAGAATACAAAGGCTTGATGCGGTCTTGCCCTCGATACAATCAGATGACGATGTCAATGATAGTCGAGAAACAAACGAATCGGAAAGTGAGTGTATGAGCACAAATTCTCAAGATACAGATACAGTTTCATCTGCCAGTGCAGAAAAACATCACACAGAAATGAGTGATGAGCCAAATAGTCATTACATGGATTCGGTAGACACAGAAGCTGTAAATGCTACTTCCAATTCTTCAGAATTATTAGCACCTGTGAAAAATTGTAGTTCATTTCCAAACGAGCATAAATTAAATCGGCATAAAGATGAAACTGTTCCTATTAGCAAGCCCGGAGCTCCTTTATCAACGGGTACGGAAAATGTAGGGATAAATTCTGATTCGGAAACCGACAATCCGACACAATTGAATAAACTGAATGAAACATTAGATTCTGACGCTGATTCGAGTGCAATTCAAACAGTCAAATCCAAAACACGTTCTTCGAGGCCCATTACGAGCATACAAAATTCTAGATCTTTTTCCCCAGCACCTGTAACTAGATCCAGGTGCCTAGTTAAACCGTCAGAAGCTAAAAGTAGATCATCCAGCCCTGCTGGTTCAGAAAAGAAGGCGATATCTGATTTGTCATCACCAAAATCCACTTTAACTTCGCCCATGCCTGTTACTCGGTCTACCAATAAGTCAGCTAATGACTCGTGTAAAATTACAAATTCAGTAAGTCGAGAAGCAGACGATATAAAACCCTCGAATGAATTGCACCAAGTATCTGATCGCGACTCTCAGAATGATAAATTTGCTATTTCCGGTTCCCTGCCTACAAGTCCGAAGCCAAATATAAACTCAGTTCCTAAAACGCGAGGGATACGGCCAGATACTCCTTTTCCAGGAGTAACAACCAGAAACAAAAGGTTGTCTCTCATCGGTAATTCCAACATCCCATGTCCACCTTTGAACGAGAGTATTCCAAGTCCAAATACCCTAACTCCTCCGACGAGTATCAAACGAGTGACAAGGTCAGGTGCTAATCAATCGAGTGATTTTAATACAAATACAAATTCACAGACTAGTAAATTCGTTTCGAAGCTTGGACGACTACAGAGACCAGATACTCCTTTCCCAGTTGTCTCAGATTTTGGCAGAGTTACGAGATCGGGTATTAGCCGGCCTGTCACTCCTTTGCCTCAAAAGTCTCAAAAACTAGTTAAAGGCACTTCGCTGCAATCTTTGAAACCCCCCGATGACCCAACTTCAAGTACGGATCAATCTAATCAAAGCACGAAGTCGATCCCATGTGCAAATTCAAGTTCCAAATCTAGTGCTTCGACCAGTAGAGAGCCAAGTAGATTTTCAACACGAAGTACTATCCAAAAATCAGACGGCGACTTTCAGATGCCCTCGCCGGTGAGTCGGAAAAGTAGATCCGTCCCGTTAACGAAATCGATATCTGATACAAATGCTATGCCAAGCCCTTTGTCGACACGGTCTACTCGTAGGCTTCCAGCAAATTTAAATGTCGAGGGGAAATTTGTTGCCCGACAACGTAGGCCTGATACTCCCTTGCCCATTTCCGTTCGGTCATGTCGTGTTACTCGATCAACGTCTCATTTAGATTCGGTGCCTCAACTCGGTGGTTATACACCTCAAACTTTTACACGAGTAAGAACTGCCAGTAAATCTAGCGTAGATACCGGTACAACTGAAAATACAATTGAAGGTCATAGTTCAGATTCAACATCTCTACAATCAGCAGAGATTATGGATACCATCTTAAATTCAGAACCCAGTTCTAGTACCCAAACTATACGATCTTTGTCGCCGAGATTGAAAGCTAAGCTTAGTAGAAAATTTTCTATCACACAAGCCACCAAAGAGTTCTCTCCTTTGGATTCCCGAATTTCCAATACGGATTCAAACGCGAATGCTGTTGATTCTTTACTTAAAATTGAATACCCTAACTCAGTTGTCAGTCCTACGGAATCTCAGACATCCAGCAAGGTCTTGAAAAAGCCAATTCCTCCGACAGTGAAACCTGACTCGACTACCAAAATATTGGAAGACGGTACCCCGAAGTCCCAAACAGACGCAAATGATGATGTGTATTTTACATCATCGAAGCGAGAAATTAGCGAGCCGACGGATAATGGTGCAAGTAATATTACAGAATTGACTAGAAAAAACAGAGCACAACTAGGATCTAAGTTTAAGCTTTCTATCAAAAGTTCTAGTTCTCGACCAAACCAAGTGGACTCTAATCTCTCAGCTGATGAAAGTCAGCAGTCGAATGCGCATAACCGCGAGCCTCCAGTTTTACAAAATTTGAATACTTACTCCAACTCTTATACACCGAAATCTTTTGTACGTGTTGGTAAAATAGAAAATTCCAGAGTAAGCGGAAGTGAAATCAGTATTAAGTCTTCGTTGCTGCAAAGTTCTGACTCCAGTCCAAATAATAGTTCGGATAAATTTTTGCGGGGTGACGAAACAAACGTCGATTCGAAGCACGTTGATCGATATAAAAATATTCCCAGACGTGCCGATCCTGATTCTGACAAACCCATGCAGGATTCTAGCCCGAGAAATGACGAAAGACAATCATTGGCCCCTCCGGATTCTACCGTAGTTACGTACATCGATTTAGATACCGAACCCGAATATAGGCCTCCGCCTAAAAAATATAGAAATAAAAAGAGACGATCACGCGTTGGCTCTTTGAATAAATCTACGATAAATGACAAGCCAGGTAACATTGAGATTGTCGAAATCATAGACGACGTAGATCGAAGCCAGGCTCGTTTCACAAAAAAAGCAGCTCATTTCAAGTCCTCTGCTTCCTCAGAGAAATCTAACAATGGCCCAGTGTCCTGAGTTGCACTAAAGCTTTATTACATAGGTATATTAGTTAACGTCACTGTATAAATATTGACGTCTCGAGAACATACGCATATTAAGTCACATGTTGACTGGACGCTAATTTCGTATTTTCTTTCCTTCTTTTTTTTGTTATTTCTTCGTCTATTCTGTTTTGTTTTCATTTTCAACGAGCATGTAAATATTCACAAACAACAAAGCTATAAAGATTAAATTTTGTTTGTACTGGGTACAATTGTAATGTTTTTTAGATTTGTAAAGCTATCAAGTGTCTCGCGTAAATGCACGTATTCTGTAAATGCTTAGGTACATAAGTCATGTTTCATATAAACGATGAGCAAGCGGATCAAGCCCTTGACTGTATTATACTAGTATACTTAGAAATCCTTGATATGTTATAGCTACAACAGTCTAGAATATTGTAATAAGCGTTAGTTTGGGTACTTTGGTTCAGAGCAGTGGCGGGGAATCCTCTTTAAAACATTCGCAAACGCCATGCGGTGATGCGATTTTTCGTCACCTAATTTAACAAAGTATTGACAACGTAATATCGTAAGCTCGATAAAATCTGTTTGGATTGAAGCCCTACTGTAATATTAGTGATAAGTCGTATGCCTGTATTTTGTATGACCGAGTGAGTCTGAGAAAGAAAATAAACAAGATATTCCTTGCTATGAAAATGTGTTTTCTTATTTCTTGGTGCGTTTCCAAGTATAATTCAATCAAAGGTTCAGTTCCGTTTTGGTGTCAAATTTGCTCAGTGTGCTTGTTTATGTTTGGAAATCATTGTTTCAATGAATTAAGTATCAGTTTGGTGTGGCAAGGCTCTCATGACCGCACTTAAAAACTAGAAGTTCATTCTAGTATTGACAGTACACAGTAACCCCTACGTAATTGTTTTTAAAATGGCACCAAAACACTGCCTTTGCCATTCCAAACTTGGAGACAGCCAAGATATAAGCAGGCACATAATTGAGCGGCTATTGGTAATAAAAATGCGCTTTCCGAAACAAGGCCCAGAATGGACTGAATGAGCCTTTGAGTGAGTAATAAGGCAAAATTTTACCTCTCATTACTCTATCCAACATATTCTCTTCATTTTATTCACAAAATACAACGGTCACATCTACTCATTCCTAATATACCACTCTCGCGTGGTTCCAGTGAGTAGCTCGCATGCGTATACATGAATTTTCACACAACAGAATGCTCCGTGATGACGTATTTCTGACCCACAATTTTTCATTGATCGTTATAAAGAGAAGAGAAGTTTGATATTCGGGGGAACAAAACTGCCCCTGAAACCAAGTTGTCTAACCATTTGTCAAGTAAACAGCCAATTCATTATCCAACTTTGCTGTCTTGCAGATATGGTTGTCAGAGAACACCATGGAGCAAATGCCGGTTAGTATGATTCTTAATCCCAATTTTAGCCATGATTTCTAAAAACATTTGACCATACAAATAAGCAATTATGACCGTAATCAGATGTGGTGTCCACCAACGCCTCCAACATCAGACACCGATGTATATGTAGACTTCTCACTTGGATTCTTATACGAAGCTACGCCGATGTCGGAGGCTCAACTACCGCCTGTTTATATCAAGAAAGAACACAAACGGAGTAGAGTCGATGCTGGATCCACTGATAGGGATGGTACGTTCAATCACGTGAATAAAGAAATTTGTGTTATCGTTCAGACATTTCTTTCCGATGCTTACAAAATTACCTGACTGTAGGTCGTCGCCCGATTAAAATACGACACAAGGAAGAGTCTGTTTACGCGCCACGCTCTCTTTTCGATCGACCTTCGCCGGCTCTGATTAAAATGAGACGGGATATGAAGCTACAGAAACATCGGGGTATCGTTCGCCCACCGGTACCAATGCCTGGAATTAAACCTTCCGCGGTATTGAAACCAACTCCGGAACCCGATCACGTCCTAGAATGGATGATTCACGAAGATTGGGCATTGCTTCAGGCGATTCAAGTTTACCAGGGTCTACCATTGAACTTGATGATACTCTCTCCTGGTCACACTCCGAATTGGGATCTAGTTGCTGACATAGTGAACAATACTTCCAGGATATACCGGTCACCCAAGCAGTGCAGAAGTAGATATGAGTCGGTGATTGTCCCCAGAGAAGAGGGTAAGCTTCTCTACGATACAACGCCAAAGAAGCAGAAGAAACAAAAAGGAGTGTATAAAATGCCGCAAGTTTCAGAGGTAAGGAACATCCAAAATCGTATGACTAACGTTCTTTACGATCGGTTCGGTTTATTTCTTTAGTTAAAATCTTTAGATAGTTTTCAGCTACGGGCGCATCGTAATGATAATTTTTTATTCTCATATTTTTTCACAGCAACAGACTAAAACAAATCGTCCGATGCGAACGTCGCAGCTCTATAATCAGGATAAGAATCATTCTTTTACATCGATGTGTTGCCAAAGATTCGACACGATCAAATCTGTATCAAATAAACGCACTCCTACGGTGAAGCCGCTGCTTGTTAATCCGCTAATGAAGAATCCTAAGCATGCTGCAGTTTTAGCTGAGTGTGGCATTCAGTACGACAGTCCACCAGCTCCTATCGAAGTGGCCACACGGAGAGCTGAGAGAATCGCTAAAGAAAAACTCAAAAATGCTGTTAGCACTGTGCGTAATATTACAGAAATCCCGTTATTATGCCCCATGAGATTTGCGTAGATCTCTCTAAATGTATCGGATACTTGGATTTCGTAACTAAGCAATTAATTTTGTAGGTATTGACGGCCGAACAACAGCAGCAAGCTCAACAAGCGGCCGCCCGCCTGGCCCAGCAGCAGCAGCAGCAGCAACAGCAACAGGCTCAACAACAACAAATTCAGTTGCAGCAGCAGCCGCAAGTTTCGAACACTCCTATGCCTCAACAGCATCAGCTCACGCAGATCGTTACGGCAGTAACCACCACTATCGCTACTCCTATTAAAGCTGTTGCATCGACGAATACGATAGCCACGAGCGTAGCGACAGTTGTAACAACGACTGTCAAGGGGAGAACGGGAGCCACGCTAACGATGCAAGATGTTCGACCCAGTCCAACCGTGGTCAGCGTAGCCAACTTGCAGGCTGCTCAACGAATAGCGACTGCCAGTTTAGTGTCTGCCGTACAAACTCCGTCGATCGTAACGCAAAAGGGAATAGTTGGTGTCACGGTTGCTACACCTTCAGGCAGCAAAACATTGAGTGCTGCTCAGGTGCAGTACTATAGACAGCAGCAAGCCTTGTTAAGGCAACAACAACATCTGAAAGCCTTACAAGCGCAGGCAGCTGGTGGGCAAAAGGTTTCAGTCGCAGTATCTACGGCGGCTCAACAAAGAGCTGCGCTAATAAAGCAGGGGTTAGGGACGGCGACTGTTTCGCCAGGAACTATTGGAAAACAAACTGTAGCTCGTACTGTTTCGGAAACTGAAGTAGCGGCGTTGATAAAACGTCAGGCTGCTCTTCAACAAGCCAAAGCTGTTGCCCAAGTTCAGGTACCCACGCAAGCCGGACTCACTCCTGCACAGATATTCGCCCAAGCTGGATTGCAAGTTCAACAAGCTGGGACTTCTACCAGTGGTACACCCGTTGCTACCTTAGTCAAAGCAACTAACGTCGCAGGCGTTAGAGCTGCTACCCCACAGCAGATCAGACAGCTTGCTCTTCATCCACAACTATTGGCGCAGAGGAAATTGCCCAATCAGAAAGTAGCTCAATTGGCACAGGTCACCGGGAAATCGGGAGTTCAGACGCAACTAATTGTGCAACAAAAATCTTTACCCGCTACCATGACTGTTCAACAAATCCAACAGGTCATGAAGCATGTGCAGCCTTCGACGATGCAACAGTTCACTCACGTATGTATTTTCTTCATAATGATAATTATCGCAAATAAGTTTGCTCATCAGTTTTTGAGTCGATGATAACGTGCTATTTTTCAATATTACATCTAGGTTTCTACGGGGCAAGCTGTATCTCAAGCCGGCCAGGTTGTTCTCGCCAAATCTCCACTCCAGACTCGCGTTATACCTGTAGCGTCTACTCTGAAACAGACGATACAGGTAGTAACTGCGAGTAGCGCGCAATTGAGGCAAGCTGCTTCTAACCAGGCGAAGTCTATCGTGACTACGGCGCGGGCCAGTCCAGGTCCCAGTCAGGTCAGACTACAGACAATAACACATCCTGTGCATTCGCAGCAACAACAACAACACCACCACCATCATCAGCAACAGCAGCAGCAGCAGCCGCAGCAGCAGCCGCAGCAACAACAACAGCAACAACAACAACAACAATCACACCACCACCACCAACAGTCGCATCAAGATGCGCAAAACAAGTAAACCTGTTCCTCCTGTACCTTGAGAGATAAAATCCCTTTTTTCTACAATAAGTTATCATATTTCGTAGACAAAGCCTCCATACTTTTTTATCGGTTCATTTAATTAATTTGTATATAGAATGTCTCCTGTATTTGATGCGTGCATAGGATTTATGGCGTTTGATAACTGTAGTCAATCTAAAATTGCGATTGACTACCAAAAAAGAACCTTCGATTTCCTATTGGCAATGCGACTTCGAAAAAATATAGAGTCCTTCGGGATCTTGATACGCTGCGCAATTCAATTTCTAAGCATTTAGTTCTGATTACTATTATTTCGTGCTCTCTGTGTCAGGACTGCGCGAGCAAGGGTCGGGTGTGAAGATTGGTAAAAACAAAAAACATCGGTCATTTTTCAGTCCAATGGTTAATTTCCATATTTTCTACATGTGTGTATATACATATAGGTATATGTATATAAGTATCTCCTGTAGCGCGTGTATGTACTTTCGGAGACTATTAGAAAAAAAAAGTAAGACATTTCACAGTATCAGTAATAAAAGAACAGATGCCTGCTCTGTGCGGTTAAAACAGTTTAATAACTTCTGCGGCATATAACGTTATGCTTCTTTATCGAATTAAACCATTTGGTTTCTCAAAAAAATTACTTCACGATTGAGTGAAAGAAAAATGTTGATTGACACCGATTGAGAGTGAAATTTTTGTACATTCAATTGAAATAATTTATTTTTTGCTACATTGTAATTGAATAGAGTGATACAAAACAGAAATGCAGATATTATTTTGATCAAAGAAAATTTTGATTTCTTTTTTCTACACTTCGAATATTCACGCTGTTAATTATCGTGTGTTCTAACCTTATTATATTTTTTACATGGTTGAAATAATGACAAAAAATTGCTTTGCTGTATATATTATTAGGGTGTAGGGCTATCGTTACTATTTTGTCTATAGCATCTAAGTAATAATATCAGAGTATGTAAGAATGTATTGATATATTATGTACAATAGCATATGCCACATTAATTTATGTATTATATTAGTTATTCAAAAAAGTCAGTTTCTCAATAAATAATGTACATTTTGAATTGTACAAATTGTTTCTCATTCCAGTCATACCTCTTGTCGGCTTTGGCAGAAAATAGTACTAAGGCAGCGGTGCAGAAGGGCTTTTGGTTTATAAAAATATTACATTTGATTTCTTAAACCTACTGCTTGCGTTCTACCATCGTTTTATCCTTCCCAATTTTCAAGTCTTTATATACAAAAGCATGCCTCATATTTGAATGTTGGTTTGTTGGGATTCGCGCCTCGCATATCAGCAAACGTGCGCGCGCTCGCTCACACCTGAGGCCGCCGCCATGCGCCGGAGCTTCGCCACTTGGCCGGTGACCAACCCCGTTGGTTAATTTGAACTATGGAGGACCAGAGAAGAAGGTTGAACCGTTGCGATGTTTCAACGCGATGTGTTTACCTTGTGTTTACCTCTACAGTTTACTTGTGTTTCAAAACAGACAATCTTCGTGACGTGACCCAATAGGATTATACCATCAGTATTAACAAAAACACAGATAATCTATGAACGGTACAACGGAGTTTAATTTAAAATTGGAACTTTGTTTACGTTAAAAGGTTAATGTCAGTCAAGTTTAGTTGCAACAGGTTTTTAAACTGGATCGTCGTGCGTGCAAAGTTTCTGTGACGAAATGTTTTGAACGCTTTGTCAAGGGATCAAATTAATTATTTGTACGAAATGGCATCTAAAAAATAGTTACTTAACGTAGTTTTCAACCCAACGATTCAGCATTTCCTTGAGAGGCTAGAGGGTTGACTCCTTCAGTTGGCCAGTTTTGTGTATCTGCACAATGGCAAGCACCTCTGCGAGTAGGCTGTTTAGAACCTATTCAACAATGTTCAATAGTCACACCTCTGGCCATAATTCTCATAGAACATATTTTGAAATGCAATCTCGACAATCTCTGAGGCCTGCAGACGCTGTTGATGGCTCAGATGATGCTGACAATATGGACCAAGCCTTAGAGGGTAACGTATAGACAGAATTACTGAACTTGCATATTGATCTCAAATTTGTGTTCACTTTTAATTACAATTTACAGGTTTGATTAAACAAACATGGAATATTTGGGCAGTGTCTCCTCTGTATGGTATGAACTGGGACGATGAAGTGAAATTAAAACAGTATGCTAAACGACTACGAGAGGATGTCGCATCTTCGTTGGTTGAAGAAGATGTTTCCTACAATGCGAAATTTGTGATTCTAGAAGACCTGGTCCGATCACGCTCCCACCAGCCAGCTATTGAGGTATGTCAGTGGTGTTTTGTACTAATGAGAATTAATACTTCATGCGATATCAAAGTAAATCTATAACTAATTTCCAGGTACTAGTTTATTCACAAAAAAGAGATTCCGAAAATGAAACGTGCATTTATACAGGAATATTTTTGTCCTGGGGCTCAGAACTTCACCTGGAGCAAGGAAATATAAAACTACCAATTCTATTAACCCGAGGTGGGCAGAATATCACACAAGCGGTACATGTAATTTTAAGTCAGATGTTTGACTGCGTCATCACAGCCATGCCTGCTAGTCAAGAAGACCTCCTGTGGATAACCGCCGTTATTCTCAATTCATCAGATCCATCCGAGCTGTCTGCGAAAAGAAAAAAAAAACAACTAACTTCTGCTGATACATTGACTTTGGAGTACCACATTCCTGGATTACCAACTTCTGACCTAATCGTTGTTCAGTTTCCAATTTATCGCATAATCGCCTTGTGGTTTAAGTATGTATTGCTTTGCGCTATCAACTGATTTATTGTTTACATTTACGCAGCAACTCTGAAAGTTAACTTCTATCACATCTGATTGTAGAATCTGTCCTATGCAACCGAATCCCACGAATCCTAAGGAGCAGACTGAAAGCAGAGTGTACTTGGAACAAATTGAAAAATTTAATCAAGTCATTAGACTTCAATTACTTGATAATATGGACCTTCAATTGGGCTACTGCTTGCTGAGTAAAATCAGTCTACCGAGTTTAACGATCAAAGCGAACAAGGTTGGCAAATACTCTTATCCATGCAAAACCTAATGTCATTGCAGAATTAGTGGAGTATAATGACTTGATTTCAGATTAAATGCAAAAATATCGACACACTGGATCGAGTTCTCTGGTATTTCCAAGAAAAAGCTTTGCTTTATATGGCATTCCTCACAGAAATGAACATAAATGAGGATGAAAATGATCATCAACTTGCATGACTCTGAAAAGTACAGATGGATCAACCTCTGTGCTGTATAGATGATAAACTATTCATTTTTTTGGATCTGTTCATTCTGCTGAATATAAATGATTTTATTATTAAGTTATTTTAAGTTTCATAAAATTTTAATTTCAATTAGACTCTGCTATGCACTTATAAATATTGTAAGCATTGCAGTGGCTACATGAAAAATTTGTAATATATTCTTATAAGAAAAAATTTGATCGACATTGCGCTGTTGTGTGCGTTGTAATATTATACCTATTCAAGAAGAATTTTATTCTGAATGGCGATCGATAACTGTGAAATAGAACTTCCGATATAAAAACGCGTCAATTTGGTCTGATTCACATGCCAAGGTAATTTGTGATTTGTGTGAGGTCTTGACTGAGCGGCGCGAAAATTGATACCTCAAATATGGCCACCGACCCGCGATCAATAGTATGGTAGCAGAGGCTGTGAGTGGCTAGTAGTGCAATTTAATTGTATACTAAAGCGGTCGAATATTAGCGAATTATATATTTTATTATTTTTATGGACCAGTGAATACCTTGTAATCTTCCCTGTTGTCAATGATAATTATTATTCGTCAAATAAACGCTCAAAGTTATGTTTCAATCACGCTAACTAACGCCCACAAATCATCGCATACGATACTGTCACGTTTTATAAGTAAGATTTTTTAACTTTCGCCTCATCTTCTATACAAAATGAAAACTAGTTCAATTAAGGAGAATAGCTGTAAATTATTTTAGTTCTTGAGTTGGGGTTCCATATCTTTAGTCGTCATTTCGGATCTAAAAGAAATTATAAAAAGCTTATTTTATGACCATTATGTGACACAGGATCTGCAAAATCGAACTTATGTACGACACACTGTGCTTTGGAGTGAATTCGTGTCTCATATACCCGGAATCAAGCATTGCTGTATAGGTGAAGATGGTATCAATTGAAGAGAGCTGGAAATCGGCAACGGAAGGGCTGAACGCTGATGTCTGTGACTCATGGTTAATCAAAGTACAGGATGCATATTCCGAAGATAAACGTACATACCACAACCTGGATTATCTCCAAGAAAAATTACTCCATTACTATGACATAAAAGATAATCTAACTAATCCAAGAGCTCTGTTGCTAGCGCTGTTTTTTCAAAAGTAAGAAAACTTCTGGTAACCCATTTTTTCCTGAGCCTTACAATGCTGCGTTACTCATTTTAATTCACCCAATTTTTCTCTTTGGTATATGCTTCATTTCCATTCAATAGTTTTGAGTATGACCCAAAGGCACTAGACTGCGATGACAAGAATATGCAGCACTTTAACACCTTTGCAGACGAAGCAGAAATACCTATGGTGAGTTGTACTATTTTGAACACCGGTATTGCTCTAGTCAGGATGCATGGCTTAAACTTATCCTTATTCGTTATATCTCATAGGAAGATGAATTACGCAAAGGAGTCTGTGCCTTGTTGAAAGCTGCTGCTACTCATAGCACAGATGCCCACAAGGTTGGGGGGGCCTTCGGAGGAGAAGATGCGCACTACCTCCTAGACTTAGACATGGCTGTGTTAGGCGCAGAGCCCGAAAAATATACAGAATATACCGAGCGTGTTCGAGGGGAATATTCTTTCCTCAGTGCACCTATGTATACAGCATTGAGACTCAAGGTACGTTGCTATTTTATTTGTGGTATAGTACAGCTACTTTGATTCTAATTTATTCCATCGCGTATTGCTTCAGGTGTTGCAGAACTTCTTACAAATACCAAACATATTTGCTACCAAAGAATTTCGCGAGAAGTTTGAAGAACAAGCAAGGAATAACATCCAAGCTGAAGTTGCACTATTATCTTAAGGATTAAAGTTACGATGTCTAGTGTCACATAGAATTTGTTTGTTTACATTCTTTTGAGTATTCATTGTTGTTAATCGCTGTGGCTAGAATAATTATCTAGGAGTTAATTAATGCTATGTGAAAGCTGTTATCGACATTATGAATGTTTGTATCGGCTGGTTTGATCAACAATCTATTCATAACGGCCTGATCGGGTGCTTAAAAATTTTCGACATCGTATAATAGCCATATTTACATTTGTACTCAATAGAAGCGCTGAGGATTGCAAAAAAAAAAAACCAATTGTACTCGAATGAGAAGTCATGATCTAATATCTGTGGTAACATGTATATTGGAACTACGTATCATTTCCGTCAGAATGATAAATATCCTGGCCAATCGCCCCGGTACCTATGGCTCGCAATCATTGTTTATTACTTGAAAAGGAATTGTTCTATACTGCCACTGGAATTTTTGCTCGTTGAGGGACTCACTTTTTGAGCGGAATTAATTGCTTATGTAATCGTGTAAAAAAAATGGAACTAGAAAAATTTAGAAAATGTCGAAAGGTTTGTCATTGATTCTTGATAACGTTAAAGATGTTAACTGATAATTTGTGACTGAATAAAAATGTGTTGTATTATTGGTATGTCGGATTCAGTATCAAGACCCTGAAAATAGCAAACTCGCAAAATGGCTGAAATCCGATACCACAGTCTTTGATGGAAATCCAACATCTAATTCCACGATGAAAATCTTTTTAATTTAAGGGGGGGAATTAATGTTCCACGGGTTTTTGATGCAATTATTTATTTGGATCCTTTGCTTGCGCCTAATTATACGCAACTCAAATTTCGCTTGGAGCTTCAATCAACATTTGGAGTTACCCCTAATGGCAGAACAGTGGCTCAGACGATCCGATCGATTGGGCGCCTATTGAATTACCGCTTCGACGCAGTGAGTTCATCGTAATTCCGAAGGGCAGCCCTAGAATTTGCGATCCTGTAGGGAATAAAGACCTACGTAAGTTTTTCAATCTTGGATTGAATGTTTGATTTTTGAGTTTCTCAAAAATCTGAATGCGTCCATTTAACTAGACTCTCCCTAAAATTGGCGATAACTCGATCAGTTTTATAGTTGGATCAATTTTGCTTGCGAATTTGAATTCCTGGGCTCAAAATACATAAGAATACCCTATAAAACTCTATAAACAAAATAGTTGAATTTTGGCCCAAATTTTGAGAAAAATCAAAGGCTATAGGCTTAGGATTTTTGGGATTTTTGGGGCGAAAATGAAGTATTTTAAAAATTGATTGTAGGACACTTTTCTGATGTATTTTGACGTGAGGAAGACGAATTCGTTAAAAAAATTGAGTTAGGAGCAATATTCTTTGATATAACTCAACTTTTCAACCGCTGCAATTCAGTTTCTTCATGTATTCTTACCTCTGTTCTATTTTTTTTTTCTAGGAGAAAAATGGGTAGCCTACGAAGCAGCTTGGCCTATTACATCGTGGATGAGAAGACTATCCACGACACATCTACAAAACTAATCATCATATGTTCAGTGTAGATAATTATTTCTAAATAAGTTAAGATATACAAATGATCATACTGTATACATCTTGTCGCTTTCAGAACAATTGAATCAATAATTCAATTAGATACGAAATCGAAGTATTGTCAATCATATTGTAACGCATTTAACATAGGAATATACTTCGTTGTGAAAATGAATCTATAATGTGCATTACCATGTTCTAATGTGTATTTTTGACCGTTGATTTGTAATAAACATTGACTACTCATAATATATCGATTGTCTGTTTATTATTGAACACACCCTTACACTCCTTATTCACTAATATTCATTGTTTGTAACAAATGTATGCATACATCATATCATACATCATCACATGCATGCATGCATGCATGTAGACGATATCATCTACGTGGTACATAATGGCATACATGATGGCACACATGAACACACACACGCATGCTTATGAGCACACCCTGTCTCGGAATACCTCCTCGCCGGTCCTGCTCTCCTGATACTTTTTCGATTTTTGGCCAAATTTGCCGAACCGAAAAAAAAAATTAGCAAAATTCGGCCAAAATCCGGAAAAGTATCAGGAGAACATAACCGGCAAGGAGGTATTCCGGGTCCTTGGGACTTCACATGCATGCATGCATGCATGCATGCATATAGACCTTATCATTTACGTGGTACATGGTGGCATACATGATGACACACATGATCACATGCATGCTTGCAATCACACTCTGTCTCGGAACACTTCCTCGCCTGTCCTGTTCTCCTGATACTTTTTCGATTTTTGGCCGAAATATCCAACCCGGAAATGATAATATAGAGTCCTACAATACCGGCCCTGAAGATGAACGGTGGGGAATGCATGTACAGGTTTAATCAATATTAAACGAACAAATAATGTAGGGGTTGGTGTATGTTTATTCACAAATCAGCAATGTAAAATACATGTAACCATACATACATATCATAAGATATTCAGAGTTCTATTTATCTAAATATTTATTTCTATATAATAAATGCATAATATATCATTGATAAGTTGTCTAATTAAATTAACTCCAATATTTTATTCTAATTATTCCATAAATACATGATGCATCATTCATGTGTTATCGGTTTGTCTATACATATAATAATTCATTTCCAAATCACTAATCATTAACTGCAAAAACGCCCGGTATTGCAGCTCGCATTGCTCGGTAGTGTGATCCATCGTGTTGATCCTCATGCACTGTCGGATTTCGTCGGATATCCTTAATAGTGATGTTTTCTTCGCAATTGTTTCATTTCTGCCAATTATCTGTGAACATTAAAATAAATTTTAAAAGCGTTTACAAACCGATCTGTAGTTGAATTCAAACACCATATAAATACGGATATCGATCTATAAATGTGGGACGACGATCATCAATGTATACTAAAAGCCAAGGATCCAAAATTATGAATAATATTTTTATTTGATGATTTTTTTACACGGATCATCTTCACAGATGTATATCAGTAAATACCGATAATAAACCTTGACATTCGTTGTATGGTCGATACAACTTCGAACATCTGCTTGTCCGCCATTCGTGCGTAAAGTCCGTTTTAAGACCATTGATGAATAGGTAAAACGAAATGGAATATGTATATGATTACTCGATATTTAAAGGTACAAACGCTTATAGCTACGATCACTTAAATATACCTCACTTACACGCATATGTATAATATTCCTAATATTAAATGTGCAACGTTTCTTAAGATATGGCTTTCGATCTTCGCGATCTATTATGTATCTTATTCTATGCATAATTTCACATTCACTGCGTTCATATCACATTGATCACAAAACACTCAGCATGCTCTGCGAATTTACAGACTTTCATGCATATATCGTGCTTCCCTCGACGTATGCCGTCCGATCGATTCCCTCCTTATCATTTCGCGTTATACTCCTTTGGAGAATTTTATATTGCAGAGTTCGCAGTATTACTGAGGTCATCGTAATTTCTGGGTGTCACAGTCAATCGTACTCCGTTCTTGTTCAACAGTACAAGTTCCGCCATGAGTCTTAGTTGTTTCTCAGCCTCCACTGCTCTGACATCGAACGCCCTTAGTACAGCGAGAACGAGGACTTTCACTTCCATCAGGGCGAATTTCCATCCGATGCAATTTCTTGACCCAGCGCTGAACGGAATGAAAGCGAAGGTCGGCGGCTTTGGACTGTCGGGTAAAAATCGCTCCGGATAAAATTCCTCCGGTCTCGGAAAATGTCGAGGATCTCTGTGAAGAAGATACGTGTTCACGAGCACCGTTGAACCAGGCGGGATCTCCGTACCCACTGAAAAAAAGAATGACCGTTCAAATATCTGGACTGCGTACTGTATGAGAAATGATTTAATCGCATGGCTGAAGGAAATCTTACTTATGTTGATGGGCTGGTATATCTGCCTTGCGATTAATGGAACCGAGGGATAGAGCCGCCAGCATTCCTTCATGCAGGCATCGAGGAAGTCGAGTTTCCTCAACGATTCCATCGTGATCTCATCGGAACCGACCACCCTGTTGTATTCCTCAAGTATTTTGTTCTGTGGATTGAGTAAATCGATGAAATTTCAATTGATGTATAACCATAGATGATATAAAGCCATCATTTTATAATAACGAAGTGGGGTACCTGATATTCCGGATGCCTTCCAAGCGCGTAAAGAAACCACGAAACGCTCGTGGCGACCGTATCGTGACCGGCGAACATAAAGGTGTTTACTTCGTCGCGAACATCTTTGTCCGAAAGCGTGTTCCCGTTCTGGGCCATATCTAGTAAAAGATCGATCAGCGCTTGACGCTTCTTTGGAGTCTCGTTGAAGTTTCCATCGTGTCTCAATTTCGAACACGCCTTTCGTTCCGCTATCACCTGTGAAACAGATCTCCGTGTTTATTCGAAAGTCAAACAAAAAACAATGAAGTAGGGTTCACGCATTCAAATAAAAAAATCAACTAGATATACCTTATTCGTGAAATCATGGATGGTTTTCAACGCTGCCTCTTGTTCTTTTGCCCACGACGTTCTATTGAAAAGGATATCCGGATGCGCCCAGAAGGTAATGAACCGTTTTTGAACGATCGATGTCATCCTGAAAATTTTTCAAATCCATTGAAATTTACCATCTTTACGATTATAGAAAGAAGTAAGACTTTACTGTATAATTAGTTACTTACTTGTCTACAGCTAGCACGTACTCGTTGTTGCAATTTGTCTGAGCGTTCATTTGATATCCCATCGCAGTGTCTGTAAAGAATTATTCCAAATGAGTTTTTTTTCTTCCCCCTCCCCATGATAAACCCAATTATTATGCGAAAAAGAAAATATAAAAGCACTTTTCATAAACCGATACCTTCAGGCTTTACATTTCACTTTTTAATCGAGAAATTTTTTTTAATAGTTTCACAAACAAAATGTCCGTGTGGTGCAAGTAACCGTTTTATATAATATAATTTAAGAAAAACGAAAAAAAATCAACGATTTTTGGTGTAAATGGGACAGAGAAAAATTAGCAGAAATTCACTCGGTGCAGGATACATAGAAAAGTTAGTATGGCTATGCTCATGACTACGACACGTCTGTGGGAATCTGGAGAGTCTGCGGAATCGATAGTAAATCGTTACAAAAATCCAGTTAGACCGAAAATTCCGTGGAAATGGAAACTGCCTGGCAAAGATGTGAGTAGCGAATATGATAATATTGTATGAAAAGGAATGGTTATTCCTTGTTAACGCATAAGCCGTTTGATCTATTTTTATTTTACTTTAGAAATCAACTTCCCTTCCTCACGAGCCGAAGGACAGTTTAAAAAAGTCCAGTAAAAGTGTTAAAAGAACGAGTTCATTGGCAGTTCCAAAATCAAAGGTGCAGGATACAAACGTCAAACTAGTCACGTGCAATAACGGGGTGAGCTGAGAATATCTTTATGATCGTTATTCATCGAATGGGGTGCCAGACGAGTTCGGGGCTGTTTTATCTTCTGTTTTTACATCAGGTGAAAAGGACCGCGCTTCTCTACGAGATCACCGAGAGAACTAACAGACTAGCGAAGCCAAGAACGATCCCAGATCCTTCACGTATCAGTCAACCGTCACGCGCGTCGCTTCCGATGACAAGAAAAGTTAATTCGAGGCTCAGCGAACGTGTTAGCGAACTGTCGAGACCGAAAATCACTTTCAACCCACCTACAAAGCCAGCTGGTTATGTTGCACCCGGTGCACTGAGGGCTGTTGGTAAGTTTCCTTTTGAAATAGGGCTGAAATGTTAACGTACTGTGCATTCATCGTTTGAATTTCAACCGGAAAAGCTACCCGGCGAATCCTGGAACTCGCGACCCCAAGGAAAACGAGATCTCAACGTCCTCAGAAAAAGAATATGGCGCCAGTTCACGCACCCTGCAGTTCCAGAATCTCGTACTTGGCGAGACCGAAGCACTCGGTTGATCGCGGTGAAGGAAAGCAAAAAAGTTTTCTCAGACGGAGCTTGCACACACAGATTTCCCTTCCAACATGGTACTATACTAATTACCCGTATTTCGCATTGCCCTAATTTTACGTACGTAAATCGATTTGGGAATTTTATTCGCAGGGAATTTCCCAGCACCCGAGTTTGGAAGGAGTTAGGCTACTCGGGGAAAGTGCTAAAGAGTTGCGAAAAGGAACACAAGCTTTCGAAGCTCAAGGTCAGAGGTAACAAGTCTCGCAGAACTACGGTGAAATCATTAAAACCATCTCAGTCCGACCAAAGCGTTTTCTCTCTGACTGGAATTCATCAGAATACAACCAAACCTCATGGTTACAAAGCTAAAAATTTCCGCCACGCAAAAACGTCCCGGATTAAGAAGCGAAACAAATTCCGAAGGTTTAGGTAACAAGTGTGACGTGCGGATTTTCAAATGATTCTGTAAAGTGTTATGACAATCCTGAACGTGCTCGCTGTATAAAACAATTTGAAAGTAATTTTGAATCTTTAATGTTGAACTCACCGCAGATAATGTCGAGGGCGGCAAGTTTGGTGTACGGAACAACATCGAATTCCGGTTTGCCAATTTCATTCCTGAGTCGGGAGACGAGAACGGCAGCTTCCCGGATGGAGCTGCCAAGATATTTCTCGATCACCCCGTTGTGGAAGCTAGGAGTCAATAGTTTCCTGCGTGCGTGCCATTTCTCACCTGGAAAAAAAAATCACCTACCTGTAGTGTCAGATCTCACATAAATAAATTTGTCTTATCATCGGTATGGCAGCTTTTTTTCGCTCTACGAAAACTCCTACTACTTTTGAGATCAATCCAATAAAGTTTAACGAACTTTTGTACTCATGCTGACTCAGATCTGCTAAAAAATATCGGTTTTCAGGCCTGAGATTCCATTTTTGAAAGTCTCAGCATTTCTACGCAATTACACAGCACAGCTGAGCCACATCTGTAGAGAATGTAAGAGTTGAACGAGTGCAGATGGCGACTAAACTTCCTGGAGCCTTGGGAAAATTTGAATCACAGCCAGAACCGATTTCGCGATTGCATACAAAGTCAGCGCGGATTAGGTATGTATAAACGTTCAAACGTAAGCCATCCGGTGTTTAACTCGGGCAAATTCAATTAGAAGTCTATTTACGTGTGCTCGGCTGACTTCAATGTTTCTAATATTTTTGCCTCCGTTCCGCCTTCGCTTCTCTTCCCATCTCTCTCTCTTCCGTCGCTAAGACAAACCATGCACACGTATAATATACTTTGCGCAGGATCGAGAGTCACGATCGGTGCACAAGTGGAACGTCGCGGAGAGTAAGTATTGTATACCTATATCTATAAAGCTTCATACCGCAATTTATATTATAGTTCCTGGCGCCGAGTCAAAATTCCTTTGCATGAAAGTAGAAAAAGAAAAAAAGGAAAAGAAGAAAAAAAAAGAAGAAAAAATCTACAAAATAACATTTGTAGGAAAAAAGAAAAAGAAATGGTGATGGAATGCCTAGGCGCTAAAATAACGAACAAATTGTACAACTTTTTTTTCAAGGACACGAATTAGCGGTACCTCAAATTCCTCCATGTATAATACCTGTGTATATCTAGAAGAAATCGGCCTTCCAGATGAAAAAAAGATTAATAAATATAAACGAAAAATAAGAAACAATCGACTTTATCTGCCATCCGAGCAACGTTATTCCATTTTTGAATGTGTTATTTTTTTCATTTGCTATTTCTTGCTCGCTTATGCCGTACACTGGTCGTTCGTTGATCTCTCAGACATATCACAGATACACTGTAAGCACATAAATCGTATTGGCTCACGTTCTTAGCATCTCATTATTTTTTAGCACTAACTGAGGATAATTATCGTAACGCAACGTAGTTCTCCCATCATACATCAGGTTACTATAGTCACAAATAATATCGGCGGACACCCTCATATTTTATTGTTTGGTCGATACCTATGAGTATGCAACTACCGAATGACCCAGTTATTTATGTAAACGCTTGAAGAACAATAAAAAAAAAGCTCAGTTATATTCAAAATAAATTCAAAAAGTGTTCTTACCAGAGCTTGTAACGAGGCCGGTTCCAAGCCAGTGAGCCAGGTATTGATACTCGAGACTTTTGTCGATGTGGAGATTGCTGCTCAAAATTGGTTGAACAGATTCGACTCTGTAGAGCCAAATGAACGGGCGCATCCCGACCCAGACTAGAAAAATATCCCCATATTTCTTGCTCCATTCTAACAGCTTGTAGAAGAAATCTATAAAAGAAATATAAGAAGCAGATGAGTCGTGAGTAACAAATGAAATATAAGGATCAATTAGGTATGGGCTTCGTCGTATAATAGGTATCTCTTGCGATCAGAAGCTTGCCTTGAAACCGATCGAGGCGTCCTTGATGGCCCGCCTATCGAAACACTGCGGGTACACGGGATTATTTTGCGGCAGGATTACCTCATGGTCAGGATATAATTGCCCCTTAAGGGTGGCGCGCATTCCTCATAAGTTTCTCATCTTCAGAGAATAATTATTGTAACGGCTCTGATTTTTTAAATCGTTGATAAGGATAACGAAAGAGGTATAACGGAAAAAAGCAACTGCGGTATACGAAAAAAAAAAATGAATAAAAGCAAGATTTGAGCACAGCGTTGAATTAAACTGGAACTGTTAATCGATCTCTGTTATTTCACATCGAGGCTATTGACCGGCATCGAAGGCAAGGCGAGAAAATATTCTTCGAGGTTTTTACAGACGACCGGCGTCGATGTCCTCGCCGTAGAAGCTCTGCATGATTTTTGCAGCCGTTGCGCCGCGCCGCGCCGGCGGCCAGGGTCGCTGCAACCGAAGGACGCCCGCCATGCGCCGCTTTTCAGACAAAGATCATAATTATATCGCCCAAAGAATCACCGCTGCTGCTTTCGAACTAATTTCCTCACCTTTACCTACAACGGATTCATCGTACGTTTGATATTCGGGAATTTCCGGTCCTGGGTTTTCGCAAATATTTGCCGAATTTATAGTTGCAGCCGATCATAACGCAGTCCGAATCAACATGGCGGCGTAGGGATCGCGCCGTATGCAGCGTGCAGGGCCTGCAGATGCGAATCGTCGCAAACATTTCATTAAGTCAATTAGTGTCAACGACAAAACGTTCGCGATTGTCCGTCTCTTATTTTGTCTGGCGGTGAACGCGACGTGGAATTGAGACCACCGGTTCAAGTATAGGTAAGTAGGTATAATGTACGATATATGGAGGAAAGAGACGGCTCGATTAGCATAGTTTTTGAATTTCTGCAGCCGCAAAATCCGTGGGTGTAACCGCAGGGAACGCTTGACAGAAAGTGCAAGAATCAGACGTGCCATTTTATTATACCTAACTCGAGACAATTTCTGCAGCTTAACGCGCGTCTGTGGTGATTTCAACGCGATACAACGTTGGATGGATTCCAGATATCGAGTTCGAGTCAACTGGGAGCGCATAATAATTCGGGTTGTGCAATAACATCGAGCTCGGAAATTACGTAATACGAAAACGTATGTGCAGCAACACCATAAAATAAAACAGACTGAGCTGTTGCATGTCTCGCGTGTCCCGATGAGAAAACATATGCATATACCGTACATATACTTATGCAACAAAGCCTCGCGAATCAAAAGATGAAATGCATATTTGTATCGGCGATAAATTGTCCTGAATTAATTCAACCTGCCGGTTGCATTTGGGTCACAGGGTGATAAGGTGGTGGCCTACGCGGAGTCAAAAGTTAATACGGCTCGAGGCGATGTTGTATATTATAAAATAGATGCGCCAAATTGGCGATATACATTCGCGCAAGTTCCACTTTCCACATCCTCGAATAGGCGTAGAGCAGCGATTTCGGTCGAAAGGTGCGAAGGAATTCCGTGGATTTGTTTTCGCTATGATAATTTACATCGACTGCACTGCAGCACGAGGTAATCGCGCACCGCGATGACTCGTGTTATTTTATTATATCTGCAATCGGGCGGGTTCACTGAATCCAAAATTTCCAACTCGACGTACGAAACAAATTCAGATAAGGAATGATCCGTTCAACGTCCTGATACAGATTATAATATATTCGTATATATAGTTGATCTAATCGCAATTGTCGTTCAATTATTAAACCTCGTGCCGCTTTATATAGCTGCACGAGGGATTAATAAAAATGTAATATGCGTTAATCTAAAATTGATATAAATATTATATGTACAGAATATAGGTATAGTTATACATGGATATAATAGGTGTGCGGTTGTAATAGTAGTTACATAATAATTATCCATAACAATTCACGTGTTATTGCACACGCACACTATTGCACACGCTTTATTATCTCTTGTACTCTCTGCACATCGTGGACTCGTATAATATTTGCATTTCGATAATTAATCTCAGCACGCGTTGTACCATACGTTATATAGACTGTATCTGAATACGAATTTCAACCAATATAACATGAGCGCGAATATTTTTTTTTCTTTTTTAGAAAATATCTGCAGTTTCGTAATATATTTATTATAATACGCCGCCGACCGATATCGTATGGGATAATTAATTCATTATATTATATACGAATGTCCTGCCCTATTTTCATTATAATTTATAAATATAATTCTTGGCCAATAATTATTATATTCGTCGTTGATTTTGCCGCGTGCCAAGTATTGCTAATTTATTATTAAAATCTTTGCGAAGCGTCGAAACGAGTATAGAGCCCGATTCGGTGGGGGGTATCGCGAATGGCAGATTCCAAAGAACTTTAGCAGACGTGCAACGAACGAGATATGAATACACATTTTCGAAGATTAGATGAACTAAAAATGTAAACTATAAATGCCAGCCGGTGTAATCGAATGTTTTATTATTTCCTTTTTATTTATAGAACGAGACGTCGATCTGATTTGCCATAAAAAAAAAGCTTTTGCATATTTAAGAAAAAGTGCATCAGTTTGCTCCTGCAAGGCCGTCTTATAATGGCAAAATGAGGACGTCGCGGGCGCAGTCTGTCTGCGTATAAAATTAATGACAATTCATCGCCGTGCAAGTAACAGCCACGTGCTGCATGAAACACCGCCACTTTGCGTTAGACTAAAAATAGTTTGACAGCAGCGAAAAAATTTTCTGAAAATTTTACCAAGCCCACTCAAAATTCAATCGACGTGCAATGAAATAAATCCCTACGTCGATCGAATCGTCGAAAAAACACAAGAATTTTCGAACCGATTCCCGCGCTTTTCAGCGGGGCCTGCAGATTCTGTTTTCCATCATTTTCCATCCGTCAATGACGGATTTTTTCTCTAAACAATAATGATGATATTGAAAGTCTTACCTTCTTGTGAACAGTTCAATTGTACGGCGTTTCCAATCAACGGGGCAGCTGGCGGAGCGGGAATTTTTCGTAGTGCATAGACGAACCTTCCTCTCCGAACTAACGTCAGTAGAAATACAACGAGGACTCCGAAGCTGAGAAAAAGTGTCACCGACGAGATCCCGCCTCCCACCAGATCCGCAGCAACCAACATCTTGCCGAAGTGATGACGGTTCTAATGAATTTTCGCTTGCACTTTTTTTATATATTTTCTTCTTCCAAATTTCAAACGTTTTTCTTCTTCCTCTTGTTCCAACTTTCCAGCACGGTTCGTCAAATTTCACACTTTGTTTTTATTCTGTCCGTCTTCTGTTTTTATACCCAACCCGTTTACTGATTATAATTGCTATTGTTATCGTTATTATATTACCAATCGTTGCAGCTACCATCGATGACTTTAAATCGGTAGCAACTTCGTGGAGAAGAAGAAGACAGTTCGAATCGTGGAACGCGCGAATCTATGCAAAGGTATACAAGATTCCTCTGGTACGTCAAATGTCGTTCACTTTTAGTTAATAATTTGTTCATTAATTATTGCTTTTCCATCAAAGTTGATAACTTACACTTCAAATCAGATGACAATCGCTTCTATACGCTTTTTCACTTATCTTTAGCCGCAGCAGAACCAACGGCGGCACTCGCGATGTCACCGACGCGTTGATATCGGCTACACGTGCGGCATTAAATATTTTGACAAGATTTTGTTTCTATATACATGTAATACACGTATGAGAAGAAAAAAAAAAATAACCAAAAATAAAATAAAAAATAAGTAATAATTTTCTTCGTGAACCGGTAGCGACCGGTTAGTTGAGGTGTTATAAATAATTTAAAATAAAACTAAGAAAAAGAAACAAAAAAAAAAAAAAACAAATTCAATAAAAAACTAAATGAAAAATAAAAAAAACACGAATAACGAGTATAAAAATATAAAAGTTGGCCGAAAACGATTCGTCTATATCAAACGTCAGTGTTTGCGTGCGTATAATTTGTAATAATAATTAAAATTAACACGATTAATTCATATATACTATATACATAGTTTTTTTTTTTTTTTTTTCAACTTTCTATATCTTTTATTTTGTTCATATGTTGTTCTTTAAATTGTTCGAGTGAAAAACAGTTATTTATATTTTTTGTTCTTTTACGTGTTTTAAATTTTTTTAAATTTATATTAATTAATTAATTAATTAATTGATTTCAGAAGATTCGCTATAATTACATGTATATATCAGGTGGATATCGGTACTTTTTTTACAGGGAAGAATCGCAATGAAATATTTTTTATAATTGGAACTTTGACAAAATTTATGAACCGTGCAAACTTGCAGTGTGTGAATGAGTGGAATAAAAAAACTAATATTGTCTCGATATATAAATGCGTGTGCGTTTGTTTGATACGGTATACATATATATATTTGTAATAATATGTATCCTCGTGTATGTGTGTGTGTGTGTCTATATAATATTTTGTGTCACTCGTTTCACGCGCGTCTCTTTTCTGTCATTGAAGAACGTCGTGGTCGCATGAAGCGAAGGAGTGGTCACTCAGTGCCGAAGACTCTCCCTTATATACCACCACCAGCTGAGGACGGCAACCGCTACTTCCACCACCAATAGAAACATGTATTATACATACATATATTACACGCATACACCCACATAAATACTTATATAGTTATACGTGTGTATCTCGTATACTGCTCGTATAAGTGTGGATGAGAATTTTACTCGCGTGCAGCAGCAGCAGCCGCGGAGAGACCGACCCTGGCTCACCAGTCGCTACACTATTTAGTTAGTCTTTCGAGATCTCGTTCTCAGGGATTCGTGACGATGATGATGATGATCATCATCATCATCATGGCGACGGTAATGATGATTTTGGACCACCATTAGACCCGCTGGAATCCTAGCTGCCGTTCGATCTTTCGATGAATCTAATCGATTATCATGTACGTTTAATTGCGGAACTGGACACTGCATCGTATAGTTTGTGTATTCATACGAATGTTCAATGACGCGATTGTGTATCGAAGAAAGAAGAGCTAATTACCGCTGCACTCGTAGTCAGTCCGTTCAGTTTTACTCGGGCCGAGCTTGCAGCTGAGGATCAGTAATGCCGATGTTACGTAATACCTGTAAATATAAACGCAAACTTATCGCCGCTGCCGCTGCCGTATAGCGGAGTGAGCTAACCGAGAGCCATCTGAAAGTTAATCCACGATCCGCACACTTCTTGGTGTAGGTGTTCGCGGTACATCCGTGCATCAAATATTACGTAGATACCAACATAACGTGGTGTATATCGACAATTATATCAGAAATAGCGGAAGCTCGAACGCACAACTCCAATTCGCATAGATAGGGGAATGTGCAGTCGTAGCGACGATTCGACACACGTGGAATATGGGGTAGTCCGATTCGGATGTTCGATGACTGTATGTAATTCGTTACGACATGCACGCGCACGGCTGCAGACGTGTGGACATGACCGAGTAAAAGCTATTACCGGCTGCAACGCGGCCTGTGCCGGCTGAGATGCGGCGGCGGTGGTGGCAGGAGTATAAGGAAACGGTAAGAGACGGTCTAGTGCCTGGTGACCTTGACCCGATGGTCCTTAAGAAATAAGGCGTACGATCAGACACGTGTTCCATTGACTCGCGCGTGTGTCTGTTGCCGAAATTCATCTGACCATAAGCAGCGGCAGCCGCGGCGGTGGCGGCGGCGGCGGCGGCAGCGCATCTCGAACAATCGCGGTGCAGAGGTAAATAGTCCGACGTCGCGAAGCTTCCGATGGCCATGTAGATGGAATTACCCCTACCTAGAAACCGGCGAATTGCATCGCAAATTATTCGAGACGTGCAAGGACGCCGGATTTCGGGTCAGGTTAAATATCAGAGATGCAGTCGGTATACATATTTAACAAAAGCATGAGCCGAAATTTAGGTCAGTTTCACTCGACGACTCCTTTATCTAATTTTGCAGCAGGATTATACCAGCGAGGATTTCTATGACCTGACTCATCGGAAATCATCGATTATTTATCCTTTCTATATTCGTTCGTTTTTCTTAAATTCTTGTCCTTTTTTAATTATTATATGATTTTTTTTACTTCGGAGCGAACCGTGACCGTTTTTGGAGCAATAATTCATGTATACCGAAATTCAAATTAGAACGGGGAACAGAGCAATTTCCTGGTTTGATCGAGCGATTTAAATTATAAGAAATATAAATAAGTAGGTATAAGTAGTAGGATCCTTGTAATCGAGTTTCGCGAACGTGACGCCGCGGTTGTACGGCTAGTAGACAGATCGTAAATATCGCATTATCTTAATAACCTCAGGGGTCAAATTATCTCCACGCAGGTGTATGGTAAAAATATTTTAACTCATGTCTCTCACGTACGTCGAAAATTCACGTATAATTTTTATTCTCCCACCGCTATATAAACTCGCTCAACGTGCACCTGATAAATGACACGTATAATAAAAGCAACGTGGATCTTCTTTCGATCATTTTTATGACTATGAATTATCTTATTCGTTGATCCAACGTTACGAGGATCGGAAAAAGGACTGCGATTCGTTACCGCGCTTGACATCAGGATCTCGACGTCCTTGACAAAAAACATCCGTACCAGTTCCGGAGCTATACTATGCGGCGGTGTAAAATACGAACGGTTATTTTAGTTCGCGCGATGATCTTCGCTGCAGCATAAGTTTTGGGTTCCAGAAATCGGCAGAGGAAATATTCTTCAAACCATGACGATCATCATCAGGGTCGCTCGCTCGTCGTATCTAATTCTAAATGTAAAATTCTTAAACTTCTTTTTTTGGTTTTTATCAGATTATCGTAGTTATATTATAAAGACTAGCTGATGTCGCCGTTTCGGTTCATATAGGTTTAAAATAACGCTCTGCAAGACTCGCTCTCTTATCGTTTCGCTAAAATCTAAGATGAAGAAGCTTTTTTAACCGTTACAACGAGATGCTCAACGAGCGACGATCCGCGAACTAACTTCAAGTAAAATTAATGACACGAAGACTCGATCGGAATTTCGTTGGAGCAAAAGACAGCTGCGCTGACTGTAGAAATTCTAAAAACCCTACGTGTGACTCATGAAGTTATAGTAAATAAATCGTTGGAAAAATTTTCAACGAGAAATCTCGATCTACAGGTTAAATCCTCAATGAATTGAATATACGTGCTGGTTAATTATCACCGACACGTGCAGCAGCACCGATAATTGTGTGTACTGACAATTAGATGATGAGGGTAAAAAGTAGAATAACGATTGACTGAAAAAAAGTTACACGAACCTCCTCCGCAGATTCACGCGGCGGCATATCATCGCGCTCCGCAAAGTGACGCGTCCTTCGGATTCAAGTTTCTGTTTATTGTTCGCCGATGATCGGTCGTCCGAGTGGCATGCGAGGATATGCACATGGTTTTAACGAGATCGCCGATTCTCCTCCTTCTCCTCATTTCTCAACATCCTTTTCTCGTTCTCTCCATCTTTTACATATCACAATCCACGTACGCGCCGATCTCGAGTAAAATAGTTCAAGGATGCGAAAATAACATGAGCGCGTGTTCTTAACGTGCTCTACGTTATGCCCACCATATTTACGTTTCCATCTTCGTAATAATGGTAATATTATTACTACCGTTAATTATCATTATATATATTATTATAGGGCCTAAATGAATATTTGTACAAATATTAAGTGTGTAAAATTCGTATGAATAATTTTTAACTCAGGCACGTGGCTACGTGACGTCACTGTGGTAGCAACGTTTGAATCATCCAATCTGCGTTACACACGTGTGTGGAAGTAAAACTTCCAATCTTATTTCATCTTTATTGCGATCGATCGCGAATCATCCGGAGCTATGAGAATATCTGTGAAGAAAACGAAGCGTGAAAATGTTCTAATCGTGTAGTGCCGATATTGTGCAAATATAGTAATAAAAAAAACCTATATACGGTATTATCGTGTATATAAGGTCAAGATATGTGTATATAGAGAGAATATAATATAATATATGCGATGAGAACAAAATTTTTCAATCTCTTCTCAGCTACACTAGCGTATACATATAATACATAAACGAGTCGTGCGTGACGTACGGCGAACGCCACGTGCGCGGATTGGTTCGAAAAAAAGTGAAGAAACAAATTGAGGACATCCGTGTAAGTCAAGGCGCCGTTGACTATAGTACGTACTAACCACATTTACTCCCATCCACGCACACTTCCACCGTAATCTACATATACTTACGATAATATCCCATGACGTTATAGTAACATCACTAATTAATCGATACGTAGAAATAAGCAAACGAGGACCAAGAGGCGGCGCGTAACTCCTGGAAAATTAACGGGCTGAACAATTTTTCGTCGTATCATGGAATGAGCAGCCCGCGTAGCGAGATTGGTGAAAAAATTTCCATGGCCATTTTGAAACTACATGGGAGTGTTTTAAAGGAGACTTTTTATTTTTTCGTGATCAGCGTGAAAGTGAGTGGGATTTTAAATCGATCTTCTCGGTTCGGGCCACCTTGTAGGTGGGCGCTTGCCTACGGGCTATTCGAGGCGAGGATACGAGAACACATCAGGTGTAAGATAGTGGGGCGGCTATTAGGTGGCTCGTGGCTCCGGCGTTGGTCGTGCGAATTGAAATTTACGGGTGATTCGGCTCACCTTTAAATGACTCTAACGCCTTATCTGTTTACCTTGGATAGTCCCGCCACGTGCGGCGATTTAACGACGCGTGCAGAATAAACAAAAATCAACGATTTTATAAATCTACGATGATACGCGTGCCGATGCCGACGGAGGACGTTAAACCCTACCGAAGGAATTCGCGCCCTAGTCCTCGTGAATCGAATCGCTAAAAAGATATTTTTCTTTCCCGCTTTTTATCTTTCTTCTCTCTCACGCGATTATACCGATGTAATTTCTTATGCGCTTTCAACGTGCAGACCTTCTTATTATTTTAGATCTTTCCAGCATTATACTTATACGTACTCCAGATCGAAAGAGATGTCTGCGATCTCTAGACCTTTGTTACGTTAATCCTCGCCTATTTCAGCGGAAGAAAACACTCGGTAGCTGAGAGGATATTATGCTAAGAACCCGCACTGCAACCCTGCAACTGCTGCGGACCTTTGTCCCGGAATTGTTAGATTTATCGAAGATCATACGGCGCGGCGGATTCGAAGCGACGTTCTCATCATCTACGAGATATCGTGCGTAATAATTGCTTTATGCTTCATTTCCCAATCGCGCCTTAATAGCGACGGCTTATTCGCGGAAATGCGATCGATGATGTGTCATGTGTGAACATGAAAGAAAACTGACAATCGATTTCGTATTCAAATCAACTCGACGTTCGCGCAAGGTATTCGCAAGTATGCCGAATTTAACACTTGAAAAAAGTCGAGCAGATTACACAATATCCGACCATCTTGTTTTTCGATCTCGTACACATAACTGTTACAGAAACGTCGATTCATCGGCGAATGTGCAGTTGGTATTCCCTCCTAGTTTTGCCAACAATAACGCGAGGTCATCGAGCCGACTCACTAAAATTATTAAGAACACGCGTGGGTCATATGCAAACCGTACGTACCACGCTGGAAAGAAAAAAAGAAAAACGGCTGATCGCCTGGATCTCTTCGGCAGCATTTCGCGTACGACTGAGAATCGTTTACTGCACAGCTACGTGTGTACGTCCTTAATACACACGTTCGTATAATCTACAAAGAAGCGCATTCCGCAACGACATTTACAGGAGGACAGAAGCGTACGGAGTAGATTATACTCGTACCTAGTAGGTAGGCATGATCGAGCAAACCGGGTCCACGACCGCTCGAGCTGCTGATCGCATCGTGTCGTGTGTATATCTACGGTATGAAATGACTCGGTAAGGCAAACCTACCTACGTACAGTACGTGTGTAGATACAGATATATACGTAGGTATAGGCTATGTATAGTTGTAGCAAAAGGTTGTTGAACTATCGTGAAAGGCCTTGGTAACTTTGCAGTAACAAAAGTGCAAAGCGCCAATGGAACGTTGCAAGAGTTCACTGATCAGGATATGTACGATTTAGATAGACGCTCGTCGTATACCCTGCGGATTATTCGTTGCAACACGCCGCCGTGCATCGCAGGTCTTTCGAAAATTTTGACAGATTTCATTTTCTCTGCAATTGTTGGAAATGGAAAAATAAAACGTTATAAACCGGATCGCGTCATACGATGACCGGTTCGTTTCGGACGCATGCGAAACGCTCGACATACTTTCGGCAGCAGCAGAGGTTATATTTATTTTTGCACGCGCCTACTTGCGCTATCGCTTGTCGCACGTGTTACAATTGATACACGTGTGGAGTACCGGATCGTGGATGTGTTCGTCACACGCATACCGTTAATCACTGCGAAGCGCATGCATCGTAATTCATATCGCCCCGTGTGTGGGTGAGCGTTGAGTGCCTTCGTGTTAACAATGAGAAAATGATAGCTGTACATCCATGCCCTGTGACCCCTTTTTTTATAGTTATCATCGCGCGTTTTCCTCTCCTCTTCATCCTTCGGCGAACACACGTGGTCCGATGCTCGATGTCCGCGACTGGTAATATCGAGAGAAAAGAGAAGAACAGATATTGTTATTGGGCACGCGCTTCGAATTGATATCGCCCAGCATCTCCGATATTACAGAACCATAATCACGTTTATATCTAGCGTGCGATTTGATCGCGTCATACGCCCGACGTAGACACGCATACATTTCGGAATAGATCGCGTAGGGGTCGTCTGGGCGAAATGATAATTTAAATTGTTTACGAAAAAACCTGAACGTCATGTAAGTGTAATGCACGTGTAGCACAACAACTCGATGCAATCCGTCGCGCGCGGCAAGTTTATGTCATCCCGCCGCTCTACGCTCCACATCTTTGTTTCGTTTCATTCTTTCTTGTTTTTTTTTTTTTTTCAACAGTCTACGGTCTACTTGACCGCTAAAATACGTCTAGACGTATTTTTAGATGCTCGTTTTTTTCGTTCTCATTATTTAATAACGAACGCTGCAGCTCCGACAGACTCTATGACTTTATACATCGTGATCTGGAAATTTATCGGCGAGATTTATCGCTTTTTTTCTGGCCCTTATTCGATTGGAATTATGAATTTTGGTGGGTACCCTTGACACGGTTGTATAAAATTCATGGTGAGATTCCGAACGGATAAAGTTTAGCTTCCCGCGTTGGCTGGAGTCGAATATTTTTAATTGATTGAGTTAATAAACCCGTTACACTGGAATCATTGATTCGACGGTCTGCAATAGCAATGGGAATATAACTAACGCGATCGCGTGCGTTTCGAAAGTTTCCGCATATATATCTGCGAGGAGAAACACCAGTTCGCCAATTTAACCTGCACGGATATCTAGATAGATATGTACGTTATACGACGTACCTGTGTCTAATAAATGTGAGCGTAAGGCACACGTATAAGTATACGCGATTTTACAGTCGCATAGCTAATTAACGACAGCCTTGAGTCAACGGTGTAGAAAAAAAAAGTGGGGCTTCCTCATCGCCACGTGTTTGTACGTTACACCTTGTAGGTACACCCGTAGGTATACATATACGTGTATTTATGTACCATGATACGATAGACGCCGGCGCCGTGACTCGTTTTTTTTTTTCTTTTGCTTTTTGCTTTTCTCTTTTTTATTTCTTAAAAATTATCAAATCTATCAGTCGCATGGCCATGTCTGTATAGATGTGTACGAAAATAAGAAGCGTGGTGTTTCGATTAATAATTCTTGGAACAATTCAAAATATATGAAATTTTACGAACTGTTTTTGGTCAAATGTAACGATAATCGTGGAAGTTTTTTTTTTTTTTTTTTTTTTAGTGGAATGATGAATTTCTATAGCCGGAGGTAAAATCGCCGGAGTGTTTCGAATTTAAAAACAAGCAAGAAAAAGCCACATCCTTAAATTGCGAAAAGATCGAGCGCGCGCGCGTGGCGCAAAAATAAAAATAAAAATAAAAAAGAACTAAATAAAAATCTCAATTTAACGTATATATCGATAAATAGGCAGATAAAATAAAGAAGGAAAGAAAAAGAAAAGAAAGAGAAAAAAAAAAAGAGAAATTTTAGCACGGCACGTTTGACCGAATGTTATTTTCGATTTTTTTATACGAAATTAACGGGGAAAGAGTGTAACCTCCACACTTATGGGATAAAAACGAAAATAAAATATGGATAATTAATAGTGGCCCCTGATCCACAACTGGCTTTCAACATGAGCGTAGTATTCGGTTATTTACCCATGTCGGGTTAGCCCCACGTGTAGGAATTCCAGTTGTTTACGGCTTCGTATATCATTTATCTAACGGATGGTGATTCCGCACTCGGTTGCGTACCTAGAAGGACAGCTCCTCGGGATGACGTCAACGGGGAAAACTAAACGCCGCTATAGGTTGGGTAAAAGCTGAATGACGTGACGAGGAATAAGATCACGGAAATCCTATTCCCTTTTGAGTCCCCCTCACCTCCGTAAGCCCGGTCAAAACTCCACCCGCCACCGAGATTAGAAATTCTATGAGGTGAAACCCCAAAGACATGACATAATGCACGTCCCCATGCACACGTGGCGAACGAGGTGCACGTGTCATTTTGGGAGAAGTAGGTAGGGTCTTACGCAAACTGACGAAAAAGTCAGTCACAAGAATGATAATGGAGACCTTGAAATATTCCATTTACCGATTCGCCTCCGGTTGATTTTACTTTATTTCACGTATGGGATAACACCGGACCGAGCGAATCCAGCGATGCATTGGCGATGTTATGCAACTCGTTGTGAAGAAATTTGGTATTTTATTTTCAGCATATCGAGATTCACACGCAGAAATGTCTCGTCTGTACATGCACACGCGTATACCTGTAGGAATGAACCGGATTCTTCAACGACGAAATCTGAAATAAATAGATGCACACTGCAAAACAGCAGAATTCATGTATAGCCTATAGGTATACAAGTACATGGAAGATCGGTCTCTGTTTTTCGTTTCCACGCTTAATTTCTGGAATTTCGAAAAGCCTTGAACCTTTTTGTCCGAGTTTATATGAATTTAAAAGCGCGTTATTACAGCGAACAAAAATAACCGAGGAAAATTCATCACCCACCGGTTCTGCGCATCGGTTGCTGGAAGAAGGGTCGGATCATCTTTCAGGTACGTTGCAGATCCCCGCTGCTTCGTTTTATCTAATCTTCAATGAAGCGTCTTCCCAAGATTCCGATTAAAAAAGAGGCGCATTAATTTCGAGGCGTAGTATGTGCCTCGTATACCAGGAAACTTTGTCCCCGCATACGTGTGAGGTAGAAAGCCTACGTCGTTCGCGCTTGTGACGAAAAAATTTTTAGGTTTCAAGGTCGCCAAGGTCCCGGGGTGCCACGTGTCGGTCGTCCTAGGGCGACAACCCTCCGGCACACCGGTTGGAATCACTCCGGGACCGCCGACCCTGCGGTCGGGACTTCAGCTGCAACGCATTCCGATGGTCCCTTGAAGATAGCGCAGACATCAGCCGCATCATGGTCACCTAGACTCCCCATCCACCCGCGTCGTTGCGACGCCTTCCTCCTCTGCGAAGGAAAAGAACAAGAAGAAGAAGAAGAAGAAGAAAAAGAGGAGACGGCCTGACCCGAGACCCCAACGGACTCGAGTTTCGTTTCCTGGACTCCTTCCTCTTCGTCTTGGTCTTATTCTCATTATTCGTTTGTTTGCACGTTCTGCTACGTTCAAAGTCAAGGCCGATGAGAAGACTGGACTTTGAGAACTGCAGAGTTCCCGACATTTCTCAAGGATCTTCTTAATCGTTTTCCGATACATAAATGCAACAGTTCATGGCGGACTAGTTTTCATCCTCATCCCAGATCCCCTCTCTAATTTCAGTCATGAGAATCAGTGTCAATTAATTACAATATACTTATTGCAGGACGACGTAGCATAATGCACGACAGACGCCGTCCGCGTGATCCTTCTTTTGGTTAGTTTAGCTAGACTACACGTGCGTGACCTTGACATTGAACTCGACGAGCTACGTATACCGAACTATGCCCAAATACTACTATACAGGACACCCAGGCCCAACGGCGCACAACACCCACCCAGGGTGACCTTCCTGTGATGGGAAAAGAATTATGCTAACAAGGGCTGAAAAGACCCATGAAGGACTTCCGCACGTGGGCCACAGCTCGCCCGTTTCCATCAAAAAAATCTTCCGCTCCTTGAATGAAAAAGAAATAGAAGAGTATAGAATTATCGATGAACTGTGAAAGGAAATCTGATTAGAGAAAAAACTTTCGAGGACTTTTGAATAAACTTCTTGTGACACGGATCACTTTGTGTTTGTGTTTTTTTTATTGGGGTGGGAAGCAGATAAATAATTATAGATCTTATACGCTATGTGCAACGATGTAATCGTGATGCGTCTACGCTAGCTGCAGTCGCGTAGACACATTACAGGTTGATGAATATAGTAGCAGGGACGATCCTACCTGAATTCCTGTTATGATAATAAACTTAAACGTGGCGCAGGTTAGGCGAGACAAATTATAGGCAAAAATGCGGACCATTTGCCATCCCGCCTTTTAATGACCCTTCGCATAGAGGGAGCGAGAAGAGGTGTCTCCCATTTTTTGAACAATTTTTCTATACTCTAGTCGTTTCCAACATCTCCGTAAAAATCCGTGAAACAATTGGGCTAATTCTTCGGTTTCTTAGCCGGTGCGCCGTCTGAAAGAAAAAAAAATTGATAATCGACGTATCTTTCCTTTCGAGAATTCTGGGAAGAATCGAAATGTAGGTTAAAACTGATTAATTATTTTTAAACACTACGTCAAACGGCGATTGATTAAAAAATGTAATACCGAGTGAATTTTACAATCGATTATTAAAATGACCTCGACACTTTTATCGAATAATATAAGCATATTCTTCAGCTGCATACAATCAACCGTTTGAAATCATTATCGTAACCGTATTATTCATCATCCTGTCACGATATTTGTGTCAAGACTAACTGCAGCAATCATCGCTGTCTCCTGAATGCTTTTATCTCATGAATTACTGCCGACTCACAATCGGTACTAACTTATACCGCGCGTGTCTATCGGGCTAATTAAATTATTAGCAGGGGTGAAAGAATGTTGGAAACTCCGGTTTTTAATTATAGGCCAGATCGAGATCGGCGCATCACCAACGAAGATCGTGAAACTCTTTCCCGGAAATGCCATACGAAAATATGCTAAACGATTTGCTTGAAAAAAAAAGAAGAATCGTTTCCCGAAAGTCGATCGAAATCTAATTTAATCTAAGCCCAAGCGGATAGAGGTACGTAATAACGAAAACATATTTTTACGTTAATCTATCGCTCAAGAATTTGTCAATCACTTGTCGATAAATGAATCGGACTTTCTGACGGCGATGAACCAGCGTTCCAAAAGGTGCCTCGAGATTACCGAGGGCAAAGAAATTGATATCGTTAGAATTATTGCACCGTAAACAATCGTATGGTTTGTATTTTTGGAAAATAAATGAAGAAGAATTTGTGGAAAATTTCTATCTTTTCTTCAATAGTTTTACCTGATTTCCCCGTTGATCTCAAAAGTGACCGGTACTCGTCGCTGCAACAGCAGTTAGAGATGAGTGAATGTTCTCTGCAAGAATTCGCATGTAGAAATGCGCAATCAGCGTATTGGCATTTGTAGGGCAGAGGGAACTCGTAGGGATCTGTGCAGCAGCAGGCATCGTGAAAAAGTTTGTCTCCGCAGTACGGGTAGACCGAATCGTCGCAAAGTGGACACCTTCCCCTCGTTGGCTCACCGAAGTTACCATTATAATTGTTATAATAGGACTGCCTGGTCTTTTCGCCTTTTTTATCCTCAGAAGATACAGCTTGTTCCTCCGCAGAATCCGGAGATCTCAAAGCTTCGTCGGATAGACGACCGGAATCTCCTTTCTGTGTTGCGGGTAAACCTGCGTAAGGCGCGAACGTTTTTTAAGTAGTCGGTAAGCGAAAGGCAAACATTCGTTAAAAGGACCATTCACTATATTCGATTACCAATATTAAAATATCATCTAATTCTAATGATAACGACAAATACCAGCTTCGTATGACACATGGATTAAAATTTGACCTTCGAATGGATAGTTAATGTGTAGTTACTCACGGTCACCAAGGAGGTCAGCAACGGTAAGGGCGGCGAGTATCGAAAAGAGGGTGAAAACAAGTCGTATGTTCATCATTTTCCTTGTATCTGGGCAGCGCAATGGTGTGTTTCTTTTGTATGCACGATTAAAAGTCTCCGACGCTCCGATCTTCTCGTATTGGACATTAACGGGTAAATGCGTTGCTCCGCGTATTACGTTTGTGCGATTGGTTCCGGCTTACGCGAAGTAGGTTTGATCCCCACGTCTTAACCGTATCTTATGTGGATCACAGCAGCCTCAGAAGACATGGTCCGTTACTGGGAGTAACTGGTTAGGATATTTCTGGCCTTTTACACCTCGCGACGATGCGTAGACTCCGATGCTATATTGCCACTGTGACTTCCTCTCTTACTTCCACTCGCCGCGGTTATCATTATGAAATTAAAACCGAGAGACTTGATTTTTGCAAAGACATTCGCCAACGCGTTTATTCTGCTTAGTAGAAAGTATACTGATTTGCATAGCCCAATTCATTTAGAGCATTGTAACCGAATATCGAACGACGCGTGACGACAAAGACGACTAGAAATTAAATCAATGAACAAAAAAATAGAGATCTGACGATCCGTTGCACTGGAGCCTTTGGCGGATTTAAGAAACGTATTATACCGGGGTCAATCTTGAGGTCGCAACTTTCTTGCATGATAAAACTGTGCCCAACTTTCAACGGAAATATTCTCATGTATATTATAAATAAATAGGACGTATCTCTACGTACTGGTGTGCATGTGAAGTCCACGCTGCGCAACGAGTGCCTTGCACGAACATGAGGCAGACAATAGGTCTCGTGTATTATTTTTATCGTAATAGTTACTCCGAGGTATCCATCTCACGTTGCACTCGGAGGATAATATGTGGAATCGGCGATAACGAGGAGGAAGCTTCGCGTTACGCGATTTCATATCGATCATAACAGAAATCGTGAGTCCTTGTGTTCACTGGCAGAAATTGAGAGCCTGAAGTGGAATGAACGCGATTCTCGACGATGTCCCTATAGTGGCATTTGAACATGAAAAAATAATTTATTACAGTACTGTGCACGATACAAAATATTTGGTATATAATATTTATAATATTGTATTTATACATCGTTTTCTGTTTTGGATTAGGATAGAAATAATTTTACAATTACTGTTGAGGCCAACAACGTTAAGCTACGCGATATCTTATCGTCGATACTCCTCGAACCACTCGCTTTGTTCTTCCCTGAAAAAGAGAACAAAAAATAAAAATCGTTGAATTGGAAAATGCATATCATTGTATATCGAACATGGATTCTCTGTTCCAAACTCACATTTTTCAGCGTGATACGCGAAGCAACAGCATTCGCGGAGTCGCGTATATTCCGCACAGTCTTCCGCATGAACTCTGCAAGGTTCCGGTCCGATACGGCAGACGTGAGGCACAAACTTGAAAACCTCTGGAAAAAACGGGACTGAATTAATTCATCGTCAGTTAAAATCGGCAGGAATTTTCCCCCCTTTTGTTTATCCTCTTTGTATACCAAGAATTTGAGGCGTGACAAAAATTTAATCGTCGAATTCTTAGCGCGGTGTTATCAGGAACTTTCGACCGCACGAGACAACGGGGAAGTTATAGTGAATCGATGAAATTAGATACGTTGTATTCAATACAGAGCATTTTAAAGTTGAGTATGCCAACCGCAGCCATCAAATGTTCGTTGATAATATCTGCTCGCGGTTTTCCGCGCAAAAATTCCTTGCGCCTGAACGTAACACGCTCGAGGACTGTCTTAACTCTTCAGTCCAAAGGGTGACGAATCGGAAATGACAGCTTTTGATTCAGAATGAAATTGAATAACGATCGTAACCAGCTGCGTGGATTGTGGTGTGTTTGTTAATCGTCGCTATATCGTATTCTTCGTAATCGACGATTTTTCCAAGTATGTAAATCGTATGGAAGGCGTTCGTATCGATGATCACATCCGGTGTGACTTTGTCGCAGGCTTCATGATATCCGCACGTTCGCGAGTCACCGGGTATAGAAGAACTATGACGAAGCCTACGGCGTACGGCGCGATGATCGAGCATAGTTTCCTGGGCAGGTGACTGCCCCAAACGTGCAGCACCTAGCGAGGGACTTGAGCGGATCAAACCTACGAAAAGAAAACTAAAAATAGACGTGAAAAGCAGATTACTTTTATCGGGGGTTTCACTTTTTGACAAACATTATTGAATCTACTCGATTAAGGTCGATGAATGTTTTGAAAATTGTTCAGTATTATTCCCTGTGAATTTGCAGGGAGTATTCAGCAGTTCGAAGCCATCGCTACACATTCGGACCGAGTCTCCATGCCAACTGCTCGAACTCAATTATTTATTCCTTCCCCGTCCGGGTGGAGTAGAAGTATACTGCAGCAGTCAATGTACGCGGCGTAGTATACGTTGGCATCTTTTGGCAATCCCCTTGACACAAAAGCCTTCCTTTCAGGTTTCTGTAGATCCATAGGAACATCGGCAAGGGGAATAACGTACACGAATGCGTCTCCGCAATGTGCCTTGCGTGATAGATAAAGGCACCACATCAACGGCAGTTGGTTACTCAACACTGCTTGGTGACATCTGGCGCATGGCGTAAAGTTACATAGAATACATAACATCGCTCACATACACTCGTAGATTCTTCATCCGAAAAGGAAGATGTTACTCTTTATAAACGACGTAGTACAAACGTATGAATGAAATAGAAAAAATAACACAAAAACATGAACATCCTAGGCCGGCAAAGATAGTCCGAGTCACGTGCGTGCGAATAATTTTTCAAGGAAAAGATAATTCATCATTTTTGCAACGATTGTTATTTTTTGTTCTCGCTAAATTCTTTGCGTATGAACTGATCGTTACCAATAATATTGCGACACCTGAAATTTCTATATCACCTCACGGTTGGATAGACCGCTTCAATAACAGTTTTTCATCGACAATTCGCAACGCTTTTCTTGTGGCAATGGCAATGAGAAAAATTCAACTATTGTTCAGACTGAGCATAAAGAATTATTACGTAAGCCGTAATTAGGCTTGACTTCAGCAATCAAAAGTCAACTCTGCGAACGTGAAATGTGAAAGCTTGTTGAAAATCTGGATCTACGATTCTCACCATCATCGGGTCCGTTATCACAGCAGCAGTGATCGTTGATTACCCCTCCGTCTCGGCAGTACGTCATCTCACTCGATGTGCAGACTTTACACCCAGGGGTCGGCCCTGCGTTGGAAAGAACAGCATTATAGATAAAATTTCTCACGCATCAAAATTCAGATTGACAAAGTTTTTTTTTTTAGATTCATGAGCGAGCTCAATTTTTTAGTCGAAACTTGCCTGTGCAAGAGTTCTGAGATCGGTCATCCGTTTTGGCTTATCTCTTATTCGTGTTTGTCATGATAAGAACATATTCGAAATCTAGATCGTGGTGAATTGTAAATATCTACGCTCTGTGTACACATTAGGGAGTGTGTTTATAACGGATGATATCCTGTTTAATTTTTTTATTACACATTTTATAGGTGGAATGATATAAAAAAAAAAATCAGACTCACATCGATCAATGATCTATCCTATGTACTAACTATATTTTACCTTTTCCATCCACTCCCGCTGGTCAAATGCGGCAAGTAAAATAAGATACTTGAGTAAAATTCAACGCTGGTAGAATTTCGCCATACAAAATTGAGCCTTGGGACATGAGAGGAGACCGAGAAAAATATCGATAATTACCAGGATATAATTTGAGTCTCCTCGCCTCCTCGATGGCATCTTTGTAGAGAATTTCATGTTCCGTATAATACTCTTCCTCGGGGTGATGGTCAACCACTGTAACTGCTTCGATGCTCCCCAGGATCGCCAGAAACACCCCAAAACTTCCCCAGGTCATGCTAACTTCGTGGTAAACCGCAACCCTTGCAAGGCAGCATCTTCATCTAGTGCAGAACCACTCTCTCACTCGATTCTTCTGGAATAAAAATTCATTCGAATCATCAGGCTAATGGTATAGGCATACGAGGATATGCTGCATATGTATCATGTATATTTATTGCTGGGGTATCGATCGCTCTCCACATTCTATTCCAAGGGTCTGATTCATCCTTGGCTCCTGTAGCAGGAAACAGGGGTTTGAATAATACGGGGTGGCCCAGAATCGTGGTTACATTTCGAGGACCAGTTTGAAAAAAGTTACGGAATGCTGATAATGTACATACGTGACCGAACACCTACACGAGTAATCGATACGCGCCTAAAAACGATTCCTTGAAGTCATTCGTGCAGCCCCGATAAAGAATGTTTGGGTATATTCACATTATCTCTACAGGTACACGCTGCAGGCATCTGACACTGAAATGGCGTTCCGCAGTACGTAGGTATGTATCAGTCGTATTTTTATTAGATTATAAAGTCTTCTGCGGAACATAGCGAAATATTCGCAAGCGTGTAGACGCCAGAACTTTCCTGGCTTTCTCCGATCGTGGAAAAGGAAACCTGCTTTGTAACCAACCACATGAAATCCGTGGAAATTCTTTCTGCAAAACTGTAGTTCCTTCGTACGCGAATCAACAATGCTAATGAGCCTGAGCCGCTGATTACGCCGACAATCCACACGCTCTTAGCACACATTTCTACCTATGTGTAAAATATAGGTGTGATATATACCCCGTGCATTTAACTTGCATGCAGCAATTGCAGTAAAACTAATGGAAGATATTTTAGCTTCGAGCTACGTGACTATTTCGTGGAACATTTACCCTCTGAACGTGCCTAGAGGCTAAATTATATCGGCGAAAAAAGAAAAGTCATGCACGAATGAACCGTGGCACGAAAAAGAAATTCGCTTCGGTGGATTTTGCTGCTTTGATTCCGTTTACGTAAAATGAATGCTAGACCGAGGTAATATCCGATGGTTTTCATCATGGTTTTATATTATAACCGATTATCCTACCTATCCGCAATGATAATTTTCGTAGAAATCGAACTCGACTAACAGCACTCGATCACATCGATGTGCACGTCGCACAGCGAACATCCGTGCTCAAATTAATTCCGCGCGTACGGTTCTGCAGGTTAACTAGAGCAGCAAGGTATTATATTAATTCTTCAAGGTCAACCATGCGGCCAATTCGTTATATTAGGTATTCTAAAAAAATGTTGTAAAAAGAATTTAGTACACGAAATATATAATCGGGCTATAAAGATAAATTTGATGAAAATTTGAAGCTTAAAAGAATTTTTATGTCATACCTGCGGATGTCTTAAGTCAAAGTTTTTTTTTTTTTATTATGGCTCGTATAATATAACTTATGCGGATTACGAAGCGAGTAGGAAGAAGAAGACTATAAGAACAAGACACACTTGAATAGCCGCGTATGAATAGCCTTAGAACAGACAGCTACGAGTGAGTAATTAGCAAATTAGTCCAATTGAGAACATCGGCGGTAAAAAGACGAATGGCTCTATTTTTATCGATATATTCTATGACTCGGATAGGAATGCTTAATATCGAATGAGTTTCCTGAAAAAAGAAAGAAAATAATTGAGGTGTGATCGTAAAACTGATCACAGTATGGAACTCACCACCCTAATCGAATTTTTACCGAGTTTTGGAATTTCCCGCAAAATATGCGTTCCATTCACGTTTTTCAGATACTCGATTATTATATTATTATCGTATGAGTTGTCACTTGAATTAAAGTACCACAGGAACTGCGGCAATGAGTCAGTATAGAACCCGGTGTAACTTGTAAGACACACGAATATAATTAAGGAGTTAATTCTAACTGGAAAAAAGGAGTTCGCAGTTTATCCAATTTGTGGATTACATCATATTATTCTTGTGTCTCGCAATTAAAGTGGCGCTCGCAAGTGACAATTACGAATTTAAACTATTCTTCGCAAAATCTATTTCTTCATTCGATGAAACTATGTAAGAGTGAAAATACTCGTATCTTATGCTTTAAATACTCACATTATTAAAAAACTCATTCAAATTCCTGATCCTTAGGTGAATTACGTTAAACCGAATTTTCAAATACGAATAATCATTCACTAGGGAATATTAGCATGTCCCATTCAGCTCTCGAATTATCATAATCCACTGCATCATATATCGACCTACGTTATTTTGAAGTTTATACAATTTTCGATAACATTAATTGTACCCAAATTGACTCCGTTCCTCAAACTCTTTTTAACGATGATAATCGTCTATTTTCTAATCAGTGCTTTCACTATAGGTATCGTTGTAAAAGACCGAAGGAGTTCTTTGTATAATGCACAAAAATGACGCGAGTTAGTTGAGTTAGTTTGACTAACCAGCTCTGCAGACCACGCTGGACTGCGCCACGTTCCCGAGGGCTGAAAAGACTCGGTGGCCTCCCCAGCAGTTACGGCGTATGCGTGTACACGGCGCTTGCAGAGTATAATACCTAGGGATCCGTTGGCAAACCCAACACCGAAATCTACAGGATATCCCCATCTCCTTCTTTTATACATAGCTACTACTCTTGGTCCCCTTCGCACTGACCTTCTCGGCAATTTCTGCAGTACTGAATATTATCGAGGAGAATTTTCATCCTTTTTCCTTCGTCGATCTCACCGTATAATAAACGCCGGCTGCACGTGCCGGTAGTATAAGCCTATAAAAAGGTGTTCAAAATTTCATTGCAGGATTTCTCGGGTCTCTTTTTTCTTCAATTATTGCGACACTGTATGGTTCTTGTCGTTTTAACCGAGTATTTTATTAAAAAATGGACGAATGATACGGTGTTTCAGTAATGAGTTGTTTGCATGTATAATTATATAGATCGTTTTTTCATTGTATTCAAATTATTATTCTTAAGTACGAGGAGGCCGTTGGAAAACTTTCATATATTTCTTTGTTCTGTAGTGCACACGCACAGATGAAAAGAATTACAGATTTATCCAGCTTCCTTGTCGAACAGCTGACATCCCTTGTGCACCACACGTATGCATGTGTAGATACATAATCTGCTCAGGCAAAATCGTGATCAACGTTGGTTTGTGGGAAGAAAGTGGGAGCAAAAGCAAAAGGGCTACAAACACGTTTCCGTTCGGCGCAGACCCCTGCATACGTTGGGTGTACTGCACGTAGCTATGAGGGGTCCTTTTACGCATAGCCGTATTGATCCTGACCAGATCCTTGTTCTATTTGGAATCATGCCTGCCGCGTCATACGGCCGATTTTTTTCGCGGCGCGTGCACCTCTCTCATTCGGACGACTTTTATTCCATTCCGAAGAGATGCGATAGAAAAAAATAAATTTGCGCAGAATTAATGTGAGGAAATGCGTCGCAGTTACTCGCAAAAATAAACGCAGAGTTCTGACCACTAACCAGTACCCGCATATTATTAGCGTACATATCATATCAGTATTATTCAACGGCTATAAGATACTCTTATCTATCCTGCGGCCTGCATTCGCCATTTTCCTGTTCAGAAAATAATCAAAAGTTACAAGGACAAAAGGAGCATACCGCATGACGTGGAAATTAAATTATACATCGAGTCACAGCTGTCGGATCGGCGACATCGTTTAGCGAATTTTTGCCATTATATACGTTTTTGCTGACGTATCACGGTATAGAGTACGCCTGGCCAAGCCCTTTGGCTCATGGTTCGCGATCATACATTCATCGTGTCACACCCTACATACGTCCTTTATTGTTGTATATTTGTACGTGGACGTTCTAGGCATGTGTTGAGTGTTTGATCGTTCGCATTCTGTTATTGTTCAAACACGTATGCTCTCACTATGATGATGTATAGAATTATTCGTCGTTATCCTGTTACGTAATTATGAGATGATCAATCGACTTACATAACCGATGATAATATTGGTACTTGGAAGTAGAGAGAAAGAGGAGATTATTCAACTTCAGATGTACCTGAGTCGAGGAACGGTATAGCAGAAATTATGGCCAGGCGGCTATATATTCATTTTCACTGACAATAAGTATTGACATAGTTTTTTCACGGATCTTTTCTGACAATATCTTTTACTTTGCGTATTACAGACAGCATGATAATAAAGACATATTATAAGACGTCTTCGACGAAGCCTTAAAAAAATATGAACGACGTTCCGAGGTATTACAGTCTCATCCGTAATGCGCTTGCTGCCTTGAAAATTACGAAAATATATGGTGATTCGCTTTGAAGATATACAAGTAATGCAGTATGACCAAGGTCTGGATTACGACCGACAAGAAGAAAACATCCATCATCCGCATGTTTTGGAATGAGTTGGCGATAAATACCTATATATAATACATCAGTCATGATATGCATACATCTAATTGGCGAAGAGTTCTAGAGTTACGAGTTTCGCGGATCCAATTTGAAATTTTTCAACAGCAACAATGCAGCATGTACTCGTAATCATGGCACACATCGTTCAGGTAGGCGGGACAGAAGATATTCGGAGGACAGAAGACTGGCAGGATGTCTGAAAAGAGAAATACGAAAAAAGAGGAATTTTCAAATATGTTCAATCGAATATTAATTCAATACTCACCAAAAGCTCTACGACAACCGCAGCAGTAACCAAGAATTATGCCCGGATCGGTGTCACAGTAACGAGGAGGACATCCTGTGCACATTGTAGGATTTTGAAGCAGCATATCGACTGGAAACAACGAGACATCCGAAAAAATTATAAGAATCTTGAACCAATAATTGGCAGGATGCGAACAACTCACAGAAAAAATTATTGAGTCGCTTTTGACGATGGGGTTGAACGGCAACTTCTTTTGATCGAAGATCCTCTTCGGCAGTGCAGACAACTGCAATGGCAAGGATTATGATGATTTCTTTGAAAGACATTTTTGAACTGAGCATAAACCATGAAACCCGCCCTCTTATATTGTCAAGACTTCGTTTATCGACGAGTTTGCACGATAAGTGCCTCTCTGGTTCTGAACGTCACAAACGCAACAAATTAGTTTTAAACGACTTCAAAATTTAGGGTATGTTGATTGAACTGTGAATGAGCTCATAAATGCATGACAATGCGTATACTACAGTAATCTAGACAAAAAATATTGGTCAACACGACAAGAAACACGAATATGCAAATGGTCAGCTGATGCACCAGAACAGATACATTTAAAAACTTACCGCCACCCAGGTCGATGAACTATCGAATCCAGCGTGGAGGAAATGGCCGCCGTCATTCCGTCAGCTGACAGTAGCGTTGAGTGTGCGGTTGTTTACAATTCCCCAGTAAAGTTTTGTTATCATAAATTAAAACTCACGGTAAGTTCACGGAAACAAATTTATCGCCTGAACGATTTCCTATTCAGCCGATTTATCAGACTCACGAATGACAATCCGAATACCTAATATTAATGTCAACATTATCTCCACGGGTAGCACGTGGTCGGTGATTTACCCGTTGCGCCTCTGTCTCTGACAATTATTGCAGATTTTGATTATTGAGTTATCAGAGGTACGCATTCATCACCGCTGATTGAAAAAAAAGCTACTTCAAAAGTGCAATAGTTACAAGTAAAACATTCAGTGACGAATTGCCTTTTTTTGCTCTAATGTAATAAGGGGGGGAGCGCAATGAATTTGAAATGACAATTTGCCGGCTGCCGCATCGGGGCAGCTTCGAGAATCCGGAATCCGTGAACTGGACCTCGGCTGTCAACCATGATCCACGTGACGCGTACAGTCAGCGTCAAAAAAATGACGTACAACTATTTACAAATATACGAGTGCGGGTGAAATGTCAATAAACTGGGCGGTAGCTGTCATTCCTATTTGGGCCGGGCCCACCGTGGGCTTGTTAAATGTGTGAACACGCGTTAAACAATAAGTGGAATTACGATTAATCGAATCACAATGACATCCCCGAAAAAGGCAAAAATAGATTACAACGATCTCCCTTTAGACCTGAGCATAAAAAAAACTCCGGAAGTCATTAAAATCGAAAATGAAGACGAACTTCTGATAAAACGTAACACTGATAATCTACAGTCATCTGAAAAACTCATAGCTGAGGATAATTTAGGCCTCGATGATAGCGGGATTTTCATTGTCCCAGCTGTTCCACCTCTTCCCTTAAACATCTCAGAAAAATTACTCTCACTTGAATGGGCGCTCACACAAAAACTCAGGTGTATACAGTTCCAATTACCCGTTGAGTATATTTACAACCCCATAGAATATGCATTTGATGTTCACGCGAGGTACGTCCGCAAGTACTGCCAGACAGCAAAAAAGATATTGTTCCTCGGTATGAATCCTGGTCCTTGGGGCATGAGTCAGACAGGCATCCCTTTTGGCGAAGTTAATATGGTCAGGGATTGGCTCGAACTTTCTGGGTTTGTTGGGAAGCCATTTAGAGAACAGCCAGACAGAAAAGTTACAGGGTTTGCGTGTACAAGGAGTGAAATTAGTGGGCGAAGATTTTGGGGGCTTTTTAGGGACCTATGTGGAGTACCAGAAAATTTCTTCAAATATTCGTACCTGCACAACTACTGTCCTATGGCCCTGATGGATGCCAAAGGACGGAATATTACACCTGCTGAACTAAAGGCAACACAGTTCTCTGCAATATTTCAGCGCTGTGGATTTGGGATGAATGTGATAATTTGATACTTATCTTTTTACAGGGATTGGAACAGAAGACCTTACACTACATATGTGATGAAGCTCTTGTCGCAACAATAAAACTCCTGAGAGTTGAGATCGTTGTTGGTGTCGGTAGATTTGCTGAGAAAAGAGCACAGACTGTAGTGAAGACTGCTGGTCTTTCTACGCAGGTAAATTCATGGCATATATATAATACTGTTGAATTATTACCAGATGTTCTTTATTCAGAAACTAACTGGAGTTTTTCTTTCGACAGATATTGTGCATTCCACATCCTAGTCCTCGATCTCTGGGTAATGAAAACTGGAGTGAAAAGGCTGCGCAAAGATTACAAGAATTAAATTTACTGAGATATTTCACAAAGTGAATTCTCATCTATATAAATGGTAGCTATATAATTATTGGTGATGCAATATCATTAACAGTACATCTAATTGATCTTTTTACTTGATCTGGAAATTCGTCTAGAATTTTTTGGTTGATATGGACTTTGATAAATGGATGAATATTGCGCTAGAGAAAGCCAACGAGGCTTTGAAATCAGGGGAAGTTCCAGTGGGGTGTTTATTTATTTACGATAATGAAATAATAGCGACGGGTCGTAATACTGTAAACGAAACAAGAAATGCCACGCGTCACGCAGAGCTCAATTGCATAGACGACGTGCTCAAATACTCTGCGGAAAAGGGGTTAGACTCCGGTTCAGTTTTTCAGAATATCGACGTTATTGTTACCGTAGAGCCATGCATAATGTGCGCTGCAGCGCTGCACCAACTCAAAGTACAGAGCATAGTTTACGGGTGCCAAAATGATAGGTTTGGTGGCTGCAAGAGTGTCGTTGAAGTGCCGAAACTTTATGATTTCCAAATATCAATTACTGGCAATGTTAAAGGAGATGAAGCACTGCAACTGCTCAAAGACTTTTACAAGGGTACCAATCCAAACGCACCTGTTTCTAAATCAAAAAAAAGACGAAAAAAGGAAATCGAGCCACAAAACAGTTGAATCGAATTTCATTTATAACTTTTTATTTGACTGGGAATATTAGGTTTTATCTTCGATAAACTATATTTTCGTTTTTGTTTTAAATTTTGACTAAAAAAAATCTTCTTATCTCACGTAATTTCATGTACATATCCTTTCTTCTTTGCTTTTTCATTACTCTTCATCTAGATTTATTTTGATTATCGCTAGAAGGCAATCAGAGTATGAAATTTCGATTATTCTCAAATTCACATCGGCAGCAATTCATAGTCATAGAATTAATTTGAAACTAAGCATTGAGAAAAAGTATATAAAAATTTTTCTTTACAAAGAGACATTAACTTTTTTAAAAAGTAGTTAAATCCGATTAATATAATGTATAAGATATTTTTGATTCTCGATGTCATTACCGGGATTGTTCAGTACGAAACGACCTGGGCCACAAGTCTGTCTACACATAATTTCTACTAACAATTAAGTGCACAGTTACTGCAATTCTCTTCAGCTAACCTTTCATCAATGTATATCTGATATATGATGATCTTCCGGTACTTGACTGTTATGAATAAAATCAACTGATATCAATATCCTGGGTACATATTGTATAAAATTGTTGACGACTTTTTATCAATTACACCACGTAGGGTCAAGTTCACATTTCCCTTGATACCATCTCACAAGTAGTTGATTCTTCAAAGTGTAATCTTTGAGTACCATCGTTTTTGTCTGAAAATCATGTAAAAAATATGAAAAACGAAGAAAAATAAATAATTGTATATATTTAAATGTATAATATAAGAGAAAAAAATCAGTCGCATTCATTTCTGTTCTCACAACCACTTACGATTGGAGGTGGGAAAACCCTTTGGAAGTCCATAGCGTTTTGATGTTCCCGGTAACTCGCTTTCAAAATATCTCTGGTTTCATCTGTGAAACACGGTTTGCATAGCTGGCATTCAACGCGGAAACAATCGTCACATTTACTGCAAACTTCCGGTAGCACTACCAAATTTTTATCGGCAATTTCCATGTCTTCCTCCTTCTGACTCCTGCAGAAATACCATTGACCATATTATCATTTGAGGTAGAATTAAAATGAATAAATGAAAATACTCACTTCGGCCTCAGTGAGTCCTTCCTAACTCTCTGCCCGATTCCAACGAGTCCGAATAAATTGAAAAGAACTTGCTCGTAAAGCAGTTGATTGGGTGGATAATGAGCCGATGATAAATTCGGAGACATGTTAGCCTCCATGACGAAGACGTTGAGATCTTCGTCCAGAGCAAAATCAAATCGTACCATTTCAAAAAAGTTCTGCTGATTCTTGAACCTTTTCAGAACATCTTTAATGAGTGATTCTTTGTTCAACGTTATCTCCCTTATCGCTTCGTTCACGTTATCCCAAACCTTTTGTGGATCTTTGCCTTGCGATCTAACGTAGCTGTCGAAAGAATCTTTCATAGAAAATCCTAAATTCACATAATAGTTCGTAAGCGATGGGACCTCCCATATCGGAAGATAGTCATCCCCGACGACGTACTTGTCGACGTTTTCAGGATCGAAGGGGTAATATTTCACGGGACAAAACCTGAAGAGAATATCCCCTTTATATACGTAGACCCTGGTCGGGTCAACGGACGTTATAACGGTATAAACACCTACGTCGAATTTATAACCGTCCACTAGAAAGGGCCTTTCTATGAACTCTTGAACGAAAGATCCTTCCGAAGTCAAGTCGAGATCTGTGATATTCAGGATCTCAATTCCGCGGTGGGCATTTGATTTTTGTACAAATGTTTTTTCGGGATTATTCTCGACGTATTTAAGCAGGGCTTTTTTATCCTCCGGGATTTTGAAGGCCGGTGGCAGATGATTAGCCACGCTAGAAGTTGATAGATCAACTTTATTCGTAATATAGCCACACCCTGGAAAGTGGTTCACTTTTTGGTGAGGCTGAAGACTATTTAGACTCGGGTACAGGGCTCGAAATGGGTAATCGTGTGCCCATAGCAAATCCCAGTCTGAATCGTTTGTTCCGCGTTGAAACCCAATGCGCTCCAAGACAGCATAAACGTGTTTCAGATAACCAGAGTCTAAGTTCTTTCCATAGGCCCAAAATATCGGACGCTTTTCGGTGATCAGGACTTCTTTTATCCTGACTTTTGTGAAGTACTCTTCCCAGTGGGAAATCGACGCGTAAATGCTGTATAGGATCACCGGAGCTAAGACCACGAATAAAAGTGTTTTGAAAATCACTTTCACCTTTGTGTTCAATACTGTGGTACTGACGGTGTTTTCATCCTAAAAAATATATAAGTAAGATTAAATCAGATCATATCGGTCGCGGGGCTATATGGGTGATGGATTGTGCAAGTTGAATGTAAACAGAATGGTCATCACATGAGGAAAAACGTACGACACTTTTATTTGCTTATCACTTTGAATTGGAGGATAAAATTCCTTACCTTCTTTTCATTTAGTTTTTCGGCATAGTTTTGAGTTTCCTCTCTGGAAAGAGAGGATGTCGCTCGTTTCTTAATAGTCATCGGAGCAGTTATACTTCATATCGACTTTACTAAACAAACTTAAGATCACACAAGCCATCGTCAAAAAGTACCGTTTTCTCATCCCCGCCACGTTTCGTATAGCCACGCACGTGGCATGCATGTCGAAGGAACTGCCGTTGGAACTGAATTTATATCCAATCCGTTAAAATAAAAATACGTAAGAATACGGCAAAATTCTGAGGGCAAAATGTTGATTGTTGGCCCAAAAATCGAAACGATCCGAAGAGATATACCTTAGATTTTTTTCGATATTGAGGTCAAAAATCAACATTTTTTTAAATCAATCGTAGGACACTTTTCTGACGTATTTTGACCTCAGGAATACGAATCTGAAAGCCAAATTGATCTATCTATAAAATTAATCGAGTTACCGCCAATTTATCGTTCTAAAAAGTTAAAAAATTGAGATATCTCGATGGGATTTATTCATAGCTTAATTTAATCGACAGATTCGTGTTCCTGAGGTCAAAATACGTTAGAAAAGTGTCCTACGATCGATTTTAAAAATTCTTCATTTTTGGCCCAAAAATCGAAAAAATCCAAAGGGGTATACCTTGAATTTCCCAATTTTTGGGTCAAAAATCAACATTTTTTTTCATGGTGTTTTATGAGGTATTCTTACGTATTTTTAACTCAGGAATCCGAATCTTCTAACTAATTTGATTTATCTATCGAAATGATCGAGTTATCGCCCGTTCTTTGCTTTTTTAAGCAGAAGAATTTATACATTCACAGCTAATATTTAGATCTCATGTCAGGCGTTTCGCAGATGCTGCATCTCTCGAAGATTTAAAAAGTTCCCGGTAAACAAAATGAGCTGTCATGTTCGAAGGGATACCCAGAGGTCGCTCCCAAACAACTTCCTCCCTGCTCGCCTGTCGTCGCCGCTTCTTTTCCGCTAAGGTAGCCAACAAACGCAACATGGGTTTCCAGAATATTTGGTACTCTCACCCCCGTAAATATGGCCAGGGATCAAGATCCTGGTAAGTAATTAATGTTCAGTTATTTATTCATCTCGAAAATCCGGAGCTGCTAACTCAAGTCTCCAAACACAAGTCCCTTTCATAAATGTTATTGTCGCGGCGTGGCCTCGAGTTTTCTTCCACATGTCCTGCCGAGGAGACGAGGTGATTCAAATTCATTTTCTCCATGGAGCGGTAAATTCCACCAAAATTAATTCATAGCTTCATCGATCTTTCATAGTAGGTACAAATTGCTGGATCAATATCACCCCGGTCCGTTCGTCTTGTGCTACGTTCTTGTAGGTTATGTTTATGACGTCATTTGCCATTCGCAATGTTTCCCATATAGTAAAAAAATATTTAATTCCAAATCATACCGCATCGTTCTGGTCTAGAGATCATAAGATAAAAGTGTCTCGGGCTATACATCAATTTCTAATTTTCCCCCCTTGATTTTACTTTGCACATAAAAACCAGGCATGATCTATGAAATTAACATTATTGAGTTGTGAGCAAGTTGGCCTATCGTACCTCCTTGTGCGGTACATCAGGCACATTGCACTTCTTCGCTCGTGCAAATAATCAAGCGAGTTAACCACGCCAATGATTTTCTTTTTCAGCCGGGCGTGCGCCAACAAGCATGGGCTAATCCGCAAATATGGCCTGAACATTTGCAGACAGTGTTTCAGAGAATACGCAGCAGACATTGGCTTCAAGAAGGTAAAGACAATCCGAATTTCATATGAGTTTGATACAACACCTATGATGAACAATTGTCTGTAAAATGTCATGAAATTTGATTATTCGACAATTAATCCTGTTTTCCATTATGATTTCAGCTGGACTAAATACGGACCACCATAGCTGTGCTGATTCGTATAATTAACAGGCGTGCAATTTAAAAATAAGACTATTTAATGAAACTATGGTTTTGAATTAAAGTACATGCTCTGTTCATGATGGGGAATCAGTAAATCTGGCTTAAACACAAATAATAGATATTTTTTTTCTTTCCTTCGCTATGTACAAATTGAGCACCGTTTCAGGATAAATAATACATAAGTATTCACATACAGCATTCGACTCGCGCGAATCTCGATTACTTATTCTCTCTTCAGTCAACCCCTCGCAAATCTCTGCAAAAATTATGTCAATATCGTGAATTGTTGGACAATTTTAGTGAGTCATAAAGGTAATTCATCCAAAATAATGCCCACCTGCGTCGCCTGCGCGACTAACGCTAGCATAGACTTCTTCGGTGGTCTACAAAATTTGCTGGAGCCTTCTTGACAACATAGGTTTGGAAGACATTCGATGGTCCGATTGCAAGGTTGTGGAAACAAGTCTAGAACCGGTGGAGGAGCCATTTGGCACTGCAAGTATCCCATTATGGACATCAGAGCTGGAATGATGAAAAATCAGCGAATTTAGTTGGTGCCTTTGACTGGTCCTGAAGCAGAAATCTTTTATTATGAGAAAAATTAAGGAATTTATCGCGATCGATCGAGAACAAATTAGCAAAAGTCGAGTATCAGTTTTCTTTCGAACGAGTAATTTAAGTCGTATGTCAAGACGTCACCGACTCGACCACAAATCTTGGAGTTAATTGAATTTATAGCAGTGCTACACGTGTCTAGTTTTTTTTATTCCAAATTAGGTCAAGATCGGCCCAAATATAGACGCGGGTTACAATCAGTTGGGCATCTATGTGTATGACCATTATATGTAGGTGTGCCTTTTACTTTCCACGCGTCGTACTTACTAGGAGCCGATTTATCTAGCGTGCATGAAAAGAAATAAATTGCAGCTTTTTGCTGCAAAAGAGTGAAATAAAAATTCATGTTCAAAGTTTGCGCTTACGAGCATGGGTAAGTGGAAAAGGAAGTTGAGACCAAACCGGGGCTGCAGTTCGACAGTAAAGTTTAAAGTCCTTGTCCGGGCAGCAGACTCGTCTTTCTTCTTCGCAGTCGAAATCAGTTCGGCATCTTTTAACGGGTAGAAACTCTGGCACCGGTTCCTTAGGGCACATACGACTCACTCCCAGAATGGCTGTATGCGGTAAACATGGAAAAGAAAAAACGTAAGCTTCAGATAAGGTTCTATGCTAGCATACCATATTTTTGGGGGATACAAAAAGAGTCAACGATAAATGTCCACCGCTGAGTTTTGGAGTGAATAATCGATGAGAACCCTTTTAAATCGGGTTGGAATTACCTGGATATTTCAATCATTGTCTGTGGAATCGAAGAAAAAGTCGAAACCACGACGCAACGATTGATTTATTTGACATTGGAAACTAACGATAAGAGTGAGGGATATTTTGCGATCTTTTTAATGAGCGTTGCAAAGTCGTGTGTATGTGTGTGTGTGTGTGTAAATGTGTATATGTGTTCGCGCGCGCGCGCGTATATATCACCTAAAGCAGCGTCGGCTGAAAACTAGAGCAAGCTGCGGAGGGGTGGTCATAACGCATGTGCACGTACAAACCTAGTACTAGTTCAGGTGTTTGTCCTGTTTTTTTTGTTTTTTTTGTTTTTTTTTTACTTCAGTGAGCAGGATTCACGTGCGTAGCAACTAGCGCTGAAATAAGTTATTCACACGACTCGTAAAGCAGCTTGAAATCGCGTGCTCCCAGCACGCTTTTTGCGGCTGCAAAGTACCAAAGGCGAGGACTAAAATTTACGGAATTACTGTCAAGTAATTGAAACCGCATAGCAGCAGCAGTAGCTATTCGTGATCGATGCAATGAGATAGTAACAGCAAAAAAATACACACATACATAGGCATTTGCACGAACCCATACGAAATCCGCTTTCAATATTAGATCTGCCTATATCCACCTATATACCGCAGCGACGAATTTGGATAATATGATTGATTACCGCGTTTTTCATACACATAATGATACAATATTTCTTGGCATAATTTTATCAACTACTTTTCAATCGTTTTTCTAAGATATCTTATCGCATACAATCATTACACTCGTGTTCTTGTAGATTTCATTTAAGTATTTATAGGTAATATGCAAATACGGTTACACGAGAAAACGAGTTTTTTTTTTTGAATAATTTATTTATACACTGCATAGCCGCAGCTGATTACGAATCTGCCGTCGCTGCAGCGGGCCACTGTTGCCGCAGCAATATTCCTGTAGAGCGTAATCGGAAATTGAGACAGAAAATGAAAAAGGGAAAGAAACAGAGTTGCTCGTGATTGCAGTATCGTGCAATAATTATACCATCCGGACTATTGTGTTACGTGGACGAAACATGTTATCAGGGCAGTTTTGCGACTACCATTGCACGGGCCTGAAGACCATGATTTTTTGATTCAAAACCTCCAAGATCTCACCCAAATATGCAGGGTCTCCAGCTTATTCATTCGATTTCTAGGAATCTCAGCGATTCACTTTCGGACTCACCTTATTTCTTGTGATATTCTTAGAGCGGGTTGAATGATCGCGCCCCTCACCTGCTGCATAGGATTGTTGTAACCCTGGGTGTTATGGCGGGTAGATTATGCAATCAAAGAAACTGTACTAAACCGCTAAACCTGCCGGCGGTGTAGCGAGAGCAGCTGTAACCCGAGGAATATTAACATTGCGATAAACGTCAATTTTACAGCTGCGAAACCTTAGGAAATTATTGTAACACCGCTGCATCTATTTTTCGCTATACATCTGCAACTTGAATATCATATTCGAATTACTTTGTTGAATTATATGCGAATGAAATAACTGTGATTCCAAAGTAAAGTGTAGGATTTACGAAATCATAGTGAAAAAGGAAAGAATAACGTCGTTAATAAAAGAGTGGAACATCAGAAAAATAATACCATCGCATTCTAACTGTAATTTGTGCTTTCTGCTTTTCATTTTTAATAAGCACAAAGGCGGTTTATCCTAAGCGAACAATATCGGTGTAAGTATCGAAACCCGAAGCTAATTGTTAGAAAGTATCATGTGCCGTAAAAATATTTCGTGTATCAAGAACCAGTTTAGCTCATTGCCTTGAAACGAATTTGAAAGGCGATGAAACGAACATGTGTGTTTCACGCCTTAACGCACACCTGTGTGATATTATGTATTATTGTTGAGAAAAACGAGTTTAGCGCTACAATGTTTTGCTAACCTTTGTAAAAATAGAAAATATATATATCTACATCTGCATACAGGCATTTATACCATAATATTTTTCCGATGCTGCAGCGAAAATGCGTTTCAAGCTTGCGGCGCGGTACATTATGTGTATAAAGGAAAGAAAAAACAGAAACAAAGAGAAAACTGGCTCATTCCTTACTTAGTTAGGCGCAATATGTTCAATACTCATTGGATTTCTTGCGCGGATAATGAAAGTTCTAAAGATTCGACTTCCGAATTCTAATCGCACCTGGAGCTCTACATGCATCAAAGTGAAACTAAATTCACGGAAAATATCCTGAACGATTCCTGACGAAAATTTCAGGATGTGACCGTTTTTTCATTGTGCCGAAAAAGGGCGGAAGAATTCACCTTTTCGGTCGACGATTCGTATTGCATTATTCCATACATGAAAATTGGATCGCCGGTCCCTCAGCGCGGTATAATTAAACTGCTATGTACTCAAGTCGATCGTAGGTATCAGGCATTTGTATGTACGCACAGGGTCATCCGAATCACAGATATTACGGAGTGTTTATAGGTACATATACATATATTATGCTGTGTCCGCATATCCAAGTTTATCGTATGTAATCACGCTTTATGTATACGTCGAGTACTGAACACATGTTTCCTGCACGTTGCATTTATTCCACCCATTAAAGTCACGATTCTCTGCAGCTCTGTTCACGGGCACCTCATTAATACTTTGTTCGCAAAATCTTTTTTCAATCAGACCAACTAATTTAAGTAGAACAGTTGAGTTTTCTCCTAATTTTGTCCTGCGATTCGAAAATTCGAAAGAACGGAGAAACATCAAGACTTTGCTTCTTTGAATATACATTTTTGCAAAATTACATGGACGCCCGGTACATGCGTGTGGCTATAGGTATGTATACGTGCATAGATATAATATACATGGATATTATAAAGTCGATGTACGAACGCGGATTTAAAGTGTTTGTCTTGTATTCGACGATAACGTGCGACTGCGTATAATGTTTTAATTTACCTTATGTGTGCGGCCAATTGTTCTGCATACGTGTGCAAGCGTATAAATAACGATAATAACTATGTTCGTGTATACGATATTATAACATAGAAGTGTCGTTTGTAAAGCAGCTAGATCCACCTATTATACGTAAAATACATTTCTACACCTATATTTATAAAATCAATACCTATAATACTTGACGCGCTTTGGTGTTCGTCACAATCATTGCCATAGGCATGCCCTATACCTATACATATACCATAATTGCCGATATGGCGACGCTATAATTACTGCGACAAATCGAAAGAAATAACCGCATAGATTACGTTTTCCGTTCTAACAATTAATTACGTAATTCATTTTCACAACAAATTTTTTTGAGTATACCTACCACATCGAAACCGATGAAATGCAAGATGAACGTTGATTGAAAAAAGTCGTTCGCTTCGCATTACCTCTCCACAGCATATTTCTTATACAACCTTATTAATATCTATCCCAATTTATTTACGTGAATAATTCCGAAGCGACGAATAAAATCCTCAGAATTTATATTTCTCGGTTATTGATTCGATATCCATGATATTTATTCGGATTTGGAATACCATTGCAGGCATCACGATTAGATCAATGGGACAGTAGTGGTCTAGATGTTTTATAATAGGGACAGGTATATATTCCTTGTTGTTGTTGAAAAAGAACCGAAATTCTTCCGCGCTGCTATATTGCGTAAATCCTGGGCTGATATGCTACTAACGTAAGGAACTTGAATATGGGATCGCGTCATAAATGTCGTAAGATTAGTAACCGCTGGTTCTCAGGACGATGGCCGCAAGCCAAATCAACTCGCACCCAAACCTAAAACCCCGCTGCAGGCCTGGGCCATGAATTACTCATGCGAAAACGTCGCAAGCTGTCCCTGTGGTGGACGGCGAGCAGCTTTTTCCGCACCGCCACGTCATCGCCGTTAACTAAATATGCTGCACAGATTGAAATTATCAATGTCCTTAAACATCGATGAAATTCCGTGACATTCCTCTCTCCACGCTTTTCTCCTTTGAAAATCAAGTAATTTGAGTAAATAATTGAATTCAGCAGAAATTAGAGACTCACAATAAATTACACTCGCGAATACGTATCGATAATTAAATTTTTTTGTCCGCGAGTTAATTTCATGTGGCAGCATTCATTCCAGCTCATTAACTTCGTGTACATAAATAGTGCCGTGTCGTTAACATTTATCGCGGATGGCTTTTAGGGAGTTACATAATGGCTTGTTGCTGATAATGTCTAGAGTAGGTATATATACCTAAATGTATATATACAATATCCATATATCCATGTATACCTACATACCTACATAGGTATACGAGTAATATCTGCCCAGCTGCAGATGCTCTCTCTGTGGGTAGAAATAAATAATGTATCTTGACAAAATAATACACACATCATTATCACATCGCATCATATAATTATTATAGCACTCCCGGAGTAGCCCACCGCTGCAATATACATCAACCAAATGAAAGTTGCGCAACCAGCAGCATGGCAAGCGACGATTCTAAAGTGCCTCGTGTGATTGTATTACTATGTGTATCGTATAAATAACCCTGCTTAAATTGATACCGTTTATACTCTGGTATATAACGGAGAAAATGCAATACCGTCGCGCCACCATCGCACCGATACACAGATTTATCCGTCCGTACGACCCCTCGCGCTGAGAAATTAATTTCCTAGTACTAAATGTAATGAAAAGGGTCGTTTCCGACACGCTTGAATATTGTGGACATCGCTGAAATTCGACCGGTGCTATTGAAATGATAAAGATCTCTTCATCGCGAGACCGTAACTGATAAATCCGTCGTTATAACTTCGGTCGTCTTCGTCACATATCGTGCTCACGTATCGCCGTAGTTTCAGCTACTCTGGGCGCTTTGAATGGAAAGGAAGTTTTCGCCTATTTTTCTCCTTTATCCGAGAGTCCAAATTACCCGAATAACTCGTTCACCCCTGACTAAATTCCCGCCAAGGGTCGCTCGGCCAAGTCCCTTTGTCCCATTTTATTCCCGTTGGTTCGCCTGTTTCGTCTCCTATGCAGCAGCAGCAGCACGAAGAAGATTCCTCGTGTTCGCGGATCTTGCACGTTTCCAGTAAAAAATTTCAACCAGTCTGTAAATAAGCGTGAACAGTTTCTCTGAATTATCCTGCACTGCACCGTTATGAAGGGAATAATTTCCGGATAAAAGTACTGCAGACAAAAAAATTTTCAACAACGGAACAAAATGGGAACAACAATCGGATTCTACTTGTTCTGTACTATTTCCCAACGACCTACACAACGTTCCTAAAATACCTAACTGACGATACTTCACTAGTTTTTAAAACGGAGTGTACCTCTCACTGCTGCACTTGACGCTAACAACTCGACAAGGATTAGGCAGCTTTTAACTTTCGAGTTAAATATTCACGTCGTGCTTTATACGGTAGAAGAATCAAGCCTGCGTTCCAAGTTTAGCACCGATTGGTGATGAGGCTCAAAAAGACGTCGATCGAAGAATTCCCTCGTTCTCTATAGCCTCGTGAAAGTTTTTTTCTGTCCCGCTTTTTCGATACACTGCAGAACATATGATTAGTGAATAAAAAAATTGATTACGAAAAAAAAAAAATAGAATGTGAAGAAACTCAAAAATCGCGACGGTGAAATAGATCCGCGAGAAATATGCAGAGGATTCAGTTGATTAAACCTACACGTCATGTAATTTATTGTAGAGTAATTCGGGTGTAATTCGCAGATCGGATGATTGCAGAGATTGGTTTGCGCTGTGGCACATTGATCGGGTAGATTGCCGAGTGAGACGGTAAGCGACCGAGTGACTGACTGACTTAACCGACGTACGCAATATACCGGAAGTACTTGAAAACCGGTAGAGCGAATCAATTCGTTTTAACTTTTGAGCAGCTAGTGCAGGACTATAAGGAACAGGAGCACCGCGGCGCCGCAGATATGCGACAAACGGAAACTCGGATAATCGATAGCCTGATATTTGATTCGGGTTTGTGAACGATCGGTGATTGCGACTGCATTTACAATTAACATGATCAAGGATCACAAGCCACAGAGAAATAAGCGTATAATGACCGTGATAACAATAATTGTGAACAAATAACTGGCAGTCTTCCGTGCGACGATTTCCAGCAAGTCGATTAGAAATCGTTAACCTATTTCCGATCTTCTTCTCTCCCTCTCTCTCCTTCCATTTCCTTTTTCTCTAGTTTATATCAACAGCTCCGGTATAGAAGGCGAATTACGGTGAACTTCCGAGCCTAAATTCTAATCAGGCACTTCCTATCATCGTCACCCTCAATATTATGCGTGAAAATAGACAAGAGGGAATAATTAATAGCCATTTGAGTGGAAAATCCCATTTCCTATTCCTCCGCCGGATTGCAATCATAATCTCGGTTTGATTGTAACCATAGAATTACGCATTATAAGCCTCAAAATCTTCTTTTATGATTATGAAAAGAGAAAAGACGGGCCGATAATCAATCGAAGAGTAAACAGTCAGATCGGGTCGCGTCGTATCTGCGCAGATATCCCACCTTAATGAATGAATCTGCAAAATTGATCCAGAGACAATATTACTATACACAAAATTTCAATTCTTCTTACAGCTGAAAGGCCGAACGAATTAACGAGTATAAAGAGGAGAACGAGTCATTTGCCATCTTCGTCCTGCGTTAGGGTTACGGCAAGTTTTTACGTAGGGTACGTGAACATTTACACACGCATCAGACATATGCCGCACATAGCAACTTCGCTACTATCCTACCTAACGCGTATTCACTCAGCCGCGGATCGCGAGTGTAAAAGTTTATAGATTAGTATGCGTATTAGTATGAATGTGTAAGTATACCACCTATCTATAGGCCTATGGAATTGTATTTGTATATTTGTATCGGTATGTGCTTGGAAACTTGCCACACGGACGGCTAGCAAAGCAGATACTCGACGGCCAGAGGAGCCTCGTCTATAGAGTACCGGAGGAATAAGACGAGTTGGGTTTAAAATGATTCAAACCTAAATGACAAAACAGTGCACATGGTGGAAAAATAAAGAAAAATATTTCTCCCACTCTACGATATCTTTACTGTCTTATCTGTCCAGCTACACTCCTGCAGTTTCTCACCCGCAACGTGCCGACATGCATTATATACGTATAGGTTTATATTTAAATAGAACAAAAATCCTCGCCTTGGCATTTTTCTTTCTCTCACTCGTTCTCTCTCCCTCCCGCGTTGCAATGCTGAATGTTTACATCTCTTCTCTATCAATTACAATTGTTATTCGAAAAGCTGTTGCAGAAATACGCAAAATAAATATAATGAAGATAATTTATATTTTTTTAATTTATAAACTCATCTCGGTCACGTTCATTACACGTCTATTTAACTCACGCGTAGACGGCTACGTGCGAACGTACAGTCTCTCCCAATGGAGGGGACTGCTTATAAATAATTCTTGGGCGCGTAAAACGAAGAGACAAAGTTGTACGCCAACTAGTCAAGCCCCAAGGCTTAGCACCGCTGCTGTTGCTGCCTTTCTTCAGTGGGTCAGTAGTATTAGCTACCGTATTAGTTTGGCCTCGTAGATCCGAATTCTCAATAAAATGTTCGGACAACAATTACAACCACGTCGTCTTTCGATTATACTCATGCCCATTGTCATCCAGCTGGAATCGAATTGAAAAGGAGAATGAAAAAGGAAAGGAAAGAAATACTTTTTATCCCAAAAAACTCACATTATTACTTTCTTCCGAAGCAGTATTTATTGTACTACGTATCGAGGAGGTTTTTATTCCCATTCTCTTTTCGTTCTCGTATTTTATTCTTGCGGTTGTCGTACCGCACAAATCTAATGACTCGATACCTAGCTCCGGATCGCTGCAGTTGTTTGGTAGTATAGATAGAAATACGTTTGTTGAATTTGTTTTTCTATTCTAAGGTTTGTAATATTCCACATTAATCTCGCTTTCTCAATATATGAAATAAGACCGCTGTTGATGCAGCAGGCGGATATATCGTACGTCATTTAAATTAGACACGCACATGTGTGTGAACATGAATTCACGATAGAGCTGGATGTTGAATAGATATACACATACAAGTGCTTTGGAAGACCAATCGATTATTGATCTCATTGTTAATTCGCTGCGGTGCATATCCGAGGATTTGGTCCAACGATTCTTGCATGAATAATAATGTCGCAACGGAGAAATGAAAGAATTATCCTAAATTGTCGCTCGCTCCTAAAAATTTCATCGATACGTACTAGAATCGATATTCACCCTCTTGAATTATACGAAAACAAGAGAAAGGACGAGATTCTGCTTTGGAGAGAAATAAAAATGCTCAGCAATTCTCGATGTTGGGGTGACATTTACTTCGCTTTCATTCGGAAGTTTAAGCGGGCTTACCACCAACGCCTCTAATCTCGCCTTCCTTTTTTAAAATGAGAAATAAAACCGCGATGATACATGAATTTTTCCTGACGAACAAAGGAAATCCGATCGAGCGGTTGATTTTCGGTTTGGAGTTTCCCGCTTGAATGTAAAAATGAAAAGTCCAAGAAAGTAATACCTCACACCTAAAGTCACCGGCGATGAAACATTCATGCTTATTCGAATTCCGGATAAGCCATGATTTGTTCCCGCTCCATATCGTAACTTATGCCGGCTGAACTGCCGCATGAAATTAAACTCCTTCCGTGGCGCAGGTTCTCAGGTTTACCATTTGCACCCTTCTCGGGGTTGTTTTATCGATACTAACCTCGGTGTTGCGGTTCCTTTGGTGGGGCAAAAATCCCCTTCCTGCACGTCCTTTTGCAGCAAAGTTGATCCATTCCTAGGAAGAGACATTCGGCGTGAGTTTTGCAGGGGATGCTGAAGATCTGGGCTAAACCTCCGAGATCCGTTTTTGGACAGATGTAGTCGAGGGATTTTACGCCAGCTCCCTTTACCGACGATGACGATGATCGAGCAACTATCGGAGATAACTGCACCGCAGTTTTCACCTTCGAATCCAATTTCGTCGGGCTAACTGTAAACGGAATAGCAAAATTTATTCGTCAGGGTCAATTTCGGAGCATCGTAATAAGATAAATGCAAGTTACGCGGGTGGCGCAACAGATGAAAAATCAAGTGCCAATGAAAACAGCTACCGCGCAAAAGTTTCCAACTTCTCGGTTACCACATCGACAATATATTGTCAAGTAAAAGAGGTGGAAGTAGCTTGCTTGTTTACCACGTTCGGACACGTAGGCAACCACGGCGGCCCTTCCGTTGAAATGCGATTCGAATTCGAGTCGAGGCTACGTGCCTCTCCGCTCGTTGGCTACTCGCAAACCGGCATGTGCAATTCAATCGAAGGGCCTTTTGCCCACGTTCATAGATATAAATAGCAATACTCACGTATCACATGTGTGCAGATTCGATGAGTTATAATTCGACTGTAAACAAGTTTTTACGGTGTACAATATCGTATCCTGGTCGACGAGATAATTAACGCGAGCTCCTCTATTCGGCGATCGCTATATAATAGCGATCTCTCCCGCATTGTTATATTTATAACACGCCTCACGGTATCTCACGTGCAATACGCATAAGAAAATGAAAAATACGACAGCTAAGAAGGTTGAGCATTTCCAGTAGAATCGCCAGGGTATAAATTTGTTTCACTATCATGAATAAAATTCACAGCCCAGTGGAGCACCGAATACCAGAGAGAGGTTCCACCGCTAGATCTACTCGTAATACGAAGTGATAGTAGGCGTACAATTTAAGCATAATATTATAATTTATGGATCGCCTCGCATAATTCTGCGTGGAATGAAATTTTGTAGGTTCGCGTGGGCGCGGCAATCCCGGCATGAAAATTTAACTATTCAAGTTACTAACCGGATAAAGAATATTCGTAAAATGAAAAGCGATAAATCGTTTTGCGATAAACTGCGACGGCGTGTACATGAATTGTTCGACGAAATTTACAGCGACTCACAATGCGTCGCAGATCATAGCGATAACCGTTGAAATAAATGCTCTCGGTTCGTCATCGTCCTGCACTAGCTAGCTATAACTATATATCGGAGTAAAAAACGCATCAGCCAAACCTGGACAACAACGAGAACCGAGAAACTCCACCGGTCGGGATGTGAAACATGGCAGTCGGAGTGAGCGTTGCCAACAGTCCCCCTGCTTCGCTCGTTATCAGGCTCATGGCTACCTCAGAGAAGGACGGCGAATTTACGTTACAGCGAAGGGCTGCGGGAGTCGCTATACCTATACCTATACATACATACCATTGCGGTGTTATGTAGTAGTGCAGGAGTTGAGGAGAGGCTGGCTGAACTGGTCGAGCATGTATAACTCGCTAAAGCAGAGTCGTTACGTGTGCAGGCAACTCGGTATACCTATACCTACAAATACGTCTCAACGTTGGTACATGGATAAGTGGAGTCCGTCGTAAGGTCAACCACGGGTGTCCCTATAGCTATTTGAAAACAAAAATCCAAACTACCATTGCCGTTGCTGTTGGGTCGAAAAAGCGATGCAGTAAAAATAAGTTCCATAATAGGTAACCGGTGAAATCAGCCATTTGGTTATTTCATGATTTTTAAATGGTTTCAATTTTCCTGCCCTTCTGATAATTCTACAGCTCGATATCTCTCTTGGTTCAAACTACAAAATCTGACCGATTCGATAATGTTTCAGAATTCAGATATTAATTGAATATGGCAGGGTAGTGAGGAGTGTGAATAACGAATATGGATGATCCTAAGTGTATGAAATCGAAAGCACGAGTTCAAATAGATCATATTATACCTTAGTGATAAAATAGGTGTATCGGTGAATGCGATGTTCAGGTGATGAATAATGATGAACGATCAAATGGTTGATACAATATGAAAGGGAGGGGTGGTCACGCACCTGTGTTTGTGTTTATCTCTTGCGCCTGCACATAGCCGCTGTAGCACGTGGAAGCCAAGGATATTAGAATTAATCGTAACAAGATGATGTTCCATCTGATCTGAACGGTCACACTGGGGTTAAACGGCATGGTGTTTGATAGACCAGCTGCACTACGTTGCGAATCAAAGCGAGGTATAAGTTGTACTGATTATCGGTGTTACCGTTTCTTTGGTTTGATCGCGGATCACTTTCTGGGTGAAAAACTTTCTCGCAAACTGAATTTAACGGGATGCGGCACAACTGCAAAGTCCGGGTATTATAAACAGCTGGTTTATATTTTCGATCGAAAGAGAAAGGATTCATATACCTAGAACTCAGAACGGTGTTGCGTACACCATTGAATAATGGCTATTATATAATGTGGCATTACCGCCTTCGACCATTACGCAGGATGTAAAGGATACTCGTATAGGCCATATAATATATCCACGAAGTAGGCGGATGTTCCATTTCGCTTTTGCCCAAACTATCCGAAACATTTTTTCACATTCTTCGTATGCCTGATAACGATCAATGATTGCGCTGTGTAATTCCGCGCTCCGCTATACCCGCCTTTCATTAAACGTAGCAGACCTAGTCGAAAATAATTCTTCGCGTAAAATCAATGGTCAAGTGTCTTTCATTGTCAGCAAAATGTACACCCATACATGTAGGTATGATATACGTGTTTCGATAAAGCTTGTGTGTATATAGAAAAGTATCACACCAGAGCAACGCGTTTATGATGGGGGGGAAAAGGACAGCGACAAGGTAAGGGAATCCATGAGAAGAGTATAATCGAATAGATAACCTCGAGTATTTAATCCAAAATTAGCGAGATGTGATAATAGATGATGATTTAAGAAAGTTATAATTCGACCCCCGCTCGTGGTCGCGTCCCAGTTTTGAGCAGCAGCCAACTCTCTTATCGAATAACAACATTAAATATTATTATGCTCACTGCAGTAGCAGGGATCCAAAGCGTTCACTAGTACACGTATAGATATCGTGTGTACGTATAGTAGGTATATACGTATCATTCGGCACACGTATTATTTTGAGAGTGAAATGAGAAAAAGAAAATTGTGACTGGTCGTAACCGCCAAAGCGACACTTTGGCAAATTGTTTACTTGCGGCGCATTATATGTATATGTATACATATTATTGCATACAAGCGTAACGTCGATACCTACATGTATAAAAATTCCCATACGTGTTATACATACATATAGTAGATCATATGTAATAATAGCGCGAAGGCATTGGGAATGGTGGTGCGCGGGATGATGCGTATAATAAGACATACGTCGCGGGTATCGCGTAGGCGTGCCTGAGCTACGGCGAGTAACATCGAAAGGCGATGAAAAAAATATTCTCTACGCAAACTTATTCCAATTCCATTATTATCCGAACGTGTCGACGACGATAGCGAACGCCTTCTACGTTCCACCTACTCTTACCAGAACCCGTCATTTACTCGCAACGGTTGCTGCATTTTAACCCACCGGAGCCTACCTCGGTGTAGTCGCGGGTGGAAACGCCGAGCGGATATACGCAGGGCGATGCTTAGAACAACCCATGGCAGCGTATCTTATTTACGATATGGTAGTCGACTCGTTTTGCAACAGATTCACAGACAAATTTTTAATCGTATAAATTGTATGCCATATCGACTGACAATAGGCCGTTATATGGGGACTGGCGACGTACCAAAACGCGGCTCACGCCTAAGATAAGTTAGAAGCATAAATCACCTTAATGAACCGCCAATTGTAAGGTTCGAGTCGCAATATCAATGGCATTTTCGTAACACTAACGCGACGTTTTCTGTACGTATATGGTGTTTATGCCTCTTATACAGGTATACTCATACTGTTACTATGCGGTAATATTCACGCGACGTAGCGTATGAGCTACGGTGTCGAGTCGGGAAGATGGTATTTTAACATGGAATCATCGCCAACGGTGCTCGTAGCTGGCTTTACTGATATCTACAGCTGTTTTTCTTACCGGGCATGTTTCGCGAGGCCGGTGCAACGTCGACCAACGTTTTTTTACGTTCATCACTCGCACCATATGACGACGCTCGTATTCGCGCATTTGCGCTGCTGCTGTTGCTGACTGACCTTGAATCTACGGGATCCTACACCCGACGACTGCCTTGTATCGGCGTGGCCAATAACCATTCGCATTCGTATCGGCGTTTCGCTTTCGTAGCAGCTGCAACTATCAATGTTGGCAGGGATCTAGATTTGCCATGCTAAAAAGGAATTCAATCATTGCGAAAGCATTAACGGAAGGACCAATTTGCTTAAGAAATCCACCTGCTCTCCCTCACCCATCGATCATGCCTCAAGATCTTCCACCCTTCCATGGAATACATCAACTTTGGTGGTGTCGTAACATAAACGTGATTAAATTTTGAGTCCTTCCAGTTCTGCAACAATCTTCGGGTGAGCGTTGAGCATTTGCTGTACGATGTTTCGGACGTCGGAGGTCGGGATTCGGGTGTATGTATGCAGCGCACTCGATATCGTTATACGGTGGTACAAGCACACGTACTCACCAATACAACTGCTGTGTGTGGCTATGCTGCTATAGCACTGATCTTTGGAAAAGCGTTATGGTGGGGCAATAGGCGCTCTTGTAGTTGCGGGAAAATGTGTAAACTTACGAGCATCTTCCCCCTGCCACCCCGATGGCGGCTTGGAGCACGCCGCGTCGTCCTATCGGACGGGTAAATTAAAAATGGCGATTCAGTCGCTGTTTATGGGGAGAACGCGCAGCTTGTGTCCAGTAGGTGAAAGGTTTTAGTGGGTAAAGGTGCTCTTGGAAGGGTGATGAGTGCGCGTGCTGTTCTGCATAGACAGATTTTATACAATATAACGAATATGGATGATAATCAAAGCGAAATCAAGTTAAATACATTTCTGGGTGCCGCGGACCGTGGCGGTGGTTTGCGTGACGTAAATGGCGTTAAATCGGTTGAGGTTGACCTGCACCTGAGTCCGAAGCCTAAGGCGACGGCGCAGGGTTCGCCATCTTGTGGTGAAAACGGAAATATCGTAACTAGTAATAAATTTGAAAGTGGAAGCGGGAGCGGCGACCACGAAGGAGGGCAAGCCGACGATGGGATCGATACGGCAGCGAAGAAGCGAAAAACTCGAAGAGGTAAACCTAAGCATAGGAAGCTCAAGCCGTATTCAAAACAGCAGATATCTTATGAGCAGAGATTGAAGTCCCGTGGGAATGGTAGCAGAGTAACAAAGACGGGGAGACACCCGCCCGCACCTTACAACACGACCCAATTTCTGATGGAAGATCACAGCGATCTTCCTGATCTGGAACAAAAATTAGCCGGCGCAGCAACTGGTGAGGCAATGCCTGTGTTCCACAAGCCTTCGGTACCCCCTCGCACACGCGATTCAAGTTTCAGTATAGACTCGGAAGATGATTATTTCTATTCGTCACCAGAGGACGAGGAAGAATTCCTGACCAAGGAGTTTTCGAGTGCTTACGAGGACCTGCACGCGGAGCGGCTTGGAGGTTTGACTAAGTCAGAGTTGATCCAAGAGTATATTCAGCTTGAGGGAAAAGTTGATCTGTTGACAAAAAGATTACGAGGGAAAAATTTTCACCAGATGGAAGAAAGAGAGACAACAAGCGAGAATAAGTATTCGTCAGCAACAGAGTTGGAGATAGCGAAAAAGCTGAAAATATGCCAGCAAAGAATCGACGACCTGATTCAACAGAACGAACAACTTAGGAGGGAGAATGATACCCTTAAAGGACAACGGAGGGGCAGCGTCGTTTCTAGTGTCGACAGCGAAAGCGACAGCGACAGCAGCAGTAACACCAGTTCTTGCAGCTGCACAGGGAATAGTCCGATACCTTCTCTTACACCGAGCACCCCTCAACTGACCATGAGAAGAGAACATGCTTTACTGAGGGAACAACAAAAGATCAACGGATGCAGTCAGACCAATATTTCAAATATTCACTGCGTAGATAGCGACAGTAGTGATCAGGAAGACGGAGATGAAGTCCCTGCTCGAAGATTGGCGGAACGCAGCCCTAGTGTTGCTACTAATTCTGGAAACATATCGAATGGCCAAGCTACTAATCAGGAAGTAAATGGTCTGCCTACATAGACGTGGGATCATCCTTTGCTCCCATCCCTTTCTCTCTTTTTATTTTTCATCCCTGCCTCCAAGACTGTTTTGTATATAAGATATTATATATGTGCATAATATTAATAATATAAATATACATTTACACAGTTAGTCTGTTAATAGATATGATATTAACCAAGCTGGCATTCATAGGCAGCGGCATGGTGTACAGATGTTATTATTTCATTATTGTCTAATTATTTCACTGTCATAATTCACGCTATGAAATTAATTTTTCTCCGGTATAATAAAAGGGCAGACATTATTTCCTGAATTAAATTCTTAATGCGAAAATGGATTTGGTTTTTGCGTTTGCTACGGTAGCCATATACATCGCGATTTATTCAACAAATTCCATTCACCTTTCTTCTGCTTCGTTTTTCATTTGATAGAGCTCAATGGATGCTTAAGAGTTTCCTTTTCCAAAAGCTCATTGAATTATCACTACTGGCCTCTTTCTAGTTCCAGTTGTGAGAACTTGTCAATCTGTTTCCAAACTTCATTTGTCCCATTGATATTACACAAAATTATTTAAAGATTATTAAGATACCCAAACCAAAATATAAGGATGGTTTCTTTCTAGCTGTTAGATTTATCTTGATATGGTGCACTTCAAGGAGCAATGATTCTCTTTAAAACTGCTATTGGTGACCTGATATCCAAAAAAAACTTTGATCAGAATTACCTTCTTATTGAAACAAGTGTCTATGAAATTCCGTACTTTATTATCTTGTCACAGCAGATTGTTGCATTAATATTGCCGCATAGTATGGAAATAGGTTGACTTTATAGACTATAAAAACCAATTGCCTGCAACAGACCATCAACTAAAACATGCCCGGTAAAAATTGTAGATTTTCTGTATTAAGCGATTATGCTTAATGAAACATTGTGATGAAAACACGCCTGTTAATAATTTTTAACGGGTGGTTGTACAATTGTATAGACTTAGATTAGGCCTAGAATTAGTTAATGGTCTGAAGATAGAGTGACAAGTGACACCGCTATTTTGGTCCCTTAGAGTATTTTTTTGTTACACATTAATACTTCTACTATTACTATTATTACTATTGTTAGTTATTATAGAACTTACGTACACAATTACTCTACTTAGCTTTATCATAGCAATAATTCAAGTCTATGCAAGTTTGTGCTAAATACCTTTTGGTGTATCAAATGGTCGATGGAATAAATAATTACGGAGTATTATTCATTTCAATTATTTATCTCACATATAGTTATTAGTATTTTATACTCTGGAACATGTTTAAATTTTATAATTCAAACTTGCTACATGCTAAAAGAAATGCAATACCTAAAGAGTACAATACCATAATCTCTGCATAATATGGAACAAACCACAAAAATGCCCCGAATTGATGGTACATTTTATTTGAATGTTACATGCATGCTAGAATGAGGAAGCTGATTACTAGCATGACCCACCTACCTAAAATAAAGTGTAACTATTCGCATCTTTCAGGAAATCTCATAATTGATGAGATGGAAAATGATAACTAAGCCAACCTATTTTTGGAGTAAAGTTATTCTTACTGATTCTTAGCAAGTGATTTTTTGATTAAAAAAGAAAAATAGAGATTCAGAGTATCCTGAATCTCTAGATTGAATCCTGGTGCCTAGATTATGAATCAGGCTTCAAGTGGTACCTATTTTCTTCTCATTTCAAATGGATAGTATCAAGTTTCACTGACCAATTAATAGTCCAAATGGTAAAAAGAGAAAAAAAAAAATATATATATATATATTATATATATGTAAATGAGTATATTTATTGAAACCACTGTGATATATCAGTTAATTCTTATTCCAGGGGTATTTCTGACCCGTGAAACATGCCAAATATTAACTTGTTTGATAAAAAAAAGAAAATAAAAAAAAAATGAAAAATATGAATTAAACTAAATCAAAAAATGCTCACAGGCTTGCAGAGGCTCAAATTTGTGGTATACCTCAGAGAAGCAACTGGGGTTTCCACTAGAGTTGATAATGGTCATTTTGAAATCATAAGCCCATAGACTCAGACCGTAGAAGTTCTTTGCATATGTTTACTACTTCACAACATGTTATGTGTATAGTATTATAGATTTCTAATGATAATACGAATTCATCAAAAATATATATACATTGCAACATTGTTTTCCAAATATTATTTGTCAACGATAACACCTACCACAACTTCCTCACCACAATAACTTCAGTTCCCCGGCAGCTCGAATAGAACCGAATGCTTTTTTTCTAAGGATTTGCCCATGTACTCGCTTATCAAAGTGATACAGTGACGCTGAGTTTTCATCATTTAAGTCTATTCATCTATTTTCTATCAATGATGTCGACGCATACGTATACTATAATGCAGACACTGGAAATGCTAGAGGAATTATTCGTCGTAACACTGTTATTTACTTACTCCATCATTCCTGGTATTCTATGTGAGTTTGCAGCGATGGCAATTTGAACTCAAGCTTGCGTGGCTTCAGGTTTTCAGTAGTGACATACCCACTAAGAAACTGGAATCACACAACCTCACTAAGGGCATGGCAATATGAATATCGCAGTGTGAAAAAATGTCACTTCCTTTATCATCAGTCACCGTCAATATCCACTCACCTCCTCGACACTGGTAATTACCTGACATTAATGTCAGGTATTTAGAAGTAAATGATTGTTGACATGTAAAACGCTAGTAAAACAACCGCTGTCACATACCGTGTGCGCACGAACACGGTACGAAAAGGAGCTCTCCCACTATTTACGTAGGTATTCGTCGTTTTCATTCGCGCTTGCTACCGTACCGGCAAGTTGATTCGTTTGGAGCGGTACAAGCAAAGTGTTTATTTGTAATTCGAGACCAAAAAAAATCTGTCAGTTCACGCGTGGTGCAGCTGTCATTTATTGGAGTCGTCTGCTACACGCTATTTTTGTTCGTTGACTCAATGACTGCTGTTTCATAACCATTTGCAATAATTACGAGTGATTTACGAGTGCATAATACATGTGAGGGAATTTACTGATCTGAACAGTCTGATAATTCCCACCACATAGCTATTTTTAGAACTTAGGCACGATGGAAAATCCGCGAACACCAATAGACAATCTTTTCAATATACTGGGAGGATTTAGTGCGGGTCATGAAAAAGCGTTGAAGCAAGGATTATACAATGCTGTGGCACTGTTCCTCTTGTTCGTAGCAACGATAGCTTTCTATGGTCTCTATTTCATACTCAGCCCATTCGTAAAGCCGCTGATATGGGCCCTACTCTGCGGTTCTGTACTTTTCCCTTTCAAACTCAAACTTGCCACCGCTGTCAAATCCTGGTTCACTACCATAGAAACATCGAACAAGCCTTTTGTCGTCAATGTGGCAATGATCCCGCTGCAGTTTATCGACGACATTTCGGAAATCATTGGATCATTTCTACGCAAGAACCTCAAATACATCGGTCCGGTAGTCGTCGCTATTCCATCACTACTTTTAATTTATAACTACACGCCAAGTTTTCTGACCTGCATCATATGGAGAGAGTTTCAGATAGCCAATACTATCATCAACTTTTTCATTTCGACTTGCAGCATTTATACAGTGAGTGAAAATATTAACTACAAATATTAGCATCAAATCATTTCAGATGCTACTCGTGAATCATGATTATGATGGTCTCATTCCTTTGTTAACAGGTAATAGCCATTGTTGTTGGCTACTTATCCATTCTGTACGTGTACTGGACACCAGTAAATTGCAAAAGGTTTCACCATACGTCATTTGCGCTCTGGTTTGTTATGAGCTTCTATTTATCAAACCTGATCGGGGCATACCAAGTAGCTGTATTTGTTATCCTGCAGTTACTTTACTTGCTCGGATTCATCTACGAGGTGATATTGATTGTGGATCACCAAGAGCTGAACGGAAGGAGACCAACTTTCATTGACGCTGCTCGCTATGCTTTTGCTAATAATCTCATCAATCAAACATCTGAAAATACTCCAACTACATCGATCTCTTCAGAGGGTGATGTTTGCTTACTTCCAAGTCCAGAAGAAGAAACTCCCCAGATTATAGAAACAAAATTTGTTGAGGAAAATGCTGACGAATTTGAGGCTGGCATTAATGATACGGAAACCAAATCTGCTATACCTCGGATAAAACTTGGCAAAAAATCAATGTCCATGGATGCAAATGTCGGAAAACTGCTAGGGGCTATAGCCCCGAAACCTTCCAAGTCATTGGAGAACGTTCGGCAATCATTGGCACAAGAAAGAAATTTTTTGAGAAAATTAAAAATGGACTTCAAAATGTCATTAGACATTGAGGATGATAGAGTGAATACAGACAACCATATGTATTTTGCACTGTATGCTTGTATCGGCATGCTTCTATGGAAACACAAGTGGATGATACAACTTTTATCCTTGCCCATAGCTTACTATTTGATCAAGCAAATCGGAATTTCTTGTGGGCTTTGGAATATGATTTCGAATCAGTACACAGCATTCGTTGATGGAATTTCCAACTGGTGTACCGAAAGGCACCAGGCTCTAGTTCCTGCTAATGTCAGAGGCTTGTATAAACTGGGTGTAATCATTAACCGGAAGGCAATTGAGTTACTGAAGGGATCTGTGGATGCTGTTGCTACAACTGCTGTTATACTCGGTCTGCTTACCTTTCTGACCTGTACCTCGATTTTCATCACTATACAGGCAAGTAAATCAAACAAACGACGACCATGCTTTCATTGTATTTGCTTAGCTCGTTTTAAGAATTTCATTACTTTTCAATCGTCTTTTAGATTTATGCAGAAGGAATGCACTTGATTCAAGTTACCGGGGAGGTGCTCAACTCTTCATTGGTAAACAACGCAGACATAGATTGGGTTCCTGAGCAATGGGAGGATTCGGTGAATAGCGTATTGGACAACGCTTATACTTATGGTAGAAGCGCAATATCCGATGGCGTGAGTATATCTGTTTCATATTGACATGGATTCATCAATTACATTGGCCAATTTCCACCAGGATTTATCTCAATCGATTCATTTTTATCTTACAGGTAAAAGGATTAGTGAAAGACCTTGAGCCAGCAAAAGCTGAATTAATGGAAAAAAAGGTCCTGGAATTATGGGACAGATTATACCAAGCTTGGATGATGTCTAACGTTGACCCTGAGATGGTCGGACCCACCGTTGATGCCAAGGCTGCTTATTCGGTCTGGGAGAGCTTCAAAGATAGTTTTGGGAAAACACCACTCCGTGAGCATCAAGATTACTCCAGTCGATACCAGATGATATCTGATTCAGTAACACTCAGCGATTTTCAGAATTTTTCAACATGACAAGCATACAAAATTTTGCCAAGGAAAATGTTGGAATCCTGATGTCAGTAACGGATTCAGTTTGGGGGATAGTCAAAGGAAATGTGTCTGTGATATTGAGTATTTTTACCGAGTTATTGTACGTTGTCCTGATGAGTGGCTCGGCTGTACTCAACTTTACGCTCAGCTTGGTAGGTAGATTTAGGTGTTTGGATGCTGGATTTAGTTACGTAACTCTATTCATTGTATTCCACTGTATCAAAAATCGTCAAAATTTATCATTTCATCTACCTTTGCAGATAGTATTTTTCACAACGTTATTCTATCTATTGAGTTCGAGCGGAAAAACTTACAAACCGATTGAATTGATGACAATGTTCAGTCCGATCAGCTGTAACAGGTGAATATTTCGGCTAATATTTTCTTCTCATTCATTTTTTGCAGAATCATACTTAATTGGTATTTATTTTCAATATGCTTACAAAGTGTTGGACGGTATGTGTTAATAAAAACAAAATACTTGGCACAATGGTCATCGATATCAGGATAGTAATTTTTCCGTCAACTTCAGGTTTGCCATTGCCTTAGAGGAGGCAGTCATCGGAGTATTCTCAGCAACATTCAAGCTTGCATCGTTTTTCGGGATGTGGACATGGTTTACGCATAATCTTTTCCAAGTGAAAATAGTCTACCTTCCATCAGCGTTTGCAAGCGTGCTCGGTGCAGTCCCATTTCTGGATGCGTATGTCGCTTGCATTCCAGCAGCCATAGAATTGTGGCTGACTCGAGGCTCTATGATCGCCCTCGCTTTTTTCATGTTCCATTTCGCCCCGTTCAATGTGGTTGTCACAGATTTTTACAACGCAATTAAAGGGTAAGACTATTGCTGGTTAACTTCATTCCGTGATTTCCAAACAGAAGAAGTTAATCGGAAAGTAGAAGCGTGTGTAAAAATTACAGCAAATCTCTGAATACTATTTTCATAATTTTGGTTTTGTAACTTTCAGGGGTGGTCATCCGTATCTAACAGGTCTTTCAATAGCAGGCGGAGTGTTCTGCCTGGGAGTACAAGGCGCTATTTTCGGTCCACTGTTACTTTGTTGCATTATGGTAGCAATAAACTTGAGCCGTCGATACCTCCACTCACCATCAGAGGAGGCTATTTACACATTGAAATCTCATTTGACGACTTTGAAAACAGATGATGGTATTCCGGAAAATAAATAACTCTATCATGTCATTCGCTATGATCGTTATGGAGACAAAAACAAAAAAAAGCAATGAAAGTATGCCTTTTGTGTACAAACTTGGCTCGGGTTCCCTTTCTAAATATTAATGGCTCATTTTTCATCGAATTTTGCTTGACGTTCAAATAGAATTTCATTCATACATAGGTATAAGCAGACATTTTCAATCAAACTCCGTCTATTTCCAGTAATTCGATACCAAAAATTATGCAGCCTTATAAAAACCGATGATCTAGGTGCCTACTTACTCTTATATAGTATTAAATTATCTGCTATAGTGATAACTCATGACAGTGATTTGAGTGAATTTTTCTAAAAAAAATAATAACTAACTGTAAGCTAATGTGAAGCGTGGGTTTACTACCTGTGCGTGTATGTAGATATTTATTTTGCTATGCTTGTTCGTTTACTGAATCGACTTCGTCGATGTTACCTTTGATAAGAAGAATAAATGTTTACATTATTTGTGTATGCTATATGCTGTATGCACAAAATTTCGCGTATGCAATACGGCATTGAATAAAAACTTAAAACACTATACCATCCTAATGATATTAATGATGTCTAGGATAACTAGGAACCCGTCCATGGTGGAACTAACTTGAAATTGATGGCAGCCGAATAATCAAACATGCACTGGATATGGCTGATCTGCATTTTAATATTACTCACATGCGTTCTGCTTATCAGTTTGGAAATCTACATTCATCGTGACAAGTACAGGATTTAATTATCCGTCAGATTCCAATGAATAAAACATGACCCGTCAATTACGCTTGGTTATCGTGTCTTCAAAATGTTGCTCTGTGGCTTTGTTACGTAGGCAGTTAAGATCGGAATTTGTTGGGTGGATTATGAATATCGGACAATGTGATCAGACGGATGGTTTGGCTGAGCTTTTCAGCTGATGTGGAATTCTCCGAGTGATACACAATCCTTTTTATTCCATGAAACATGTGGAATCCGTTCTCCGAGAATCTTCCACCCCTTGAGTCTTCGATATCCAACCAAACAAATAGCGCAATTTTGTTCGATCTCAGTTCGATAGTGTAGTCTTCGGTATTCGAAGCTGTTCCTTTGACCGGATTCGGGTTGACTCTGAACTATAAGGTGTTCGTATCTCGCTCAAATGACCGGCATTTCGTACTAAGTATTATCGAACGATCTTACACATGAAATTTCATACTCACGCTGACGTTAGCTGACGGCAAAGTAACATCTTTCAATGGCATCGGATAAATATAGTTGTATGGTGCAATGAGCTGCTTGGTTTTATCCATTAAGGCAAGTTCTACAACGCAGTTCTTTTTTATGGAAGCCAGAATACCACATCCAGCTTGTTCAAGGTAATCCTCCAGCCAAACAGACAGTACCATTATCGCGGCATTGGGTGGCTAGCAATAATTACATTTATCACCTATTTTGCGCAGTGAAGTAGTAACGGTAAACTTTATAAAAATAAGAATAATCCCTTACGATTGTGATGCCGGTAAAATTTTGCACATGAATAGGTGTCAGAGAATTCCATCTATAAACAGAGACAACCGCAATACAATCTGTGATTGTAGTTAATTTATCTGAAACGATATATAGCTCAAGCTCATCGGCAGCGGATACATGAGGTGTGATAATCACGGGTGCGAAAAATTCCGAAGCGTGATAATGAAGCATTTTCCAGCGGCCCAAAAAATCTGCAATCATTTAGATGGTTTGTAGGTTTCGATGGTTTGTTCTGATAATCAAATACTCACCTATTGACGACCAGGAGGGAGCGTGCCAAACATCATTGATCTGCCAATACAAGGCGCCCATAGTCATTCCTTCCCCTCTAGCATTCAGAGAGCTTCTAGCTTGTCGGTATGACTCGGTTTCGATTTTTATTGATACTGCTTGATTAACTTGAGTCAAATAGATGTACTTGATCAGATCATCCGTATTGTTTTGTTCAGGAATAACGAGATTTTTAGACACCATGGATTTCATTGATTCATATCCACCCGGTAAATGTTGACGATGTTTCATAAATTCGCTCTCTATTCTCAGGTCATCCAAAGAGGATATAGCCGGAACCAGAGTATAGATAGAAGGAATTGACTCTACCCCGTACTCTGAAGCGAAACGAGTGCGTGGGTATTGGTTTATGTTCCAACCATTAGCGATGTAGTTGTAGTAGTGCACTGAAATGAAATAAAACATTAGTTAAAAGATTCTAGCGAAGTGGTAGCAAATTATAAACCTACCATCTCCGTACAAATTGGAATAGGGGTCTGGTCCAAAATAATTATGTTTTTCTGTATATAGTCCGTCGCTAGGGCTAGAAACCAGAAATGGTCGTGTGGAATCTATTTTCTCTACTTCTGTTTTGATGACACCGACATAGAGTTTGATGTAGTCCTGTTTATAGACTTCTTTTTTACCAGTTCCATACCAGTTTCCATAAAGAGCTACTTCATTTTCATTATTACCACCCCACACAACTACGCTCGGATGATGCTGCAATCTTCGAACGTTTTGTTTTACTTCTTCTCTAACTGATTCCAGAAAAGGTTCAGTGGATGGATACATAGCACATGCAAACATGAAGTCCTGCCAAATCATTATTCCGTATTCGTCGGCTATTTGGTAAAACAAATCAGATTCGTAGTAACCACCTCCCCAAACTCGTAACATGTTCATGTGTACGTCTCTAGCAGATTTCAACAGGTGCCTGATAGTTTCTTCTTTACTCGATAATTCAGGGAACACGCTCGATGGAATCCAATTACTACCCTTTGCAAATATTGGTACGTTGTTAATCTTGAAATAAAAACTCAAGCCACTCGCCAATGGTTCCTGAACAAGCTCCACTGTTCGAAAGCCTATCTTGAACTGCCGATCGTTTATCTCATTAGATACCGTTGTCCTCACAAATAAAGGATAGAGTTTCTGCTCTCCATAACCATTTGGCCACCACCTCTCGATATCACTCTGAAAATTTTTGAATGGATCATAAAATATTACCTAGTAGTCAAACTGCAATAATTTTTTCCCAGAAATGAAAATTACTTCTGGAAAGATCAGTGCAACAGTTGCAATTGCACTTTTTTCTCGTATCTCCAAAATCGTATCACTTGAGTTGGTAAAATGAGTGCTGCTGTTGATTTTCATTTCAGCTAATACATTGCAAACAAGAGCTTCAGCTTCTTGGTCAGTCGCAGTGAGGAGAAATACTTTAATTATAATTTCCCAAGTATTGTCCTTCTGATAGACATCTGCCGTCACATCTGTTACCGACACCTTATTAATTGCTTCCAGTTCAACATCTTTCCTACAAAAAATGTAGAACAGATCAATAAATGGAGAAAGCAAGCCTGGATCAATCTTTTGGAAATCATTAGAAGAAATTACCAAATTCCCATTGATGGAAAAGCTGGACCCCAATCCCAGGCAAAGCTTGCTTGCATCTTTCTAATATGATTTACGTGACATTCTCCATTATATACCTCAGGAGGACATTTAGGTGGCACCACATAATTCAGGGTTTGTTCTTCAAAAAGCGCGTTGGCTTTTTGCATCGGGGATTGTACTATAACTTTGATCTCGTTGTATCCAAGCTACAGTTGTGTAGTTGAAATATATTATTACCGGTGATTAACTTGTAATTCTTTCTTCAAATTACTGACTATTTCAGCTGCTCTATATTGTCAATACCTGTAAGTGTGCTTTAACATTGTAATGATATCTCACGAACATATTTGACGTGTTGCCCACGAAATCATCATTGACATAAATTGTTGAAAACGTATCCACCCCATGGAACGTCAAAATTACATCTGTAGCTTCCATGAATGATTCATTAACTGTCGGTATAAAACCATCATGGGATTGAGTTTAAGCATCGTTAGTTTGAATGTCGAAAAAAATTTCAATCCTACCTAGGAAATTGGTACTGAAAGCAACGGATTGATTCCCGACCCAACGGTACCTGACATCGTTATCATTTTTCAAAATATTTTCGGTACCGAACAAGTCTGTATAGATACCTCCTGGTACATGAGCATCAAAGGAACAGGGTGGTGCCACTGTGGATTTTGGAAGCTGTATGTGTCACCATTGAGTATAAATATAAATGCATTGATTGATGCCCAGCTGCAATATCGCTACTAACATTACTCACCACATTCTGATCCTTGAAGCCTGTTTTGCCTATGGATTATGCTATCTGCAAACATTCAATAGAGGCTTGTATACGCCAAAGACTGCTAAATAAGGTGATTGATGTGTAGAAGCTGTTATTTTGCACATTACTTACTCGAAGAAAAAATGTAGCCGTTCCAACGGCCGTTTAATTTGATGGGTACTCCGTCGCAGATATAAGAAAATGTAAGCAGAATTACAATTTCGATGAATTTCATCATTTTGTCGCTCGAATATCTGAATTTCACAGGTCGCGTTTCAACAAATCTGTTTCACTTCTTTCTTGTATCGGTGTGCATGCCGTATTGACGATGTGGCCACCAGTGGTGTACTAACTTATATGTAACAAGAGCAATGTAATCTTTCTCTTATACCGTTCTCGAGTCTACTTGTCATACACTATAATATATTTGACCTTGATTTGACCTGAGACCAAAGATTGCAGATAATTACTTATATTGCTCTTATCATGTGTTGTTGACCATAGTTGAGTAATCATGGTATACTCCATGGTAGGTGGAGTGCAGTATAGAAATATTGAATCAGTTGGAAAAGTATACATGTCTCTGTTTGCAGGGAATTGATAATGTAAACAAACGACAAGGAAATAATAAAGATTGATGAACAATATGTAACGAATTTAATAATGTTTTTTGTTGTTTGAACATATTAAGCACAAAGGTTTGAGTTTGCGAATGTAGACTTGCGACTTGGCAAGATTTCAAATAAACTTCACAATGCAAGTTTGATACTTATTTTTGATTTTTCTCTCTGTTTTCTTATAAAAATGTTTCCTTTAACCTAATCACTATTCATACACCAAAACACAAAGGCATTTTTTTCACAGACTGACAAGATCAGTTAACAACAACGCGCAAGTATATTACATTCTGATTCAGTGGTTTGTGGATACTTCGAATGGAATGTACTAATAAAAATAGTTATAAAATGTATAAGATTTGAAAATCATTCAAAGCTTGTATTTTGATATTTGTTTGTTCGTCATAAGGCTATTCGTAACATTGTTCTGAAATTATTCACAATGTTATTGCTTCACCAACCGAGTACTACTCACGGTGATATATGAAAATACAAAAATGATTTTTACCACTTTACCTTCCAAAAGCAATGCGATTAAGAAGACTTATAGAATAATGATAAACGGGATAACTGCTTTGTTTTTACAAACACAATGAACGACGTCTTATCACCAAAATCCCAAGCGCGCTCTGTTCACTAAAGTACGGATTTTTAAATTATGATTTAATGTTGTTTTGGAAAAATAGATCAAACTGGTTGTTGCCTCATTTTTCATTTTGCACACGTGGCTTTTCAAAAATTTCTCTTTTTCGGCTTAGGAAATTGCTCTCCGTATTTTATTGTGGATTCAGTCTGTTCACTGATTGCCTCAAAGCATCGTATCGGCGATGACGGGACCTCGACTACGACCACGCCGGGTGTATCTAGATTTCAGTTTATAAAACTTCAGTTTAGTTAAAAAAACGTCGTCATCACGTAAAAAATATCACACTTTTGCCCTGTCTATCACCATCTCCTGCTTCATTTGCAGCATTTAAAAATGGAAGAATCAAGATAGGTAAATAAATTCTAATAAATGATCTCATTGATTACAAATGACAATCAATGACACCATAAAGCAACATATTTTCAAAAAATATTTGTAAACAATTCTACATACCTATTTCAGATGGGCTATTCATTGCATTCCTCTTACGGCGCAAACAGTGATGAACGTGATCCTCATATGCAATTCCATTACGTGTTTTGAACATGCAACAAGTGTAACATATGAACTCAGCACAATCTTCTGTGATAAGTACATCATTATCATCATCGGTGGAAGAGGAGCCATTGGGACCAGCAGGCCTCTCCAGATCATCAAATTTGTCACATTCCGCAGCATGTGCTTCCACGTCCTTTTCTGAAAATCCTTCGTGACAAATTGGACATTGCACTAGGTTTTTTAACAAACTCGGCTTTGTATTGATACCGTCAACAGCATCATCTTTGTCACTTTCCTAGAAAATGGATAAAATTCGTAGCCCTTCCTCGCAATTAACTTCTTGCAAAGATATGTTAAATAATTACTCAAAATTAACAATAAATACCAACCACAATCAACCATTCTGTATCACTTTTTTCTTTGAGGTCTTTTTTTTCTTGTAGTTGCCGCTGTCTACGCTCTCTATTTCGAGAAGCTTCGTTTGATTTCCATTTTTCTTCATTAGCTTTGATTTCGCTTTCCCTTAAATTTTTTCGCTTGCGTTCTTCTTCTTCCGTTCGCATTCTAGTCGCTACTAATTCTTGTTTCTGCTGTTTTTCTATTTCTTGTAATTTGGTCAGCTGCTGCGATTTAGCTTTCTCCGCAATTTGTTCGGCTTTTTTGCTTTGCAGCAATATCGAGCTACCCTGACGAAGTTTACTGGCCAAGCCTCCGAGTGCAAAGGGTTTAATCTCTATATCATTTTCTTCAAGTTCAACTTCTTCATCAATTAGTTCATCGTCTTTTAATACAAGAGTTGTTTGGCTTTTGGCACGTCTCGATAGTGGATTAATCACTTTGTTCTTTGCTGTGAAGTCTTCTAAGACGGACTGCGTGGTTTTCTTAGGTGGTGATTTCTTGTTGTCTTTGTCTCCATTCTTTTGTTGACGACGTATTGGCTTGCGCTTGTTGGGATTAGGTGGTACAATCCTTCTGGGATAGACCTCTGACGATTGTGGTGAGTATGTCTGATCTTTGTTCGCATCTTTCTTCTTACTCCTTTTGCGTAACGTCGCAAGGTCATCATTATCGAACTCATCACTATCCACGTCTTCGACCAAAGTAGATTTCTCTACCGTGCCAGAGATCAAATTATTGAAAATTTTGTCTTGACGCGTTTGATGTGATTCGCTAGTATTTGTGTTTGGCCTAATTCGCGATATCCAAGGTGAATCTGACGATTTACTCTTCTTAGGCTTTTCGAAAATATGGTCACTGTCGTCATCACTATCAAAGTGATCTTGGGCTATAGATTTGAGGCGCTCATTCGCCTTTCGCTTGCAATTTCGATTCTGGCTTCTTCTCATGTTTTCGGATTCCTCATGCTGATCGGCATCTTCTACCGGAGGTTTCTTATCCAAGCTACCGTTATTGGCACCCACCTAAAGAAATGTTGAAATGAGTTAGACACTTTTTTTTTTACGGAAATAGAATTTATTCATAATTTTTAATTACAATTGTTATCTTGTTGCTGGTATGACGAAAGATAACCACGATTGTTGTTACTTATCAAACAGAGGGTTGTATAATATAAATGCTAAGATACCTATTTACATTTCAAAGTGACAAAAAGTATTGCAAATTGTATTATTGTTGACTCTACAAAACCTTTACTGTAATAACATCTGAAAAAATGTAACAGGCAAAAGAGGTGTGCAGCCTGATTTCAAATTTGTAATGGTGGCTGACACATAAAAAAAATGTTGATTAAACAATTTTGGATCAACCATCATTTATGAATACCATTAAGCTCACAGGGCAGTTGATATTTTTATGCTTCAATAGTCTCATCAAAAAGGAACTGAAAATACATTGAATTTATATAATGTGGAAAAATTTGAACACAAGTATGCAATACTCTCGAGTCCAACCATGGAGAGTATGGAACGATTCATGGAGTATGTTATCACAGTTTTATTGCCAATGGGGAAGACGAGAAGTAACAATATTCTATCCTAGAATAAATACAAATTGTTATTGCAAAACTTCGAAATCTGGTCTCCCATGTAGATTATCATCGAGTAAAATGTACTTTGAAATAAGATATTGTTGCTCTCGAGAGAGCTGTGGCAGTATTTTAACAATTTAGATTCCATTGAATCTTAGCACGTATATCATAATATTTTGGATATCAAAAGCATACATGTAGTAAAGTTGCCGAAGGAATATTTTTCATAGTACAATGATGATTCAATAGTGAAAACAAGACGTCAGTTTCATAAATTAGTCTGTGTAGGATAAGAGGCATATAATCCATCAGCGATAAGATTGATACCAAACGGATTGGATGGAGGTACCCACCTTGATGGGTGACCCCCATTGAAACTCTGAAACATCTGGCCTATGCTTTCCTCTCCAGATCTCAGCAACTTCGTCCAGATGATGGCTCAGAACAGTCAGTACTTTGTCGCTCGCTTCTAAAACTCTCCTATGATGACAAAAACTATACGGTACACGTTCGTGTAGTATGGGTCGACTTTTCTGCGGTAAAGGTATATCGTTTTCGTCAATGACGGCATCCGTTGGATCCAGCTTCCACCTTTCAACTCTTTGGTTTTTTCTAGACTTAACATCGACATCTGCCTCTATGTTCCGTGAGGTTTGGGAGTTATCGGAGATCATATGCCGAGTATTTGTGACTGTTGCTTCTGATTCGTTATCATCCCTGTCATCGGTGGCTTCATTCTCTCGTAGCAATTTACCTAATAACGAATCACTCGTTGTAGCAGGTTGTACAGTCTCTTTATCTGTAAACATTTCTGGTGACGAGACAGACATCTCTTCAGGAGGTGACAATTCAAGAGATGATCTACGATTCGAAGCCTTTGGCGATACTCTCGATTCCTGTGTTCGATATGAAAAACTTGCTCTGGGATAAGTGAGCACTCCGGGGTTCAGATTTGGCGAGGAATTGTTCTTCGAACTAACAATGGGTGCTATCAACTCAGGGGAGTATCGCACCACCTGCAACATTTGCCAACAATTATACATTTAATGAAAAATCATGAGATTCAATGCACTCAGGAAACAAGTTTGGTACTGGTAAGCACGAACAAAATGTGATTCCGATGTTAGTAAGAAAATATTGGATCGGTAACTATATGTTCCCAGAAATGTTGAAAACTTTTAACACACCTCTTGCACAGAGTGGTTCTCAGGTTCGATCCCAGCCATATCCCTGGACTCGGAAATCACACGAAGTATTTGTTTCATTTGTTCATATTCCATTCCCTCTTCGTACATTTCCATATCTGAATAAGACACAACCAATTTGAGCTGTAATTCCAGTGTGTAATTCACATTCCAGTGAATTGAGTGCAGCAACATTCAAATTAGTTTATACAGTGGATCAGAGTGAGCCAACTTACTCATGAGTTCCTGAGCCATCTCCTCCGCTTCAATTTCCTCCGCGGACATTCGGTTATTTTGTTTACCTTCACTACCTGACATTGTGACAAGAGCTTACAAACTTTTCGTCACTTATTAATGAACATTGGTATCGATGGAAAATGTAGATTAAGCACACTCACAATGGTGTACCGAATGGCGAGCTATTATTTGAAAGAATAACTTCAATGAAATCGTAATATCACGCATTCATCGGCTGTTTGTATTTATAAGGAGTATTATTGCAGTCTAGGAAAATAGCAACTGGATAGCATAACTATTATACGACAAATATGCTTTTATTTAAGGATTCGTAATACGCACGTTGCGCCTCCGAAAGTTCAGCAAGCAATAATCAAACGAATTGGATTTGCACTTCTGAATAATTCTTATAATTTTTTCCCTTCACTAATCCTTCGTACCCACTGAATATTCGCAGCGGCTCGTTTGTATCAAGAATTTCTGCCAACTTTGCATTATTTTGTGTTTTCTATTTTCGGTATGAATTTTTAGGCTGGTAGCCATGCACGTCTCGAAAGGATCAAAGGTAATAGATTCACTCTATACACAGCTATATACATTTCTGTTATTAAAAACTTCTGCTATACACGCAGAAGTATACAGATACACACCAGGGATGGCGGCTTTTGCGGTACAGAGGCATCTCGAAATCAGGTTATACATCAAATAGCATGATTATTTTAACTCTCGATCAGGTTGACATAACATAAACATGGCTCAAACATTAACGTTAATCAAATTCGCCTAGTACGTACGAATCTGTACCTCGTCAAACTACACCTAAACATTGTTAAACTAATGTTTCTTTGATCCGTTTTCAGTTTATGCAGAACATTGCGCTATGTAACAAGGCCTGTTTCGATAAAAAGTAGCGTCAAACAATGCCTGAGATTGACGTTGGATCAACGTCAGTCATTCCACACAACGGTTTATTGTAAACGAAAGTTTATCGGCAGCAAAGTACGTGACATGCACCCATTCATTGACATCTTTATTTTTATCATAATATCTTGATTCAAAACTTTCATGAACATGCATTTGTAATAACATCTCCTCTACTTCATACTAGTTTGAAATTACAGGTACCCCGACCCCCTATTAAATATGGATTGAAAGCTAAACAGAAACAAATGGAACTTGTTCGAATATGGAGAGATATGACTGTTAGAGAGTTGGCTGAGGCGGCAAATAAAGACATAGAATCTGTGTTCGAGGCACTGGATTTTGCATCTTCCACATACCACAAGAATTCACCTGACTTTGTCATTAACAATCCCGAAGTTATTCAGGAAGTCGTGAAGATTTTTGGTAAAAAATTTGAGAAGATATCACGACCTGGTGCTAACCAAGATTCGGATGAAGAAGTCAATAAAGACGTGGTCAAGCGGTAAATTTCATCCACTCACTAAACCCCATGATATTGTACTTGGGGTACAACAATATTTTATAAGCTCGGAAACCTCTATTACTGGGTCATATTATGTTATGCAGGCCTCCTCCAGATCCAGCTGTTCTTATAAAGCGCCATCCTGTAGTGACCATTATGGGACATGTTGACCATGGAAAAACTACACTTTTGGATTCGTTACGTAGCTCTTCTGTGGTCGAATCCGAATTCGGTGGCATCACGCAACATATTGGTGCCTTCAATGGTGAGAATTTATAAGAGTGATCTCCTAACTGAAAATGGTTGATCGTCGCTTACTTGACCAAGCAATTTTATAAGTGAGATCGCACCATCCAAAGTTTATGCTATATGATTGTATTTTTGTATCAGTCACATTGGAGACGGGTGAAAGAATAACCTTTTTGGACACTCCTGGACACGCCGCATTCAGCGCTATGAGGGCGAGAGGAGCCCATGTAACAGACATAGTAGTATTAGTGGTAGCTGCAGATGATGGAGTGATGGAGCAGACAGTCCAGAGTATTGAAATGGCTAAGGCCGCCAATGTTCCAATTATTGTTGCCATCAACAAGATCGATAAGCCAGAAGCAGACATTGTAGGTAAACGTCGTAGATGATACATCTTCTCAATTGGTGTACAGATCGCTCGTCTATAGTTCTCGCACAATGAAATTTAATATCGATGAAAAAAGTTGAATTTGGATTGAAAAGTTTCTCACTTCAGGATAGAACTAAAAGGATGCTTGCGCAAAATGGAATACAAGTCGAGGACCTTGGAGGGGATGTGCAAAGCGTAAACATATCGGCGTTGAAGAAAACTAACATTCAGGATCTGACAGAAGCAGTCGCTGCACAAGCGGAGTTGATGAATATCCAAGGTGATCCAACAGGCCTTGTCGAAGCAGTGGTCATAGAGGCGTCCAATGATCCTAGGCGGGGAAAACTTGCCACCGTATTAATTCAGCGTGGGACACTAAAGAAAAGTGCTATTCTCGGTACTGTTATAGAAAATCCATAATTACTGAACGTAGATCGTTTAATCTTATATTTTAAGCCCACTTGAAAATAGACGCACATTTTTTTAGTTTGCGGTAAAGCTTGGGCAAAAGTGAGATCGATGTTCAATGAGGATGGAAAGCCAATGGTATGTGGCAAGTTGTCTGAAGCTGTACAAGTGATCGGATGGCGAGAATTACCCAATGCCGGTGATGAGATTCTTGAAGTTGAAAGTGAGAAGCAGGCCCACACAGTGATAAAGTATAGGACAAGTAAGGAGTCTCAGATCACGGCCCTGGAGCACTCTAAAGCAGCAGCAGAAAAGATCAAGACACATCTTGATGTGAGTCGGGCTCTTAAAATTCCTTACAAATAAGACTACGTGTTTTTACAAATGAACCTCACTTACAGGAATACAAAGAGAATTTAGCGCGCAAAAGAGCTCTGGGTATAAGGTATAAAATGAGAAACTCTGGACAGCGGCAAAAAGAAATAGTAAATGACGATACCTTGACCGTTAATATCATACTGAAGGGAGATGTTGGTGGATCTGTTGAAGCTATATTAGACGTACTAGACACTTACTCCGAAGAGGACACGTGTCGTCTAAATTTGATTCATTACGGTGTTGGAAATGTTACCGAAAATGACATTGATTTAGCCAGCGCATTTAAAGGTGAGCCCATTTTCCGTTAGCATCAATCAATAGTAAGAGATCACTGATTATATGATAAGTAGTAAAATATTAATGAATATTTTTCAGCAATAATATATAGTTTCAATGTTGACACTCCAAATAAAGTTCAATCACTAGCGAAGCAGGAGAGTATCCCAATTAGAAATTTCAATGTCATCTATAAACTGATCGACGACCTCAAGGATGAAATTAGCAGCAAACTTCCCTTCGTTCAAGTCGAAGAAGTTCTAGGTGAGCCAGTAGCCTAATTTTTTTAGTAAATGAAACCTTTCACTCCAGTATTATTTATAAACTTGACTTTATCTGTAGGTGAGGCGAATGTTTTACAACAATTTGAAGTTTCGGAAGGTAGGCGAAAAGTTCCTGTAGCCGGATCTCGCTGTGTAAAGGGAGTATTAAAAAAGTCTGCAATGTTCAAACTGGTTCGTGGAAATGAGGTCGTACATACAGGTGAGATACTTGCTGTTCTCAAGGCTAAATTTTGGGGTATGAGTTACTTCGTACATGAAAATACAATACCTAAAATTTCAGGACTGTTGGAATCGATGAGACACGTCAAGACCGAAGTAGATAGCATCAAGAATGGAGTAGAATGTGGTCTCCGATTAAAGGACTCTGAGATCTCGTTCCAACCGGGGGACACGCTAGTCTGCTTTAAATTAAACGAACAACCACAAAAATGTAAATGGGATCCCGGATTTTGAGTAGCCAATAATTTGCATTGTCATTAAATGTCAAACAGCTGTTGTGCCTACGGTTTAACAAGAAAATAAATACTGTATATACGGAAACTATATTTTATGCAATTTTAATTACCTCAGCAAAAATAAAATAACATACCTATATAAAGGCGACTGAAATACACAAGTTTGTTAAATAAATACAGATCAGACTTTATAATATTGTAACTTTTATACAGCAATTATTTCATGGGGTTGGTACAGAAATTATTTTGTTGCATAGGTCATGAGAATATAGAGAACATAAATTAAATATACCTATATAATATATATAATCAATATCAAATTTCAACAAATTAGTTTTCAATAAAATAAAACCTGTAGCTAATAATAGTATCAGTCTCCGCCATCGAATTGATTCACGATTTAAGGAGAGATAATGAACTGTGATACGCACCTAAAAAAATTAATTGTTCAAACACTTATAAAGACATTTAAATTAGTATAAATAATAAGTAGTTTCTCGGTACGCAATATCTCGATTATTATTCTTATGTACAATATAAATTAGTGGAAAATTTGTCGATGCTGCTTCAGTTGTGATCATATGTTCACAGACGTTGGTTGAGAGATCACGATAATTTAAGACTATCGATCAGAAAACAACTTAAGTATAGCATTCGTAACGTAGAAAACATTGATTGTATCAAGATTTGGATGAACTTTGTGACTGTTTCGGTAAAAGTATCACGGTAACTAGCAAGGTTGTCTACATGTGTGTAAGAAGTCTGAAGAGAAGTTAAAACTTTTCAGAGAGGATTATTAGAATCGTAAGACCTTATAGGTATGTATATTCACACTAGGTCATCGATAATTAGTAGGCAATTTACGATCCAAATGGATACAATTATTCAAGCACATGCGGAAATAATGATACACAATTATAGAAGTCGACAACGCGTTAGAGTCATGTAATACTTTCGAAATTTGTACATAAGCATCATTATAAGTAATTAATCGCTAATTGGTATTTTTTAAATTGTATTTAAGTACTATTATTAGTAGGCTTCATCGTTACCGTAGATAGAGAATACCGCTCAAAATCTTCCAAAAGGATTATGCACGTGAGATTATTCAATGCTGACTCACATGAAAAATGATTCTAGTTTGTTTTTTGCTTGAATAATTGAGAGAATGGAAATTGTACATACGTATGTATGCGCTGTTATGTATCACTTACAATCAGTGTTTCCACTTTAAATATTAACCGCTACTGAGTTGCATTCTTTAACAAATGATAGTTAGCAGGGAATGTTAAAAGCGTTTCCAGATATTTCAGCCTGCTGATTATTAAATTTTGTATACATATGTAGATTATAGGTATATTCATTGTTCATCGATGGAACAATACTACCGGGTACGTTTGTTGTAAGTGAAGTTACTCAGTTCCTCTTGTTTGCTTGTTAAAAAAGAAATTAATCAAGTCCAAAATGTTCCTCCCATTTCCAAGAATAACGAGAATAAATGACTTAGATAAGTGAATACCTATACCGCCACAAACTTTATGTATTGCCCCGAATTGCAATGACGAACTTATAAACTCTGCTGATCGCGTAGTAGACATAGAAAAAATCGTAGTACACCTATAATTTATACTTTCATAACAAAGATTGGTTCTAAGATATCGATTGTTTAGAAAAAGCTCGAAAAAAAATATGTTCATGCTACAAACACTTATATCTTACTTTGATTATTGGTAAAGTTGTTGCTGATGTAAGCCCACAACGGTAAGTCTTGTTATGTAAAAACGTAATTACATTATACATACATATTAGAGAACACCCGCCGACATTAAATTAATTATTGTATCTTTATCAAAATGAGTTAACTTCACCCAAAATACATCTATTTATCATTCGTGCATGATTAAAGTCTATTCGAAATCGGGGACATTGACCAAATCGACTCTGATTCTCACCTGAATTCAACAACAATTCAATCTTCAAAGAAAAAACCTCTTAACGCTTACACCCGAATTAATTATGATCAGGTCAAAATATTTATGAATAGACTAGACGTATAATAATTAATCTATAATAAATTAGATCTAAGGACGGAAAATTGAAAATAGTTGTTAAAAGGTTTCAATTCCTAACATACACATTTACTACACCATGCGTAGTAATTCGGCATTCCTTTACTATTTCCCAAATGATCGTGTAGACTTTGCAAATCAAAGACCACATTTATTATACTGTTAGATTGAACGAGATAGATGATTATTCTTGAGTAATTAGATAGCACCGTCCGATCGTTATCTATTTCATTTGTCAAACTCATTGACCGATATGAAATTCGGAACTACATACTGCTCTTCCATAGATAAATATTCCATAAGTTAAGATGCCCATTCCGCATTGTTTTTTTTTCTTTCGAGAAGGCATGGTACTATCAAATCTATCTTTTCCGGTACGCAATCTCGGACATCTCATAGTGGTGCGTAACTTACGGCAACAGCCTTTTTAATTATTTACAATTCATAAATGAAAAGGCAGCATTCATCCATTTGAAACATTCTTCCGACTTTGCAAATAACCATCGAACCTAGTAATAATTTACAGCAGAAAAATTGCGTCCTATGTACATCGGTAGTTCCGAAGTTGGAAGATATCAAAATTTGAATACTTCTAACTTCGACTGACAACGCCTAATCAACTTGACGAAAATAGCTCTATCCGTGTGGTTATCGTAGTTATGCACTTACCGGTACCGATTTTTTTAGTTTTCAATATTTGTTACTTCCTTCCACGCTGTGCTATGGAAAAATGGACTTCCCATTCCTATAAAGGCAGCGCGTTACCATGCTATTTGTATCTAGGACTGTCCGGTGGAGTGGCCTGAGATGTTCCTCTATGCTTTGGTCCAGTTTTGAAGGACATTCTTTTTACCGGTCTTGGGGATATTCCATGGAGGGCCGAGCTGTCTGCCGTATCACTGCTGAACCATACTCTGCTTCCGTCCGAAACTGGAATAGACGGAAAATCGATTATCGATGTCTGAATGAGCGGACAATTGAACGTAATAATGAGCCTTACAGAACACTTCATGTTCGTACGATAGGTAAAAAATTCAGTTTCGGTACTCGATTTGGTTAAATACGTTAAAAAAATACAAGTTATTATTCGGTTGGATGATTTGCGATAACCCAAGTGTGATAGCTGTGAAACTAGGCTAAGCTAATCCAGCTATAAACAAGGAATAGAATTTACCTCGCAATAGATTATGCAAGACTGTCAAAAGAAAATTTAGTTAAAAACATGTAATAGTGAAATCGAAAAGAAAAGTTTAGTTCTTGTAAACTACAAGATTGTTGAAGTACTTTTGAACTTTTGTTATACCATACTTACAGAAACAATTACTCGGTTCATGCAATACCTCTCTAATATTGGCGTACTGATATGAGCTTTCACAACCATTCTGTCTAATCTCAATCATCAAGACTCTGCAGTTTTATAAATAATACACATGCATGCATTTGATCTTGCCCCTATAGTTCTTTGTTGAAATTGTTTATCGAATAGAGAGTTTCAGGTGAATTGCTATCGACTAAGACTAGAATGGTAGAATATAGAGCGCAGATAATATGTATGGAAGTAAGACAAAGGACATAATAGAGCATCACCTCAGACAGGATACAACAGGACGTCACAGAAATAATAAAATCAAGAATACTAACTTGTCGGGTGGTGTTACAGGGTGGGTGGGAGTTAGTGGACTGGGTTAGTCACCTCTGTTCGCTCTATTGTCGCTGCTCGCTGCTGAGCTACTGCGAAGACTAGGTCTTCCGTGATGCGAATCGATTAGAGCAGCAGCCAGGTTTGAAGAGGCGGTGGACTGCACGCTCGTCATTGAACCTTAAATATTTATAAGCCATGAAATTTATGTGCTCCCTATAAAGAAAATAATTATCGATCCGTATTTGTGAGATCTGAAAATATTCATTGTTATCCCATGCGGGGATAAAATTGTTTACCTGTGACGGAGGAGGTGCTGCTGAAGGGACTGGGTGGCTGTACGGGGGAATAAACGTTAGCTGCGAACTCTTCAAAAGTTGTAGCTTCCTTGTGATTTCTGACCACCGTATCCAAGGATCTCGCTCTTTCTTCGTAGCTGCGTGAAAACAATTTCAAATAAAATCGCTGATGGTTAAATTTCTTATCTGTTGTGTTAAATCGACTTACTAATGCTGATATAAGGTAAGGGTCGATCTCTTAGCTCTACTCGCAGCTAAAGCTGTGGCTCTGACCAAACCAGGGAGAACTATATCTTCCACAATGGATTCGTCGAAGAGTGGTCCGAAAAATGGAATCTCTGTCTTCCTTGAGATTTGAATCCTAAACAGTTTATTCGGTAGAGGATAAATGACAATCAGTACGTCACAGAACTCTGTGGGGATTATGTCTCTCCGATAATCTCTCCAGTGCTCGGACCACACAATGTGGATTTCATCGTTGCCAAGATGCCTTGTCTAAAAGATAATAATTCAGCATTCGTTTAGATTTGCAATAATTAGAAACCCTGTCTGGCACTTTGTGAATATAAACAAGCCACCTTTTGCAGAAGACTCTCAGGACTATCGGAGGGCATTCTTGTGGCGACGTGAAAAATAACTTCGGTGAAAGATGTCGCGAAATATGGTGCGGTCACTCCGCTAGCCTTTCCAGGTACCAATCCCCCAAGAAAACCTGTATGAGACTCCAATTCAATTTCCCAGGCAAGTCTAGCGACAAAACTCTCATACTCTTTGCTGGCCGTAACGTTATTCAATATCGAATTCTTGTCTTCCTGGCCTTGCCCCACGTATATCACTGCCATCTTATGCGTTTCCCTGGAACGCTGACTGTCCAGGTTTCTCAACTCCCTCAGTAGCTTTTCATTTTTGGAAAGCAAATGCAATTTTCTTCTTTGCTCCCATCCAGAAAGACCAAGGTGAGAAAACAGAAGACGACAATGATGAAACGGAGCTGGCGGTGGCCGGCAGGATGGAGGACTGATCGCCGCTGCGCACATACTAAAAAGATGAATGATTTAATGTATTGATCATCTCGACTTTTTTGATCTCACTTACTTTTTCTTACACCTCGATTGATTATTTTTTACAATGGAAGCAAAATTTACCTGATATGCTGATTCCAGTTATTGATATGATCTCTCTCCATGTTTCTTTGACCTAGGATAGCAGCGATGGTTTCACTTTCGAGTTGAGGCCCCTGCGGCGAATTTGCAGGCGCGTTTAAAGCAACTTCTGGATTGGTCAAAACCTCGGGACTTGTGTGACCTATGTATTGTAGGAGCTACGAAATATTCCACAATTTAATTAAAAACACTCAAGTCTCTGATTATAACGAACAAAAAAAAGGGTTAGAGAAATTCAACAAACATCATCAAGGTTGTCCATATCGCTAGCAGCATTGGCAAAAGTCGGAAGAATATGAGGCTCGCGATGTCGCATCGTATGTTGTGGCGGGCTGCTCTGCGAAGGCAACACACTGCTGAGATCCTCCCTATGTGATTTTGACGACCAGTCAACTGTAAACGAGAATTTTAAATGTGGGGAAAGTTCAATTAAAAAATTCTTGAAAATTTACCTGGTTTGCCGAACGGTGCAGGTAAATCATCGTCGTTGGAAGGTTGGCTATACAGTATCGAACTGTCCCACGATGCTTTGCCAGCCAAGTCTCTCAGAAGAACTCGAACTGTCGAGGGCGCTGTCGTTAAACCAGCTGTCACTCCACCGCCGGGCACATCTAATGCTACCAATTCTACTAACGACAGTATAATAGAATTAGAAAGCATCAAAAGTTGAATGTTGGGAGCTTGGAAAACAGCGGAAGATAATTCGTCACTATCTATTCCTGGAACGTCGTCCAGTTCAACGACAAGAGATGAGAGACGTGCGGCCCCAATCCCCATGGGAAAGTGTCCCAGGTGATTTACAAGATGCATTAGTACCTGTAATAAGTAGATTAATGTATTTGTTATGCCAATGGAAATTGGTTTCGGCATTATCAGAAAATATGACTGGACCGCGATCTTACCATTCGAGCAGCGAGCTGTACAGCCTGAGCGTGTCCTCGTCTAGGTGATTTGACGCCAGCTTCGTCAACCAAATTATCATGAGATATCTCAGAATCAAAATCGTCAGAGTCATGCTGGTAACATTTTGCCGAGTCTGGTATATCCTTGGTTATTTTGTTCTGCATAATATTGTCTAATACCTAAAAAAAAAAATGTCTTAGCTAAATCTACATGTATTTGAGTTCTCTTGCTTTTGAGCAAAAATTTTTAGTGCTTTCCACATACTGTGAATAGGGTCAAAAGCAACGGGCTCCCTTGGAATGGTTGAAGTAGCACCGATGGTCCCAGCTGCATGGCCCATTCGCCAAGACAGAATAACATGGAAGTCGCTAAAGCACTTCGTCTTTCACGACTGGTCATACGACCCAGAGTCTCTGCTAGAACCTGTTGAGAAAAATTAAAGTTCAAGAAATTGTGTGAAATTCGATCGTACGTTGCTTACTTTTGCTAAAAAAAAACATGGAGCCTACCTGAATAATTTTAGCTGGAATGTTCGGATATAGATCCAGCAAAACATCTGCTCGGTCGCAGAGTAAGAGGAGAGCATCGCAAGCCATTTGACTCACCGTTGCATGGCTTGCCTGAAAATCAATTTGAATGTATTGCGATGCAACATACCATATTTTTGTACGTAGTTCAAATAGGTATTTTTCCCAAAGCAGATGTTACACTCAGAAATAGACGAAACATTTTCAACGAAGATTCATGACAGTGGATAATTTTGCACAACTAGAAATTATGCGAGTTTCGAAATAGAGAGATTCTTGTACAAGATTCACTTTCCTGGAATTCAAACCAGGTTGTAGTTCATGGTTGTAGTCATTTAATTAAAAACACCAATTGGCCATGTCATGCAAAGTAAAGCGACCTACATAAATTTGCTACGTATCAGGTGGTTCCAGGTATTGGTTTTGTAGATACATACGCAGGACTCCGAATAGAAAAATTAAAGAAAAAAAAAGAAAAACAACAAAATGACAAATGCCTACGCTCACACAAGATGTTGACGACGTGAGACGGATAATTCGAATGCTGGACGGACACTGCAGCAATTTATGGTGAATGGGGGTATGCGCAAAAGATTTGGGGAAGACTACGAAGGGGACCAAGAAAGACTACCTTATCTAGCAGGGGGAAATTGAGCCCGTCCTTGCGCCGCCCAGCCACCTGCGTTCTCTGTTAAGCAGGCCCAACAAATATCACACTAATACTAAAAACTAGTACGTCTATAGGGCACCTATAACTCCGAATATCACAATTATCAATCGTCCGAAAATAGATGATGTTTACACTACATATGTGCAATCGTATTTGAGTGTAATGCAGCATTTTAGGAATAGTGGTTTGTAATACCCTTCATCATGCATTGTTGTCTATTTCGGTGTTTGATAAAAATATTATTCACATTCCTGTACTACGAATTTGGCACATTTGAACCGAAAATTAAAATTCAACATGCTTAGATTGATTTTGGCTGAATGGCTACAAATCGACTTACCCTCAATGCTAAAAGGAGTACGGTAACAGCTTCGGGCACTCTGGTATGTTGAGTTTTATAAGACAATTCTCTATACACAAACATACCGATGCTGGAAAGTGCGACGCATCTCGCCACACCCGTTGGCTCTCGGCGACAGCTCCTCAGCAGTATTGTCACAATGTGCTCCTTTTGGTCAAAATGTTCGATTAATTGCATTTTATGTGAAATTTAGTTAAATCTCCTAATTAGATAGATCTTTTGAAATTCACCTTAGCATCTGGACACGTTACTGTCACGATGTCGTTCCCATTGGGTTGTAATACTGGAAGTTTGGCAACTGTTGCAGGCAGTGATAGTAGCGAACCAAGTATCGAAACCGCTTCTGTTCTGGGTGCCTGTCGACATAGTTGACAAGAATTAGTAAAACGGTCAAGAAATTAGAATCTCAACAGTGGGTATTATAATTTGTTCAGCTTACTTCAACGTCGTTGCTGTTCAGTATCACATTTGCTGCATGAATGTAGTCAAGGATTAAGAGGCTAGATCCCGGTAAATTTAAACTGAATAATCTGGGTCCCGTATACTTGACAAGTGTGTGGAGAACTTTAACATCATTGCTGATTATTCCGTTATGCACAGCACGGTAAAACAGGGTTAAATGTGGTTTGGGTAGGGATACATCCATTGGCTGAACAGTCAAAAGACAAATCAGACGATACGCGGCTAACCGGCCAACCTCGTATTGTTGAGGAAGCTGTATTGCCTGTAATCAGAACATAATTAATTTTCGAGTCATTCGATCGGAAAAATCGAAATAAATGATATTAGAATACAATTAGATAGGAACATTCCGCAACAAAAATATACCTTGAAGCACCATGGAGCGATTATAGTCAATGGGGGAATGAGCTCTGGAGCGGGTGGAGTAGCTTGATTGTCGCCGGAAACTCCTTGGTTTAAGCGAATCTGAAACAAAATGAACATTGAACGATAATTAAGTTCAGTTGCATCGTGAATTTAGAACTTCACACTCACTTTGATCAATGTATGTGTCAGCTGTACAAGGTAGTCCATGACTTGTCCATGGAGCGCTGGATCCTGAATATTATTTACATCCCCTAAAGCGGACAACATGCGTCTCCACAATGCCACTGCAACATCCGGTAGCCATCCGGGAACTCCACCTCCGGCCATGACGGATCTTCTTTCCGAAACATCACTTGTGTCTATGAATAATTTGAAAATATTAAAGATGGGTAAGCATCTCTAATCAATGCGAATATACAATATTTTCCATTTTTGTAAGGCTTGCGTGTAATAAATAAATAGATCAGTTTTTGTTTCCGATACTTATGTATACGATCAGATAAAACTACCCAGTAAAAAGTAAATCTTAGCATGATTGCATATAGCGTAGTCTGCGAGAAGAAAGATGCAAGTTTCTTACCCTTTAGAAATTTTTTAAGCGAGAAAGCCATCATCGACAGATTAAATAAAGCTCGTAGTGAACACCAAGATTGTTAATGCACTAAAGATTAAGAGTAGATAATTTAATTGTAAAGTATTCGTCGAATCTTGCGTAAGTAATTGTGCAAGTAAATTGATAAAAACACTAAAGTCACCCAAGCATCACTTCAGGTTTGCCAAGAGAACTACAAACAGGAAGTCTCAACATCGTACTTCCTGGATTTTGCAATTCGTTTTTCTCCTTTCGTACTTAAATTTCTAATTTCAAATACGTTTTCATTCACTCAGTACCGCGAGTACTAACAATAGACTAGGCAATCTTGAAGTGTACGTATTAAAAAATTTGTGTAATGATCATGGAAGCAAGCCATATGTTATTTTATCAGTGTGTATTCTCCGTGTATCAAGTTAATGATATGCCCATGTTATTTATAAACGATTAACGAATTATCTAACAAATGTGCGGGCATAATTATGGTCTATTGGCATTGCTGCGTAATTATAGTCAGTGTAAATAATATGTACGATGATACATGAACATCCAAATTTTTGGAGGGGTATTCAGCATACTCACCGATGCTGTTGCCATCAATATTTTCTATTTGTATCGGACTATCCTTGTTGCTGTCGACACCGCTGCTCGGTGTCGGTGACGGGCAGCGAGGAGATGGAGGTTCACTTTCCACCACAATGACACTTTCCAAAGATTTAGTTCGCCTGTTTGGTAACATTTTTGCTATTGTCGATGCAGCGTTAGATGTAGACAGTAGCCTTGCCATGTCCTGCTCTATTGACAGGGGGAGTACTGTTGCGAGGAAAGGATTTATGCTTAGTATTGTGACCCTAATGAAAATGATGATCGATCCACCTCCAGATACTCTACTTATTTTTTATTTCACTAACATAATGATGTATGAATTACACTATAGCTTCTATACCAAAAAAAAAACATTGCGTGCCATTCTGAAAAATCAGAATGATACGCATCGTCTGAAAAGCTGCGCAAATAATCACACATTTGTATTATTGAGGCAAAGTAGTATCGAACCGACTTAAGTGTAATAAAATTCATGATTGAGAGTAAAAATGATCACGATTATTGAGAAACAAACAAAAAAACAAAGCAAAATACTATACCATTGAAGCAGCTTGATATAAGACTAGATATTTTTAACCCACTGACGATACCGAAGCAAAAAAAAAATAAAAATAAAAATATAAAACAAACAAAAACCAACAACGTAAGGACAAAGATATAAATAGATCAACTAACGAAATGGCAATGAGTTCAAACATGGATCTTAAATCCATTTGGCACCAAAAATTCACAGTCAAGGCAAAAATCATAAATGTTCAAATTATAAAACATAATGTTGTTTGGGAGGTTAAATATTAAACTCACCAGGGACTCCGGAATGTGTAGTGTGCGGGCGATGTCTGTGGAGCTTGATTCTTGTCTTCCCATTGTATATGGTATTGTCGCTAGCACTTCTTGGCAACGGACGGATTTTTCTAAGGTCTCGCATAGGATGGTCTATAGCATGTAAGAGAACGGAAAATAAACAAATTTATCTATAACTAATTACAGCTATAAGCGAATGCCACACTTCTCCTGTAACTCAATCGACAAATGGAGATTCTGTTTACCAGTGACACTGTCCTTTGATGTAGTCCCTGTCTCTTGATCAACGCTCCCTCTTCTAGGGGGCTGAACACTCCCTGTGGAAGCAGCACGGCTGCCTATACCACGACGTTTCTTAGACTTTTGCTCGCTGAGCCGATCCAATGGCAAGTCGTTTAAATCAAGATTATAAACGTGTCTGGCTAGTACTCTGGTTAAAGTGTCCAAGGTTTTCTGTAAAACAAAGACAGGGTTAAGATTATTCAATTCCAAAGATTTTTCTGAATTTTTTTGAACGAATGAAAACTTACAGCCCATTCCCGTATGAGCTCTTCCCATTGTGTGAGAGAGGTTAGAACAGTCAGAAATTGGTCCCACAGCTGGGTGGAAATAACCACATTTAGATTGGCCTTAATCCAAGTGACTATCAGCGTCTGAAAGATAGCAGGTGCCAGTTTTCCACCAATACTTTCTTGCTGTTTTCTACGAGATGTCCTTTCACTGAGCACTAAAGATGTGATTTGGAGTAATACTCTGAAAATAATGATACCGGGAATCAATTTTAATAGGGTGTCAAAAAAGTAAAAATGGAATTTCTGATTTTGTTCGCTGTTCGAAGAAATGCTTACCGGAGTAATTGTTCCCAAGTGGCAGGCTCTAATCTAACTTGCATGACAACGTGGCGGTAAACGTTTAGCACTCGCTTGCAGCTGTCTGTTTGTTCCTCCAAAAGAGTCGCGGACGCATTACCTCCCGGTGTTTCTAGGAAAAATACGTTTGAAGCTTGGGTTACAAAAACTTGTAACACATTTTGCAATCCAGCTCTCACGAACAAGTTTTCCCTGTGGATTGCTCCGAGATACGAATCATTTCTCAGCCGAGTCTGCCTGTAGCTTTCTGGTGGACTGCGATCGTTTATCAGTGATTCTTTTTTTGGATTTTCTTCTATATCTCGATCTTTGTAACCATCCAAGGGTTCCAGCATAAACGGTGGCAATTCCTAATCATGAAAAATAGTAAGGTTACGATTAGTATAAATAATTTGTTGGCCGTCCGTTCGATCAATTTTAAAGATTTCAACTTACATTCATCTGTATCCAATCTTTATAAACGGCAATAGCTTTTCTGATAGCACCAGCGTGAGTAAAATCCAGTAAAAAAGCTTGTCGGTAAAGTTCGTGTACAAAGTTCACGTTGTCCCTGTTACCGTAAAGAACTTCTCGCACTAAAGTTATCGCCAACATTGTACTATCTTCCTGGCTTTCATGCTGCGACACTACATCGGGAGATAAAGAATTCGGATCGGCTGAATTTTGGATGACAGATACACGACGGAGATCTGGTTCCGAATTTTCGTCGTTCGCTGTTGTGCTAAAAATGAAACGATCGATGGATAAGAAGTGCTCAAAATATAATATAATCATAGTAATTCGAGGTCATAAAGATGATATTTACCTTGGAGAATGGTGTAAAAATTGTCCATCTTTTTTTGCGACATGAGTGTATTTGGCCACCCATTTGATAAGGGTAACTTTACAGAGCGCATAAACATCCTGGCCTTGATTCGGCGAGGGCTTCCGCATCCCAGGCAATTCCAAGTTGGGTTTGTATAGAGAAAAATGATTATTGAACTCAGGGCAAATATGCCTGAGATAAGCCACTTTGAATCGTTCCAACAGAAACTGAAAGGCCTTGTGTTGTCTCGTGTGCTTGTCCCGCCATTCAACTTTGACAACCTGAAAGATCAAAAATATGATTGATGAATAAAAATTAATAATGATGTACAGTGGGGTAGTCATGTATATTTGCAGTTATTATACCTGGCTAACCATGAAATCAAGGAGAGCCTCGAGAAATCTAACGGTTTCATTGTCTAGAGGTTTTTCACCACCTTGGGGTGGCAGGATTGGCCCACTATCAACTAGACTAACAGGGCCTTGTGTCACTCCACTGTCATGGAACATACTTTGTCCTAATTGCGTGTCGTAGAATTCTCTCTTTTCTTTGTCATCGTAGCTAGCTGATTTTGTAGGCTTATCTTTCTTGTTTTCCAACTTTCGGTCTATTTTGTAAGGCGATGGCTGACTGGGTGGAAACCCTGGCACCAGGCATGCGAACATCTGATGGATGTGATCTGGAGCATTGTCTCCAAGGGCTTGGTACCAGAGTACGAAATACCTATTGCAAAAATACAGTTCATTAGCATTAGACCTAAAAAATACAGGTGTAATGTCACAGTCAATCTTATTTTTATCAACCTGATGGCTTGACGGCGTAACTTCCAGCTGTTGCCAGGGTGTAACAATTTTCTCAGAATCCGAGCTAGACTGTGGCACTGCCATCTTCGATTCAAAAGCTCCGGGAGGAGGGTCAGAATCTTTTCCAAGAGCTGCAAGACTTGCTCCAGCTCTTCTCTGTGTGCTTTGTGAACTAGATTTGTGGTGAAGAAAAAATAAGGCAATTTTTTATACTTCTAATGGATTACTCGTTTTCATTTTTCACATAAAAAATCATGCTTCGATCGTTGAATTATTGTTTTTCCACAGTATTTTGATATAGTTCACAGTATTGTCGTACGAATACTACTGCATCGTAAGTTGGCTGGATTTTAAAATCAACGTTTAAATATTAGTGTGACAACATATGGGACAACTACGTCATAAAATTTCACAACTACACTACATCACAAATTCTGCATGCTCGGCAAAAGTATTCAACTTACCAAGGTGGAAAGAAAGTTCTGTCAGCAAAGTTATAGAAAGGGAATAGAAAAAAACACGTATAATTAGTATATAGTTTACATCGGTACTGAATTAATAATCGTCATAAAATATTAAATTTTAACAAAGTCAGTGTAAATTTATTTACAAATGTTGCTAACAATTGGTCTTGCTGAATTATTTTGATTCAGTTCAAGTATGCAACATGAAAACGTTACATGTAAAAATAAGTTTGTAGCTTACCTCGTTGGCGCAAGTTTACTTCTGCAGATACGAAACAATCGTACAGTATAAAATAGACATGGCTGAAGTTTCCCTCAAAGAAACCCTTTGCTTCATCTGTGTCTACATTTTCTACAAAGAACAAAAATAAATAACAAGTGTATGAGAGATACAATATGACACATTCCGAAGATTAATGAAGAATATCGGATCTGACATTAGAATAATTCCTTCATAAATGTCAAATATAGAACACTGTTTATATTACTGATGTAACTTTAGTTGGAGATGGAGGCCGAACAGAACAAGTTGTGTGGTTGGCCTGGCTAGCATGGTAATGTGGTCTAGTGATTAGATACCAACCTGTAGCCATAATGCTGGTCAACCACAGACCTACCTAGACGCCCATAAAACGACCATACTTTCTTATCCATTAACACATCGCGTTATACTCAAAGGATTAAATTCTTTAACTGTAACTATTACTATGGGTTGTAATTGCCAATTGCTCCTGACCATTGCTGGGTCTTTGCATTGCTTTCTGTAGCAGATTATAAAATCATTCGCAAGTCGTAACATCGACTAACTGACGGAGTATAGATTAAGACAATACTGAGACTGAAATATTTGGAAGAAATATTTGATAAACTACTATTACAAATTTGAGATTAACAACTGAACTCATTGAGTTTTATTTCCAACAAAAGGAAGAAGTAGCAGATGATTAGTTAAAGTGACATTGGAGCTAGTCGGACCGCTTGTTGAAAAATTGCAAATTCAGATGCAATCAAAAACGAGATAACTGAAATACTTCTGATCGGTGTCAAAGTGGCATGAGTCCGAGTGATTTGAAAGGCAATATAGATTATTTGGCAAGTTGTTTATAAGATGAAAGGACAACAGGTCTTTGTGAGTAGTTGAGTGGGTGTAATTTGTAGACGTCCTAACAGAAATCTCAGACCCACCCAAAGGTTAGACGATAAGAAGAAAGACTGGTCAGAATTATTTCATGGTATCAAATATTTGAGGTTGAAAAAAACTTAACGAAAATCTACGGTACTTCAAAACTTACCAAGTACTATTTTGAGGTGTTTAAACCGCGTCGCGCTGTCTTTTTTTACATCCTGTATCTTGAGCGTTGACTTTTTGACGTCTACGTGAAGTTTTTTGCTGAACATTGTTTAATGCGAGTCGCCGGCGGACCCGCGGGGAGATACTATCATCGAGTAAACTGCAAATATTCTTCATCAGTTACACCCAATACCCTTTACTACGGTTTATATGCTTAGAGAACTGACAGATCGAATTCCAAATTTAACAGATACAATGTGTCGCGATCAAATTCCTGTACTAATCAGATGTACATAACGGCCATCTTGTTTCCCACCGCGAACTACTTGCCAAACCAGGGCAATGACATCATCACCGATCGTTAGATCACTGTAACAATTTTGTATCGTTCACCAGCAAATAGCAGCTTAGCAATTAGTGAAATCATTGATCATCGTTTCAGGATCAATCCGCAAATTAAACTTGTTTAATTTTTTTTCAAGCAATTTGTTATTGAAGAGTGATGTCTCTATAAAAAGCGATTTGAATTCGGCGCCTTGTAATGTCTTTCTCGCGGAATTATTCGCTGGCGCAGCAGTCGCGGCCGAATCAAATAAAAAAAAACAATCAAAAGCGGACTTTCAGATTATTGTTAATATTGTTGGTCGTTAGAGGGAGCCATCTGTTATTTCAAATCATCAAACGACTGGTGATGAAATAACTGCGAAAGTTTGAATGGAGTTAAACTTCGACAGAACCGGCGGTAAAAGCCGGCGAGCAAAAATAAAATCTTTTTGGGAGTTCATCGACGGTCAAAAAGATATGGTTCCTCTTCGTCCACCGCAAGGTATATAATTTTTCAATTTACTGTGGCCCACCTACATTTTTACGATGACAGATTTGATCAGATCAAACGAAAGTAGGAAACTTTGTTCATGCTTCGTGTGCCTTTGAAACTATGCCATAACGTCTGTTTTTAAAATCACAAATGGTCAGATTCAACAAATTCTACGCAGTCCTCCGTATCCGGCAATTTTGACGACTGCTGCCTGAGCAGTGAAATCGATAGCAACTCTATCAACTCGAGTCAAGAAATCATAAAGGACTCTGCGTCGGATTTAAACCATGTGGGGGACTCGCGCACGTCATCCCTAAATAACGAGAACATTTGGAATGAGGAATTACGAATTTTTAAAGAACTGGGGCTCGATCGTGTTGCTCTTGCCGCAACCAACGCTTGTAAACGCTGCCTCCGAAACGACAGCAACAAGTGAGTCTCCTGTATCAATTTCAAATGAATGATAATACATCGCTTTGTGCTGTTGCGATTCAGGTGATCGCAGGTAGATGTAAAATCTCGATTAGAGCAACGGTTTTTTGGTAGGAAAAAGGAACCTCAGTATGCCGATTCCGTGCCACAGTCATACCAGGAGTTAGCAGCGGACATGAAAGCATTTCAGGAACGCATCAAAGCTCGGGAAAATCCAAAATGCGTATACAAAGATCCCGGAAAATACAAGCATCTGATACAATAACTTGCTCGATGGTATAGATTCAAAAAGTATAGATATGAAATTTTGTTTGAATTGCACAACAATCATGATAATTTAGGGCGCACCAGAATTTATTGTGTGCTACTCGAATACATACATTTATTATGAGAATAATAATTCATATGTGCGTCGATGGCCGATTTCCGGTGGTGAAATCTGCGAGCCGGAACCGACGAATGTGAGGAGACAAACCCGCAAAACTACGTTTAATAGTCGACGTGCTTCGATCGCTTGGAAAAAGACTGTTTGTCCTCGCGGGAGGTGACCGTAGGGGATATCCGGACTCGGGACTAGCCCCGATATTACAACATCCCCCCGGTCCTAAGCTCGGACTTGGTCATTGTCACAGCGCATCTCCTGTGATATATTTATTTTCTTTTATTGTTTTTTTCTTTTACAGGAATCGATTTTTTCTTCTCAACATGTATCCATGCATTTTCTTGGTCGCTAATCGAAAATTAAGATTGATTTCACATCTCTTCCTGATTTGCCCCCGATGAATTACGTAGGAGCCATGATACCGCGTGAGGAGGATAATAAAAAGAAAAAGTTAAGAGACCGTGAAGTGTCTTGACTCATTCATGGCTCGTGAATCGTCTGCCTAGCTGGTGCCCATGCACCTTACTCTTTGGTGGGCTTAGAGCTCAGCCTTCTGGATAAGAGAAATTCGATCTACCTTAGGACTACGACTATATTCCATCGCTGCGCCCCTTCTCTCTCCCTCCGCCATTTATCCAGATATACCTATAATAAGGTGAAACACAGCGTCCCTTTTTCACCGTATATAACAACGGAAAGGAAAAGACGAAGTAGCAGAATCAATAGCCCTTCATACATCCGGGAAACAAACATATCGTATAAGTATAAACGTTTATTTTTGATTCATCTACCAGGATTTCGATATATGAACTCATGAACTTTTTCATTGTACAATTTTGCGTGAAGATGTGAACGGAAAAGATTATAGAGAGTTTATATTGAGAGTTTGTTTGTTGAAGCCCTCGTTGCGCGCAGCGAAACCAACGCTACTGTAAACCAGTCGCGTATACGATGATTCATAGGTAGGTAGTGGTCTTAATAGCGCAGCGCGTGCCAATCGTCCATTTCATTTGTGTAGAGGTATGTGTGTACCTGAACGACGGCTCGACTATAGTTAATAATGGAGCATGGAGATAAAGTGACGTCAGAGTCTGGTATCACTCGTTCCTATAATATCATGCGAATATTTCACAGAGGTATACTAGGTATATCTGTATCACGCGTTGCACGCAAATAGGTGTAAGGTATAGGTAAGGCGTGGTATTAGTGTACCGAAAATTATTCGGTCATTCGAGTTTGACGAAAGTCCGATGTTTAATCGGTGTTAGCCCGCATCAGGTTGATCGGAGACCCCCCAGGCCGGGTCCTATTCGTCGCTTCGAGGCAACCGGCTGTGCTCCGCTGTGCTTCAGTTTGCTTCGCTTTGCGGGCCACTAGATACGTGTACATATATACATCGATAACTAAGTATATGGGTAGGTACCAGGGGATCTGCACTCCTCTCTCTCCTTCTTTCCTCGGTCTCTACTCTACCTGAGCCATTGCTGTTCCCTGTTCTTCTCCTTCATCGCCTTCATCTTTTTCTGCTTGGTCTTCTTCGCTCATGTACGGAATACCCATACGTGCGGTTCATAGGTATAGTTGGATGCACAGATTTTGGACGTGTGTTCGGTACACGTATGTGTATGCCTACCCGCGTCCCGGTACTCGGTGCCGATGGAACGAACAATGGAGGCGGGATGCTCATTTGTCTGCGGGCATTGTTGCTCGACCGGGCGGAAACACGAGCCTCCCCCTTTTCCTCTCGGCTCCGCAACCCTGCACTACGTATATCCACGTCTCACGGACGCAACGCGGTGCACGTGGAGGGTGTTCTTACGTATCGTACACATACATGCGTGTACCGACTACGTTGTGGACCACTGTGACGACGACGACGACGACGACGAAGGCGAGGACGCGGACGAGGACGAGGACGATGAAGGTCCGTGCGGTACCAGACCGCAGCTCAACTCAGCTGAACTGAACTGAACTGAACTGAACTGGAATCGGACATGCTGGGTATGTATGTACTCGACTATGTATGTACCTACTGCTCTGCTCTCGATAATGATGATGATGGTGACGATGATGATACGCGAAAGTTGATGAAAAAGTAAAAAGCAAACCAAATATATTACCACGAATCTCCGAACGTGAAACTTAGAGCAGCAGCTATCCAGGATATTGGGCAAGTACCATGTCGAATCGGTGACCCAGGGATATTTTTAGACTCATATTTGACCGCGGTAACATCGACAGGAATTGAGGGTTTTGATCGGTCTGGCAACGGGAATGGAGACAGATATTGAGGAATACAGGGCGAGGTCCGGATTCCTCCATCATACATGCATACGCATGACATTATAGCTGTGTGCACTTCTTTTCCCCGCGTTGTATCCAACGGTATGTGCAGGCAATTTACTAAACGCATTTTATACACCCCGAAGACGCGTAGGTATAACACGCCTTGTGGCGGACTTAGAAGGAAAAAAGCAAGCTATACACATACCTATACCTATACGGGCTGCATCTTCTGGCTCATTGAGCCCCGGAACAGATTCGTCGCGACGTGGTCGACGTCCCCGTGGATTACGTGGGCCTTATGCGTTTGGCCCAAAAATAGGGTGAAGGTAGCGACGCGGGGGAAATGGGGGGATGGGGCTCGACTCCCTTATCTTCGACATCAGTTGAGCTTCCTTCTTAACGCGTGACCGAAGACCGCCGTGTAACAAAAATTACGATGCACCAGACCCGCGGCCATCCGGAATCACGCGATCCAAGTTTTATCTGGTTTGACAGGTTGTCGGAAAACGCGAATTCGTCTCATTCTGCCACTCTCTTATAACGAGTCAGGCGTACACCTTTGATTTTTACTATTTTCATTATTACACAATTTCCACTTTAGGATACAACCAATTCCCTATATCTATCGGAACAACTCCTCGTTTCTTTCAACGATAAAAACCAAATGAAGAAATGACTAAATAATATTCATAATAATGATGAATCAATGAAGGAAATAAATAAAAGACATGGTCGATAAGCCGGTTGTTCGCCATTGAAAGTCAGCGTCGTTATAAGTGGTTGGTTCGAATCTATCGCTACCGGGGGTGTAATTTGAAGGATATATAATTTGATGTTAATAGAATATTGGCGAGTAGCCGTAACCATAAATCTTTGTTAATTTGGCAGAGCAATTCGACTTGCTCCTGGTTACCCGGCTGTTGTTGCACCGGTATATGGTTACGCACGTATACGAATACATACCTGTAACGGCGCTGTTATATAGTCGTACAGGTATGCGTGGCGTAAACGGAAAAAAAACGCGTCTATAAACTGGGGATGATGCTCAAGACTCCCATCACGCTATCTACAGAGTGTGCCAACGCAAAAATTCCGTGTAATTTTCATTTCATCGTCTCTTTCTAACTCCTCTTTCTCTTTCTCTTTTCAGTTTGGTTTCCCCCGTCACTTTCGATTACGCCAACAATGAAAGTGTGTGTTGACTTTCGGCTAAAATGTCATAATCCATGGATAACTGTACCGATGGAATTGTCGCTGCATCATCGCGTCACGGCGGTTTGGCCACGCGGTGTATTCGAGGTGCATCATACCTCGCAGGTCTCAGAGTTCATCTACGTCGTGTTGAGGTCGGCACGCGATTGGCACCGATCAAAACACTAATTTCACGGACATTTAACGCTCGAATAACTTGGCGTTTATGTCCGTAATGGTCGCTGTTCAAGGGTTCCCCTAATACGTACGAATATTACGCATCACTGGCCCCCCATGTATAGTACGTAACTCGCCAAGCTGGAAAGTAGAATGAAAAAACTGAAATAAAACAAGAACCATAAATAACGGTCAAAATTGAGAACGACGAATACGTCATTTACCTATGTGTATAGCGTATAATATACTACTTATTTGGCTCGGCTACCTTTCGGCTTTAATAATTGGCCATTAAACGGAATAATATGGCCCGAGTTAGAGACGATGGGCTTATGCTATATCTATCGGAAATAAATTGGCCGTTTTATAAACACTGCGGGGGTAATGATTATGGCGAGATAGAGGAGAACCCATATCACGAGCGAATGGTATACAAAAAGAAATAAATACACCACGGACATAGGACTACGATGCGCTGTGCGGCACGGATGTGATGGCCGTGTTATGCCATTACGATGATGAACTACATAGGCAAACTCTCATACTCTGGCCGTCGCGGTCGTCGTGCAGCTGCGAGGACCATCGCTCGTTGGCGGTCGCGAGACAAAACAAAATATTATAACGTGTACGAAAGAGAAGCAAAAAAAAACTGATCGGACAAAATAAATGAAAATAAAAATCAACGTTGGCTAAACAAACGATGACGTAACGACCAACGGACGTTAGGTATACGGATGTCGTTCGCGCACACGTATCGGTTTATCAAGATTGGTTATCGAATAAATATGTATACGCCGACGTAGTCGAACGTGCACAGGTTTTACCATAGCGCTAGATATAGCGAAATGAAATAATATACAATTTCACCACGCATTCAGTTTTTCAAAATAAAATCAGAGATGCAATATATAATTGTGGTGGTTGCCAAGTAAACGGCACTTGACTCTCGGCCCTATAATAAATAGGTCTGTAGCACTAGTGTGAATTTCTGTATAGGCCCCGAAGTGCAATGATGGCGTGGTTATGTGTAACGGTGTAAGATAGTTCGAAATTGTATCGGGGCAGGGGTCGGTCGTTGGGGCCAGCAGCTGGTCGATAGGAAAGGATCGATTATTGGTGCGCCGAACGTCCGTAATGAAATTAAAAATTCTAAGGAGACCCCGAGGGCCGAAGGACTCGAAGAGTGAGGAGAGTCGGAAAGCTGGCTGCTCGCGGTTATACATATGCGCCCCGTTAAAAATATTCGTTCATCGTACAGACCGAGCCTTCATCCCGTCAGAGCTAGCCCTAGGTCAGCTCAGGATGGGTTGGGTTCCTCGTTTAACGGGCTCCGCGACGAGGCTTCGACCTCCACACGTGCGAGGGGCTATTGATTACCTGTTACCTGTGCAGTCCCCGAACTTTGAGACATATTATTAACCGAGCCCTGGTTCCCGTTCACTTATACCTATCGCATAAAGATGTAGAATAGGAAGAAAAAAGAACATAGAACAGAATAGAAGAAGGAAAAAAGAAAGTAACGATAAAGCCACCATATTAAATTATCCGCCTATACTTTCCCGTTCGATATATACTCGGAGACTTTACGTCGCCTCGTAGACGAAAACAAATGCTTCGAGATTATTATAACTATTATATTTCGAATTCCCGTTCGATCTTTGTACAGAACGATTAGCGAAATTGTCAATAGAGAGCTACAATTACCGATACTTGGAGTATCGGTGGATGTGATCGCGATGAGTACGAATATGTATATGTGTATTATGCTAGTTTGGCCCATTTTCCACGGCACTGAAGAACGAGATCGAGACCAGACAGAACTAATTATTCTAATTTGTCCAGAATTCATCTCAATTCCCGCGCGACGCTAGGAAGAAGCTATTATTCTCTCAGGCGGTTGAGCAAAACTTGCTCACTCTTCCAAGTAGATTTAGACATTAGACCAGTCTGGGAAAATTAATAGTTAAAACAGTCTGACCAACTCGACTAATTTCTCGACCCCGCGCATCTTCCAAATAATTATAAGATCCCCCTAAAAGGCACCTACGGTGCAAAAAACTTCGCCAAGTACATCAAATGTTTAAAAAATTCATTAATAATAAGAAAAAAAGGATCCAAATCAATTATTGTGCCAACTGCCCAGTACATGTAACTTTGCATCGTGTAAAAATATAGAATTGGAAAGTAAATCAATGAGAATCAATTCAAAGAATCAGAAACAAAATAAATAAATACAATGAATGAAATTTAAAAAAAAAAATCAAAAAAACAAATTGGAGTACGTGGTTCTTGGCGAGCTAATGTTATATCGCCATACAAAAATTCTGGATTTTTTTTCCGAAAAAGCCCGCCAAGTCCCACTACCTCCAATTTGTTTTTTTGATTTTTTTTTTTAAATTTCATTTATTGTATTTATTTATTTTGTTTCTGATTCTTTGAATTGATTCTCATTGATTTACTTTCCAATTCTATATTTTTACACGATGCAAAGTTACATGTACTGGGCAGTTGGCACAATAATTGATTTGGATCCTTTTTTTCTTATTATTAATGAATTTTTTAAACATTTGATGTACTTGGCGAAGTTTTTTGCACCGTAGGTGCCTTTTAGGGGGATCTCATAACTTTTTGTACGTTGTTGGAGAATATTGCAGTATTAATTATGGTTTCTTTCGTGTACTATTGTTGTAAGATGTTTGACGGTATACTACTCCACATCTATGGTTTGACGGGGTAAGAAAAATTTTCGAACGGTAGCCATGAGGGCGCCATTTTTCTGGGGCCCAATGAAAAGGAGTCGCTGTGCGGTGGCGAACTCTGTAAGAAATAAGACGTGTACCATAGTGTACCGGCTACGGTGACGCCACCTCCTACGCGGACGGCAATTATAACCTTTTTTCTATTTGACAGGAGCCAGCTCTGACAGGAATATTACGCGAGCCGCGGCTTCCCTTCTATACCATTTATGTGAAAAGGTTTTGTTTTCAGATGACATATAGCTAGCGTACGACGCCGGAGACGGTGGTGCTTAATAATCGTTAAACGAGCCCACCGGTGATCAGAGATTATCATACCTCAGCTCTCTGACCACTGAGGTTATTGAAATTACGCTTAAATAAAAGCACGTCCGCGATTCATATAGCGAAAGTGCATCCAAATTTCCCGAAATGCTTATGATTTCGGAGATACGTTAAAGAACAGTTGGCCGTACAGCGCTTTCTCGATCCCCTAGCAGTAAAGATACTCGGTAGTCCGTCCGTTCTTTTGAATGTACTTGGCGCGAGACTCTACCGAGTCTCTTGATAAGACTCTGAGAACGTTCACATCGAGAACCGAAGATCGATGAAGTTTTTTCACCTGCACCGCGCGGAATATCCCGGGCAAAATGAGGGACTGAACATTTTCTTTGGGGAGGTGTAGCGTGTTTTTGGGATTTGTTTCTATTAGTTTTACGTAACAGGGGACGTCCGCGTGCATAACATTACGGTGGGTGTGAAGGCCGGCGTCGGTTGGTGCGACATAAAACGTGCGAAGCTTCGCGCCGGAGTCAATTATCATTAATTACGTTGACGAGTGACAGCCAGGGCCACAATCGCCATCGTCAGCACCATCGCTGCAGCGTTAGTAGATATATAAGTCAGCGGACGCAGAAAGTAGGTACTTTAATTCGTCGCATCCCCCGGCCCGGCCGCGGTCATCGTCAACGTCGCAGTTGCTTCCTCATACCGTGTGGTCGCACCAGACGTCATAAAATTATTATCCACTGCTTCTTCAACATTGTTCTGTTGCACAATAATAGCGTACGCGACGTCTTGATTCGCAATCGCAATTCGCCACTTCCTCAGTTCCTTTAACTTCAGATTATCTAGTCGATTTTATACTGCATCTGTACATCCAAAGGTGAAATGGTTCGCACAACCTAGTTTTGTATCAGAATCATGGCGTCCTTCCGATCTTTCTCCTCTTGATTTCTACACTTTTCGCTGTTTCGTACAGCATATTCAACTGTACCTACTATTTAGTAAAAAGAGTATGCGAAGATTACATAACCGCTGCTGGTTTTGTCGTAAACGGGTAGAGACGGACGGACAGTCAGCATTGAAAATGAGTATTTAGATGAGTTGACTCCAATTGACGTGTACCGTGAGAATCTCTCGGTGTGTGAACTCGTACCATTATCGTCCAGACCCGAGGCCCCGTGCTTCTGTCCCTCCGCTGGAGGCGTTAATCATGCAAATTGTCGCCGTATACGTTCAGCTCTTGAATCAAAAGTTGCGCAACCACCGGGACTCGCAGTACTCTAAATTCGAGTGAAATTAACTAATTCAATATTTCAATGATGAAAATATGAAGAAATACATCGAAAAAGCCGTTGACGAATATCTCCATTCATTTTTTCAGAGGCTGATACTTTTCCGGAGTTACTGACCCCCAAGTGCCCGACGAAAGGGGCTGCAACATTTATTGGCAGTGCTAAATCGGAAGTGCGAAAGAGACGTTCATGGAAGTGGGGAAGAAGAGTGAAGAAGAACAAGCTCTGCAGAGGGCGAGGGACGACACAGTGCTGACTCGACGGAATAAATCCAGGATCTCTGCTGAATGAGGGGTATAATTTTCACCGTTCGAGCCGCATATGATATGGCGCCAGCGCGCGACATGGGAGTGAATTCTAACACGTGGATTCGGATATATACGTACGAACCTACATACTCACCTATATGTATACCGGGTATATTCACTCACCCATATAGGTGCACATCTACCCACGACACATATAAGCGTGCAGCAGCAGGAGAACAGAGCTGCCAACGTAATAATATGGTTTTCGGTTTCTGTATTGAAACACGATTCTCACTGGGGTAGGTCGCGCCACACGTATACAACGCCGCTACTCTTCTCACTTGTCCGCGTATACGAAGCGAGAATTTATACACCTAAACTTCTATGTTTACCTACGACATCCCCTAATATCGAATCGGTTGAGTCTAATCATCGTCAATTATAGGGAAATTTCGAATTAGTATCTACAGCGAACAACAATCCTTGACGTTTCCCCGGCTCTTTTTTTTTATCATTACGAGATGAACTTTCGATGAAATACGAGTCCCGAGGAGGTCCTTGAATTGCTCTCACCTGACCTCATCGTGATTTGGCCACTTCGGAGCGCCGCTCCAATTCTTGGCGTCATAACATTGAACGTTCCCTCGCTCTCCATATCCATATCTAATTCCAACTCGAACTCCATCTCCATCTTTATCCCCATCCCCCTTCGCGTCTCTCCGCCGGTTGGCGGAACCTCGACCAATCCTCAACATCCCCTCCGGGGTTTGTGTCATTCGATTGGGGTTTGAATAGCATATGTCTTATAACTGCACCCTGCACGACCGTAGCGTGCCGGGTTTTCCTGTGGGATGCTCATGAATCGGAGAACATGGTGAATGCCTGTACGTCAGCTGTATGCGTGTAAACTAACGGATGTAGTTGTTGGGGAGCCACCTATTATACATTGTACAACACAGATGTAAATTGGCGCGATGCATGTATATCGTAGTATAGAGATTTTATACATACTAACTGCATGCAGCGGGGAATCGTTTGCGGGACGGGACAACAATACATAAATAGGGCGTGGATGGAAATGAAAAGAAGACCAGAGAAAGAAAAAGGACCGGCATACCAAGGGAAGGAGAAAAGGAAGGATGCGATCTTGATAACGACCTGTTATTGTACCTCTGAACTTGTATCCTAACTTATACTTTACGTATTCACGTGCGGACGCAAGCATAGAGCGTAAACGGAAACCATACCTGTACTATGATTGAAGAAACGATACCTTTTTTCTGTGTTTCTGGCAATTTTTAGTGATCGTAATAAAAAATATCGATCTCTATGTAATGTCAAAACTCGAGCTCAAACGACATCGACCAATAAACGACTAAATCTATAAATCATCCGCAAAGGATTGGAGACATTTTTTTCCCCCTCACAGATGCCTGGATTGAATAGTAAAGTTACTTATCCGCTATCGAATCTCCTTTGACTCGCGCGAAAACTTGAACAATTTCATTCACCTTTAAACGGCGTAATAATGCGAGGGGCGTCTATAATACGAGTTGCACAGCACATGACTATGACTGATTCACTCTGGGCCGAGGCACAATTTATATCACATTATATTATACACTCATGTGTCCATAATCGACCGTTAGATCTGGTTATACGGTCGCGCATCTATAGCCGTAGTCGTATTTAAGGCTTCTTTCCCGTATAGCAAGATCGGTATCTACCCCGGGAATGAAAATCTCCCTCGAGGTACCTCATTACCTTTATGAATTTATCACTCTTTCGCCCGAGGGTGAATCAATCGGCAACTCGGTCCATTAATTTTTTCTGTTCCCGATGGCCTGTCCTCCACCTGAGAATTATACCCTCCATAGAAATCACGGATGCGATTAACGAATCATTTATTCTTCGTATAAATGTCCTAGGTGTGTAGAGAATCGTCGACAATCTTTGTCTCACAATTACCGTTCAGTTTACTTCACCGAGTGTTATTAATTTTTATTCAAACGAGCATATATTGGTTTTATCTCCGAGGAAGGTGTAGATTGGGGTTTCCATTTATTGCCTTATACCCGCATAGCATACGTAGGAATGGCTCGAACATCGAACGGCGTCTGGGGGGTGGGGGCGATTCGCGAGTATACTTATAATACATAATGCATAATAATAAAGTGCACTGCGCACAAAGTGTAGACCTTTGAAAAATCCACGTGCGTACGCGTCCGTCTACGTGTGTTGGGTGAACACGTACGAAACACTTGGTGCGTGTTGGTACCACCGCGAGGCGAGAGACAGAAGAAGAGGGTGTAAGGTGACACCTGTAGGACAGGTCCGCCGCACTAGGCTTCGCGTCATGGCCTGTCCGAGATAATCATATTCATAATTCGCGACTTCGCAGAATATAATTTAGTAAAAATTATCGCTACGTCTAACGCGTTAATAAGAACATCTTCGTCCGAGACTCGTAAGCGCGCATTCCACTTCTTTCGCTGCCCGACATCGAGTCATTGCATATCGAGTCGAAATTCTCCGCGCGATTTCGATGCGTTTGAGATAAAAATTTAGATCCTTCAATTTTCCTCATCAAAATCATTCTTCGACGCATTATACCTACTGATTTTCCGACAAGCGGCTGAACCCTCGTAAAAATACGGGGGGGAAAAACAAGAAAAAAAAAAGAAAAGAACAATCCCTCCGAGCGTACAATTGTACGTTGTCTTTTTGTTCGTTTACAGGTCCTCTCTGGAACCCTGACCTTGTTTAGGGTCTCTTCGGGACAACGAAGAAGGTAGGGATATAATTTTTGAGCGCAGTCCTGGACACATCCACTAGTTCTGAAATTAGGCGAGCTTTCACTACTCGGTCCATTGTTGTCTCGGCATAATACGGTTATGATTTGGTTTCAGTGAGCCTCGGATAGGAGTGGGACCACGAGAGTGAGCTGCCGGAGAGTTGGATGTGAGCTGGTGAACAGGAGGGCCTTCTGCTGCTGCTGCTATTGCCGCTGCCCCATGCCTGACACGGGGCCTTCCTTCTGACGGGACGCTGCAGCACGGTGTCGAGTTACGAACTAACATCACGCACACATGCTCGCATGGATGGGTTCACTCTCTGTGTATTACATACCTATGTACTACCTACATCGTACATGCCTAGGTACCGCACGTACCGGGCACCGTTCTCGTACCCGCTTCGTAGACCTCCCGGGCCCTTCGGGCCCCCCAAACTCCGAAACCCTCGAAACCCCAGCCGTTCGCGTCGCTCGCTCGCTCCCCGCGGGACCCGCTGCCAAGCTGTCTTCACCGTTTCTTTCTACATGCACACGCCCTTCGCTCTCGACCTCTCGATCGAGTCTCCGGACGCTCGAATCAAGGCCAGACGAACCGCTACCGCGGATTCTCCGCGTCATTTTTCAGAGGAAATTCAAGCACATAGGAAAATTACAGGAAATCAGCGCTCTGGAACTCAACTCGTTGGCGCATTTGGCTGTTTTCGACTCGCCTATGCCTCGGGAGGTAATTTCTATTCCCTCTGTCACCCTTGTCTATAGAGAGAATCAGGTCCGATCTGTTTGCCAGAACGTGGCAAGGCGTCTTGGAGTGGTACGAACGTGCAGGGCCACGTATCGCGGGGACAATTTGTTGGTCCCGGTTTTCCCGGTCTGTGACGGGCAGAGTCCGAGAGATCTCTCCCCCGCATCTCTGTTCTGGGGCCCGTTGGCCCCTCGCCATCGCTCCAGCGGAGGCATATCGTTATGATTTGTGGGCTTCCAGATCCGCGCTGGTCCTTGAAGAGAACGCATCTGATGCTCCGAGCGGGAAGAGGGAAGGAGAAAGAGAAATGGAAAGAAGAGAAGGGACCCGTGCCAAGGAAGGAAGGGAGAAGAAAAAGAAACGAAGCTCCTTTTTGGGGGCCAGAGAAAGGCACCCACGCTTTCCAGGAACCCCTGAAACTCGCTGGCCGCTACCCCGACGGGTCCTGAGATCTGAGGCCCGATTGCGAGGAAGGTGTAATGAGGGACTTAATTTTCAGAGTTTCAACGTTTGTGTAGGTATAACCGTGAGCACACCCGCATTATTTCAAGCGAAAAGACGAGCCTTGTATTATTTCTCTTCAAAATTAAATAGTTCACTTACCAATTTCTGGATCAGAGAAGGTCCTGTATATTTCAACTGTCCTCAAGAACTGCATCTCTTTTGTTTCCAGTACCAAAAATCATGTCGTACACTGTAGAAAAAAAAATCAAATTACCTCCGAGTTCTTTTAAGAATGTGAAGATCGTACGGTTATTAAATTTTCTGACGGGTGTAATTATAATTACGAAACGAGTCAATGGTTTGATAGCCTCGTAAAGAATTACGCCCGTGCTACCCATGTAGTAGTGGACAGGAGCTTCTTCCGTTGTGAAATACTTGGTGGAACGAAAGCCAAGAAGAGCGTCTTGAGTTATGAACGATAAAGTTACTTTATTAAACCAGCTTATACCTAGACCATACCGATGCTGCATCGTACGGAGAATTTTCGAGCGGAAGGATCCTCACACACCATGACTCCGTTGGTTCGATGCGGCGCTAATCGAAAGTCTCATCGTTTATCCGAATACGGACTTGATCAAATTTGGATTCATATTTAATTTTTCTGCGTGTTTTCAGCCGGACAAATTATTCCGAAAAAATAGGAGATACGGGAACGATTTCTTTTGCTACAACTGCAACTGTTCGACAACGAAAAGTGCATCGAAGCGTCATGACGTAATACCGTCTGCGCCGAGTTTCGGCCGTAGTATTGAAGAGTGGGCAGGGAAGTGGCAGCGTAGCCCCATTGACCGAGTTTATAATCACGAATTTACAAAGGTTAGACAGCTCTGCCGTAGCTGCTGTAGGACGAAGCAGATGTACTCTGCACAAAACATATACACGCGCAGAGGTTGAATCTACTAGAGGCAAACAGCGTGGGGAGTTTGCTGCTGCAGCATTACGGAGAATAAGAGAGACGTGCGTCGCGGTTCGTATGGTATACGTACGGTGCATTTCAACGGCGCACTTCAATGAGCCATGATTACGCCACGTACCGGCAGCGCATTGTAAGGGCGTTAAACTTATTATGTGCGTTAACTCAGGGGGGCCCCTCTCAAATTCACAGAGCCTTCAAATTCAGTTTCCACAGTTCCCCCCGATGCGGCTCTATAATGCAAAGAATCGATGGGATAACCAGCGCTCCGAAAAAGGTGAGACAAATTAACTCGCTTGATTTATGTATAAGGATTTTCTGCTTTCCGATTCAATAAGTAATAATGCTCAGGCGTTATTACTTATGATTACATTTTTAATTGTGGTACTCGCAGGGAATGCCTCTCGCCCGGTTTATATGTATACTTCGCCGTGTAACGAGTGATCGGTGTTTATCACGATATGATTTATCGCGCACGGTTCATGCCCGCGTGAGTAATTTACTACATCCTGCCAATAACCATAGCTGTGCAAATTTAACAACGGCTACTGTCTCCCTCTCCCTCTGTCTTCCATCATTTTCTTACCCTTATATATTTTTCCTTTCCCTCTTCACTGTGCAGGCAGATGGTGTACGTTTGGCGTTTCAAGAAGCATCGAGTTATCAGCCTTTGCTCTACAATAAGGTGAAATTAGGGGAACGAATGACGAGAAACGAAACAAGCATCGAACATCGAAGAAACATCTTGGCGGGCACGGCCTACAGGTGCGCATTTATTGTACGAGTCCTGCAGCCTTCCGAGTACATGTGAATTTCCGCACTCGTATGGTGTACCGTCGATATAGCTCTTGTATACGAACGTTTACAAACACAGGTTCGAGTAATTAGGCATCGAGTTACCGAGCGAACGGGGTAAGAGGCAAAAAAAAAAAAAAAAACGTCGGGTATGGTGCTGAGCGAGTAACCTGCAGCCGCGGTGGGTTCGTAACGGTAACGTTATAATAATCCAAGAGCTGCAATAGCTGAGATTACGGGTGGTGGCTAAGTGAGCATATAGGAGACGAGCTATAGCGGCGAAGGTATATCGTAAGTTATAAGTCTATCCCCGTTGGTGGCGTAGGTATATTGCGATGAGGTATTATAATAATTTATCCGGTTAAAGTGCAGTAAAAAAAAAGGTAAAAGGCGAATAAAGAAGGAGGCAAAGGCGACGAGAAGAAGCAAAAAAAGAAAGAAAAAAAAAAAAACAACGCAACTAGAAGTGTTTAAAAAGTACAAAACTCCTCCTCCAGCGAGGTGGAATAAGAACAGTTGACACATGAGGCCGGTTATTATAAGCTCTTGAATCTCGATATACGAAAGGACTTTCAAATACGCTTAGGTCTATAACTATCGCACACACGTGCACCTCCACTACGTACGTACGAGCAAGGGATGCGCAGCCCGGGGGCCCGAGGGCTCCGGTGAAGAGGGTCCAGTCAAGGGGATGATGCTGTCAAGTACGATCTTGACGCGGGCCTACAATAGCTACTTGTTAGCGCAGTGTGCCAACAAAAAGTGGCAGTTTCCTTTATGACTATACGTATAGGATACGTAGCTACGTTCATAATGCCCTCTTCATTTCCTCCGACAGTCCCTGCGGCAAGAAAAGCGCAACGAGATCATTCTCGGAATATTTTTTTTCACCGTATCACAAGGAAAATACGATATGTATCACGTGTAATTTATATCTGTAATCCCCGATCTTCGGGCTTATTAATTTTCCATGTCTTCAGCCCCTCGTGTACGGAGTAAATGTATACCTATGTTGAGTAGAGGAAATGAATTTTCTTGATCAATTTATGAGCCAGAAATAGCGACTCATTCCCCCAGTCGATATTCGTGCACCTGGTTCGATGAATTTCCTAATTTCCTCACATCGGCCATTATTTTTCGTCCGTAAAGTTGAGGAGTTTTGAAAATCCACCTACCTCAACGCGACGCCTTTCGGATTACTTCTGCTCTGCGCCTCCGACGGAACAAATGCCCACCCCTTCGATCGCAGCATCGTCGAGATAAACATCCGAGGTCGCTGCTGCAGCCCAACTCCGTTAAAGGGATGAACATTTTCAGATCCCTTTTCAAGCGGTTCTTTTATTACAGTTTATATACCATTGTGTTACAATGCCCCGGATAATGCTTGGCCATAGCATCAACGCGTGCGCGTGTTTCCTTTCTCCATTTTTTTCCCCCCTCGTCCCTATTTATTTATTTATTTTTTTCGCCTCCGAAGTCCGAAGGAAGAAACGACGCTCACTTTCAGCTGGCAGCCACTCCTATCCCGCTATTAGAGTTGAAGAGAAATAGGCGTTCAGATGCTAAATGCAGATTATGAACTGTACCTTATAAAGTATAGGTACTGCGAAAGGTCGCGAAAGATCTTTCTGTTCAAGATATACGTCCGCTCTCATACATACCCATGATGATGATGGGGAAAGTGGTCGCCCCCGGAAGCTGCGACTATGTTGATCTGTACGAGAAAAATTGTTCGAGTACCTCGTACCTATAGATCTCGAAGCGGGAGCAGCGGGCCTGCTGGGTGTATAGAAAGATGAGGAAGAGCACAAAGAGATCGGGGATCAAGGGAGAAATGGAAGAGGACTATCTTATCTGAGATCGAGAATCAAACTAATTCAAGTAAGTTGAAGGCTGTTTGTTATAATTACCTGCCCATATCCGTCTCCCATCTCGTCCACTCTGCTGCTGCTGCTGCTGCTGCTGCACCACACCCTACCGAAGCCTCGCACAAAGCTTCCAGGTCAAAATCATTCTCTCGTATGATTTCCCTATTTCGGCACTACGTTCGCTCGCGAAAACCATTCCAAATAATTATGTAATTAGATAGGGGGTAGGTGGGTATGGAGATTTATCCAAATTTTACAAACTACATCCAGTTCGATGGGTATAGATGTATTTTTTATAACAACATCGGGTAAATTATAGGTATAATGTCTCGTTCGTTTATTATTTTAAATAACATCAACTTTATTTCGTACAGTTCAAATATCGTACACATCATCATCATTGTCATCGTCGTTATAATCATGGTTTCGGCATTTTAGTTATAGTTGTGCATGACAGTTTTGTTCGCTAAGTGTTACTCTTTTCTTGTTCCGTTATATATTTGTTCATTCGGCCATTTGCTTATTTATTTTATTTTATTTTATTTTATTTTTATTTTTATTTTAGTTTAGTTTTTCTTCTCTTACCAAAGCATTTATTTATTTTTAATTTTACATTTATTAAAACTGTGTTATACAACTCGTTGTCTCCGTCGTTGTCGTATAAAGTACGAATTTTATATCGTACATTTTTTCTTTTATTTCTTTGTGCAAGCATAATAATTATTAACGTAGTAATAGAGCAACCTATATAATTATATCGTCGGTATCAAAAATCATTCTTTTCCGATTCTGTCACGTGGCTTTTTCTCTCATCCTTTTTCTGTTCTCAAAGTCTCGCACTTGTAACAACAATAATTATTATACTTTCTATGGATCGAGGTTTTTTTTTGTTTCTTTGTCACGTGTGCCAGTGGGTTTTGTTCCTAAGTCCAAATTTTTGATTCTGGAGAATAAAACCATGAAATTGAAAAAAAAAACAAAAATAAAATAAAATAACGAATGCTTTGGTTTCATCGGGTTCGATTTTTTATTTGCACTGAGGTAATATTTTAAATCATATTAGGTATACGTATACGTATAACTTTTATCGTAAAGCTTATCGTAATAATTTGCACGCTATATAATTTGAATTTCAATAATCTTGACGAACGTTAAACTCTACCCTGTTTAGTCCCGAAGACTCTCGCGTCAATGCTCATTCCGTTCAATGTTCTTTTTGTCACCCTGCAATTTCATGTAGGATGTACGGATTGAAATGTCGAAAAAGAACTCGTTTGCATTATTATTTTACGTCAGCGAATTTCTTTTCTCTATAAAATCATTTTTTTATTTGCTCCTTCGTTTTGCGTCGACTGTCAAAAGAGGATCTGGATAAAATCTAATGTATATATATGCATGTATCTATGTATAGACCTATATGTATAGCGTGTATATAAATATACATATATATACATATATTGCAGCTAATATTATATACAGAATTCTTGCGAACATCTGCGTTTTGTCTTTTTAGAATAAAAGAACCTTGTGCCGAAATCTCAAAATAATACTTCCTCATTAAATATCTAAATAATGTCGCGTAACGCTCTTCCATTCAATTCTCGTTATCGTTACTGTCATTATCAATATATATATATGTATATATATATATGTGTATCTATGTATGTACGCGTACACATATACGTGTGTATTTCACTTACGAGAAAAATTATCGTTATGTTCATCATGATACCATTGTTATTATTATTCTTCATTCAATTATTTATTCATACATGTATAGCAGCGGTATTAATATGTGTGCATAATGTGTACGTGCGACGCACGCGTGTTGGTGGGTCGGTTTGATGTGGTTTATTTTTTTAATTCATTTTTCTTTTCTTTTTTTTTCTTGTGGTGTGTGCATGAGCGTGTGAAAAGTGTATCTACATATTTACAGGACAAACACAAAAGCATATATTTTTTTTTTCATCTACCTATATCGATTTATTCATTTATTTATTTATTTATTCTTTTAATTATTTGTTTGTTTGTTTGTTTGTAATTTGTTTATTTAATACCTTTTCGGATAGAGATAGAATTATAGATGCTAGTATTATTTCTATACAATACGTACGTGTATTACGTATGGATGAAATATCTTCTTTTTTCTTTTTATATTGTACATCTCTAAACGTTTAATAAATCCTACACTGACATTCATCATCTTTTTTAATTTCATTATCGTAATTGTTTTTTTTTTTTTGTTTATTGTTAGATATTTATACTACTTAGAAGAAATACCTGTACGGAAGTATGTATGTGCAGCATGGTGTACAATGTATTGTATTTCATGTATGTTATACCAGATATGGTATTATAATATAATATATATGCTATAAAATAAAATAGTTTTTTATTGTAAGTATAAATTGCGAAAAGCTCATATGATATAGTCGAAATACTATAAGTTAAATAGTATCATACATATATAGTTATCTGAGGAAGAAAAAAAAAAAAGAAAAAAAAAGAATTGAAACGGAACGAAATGCTAATATTTGTCTTTTGCTATCTTTTATTCGCGTTGATTCACGCCAGGAATTTAAGCGACGCCCGCGGCTTGAACTATAGCTATTTTATACTATATACAATCAGGAATATTTCATTGCATCGACCGGAAGTTATACTATACGGAATCTTTCGAGAATTTGCTAGCAAGATTATGAGAAGTTATCAAATCATGGCGAATCCTGAAAAACATCACGCGTCGTATCGTATTTATTTCTTGGTTCGTTTTCATCGTTTTCCGTTGGCACGCGAGTCGATGAGCCATGTACAATGTTAAGAAAAATGAAAAAGAAAATTTTTACTTTTTTGGTATTTGCTTATTTATGTTTTTTTTTTTTTTCATTAAACAGTTCTCCACGCGATTAACCAAAGCGAAATAATTTACGTCTTTCAGAGCTCGTGTCAACACGCAGGGCCTCTTTTCCGTTTTTCCCGATATTTGTTGAGGATGAATTTCCTATGATGCCATTATTCGAGGGGCGGGCGTAATCATCCGCCGCGTATCACCGAATATCGATCTCCGTTTACCACGGCGTCGGGAGAGGATTAAAGCGTCGAAGTAAATTTCACTTCACTTCACCTGACAAAATTTTCATTCGCGTCACGCATACTTATAAACACGTACGGCGGAGATAGCGGATGGCTTCTTACCGCACCTGCTCCTGATTCTCTTCCTGCGTATCGTGCATACGTCCCACTGTTCGCACCGATGATGAACATTGCGTTCGTTTATTTGTAGATGCGTTTGACAACAGTGGAAGTAGCACATGTTCGAATTACCTAATTGTCGACGAACGCGCGGTACGCATATTCGTACGTAACGTAGGTTTATTTATATGTATAGATATCACTACGTTTTCTCCTGGTCAAGTTTACCCTGATTACCCTGGACCCAGTGTCACAACGAGTGGTAATCCCCGAGGACAAGACCACTGTGGTAACCCGCGTGAGTCGAAGTCATACCTATCGATCCCATTCCCTGGTAGGCACCCATCCCCATTCCGTTCATCGACATCGTGTTCATGGAATTAACACTCTGCATGGTGTTCGGCAGCATCGTCGAAGGACCCATCGGGCTCAGGCCACCCATGGACGGTGCTATCGCCCCCATCTGCATCGACGTTGCCGTGTGAGGAAGCGACTTTTGCAAGTCCGCGGACGTCGGAGTCCCGATCAGGTAATCCTATTTTCCAAACAAAAAGTCGAAAACATTCCTAAGCACGGTTTCAAGCGGAGTTCTTTGAGGGAATTCCCGCAAAGACTTTGCACATTTCGGTGATCATAGATCATGGATCATGGATCATGGATCATAGATCATTGAGCATGGATCATAGATCATGAATCATGGATCATGGATCATTGATCATGAATCATGGATCATTGATCATGGATCATGGATCATGGATCATAGATCGTGGATCATGGATCATAGATCATGGATCATGGATTATAGATCATGGATTATAGATCATGGATCATAGATCATTGATCATGGATCATTGATCATGGATCATGGATCATGGATCATAAATCATATATCATAGATCATGGATCATGGATCATGGATCATGGATCATGGATCATGGATCATGGATCATGGATCATGGATCATGGATCATAGATCATAGATTTGCGACCATATATAAGAATGAAAGATCTTCCTGATTCAGCCAAAATCCCGCAAATTTCCCGGGAATTCCCGCAAAGACTTTGCACATCTCGGTGGCACAGAACTCGACGGTTGAACAATCATTCGATTACACCCTCTGCGCTGCAATCGGCATATGAATAAATCTTTTCAAACTGACCTGTGGACTGTAGTACTGCATGTAATCCAGTTGACTTTTTTGTTGCGCACAGCTGGGCGGTGGGGGCGGAAGCGTTGCGGTGGGATGTACGAGCCCGTGCGAAACATGCCCCCCTTGGAGATGATGCTGAAGTTGGTGGTGAATGTTTCTCTTGTCGTCGCCGCTTTCGCTACTGGTGTCGTGGTGCTGCATGTGGTGCGTCGTCGTGTGCCCGTGGCTAAGGGTGGACGAATGTCCTTGATGGTAGCTCGAGTGGGGACTGGAAACCGAGCTGGTAGCGGGCGGAGGGAGCTGATACATCCCGGAGGATTGTTGGTGGTCGACCATTTGCTGTTGTTGTTGCTGCTGTTGCTGCTGCTGAACGGCGCACGAGGACGGTTGCTGCTGACCGACGGACTGCCGTTGCTTGGTGTCGTCGCCACTTTCGCTGCTAGAATCGCCGAGATTTCCTCCGTGACCCTTGTCTTCTCTTTGCCCGCTGAAACAGATCGGGAAAAGTCGAGATTAATACAAAGGAAGCAGAGAATTATTTGGGGTGGTGCGAAAATTATAAATACGCTGATGGGGATACACCGGGGTGTATCGTAAACTCGATTTAACGGGGCGGACCTCCTTGGCGCGAGGTGGAAGGACACGGTTCGAGGTTCGTTCTGCGCGTTGCTTCACCAGGTAGGCGGGTACGGGGAGGGAAAAAGATCCGTGAACCGCTTGTTTTACAAGTCATTAAACGCTCCGCTCTTAATCCTTTATGCCCGAGGGCGCAGTTATACCGGGTCGCGGTCGAATTCGGGTCTACTGCGGGATATATCCTCGTCGTTTAGTCGTCGAGACGATTTCACAACGTTGGACTATCGCCTTTGATTTTCTCGATTTTGGCCCCGAAAATCAACATTTTTTTTTTCGTAGTATTTTGACGTATTCCTATGTATTTTGAGCTCAGGAATCCGAATACGCTAGTTAAATTGATCTATCTATAAAATTGATCGAGTTATCGCCAATTTTTCGTTTTTTGAAGCAGAAAAATTGAGATATCTCGATGGGATTAATTCGCAGCTTGATTTACTCGACGAATTCGTGTTCCTGAGGTCAAAACACGTTAGAAAAGTGTCCTTTGATCGATTTTAAAAATTCTTGATTTTCGGCCCAAAAATCGAAAAAATCTAAAGGGGTATACCTTAGATTTTTTTCAATTTTGGGGTAAAAAATCAACATTTTTTTAAATCGATTGTAGGACACTTTTCTTACGTATTTTGACCTCAGGAATCCAAATCTGAAAGCCAAATTGTTCTATCTATAAAATTGGCAGAGTTATCGCCAACTTATCGTTCTAAAAAGTGAAAAAATTGAGATATCTTGATGGGATTTATTCGTGGCTCAATTTACCTAACGGATTCGTGTTCCTGAGGTCAAAATACGTTAGAAAAGTGTCCTCCAATCAATTTTTAAAATTCTTCATTTTTGGCCCAAAAATCGAAAAAATCCAAAGAGATTAGATTTGAATTAAATCGTAGATTAATCGTGGAATTTGATCTTAGATTTTCTTCGATTTTAGGGTCAAAAATCAATATCTTTTTTTATGGAGTTTGATGAGGTATACTTAAGTATTTTGAACTCAGGAATTCGAATCTTCAAGCTAAATTGATCTATTCATCGAAATGATCGACTTATCGCCAATTTTTCAATTTTCGTAGCGGCAAAATTAAGATATCTGGATTGGCTTCAGTCGGAGCTTAACTTAGTCGACAGAATTGTGTTTCTGAGATCAAATTACGTCGAGAAAAACTCGCTTAAACGATTTAAAAAATACCTCATTTTTGGCCTCATTCAAGCTTCAGGATTCAGGGGTGAAAAGAAATGCAAAAGATTTCGACGTAATTCATTCACTCGTATTTGCGAGCGCCCATGTTAAAGTAGCTCGAAAAATAAAATACGAGAAAATAACGGCGTGGTGTGTCTGGAACGGAAATAGACAAGATCACGTGTTCTACGCTCACTCACTCGGATACTTTGACTTATAAATTTTCCTCAACAGCGAAGTGGCGGAGAAGAACTCGGACAATGTCTCTCCGGAAGAAAATAGTCGAGAGAGAGAGGGAAAGAGAGATCGAGAAGTAAGAGGGAGAGTAGAGGACAAAAATGACAAGGTAAAATCGGAATTTTTCCCAAACGGCGCCACGACACAATCGCACAAATAGTGGATCTGTATGATCCCAACGATCGCGTGTATTTTTCTGACTATTTTTGGTGGTCCTGTTGCCTCCGAGTTTCCGTATATGGCAAGAGATAGATAAAGAGAGAGAGAGAGAGAGAGAGAGGGGGATGGACACGAATAGAAAGAGACGTGGTGTATTCCCAACCCGTTATAAGGTAAAGGGGAACCAACGGAGCTGAAGGTGTCCCCAGGTATGCGTTATCTTCCAAAGATCGCGCAATAAATTTAGCTCCGCTCGCTCACTCCGACGTGTAGGCTAGGATGCTGCTGCACCACCACCACCGGCAGCAACGACAGCGAAGGAGTCACAGTCGAGAGAATGAGAAGGAAAGAGAGATCGAGACGAGAGAAGCGAAGGTATACCTACGATACACCAAAGTCATGGGGCGATGGTTTGGTTTCAAGAATTATTTTGATTAGGATTTGTGACTCGTTCCCGGATATTTATGCCCCTAGGCCCCTTCCCCCTCTCTTTCTTTCCCTTGTTTTTTCTTCCATCAATTATTACGCGATGTGGTTTACTGCAGAGCGAGGCGATTCTCGGCCTTTAAAGTCGTGGGTGGCAGGACTAAGGCGAAGGTTAACGAACCCTGCGAAAAATGAATTTTTGATCGATTCTCAAGATTGTATCGGAATCAGAGATTTCCCATATAAATAATTATCGTCATCGTAGTTTACAATTATTCATAAATTATTACAAACGCGATGATCTCGTTTCTTAGTTCTCATTGCAGGACGGTACAGATAAGTACAATAAGTCTTTGGTGAAGGACAAGGGGTGCGAACTCGGGTTGTAATTTGTCAAGGGGACGCGTGGCAGGTGTGACGTGACAAGATTCAATTAGTCGATAACTCGCGTTCAGACGAAACGCAAATTAAACGTTCCTTGGAGGCTTGTAAAGGCGATCGTGATACCAAGATTTTATGAAGGGTTCCACCTTCGGCTAGCGATCTTATCGCTTGCGAGCCCCGAAGGTATTACGCGCGTGCTACAGCACATCGATAAAGTTCGCTAAAAATTATCCAGAATTTAGCAAAACGATAAAATCTCGGCAGCCTCTCAATTTATTGAGAAATTAAACTACAAATTATGCAAATGCGAATTCACTTCCCTCTTCTTTCTCTTATTTCATATGCATACCATATCTCGCTGAACAACCGCAACAAATTCCATACCTATGTTATGTCTTGTTAACTATAATTAGTAGTTTATTATTGCCACATAACAACGGACACTTTATTCTTTATCGGCGATCTAAAGTCTCGTCATTCTTTTCCACTGGATCAAATCACCAGCTCAAATCATCATCTATACGATTCGGATTCACGAAACTTACAATTGTTATGGATCGGCTTAATATTGGATAATATTTTGATTCGGCATTTTTCTTCGCAAAAAAAAAGAGAAACCCGTAGCATATCGGCCCTCTGCGTGTTGGGCGCTGGTCCAGAACGAAGCCAGGAGTTATTAACGAGAGCGAGTTGTTTGGTCGTGACATAATATATTCCGATGATGATGTTGGGCTGTGCAAACAAAAGAAAAAGAAAAAAAAAACAAAGAGACTTAGCACTCATCTTCCTATTTCAAACTGCTCGATCATAACCGAACCGCGCGTCGGGAGCATGTTGGAGGCGAACGAATCAAGTCGGCGTCGAAAAAAAGAAAAAGCAAAAATAATGAAGAAACGAACGTAAAGAAGGAAAGATCTACGCGACGCCTCTCCTCCGTGGATCTTCCGCGTCGTTTTTGCCGCCGCGGGACTAGTGAACTAATAATAATTCTCGAGTTTGTAACGTGACGAATGGAATCAGATCGCATCGCATCGCCTTCCTCGCCGCGTTACGATATACGCAAATAGAACGAAATCTCAGATCTTTTGGCTCGAGCGTTTGTTTTCGCTTGGCGATCTAAATTTCTTACCCCTCCGCCCCAGTCCGGCTCGTATAGCCCGGGAGTAGTAACAGCTCATTATCTTAGTTCGTTATTACGGACCGTTAGGAGAACCCTGTTTCCGTCGCGGCTCATAATACGATCGCTTTTGTTGTCGCTACCCACCTATTAATTAACGTCACTTTGCCACCCAAACCCACTCGCGGGTACCTATATTGCGATCGTACGCTGCAGGCTTTCGAGCAGAAATCATCCCACGCGTCTTCGTTGCGCGACTCCTGCAGCAGTTATTGTGGAATCTTTTTCTTATTCCTGACTGAGCTAAATTACGACTGCTGCAGGGGGACCAGCTCCGGGCTGCAGCCTTCGGGATGGAGAAGTTAAGTCCGCGGTTATGTTTACCAAATCGAAGGATTTCCCAAGGATCCCTCTATGCCCCCCGTCAACGACGCAGAGCAGGTGATCCGTGATCCGAGGATCCTCGCTCCGGGAAGGACCGAGCAGCTGATTCCTTAAGCAGATAAAGGAAATCTCGTCCCTAAAATAATGGGCGACCAGCCTACCGTGTACACATCGTAAGAACTGTGTTTACAAACTTCGGCTCACTTCTTTTTGAGCCGATGTGATTTTCGCTCATACCTGAACGGAACCAGCCCCCGAAATCGTTTTTTCCTTCTTTCCGCGTTACGAGGCTGAGATTCTTCTTTAAATTTCGCGATCATTTTCGATCCACGTGAAGATCGAGAAAATAAATAACGACGTAATACGCAGATATCCATATTTCACTACGTTGCGGAGACGGTCGAATGCATGATAATAAACAAACGAAGAAATCGTTGAATATATGCGCGTACGGAATCTATTTTTCTACCTCGGCTTGGTAAGCCGCCCGTGTTAAAACGCATTCGATGTTTTCGTATTCGTTAATCCGGATTATTTGAAACCCGCGGCGACCGTCGGAGCAAGAGAAGCGAGAAAGACGCGGCTAAGCTACCGCGAAGATAGCTGAGCTGCTCCTGCCGATGCCAGAAGGAAGAGAACGATAGAGAAGGATGGAGATCGGGGAGAACTCATGCTGGCGGAAATTGTGTTTCGTTAGCGTCTCAACTCCGGCTATTAGGGCAGCGATTATCATATTTGTTGCTAGTTAACAGGTTCGTTTAGATAAATGTGATTAACCGCCCAGCTCTCTTTCTGTTTTCTTTACGCGCCACCCACTAAGATCGGAATTTGAAAACCCAACACTTGTAACGTCGCTTCGGATGCTCCTGCAGCGCACTCGATGCCCTGCAGCTTCTCTTCGGCATAACCCTGGCGATGCTATTCGTAATAATTACCAAACACAAAAATTACGTCGGTTCAAATATTCATACGACAATTGTCGTATAGGAATAACTTTCAACTGCCTTTGGAATGTCGTTTTATGGTCGAAGAGAGGAATCTGCGTTCTAGATATCGATGATATATCAAAGCTTTATTTCGGTCGTAGGTAAAGTTGAACTAGCTGGTATGTATCACATGTGTACGTATAGTGCAACGGTGAAGTCGAGCGTTTGAGTGTCGTACAACTTTGTTAATTTACGAGCCGTCGCATCCAGTCGGTTGTTTGGTATCGGTAGGCAGTCAGCGCCGAGCATCTCCTCATCTTACCTCGGTTAAATCAACCGGAGTTCTATTTGAATTTCCATTTAAAACTGAGCAAAAAGCAATTGGTGTAATTACGCTCTGGCATCCGAGCACGTTGAAACGGCTGTATATACCAGCGTTTCTACATATACTACAGTTTCTTATTATTCTTCTTCTTGGCAAACCGCGCTAGACACACGTCAACCCCGCACGAAATTTTCTTAGACCGTTACGCGAATGTACGGTGCAGCAAAAGTCATCGGTAATACTCAACGCCAAATCGCTAATGCAATAAGCGGGTCCAAGAAACTGTCACTTATTCATGCTCTAAATGTCACGGTGATGTGCTCTTCGCTATGAAAGAGTCGTCCGAACGTATATTCGACTGACGTAATCGTCGTGCGTATTTATACAGCTATATCTGGATAGAATGCAATTTTCTCTATATTCACGTATAAATCATGCGTAGATCGAGAGAGCTGTAACGTGTAACCTGCTCCGAATTTCCATTCCACTTTCAAATCATAATTTACATTTCACAGATACAATCTTCTGCAATTCTCGGAACCGGTGGATCTCGTGCAGATTGATGGGGACCGGCAGTCGTCTAGACCAGCTTCCAGACTCCGAGTCGTCTAAATTGCTAACCAGCTGACGGAGTGCGGAGCTAACTCTGATGACGAATTGCTTCGCGTATACCTTTATGCACGTCTTGCTTCCTATTCAAAAACTTCTTTGCGAATTGCCGCTATCCTCGTTAGATTTTACCAATAGTATAGCTCGACTTGCGTCTCGGATCGAGATGTCGTTCGATAGAAAGGGGCCAGCCATTTTCGAGCGCATCGACAAAAACAGCGCAGACAAGAGTGAGGGGTGCGCGGAGGCACGAGGGGACTCGAGGGTTCGGGGTTGAGGGGAAACGGATTGCGTCGTACCTCCTTCAAGAAGACGTCAAAGTTGACAGGCCTCGGAGGACTCACATGTGGCGGAGGCCCCTGGTCCTTGCAGCGTCCATAACGTGCACCGCCTTGAAGACTTACAGCCCATCGCGGTCAGAGAGGGAACTCGGAAAAGGGAACCCAATCCAGAAGCTCCTTCCTTCAGAAACGGGGCGCGAGTCGAAAAGGAAGGGGAAAAGGATCCTTTGAAGAGCAGGGCTGATTCGACCCTCTTCTTCTTGAACGTGTTCTTGTTGTTCTTGTTCTTCTTCTTACTTATTTCTTATTTCTCATTATACGGAGCTGGTGAAGTTGCAGGGTCAGGGTGGGCGACACGGGACAGGGACATGGACATGGAAAAGAGACGGACGCGCCGGGGGGGTCGGCGGAGGTAAAGGAGGAGCTAGCAACCGGGGGCGGAGTGGGTACGCCAACGGCGCGTAGTCGACGGTAACCAGGGAAGCGGGCAGCTGGGAAGGGAATTGGTAACTGGTATGTATGTAACTGGTAACGGCCGCGTCAGCCCACCGCCGACGCGCAGGACGAACAGTGGGGACTTTCATTCATCCGAAGCTTCCAGGAACGCGATTCCGCTACGCGGTCTACGCCGCGAAGCCCTGCTACTCCCGGACCACCACAGCGACGTCGGCTTGACCATCGATTCCTCCTCTCATTCGATAGTCAAAATCACGCGAGAAACAAGGAAAGAATTATGAATGAATTTGGCAAATTTACTAATTCGTTTCAGCGATCGAAGCCTTACGACTAACTAATTCCTAGACGTCATCGCGTCGGTATTTCACGTACATAGCTTACACAGACTCAGGTGGACGTACACACAGGTGCCCGAGGAAACAAGCGGCAAATTATTTCTGGTGCGTCTGCTATTTCCGGCGTTATAGTCAAGAATCAAGATCAACGCGAGGTATTGCCAGCCGGCGCTCCCGTTCGTTTCGCATCGACCCACAGACCGGGCACTATACATACCTATACATATACCATCGCCACGAAAGAAACTGCGGAACTGACTGCAGAGACTATATATACGCTAACGTAATTGCAGAATTCGTTACGAAACTGACTCACCGGTTGCGGAGCCGAAACCCATGCCATGCGCCACTCGCGCAACCGCTAATAGGATGTTTTCCGTAAACTTCTACGAATTTCATACTCCAGTTTCGAATGGTCTGATGAAATTTTTTTGCTTTTCACTTCGTATGTATAGAAAATCTGACGCAATCTACAGCCGCCACATTATAACTTGTATAATCGATTAATTTTGTCGTCTCGTTGATCCATTTATCAATTGTTTTTTAGATTATAATTCACCGCCACGCGTTACATCTCTAATGTAACGTATGTAACGCACATGTGGAAATGTCTTCGTATACCTGGTGCAGAGTGATAAATACAGTGACTTTCCATACAAGCTCAAAGCTCGTCGAGGCGCAGGTTGACAGCATAATAGCGCGTAAGTATATCCTCAATGTCTTGTTCTCACGTGTTTGCGTTAAATCTTAGCTCGCGGGACATATCAACGTTTTATTATAATTTTCGCTAACGTAGTTGGCGGATAACCCGCACGTGTCCAGCCTATAAGATCACATTATAGTTTTACCAGATCTTATACACCTATACAACAATATAAACCGCATCTGCAGATATTTTAGCTGTCGGTGCAGCTGGTATTATTACCGCGCAGACCCGAATTACAGTCGCCTAACCGCTGATAGCTCGAACATTGCGATTAATTATTTGCCGGTGTTACTCTAGCGAGAATTTTGCAATAATTTCTTGTCGAGTTTTTCTAATGGCCCGGCGCTGCTGCCGACGCGTCGAGCTTTGGGGGAAGATGAGATCGGAGGCTGCCGTGTGGTCCTCTGGTTTCAAGAAACGCTGTTTTGTAACCGTAGCTGCTCCGCAGCTGAGTTCGCCGAGGCTGACGTTGGTGCGTCGCGCTATTTTCGTACCGAATTCAACGCTCTCGTCGTCACGTGACCCTATACACCGTGCGTTGTGCGTTCTGCGTTTGCGACCTCACAGCCTGCATATATGTATAATATTTACACCGCTGCACCCACACCAATAGCGAACGATCGAGGTACTCTAGTGTTCGTAAAGTCACGTGGCTGGTTACAGTTTCCTAGCATATATATAAAATTATCGAGCTCATCTTGCCGAATACGCTTAAGCGATCGCTGGCGATCGGAAAATCTCATTCGCGCATCTCATCTTTGATAAGACGGAGACGAGCGTCTAGATTTCTGGACGGATTCTTTGTCAGTTAGTCACCGCGGTAACCCGATATCACTTCCTTCCTCTCTCTACCTCTCATATAAACTCATCAGCATGCCAACATCAACGGCTATATAGAGACGTACTACTCGCTGCAGCTATGCGACCGCGGATGGACCCCGCGATACCTCCTCCTTCACTCTCACAACTCTGCAAACTCGTATAACGCCGACCGCCGAAACACTGCGCCACGTATAAGTCAAAGGTCCGACTTATTGTTAGCTCGCATAGGTGTTAATGACCACAAATTCAAACGAGCTCTCGCTCTATAAAATATGCCCAGCGACCTGCAGCGTATAAGCTGCTGCTGCAGGAGTAAATTTATTGCCATCATCCGTTCACGTGCTCGGCAATTAAACTCGCGGAATTATATAGTCGGTAATTGATTTTCTAGTCGCTGTTCTAGGGAGAAATAATATAAGAATCCACAACGTATGCGGCTTATAGTGCAGGAACGGGAGAAGGAGGGATGAAAATCGAATGGAATAGTCCGTGAATCGAGACGAGGCGCCATGAAACTCTTCTCCGGAATAAAACGGCGGGGGCCGACGCGACGGCTGTGGGTGCAGAACGTGTGTATAAAGTATACCTATATAAATATAATAGAAGCGCCAGTCCATCAGGCAAGGCTGGCTCCCGTGTCGTCGCGGCGCGGCTTTTCCCGTGGGATGTCCTCGAGTGTCAATATTGGCCTAACCCTTACCAACGTTTCTGCGGTCCGCCCCTTATACCAACCCTACGTGTTTCATCCCCTCGCACTCGACGCCCAGCTCCATCACGCAACATCTGCGATCCTGCGCACTGCACGAGACGTACATTTCATACACCCAGGTATAATACTATTTAAAACTATATCTCCCCCGCGCCATTGATTTTTTTTTGCTTCTTCGAATCCATTTATTCAGATTTTTCCCGAAACGAATCGCAACTCCGGAGACAATCGCCGCGCGTTCCGACTCTGAATTAGCGAGGATACGTAATCGTCGTCAATTATAAAGCGAGACGTCTCAATTCGGCGGGGTGACGATCGTTTTTGGCCAACTGCAGCTGCAGCCGCAACATCGGTAACGTAACGTGTGCCGTTGTCTCTTATACGTCTCTTTGAAAGCACGGGCCAACTTTGCCGGTGATCTACTACCCTGAGGGGGCTTCGGTTAACGAGTTGCAATTTCAGATTCCAAGCTCGTCTATATCTCGCGCTAATCGTGCGAGCGCAAATCTCCTCTCCTCGACTTCATCGGAACGAAATTATTTTGCAAACTCGCATATTGTTCCCGCTGACACGGTCCTCTGTACCACCGACAGGTAGGAGTGAGTAATCGTTCGTTCGAACGGCCGACTTCATTTGCCCACCGCAGCCAACTATCTTATTCTACTCGGAATAATGACTAATTGGGCTAAATCGCACCGATCAACGATGACGACAACGTGCCAGGAATATTTCAACGCCGCGTCGTCTTTTACTGCTGCGGTATGTGCAGGAAATTCTAGAAAAGTATAGAAAACATATTCACGTCGTTCATTTTCGAATTCTTTCCAATGCCTGCAGATCGCAGCTCTTTTCACCGATCGGAATTTGACTGATATTCTATTGTGCCCGATGCGCGCCCCCGCAGGGTGTGGAAAGGGCGCGTGTATCCAGGGGGTCGATAATGGCTTCATCCCGTCTCTGTGTCAACAAAACGTTACTAATGTACGACCCACGTATACAAACGGAACATCGTACGGCATTTGTTTTATATTGTGTGCGAGTATTGGACGTCTCTCGCTGCAGTGCACCCATCAATCTATACTACCGTCTGTCCGTCCAGATCGACGCGCGCGGACTTCCTCACTGCTGCGCTATCGGAATTTTTTTTTTTTTCAACATTCCGATCGGATTTATACAAGAATAATCTCAATATGCCACGACGAACGATGAATTCGATAGGGAGAAATTTGTTGTCGTTATAATATGTGAGATAAAAAGTCTCTTGCTGCAGCACGATGAAGATATTTTTGTAACGCCATATTTTGGCAATATGCTTTTCGAAGAAGAAGAAGAAGAAGAATAAGCTGGAATGTTTTGTCGAAGGATATAAACAGGATAGAACGATTTAATTCGAGGCGACAATTATCCTCCACTCGTGATGTATACGGATAAGAAGAAATAATAAATATAACAGGACGACTCGAGTCAAACGCGTCCGGGTGTTTCGTCTGTCCTGCAATCTGCTAACAATAACACCAGCGCGAAACTCGCCGTGTATCGTCGTTGGTCCGTCGCAACATCGGAAGACCAAAGAAAACGAATAGAAAAAGAAGGCGGAAAGGATGCCGCTAATGGTCCTTTATATCGCTTCACCACTACCTCATCGAAATGAGAAAAATGATATAAAAAATCTAGCGTACTCGGGTGTCAAAGACGACGTCGACGATTTGCGTTTTTAGCTTTCTTCTCGTTAAAAAATATCAATGAAAACGCAGGTCATGTCTGATATTATAGGTATAATATTCTAAAGCCGATGCATATAGCGTTGTAGTCGAGAAACGTTATAGTGTGAAAATAAACTTGAAAAATATATCCGTCAGTTTTTGGCTCTTTTGGAAGCTCATAAAAATCTTTTGGTCGTACGCGCGGTTCTCTACATATAGGTATATGTTTCTTATGCTATACGTGAGCCGGTCGCCCCTCATAACGTAAACATTATCTGGTGTCAAGACTTATTGCCGGTTGCACCGTAGGCGCGGCAAGGCTGTAACCACCTGGCGTTTCACCGCGGTTATTTCGCCCCGAAAACTTCAATGAAAACCATCAACGATAATTCTAATGCGGCTACGAGTTACGCGCTCCTGCAGTGCAGTAGGAAAAAATGCAAAACGGCAGCTGCACCCGTCGCGACGTTGAACACTCCGCGGTTTATAAGAGGACAGTCAGACTCCAAATTCAAAGGGAAGACGTCTTTGTAAAATCGCCGACGCTCCTTTTTTCCTGATTCAATAATTTTCCACCCTCTTCGAAGATTTTCCTTTCTCCACACCGCGCATTTCTATTGGTCCCCCGCGTCTATCGGCGATTCATAATAAATAAATGAGCTGCGTCAAAACTTACGGCGCCCTAGAATTACTATAACAAATATCTAGGAGCGGATCGGATCGCTGTCAAGAATATTCGGATGGTTGTTTACAGCTTTGAATTTCTGTAGATAAGAGGAGATAAACGGATGCGTCACATCCTCTAGCGTTCAACTACGACTATTTAATTATTCGTTTGAATTTCGCTGCTGAGGCTACGCGAAGGATATTTGCGCTCGTTGCAAATTTTGCAGAGGCGACATCAACGAGTATAATAATGGTACATATGAGGTAGGTATATACCTATATGGCGTCGCGGTGGTGCGTGCGCGATTGTTTTTGCATAGTGTTACTCGTACGTTATAATATTCTTTTATATAAATGCAACGCGCGTGCAGATATAAATATAAATAGAGAAGAAGAAGGAAGAAGAAAAAAAAAAGAAGAAACAAAAAGAAAGAAACAAAAAAAAAACATTCCAAACACATAGGTGGTATACAATATTATAAGTGGTGTGCGCACACGGATGCACGTAAGTGTGAAACCCTTCCTATATATACACGTGTATGTTATATACAAGTGGCTCGCGTTACCGCCGGCTCGCTAACGGCGAACTGTATATAAAAGCGAACGTACATTTGATAGGAGCTGCAGCATAAGAAGAGATTAAGAAACGCTGAGATTCATCGTAACGCCTATCTGTATTTATAACCGACGATTATCGTATATATTATACGCAATAAATGCACTTCCATTCTCGTTAATAACATTTCTATAAATAATTTCGATAATTCGATTCACAGTTCCAAAATTCACGTTCACGTCTAGAAATTCGGGTTACGATGAAAGTGGACCTTTGACTTCTGCAGGCAGGCAAAAAAAAAAAAAAAGAAGATGCAGAGCGAGAGGGTGGGTAAGAAATGGCAAAGTCGGTGAGTGCCACCCACGTGCACTGCGACTCGGACGAGTCGGCTTAGCCGGGTTCCGTCGCTGACTATTCTTGCCGCGATGAGAATTGTAGAAAGGCAGATCGTAAGACAACACTGAGATGCGGCTAGCTCGGGCACGGTAGTTAGCGATTGTTCAAACAACCCTTTGCCCTATGCATGCTTCACCACCACAGGCCTCTGCTACCGGCAGTGCAGCCTTTGCGGCGTTCCTTTTGACGTGGGCTGCACCTTTTAAAACAATAACAACCGGCCCCGGTGGAACGAGATGTACGCTACGCGGAGGATGCCGATGCTCGTGTTGTGTATTACCGGAGGACGAGAGGAATAGTAGCGAGGGTTTGCTGGGCAGCCCGTAGGCCTAAAATTAGCATAGGCTTCATCCGCAAACAATCGAAACCTTCCAAAAATCCACCACCCCTCCTAGTTAACTACGCTGCAAAATTCATTCTCATTATATGTATACCGCACGCCATGGCCAATATCAGGGGAAATATGACGGCAGATTTTTCGCACATGGATGTATAACGTAGAATATTTTCTTTTTCTAATTCCTCGGACTACCTTTTTATTTTTCTTTTTTCTTTTTTCTAGTCGGTGAAAAGAGCTTTCCGATAGATGTTTTTCTAAGGGTGATAGACGCACGGTTGACAGCCGAGAGAGATCGAGGAAGAAGGAATGGTAGGAGGCGAGACCCTTCTTTCCGGGGTACGCGGAATCGCTGGAATTATTATTATTATTTTTATTTTCAACGGGCAACTTCCGGTCTCCGCTTTTACGCAGACATATCGTCATGTACTCTGCTCTTATACACGTTTCCAGGAATACGACCGATGAGTTCTCGAAGAGCGAAAATTTGGAACGGAACGGCGACAGATTAATCGTCATATTTTTGGAATTTGGGGGTCGGTCCGGTCGGTCGGTATGTAAAAATATATAGGAGCGGGTGGTCAGCGACCGATCGTTCGAACCGGTTGCAGAAGCAGGCGGTTTTTGGATCGAATCCCTCAGGTTCTCCGAGGCCTGAGCCAGCTCTCCGCTCCGCAATCCGTCGGCAATCAACTCGTATATACGAAACGATACGAGAGGAAGTGGGAAGCACTACCGCGGCGGTATAACCTCACGGGTAAAGGTAAGGGCCGTGTTATGGCTTCTGTGTATCTTTTCCCATGCATAGAATATAGACGGGCGGACGGGTGGATCCCGTACCATGATGCCCCGGCGATGGACTGCAGCCTATATATAATATGGCGCGCGGTGCGGCGAGTCCCTAGCTCGTCCTTTAAAACTCGATTCACGTGGGTATTCGTTACAGGAAATATCACCCATGGTCGAGCCACCAACATCGTACACCTCGTCGTGCGTTCAACTTATCTTGAAAAATAGATACAACGATGTATACGCCGTAGAACACGCTATTAACAACTCACCAAAATAATAAGGTACATTTTGGGCTATAAAAGACACCTTGCTACGATATTTAAATCTTAATCGAACTGGACTTATTCAGGGGGAGGAAGCCGATGTATTTGCCAGCGATCTGTTGTTCGGCCAATATGATGCGATAACGGTGAGAATTAAACTGTCGAGCGTGGCTTATTTAAACGGTGCATCGTGCGGCTGCAGCAGCGGCCCAAGGGGAATCTCTGGATAGCCGGGCGACGAGGCGCTGCCAATTCCCTAGGGATAGGGGCGTATGTGGGCGTTGGCGAGTTAGCGTCCCACAAAACTAATACCACGGGGGCTTTTATCAACCAATTTACCATTAGATCTGCTTAAATCAAACGTCAAAATCCCTGCCGCTGGATTATCCAGCTTCTACCGATGCAGTTGTAACGATCCGTACGTCGTACGTAGGTATTTGTGAAACATGACCACCGCGTGACGATTGACGGATTAATTAATCAATCGTCATGTCCGCTACCAAATGCAGTTTATGTGGACTACGAATGCAACGTAGTCAATAATATTTCACGAGTTCTTGAATGAACAGAGGACCCAACGAACTTGTTAAATTCCGAACGGTGATTTGTGGTAATAATTACACAATCGCGTTTCCTACATCTGTGTTATCAATGAAATGTCACGCTTACTCAGTTCCCCTTCACAAGATTAGAAGAGGAAAAACACATGAAATACATGCAGTTTTCCTTGTACGCGGTCTTATCTTCAGCAGATGCGGTAAAAATTGAGACTAATTAAGCGCATGCGAATTATATTACATAAAGAGCCTTATATCGACTTCCGTTTTCTAGTCCTTAATATATCCATAAAATTTATATTAGGACGAAATTCTTACTCACTTCGCGATAGGGGGGATATAATCGATTAAAAAATAAGAATATAATTGTCGATAATTAATATCAGACTCACCTGTGTTCCGCGGCACGATCTCTCTGCCTTCGATTCTTGAACCAGTTGCTGACTTGGGTGGTGGTGAGTCCCGTGCTTTCGGCTAGTTCCCTTTTCTCTCTTGGTGAAGGATACGGATTGGCCGCATACCATTCACGCAGTACGCTTCTCGACTTTTCTTTAAAACAATACGACGTTTCTTCTCCATCCCAGATTGTTCGGGGCAACGGAAACTTGCGTCTCACTCGATACTTTCCTGTGGATTTAACGCGAGGAAAACTTCGTTAGTCAGGTGTTATCGCAGATGTTAATGTCAGAATAAAATTCAGGGGTAATAACAGCAGTTGCTGAAAAGTATTTTGAAAATTATGAACTTACTAATATATAAATCGATCTTTATTTATTCTTCCCAGTACACGACATACGATTGATCGCATAATATGCCGCGAAATTAAATTATATGCGTAATTATTGCACGAGCTTAATTATTTTTTTTTTAATAGGATTTTTCCGTATTGAATAATATAATAAAAACGCGAACGACGACGGATTAACACGACGTTGATTAGAGCGTTATTTTCCTGTCTTCACAAAAGTTGAATAAAAAAAGTTTTTCAAATTCCACCGAAGAATTTGTCTGATCTTCGATAAATAGATCTTCTTCCGCGCGTTGTTCTACGTTGGTATATCTCATCGATTTATATTATACATGTATATCCCGCTTCGTTTAGCTCTCTAAAATATTTTGCTATGATTATAATATCGAACTACAAACGATCCGGTATATTATGTGCGCACCGTTATTTTCGGGTCTATCAAAAAGGTTTGAGAACATCCCAATTAACAGATCGCGTTGTATAAAGTATTTATGTTTCGAATGTATATAAAAACGTAGATTGTAATAAGACGCGATCGACTCGCCCTAATTTCCTATAAGTTTCGCCGGCCTTTTACCGATTTTAACGAAACTTTGCGAAGTCGCTTGTTTAGAAATTATTATCTGATACTGACCGACAGCCCCGAGGGGTCTTCCTCTGAGGCGTTCCGCCTCGATGTAGTGGGCCTTGAGCCAAAGGGCCTGAAGTTTGGGGTGGTTGTGCGGGCCAAAAGTGTGGCTCTCCAATATCCGGTACAATTCCTTGAAGTTACCTCGATGGAAAGCCACGATAGCTTTCGCCTTGAGGACGCTTTCGTGCCTGTGCAACCTCGCGCAGGCCGGTAGGGACCACAGGAACCTTCCAAGACGTTCGACGGAGCCAGCTTGCTGAAGAACCTGTACAGACGACACCATCGCCTTGAAGACGATAGACAGGAGGGGCACACTGTTAGTCGAAATGACGAAAACGCGACCTCCTCTTAATCTAGTTTATCTTGTATTGGATTTTTCATGTTCATTCTTTTGATTTTATTTACCTCCTAGACTCTCTTTCTCTCTCTCTCTCTCTCGCAACCACTTGGTATACGGCGCAATATCGTATGTATACTCCATGCATCAACATTCGACATATACGTTGGAACACGTACAGACTTTTTCACCCGCTCATATTTCTTTCAATCGTAATAACCAGATCTTCTTGTTTATTTGTTTTTTTCTTTCATACACACAGCATACATGCGCATGCAATAGTTATTTCTCTTACACGGTTTCGATATATATATTCTTTCTTTTTTTTTTTTGTTTTTTCGTGATATACAAGACAACTAGCCTCCACGTCACACGATTTGCTCAAATTTTAGTCAATGAATTTTTCTTCTACACATTTTAATGATTTTTTTTTGTTTCTTTCAATTTTTCCAAAAATGATATTATACTTGTTTCTCTTTTGTTTTTCCTTCGTCTTTGCATTTCATGAAAGAGGATCTCTATATTTTGGTTGTAATTGTTGGCTTACGTATTATGACAGTAATCGAAATTTTGACGACAGAAGATTGAAGGATGTCAAATTGTTTTTTGAATTTTCGTGTGACGCGGTCAAGGAGCTAACGTGTGACTATGAATTTAACAGATACAATTATAAGCATTCGTCTTATCTTTACGGGATTCATTAAAATTATTAATTAAATCTATTAGGCCTGATGAGACTGCAAAACTGATGACTGGAAGAATTATTCGTGTTAATCGTTCGGTGATCAGTCGGTGGGTCCAAATAGATGAATGCGACACTATTTTCGAATTTTTTTATGATCTGACGGGGCAACTCGGAAAAAAAAGAAAATTCTTTAGATATTCTTCGAGAGGGAGTCTGCATTTGAATGCGATTTCTTCTCTCATTGTAATAATTGTACTGCGAATAGATATTCGGTAAATTATTACAGACACCTAATTCTGCGATTATATATACCTATAATACCGAGCACCAGAAACGCCCACAGCGTAATGCAAAGACTTCTGCCAATTATCTCACGGAATGAAATATGCGATTTATTCGAATGACGTGAAAATATACTTCCAAGGAATTGCAAACGCGTTCTCCAAGAGATATAATAATGTACGCGGGTTGTCGTCTTTTAATAAATCGATTCTCGACCCGATATTACACACGTAGTATACATTCCCGTTGCTCGTTCTAAAATAAATACTCGGATATTATTACGCTTTTTCTCGTCCCTCTAGTTTTTTTCTTACTTTACTTTACTCCCTCCGTCATCTCATGCCCTCGTATTATCGTGCCCATCCCAGGCGTGTTCGTAATGACGAGATCGAATGAAAACGACATCGAACCTGCTGCACGCGCGATTTCTTAGCTCCTTTTATCAGGATTGTAAAACCAATTTTTGGGGTTGGTTCGATCATATCCATGGATACCCTCGTCGCGCGGTCCTGATGTCGAAACTCAACCGACAGCCAACCTATTTTCTATTTATTTAAACCGATCCAGGCCGCGGCCGAATTCCGCGAGGGTAATTCTGTTCCGATCATGTTGCGCCAATTCCGCGCGCACTACCTCTTATTTTATATTATGAGCCCATTCGCTCACGTTGTCCGCGGGTGAAACAAACTAATGTGAATTGTTACAGGCTATTATATTGCTAGACGGACTAGACGGAGCAGACGTCAAATTCATTCCTATGTCTACGTAAATGCAACTGCAACTCCGACTGCAACCGCGTCTGCTACAATTATAGTAGGTATACGAAGAGCCCGTTAGTTACAATATACCTAATTACTTCTACGCTTAGATGCAGCTCGCGGCTATAATGTTGCTGCGTTCCACGGCCCGGGGTGTCCTCATTGCGCATTTCACGACACGAGTCAATAGGGTCACTGAAATGGCGATGCCGCTTCACGATTCGTGGACACGTGATGCGATGTGATTACAAACAGTGAAGAAATAATACGTTTGTAAACGGCGATTGCGGATTGAACAATTTTATAATATTTGCCTTGCAATTAATTCTCCCGTCGGTTCGAAAAGCTAGTTGCTCCCGCATCTCTAGAGTCCCCTGCACGCCTGCATCTCTATACGAACTTATATCTCTTCTAAACGACCACCAACGTTAGCCTCTGTTAAAAAAACACGATTACCTCTTCAACGAGACAACCGAGCGGTGAGGGCGACGAGAGCCCCCGACTCTCTCGCTCCTTGAGGAGAACAACATAATCCAGGTGCTTATGGGTATGGTGTATATGAGCAACGGTAGCCGGAGGTCCGGGGAATGCGGTAAAAACAGCAGCAACAGCAGCGACGGTAAAAGATCTATATAATTATTATGCCGCCTGGAATAGTAGCTGATATTTGAAGTGTACATGAGGTAATTGTGACAGGTGACGAAAGTTTGATGAGGGATTTTCAAATAATTCCAGCACCTCTTTTACACGCACCTCCGGCTAACTTGTGGCAGGATATTTAGTTTTTCAAGAAAAAGGGAACCCGAAGGTACGAGTGGTATCGATGGTAGGAAACTGTATAATGTGACGTCCGACTGATCCCCGACGATCGGATCGACCCTAACCTTGGACGAAATGAGAGGATATCGTATCTCTGTAAACAAAACGCACCTCGCAAACGCAGGCGACCTGTTCCTGGGTGAATCCAAAGCTCGGTAGCTGTCCATTTGAGCCGCTACCTCCGCCACCGGCGGAACTAGCGGGGCTATCCTGAGGGCTATAGGTCGTAGGACCGCCGCCGGCGGGCGTCCCGTATCCCGTTGCCGTTTGGGCGTCGATGACACTGGCTCCCCCGTGTCCCAAAGGCGTCGGGGTACCCTGGGGACTGTAGTCCCCCGTCGGTCCCAACAAGTCACCACCTCCGGGACCCATTCCCGCACTACCGGCACCACCCGCGCCACTCGCCCCCGCCGCGCCGCCGTAACCCAACATCACCTCATCACCGGGGCCAATCGCGCCCCCCGCGACTACTCTGACGGAATCGACCTCCACCGTGGATGACGCCTGCGGAGAGGGAGATTCGCACCTTCGCGGTTTTCACTTTTATAATTAACCGTATGTATCGTAAATGTCACCGGTTCAATTATACATCAAATTAAAAGGGCCCCGCGAACCAGAGTCTCACAGCTCACAGACCTTCGCCATTATCGGCTGCCCACTTTTTTCTTTGTCTCTGATTATCGTGCGCGGAACTGCAGATACTTCGACACACACTCTTCACACTTTACGTGCGCTTTGTTAATTATTAATTTGCACCGATCACACTTCAACTCGATTCACACGTCAGACGTTCGCGGGTTATCGCGACACTTTTTGTCAAAGATTAGGATGTTCCTCCGGCGATTGATCGACGTTCCTACCCAAGTTCTCCGGAATTATTTTGGCCTGGTTCCATGGCGTTCGGGCGTCAGGCCGCGTCGTGGTATCGCCAGGTCATATCCGTGGCTTGCAGGGGGTGTTGGGTGTTCGCAACTGGAGGATGCGGGAGGTACGCCAACGGTGGCTATACAAGAACGCCGCGCGATCAGTGTCGAGCGTAAATGTGGGCTAGTCGCGTACACCGGGATATTTTTAGGCTCCGTATAGTCGGTCTCGGGTGTCGCTGCTCTGCCGTAGCGCACTACCATGGGATATTCTCAGATTACCAGAGCCGCAGCCGCGGCCGCAGCCTCCGTGGACCAACGACAACTGCAACCACCGAACGCAACTCCCTCCGCCGGTTTATCACGACCGGAGCAATTGAGCGCCGATTCACCAGAACTTGATTTGTAATATTATATTAGCAACACATAATTGTCCATCTTATTGCCCGCTGGAAGTTGGTTATCTTTATTCTCACTTTCTCGCGAACACTACACTGTATAAGTTAGAGGAATGGCTCATCGAGTATCGCAAAAATCGGATGCGATGACCGCGGAAGAATTACAACCGTATTATATTGCGTGCATTCCGTATATTCGAAGTCTCTGAAAATTCCGTGCGCCGTGCTTCTCTAAACTGTATATAGGATGTATCTGAAATCCTACCGGGCTATTATTAGCCGTATTCGTCGCTTAAGAGCTTCGGCTTTGCTTCTCTGCTAGAAGCTACTCGGATAACTTGCACGTTGCGTACTCGTGGTCATTCGATTCCTATTTTTTTCACAAAGCGTTTCCCGTGCTCATCGATTCCCCAAATTCATTCGATTCACCCTCGAGTCCAGAGGTACGCTGGGTTACGGTTTTTTTTTTTTTTACAAACGACACTCTCATTTGCTAATCACAAACCAAAATAGTTCTTCACTTTTCAACATCACATCTACGCGCTTCACAGATTAGTTTTGTGTCAAGTTGAGAATAAAAAAAAAAATGAATTATAAACCACGTAAATTTTAATTACACTCGGAGAAGCTGTACGCACTTTTTTACTATGGTATAAATAATATTGCATCGATATCCCCGCGCACAAATATAATTCCTCTCGCAATTGATAGTGTCAAATCTTTCGAGTAATGATGAGGAATATTCGGATATTTGGGATTAGTTTCTCATAACGAAAGGAGGGATCGATGAAATAAATGTAAATTTAGGATAATCTTCGTCGAAGATATCGGGGTGGAAGATCCGAAGGGGGCGCCGGCGCAGCACATGCGCTCATTTGAACTTGTTTGAATACGGCCCAGGCCACGTTATAAAACGTGTGTCACGACTACACGGTGCGATGCTGTCGTGTGCGCACCTACGAAACAACTGGCGTCCGCCAGGGTCCCGTTGCGACCTCGTCGTCATGCGCGGCTCCGGGGCCTATTGGCTGTGGGTTTGGCCTCCTTGACAGCTCGCTCCGGACGACTTTTCATTGGCTACCAGGCGGGGCAAAAACCACCATTCTACCCAGCGATTGGACCCGCTCGCCGAGGTAATAAATACCTTTCATTACACCCCTGTTGCTGCTGCTGCAGAAACCGACGCACCGTCGACGCCACCACCGCCGGGGCTCATCGTCGGACGTAGACGTAGACCCCTGCAGCCTAGCTCACGATTACTCCACATACACGTACGCTATGGCCTTTCACGGCGGTTTTGAAGCAGGAGCTGCTGCAGGGGTCACAGCCGAGTGATGCGCATATATCCACCTTTATTACCTACCCTCCCACGCCTCATAACCGCCGCACATACGTCTGTATCTTTCTACACTGGCTGTCCGCCGAGGAAACAACCGTTGTTACATTTTCCTTTCAACTATAGCAATTGCTAGATGGGAAATTCAGTTTCACCGTATCAGCTCTGCAATTTTATATAGTACATATTTCAGACGTTTTCGTTTTTATTAGACGATCGAGTGTGTGTGATATGGTGGTATACCGCAGCCACGTGACATAGTTTTGAAGGTATGCGGGTGCAATAATATCATAACGAGGGTCACGTGATTGCAGTATTCGAGATGAATAAAATTAATGCTCGTATGGCTTAGATATACGCCTCTTCGTTATTGTAGTCGCATGTAATTCTCTATCGCGTGTCATTTGAGATGTTGCAGAGTAAGCTTCGTCATATTCCGCCACTTCTTTATAGCGCAGTTATTATATTATGTCTATTATAAGCTTCATCCTTAATCGCTGCAGTTGGTATAATACCCGATCACGCAATGATTCTTGAGATTTAACGACCTATACATATACAGATGATATACAGTCGCGTTGAAAAATCCGCTGCTTTATTTTGGAAACTGCAGTTCTCCATCCGTCGCTTTTTGTCAGGGTCGACCTTCATCCGCCCCGAAAATTAAGCCCTGAAACAATGACAGGCGGTCGACACATTTTTCCTCATATTCAGCCCTCTGCAGCACGACAAAAAAAACCCTATTTTTATATAATATACAAAACTATGTAACGTATCGATTCCACCATCAAAGTTCCTCGTCCCTTGGGACGCGCTGCGCGGATGATCAAGCTTCTATTTTACATGAAAAGTTTTTGACAAAAACTCAGCGATGATAAACGTAGTCCATTGTTGCATGGAATCAATTTCCACTATCGCGTTATCGGAGCGAAAGCTCCGTGCGTGGGCGTATCCTCGTATTATTGTGGTTCTTTGTAATACTCTACCTTATATTATTATACCGATTGTGAGAAATATCCGCGCGAGCTACGAGAATACGGAATCGACGAGGCGCGGGTGTTATAATTCCGTTCGGCCATGTTGCCTCGTCATGGATGAAACGTCGATCAACCCTCCGACCTTCCTCTTTTTGATCCTCGAACCCCGAGCAGCCCCCAATACCCTATACCCATTATTATAATCACCGCGGTACGCGTTACACGTGTTATCCCGTCGTACTCGCATATACATACATACCTAATCGGGACATATAATATAGGCGCGTACATTATACTGCAGCTCGAATAAAACGATGTAGATATTATTTTAATTGTATCGGGAATGAGAGCTTATACGGATTTGCGATTCGTAATTAAATTCGATAGATCTTCATTATATCCATATCCGTCAGCAATTCGGTGAAAGCCCGAAATCCCGATGAAAACTCGATCGGAATACAGAGTTTTGAATAAACACGACGTGGTGGTGCAGAAAAAATATCTCGTGCAGTTAATATAACGCATGCAGAGTATATTATGGTAGGCATCACGGAAACAACAATGGCCAGGAATGGGCGGGTGAAGAATTGCAGTATAGTATAGTGGAGTGAAGTGGAGTGGAGTGTAGTGTAGTGGAGTGACATTGATTTCTTTATCCCTGGGGATCTGGACGTCGTTGCGTAACAATGCGAAAAGCTGGCAGTGAAATGCTCCCGGTATCGCGTTCCCACAGGTGAGAGGCGCCAGGTATACGGAGAGTGCAGCAGCAGCAGCAGCAGCAGTTTCTGATGATGATGATGGGACCCCGCACGGCGTTTGAATACTTCGTAATTGCTCTACTAAGGCCCATTCATGCCGTCGTGCCCCGGGCAGCTTACATACCTTGCAACGTGCTCCGAAAATACACCATAATGCCGGGGCCTGACGCGAACATGGGTCTTATACACAAACGTCCCTGCACGCTGCGCGAATGTCCAGGTCAGCTCGTGGTATTTAAGGGCACACATCGCACAGTAGGATATAAACCTTTGCGTCAACGATTTCGATTCACAAACTCCTCTGTTATACAACGCACATGGAGTAGTCCTGCTATAATCGGACATTCGATAATGAATTGCTGACTACAGTCGCGGTTATTGCTGTATAATATTTCTACTCAGGATGTTTTTTCGCAGTCATTATTTTTCCGCTTATTACTGCCTTCGCTCTGTCTTTTGCCGCTACCACATGGTTCGTTTTTTCGTCCCCCACGATCCTTTTTCCGCGGTCCGTTACGGCCACACGAGTTTCTTTTCGGTTTACTCGCACGACCGTCCGTTTTTTTCGTCCGAAAGGCATAGACATTCTCGTGTCTTGTCTTCTTATCCTTTTCCCCGCTTACGGCTTTTTTATTCTCTTCTGATTCCAAAGAATCTGCGAACAATTCCTTCTGGATTCCGATTTGTTGGAGCTCCGCTTTCCATTGAATGGCTTTCTTCGGTGTTTTAGACGCGGGTGGGCAGTTTGGTTTCGGAGGACCAGTTGGTTTTGAGGGTTTGGTCGGTTTTGGTGGTGGGCAATACGGTGGTGGTGGGCATGTTGGCGGACGTGGACAACTGACCGGGCTGGGGCAGGAGGGAGGAGATTTCGACTTTGGTCCAGGACATCTGGGCTTCTTTCCGCAGCCAAAACTGATCGCGAAAGGCACGTAACAATGCTTCAGGTTTTCTCCCGATTGCAACCCCTGGAATAAAAAAGCGAATGATCGCGAGATCATATAATAGCTGCTGATCACCGTATTTACCGACGAAAGTTCGCAGCCTGGAACACTGATTTTTCCAGGAGTCCTCTTCGGAAGACGGAAAGAATTTACTAGGGACTCGAGAAATTCGGTTTTGCATTTTGACGTTTCCGGTAGTCGACGGGATTGCAGATTATCGTTCCGGCTGACCTCGAACTTTGACAGCCGTGTTGCGGAAACGGGAGACGAACCCTCTGCACCCGTGTTATTTACCTCCAAGAGTTTCGTCCGCCAAAGGGAAGAGATCAAGGAACTCGAGCAATCGAATGATGCGGGTGACTTGATGGAGCACCCGATCTATCGATTATTGAAAAACGTAAAAAAATAAGACGAAATATTCTGTAATCTGAAGGATAAAGTTATTGAAATTGAAACCTGATATTTTCCCGTCAGAATACGCGCCAAATTCTGTACCGCATTATTTTTCAGACCGTGCATTGTGATTACAAGTTTCTTTTTCTTCCACAGTCCCTCGTTTGGTATGGGAGACCGTCGTTTTTATTGAACAATTTTATAATCTCGAAAGAACATAATTTTGAATCGACACAAAGAGCGAGGATAAAAATATTTTGAATGCAGAAGTACTGGAATTTTTTATCGCCTCATCTCGAGATAACGATGTGAACTTTGCCCGATCAGACGCCTGACAGCGGTCGAATCTTTTGTCTTTCGATTCCACCGAGACTGTGCAAAAATGATGAATCGATGATCGATCTTTTCATTTTGCTCTTACAGTGGAATTAAAAATGTCTACTTTCTTTCCGAGGGGCCGCAGGAAGCGGGATAGGGTAGCGGGTGGGAAGGTCGGCATTCGGTCGTATCGATTGTTCGCGTAGCATACCTGTCCGTGGAAACCTATCCTAACCAACCAGAAGCCGCCAAGCCGCAGATCAATGTCACTGTGTCCATGGAGACGGCGGAGCGAACCAAAATTAATCTCAAAGTCGAACCATCCACGGGGCTGCACAGCCCCGGCGCGAACTTCTCACTTTGCCGATCTGTAAGAACGGAACGATCCGACAGCCGATTAAAAATCATCTATACATCGTACGCCACTCATCGAGGTCTGAGAATAAATCCTAAGTCGACCTCGGGCTCTAATATTGTAGGTATATGAAATTTGTACGGATCCAGAGCGACTCGCTCTGTCATGTAGCAACCGCAAGTCGGTTACGCCTGACGTGAGTTGTCTCCAACAGCTTTGCCAGCGATGCTCGCGCGTTCACATACATCGATATCGATATCGATATCTCGCCCAACATTTTCTACAGTCCCGCAACTACTTACACATACGCAGATCTACGAAACGTTCGGATTCTCGTCCTCTCCAGTTCACGAACGTCCCGTAGCCCATTTCCCACAATCTCCGTCCTCATGAGCTGCGTATAACTATAATATAGCTATATTCGATACTTGGCTCACAATAATATCGTTTTGTACCACGTGAATCTGCGGGGTCAATTCTTCGCAGTCGTTTACCTGGATATTCACCCCGGCGCGTAGTACCGAAATTAATGATTTCCCATCCGGTTCCTCGTAGCGATCGGTTCAGGGATAACGTTAGTCTAGAAACTAGCGGAGCTACGCGATCTATCACCCGATGTACAACACACGAGTTGAACGAAAGAACAGAAACAGAAGCGAAAGCTGCGGGGCAAAAGCAACTATACAATACGGTAGCAGCGGCAGCGGCTAAACTTAATTAATTTTAAACAAAGTTAAAGTTAGCTGACGTACGACTGCCAACAGAAAGCCCGTCAGTTAGGGATGTGCGGTAACGTAATACGGTGTCGGACTACCTGTGAACCGATCTAACCTCGGAAATAAATTCACCCGAAAACCATGCGCACGCTGCATATTCATGAATCGTATATTAGGAGACACCGTACTCCCCTTTTTCCTCGTTTTTTTCCATTCCGACTGCGAAAAAAAAGAATCCAAAATTATTTCAACCACGTGATATAAAGTTTTCGAATGTTCCAGGACATCTCCAATATTTTGAACGGTCCCATACCAGCTCCCGCATGAGCGGTCCCCCAGCGAGCGAAGGACTGCTTCCTATTTTTTTTTTTTTGCGGAGCATAACGAGGGCTACAAATTACGGGAATCTAAACACGCGGAAAGAAGCCTCCTCTGCTGCGTAGGGGAAGCGTAACGCGCGGTGGTACGTGGGAGCGTAATAAAAAAAAGTCAGATACAAATTTAGAAGTATGTGAAGAAAAAATGCTGGCTTCCCCCGCTTTCTTGCCTGTAGGATTTCCTTATTGTTCATAAAACACATAAATTTCTTTGATAAACGTATAGGATACGCACCTCGGTATACTGCGGGAAAGTTCAGGATTTTATGAGGCAAAAAATGGGCTTAATCTACGACCCACCACCCGCGGTATTTTTTAATTTTGATGCTCCTCATAAAAATTAAGACGACTGAAATAAAAAATATACTTCACTATCGAGTGATTAATTAAATATCGATGATTAAATTGCAATAGCGAGGGGTGAGCTGACGAATTGCATCTGTTATCTTCGCATAAGCTTGTTTATGCCGACGCCCCGTTGACAGGAGTTCGCGCGAGAATGTCGATCGACGCGAAGATTATGATCTGCGGGTATCGCGGGTGAATCTCTGGAGGATCTATAAGCTAGAATTATAGAATATTAACGCTGGTTGAATCGGACGCGAGCAATCCCTCGGGATAGCTCCATATAGTTTTAGTGGGAGGGGTGTCGGCGATAAAACCGACTCCGGTCGCTCAGGGATGTATCCCGAGGGAGTAGGAAGTCCCGGGTAAAGTAAGTCGATGTGTGTTTTGTCAAATGGAATAAAAGTTATCTGGTTACCGAAGGGTAGCAAATTTATATTCCTCGCTACTTCCTTCCTCACCCCTCCAGATGTAACCCGCGCCCACATGATCTCCACGAGGCTCCGGCCACTCGTCCAAATGTAATAATAGGATGTAATAGCCGCTATCACCCCCGACGCGTCGCCGATCAATGGAAGGGAAACCCTCTTCGTCCCCCTTTTTGTTTTTCTTTTCAACGTCATAGCGGTATTTTATTTACCCAAATCGGTGGCAAATCATTCCAAAAGTCCGCGAGCATTTCGCTCGTCATTTTTTTGAAGCAAAAGAAATCACACCCTGCATGCCTGCATCGATGGAGTCCAGTCCGGTGACCTTGACCTGGGTTATCGCGTAGGTCCAAACCGGTATATCCGTTATCGCGGGTTGGTGATTAGTAACACCGCCCTGTATCCACCCCCGACTGACACCCCCGGCAAACAAAACACAGCACGAGCAGGAAACTCGGCGTATAATGCGAGTTGAGCATCGCGCGGACCTGCGGATATACGTTTGCGAACGCGCAACACACGACAAACGTATCGCGTTTCCGAAGAGAGAATTGAAATTTCTTTATCCTCCGCATGTGCGAAGTGAGGTACGTGTATATGTGCAATGTGTGCATCCATTGCCGCAGGAAAGGAGCAAAACTTGTGTCCATGCTAATAATGGAGGAAAAAGAAAGAACGCTGGCGAAATTTTTATCTTTATACGGAAACACGTGCATGACTTGTCGTCATCGTCGTTCGCCCCGAAGAGGAATAAGTAGTTGATCGATTATCGGTGAAAAATCATTATTGTGTACAGTGTAAATAATCTCGCGTTTCAATCTTGAAGAAAGGAAACCTGACTGCAGGTATTATTTTACGAGGGACCCCCTCGGGACTCCCGTTAATTACTTGGTCTGTGCGAACCGATCCCAAAGTGAACATTCACGGTGCTTCCGTATAACATATGATGCTCGAAAAATTCAGCGTCCTTTATAATGCGTGTTATATTCAGCTAGGACAAGCTATAGGGGGGCGAATCACCCCGAGGCCCTTTTTGCCCCGGGCCTTGTCTCCCTGTCTTATTATAATTCGAGAACTGTAAGGTGGGTTTTATGAGGTGGGTACCAGGAAGCCGATGGGTCTACCCACATAATGCATTACGGGCGTACGTCTCTCACAATGCCTTTGCAGGGGCAAGCTGTATAGAAAACGAGGCGTAATAGAGGCAACGTATCTCTTGCCTGGTTTACAGTCTTGCGTAGTGCAAGGTATACCTCCCTGTATACCTACCTGCCGTAACGATCATATGGTGGTAGCTGTGCTTGCAGCACCAGAACAAGGAGAGAAAAAGAAGAAGAGGAAGAAGAAGGAGAAGAAGAAGAAGCAGAAGCAGAAGCGGGAGGGCCGTGTGTGGTCCGATCCTTGTTTCTCGGAGCATCGGCGGCAGCAGCTATCGCAACTACATGGAGATGGAGAAAACGAGGGTCCGCCTGCACCTCCGCAACCCCGAGTCCCTCGCTTCGCTTAAACCCCCCTGGCCCGTACAACTCGCCCTCGATGATGTTAGTAACCTGATATTACCACCACCACCACCACCACCATAATCATCAACGACGTCTATTCGAACGAGGCTTTTATAAATGTGCGTAATTGTGTGTGGATTGAAGTACACAGATGTACATTACCTACATATGTACGTTCGTCCAGAGGGATGTAAACGCGCGGAGGTGTTCCGTTATCTGTTTGTGAAAAACACTACGGTACCGCGCATCGTTGGAAAGGGGAAAAAAAGGGTACCGGAATACAACGAAAAAGATAATACCACTCCGAACCACCGCTCTGCACATCAAATTGGTAGTAGTCGACGATTATTCTGGTTGTACAAGAAAGTAACGAAAGTAACGAAATGAGAAGGTATCGACTTTGGATCGACGATGATGTGCACTACCCATAGTTTTCTTTGTGCGATTCGTATATCGTTTCTATTTTTTCTAATTATCGAATAGTTTTTATTCTCGCTTCGGGCATCGAATTTACTCATATCGAGTGCGCGGGGATTTCCTAGAAAAACCAAACAGCACCAGAGGAACGAAGGGGGCGGGGGCGGGGGCGGGGGAGGTGGAGGCGGAGGAAGCGTGTTCCGATGGCGTACTGTGGTTTTAGAAATCAGCTTGACACATGACAGGATCGAATAGACTGCTTCTACGCTCTAAACTCGTGACGGTTTCTGGGAAATTTGGGGAGCCAACCGCAGCTCGATGGTCACTCATGCAGTGTCCCCGCAAGCGAATGTCTCCCGCGTCCAATGAGCCTCAGCTTCGCTCGACTACACTCGCCAATTCTTTTGTTGACCATCGACGATGTAATATTCGTCTTGTTTTCATTTTACTTTTTCATCACTGCGGCAAACAATAGCAAGATCTCGCACTTAACTGCATCGTATCGCGTATCGTGTAACACCGAAATATATATTACAATTTCATTTTTATTCGCGACATGTATCGCCATCCGTTTCTTTACCAACGTATAAAACAATTAGAACGCAACTCGAATACCCGCACTGATTAAAAAGCCGAGGGAAGAAAGATATTTGGAATTCGGATGGAGTTCTCGCGGATAAATATATGGCTTTGGCGACTGACTCGATGGTGAATTACACGGTACTGGTGGTAGGGTTCGAAGGAGCAGCCGATGGCATGGCATGATCGGGCGTAGTTAGTCTCGGGTGAAACGAGCACGAAGCTCAAACTTTGATTAAACGAGTAGACGGGACCGCGGCTGAAACTCATTTGTCTGCTACCCTCGGTCTCCACCTGGGCTCGGACTTTATACCAGGAATTTTATTCGCGAGCCAAAACTAAATGAAACGAAACCAAATCGCGAATGCTGTGCTGCAGCAGTTAATGACCGACCAAAACGTTCCGATGATCTTGCGGCAAACGCCGCTTTTATTTTCACGCCATTCAACCCCATGCCGATTTCACCTTGGAAAATAAATCAAATCGCATCATCGTCGTTTGCATTTTTTCGGGAAAATTGACAGTGCAGGTGATTCTTTTGTTCTGCAAAGTGCGAAAAGGGGTTGTCTCATTGATTTTCTTGCAGGCAAATATATATCCTTACGTAACCACCGCTGGCTGATGAACTTCGATGTGGGAGATATATCTCTAATCAGGAACAAATTAGCCACGTCTACCAGTGTCTGCCCGGGTGAGCAGCCAATAACTTCGAGACGCTCGCTAGTGGGTGCCTTGCAGTGGGTGGACGTACGTTCGGTGTTCGGGGTGGCCACCTGTCTGGCGAGGTATGCGCCGATAGCATCGCCGCATCTGACCGAACGAAGCGAAGGTGTTCCTTCTCTTCCTCTCTCCGAGCTCACATCTCTTCCTCTCCCTCTTCTCTCGCTCTTTTCTCTTCTCCTCTCAAACGCTAAGCAAAGACAACCGCTGTAACTCACCTCGACAAATTATAGACTCGCCTAACAGCCGATGGCTTCGTCTCTCTCGCCTTGCCTCACCTTCGCCTCTCGCGCCAAGAAGAAAACCAAGACACGACAGACCGCGTGACTCGTTCCTTCTCCCTATACCCAGCGGTACTTGTATATCCATAACGCCGAGGAGTATTTCTACCCCCCATTAACACGGTGAGAATCAATTTGCCACTTTCGATTGTCAAACACCATCATTCGCTCTCGACGATATGGGTATAGAATCTCTAGTGCGTTTGAAACAATATAGATAAAGAAAATTTATATTTTCAGGAGCGATGCTAACATTTGATTATAGAGAGAGTTTATAGTTGTTCCAAGATTCGTTTGGAAGGCGCGATTATGGGCGGGGTAATTTCGAGTCGATAGACATACTTAAACCTCTTTGAGGAATAAACAATTACGATGGAATTCGTAGATATACGGTTAAAATTCGAATTCCGAGATTCGGCCTGTGATAGGATCGACACGGTGCTTTGTCAGCCCTTCCCGTCAGACCGCGTGGCTTGTTCTCCGGTCCTTGGGGAGAAGCCGGGAGAACCGAGTTGCCGAGGTCGACTGAGAGAACTGAGGAAAGCTGCCCGAATCGTCCGGGGGGATTCGTGTACTACAAAACGATGTACAGGTATTCGTGTTAACCCCGTAACAGTGCGCCGCTGCTACGATACTCGCCGGTCTCTCAAATCGGGCCGATCGTTTATCAACGAACGAGCGAACGAAGTAGATGCACTTTCGGATTTGGAACAACCACCTTCGAGATTCGAGGAACCGGGATATCCGAGCGATTTCTTCACCCTGGTCCCGTATCAAGTCGTGTGGAAACTCGCCCCGTATATACCAAAGAGGAATATAAGTATACATGGGGGAAAGTTTTTTTCACGAAAATCTTAAGTTACCTCCATGTGCTGCAAAACCGAGGGGGTGACCACTCGATATATAGGTGTCCCAACCATTTCACATTTCACAACTATTTCACTACTATTTTGCACTATTTCACACCCTCGCATAACATTTCATACCATTTCATTTCAAAATTGACTGTCCCAAGTATTTCACAAGATTACCCCCTCGTATAAGCCCCTATAGAACCCTATCAGAATAAAAAGTTGATTTTTGACGCCAAAATCGACAAAAATCTAGGTGGATTTTTGTCGAATATGGGGTCAAAAATCGACATTTTTTTAAATCGATCGTAGGACACTATGCTGACGTATTTTGACTTCAGAAACACGAATCTGCAAGTTAAATTGATCTATCTATAAAATTGATCGAGTTATCACCAATTTGTCGCTCCGAAAAGTGAAAAAATGAAGATATCTCGATGGGATTTATTCTTAGTTTAAATTGATCGACGGATTCGTGTTTCTGAGGTCAAAATACGTTAGAAAAGGGTCCTACGATCAATTTCAAAAATACTTCATTTTTCACCCCAAAATCGACAAAAATCTAAGGTATACCCCTTTGGATTTTTTCGATTTTTGGGCTAAAAATGAAGTATTAATAAAATCGATTGTAGGACACTTTTCTTACGTATTTTCACCTCAGGAACACGAACCTGAAAGTTAAGTTGATCTATCTATAAAATTGATCGAGTTATCGCCAATTTATCGCTCCGAAAAGTGGAAAATCTAGGATATCTCGATGGGATTAATTCGTAGCTCAATTTAATCGACGGATCCGTGTTGCTGAGGTCATAAAACATTAAAATGGCCTTTAAGCCCAAGGGGGTAACCACTCGATGTATAGGTGTCCCTACTATTTCATATTTCACGCCTATTTCACACCATTTCATGAGCATTCCACAAGTATTTCATGTCATTTCAAAATTGACTGTCCCAAGTATTTCACAATCGGTTACCCCCTTGCGCAAAACTCACTCGACCTCTTTGTTTCTGTGATGAATTATCAAACCATCGTCGCGTTTCAAGATCTGGCTCGTTTATGCGCGAAGAAAGAAAAGTAATCAAAGTTCTTCGTTGTTATTGAAGTATACCTTTGTCGCTTATGCGCGCTTGTTGAGAGCTTGCAAACGTAAACGTAATTGATTTGCACCCCGTCGTATCGGCCCACGCGGTACCTCATCAGACGAGTAAGCCCGAATCGGATCTCGTCAGTATTTACTTTCCACCGAATTCTGCCTCGGGAAAACTTCTGTCGAGCAGAACGCTTCGAATTACAAGAACCTACCTTCGTGTTTGTGAGAATCAACAGCTTCCAGAGTCGGGGAGTGCCGGCGTAGGTGCGGGCGGGTGTTAATGATTTTGTAGGGCCAACAGAATGGCGTCTAATACAGAGATCGAGATCGAGTGAAGTTTGTGCGGTTTCGAGTAGTAATCCGGACTGCAACGAGTCGAATTCGAGACGGGTTTCGAGGCTGGATTTTGGTTGGGGTATCAGCCTACATCATAACCGCCAAATTGTCACTTCCGTTTGGTATAATAGTTACATCAGAGAATCGAAGAATATGACGAATGTAATCGAATGACAAATGTAATCGAATAACGACGGAACTCAATCCCCGCAGCTGATTCGAATCGCAACATAGATATCGGGTGACCTGTTCGTTCTATCGACTGACAGCTCGCCGTATATGCAGCGAAAGTAGATGTGTTCAACTCATGGTTTCATACAGTTTCTTTAATTTTCAAATTTCGATGGCGTTTCGATCGTTGCGCCCGATAGCGCTATCGTATCGACAATCTCATTGTCAGTGTTTTTGCCCTTTCGCCAAGTCACTCGTTTCCCATCCCATTCATAAATTCGTTTATACATTCACTCTTCCATTCATTCACTCGGTCGTTCATAGAAAATTCATTGGCCGACGTGTCTGCAGCCTCTCGGGGGATACCTTATAAACTTTTCGGATGACGAATCGTTTTCCGTTCGTTGGCTACGGCGAACAATAATAATTTATGAAACCAGCCGAGGTTTTGACACCACCGTATTAGCTCAGCACCGACGGCCGTTCCAGATATACGCGAGAGCTCGTCCCGCCCAGTCAGCTGCACGCGCTGCATACATCATTTTCCCCACTCGACGTCTTCGAGATCTCCCTCCCCCCTCCTCCCCCCTCGCCCCATTATTCCATCAGTCACCGCATGATATTCCTTTCCTTATTTATGAACTTATTCTTTTTGGGACGGTGCCATTTTCATCCTCGTGACCATCGGCTCGTGCTAAGCGAAAATCCTCTTCTTTCCAGATGCCGCTTGCCCTGCCGCCGCGCCGTTACCGAAGACGGATTAGTTTATCGATGGCACGTTGTCGGAGTTCCCGTCTTACTATTATGACCACAAATCTCTTGCGATGACACCGTCGAGCCCCCGAGGCTGCCGTAGCTGACGATGCGACCGAGTGACATTCTACCTAGGACTGCCCGCTGCGCTCGTATCGTCGAGTTTTGATCGATGCCCCGCACCTCGTATACGAATATCCAGATCGCCAAGCTCTTCCAACTCTTCAACTTCAGGTGTTGAAAAGAATATAGGATTCGAGGTACCTCTGGACATTTGTGTTTTCCTATTTCGAAGCCCCATTGTCGAGAATGGAGCGATGGGACATCGCGCGTGCGGTTTCATCTCGAATATATCGTGCCAACGAATTACCCCTCATTATATATCTAGCGCCCCACGTGTCTAATTATCTCCCAGCGGGATTTCCTTGCCAAGTTCGAAAACGAGATTCAGATATAACGCGAGATTAGTGCACCGAGCTACCTGCCGCAGTTGACCTACAGCAGCATCGGGGCTCCGAAGTTTCTCGTCTCATAAAAGATCATGAGCTGAGAATAAAAGAAACAAGATATATAATGGAGGGTTGGGGAAACGCGTTGGGCTCTTAAAAAAATCCCAGTGCATGGCAACGACGTTCCACCGTGTACGGGGTATAATAGTTTAGCCAGTTTAGTACCCGGGTGTTAGGAGCATTGTTTTAGTGTCAGAACGGCAGGTAGACCCGTGGGCACCACGCGGCGCCGAGCCCCAGGAGGGCAACAGGGGCCCGCCCACATCGCGCCCACGTCGGACCCACGCGAGATCCTCGACCCCCGATACGCCACGCACGTATAGATGCGGTTCGAATTGTTAATAATTCACCCTTCTTGTTAGCGAGACCGTCATTGCCACCTCACCGTTTCGCAACTCTCCATTATCTGATTTATAATTGCAGCGTGAGATGGATGGTGGAGGGGGGAGGGGAAGGATGGAAGCTGACTCGAATTTCCGTCGAATGGATTTCCACTCGAAGGGCGATATTCGAGCAACCCCTTTCTTACGAATTTTCTCAATTTTGGAAGATACAAGCTTTGCCCCCTAAGGGATTTGAAAAAATGTTATTTTTCATTTTTGTTTCACTCATTCGGGGGAGGTCTTGATCTATATATTATATTTTTCCACAGGGAGTTTGATGTCCCACAGCCCGGAGGAGAGGTCACCCTGAACGGCTGCTTCACTTTTTATCGGTAGATGTACACCTATACATGTATGTGGTGTGTTGTGAAACACACATCCCCTCATCGCTCTCCTTGCGTCGTCGACACTCGCGATGCTGATGGTGGCAAACTCGCCGAGGCACAGAGAGGAAGATGAGGTTGGAGGTAATCCGACACCTGGCCGCACCGGAGGTAACGCGACACCCCCGACCCGCCCCGCCGTCTCCTCCGGGTGCTGCTGGTGCCGCTGCTGCCACGTTCGCGCGCGACGAGAGTGAAGAAGACGCGAAGAGAGAAGATTAAGCAGAGGACCAGAGCGGGAGGGAGATCGCCGTTCGCTAGGTGTTGCGCCGAGAGATCACCGGATCTCTTCAGCTCCGAATGAAATTAAAACAAAACAGTTTTATAGGCTGTCAAAAATTTCGAGTAGCAAGACTGCGTCTGTTGTTATACTTCTAGACTCGTGGATTTGCTAATTTATCTCCAAGGCGACAATAATTTCGCGGATTTCCGAACCGCAGACACATCCGTGGCGTGAGACTTACCGTTTCCCATTTCCGTCCCATTTTCACGAACCCGTGCGATGTGTGGAGAAATATCGTGCGGTTGACACGAGGTGGTTATTGAACAAAGCTTGGTTTATGAATGCGAAGCTCATGGGTGGGGCTTCTTCCTGCAGATCGCGGTTGATCTCGATCGTCGCGGGGCAAATAACTCTTCGAATTTGTCGTCGCACACCAGAATAGGGTCCTCGAAATTATCGGGATCCGATATCGAGGCTCGATCGGGCGATCGGGGTATCTTCGCATCTATTCCCGATCCGACGCGGATGCGGTGGGGATGATACAGGGAGGAATGGACGAATAATACAAAGCCCTTGTGGAATATAAAGAATATAAAAAGCGTGTGGAAAGGACGGAGCGGTTGATACAGTTTCTGACGGCGGGTTAAGTAAGAGTTGCCACACATGTGAGAGCAGCGCATGTTGATAGTTGGAGTCGCATAGGGAGGAAAGAGAAGGGGAGGGTGGGGGTGGAGGTGGAGGTGGAGGTACGTAAGGTAATTCAATCCTTACCAAGTTGTAGGTATAAGTAGGTACGATCGCTTCGCATGGTGGCCTTTATCCACCTATATAGCTCAGTGTGTATCCGCCACCACCTTCGCCTTGCTCCCTTCCATTCCATTCCCGTTCCCTTTTCTCCCCCTCACGACCACCGTCTTCCCGCACCTTCGCCGTATCCTGCACCTTCAGGGTGGCGTCACGCTCAAGACGCTTCCGGTGTTGAATTACCCTCGCGTCGTATCGTTCTTTTTTTTTTACTCTATTTTTGTTTTTATTTTTGTTTTTATTTTTTAAAACAAAAAGAAAATAAGAACGGGGAAAATGAAGACAAAAAATGACCACGCTATCTTTTTTTTTTTTTTTCATCGTTCTCATTCTGTACTCTGTATATTCTTTCTATCCGACATATTGTTGCTTCATTTAAGATACTCTTTTTCTCCCGCTGGTGTCTCTGTATAACAGCTAATTGTGATGGGAATAACATCGTACGTATAATACCACCTCATACATTTTTCAAAACGGGGCATAAGAGAACGGCACCACTTGCGGCGGTACACAAACTTTTTTTCCTAACATCGCGCAAAATATAATACCTACAATGACAGCGTGTGTATCAAATCTGAAAATTAAAACTGTACGTTAGAAAAGTAATTGATGACGTCGGGCGAAAGTTCTATCGGGTACAACACATTCAACGTATTATACTAATTCGAAAGTCAAACTTAGACAAAAGGCAATCATAACATACAATCCTATACAATGGTAAGATCATTTAGGTTTCACGTTTTTTTTTTCTTTTTTTTTGTTTGTTTTTTTCAGATGAAGCCTTTCTTCTGCATATTGTTGTTGTTATCCATCGGTGTGTATACGTAACGTACGTATAAACTAAGGCTAGAGTAATTAGTGTAGCAGATAATTAAAACGACCCTCGACACACCCTACAACTACCCCGAAATTATCGCGGGATATCGTGTATAATCGATATCATCATCGAAGGGCGTCCCTGTATCGTGCAACCCATGGCTTTATCTATACCTATAGTTATATGTTATAGGTAGGTTACAACCGGCGTTGTTTGGCTCCCCTTGTCCCTCAGTTTTCACCTAGAATTCAGTGTAAACAGAAGTTCCCCTTTCCGGCATCGAAGTTTTAGGCCTTCTCTCCACCGATGTTCAGTGCCCCACAGTTCGATGTGTTTCCTAGCTGATGCCATTAAAATTCAGATTCGTGAATATACGTCGCAATTGTTAAGAATGTTACTCAAATCGTTCGACTCATGGATCGCGGTTTTCGGATCCACGTATGTTTTATTCATGCTTCGCAGAGGCGCGTGATTAATTGCTCAACGTCAACTTCTGACGAAAGTCGTTGTCCTAATCTCGATCCACTATCTGTATAAGCCGTCTAATTTTCCCTTTCTTTACACAGTCGTTAATTCGGTGGTGTGGTTGTCGGTACAAGCCTATTAATTCGCCCCTGCGCGATAAAATAGTGGAATAAATGTAAGTGAGACACGGAAAAACATCCACTGTATAGGTACTACGGTGTTCCGACCTACTCCAAGATTATGTATCCGTTACAAAACGCGTCGGTGCCACGTGTCCGTCTGAATTCACGCGTGGCGGTATAATCAGCGAATGAGGATCCGCGGTAAGGGGGGGGGAAAAGAGGCGAGGTAACCGTCGATCCTGCACCACGTCCGCGTCGTCATCGGGAGGAAGGCTAATAAGATGATGGAAGGAAGAGGACTGGAATTATAATTCCCAAGATTTGCAGGGTCCACGTGATTCGCGGAGCGAGATGTAATTACAGCCGCACGCGTTTTGACCCCGTCCCATCGCCCGGGCTATTCCAGCTACGGCACGTGGCGGACATTGTTGCTCCGATTTTGGTAGTCGGTATTCATTACGCATGTACGAGGAGGTGCAGCGCCGAGTCCGCTCGCTGCATGCTCTATGGATCGGTGTTTTTCTTTCGACGCGGCGTCCCGTGCGCTACCCGCCGCCGGTGAACTCCGCCGCCACGCGGGGGGCTTCGCACAATAATGATCCCCTCATTATCGTGTCTTTTCGAATTAGCCTTGTTATACCGTCACCCGGTGGCTACTGCCCCGATGCAAACACCACGCTATACCAAATTTACGAACTCTACGGCTTAGACCGAACTCCGGGTAAAACGACCACCAACGCCGCACCAATTTGTCAACGGTATCGAATCCCCGACGGATTTGTTTCCCGATGCACAAACGGGAGCCCGGAATACCACCCCGAAAAGCTTCCGCGAACAACGGACATAATATTATAATGGGCGTAGATCGGGGCGCGCACCAATCGATGCTCTTTTTTTTGAGGAAAATTCACAACGATGTAAGCCCAGGTTAGGAAAATAGTTTCTTTGAAAATGGTGTCGCAAAAGCTGTGGCCGGCTCCTTGCAAAACAATTACCTCGCGGTGGAGGTCCGCCGACGCTCCGATCGAATATAAGTAGCTAGATATTTACGACTATTGCTTTTGTTCGGGCAATAACATTACAAATGCATTGGCTACGGGCGCGGTGTCTGAGACACGCGATCATTCGAGAAACCGGCGCGGGGCTCGCGTAGCAGTTTTGACTTCCAGAGCGCTGCACGGGCGAAGGAATATCGTGAAGACGACGCGGCGGTGCCCAAGGAATGGAAAAGGCCGAATTACCTCCGCGCACGTAATTCTTCTACGAGGATACATCTGTGGATGTATTTACATACACCACACTGGAATACGCGCATGGATATCCAATTCGTCTCCGAATCACACGCACGCGAGGTGTTTTATTATAATAAACGGACACGCGACGAATAAGTTGAATCACCGGCGACGGCATTTCACATCGTCTAAAGACTACGGTGTATTCGATATATTCTCCCCCACATTTCTTATATCCACGCCGCGTTCGAATGAATATTCAAAAATTACGATTCGAAGCTGCATATAGCGGGTGCGGATAAATCACTTATCATAACGAATGTTCGAAGACCGGTACGTCGTATATCACATCGACAAATCTTCGAACCCTCGATAAGAGATGGTGCGTTTGATACGGGCTTTAATTATGTATCGGAAATGAGATGGATCCGCTTTCCACGAATTCCAGGATAAAGATTCTGAAAATTCTTTATTCGTGTTGTAAATTTACCTGCTACTTCTATACATAGATACGATACCTACGAGATACAAGCACATGTCCTATAAATACGTTGCGCAATTGATCGGGTGTAATTTAACTCTGCAGAGCTAATTCTCGATGACTCTCTACGTACAGCTCGGCGTTATTCCCTGTCTTATACATGTGCGTTCGCGGGTATAATGACGCCGGTCGATTCGCGCTTGTTGCTTCTATGCATTTATTTTTTTCCCCAACTCTTATTCTTCTTTTTGTTCTTTTCCTTGTTAGCTTCTCGATTGTCTTTTTCGTCCCTTTCCTTTTTTACATCCTCTCGCTCCCTCCCGAGTTCTCGGAGCGAGAGAGATGTCGTGGTTTTCACTATATCCTTTCGATGTTAATCTGAAGGGTAGTAAGCGAGGCGCGTCGCTGGTTCTTATCTCGACAACTGTAAATCCACAAGAAAAAAAGACAAACGATCCTAAACAATATTGTCTCGGGTTGGAATGGAGCTTGCCATAGCAGCTATATAGCTGCCACGATCGGTCCTCCCTGATAACAGGATCGTGCCACCGATTCACCATTTTTATTTGACTTTTTATTTTTCGAATGGGCGATGCAAGTACGCACCGTGCACGACGCTTCGAAGATGATAAACATCGTCAACGATAGTCATTACGAATTCACTTCGTTCACATTTTTATCATCCATTTCTGGACATTCGCGTAATTACAGGGTCTCCCTGTCGCCCGAAGTATATACCTGTGTTATACGTGAAACAGAAACACTGGGCAAAAAAAAAAAAAAATTCTGCCCCGCGCATAAATTCCTGGTCTTCAAATTCGATTAGGGTAGAATTACGGAGTTTGTGCTCCCGCGTAATATGAAAAAGAAACTCGAAACGCGAACGAGAGGCAAACAGATTTACGAGGACGACCACCTTATAGCTGCCCATATATGTATGTATGTGTCCATATATACTAGCTAACGTATCCTCCACGTATAGGTATAGGTATACTCGTACCTTATATACTTTACAAAGTTCGCACGTTTTTATGCAAGCATATAATTAGCGTATCTTTGTCATCGGTACCAAGAACGATGAGAATCTAGAGCTGATCTCGTAGCGATTCGTTTCTACCATAAATCAAGACGTATGGAAAAATTGAAGCCTCCGAAATTTGCGTCGATCTCCGTCTTTGGGCGAAATAATCCAAGTCTTTGATGGCTCGCGTCTGACGAGAATACCTGCAACGAGGTCGTTATTATACGTACAACGAATGAATTCATCTCTCGACAGCAAGACGAACGCTTTTACTATGAGATCAAAGAAGAATTTTCTCCGGGAAAAACTTGACACTCAAAGCGCGATCCTCTTTCGTGATCGTTATACCGTTGTCTACTCTCAACTGTTATACCCGCATCACTCGTTACGGATGCGCGGTCCAACTCGTCGTCAGCGCGACATTCGTGTAACGTCGGAAATGATGTACGTGTAACGAGAATATAATAATTTATACGGAGGTTATACCCGGCCTTGGAATTGCGGATTAGTGGTTTTGCCGGTGCAGGTGCGGCGTTGGTGGTGCTTCTGCTAGAGGTGTTAAAACGATGTAATTAACGGAAAGGAGCTCCGGGGGGTTGGAGGGCCCGCGGGGCAGCACGAGGAGGGGAACTACGGGGTCCGTTTCGTGCGTATGAGAGATGCCCCGACCCCGTCTTCGGCCGCTGCACACTGGGTCCCGGCACCACCTTCGCAGCTGCCCAGTGGCCGGTAAGATTTACTACCTTACCTCCGCGTATTTATGAACTTGCTGCACCAGCACCAGCAGCAACGGCAGCGTTACGAAGTCAGAGTTAAGCACAAGGTATAAGGTTCGATAAGGTACAAGGTATGTAAAAGGTACAAGTCGATGAGCGCGTATCGTCGTTGTGGTGCACACCGTGAGCCGCTAGTGCGAACCCACCATTGATCATGTTTCGAGGATATAGTTGGAAGCCATGCGAGACGCATTCTTCGTTAATCGAACGAGGATGAACGTCTTTCAAAGTTGGGAGTCGGCCGTTTCCGCGGCCTCTTTTATCCGTCTCTCTCTTCTTTCGACTGCACATCGCTGGCAGAAAATGACGAAAAGTATATGAAGCAACGAGCTGTTGGAATAGGAGAAAACGTGAGAAGAAAAGAAAAAATCGAGCATTCGTTATATCTTTTGTAGAAAAATCAAACCCGTGAACTAACCCACTATACTCGGACGTTGGTTATTACGTAAGGCGTGGGATTTGCGGTTACATCACTAGCCTTACCTACATGTGCCAGAGAATGGAGGTGCGGGGTACGTAGCGACAGGAAAAGGCTGCAGCTATATCGTACATGATATACACGGAGAGGATTGGATATGAAAAAAGAAACAAGAGTACACCGGGAGAGGAGACGAGCAGGCAATGGGAGCCACCGAAGGGGGGGAATTGTGGAACCGCGCAGGAATCGAGGGGGAAATACCCTCGGGACGTCATAAACAATATAGCGAGAAGTAATTGATTCTCTAATAACTTAACGCCTGCACGACCTCCTCTAACAGCTTTTCGTGGACGTAATGTATGACCGTCCGCGTTCTCGAAAAATAACGCGTGTATAGTATGCCAGGTATGACGATATAACCCACCACAAGAGCTGTATAAGTCTCCGTATTATGTATACGACGCACCAGCTACGAATACACACGTCGAGGGATGGATGCCCGTCTAACCTGCGGAGATTTAGGGACTCTGGAGAATAATAAAAATCGTTGAAAAATGTTGAATACACGAACCCCCATACCCCTTAATTTTCCCGACTGCATGGACATCGCGCGTGAGCTAATATCACGACTATCGATAAATCTCGAGATTGTATTTATATTTATAATTGCCGATGCGGTGGGTATAATTATAATTATCCCTCAAGCGATGGAATTTTACTTTACCCCAGCATCACGTATTGTTGGTATACACAGTTTCATCTCCATGCAATCGATACGAGGCGTCGCTTTTTTGACAATTTTCTTTGCAGCGGAACCACCGATATGATTATTAGGATTATCATTATAGATGTACAGGCAATACATCGCGGAAGAAACTAATACGGAAACAGTAAGGAGTCGAAGAGCTATCTGGAACAACACCCTAACATTATGGGATCGATATTCCTTGCAGGAATATTCCCTTCATCGCAAACAAATGACACTTGAGACCTTACGTCTTTCGCCTTTGTCGCCATTGATGCGTCTGCGCCCCACGCGAAGACTTCTATCTTATCGCCTCGCGTTTTTGCCTTACAAAATATAAACAGCTACGAAAATGCGAAAATTCAATTCATCATTTTACTCAAACACACGTTTGAGCAACGGAGCCCGCGTGATAGGTATGGCGTATAATAACATAAACAGTGGCGATTTTTGGAATCGCGGATATGCAGACAAACGGGTTGCAGGGGCGAAGAACGATTTTGCAGCGTTTAAACTGCGGGTGATTACCGTGCTTGTATAGGTGCTGCAGGCTTGCCGGATTTAAGAATATATCCTTACAATATACGCCCCGAACGATTATGGTATAACGAGACCTCTTTAGCGGACAAGCCGAAAGCTTCTTCACCCTCTTCGTTTTCCTTCTTTTATTCTTTTCCTCCAGCTTCGATCCTCCTTTCCTCTCTCGCGTGCAACTCACACTCAGCTACTCCGCAGGACGTTCGTCGTTGCAGCAGCATCGCGTCCAACGCGTAGAATGTTTAATGTTTAACGTCACGGCGTACCCGTGATCCCTACGGTTCCTCGAGAGCTTTATTGAAACTCCGGAGCTATCTCAACTGGTATCGAAAGCCGCGCAAGAGGCCCGGGACTCGGAACCGGTATAATACATTGGCTCGCATGCCCTGCACTGCACCTCTTGCACCTTCGCGGGGCAGCTCAAATAATTATCAGATTATATACCCCGTACGCTTAAATTTTCACTTGCCAACGACGAAAATCACCGCTAAACTCCCTGCGTCGGAGGACGAATTTTTATTCATCGCGGGATCCTAGCTGCAGCGTTTTTCCTTACATTATCGTATAAATCGAGATAAAAGCTCGCGATCGTTGTCCACCTCGGTACTAGCTTACTTGCAGGATATATAAACAGGATGTATATGTGTTGGTAGAATACACGTCGTAGGTACGGGGCGGTCGAAGATGGATTACCAGGAGGTTACGGAGTTCCGAAGAGTGGCGCGGCAGCAGCGGGAGGAGAAATCCCGGTAAATCATTCGGAAGTTACACCAATGTTGTCCAGCGCGTTGCATAGGCCCTCCGGCAACTAAGAAAACACACTCGTCTATTCGATCGAGTATGAGTCGAGGCTCGTCCAAATAAAATTATCCCGCGCGCGTGCCCTCGCAGGGCGTAGCTGATCATATAACATACGATCCTGCTTGATTTTCTCCATTACGATTCACCGAATTTCTTTCAGCATCGCATCTTCGCGATGGTGCTTTCCATCTTCTCTCTTTTCCAGGGATTCGTCCTGCACCTGATTCATATTATTCTTATTAGATCTTACAGATTATCGTCGGTTACGATGTTTATGACCATGCCGCGATGAGGCGGGCGCGAATTAGGGTGAATATAATCAATAAAAATGAAGAAGAAAAAGGTATATAAGCAAATAAATGAAAAAGAAGGAAAATAAGAAATGAAGTAAAAAAACGAATGTATCTCCTGAAACTCGACGGGGACAAGCGGAGAGATCGAGCAGCGAGATCTCACCAGATATCTCGATAAATCCCTCCGCGGACAAATAACGACAAGCTTCATTACTATAAATACTTCCCGGACCCGCGGCCTCCGACGATGCGTGTGGGGTGTGTGTGGGACTCTGCGTGCGATCCTCAATTCTCTTTCCTCTTCTTATATATGGGTATACCCCGCAGGCCACTTATGTCCACCCCTCTGCAGCACACCCTTTTTTCCTCGTCGCTCGTCTTCCCATTTTTCGTCCACCTTTGCATTCTTATCTCGTGTATGTAATTATACCCACATTCCCTCTGTGTCACGTTTAGATCTGCAGGTTGTCGCGATTAAAGATCATCTCGGCGCCGTTTTTTTCCCCGCTGCTTCTGTAGTGGATTACGATTTATGCAAAATCAAGTAGGTATCGAGTATTCATAAAGTGGTGAGCCGTGTCTTAATAAATCGTGTAGATTCCTCGGAGACTCCCCTGGAGTATACACGTATAATGGGAGAATTAGTTTGAACACCCCTTAGATTACAAGAGTGGCGTAGGGGACTGTAGTTAGCGACTATTAATATCATCGATCGGTATCGATAGTTCTCGCTCCGAGGCGTTATAATAATATAGTCGATCGGAACTGCATCGTCCGCCTCTTCGACGTGTAACCCGGCCCCTCAGCACCATGCACTCAAAAACCTTCCCCACCATTTCCCCCAGCGCTGAAAACAACTCGGCGCAACGGCGCAACCCATATACCTATTACCTTACCCATATTTATATACTTCCACGCCGTATGCGTTCTGACGTTCTACATATGCTTGTGTATTCTAGCAGCAACTAAGACCTTCACGCTGCACGTAACAATAATAACACGCTATTAATTTATAGGGAGAGGATGCGCGAGGAACAGGCGATTTCACCCGCGTATAACCACGTAATGCCAGCATGCTGATCTTTTCGTACTAGAATTAGTACAATCTGCCCGAAAATCCCTTTCAGAGTTTTGAGAATGTTGTACGGGGTGCGAAAATTCTGTCGTTATCGTTATTGTCAATTATTATAGGATGAGCACGACCGTGCGTGAGCGGATTCTCCCTGTTATAGCTGATAAACAACGTAGAGTGACCTGTATAAATTAGGAACATTAGGAACTATGAAGCGAAGGGTTACAGAGCCGGATTATCATATCAAGATCAGCCAAGATGGGTGGACGTAGAGTCGCACTAAAGTGAACTACCGTCTGCACGCGGGTCATTGTTCGCAAACAAAGGTTATTTACTGGGGGCGTGAATACGTTTCTGCACCCGGGTGCCAGGTCGGGTTTACAACTCTAGATTCAATACGGTAGTACGGGGCATCAATTTATATGCACGGAATATTCACATTTGTATCCATTAATATCGAATGCACTTAAATACGCTTCAAGTTATCCCCCTACGCCGCAAACGGTCGTCTAGCCCGGGATTATTTAATTATCACCGCGCGTGGGGAAATGAATTGAAATTTATTGAATGCTCAAACACGCGTCTCTTAACTTTATTATAGTGCAGAAGATCACGACCTTGACTTCACCGGTTTTATGAAATTGCAAAAATTTCTTGTGTGTTACATGTACGAACAACATGAGGATTCGTAAACTTGTAATTTTCAAAATCTCGAAAATTCCCAACTTTCGCGGTCTGTGAAGAAAAAACCCTGAGCCATCGAAGAGACCGTTGTTATCTACGAGACAAAACAGCTATCGCTGTGCCATCGAAACCTGGCTCGCGGCTTCGCGGAATTATTCGTTAGTAGCGGGAGATCCGCGGTCACTAAATAAAGTATCGGTAATACAGATTCCTAACATTTCGGTTACTGGAATATAATCGAGAAACGGAGTCGGCGTTAGAGCGCAGCATCTCGGATGCGGTGCCTTGTTCAATTCAATTCGAAGCAACCCAATCCTTTGGTTCTCGGCCATATTGGACGCAGCTTTCTGGCTTTAGCTCCGATCAGCAGCTCCGATTTTCATGTTCTTTGGATTGATCCTGAGCGTTAGAAGCGGGCCGCTGATCTGCATTCCACAGCAGCCTTGCTAGGAAGAGGAACGGTGAATGCAAGCTTCGGATTTTCATTTGTATCACAAAGTGGTATCACATAAGCGCACACGTCGGACTGCGCATCCTCGTCAAAAATAATAACAAAGGGGGCTAGAGGATCCTTCACGACGACCCGGAATAGTTTCTAGTGATGTATTCGTGCGTTGATTCGTGTTAGTCTAGTGCGAGCCTACGTCCTGTTATTAATCTCTCGATACCTTAACGGGAAAGTTAATCCCTTGGGATATATCCAAGAGATACAGTTGAGAGTTTGACAGTTTCTCAGTTGCTTGGACCCGAGGGTTGCATTTCCCTGCAATTTTCGATTCACGCGAAATCATATCACGTTCAGGATAAGCGTCTCGACGTTGGCCCGCGCCGTTGGGTTATGTCAATTCGTACGAGCCTTGAGCTCATCCTCGGCAACAATTCCTCCGACAATCGTCGAATCTCATCCATCTCGAGCTGCAAGGACGGAGGGGTATTCGATTACCCAAGTGATTTCGGGGTTATGTTAACACCCTGCACCAATTGCTCTGGATCTGGCTCTAGCTCCGCCTCTGGTTCTGGAGCAGAGAGATCAAGGACAACGGTCCCATAGGTATAACATACGTACCTACCACTGCTGCCACTGCCTCTGCTCCTTCTTCGGGAAGGCTGTATAAATATTCTTATTAACGTATCCCCCTCTGCAATTGCATACCCGCAGCATCTTATCTATCTCATGATCGTTTAATACCCCAGGCAGGTACGGTTTCCATCTTTCGTATCTCCTAATAAATGTAATACTATCATTGCTTTTTGCTGAACCACTAAATTATAGCCCTGAAGGTCTACCCTTTTTCAAATCCAGTTTATTGCTCTGTTTTAGAATTTGTTCAAACTGTTTTTACTTTGGGTTGTATTCAATCTTGTATATCCACTTTCATTATTGGGTTGGATCAGTAATGTTATAAAGCATGTGTCCACTGTCTGTCATAATATTGCCGTTTGATGAGAAAAATGTTATACAGTTTGCCCAAATATTAGATAAATCTTATATATCAGGTATTAGATAACTCCCCTCCCCATTTCCCATGAACTTTGTGCAGAAACTTAAAATCTGTTTCCAATCTAATATAGCTGCAGACATGATAGTCCGACAAGGAGAAGGTGGTGGAGTGATAAAATCCCGTCGAAATGGTGCTAGGCTTTTCAAAGATCCGCCACAACCTCACATGTGTATACAGGATTATATACAGGTAGGATTAATGAACTCTGTGCACGTATCGAAAGAACACTTCCACTGTTAACAGTTGCTCAACTCATGTATGAATTTATTTTACAGGGATCATGGAATCCGTGTTATGTAAATGTGTTGTCCTGGGGAAAAATTGCAATGCCACATCACCCCTCTCAGCCTGTTCCCCTTTGGGGTGGTATGAAAATTCCTCCACCACGGACAGAGAAGCCTCAGTGTGCGGTGTTTGCCGTTATGGTCAATCCCGAGATTCTACGTCTGAACGGAAAAAATGCACAGGACCCTCAGGTACAAGACTTTTCCATCTCATTATCTATGTACACTTAAGGAAATCAAAATATCTCGAGCTATAAATTCTGTGATTCTTTTTCAGGAGCGTTCAGTTTTGATCGATCTTCTTCTAGACTTCGTCGAAGCAATGAACGAGGGTGTCGTATTTACGCGTTGCTACACAGTTCTGAAAGACAGAGATATAACCGGGGAATTAAAAGAAGTTTGGATGGCAGTGCAAATGAAGCGAGATCGAGAGCAAGAAACGCAGCAGGAAACTTGGATCGACGTTCAGCCACCAGCACCTCAATACTCACAGTTTGAAATGGCCCCGGACTACTCGTATCAGCTCAGCAACGAACAAATCCACAGCGCCAGGTATCAGTCAGGTCATATAGTCACTCAACAGTATCACGCCAACGTTCAGCCTCAAATTACTCCGGATCAATATAACTACGGAGACAGAGGACGACAGCAGAGTTCTCCGCAAAATCAGGCCCAGCAAAATTGCCCTGCCTATCCTACACCCCAGTATCAGTTCCAGCAACTGCCGAGACAGCTGCTACCTCAGTATATTAACTCAAATGTTCACCCTAATGTTGCTCAAAATGTAAGCCCAAGTTATCCCAATCCCAGCCTCGTGAATTCGAATGTTCATCCTAATATTCCTGGACATTATCAGCAGTACATAGCCCTACAACAACAAAGACAAATCGACAACGCTATGCATGCGGTCAGAGATGTTCACACAGAATTACACCACCAGGGACACGTCACTCACATGCAATCTAAGGCACAGTACGAACAGAGCATGGCACAGCTTACATCTCAAATGAAATTGAGGCTGGGGAGACCTCACATGGGAGTGACACAGAAAAGTAATGCTAATAAATGGCAGAGAAAGTCATCGTTGAACCCAAAGCAGTCAAATGCGACAGCGATGAGACGGTACGAAGAGAGTGAAGATGACGGTTGGCTGATAACAACCAAAGGCTTTCGAGTGAGGAAAGTATCGAAAGACCAGGGGTCATCGGAAAAGCAAAACACTGGGCAATCGTCACCCTCAAAAACTAAGGAAGGGAAGGAAGAGTCCGGCGTCGAAGATGGGGAAATTAAAAATATTCAGGTGACGGATTTGGATGAGGACGAAATCAGGGGCGATGACTCCGCTGACAAAAAACTTGCGGGCTCCACGGAGACACCAAATATCGAAACAGCAAAAGAACACGGCGAATCATGCGCACATCATGCACCTGAACGAGAAGGTTCTCAAGCAACACCGACGAATAAAATCAGACAACAGATACTGAACTCTTCGGTCGATATAGCTGACCATCAAACGGACCTGCCGCCCGAGGGTAGCGAGAACAATACTCCAAACCAGAATTCGAGCAGCAAAAAAGGAAAGATGCAGATATTAGTTTTGAAGAGGAATTCTCCGAAATCGAATAACAACGATACGAACAAGGCGGCGGCAGCCACTGGTGAAGAGAAATCCATCAATCAAATGAAAAACAACGATAGATCGACTGACAGTGACGCCGTTTATCAACGATATGCTATATTGAGAAAGGGCGAGACAAAGCAGGACGACATGATACGCGAATTGGCTCAAATTATTACTGACTGCAAAGAAACGACTGAAGCCAGCACCGTACACTCGTGATAGCATGATTAGTCAGGTGTGAAGAGATATAACGCCAGGTAAGGAGTGAGTCAGTGTGTAAATACATATTCTTAAGATCTATTGTATAAGACCTTAGTGCTTAACCCGATTATCTCCTTCATCGTATCACAATCAGTTTGTTAGAATGAAATTACCCTACAATTTTGGTGGAGAAGCAAAGCCAAGAATTGAAAGCAATAGATAGTCTTAGAAACGGAATTCCGGTACGTCGGTAGACGATATTTTTAGTGCGTTTTTGGAGAAGAAAAACGGAAAATAGTATAATAGTCGATGACATGAATAAATTAAAATGAAATTGAAAGGAGAACGCAGAAGAAATGCAAGAATAAAAAAATTAGAACGAACACTGAAAAGATGCATAAAAAACAAAAAAACAAAAAAAATGAAAAAGAAGTAACGAAGTCTGATAGTAGAATTAAGACTTGGTTTTAAGGATTCATTCATTAGCAATTAACTAAGTACTTCACTTGATGTGTATTTACTTTGGTACAATTATTAAGATCAGTCGAACTTGTGTGTTTGAAAAACGTGAATAATAATGTTAAGTGTATGTCATAGACAAATAAAAATGCATGCAGTATTTATATGTCGATGTTAAGCCACTTACAGTTCCAGATACAATTTAAAAGAGAAGAAGAAAAAATATGAAAATAGAAGAAAAATGAAAAAATAATAATTAAAACTGATCTTTAAAAGAGTATTCCTAAACTTTTTCTCACGGCTATAAGCGATAAATATCTACTTACTTAATAAAGTGAAACTAATTAATAGTAATGATAATTCAATAGTCAATGGCAGCGATATTACAATACTGAATCACTTCTTACGTAATGTTTGAACCAGGTTTATACATAAAATTTAGAGCACTCCACTACGAATAGTATAATAATTAATAACCGAACCATTGCCATGTGTATGCATAGACCCTGTTATTCCATATACCTACATGTTACGATGCCTACTATTAGACATCTGTAGCAAGCTCCACTGTTCCGCATTGTTTTGATCTCAAATTCGAGTAATCACTTCGTACGGATGGTGAGAGAATTGTCGATGTATCAGTGTCGGTCGATACACCGAATCTTGCCTGACGTGTGGTGGAAAAACTAGGTAGCCCGCAGACCTCTGCCTATTACCCATAGTTTAGAATTTAGCTAGATTATAAGTCGCAACGATAACAAGCCGCAGCATTGAACAGGAATAAGACGAGATATTATCATTGTTCAACGGTAAAAAAAAAAAAAAAAATTGTAATTTGATTATTATGATCGTTAATATTGGTGATCAATGGACGCACTCGATATTGGAAAATGTGAAGAAACGAGATTAATTATAGCTGCAGGTATAATTTTATTTATTCTATACATACATACCTATAATAATTATACATATATGCGTGTGCTCACTGAACACGTTCCGTAAATTGTGATGATTATTGATTAATAATAATTATTATCCATAAAAATATGGTGATTGTAATTGAAAGTGCATTAACCATTGTTCCCTGGTTATCTGGAACATGCACTCTTCTTTCTATTTTAATTGAACACTAGTTGAAAATTCCGAGATAGATTTCTCCGTTGTAAGACTTCGGAGCAGTTATTCCGACATTCTGACGGAGAAACTAGAAATTCAAACAGCGGTATAACTGCTCATCTAAAACCCATTAAGGAACAATATTTCCATTACACCCCCAGATTTCATGTTCGTATAACTTTTCCCTCTAGTTGTATTTTATTTTCAACTGCAATGTCTGGAAGAAACTTAGGTATATTGATCTTAACTTTAAACTCTATTCTGAGAACAAGAAAATCCTTCAAATTTTTACCGATAATCAAAGAATTATAATTACAGTCGATTTAAACTTCCTCGCAGAATGGTACACGTTCCAACTATCCTCTTTAATTGCAGTATAAAAAAACAAGCCAGAATCATTTTTTAGTATCTTTTGTTGTTTCCAATTATTATTTTTTTTTTCTCTACTTTCCTCTATTATAATCGTGATGAATTATTCCCGTCTGATTTTTTTTACATTTACGAAGAATTATTATAGACTCACTATTTATTTCGCCCGAGATATTTGTAGCTGACACAATGAATAATCGTCGCTATTATTAGTATTGTTGTTGTTGTTGTTATAATTATCATTATCGTCGTCACTAATTATTATTATTATTATTATTATTATTCATATTAATCATATTCATATTTTGTCTATATCAGAGACTCACGTGCCTATACTAGGTATACATTTTGATGGTAACTTACGCCGGGTGCTTCTTCGTTGATAATTATTATATGTCATCTTAGAGATCTCAGTATGGCGAGAATCTGCGAACATAGGTAATAATAAAACAGACATGATAAAAGAATAATAAATCGTACGCATTTTGAACTTCATTTCCATGTTGCGCAATCTCTTGATTAATCCCTCTGTATAATAAGATTACATACACTTGCTAATTGATGATATACGATACGTGTAAACACCTGTGTATTCGGGAGTATTTCTTTACTTGATTTTATATTATTATCATTATTCTTGTTGTTTTATTATATATATTATACATCTTCGTTGTCGTTAATTATTATCATTATTACGATTATCATTATCATTATTTCATTATACACATTATAGAAGTTTTCTTTTTTCGAAGCAACCGTCATTATTTACGCTTACTACCCCCGTATAATCGTCGTGTGAATGTTTCGATACGACGAGCAACGTCCGATGTCTACCAAATGTGAAACTCGCTAGCAGCTAATGGAGATCAATGTACCTGGGAGATCGCTGTATGACAAGATGCAAATTTAACGTTCAAAAGATGAGTTGTAAAATTGTCGTTAATCAATGTCCTGCAGCAGCTAATGAGAATTATGGTAATCTGATCGATCGGCTATTATATGAGCGCACTCGTTCTTTGAATATTAAATCGTCTATTCTGTAAGTGTATAGATTTGTATTTGGGTTTGCATAATCGCATCAATGAAAGAGTTAAAATGCTACGCGTCGCGACTTACGTTGGTTGTAGGCGATCGTTATACATCTGTATAGCAACATCGCTGAACATACGTATTATATTATAACCGATATAACGTGTACACGTGGTGTCTACCATATGTATTACTAAAACTTTCACTAGCATTTTCAACGTTAGGAACACACTCTCCATATTATAACACGATCAGCAAACATCGAACACCTTCGCTTTCCCTTTTTACAAATCGCGATGCGACGTTCAGTTTTCCACTTTTCTTTCATACTACAATTTTGCCGATTCATTCAAACAAATGCAATTATCTACTACACAAACACTTCCGAAATGTAACGAATTAACGATTAATCAACACTCATCTAACTCTCGTAACGCGGGAACAATTGCAAATTTTGCTGACTCAACTTTTAGTCAAATAGTTATAACGAACGATGAGACGCGGGAGAAATTCTCGATCTCTAGTAGAGCCACAAGGATGCCCTGTCGATAGCCTGTCTCCTTCGGACAGACGAAAACTATCTGCACTTGATGTAAAACTGGAGGGGTCTTGGAACAGGGGAGATGGTACTCGATGGAGGGACGTAGGTTTTCGCTTCGGTGATGGTCACCAGCTCTCGCCAGTCGAAATGCAACCGCTAACATAAAACGTAACGTTACTTCATATTTTACCAGAGTTCAGTTAATTAACAAACGAAAATACTAACTTCAGAGATACTTTGGACGTCCTATCGATTCTTGTCGCAAAACGCGGAGAAACCCCGGAACCCTATCGAGCTCCAATCATACTGATACAGGTATAGTCAAATCTTTTGTATAAGTGAAAGATTGGTGAAGAATCTTGATAAAACTGTAAGCGATATCGATCGCTGACAACACACAAAATTATCACGAAATATTCCAGATGTACTAGACACAAACAACTGCACAAGAAAGTACGGGACATCATGATCAAGTTGAAGGAAAACGCTGAAAGTACAGGTCAGTAATATCAGTTTACTAAATTTTACAATGTCAATGACTCGGTGGATCTTGAAAAGTTTTAGAATAAATTTTCGTCGACATTCGGTGATCGACCTGGCTCTATGATCCTATGACATTCGACTGAGAAAACCGGTCGTACAGAATAGAACGAATTGCTACAGATGATCATGGCGCCATGATTAAATTTTTAGAACCGACGAGTAAAAAACTATAGTTTTACTTCATACGCTACACGATTATGTAGAACTTCACTATGCGTGGGTATCTGCTTGAGTTACGTTCGTGAAAGTGCACCAACTTGTTAACTACGATGACCTTGGCTCGAATATCTGTGAGTTCCACAGATCCAACCGCGTAAAGTTGAACGGATTCCATCAGAGACGTGAATAAATCCTTTTGCTTCCTATGAGTCGAAGAACATTCAACGTTCTGAGCCGTTGAGGTTTCAATGAACGAAGATAAGAAGGTTCACGTTCAACCATACAATGGAAATGTTATATCTTATCATACGAGTGCTCCAACGAGATGCACCATCACATGTATAATATACCTATAAATTGCACGTATAAATTGCCTCTGTAGTTAAGACTCATTCGTTTTTTAATAATCGGCCGATAATTACCCGATTACTATTATTGAAAGTATTTCATACACAGGCTCATCATCTGTGAATGTGACCAACCATGAATCGTCGTAATCAATTGCGGGCTCTTTATATTTCTAAATTAGCATCTGCAAACAACAGGTGTCCATCGATGGATGGGATAACCGTTGGCACAAACGATCGAACATGCTGGTCGCAATCCGTACAGATGTTTCAGGTATCGCAGACTTTGAATACAAAACAGATTACTGAATTGATTATCATTTTGGAAGCGAACACCGTTGACTCGTGTAAAATCCACTCCACTATCTTGATTCGCGAAAACGCGTCTCGCATTTGCAATTCGCAATGAATTTTTTTCCACGGAACCTTGCAGATTTTTTTTTCTCATTCATTTAAAAATGTGAGATAAATAACGAGATTTGCCGTAGGATATCATTTGCATAATATTGAGCTAAACTTTCCGTGATGCTTTTTTTTGGGCGATGTCTAAAAACACCCTGCAAGGATTAGGAATTTTAATTATATTATTTGTCTTTTCATTCTCGTTTTAGACTTTTTTTTTCTTTCGACGGAATTTATGAGATGGTTGAAACGGTAAATGTCAGCGTTATTGTGTAAGCCTGAAATTTCATATCCTTTGCATTCTCAGGTTTCATATTATAGTTCAATATGATCAGGAGTTTTACGAAGTCGTCAGGGTTGGAGTATATGATAATAAAATGTAGCGATTAAAATTCTTTTTTCTCCTCTCTCTGTTGTCATTCGGTAATATTCCCATCAACCCATTAGAATTATCAATATCTACGTATTTATTTACAGAATGTATTGTCGAGCAGCGTTTCCGGCTGCTCATGGACGTTGGCTCGAAGATTCCGGTAGATTATGAATCACTGGAAATAGATCTACCCCCGTATTACGATGCTGAGAAGTTCAGGGTAGGACAGACCGTCTTTCGAAACAACGTTTTTACCATGATGGTGGCAAAGCTCGCAGGCCTCTTAACACTTCTCGCCATACCCTCAATTCTCGACGTGCTCATCTTCACCAAACAGAGCGGAACCCCCTGCAACGCATTCAGAAGATACGCTGCTACGATTCTCCACACTTTTATTTGGTACCAAAAAGTCCCAGACAAGGCATCGGAGTAAGTAGACTAAAAATAAATTGTGAGCTAATTATTAAAAGCATCCGCAGGATTAAAAATTCCAAGTCTTCAGCCGCGTCACGGAAATGGTGAATCGGCCGCGTTTGAATATCGTGCGTCTGCAATGTAACGCCATCTACTACGCGGTGAAATTTCTTCAAGCCAACGTATGAATACAATTTAATCTCTATGTTCTTCTGACGATCATTTAACTTTTCTTTTCTACGAGGGAAAAGTGGAAATCAGCAATTACCCATGCATTAAATTCGCACTACGCCAACACGTAGTTTTCATAATCCCCACGTTGAGTCTTAAGTCAGATATGAAGTTGGAATTGGAAAGAAGTCGAGCGTTCCGAACTACGATTCCTAATCAGGAAGACCAGAGCGCTCGATCGTCCTGCCAAATAAGGAGTCTGGTATAATAATAAGGACGCGGTTACCAACTTCGTAACTCTATCCGTATCACCATTTCTTCCCTTTTGAGTTCCGGGAATTCGTACGCTGCTTCTAAACATAGATGCACCCAACAGAATTCCAGACGCAAAACGAGAATAAAACCCTTGTGCGGGTTCACTGGCATCGGTGACTGCGATCCCTCCAGAAATTCATGAACAACTATCAATTAGATGGAGACATTTAAGCTGACAATAATCGCCGATTATATAATATCTGCAGTTGAAGAAACGCCGCATCAATAACAAAATTTAAAAAGTGAAAGCCCATCGAGTGCGTATAAATTTTTGCCATGGCTGCAGGTTTGAGTTTCGGCGGGGCTTCCGGGGTATCGTGAAGTTATTTTTGCCCCTACGCGACGACTGATTAAGATCAATCGCCCGCGTGCGGTGGGAAATAATAATTACATCGAGATCGAGGAGAAGGTGAAAACGTGTGTATTCCTCAGGTTCTTCACGTCCTTGAAGAATGTAAAAAGAAAGCATTGCGTCGCATTCAAGCGAAGTCTGGAAGCGGGGCTGGATCGCGTTTCTCAACTGGACATGGCCCTCACTCAGTTCGGGTTCATCGGATTTACTCTGCTCAGCGGCGATGAACTCGGTGTCAAAGCTTCCAGAGCAGAACTCGAGGGCCTTATCCACGTCTGGAGGGTCGTCGGAAACGTGCTTGGGATCGAGGAAAGGTGACGTTAATAAATAGATTTTGGGACCCGATTCTTTCGTACAATACCGATGCTTATTTATGATCTCTTTTGCGAATTTTAAATTACGCAGGTTCAACATCTGTGCGGGCACTACGGAGGAAACGATAGCTTTATGCGGTCGGCTTCTGGACGAAGTTTTCGTGCCACGCTTGGCCGAAAAGCGACCGGAATTCGAAGAGATGCGGGTCATCCTTCTGGAGGCGGTATGGCCGGTAAATCCACAGATCGATCCTTCGGCCTTCACCGCGATAACTTACAAATTTGCAAGCGCAGCGACGTCGAACAACAACCATTCCCTGGAGATTGGTCAGTGCAGAAATAATTTTTGAATCTTCGTTTTCCATTTTTCAGTTAATGATGATTTTGAATCCACGTTTCAGACACGGCCTCGATGTCGCTTTACAGCAGGTGCATATTCACTGTACAATCGTTCGTCCACAAAAACCTCCTCAGGACAAGCCTGTGGTGGTCTCCGATTTTCAGAGCATATTTTAACGGTAATATGTGGCTGTCGATATTCCTCACCGAGCACTGGCCGTTCCTCGCCTACTGGATGTTTGGGAAACGGCGATCTCGAGTCGATATTTATAAGTTACACATGGAGTGATTTTGAACAAGAATCAAAGATCCAACATAATACTCATTTAATAGCAATTAACATATCTAGTTCACGGAAAACAAGGTCAATAATAATATACGTATAGGTACGTAACATAAAAAAAAGTCTGAGAAATAAACCAATATTCTGCGGTTTTCTCACTTCCGGTTAGTAGCGATGTGCAGTTTTCATGCACATACATGGATAAAGGTAACATAAGTTTCTCCAAACTTAAAATGTATGTAAAGTCAGTTTTGCCTATTTATACGATGTCGTTGACGGCAAGGTGACTCACTGGGTTTTAAAAATAGCGAAAATGTTTTATTTTCATAGCTCGAAATGCGTAGATCTTATCTGATTACAATATCCTGTTCTAAATAAAATTTTGTACCTGGCATTCGTCCACGTCAGTTTTCCACCTTCCATTTCACCTTGCGAATCGCCATTGGCATAATGTTGACGATTCATCATGTAGACGATAAATCGAATTATCAGCGAATATTCGGATCACCGAAGGGTAGAGATGATTATTTTCAGATCACCGATGAACGATCCAGCTATAGAAAAACAAAAAAATGAAAAATCGATGGGGTCGAAACAAAGAAACGTCTTGACAAATCGTGACGTGCCCCGTGACAAGTTACAGATGTTGCATTTCCATACCTAGAAGTAAATCCCTTCAATTAAATCTAAGTGTCTTCAGTTGTGCGGGGATGGATTATGGTGAGAATATGTTTGAATAATATTCGTTTCTTCTGCCACTATGAGATGCGATCATTTATTCCAGTGGGATTATACTGCAATAATTATTTTCGTCCGCATTTGCGAATTGAAATCTCGCGGTCAGAATACGACATCTGATAATCGCTGCCGCTGATGGCCTGCGAGTGTCATATGCCTGATCTATAATAACTGTGTCTGCAGCGGAAATCACGTATCAACAATTTTTAAACTTTCTTGAAATCCATAATTTGCGGTATTAAAACTGATACCTCGGTGGCTTTATTCCTCATTTTTTCGTCACCCGATCCTCTGCGTGTTTTCCTATCGCGTGTCGCTCATACGATCAGTGCGATCGTTGGCAAAAAGTGACGGTTGTTTTCCAAGCTCTTTGTTTACCTCGAGTTTGAATTGGGTTGGAGAATTGGTTGATTGCGACACCAGCATCTCATCAACTTTTTATATCTCTGGTCGCAGGCGTTAATTCCTTTACATTATAATCATTGTCATAACATCTATTTATTTATTGTTTTTTCATTGTCGCGGTCGATGGAAACAAACCGAGAAGGACGTATTTTTCTGTGCTTTAGAAAGCTCTTTCAGCTTCGGACTTATGTACCCGAATGTTATAGTCATCTCGCTCTGATATCGCCTAACCATATTTTACGTAAATAATATTATTTGGTCGGTGACTGAGATAAATAAAAATATTAGATTCAGCGAACGAAGTGGCGCAACTTGGCGATAATAACTCATAATAACGCGCACGTTATACATACGTATGTATAGTTGTACTGTTAAACAATAATTACGTAATAACCGCTCGACGTCGCCGTATACGTCCACTATATTTGTTCAATTATACAAAGCAATTAAGTATCTACTGACCCTCCGGTATAATTCCAATGTACCTCCAACTATATTGCATCCGCCGACAAAGAGAAGGGGTAAGGGAAAAACATGTTATTTGGTAGTTATGCATCGCTGCATTCAACAAATGCGCAAAAATATGCAATGCATAGATCTCGAATAAGTCGGTAGACAGCTGCATATAGATCAAACGAAAATGACGAAGTGCAGAATGCACGATAGCTGCTTATACTGAAATCTCTAATAATTTTCTAATATTAACAGAGCGGTGACTGAAGGTCTTCGCCAAATGACGGATGGGTGTTTTTCCGTGCTCTGCAAATCGATAAAGAAGAGATTGGACCGATTAGAGAACCGGAACCGGGTGGTGCGCTCCAATTGCGGGTGGGAAATAGAGACCGGATACGCTATAGCCGTCGGCCTCGCCACCCTCGAGGCAAAGCGGCTCTTCCTCATAGCCATCGGTATTTTCGTCGAGTGGAACGTCCTCAGATTTTCCGGGGGTCTCGTCCCCCTCGCACTCACGGTCCTCTCGGCGACGCTCGGCGTCCCGGCGGCTCTCGGCGCCGTCTTCACGATCCACAAGTAGAATAAAGATTGATGTAAATTAACGTAACTTCGACCCTTCGAATCGATTTTCTACCTCGTTGTTCTTCAACTTCGTTCCAGACGAAGAGAAGAGCCGTGCTTTCCCTCGTTGAAAAAGCTGCTCAAGTACGTTTCCGTTGTTATTTTACTCTGCGTGATTTTGAACGCGATCGTGATGGTCTCCGTGACCGTTTACCTGAGCGTCCGCCCCGAAGCGATAGCGCGGGCTTTCAACGCTTCCATGGCGTTGTACTCGAAGGAATCTTGGAACAAGGTCACAATTGACCAGTTGCAGTTCACCTTCCAGTGTTGCGGTCACACCAAGTACGACGACTGGATCGCGTTCGACTGGCAGGTGAATAGAGACCTTGTCTTTGCTCTCCATTTTCTTCTGATTTCGCGAAACGATTTTGCAGAAAGTGGACTACGCGTCCCGAGAAGAAATGTTTGCCCAGCCCCGGATTTCCGATGAAGAGTTTCGCCCTATGGCGGTTCCCTACAGTTGCTGCAGCGTGCAAGCTATGACACCTTGTTTCCACGCGGACCTCACGATGAACATCGCGAGCATCAACGAGGCTGGATGTGCCAGAGTCCTGAGTCCCATAATCCTGAGGAATGTTGCGGTTACTTACTGCGTTTCTACATTCCTCATTTTCACGCAGATTCTCCTCGCTCTCTTGATGATCAGAGTGAGAAATTTCGAATCAACATTTATGGGGAAAAAACAACGCGGTTCTATAAATGACACATTTGTTTCCAGGTGTCGAAGAGACCTTTACCTTCGGAATGTCCATCCTTCTGCGAGTGCGCGAAGAATTGTCCTTCGGCGTGTTCGCTTCTAGAGTCAAATACTTCGTACACGAGGTGAGACCCAAAGTCGAAAGTTCTACACATAACTTGTAACAAAATTGTAAACCTTTAAGCTTGAGTGGTTGTACTTCCGGAGATGTGCGAAACTCTTCGAGATCTCAAGATCGTGGAAGTCGTTTGAGCACCATCGAGAGTCGGAGCGGATGTGAGGAAGGCTCGAGCAGTTCGTCGCCGTCGCCCCCGCCGTCATCACGTTCGAAGAAAAATTCTTCGGCCAGGACACGTTGCTCGGGAGGATGCGGGGCTGCTAGGATTCGCCCTAGTTTGCATACCGAGCATCGCGTCCCCAAGAAACGAACATGTTGCCCGAAACGTAGCCGCCCAAATTGACTAGGAAGGAGTTACGGAGGCCTCGTGGCTGATATTGTGGATCATAGCGAATCGCTGCAGCTCCTTTCCGGTAATAGAAAAAGATCACGAAGAAGGAGATGAAAAAGGCGAGCCCCGATATGTCCGTGCAGAAGCTGATGCTGTAGTGGATCGGAAGAGGACCGGTTATAGGCAGCGAACAGTGTGCGGAAAAAATCGAAATCTATCTTTGCAGGAACCTGATTCCGCACTCGCTGCGGCGATAAATTGATACAGGGACATCGATAAATTCTGACCCCGGCGAGAGATACGAATTCGTGGTACGTAAAAGTGAATGAAAATGTGAAGAAGCGAGGTGCCGATAAGTAATTGGCATGAGATCCCTGTTATCTACTTTTATTCGTGCGATCGCAGATTTATCGCCTTGCAGCACGCAAAGAAACGCTTTCGCCTCTTCGTATGTGATGCACATATTCGTAAAATGACTGATTTCACAACACATAGGTATATCGTCATGCAGGTGGATCGGACGATCGAAGATTTTTCTATTTCTCTACAAATAAATATTTACGACTCGACCCTATTGTTCTGAATATCGGTATGCACTAATTATTCCAGTAGGTGTAATCGCGATAGCATTTCAATATCACTCGTACCATCGAAGATATTCGCGGGGATTGAATGGGCGGCGCTCGTCCAACAAACGAGAACGATTGGGTAGCGCGTAAACTGAATTTAAACATGCTAAAGAAACGACGAGGAGGGGGTAGGAGACCCTATTCATTCACGTGCTACGATGAGAAGATCCAGAGTTCAGTATGCGTCCGGATTCGCGACACGCGAAAACTTATTTGGGAGTCGCGAGAAGAAAATCTGCCTCGAATAACAAGAATATCTCGCGAAGGTGCAACCTAGCTGCACAGTCAATATTACAAAGAGGTGATCTTGAATCTTGTATATATTCTGCGCGTCCAGAAACATAAAGTTAATATTTTTTATAAATTGGAAAGAATGCGAGTGTAATACGGCGACAACTGGAAATCTTCGATAATTTCGTAAGTCTATATTAATTCTAACTAACCGAGGATGAATTGACACGGGGACAGGAGTAACTTTAATGAATAGAACTTCGGTCAACGAATAGAAGTTTTTGGTGATCCGAATGGTCGATTAAAAACCTTTAGCGGGTCGTCACTTCTACCGCGATTGCAAAGCATTTCTAGTTGCATTCTGCAACGGGTCTGTCGCGTTCCCATTGTCGAAACAGGCATAGTCGGTCGAACTACACGCGCGGCTATTATTAAGCACGTTCTTAAAGGAGCCGCAAATTCCCCGTGAACATTCTATGTGCCCTGCAGACGATGTTCGATAAATTTGTTGAAACGATTCGGTATATATTCATCAACTAATCGCGCGAGAAAGAGAATTGATCAATATTGACGTTAGCAATATCGTAGGCTTCGGTGTACTCCGAAATACGATACCACTCGATCTCTTGGACACCTATCTTGATTTCCGTAAAACGATACAGCATCCAAGTTTGAATATTATGAACGACGGAAGTATCACTCGATGTCTTCGGTTCAGAGTGTTGAAAATTATCATCACGCAAAGCATTGTAGTATTGATTTGGTAATTTATTGCTTGGCCCTTTTATAATTCAAAATTCGTAGCTCCGCCGATTTCCACGCGCAGAGACCGGCGGGCATCGGGTTTTAGGTTGGCGCCGTGCGAGGCCGCTGCTTTTCTCGCTCGTCGATTGTCGCGGTGTAGGGATTGTGGTGGGGGGAGGCGTCAGCATCGTCGGTTGGCTTTTGTTCGCGACTCGCGATCGCCACTCCAGTTCCCGGTTGTCCGCCGCATCGACAGCATAGCATGTGCCCACCAGTTCACAGCCACGTACACGACTACCTGCCGCACCACCAGCCGCACAACAAACTCGTCTCTTACGGCTACCGCTAGGGTCAGACCGATTCCAAGATCCGAGGGCTCGTGTTGCAGACCGTCGTGGCTCAAGCAGTGATATTGTAGTATTATGATCTTCTATTGGATATTATAGTGGCTTCCCGTGGGTTCTAAAAGTGGCGAAATCGTGGTGCGCGAATTACCTCCTCCTCTGCCAACTCGGTGATTCAGTTACAACGATCTCTGTATCTTCGTCTTTACCACCAGCTGCCGATCGAGTTGTCCGTCCTTCTTCAACGGCGGATCGTTATCAACGAGGCAAAAGTTCCAAGGAGGGAAAGCAGGATTTCGTGGACTCACGGGAGAAAGGAACGGCGCTGTCTTTTTTTTGTTTTTTTTTTGTTTGTCTAATTCAATTTGGAACAAGGTACCAGACGTAGTCGCGTGTCGAGCGATAGACAAAGCGGAGGGAACTCGGGAGAAATAATCAGCAGGAGAGAGCGAAAGGGAAAAACCAAGGCCGCAAGATGAGCTGCTGCAGTTCGGCGCCACCGGCAGTTAACAAGGGTTGCGAGACGCTGCTCAGCAAATGCGAAATACCGATCATCGATCTCGCTCATATGGGTGAGTAAAATTACGAAACTTTACTATTTTCCATACCCGTCTTCTCGAAGCTGATCACGTTGCGTCGTTCGACCCCTTTTCTTTCTTGTTTTTTTGCGACCATCGCGATCGATGTGAAAATATTTTCACGTGCGTCTACGGCGAACGGCTGATCATTGGCAATCTCGACAAAGTTCGTCGAGACGGAGTATTTTTTTTTTCTGATTAAATCGTAGGATTAGTCAGCGACGACGAATTTTCAACATGCACCATTTTATTTATGTCACAGCGCGATTAAGCGCGCTGTAATTCTCATTTAATTATTCTTGTTTTCAATTTGTAATCGTATTTCCATTCAACCCTGCACTGATATGTATCGGAATCTTCCCTCCCTCGTTAAAATGAAAGGAATAAAACGACAGTTCGATTTACTATTCAAACATGGAAGGAATGATCGGACGTCGTTGCGATACATTTGACCTATAATTGGCAGCCTGAACATCTGTTGGAATAATTCTTTATCTAGTTGCGAGTAGTATAGCTTTGAATACAGAAGAGAGCGGACGACCGGTGATGAAATAAAAAAAATATAACTACGTTGAATCGCGGGGAAAGAGAATCATCCGAAGAGGCGACGACGACGCTGTGCTTCGGCATCGAGACGGTTGCCTAGCAACGGCGAACGAACGCTCACGGGCTCTTCGTCTATGACAGCGCTCCTGTTCTCTCTCTCTTTCTCTTTCCCAGGCCTTGCAGTTTGCTGGCCCTTCTCGTTCCTGCGGGGGGATCAGATAGCCCTTACTCCTCCCTATTTCTCCGTCCTCAGCCCTCTAGTTTACTCAATGTCAGTCCCTCCATTCTCGCCCGTTTGCCCTCATTGTCAGTCGTCGCTCGACCCTTCGTTACTACCGAAATGCAACGAATAACCAGCAGCAGCAACATAACAAGAGTGACTTGTTCCAATTCATCATCCTTTCGTTACCATCGAATCGGAAAGAGGACGACAAAGTTTTTGGTATAGATAAATAGACTGGTTGTACAACTGCACGAGAATCGACGAAAATATTCTCTCCGTATGTGAATACGAATGTTACGAGCACTTTTTTGTGTCTAGGTATGCGTGTAACGGCCGTCCTCGTCGTCTGCTTCTGCTGCTGCTGCTGCAGGGCGGGCGGCCAACGACCGATGTTTTTTACTCACTTCCGTCACAGCATGAGCTAGATTAAAATACGGTCTCAGCCTATGCATGTGACTAGAAGCCAGTCCACATTTTGGGAGAAAAATCTACTGTGGTTGACGATGTATGTGATAATTACAGTATTCGATTGCTTCCCGTCACATCATCAACGGTTTTTTTTCTCTTTTCCCCGATCAGCCGCGATACGCTCACTATAGCGACTGCTGCAGGAAGAGTTTATTGAATCTCATTCTCCGAATTGGTGCCAGGGTGTAAAAACGAAGGTAATAAAATTTGGAAACTCAAGGAAGCGAACGGACACAGGGATTTCGGTTTTACGATTAGGTACGGACTCGCAATCACGCGAGAGAGAGATTGCATGGACACGTGGTCGGGCAATGTCGTATAGTTCTCGACGTTTCTCTCCTCGCCGCTGACGATTATGCGACCCGAATGCCAATTGACGCCATCGCCATTCCTTCGATAGTTATAAACCGCCAGTTCTCGATATTTCAAATTCCGTACGTTCATTTCTACGCCAATGTTTCGACACTTGGCATCTCTCTTCCCGCCGCGTATGTTTTATACGTACATCCGCTACATGTGGATATTTTTCTTCAACTCTCTTTTCACTCGCAAAAACCGCACCGCACATCGAGACTCGCGAGTTAAGTCCTACGTAATCTAAACTTTTCACGGAAAATCGATAGTGCACGTTTGAAATGAAACGAAATTGCGGACTATTGACTTTTATCTCGTGGCAGTTACGATAGACAAAAGAGAAAAACGGGCTGCATCTTATTTAAACTTATATTTCTCGTACTTGTCATGTTCGATTTCAGCACGTTATGCGCGTTTTAATTTCGCGTTCACATGAGGAAACTGCATAATAAGTTTCAAACTACTACGAGGAAAAAAGATTAAATTTTGACATTCGTAAAACGTTAAAGTCATAATAAATATGGCAATATCAGATAAACGGTATGTGTATGTACACGAATTACCATCTCGTGACTTACTCGACTCGCGCGGGAGTTGTGAGTTTGCTGAGTTAATTTGATGATACGACGCCGATGTTATTTAGCGTCGTTGTCATATTTTATTTAGCCTCATAACTAATTTACGCGTGTCACCCACCGCGCGTTGGGAATTAACGCTGCAGTCTTAAGCTCCCACGTACAACGTAAAAATACCAAAATTGTGTATGATTCGTACACAGATTCTTCGATGATACGAAAAAAAGAGGACAGCCACTTTGAGTTTCTGGAAATTCCAGACCGTATATTCTGGAGGCCCGTTGAAGTGTGATTGAGTAGATATATACGTAAGTAATTGTTTATCACGACGTATTACGACGTCTCGTCGGTCGATATTTTTTGCCTTCTAGATTTATGCTGCAGTTTATCGGAACCCTCGACAACAAATTTGATTGCTGTATCATAGCTGGTGTACCTATTCAATTGGCAAAGTGGATATAAAATACAAAAAATCGATGTTTGGTCACGAAAGGTCTGCATTTCCACTCGCTTCTATGGCGCTGCCATGTTTAAATGGACGTTAACAACAAAATGATGGAACGATAAATTCTGACACAAGCGTTCAGATAATATTATTGACATTATGCGGCGGTGCGGAGTATGTACGGTTAGGTATAAGGTATACCTGGCGCACACGAGAGCGAGCTCAATCGTGATTCGAACACGCGGCTAACACCTGGTATTTCTGCACCCCGAAAACTGCCGTTATGAAGTCGCGCGAAGAGAAGAGCTCGCTTTCGTTCGGGACCTGAGGTAACTCCAGGTAACTCGCTCGCTTATTTACTTACACATACCTACTTATACTTACTCACTTATTACCATGTTCCAAAACCGCTGGAAAATTCCAAGACGGCAGCTCGTTAAATACGGAAAACTTATAAACTTGGTCGTCGTCATAATTACTCGATTGTATTTGGTATTCGTATAGCTTTTTTTTTTTTCAACTCCGTAGATTTATTGTCCCGCAGCTATATATGTAACCGTGTTGGAACGGGAGGGAACGGAACGGAATGGAATGGCTGATCGGCTCGCTGGAAGCGGTTCGACCGGTGGGTGTCGAGAATGAGGAAAGAATCGTTTCAAGGAGAGCTGATTTCTACCAAAGCTCATATCCATCGTCACGCGATGTCGAAGAATTGAATCGTTCGATATATTATGTTGAATTTCATTTTTATTATTCCAGCCATTTGTCGCATCGTTTCCGATCATCGTGTATATATACATAACGTACAGTTATACACACGCGATCAGAAATTTAAACTCTACGAGCGATTATGATCATAAATAATTGTCGCAGAATATCTCATATGTAATCGATGTATATGTCTCGATATCGATGATAATTAATAATCCAATAACGATCGATCATTGTCGGCAATTAATTATTGTATATAATCGCTAGGCGCGTGCATGTTGAAAATTTCATAATTCACGGAATGATATACATATATTATAAAAATGAATGTGAAAACGTAAACTGAAGCAGAAACGTGCAGATTATAAATCCATTATATCGTAATGTATGTAATGTGTGGTATTTTTACCGTAAACACGAACAGACCGAAGTGTTTCCGTTCCTTTTTTAAAATTCATTCCTGTCATTGATGAAATTTTCTAGATCGAATATATTCTGCAGTTACGCTAATGTTGAAATATGTGATAATTAATCGTTCTTTATCGGAAGGTTGTAGCAATTTGTCTGAACTTTGCTAATTATTAATTGTGCTCGACGATAATATCGGACTTCCCAGCGATCGAGCGAAGAAAGATATCACATGTATAAGTATATAAAGTGAAGTTGCCCCCGCGAAACGCGCTCAAGATCAAAGTCAATTGGTGATTATCTGAATTACGAGTTACGAGCACACTTATTTGTTACACATACGATTTGTAACTGAACACGACGTGTTGCTCCGCAGATTAATAATGCAAATAATTGTATTATTTGTTTATTTCATCGCAAGGCCTAGTCGCGCGGACGACGGAACTTTTTTTCACTCAATTTTCCACAATTGACGCGACGCCAACTTCCAATTATAAGATACGTTACGCAGATATATTATACATACGAATGCGTATCGCGCCGAACTCGATACATGTACAATTTTTCTCGAGATTTTTCTGCTGCACACGTGCCAGTGTGTAGTATAAGGAATCATGATCCGTGGTGTGTACTTTGGCTGGTATTTTCCTTGTCGCGAGACGTTTTATTATTTTAAAAATTCAAAGCGATCGTTTTTCGCACGTGGCGTGATTCACGCGTCTGCAAAGATATACATATAGATAGGCGAGACGGTTGTAACTTTTTACTACACGATCACATAGATTCCATTTACCCTGAATATGATGACCGCGCTATTCGCGCGTACGAATATGTGATTCACCGCGCTATTAATTCGAGCGTCGAAAATTCTCGCCCTTCGCGAATTTGAAATCGAGGTAGAATTTTTCTTCTCATATACCGAATTAGAATTCGGTACCGAAGTCTTTCACCTTCCTAACACTGCACCACAGCAAATATCCCCGTAGATACGGAAATAATGTCTTAAGCCGCATGCGGATGTCATTTATGCAAATCTTCCGGAAGTTGATCGCTAGTCCGATCGATACTATAGGTATCTATATTTTAGCATGCCATATTAGCCCATCTCGGAGGTTACCCTATACATGATATCATTACCATACAATTGCATTGCAGCTACTGTATATTTTTACAGCTGAACTATTTTTTAGTCGTTGACCGTGCTCCAAGTTCCATCTATGCCGAACGAGATAAAACTACAAACGCGGCATCTGCGCTAGTGACCCTCTATAATACGTCTATGTCGTGACCAGGGTGAAGCGGTCGTCAGCTGTTTTTGGGTCGCCCTCTTTCCATCTAGTCGGTCCATGGTTAAGAGGATGTGGAATTTATCGGACTCGCATCAGCTACCGCCACATACAATATCAAATATGATTTTCAGTTTTGATCTTCGACGATCTTCTCTATACCTCGTAGATCGACGGATTCTTTTTTGTACACCTATGCGCCATTCCACCACAGCCGTTTACCGAACAATCTCTATATTTCCCCTGCATCTGTTGCTGTGGCTATAGATTTCTTTTAGCGCGAGTAAAGTTCAAATGATCTATACATTTGCGTAGGAGGCGGATGTGCGTGTCGACGCGTGTAATATACTGTACATGGATCCTACAAGTACGCTACGTATATCTACACAGGTGTGCGTATGTATGGTATAATATGTAAACCTGATTTAACCGTTGAACATTGTCGATTTCCTGCTCGTTATTAGGCTTTTGCAGAATTATAATACGTGTAACATCATCGACTGCAATTTATCGGTCCATTGCTTGTTGTTAGTCGTTTGGTCGATCTCGTCGCGCGGAGTTTGTTTTTCTCCTAATATCGTTGGATGGATTCTCTACTTTTTGTTTTAATGGAATTTTAAACTAAACTGGTTCCCGCGAGAAAGAGCTAGTGCGCGCGAGTCTGAAATAAAACAAATAACACGACGACGCGTCGCTTCAACTATCGAATTATACCCACGTCGAGATATTTGTCTGGTTTTCAAAACGCTTTTTTGCGTTTATGGCGTTTGGTAATTTCGCCATGAAGAATATTGGGGATCACAATTATGCGCGTTTTGGGTCATGGGGATGGAAGTCATCGATCGTATGATTTTTTAACACATCTACGATCATCCTCGTTCTATTCTCGTTCCAGGTACGGAGCGCTGCCCGCAGAAGGGAGTTGTAAAACAAGTTGCTTCGAAGCTACTTAGAGCACTTTCCGAAAAAGGATTGGCCCTTCTTGTCAACCACGGCATTCCCGATTGCAAGGTATTTATTTCATACCCACATACAGGCAGATGATAACTTATGGGGATATCTAAGTAGATATACCTCACATACATGTATTCGGCTTATATATCGTTGCGATATTCAATGGCCGGCGACGCGTTAACGCGGCTTGAATTTTTACCCAGAAAGTAACTCAGGGCGAAGGTCATCGCGAATTTCTCTTTATACAATTCCGCGCTTTGCATTCAAGAATTATATTTTCCCTCGACATTTTTTTTTTTTTTTTTGCTCATTTGTCATCCGTGCATCTCGAGGTAAAATAAAAATTATATTCTCAAGGCTATATGCGCAAATATTATAAAGCTGATACTTTTTTTTCTATCCGCGTCTTTTTTTTCTTAATCTATACATTATGCCAAATTCTCGTTTCCAACCACACGAAGTTTCTACCTCTCCATTCCCACGTGATCGTCGTGTTTTTCTCAATTCGCAAAAACCGCGCTCGCCAATGTTTTTGAAAATATTTTGAGAATCTGCACCGCACGAATTCAATGTTTCGACGATAAACCATATGTCGCCGATATTTCGATGAAATTGCAACGCATGCAGTCGCATCGGCGAGGGTTTCGAATAATGCGTATCTAAATATGAAAACTGCAAATATATTTGGATTTCTGGTTTGTGCAGGAAGAGCCGCTGCGTCGAACGACATGCGAATCGCGACGTCTTCCTCGAAGCGTACTTCTTATATTGGTTTCGAACTTGACCCATGACTTACTTACTTTACACGCTGAGATTGATTCAAGTTTGCTGAGGTTAACCGATTCGCGGCCAATAAATTCAGCAGCGTCGTTATAAATATTACTCCATAGTACCGCGTAAGACTCGCGATGCGTTTATGCATAAGCCTATAATACGTATATTTCGGGGGACATCTTTGCGCTAATTACGATTCCGACTATTTCCCAAAAACCAAAAATATATCGCAGGGATCATCGCCGTAACCCTTCCTCTCTCTCTCTGTCCCTCTAAATATCTTTCTTCTCCTTTCTTCTTTCTCTCTCTCTCTCGCTCTCTATCAGCGCTAATGAATCATGTGAGAATTGAGAATAGTGGGCCAGTAGGACACTCGACGTCTCAAAATGGCGCCCAGAAACAACGAAGGCAAGTATACCTACACGTGTGTGCGATATATATGTTCAAGCATATATAAGCTGGTATGTAATACCTATGTGTAACATGCGTTGTAAGGTTATTATACATTACTCTTTTTCACTTTCCCCTCCTGTTATTTTTCCTTTTTTTCTGCCCATTGATCCCTTTATAATTTTTTTTTTTTCATTTCATTTCTAACCGATCTTTGTTTTTTACGCCATATCCGCTTGGACGCGCCCGATCGTGCAGTACGAGCAATAATAATAATTTTTATTTTTTTACCACGAAACGCGTGTGCCTCTTCGACCAACTGTGTGCAAACAATTAAAAAACCCGCGCTCGATTACGTATGTACTCGTTCGTATAGATCTGTTTCTGCTGTATTCACACATGTGTATATTATGTAACATATATACATATGTACGCATGTATCAATAGGTATGTGAATTGTTAAACGGTAAAAAACTTGTTTTTGAGCCTTTGTTGAACACAAGCTAATATTTCATCTATAAATTAATCGTATGTATAATAATTCCGGGTGAAAGGAATTATTATACGTTCTGCACATGAAAATATTTTCGCTTATAGTTAATTATATTCGAAATTTCTTGAACTGACGTGGGGAGAAATTCTATCTTTTTTCTTCCTATTCTAGGAACGATTAAACCTCGTCATATAAACGTAATCAATCGTATGTTGTTATACAGCGTATATCATAGAGTGGCGCGGTGCGTTTTGGCGGGATTGATGATAATCAGCGACGTTGTTATTATATTCTCTATATACATAGAAGTAATGATGTATCTGTACCTCCACCTATACGTAGGTAGATGAATTCAATAACGCGTCGTGGGGCTCTGAGACCTTGCGGTTGTAATACCAGCGAGTGTCACGAATTTAAAACGTGTCACATCTATACCTATGAGTAATGTGGTACCTACGACACACAAAGCGTAATTGTAAGGTGTTCGCGATCACGATCGATTGCTAATATAAGTTTAATTATAAAGAGCGTCGCGGTTTCGCCGGAAACAACATTTAAGTGGGAGATACCGGTTATCTTGGTCTGCGGATATAAGTATAATAAGCAATAAGAAGGAAACACATCGCGCGACAATTCGTGCGCAACTTCCAAGATTATCGCGAAAATATTTTTACCCGCGATTATTATATTTGCACAGGTGTTGGTTTATTTGAGGGATCATCGAATCGACGAACATTATAGTACTTAACAATTTATCGATCTCTCGCTTGCTGTGGAGATTGAATAATTTGTCTAGAATGATAATGAGTTTTTAACGACGATTGACAACCTGTTTTCAAATTCTGGAAATATTTTAATCACTCATATTTATATATGGATTAGGTGTACATGATTCATTCTTTGTAATTATGAGAATAGCCGCGATAACGGCCGTGACTGGTGAATATATCCAAATAATGAGATCTCGAATCGGAATACTTTCAACTTTCATTCTCAACAGTCAGCTCATAGATATCGAGTGATAACATCGATGACGTGTATAATAAAACGCAGATCGTAACGACTCGCTGATGACGATACGTCTGCTTTTTTGTTTTTTTTTTGCAGATTTCACGTTAAAGCGAAGTTAACGATTCTAGTTATAAAGGTTGGGTTATAAGTATATCTCTTTCTCCATATATCGGCGGTTCGATCGAATCGTTTTCTAAAAACAAATGTCAATCGATGCTTGTGTTATTTCGAAATTACTTCAGCGCCATTAAAATTTTCAAAGAAACATTCGCGAATCTGGGAACGTCGATACAAAAATTTTATTATCCGGATGAGACAGAAATTTGATTCCTTCGTTTATGTGGCGCGATTCTTATTTATTTACGGTGGAATTTTCTGATCGTTCGAACACGTAATTGTGTAGCAAATCGAAATTCGAACTTCGTTGATACGAACTTTGGAGAATATTTTTTTTCTATGATACCATTTTTCAGTTAAAAGCGGTGTACAGAGCTCTGGATGGATTCTGCGAACTTCCCGATGAAGAACGGGCTAAATATCAACGAACTTCTTCTTCCAATCAGGGATATGTGAAACCACCGAGGCTATTGGAGAAGTGAGTTGACATCGTTCGAGTACATAGAAAAATGGAAAAACTTAATTATCACCGTGCGGCTTTATAACTCCGTACAGAAAATACGTAGTCTTGTCTACGTACGAATAATAATTATCTTCAGGTTTCTGTGGCGGTGATATTTCCTGTGACGAAACCGCGATTCTGGCTAATCTTTTCCTTCACTTTATTATTTATAAGTAAGCTTCAAAGACGCAATCGCGGGGACACGTGCAGTGCGGGGTGTGAAATATAATAATAAATATCGTGTTTTTACTATTTGCGATCGTTAACGATTCGTGCGATTCATTACAGGTTCTCGGAGGATGATGAAAAAGAGCCTCGACACGCCTTCAACGTAACTGGGAGCGGCGGAGTTCTCCCGGAAAATGAGGTCCCTGGTTTTCGAACTGCGGTTGACGAACTTGCCAGAGACTTGAAGCAGCTTTCGGCGATGTTATTGACCGTAAGTTAATTTCACTTATCTGCATTGTTTTCTTTTCCTTTGTTTTTCTTTTCTTTATCTCTTTTCTGTTTTCATTCTATGAACCGATAACGCGATGCATTAATGCGCAAATTTCAATGTCTTCCGATCGGAATCACGATTAAATTAGATTCCTTAGTTCTCAAATACGTTATCGACGCGATGATATAGATAAACTGCTCGCAGTCCGAATCCATCGAACTATAATAGTTTTGCTCCCTGCCGATGGAGGAAATAATGAAGTATATTCGTTCTACAGGCGCTTTCCGTTGGCCTCGAACAATCGCCAGACTTTTTGCTCTCGAAGCACGCTGGCATGTTGGGTCCGGACAACGAGTCTATGCTGCGTCTCCTTTACTATCCACCCTTGGGAGCTCCCGTTCCAGGATTGACTCGTTCTGGCGCCCATCGAGATTATGGAACCTTCACGCTGCTCGCTCAGGTAATTAACGACGATCCCCATTGAATTCATCAAACTTTGCTGTAATCATTCGTTGTTGTACAGGATAGCGAAGGCGGTCTCGAGGTCCAGACACCTTACGGAGAACGTTGGGTTCGAGTGGGTCACCTACCAGGTGCCATCCTCGTCAATACGGGGGATATTTTATCCTCCTGGACGAGGGACCAGCTTCCAGCTCTGAGACACAGAGTGGTGGTTCCAGAACTTTGTGGACGAGGACGTCACTCCATCGCATTTTTTGTACATCCTGATAACGACACTCTGATCGAACCTTTGGATACTAAACTAAATCTGGCTGTTCCCGAAGCCGCCCCGTGCAGATTACAGAAAAAGAAAAACGGGGTTCTAACTGCTTACCAACACCTTCAACGTCGGTTTCGAGAAACTTACGCATCTTAATATCGGCACGTACTTAACTTAGGATTGTATTGCTGACGTATATGTTTCAAGTTAAGGATCTTAAATACGACATTGATATTTAGACGCGGCGTATTACGATGACCTGTAGTATAATTTTCAACTTTGTAAGTTTATCACTATCCACTTATTTGGGTTGAGTTATTACTTGTTACCATTGAAAGGGGTTTGCTCTGTATACTTATAATTTTATTAATGATAACGTCGTCACGCCTTTGAACAACGCTGCGGTTAGAAGGAAATTCAAACCTCACTCTCAAACTTGACTGTACGTCCGATTTTACGCGGCGTTTCGAATATCGCTTACTTGGATCTTCGAGTCGAATATTCGCATTTAACAACCGCACATCAGACAAATTTAAATCAGAGTTACGATTGGCTCTGCTTGAGAATCGAACTTTAAACCTGATATACTTTTTCTTTCGCCGACAAAATGAGCTCTGAAAATTATACTAACGTAAGGAAGAGCATCACATTAAATTTGTACATATTGTATTCCTGCATAAATTTTCCCCCAGAGTTCCCATACACTGTGTGAATTTATGGGAGTTTTTAATAAACACGAGTTGTGGAATCTATTGCCATTAACGATAAGAAAACAACTCACGATCGCTAATTTTTTAAATTAGTCAAAAATAAATCAATTCTACTGGTCGCACAACTTCATAAAAATCGGTCCAAATAATATGAAATAAAGGTATATTAATGTTAATTTTTTAAACTATTCTGAAGTCTCAAACAATAATAAACGAATTTGTCCAAACAGTTTCCGAGTCTATATTCCTATTTTTCAAGTTTACGCGCTCACGAGCGAGCCAACTTTCCTTTTGATTTGTATCTTAAACTAGGACACTTATCTGGTAGTATTTTGACTTGGAGTAAAATAATTGGGATTTTGGTGATGAATCCAGGTTAAAAAAAAATTGAAGAGATCAACGCCATCGCAGAATTCAAAAATATTGTATTGTTTATTAATACCGGCCAACCACGGGGGCTTACAAGAACATGTTATATCTGCAGCCTTAAAACGCCGTATCCATACATCGGTATAATTTTGAGGATCAAAATTATAAACTAACAACTTAGAATAATCACTTAGAGTAATCACTGGTAATCATGCCATCAAAAATAATGTGAAATCACAAATAATTCGTACTGAAGACCTGCGGAATTGACTGTGCAATGGCGAACCCTTTTTCCGGATTCTCGAATACTTCCATGCGTCACGAGAAATAGGCGGATAAAAGTTATCAGTCCAGCACAGCGTATCGGTCGACAGAATGTCTATGATTACTTTTTAGCAGACAAAATATAAGGAATTTTTTTTTTTCGGATTGGTATAACATGAGCAGGACTAACATATACACACGACAAGGAAATCGCGATAGTGAATAATAAAAATCTTACACGTATTTTCGCAACCAACTCACTATAAAAGAAAAACAAATGTGACAGAATTTTCTACTAGTTCCACGCCTTCTTCTGTGTAATCAGATTTTTTCCAGCAGCTTTCAGTTTAGCTTGGTGCACTAAATAGGCAGACGCCGCCTCTCTGGGGTTTCGCGCCAACATTTTATCCCGAAAAGATGCAACTGCCGCAACCTTTTTTGGTCGCGTTTCAACTTTTTTTAGATTTACCACGCTGAACTGCGTTGTACTGCCGACAGTGCTGAGCGGAAGGACCTTGGTTTTGACTTTTATAGGTTTCGTCGGCTTACCAGGACTGAACTGATATTTAGAGGGGCATAATGTTGGTTCCTCTTTCTTCAACAACTTACGTTTTTTCGTCGGACCTTGATGTGCATCTGATAAGTTTTCCAGAACATTGTCTGGTAGCCTCTTGAGCTTATCTTTCTCTGTTTTAAGTTTAGTCGTTTCTTGCTGCTTGGATAGTTTCTCTGCCTTAGCTTCTTGTTGCTTTCGAACTTTCTCCAATCGATCTTTGCGCTTCTGTTTTCTCGCTTCCTTTGCCGCTTGTAAACTATCAGCGACGTTCTTCATGGCTTCCAAGGCCACGGTACGAGCTTCGCTGAATCCTACGACCTCAGGTCCTTCGTCCGAGTCAGAGCTATTTTCCTGTGATGTATTTTTCTGTGAGAGTGTTCTCATTTTCTTAGTCTTAACCAAGCCCGCAGGTGTGCTGCCGTCTTCTAATCTGGAACGTTTTCTCTCATTCAACAAATTAGTAGCAGGACTTGGAAGACTACGACGTTTCTTTGGGTCAATACTAGTTTCATCGGACTCATTTTGTTTTTCATCCAACAGGATACTCCCAGAAGCTTTGCTTTGATTTGTGATCGATCTTTTTTTGCGGGGGCTTTTTTCATCATCTGCTAACTTTATAGAACCCGGACTTTCTGTGGATCCATTTTTAAGCCCTGGGGTACCCGACTGCCTTTTTACCCTTGCCTCGCTTTCAATCACATCATGATCTTCTTCACTAGGCTCATCTTCTTCATCAACACTTCCAGTTTCATCTTCTTTATCATCATCGGAGTTCTTATCGATTCCGTCAGGCTCTTCATCTGTTTCACCATCTTTGTCGTCGTTTTGATCACTTTTGTCACCGGCGACTTCGTCATCGTTCGATTCTGTTGTGTCGTAATCCTTTTCATCCGAAGCTCCCTCGTTGTTCTCGTGGTTATCAGCGATATCTTCATCATTTTCTGTACGGGAATCATCATCATCTTCTTGTCCATCTTCGTTCATTTCATCTAGTTTTTGTCTATCTACAAGCTTTTTAGTTTTCTTCCCAAGTTCCAGTACAGGTAAACTTTCATTTAATTTTTCCTTCCGCAAGAACTTCGTTACTGGACTTTCAGAGTTGGGAGGATCCAGGCTTCTATTGCGGCCTGTGATTTTCGTTTTCACCGTCTCAATTTCTCGTATAATCTGTATCGAATCTCTGTTCTTTTGCTCTGCTAATTTTGGAGTGATCTCCTTCAGACTTCTCTTATCCTTCTTTGGAGTTTTACCTGGAGTTGTTAGTTGCTCATCAGCTCCAGTCTTTTCAGGTGTCAAAGCTTCCAGATCTTCTACCAATGCTTTTCTTAACTTTTTGCTAGTTTTACTATTAACAAAACTATCCGGATCGAATGGTAAACTTTTTCCACTATCTTGACTGTTAGGTGTACACAAATCTATTGTGACGTCCAACAGCGACTTCTTCGATTTCTTCTTCAACTTTTTGTCACTTTTGTTTTCAAGATCTCCGAACGAGTGATCAAGTTTGCTGTGTGAATCTCCGATTGAGTTTCTTGTGCTGCTTTTGGTACTCGATGAGGTCTTGTTGGAGTCTAAGGAGAAATTCAATTTGCTTGACACCTTCTTTGGTGAGGTAGATTGTGAGAATTGCATGAGCAGTTCTTCGCTCGTGTTTGAACTGTTGGAATTGTCGGTTTTGTTAAGTGACTTCCGTTTCTTTTTCTCACTATTGTTTGTGTTTTTACTTATTTCCAGATCATCAACGTCAGCTTCCTCATCTGGGTCACTGGCAGTTTCCTTAGCTTCATCTTCGTTGTCAGATTCAATTGGTTCTAGAATTCTCTTTCGCTTAGACGTGGTTGCATCTTTGGTTTCAACATCATTTTCCTCATCCTCAGAATCATTGGATGATTCTACCTCATTATCATCGACAATGAAATCATCAAGATCGGATCCATCGTCATCCATATCTGAATGCTCAGACTCTGAAGCCCGGCAATCATCTGCAGGAACATTATCATCGGAGTACTCGATATCGTCGTCTCCAGCTAGATTCAAATCGTTAGCCACATCTGGGTCTATGGAATTCTGAGAGTCGTCTTCTTCGTCGCTGGTATTGACATTGAACAAGAAGCTAGGCATCAAGTGACTGTTATTATCCGCCGAATTCGAACAATCCGGATCGGTAAGATTTCCTGATGCTGAATCCGAATCGGCTACAGCCATGATGGAGCAGTTTCTAGTTATTGGTGTCCTGGCCGACGACATATCATCTTTCTTTTTTCTCAAAGACCTTCTCTTGGAATTCGAAGAATTCGTTCTTTTGTCTTTATCTTCACTTTCAGAAGAATGCGCCAGCGCATCGACATCCTCTGCTTCAACCGACTTCGGCGTGGATTTGAACGGAGAGCTTTTCTTCTTACTTTTCAATGTATTCGAATCTTCCAGAATATCCGTATTCGTAGGTAGAGCATCATCTTCACTCTCGGCATCGCATAATTCTATGAGATTTTGTGACATGTTGGACTTTGCAGAGACATCCACTGATTTTCTGCGTGCTGGTGACACTTTTTTGCCGGTTATCATCTTATTCATATCACTATCTTCGGTTTCCGGTACTGGGATAATTTTTCCTCTCAAAGAATTTCTTTTCGAAACGATATCTTCACCTTCGGTTGGAATAGGATCATCTATTTTCAATGTCATACTTGTAGAAGAACTGGAATCTCCATCAAGAAAATCTTTCAACTGGTTGTATTTTTCATCAGGTGATTTCTTTGGTGATCTCTTAGTCCCAGGTGATAGTTCAGTGTTGAATTCAGTCTGGATTGGCGATACTTTCTTCGATGGAGAAGGTGATGGGACTTCTGCTGGTAGACTTTTGTTGCTCAGAGACCGTCTGTGTTGTGAACCACGATTCTTGTGTCTCTTATTCCATTCTTCAGCAGAAATGTCTTGGAACAAATCGTCCACTGCCAAATTAGAGTCGCTATCTCTATTTTGAGTCTCCGTGTTTGAAATATTATCCTGACTGTCCACCGATAACTCACACTGTTTTGAAAACTGATTTTCAGATAATGACACTGAAGCATTGTTCGTATCGACGGATTGCTCCATAGCTTCTTCACACTCATCCGCATCCGAGGAACATTTTTCTTGACTAATTTCATTTTCGGAATTTGTTTGGATTTGCGTTTGGGGCTCAGGGGGTTGTGGGCTCCGTGGATCTTTACATTCTGATTTGTTTAATGAGAGATTTAAATTTGACTTGGTAGGACTGTTCACACGTTTTAGAGGAACGAGCATTACCGAAGGCGATTTTCCTTTGCCTTTTTCAATTTCTTCCCGGTCAACTTTCTTTGAGAATTGTGATTTTGGAGTGGACTTTTCAAAAGTTTCTCCACTGTTGGTAACCGCATTTTTATCACAACTTTGCTCGAGTGTAATTTTTTTCGATTTAGTAAAGCTTGAATCACCTTCCGAAGTTTTTACAACACAGCCATTGTCGTCATCATCTTTCATACCATCGTCTGAGCTATCCCCAGAATGATAGAGCTTGAATTCTTCGATTATTTCATTTTCGACGACTGTTTCATCCAATTTTACGTAGCTACTAGTCTTAGAGCTCCGGCGTTCAACGTCGGAGAGCTCCTTATTGCGCTCCTGCATTTCATCACCCAATACCGAGCTGTCGTGGATTATCCGTGGCGACATTCTGGGGCTTGATTTTTTTTCTGGGGTAAACTTCTGAACGCCTAAAGGAGAACTAACAGATTGATCATCGTCGACATCTATGGATTTCCTGGATTTTCTCCGATAATTGGTTGTTGGTACCAAATATGTCGAGCTAATCGCGCCAATCGTATGCCGTGATTTAGACAAGACTCGCTCATCTGACCCAAAATCGGCCTTTTTATCAGGAGACTTGATTAGAGATTGTGCGGAGTTATGTCTTCTGACAACATTCATGTTGGAAACAGTGAACTCCAAATTTTTTCTAATTTTTTCGGGAGCAACGTTTACCTTTTGGTTCTCCTTATTACCAGGACTGCTTTCTTGTTCTTCCGTAGACTTGTTCAGCAAATCTTCTATTTCAATTCCCAATTCTTTGGATCTATCTGTAGAGTGTTGTTTTATTCTCGTGGCAGAATTTCCGACTCCATTCATGATGCTGTCACTATCACCCGATTGGGATCGACGGGGCGATTTGAGCAGGGCTGATTCCTCATTGGACGTGACCTCAGCGGTTTCAGTGTTAGATACATCATCCTTCAGCAGTGATATATCTGATGATCCACTCGGCGATTTCCCAGCTGTTTGGACAGAAAATTAATAGCAACCAGTTAGCAACAAATTATTGATAAAAGCATCAAAGCCAAACAAGAATGGAAAGCAATAACTCACATGGACTCGTATTACTCAAATTGGTAGATTGCTGTATCGAGATCTCATTTTTCGACAATGACTGAGTTTTACCGAACGAAGATCTGCGATTTCCTGAAATGGAAAGAGTTCAGTTGTTACAATAGAATGGATCAAGATGTGAACAGCTTTGTTTGTGGAATTTACCAGTACTGTCTTGAATCTCCATCTCTTCCGATACATCGTCCATCTTGTCCTCGATCGTTTCTTCTGGGAGATCTGGTTCAGTTGGGAGAACAGAAACCAATGTCCGTCGACGTTTAGTAGGTGTGGCTGCCTGAGTCACTCTTTTAGTTGGTTGCTCAATGATGGGTTCTGGATCAATCGAAGTTGCTCTTGTTCTGCGGGTAGTTCGTGTCGATGGTGGAGATTTGGACTCTGATGTAGCCCTTGTCCCACGTCTAACAAAAAACGACCGCAATCATGAACAACTTTCATTGAAGACTGAATAAAACCCCAAAATTATATCATACCTTGTCTTAGGTTTGGATTCTTCCGGTGCGTCATCGACGATCGACCGGCGGTTGTACGATCGTGCCTTGGGAGTGGCGGGATTGGATTCGCTCTCAAGTAAGTCACTAACATTTGAGGATACCGAATTCTTGCGAGATCTCAAGTTTTTAACAGGTTCAGGCACTGCTGTTTCTACGTTGGTGGCAGCTGCACGCCTCCGAGTAGCTCGTGTCACGGTACCTGCCACACCAGTGACACTTTCTGGGGACGAACCATCGGGGTTTACAGATCCTCTCCTGATCCTTGTGCTGCGCCTCACAGGAGAGTCTGTTGCTGTCACTGCCGAGGCTAGTCGGGTTTTGCGACCTGCTAAAGAGTGACGTGATTGGTATTGATACAATATTTTGTGATTGAAATTGAGTATATCGTAAATTCATGTTCAGGTATATCTAAGACGGTCTCAAGTACGTCGAAATTGTTTGCATGGTAAGAAATAGGCCGACGCGGAGTAATAATATAGAAAATTCTGACTCCATCGAGCTCGAGAAATTCAAATCCAGTTGGCAGTTATTTTGGGGTTGTGGGGAGTTTATCCGGTATGAAATTTTGAATTTCGGCGATAAAATCTTACCAGTTTTCGGCTCGGACTCATCTTCGGAATCGTTGATAACAAAACGCGGCATTACGGCGATCGAGATTATTCAAGGACATGCAAAAATTACAAATTGAAACAGAAATCACAAAGACGTTACTATTGGCAAAAACACGTGTTCGAGGAAATTTTACATGCCTTTGACCAACGAATTCAGACTTTGACTACGGATATATCGGTCATGCGCCGAACGAATTGCGCCCCGGGTTAAGTACGTAGCGGCACGCGTCAGACACATGTACCAACTTACGATGCAGCTCAGTCAGTCAACGACTGTATCGCACATGCAGTCCGAATGATGTCGGCATTGCAGCATTCTCCTAAATTGATCTGTACATCTACTGCCGAAATAATTGAATTATCACCCGTTTCGAAATACAAGATCATTGAATTAAATTCCCTTAACGAAATAAAAAAATATCGAAAAATTCGTGTATCTGAGGTAAAAATACATCAGAATACAACGAAACAATTTTAATTTTTGGTCCATATTTTGGAATTTTTCCAAGACTATAGTTTTTGATTTTTTCAAATTTGGGGTCGATGATTAACGTACACTAGATCACACTAGAAGTGGTGATTCCGATTTTCAGATGTAAAATCTAAAATGAATTTTTCAGTATGCAGATTGCAGAGCATAGATATATCTATGGTACAAGTAATTAACACATCATCACAATTCACGCTAATACAGATATAAAATATTGACGAGAAGAGGTTGCCGTCAGTTAACGTCAACAGGCTGATATTCATAACGTTATACATAGGTAAAATGTACGCGTCGCAAGGACAAGGCAATTGACGGTTCAAGAGGCTATTTGTCATCCCGAAATTCTGCCGATGACAGATCGCATTGCACGGAGCACTTGTTAAACGTGATGCTGGTATTCACGTCATACATTATTATATCTCAAATACGACGTAGATACCTATAATTTATTCATTCAAAATCGGACAATTCGGGGAACGGATCATTTCGATTGATTTGCTAATAAATAATCAAATCGAACCATATCGGTACAGGTATAGGATTATCCAAGTTTTAAGTAAAGTAACTTTACATCTAATCAGCTTTTGAAATGTTTCGAAAGCTGCAGCGACGGCATTTCAAACGAGTGCTACAGATGCTATAAAGTTACCTTTTGACGGAGGTTGGCCCGATCAACATTTATCTAACTCGACCTTCGTCGACTTACAAATTTCAACGCTCTCCCGGTTGCACTCGGGTCCATGAAGATTCGGACCAAAGGTATGAGAGCATCCGGCGAAGGCGTGTTGAAAGCGAGTATACCTATAAGTGTAACGTTACATACCATAATACATGACGTATCGTACGTTAGCGCAATGCAGGGCCCTGGTAATCAAAACTAAGTACCCCTATCACGGTACACCATAAAGTACGACTCATCGGCAGTGCTCCACACAGTCGTAGAACGTTGCACAGATGCGAAACAGCTCTCTCAGCTTTCGTCCTTTTAGAGAGGAGTTCGCAGGAGTTTGAGGTATCTCCCTTCCATTTGAAAATTCATAGAGCTGACGCACACCGCTTCGCGGGCGGGTTATTCAATGCGTGATCGTACACCCGATGTCGGTTGAAGGATGGGAAATGTACCATACGTGGAGTTACGTCGTGTGGGGGAGTCGAAAGTTCTCGTACCGATACACTTGACAATGGGAACAATCACCGCAGTAAATTCCTCTGCTTTCCGGGGCATATTCGCGCATTCTGGATGAATCTTATGCAGCATTTATTACGCCGACCCAGATGCGGGGTATGTTCTTGCAGCCATGCTCAGGTGTGTACTGTACATATTCGTACGAGAGGTGCAAATCGAAGTAGAACAAGAGGAGCTGTTTTAACCCTAGCGCTAATAGGTGAGTTGCGATGGCGGTTGACACCGTGCCTATGCAAATACATGTGTAGGCACGGTTCTCAGCTCTCAGCTCTCAGCCCTCAGCTCGATGCTCGATGCTCGAAGCTCGTAGCTGCATCACGTTCGTCGTTCCGGCATAATGAACCCTTGCTCAAATGAGACTTTCGTTGCTCGTCGAGGGTGGCCACGAGGGGATGAAACGGCGCCGAGTCTGGGAGCTGAGGGGCATCGGAGGTGGTTTCACGAGGCGACCGGCCGAGCTCTAATTAAAAACATTCTCTCCCTCTCCCCCCGCCCCCGCCCCCGCCCTTTCGCTCCCCTCGCGCAAACACAGATGCTTGCACAGGTTGATGTGGACGCACACCTGCGGGAGTTGGACAGGGATGGGAATTTCGAGGCTGAATATAGAAAAAAGAAAAATATTACAAAATAATTAAAGCAAATCCTAGTCGTAAAATCGTACGAGTTCGACTAGGTTGAGCTACAGGTACAGCTGGGACGGAACATTACCATACCTCGCCTTTGCTTCTTTCGTCGCAACTCATCGATATCATTACATTATTAATTCCCGTAGCTGATTGCCGGGGACGATTTCGTCCCTTATAACTTGCCGAGTTTAAATTCCACACAGCGCGACGATATGTGGAAATGCCGATGGCCAAGTTTTCAAAGATTCAACAAAACTGTAAACGTGTTCTCCGTGTTCCTACTGAGCATAAGGGCGCGAGGGCTGACCCGGAGAATATCTGAGTGATGTGTGACGTAATGCGCAAGCCCCGGGTCTCCGGCTTCTCATGCCGCAGCTTCCAGTTCTACTCCAGAACCAATAAAAAAACGTAAACGTAAATATATGAAATTTGACGAGCGAGTGATATCGGGGCTTCCGCGCCGAATGCGTATGATCCGGGCATCACATTTTTATTTTCACCTTCCCGAATTCTCATTCAAGAGCATTTTAAAATCAATAAAAAACTTTTCGTACTTCGTACATAGCAGTTAATATTAATAACCGATAATTGCGTCGTTGTAGATTTACCGCGGCCCTCGGAGACAAAATTATTATCTAGTTGTTCGAGAAAGTGAGACTCTGACAATGAAATCGGAATTGCAAATGAGGGGATGGGATGTATCGCATGATAACTCATATGCTCGCGGGACGAGAAATCGAATCAATGGCACGAGTGTTTCGACGCTGAGGAAGCCACGCGATTCGCTATGATATTCCGATGACGAAACGTGTGTGAAACTTGTACGTCGACTACCCCAGGAGCAGCAATCTCAACGCTCGAAAATGAGCGAGGGGAGCAAATACGGTCTGCACCAGCTTACTAAATTCACTCGCAGCGAGCGTAGCCTGCGATAAATCATCGTATATACTCACCTATGTTACACCTACGCGTATGATACGGCCAGGCAGAAAAGTTGAACGGAATTTCAACCCGGATAAAAAATACAGAGGGTATAAAGAAGGCCGACGTCGTATATATAGCGTGCGAACGTTATTTTGTACAGCGCACAGCTGCTCCAGCTTATATTCATACCTCCAGAGATTTGCGACAAAAAAGCGTTTCCGAACAGACCGAAGTAAAACCATCGGGTCCACCCTTGTGGCAGAAACTAAAATTTCTTACAATTCCAAGTTGGGTAACATCTGGGAATATGTGTATCGAGGTTTTCACGTATACGATCGAGTCGTCAGCGTTTTATTACGTTTCCGATGAAAGGTCAAACCGCGCGCTTCGCACGGACCCCGAGTTACAATTATACTCCGAATCACCCTTAATTATCGTCGCGAGCTAAAATAACTCCGGCGAGCCGTATTGCATAAATAAATTGAGCGTGATTCAATCGAAAGGTTTGTTAAAAAGGTGAAATTTCATGCTGCGCTGATTGGCTGCGCGCTCCCTAGTCGACTAAAACCGTGGAGAACGTTTGACGCAGTTGACGGTCGTCGTCCACCGAGTGTGGTTGTACGGGTATACCTTCCGTTCCGTAGCCTTGAAAAGTGCGCAAGGTGAAAACGAGGAACTCACCGAGCGGAAAAATACGACGACTGACGAGAAAGCATCGATATCAATAATTCTGATAGTAACGATAATAATAGCAATCGAGAAGACGGAACGGTAATTTTCATCCCCCGTCCAAGATCGAGCAGGCCGAGATGAAGTGAAATTCTTGAAGCAAGGAGCTGAGCGAGGGGGAGGCTGCAAAGCATGACGGAACAAACCGGAGCTTTTCTTCGAATCTTCGTCGCTCTCCTCGTGCTCGTTGCCGGTGGTCGAGCAGCCGGTGAGTCTCTTCGTCGTTACGACTGATCGTTGCCGTTATCATTAGCAAATACAAATGCGTTTCAACTTGGCCCTGATCATAGCGGATCGAGCTCGGAGCCGTACCGAATTCTGCAACTTTACCCGGTGACTTGTTGCTGATTGCACGGAATTTCACGTTTAATGATATTCTCTAAGAGGAGGAGATCGTGGTTCGCATGTTACCGATTTTGGTAAAATTCATAGCAGGTGTAAGCCATGACTTGGACCCGACTGGTCAAGACGATCAAATTGAAGTTTGAATAATGTATCGGACCGCGTACAATACCAACGAAAAGCGTGTTTTCTATTGTACAAAATGCTCTTTGAATGCTTTTTTATCAGACGACGAATTTCTATAAGTTCGTCGTCTGAATGACACAGCGATCGAAAGTTCCAAAAACAAGTCTCTGACCGGCATTCGAATTCGGTGCAAATCAGAGACAAATTATTCGTTTCCAAAGCTTTACTAACAATAATGTGTAGTCTCACAAGTGGTTGGGGTACCGGAGAATGCACTGTCCGATAACCGTGCCTCATCGAAGAGATTTTCGAGCTTCAAGATTCCGCTTCTAGACCCACTTAAGCAGGTCATCCCGATGGTAATTGCGCCGTAGAGCGGGGACGTGTTACACGTAGAGGAGAAATGAGAACGAATATCTTACATCGTGAGGGAAAGAACCTCGGCGAATCTTGTGTAGCTGAAAATTTTATGGAACTTTTTACAGGTTTCTTAAATTCATTTTTATGCAGAGCGAAAAGATACCAAACGCTCGTAGTTATAGATTCAAAGTAGGTGTAATTGTGATCAATTTGGGTACTGCAAAAGTTCGACGTAGGTAACCGATGCGAGCTGGAGCGTGAATTCATTCTCAAAGTATTCCGCGGGACTCTTTGAGACCGTCACGTTTTCCTATCCGTCGAATCATTCACAGTCATATATTTCTTTTTCTATGGTCTTTACGTCACATTATAGTACGTGCTCGTTATTATTGACCAGCGAAACGTAGCGGCGACCCTTCATCCTACCTGGTCTCCGCGTCGGTACCAACTACAACTGCGTCATAGCGTGTATAACACAGGACATTCCACCTCACGGTATACCTGGCATGGCGAAACCTAGTTTATCCTGGATTTCAATTGCGCGCTATGTAATTGCCAATTATAGATTCGTTGTTGGCATCACGTGTTAATTGCCAACCACTTGGACGAATACCTATACCGTGCGACGGTTGCTATCCTGACCCTGCACGGATCAAAATTAAAAAAAAAGAAAGCAAAAAGAAGAATATGAAAATGCAAAAAGCAATCGAACGTGTCGCGGAAAGAATTCATAATTCAGCGTTCATTCATTCATTAAGAATTCATTATTCGAGAACTTGTCGTTGAAAGTCGATATTTCAAAAACGGTTACCCACACAGCGGACGCTGCGGACGCCCACGACCCGCGGGACAAATTTTACCTTTTCAACCTTTCGAAAGCTGCTTGTAGGGATTCGAATACACACCACCAAAATTTCCGGTATCGGATAATCTACACGCCATTCCTGCGGTTGCTGTTCATTCGCAGGATTATTTTGTTAAGCGTATAGAAATTAACCGCGATAGGTAGTGAATGTACATTACTACATACCTACAGGTATAGGTTATATAGACCAGTCGAGTGACGCGGAGAGAGAGAGAGAGAGAAAGATTTGCCGAGCCTGGAACAGAGCCGGCGTACTATATCGAGGGTGGATATATACACGTATACCTATAATGGATATACATAAACCTATACCGAGACTTTGAGTCTCATTCAACCTTTGAAAAGCATCACCCGGCTCGTGCGGCTTGTTGTCGGTCGTTCTATTTCAAAAGCAATATCAGGAGATACGAGCAAGGTGAACACGGGGGTGGAGGCGCCCGAGCCCAACCTCAACCCTCTATAGCCTCGTCACGTCGCGATGGACGGGAAACTCCCGGCGTTGCGGCGCCTGCGAATAACGAGCTTAGCTCGATAGTATACCGAGGTGTGAGAGGCTCGATTTGTCGCGCGATAGTTTTTGTTCGATTCCCTCAAACGGCTTATCCCCGTCAAATTACCATCGCCTCTTCCCCCCGGCTCGGGGTTGTCGCTCTTTGTGGACGCGCGCTTTAGCGACAAATACAAACGTGAATAGCCACGGCGCGGATCACGTGGGATGCGATATATTCTACCAAAGTCCGCTAATTCTAGTTCGTCGAATTATATCGTGCAAGGAATATAATTATGCTCCTCGACCAACGGCTCCATGACCTTTGAGTCTCCTCGGGTTTCCCGCGATCGTTCGACCAAAAGAGTCCGCCTTATCCGAGCACGGGAGCGACTCGAAGGAAAATTGTGCCACCGTGGCAGACGCGACGCCGCTCGCGGTTTTGAATAGCTGACGTCTACGTGACGCCGAAGGTTGGGGGCTGACCCCGATCGATACTTGCGGCGTATCGTAAATATACCAACGGATATAGTGTAAGGTGACTACCTACACAGGTAGCTATGTACGCCTTCTTTCTGACGTTGCCGAATTAACCTGCGACGACAGAAATATTCACCCCGCATATCAATGACCGCGATCACGAACGAACCGTACACACGTCACCCTTACCCACGAAGCGAGTGAAAATGCAACCCCCGATTCACCGACAATTTCTTCGTCATCAAAAGATTCGAGAAAAAAACTATCTCCGTAGCGAGTCAAGTTATCTATCTACCTCTCGGGAATTGTTTTAGGGAACAGAGAAGCGATTAATTAGGTCGTACGGCATGATCGATGGGATTCGGACGTCGGTGGATCTGGAGTTAACATAATACGGAGGTGGGTTTCTTACGTACGAAATGGTCTCCGAAAACCGTGTAAACCGGAGACTCAATTTGTTCCAAGCTGTTCCGTGTGCTCCCACGCGATACTCCGAACTCCCACAGTGTCCGGGGCACGGTTTACGCTCCGGGCGAGTCTCAGAGGTGATATTCCTCAACTTATATCTCTCTCTCTCGCCTTCTTTCATTTTCTCTTCCTCGCATTCTCTCTTCTCTCTTCTCCCTTTCAGCTTTTCTTTATAATTCTTTCCGTCGCACGCGCAGGAGATACTCGCCGCTCTTCCATCACAAGTCCAGGCTGTTGAAAATATGAGAGACTTTTTAAACGAATCCGAGCGGCGACGCCTACGCTCCGTTCTCCGGAACTATTCTCACCCCTCCACCGAGACAATACCGAAAAAATGTCCCATTTGTCCGAAGTCCAGCTCTATAAGCTGCGAACTTCCGATAGAATCTATAAAAACCCAACGGATCTCTCTTTCACATATACATATTTAAGTGGAATGTGTTGTCGGATTTTCAATAACCCAAGCGAATCCGAACCGTGGAATGGAACGGTTTCAAGAGAGGAGGCAAAACAGAGAATTTGGCGTATGGAGTTGGACGACTGCGTTGGAAATATACGGTACTCTGCTCTCTTTGTAACGGCAGACTCTATCATCTGCATCTGCAGCTACACGCGTGTCTATTCACTGTTCATGCTCCTGTACATTATACACCCATGATGCTTCTGAATTTCCATTTCCATTCCCGTTCCCATTACCATTTCCATTTCCAATACACATCCGGACTTCGCAGCGTGGTCGATGATCGATTAATTTCTCCCCATGCTCACGGCAAACGACGGGAGCACGTCGCACGTGTAGCAGTGGAACACCTGTGCAGAATAGAGGAAAGCATGTAATTAAACGTACCCGTAATAGAGAGGAAGAGCGGGAGAGAATAAATGAATATATATATGTAAGCCGTTAATACTCTTATCCTCTTTCTCCGCGGACTAACCAATCTAACTAATTACATTCTCGAAGCAAATTTGTGTTTTAAATTTACACGCGGCCCCGATTACCCGACCGAATATCTACCCGGTATACCTCTACCAACAAAGAAATTTTTTAGCGGCCCATAACCTCCTTATAAACCACCGGTTACTTTCCAGAGAAATTTTGTACCGTACGGTACGGCCAATGAAATTCCGGGCTCTTCGAACCGTCTATACCCTCACCGCAAACTCGAGCCCTTTCCGACTTCCCGATAACTTATAACGATCCAGAAATTGCGCTAATTCCAACAAATGAATGCGAACGATGTTTGCAGTTCCGAGCGGTCTTGGAGGTAAAATGCTCGTATAACAAATAAATTCACTTTGGAACTCTTCTCTCTGCGCAGCTTCATCTGGAGAAGCGACCGTTGCTGCTTTCCATATCGTCGTCGTCGTGGAGAAATTTTACCCGGATTAATGGCTCCGAACGAAACTCGCCAGGCCTGGACGCGTTGAAGAGCCAATGGCCTTCGCGTCGCGGTTTACGAAACATTGAACACGAATGGGTCTACGGACGCATCTTAATTTTCTCCCAGTTCATTGTAGGTAGAGTCGGTATGTAATTTACGTAAAATGTCAAAACGAATATATCCATCTCGTTTCCCGGTTGTTCCGCGATGCCGAAATATTATATCTCAAGCTTTTGTTGCGGACATAATTTGAATGGGAATTATTCAAGAGCCTCGCTAATTGGTTGGTTGGATCTCCAACTCCGTGTAAAAAGCCTTGCTTATATAGAACCAGTAATTGTTGGAGCTACGTGGAAGCGCGCGTTTGTATTTTTCCCGAGCTTTTTTTTCAAACACGACGTCTAGTAAAATCCAGCAATACGAACCAGTAAATAAGCACAGCGAGATTCTGCGTAGGCAGAACAGAGTCGAAATCGTATTGAAATTTCAGGCTCAACTTTCGACGGACTCGAATATCCTTCATTCCGGCTCAACTGGGCAGGTGAAAGAAAAAAAATTAAGCAAACGGGTTTTATGTCTGCCGGAATGAATCGTAACGATTAAGCGTAAATCGAATTGTCTTCGTCATCGCGACGATGACCTTGCAGTGTTTTTGACTCAACAGTGGAGATCCGGTACTCGCGACAAATACGTACGAGTGGTAGAGGAAAAATTTCAAATTGTCTTCGTCCCCGTTGGCGGCTCGGAATTGAAAGCACGACTATGACAAAGGGAAATTGAACGGAAGTTATGTCGCTGTATTCCAAACCAACGGCCTTTCATCCAACTACCTCGCGAAGGATTAGCTCCCGAGGGATCCTATAGAAGCGAGTAAATTAATTCTACGAGCCGAGACACTCGAAACTACGACGTGCTACGTGGCCATCGAGGAGAGCAGGTTAAAAAAATGCAGGTTTTCGCTTAATTTCATGACTATTATGTCGAGTACTCTTGAGCTTACGCTATTTCAGCGCATTAGGCCAGTTTTGGTAATGTGGCCAGGTCTTCGGGGTCTTCGGGAGCCTCGGTTATACGTCCTGCCAATTTTAGAGCCCCAATTTTACGGCGTGCTCGTACAGCGTAAAAGCCACTGTTCGAGGCCCAATTAAAACGGGACTCCAGGGATCGCAACCTCGCGGGAGGATCTATTCGATCCTGAAAGCTCCGCTTTGTACCGCAACGAAGCTTTTCCTCTATCCATCGGCAGCTGACGCTGTCCGCATTAAATAATCAAGAAGAATGAGGAAGAAAAAGGAAAAAAAGGAAATATTTCAAAGCGTTCCCCGTGAGCTTTAATTCTCTCGGCGGATCGGAATTAAAGGTACAGATATATCGACACCTGCTCTCTTGCAAATCTTGCGTAATGTTACCTACACGCCTCCGCTGGAAGTCGTCAGGACTGTCCAGGCCAACCTTTTTTTACCTACAAATTTATATTCCAGTTCTATTATAAAATCCGCTCTCTTCCCCCCGCCGCGGCGATCGACTTCGAACTAACTCTGGTATGGCGTGTTCCGCTGCTTTTAATACACGACGTCACTTGACCCGGTTTGCTAGTATAAAAACCCCAAGACTTTATATCTACAGCGACGACCCCGCTATTCGTGATACTCGTCGTTTACCAAATATTCATACCTCGTGGGATACGGTATGAGAGGTCGAGAGAACTTCGACACTCCGAGATAGGGTGATAAAACGTCTCGGTACGTAGAGATCGCCTTTTATATTTATTGAACTAGATGCTACCGAAGGAAATAAGAGAAATGTAAGCCGACTTCAATTCCCCGTCTCGTTTCGTCTGCGCGGAATCACGCGAATGATCGTTCGCCCTGTAATTCCGGCTCGATTTCGACTCGCGATAACCAGATCCGATTAGTATCCGACCTACCCCGCTAATGCCGGAGATCAAACGACCATTTATTACATTCCAAAAACAGCCGACAGCGAATACCGAGGCGCGAATTCATCGCTGCGCTGATTCGAGACGGCTCAAATCTTCCGTAAGACGAAAGCTTGGATTTCAAACCTCCTCCCTTCGGATTCAACAGCTCGACAAGAGGGTGCTTGCGTGTCAATAGAAACGCGCATACGTATCCGGCTTCGCGTCAAGTAAAGTATGTACCTAACTGTACCTTTAATCCCGGACTTCGATCGGAAATCTTTGCAGCGAACGGCTCGACAAAACGATAAGAAAAGAAAAGAGAGGAGGGGAAACATTGCAGGGTAGTAGAGAAAACTGAACGGATTAGATTTCCAGAACACAGCTACCTATGCCGTATAATACCCTATAGAGACGTCAGCTATCGATCGATCGATTCGCTCTTCTTGCGCCCCGTTTTATTTGCATCTATTATATTTATCAGATTCCATGCGCTGCGGAGCCTTTTTCACCGTGCGCAGTTTATATTCAACCCGATGTGCTGAGGTCTTATTGAAAATTGAAAGGTATACGAAATTTCGTGCGCGTCAGAAAATGTAGAACAATAAATTTCGGACCAACCTTGCCTCCGAAACTTATGCGAGTTTGATCAGAGTCGGCGCATGGTTTTACGTCACACGTCATACGTGATCGAGAGAGACGGAGAGACGTCGAAGTCGTAAAGGCGAATGAAGCGCGTCGCGCCGGAGGCGAGCTGTTTCGTTGACTCGCACTACTTGCGAAGTAGTCGATGTCAGTGGGCGACCGGACGTGACTCGAGACTCGGTTGAACTCTGAGGCGAGTTTATAGGGGGGCGTAAAACGCGCGGACCGCAACAGGGGTGAAAAAAGTATTTTCCGATCGAATCGATCGCGATAAGATTTCTGCGATATTTCACACGAACTTCCGAAACGTCGACAGGCTCGATTTGTGAGAGAGAGAGAAGTATGAATGGCCCCATAAGACGGGCGATTTGCACATTCCGTGTGTAACTCTGTTTCGCCACCTTTGGACTCTCGACGGACGCGCGCGGGTCGAAGGGGATGATCATAAAATTGCGCTTAGTGATTCGAAAGTTTATCTTTTTCGTTTCACGTTTCCATATCTCACGTATGAAATATTTACGAGACTTCGAGCCCTCGGCTGATGGAACGAGCGACTACCTACTCGGGGGCGATATTTCACGTATCTTTCAGGGAAGAAATTCAAGCTCCGCTACTCGAATTGCAAATGGCATTCGCGTGACGAAAGCGTTGTCTCACGCCTCCCTTTTCGAGCTCCCTATATCCCCGCGCGTGTCCGGCTCTTATCAAATGAGATAAATATATTTTTAAATTACTTTCCCAAGAAATCAACGCGGAACGAAGTTTCGGTAAACTTATTTTATCCCGGAGCTATACGTAAGCGAAATACTTGTATCTACTTTTCGTTTCATTTACATACCGAATTGGGATTCGCTAGCTCTCGCAAATCCTCCGAGTAACGACGGCCGCACGTACCTTTGGAGTAGAAAATTTAGGCAATCTACTTTTGGTCGAACCTCTTTCTTTCGAGTTTTTTCCCCATTCCTCCGGGCGATTCTTTAAATCTACAATATTCATACATATGTATAGTTTGGAGCGATTTAGCGCGCCTACCGCCGCTGCTAGTGAAAAAGATACGAGTTCGTTATACCCATACGATATCGTGCGTGCATACCTATACATATACACGGGGGTGGTTCGCTCGGGGGATTTGAAGCATTGTAGCTAGTGTCGGTGGAGGCGATAAGTTACCCGGCGGCGGCCAACGGTGAACTTTTTCTTTCCGAGTCAGGTATCCAATTCCGCGGGAGAAGTAACGATATCATCTGCCAAAAAGCTTAGAGTTCAAACTCCGCCGCCGAGCGCCGCCCGCGGAATATCCGGACAGGGTTATTGCTGCAGATTTCCACCCTTCTGGCGCAGGTGGATGGTGTCGGAGGGGAGGGAAAATAAAAGTACAAGCGACAGCTGTAGCCGAAACATGTAGTAATTTCGGGTCGCAAAAGTAGCGATCGTGAACTACACCTCGATTTGCTTTTCCACTTCCGGCATACGATCTCCCCTTACTCTTGCGGTTTTAATCGCAGCGGGCGTTGCCCCGATATCGCTCCAAATTATACCTTCGTCATTTCTGACCTTCACCCGAGGCAACGGCGGAGATTCCGCTGTCGCTGATAAATATCCTCCGCCTCCTGGTATACGTACGTAAATCGTTGCACCATTTTTTACTTTCGACTTCGTTGTCGGCAGTTTTTTTTCCCCGCCCCCCCATTTAATATCTCAGAGTTTTTACGAAAGAATATTTCTCCTTGCCTTCGTATAACGTAAAGAATGCGTACCTATATGTAGTGTCGCACAGGTAAACCTATACCGTGTTTACGTAACGTAAATACCAAGGCCAAAGGATAAATCAGTCGCGGAGCGAGGGTTTATGTGTACTGCACTTGTGCATAGCGGTTCAATTAGTAGAGCTTTTCACCTCAAGTATCGCACGCGAGTAAAAGAAGACCACGAAGCGTCGCGTCGCGTCGCCCCTTCGCTTCTTCGTTTACCCTTCTCTCCCTAGTTTCTGCGATTAGACAGCCGCCAAGTGGTAGCGCAGGTTATATCCGTTGCTGTTAGGGTGGCTGGAAGGTCATGAGCGGAAAACACCCGAGAAATGGCGACGAGGCGAGAGATATCGTTATTAAACTCCTATTACCGTTATAATTTTTCTCCTTCGCGCTAGCCTTAATTCTCTAATGCAAAAATAAACATTTGTTGGGATTTCGAGCCTCGCCTCGCAGCTGCGCCCCCCGCGCCTCAACATCCGCAAGTAATTATGACAACAAAGCGGAGGTGGTTTTTTCTACTTTTTCTCCCCTCCCCCCCGCCGCGCCTCTCGGTTTATTGTACTCTGTAATTTTAATCTTATATTCTGTTATTCCACCTCGACTCTTGGCCCGTTCCGCTTTCCAACTTCTACGGTAGCTCAGCTCACCTCGTGCGGGAGCTTGCGGTATTTGCTCGTACGTCTAAACCAAATAGCGAACCTCCGCGAGCGGAGAACGAACGGGTCGTGAAACAACGACGGGGTATAAGCGACGAATGAGGGAGAATAACGATTGACCAACGGCTGCCCTCCTCCTCCCTCATCCGCGAGTTTTAAGGACAAAGTACTGGAATGGAAATAAGGCACAAATTGAACTAGTGAAATGAAGAAAAAGGGGTCGAGACTCGCGCGGTGTTTACTCGAATTACCAGATCGTAATAAAACGTAAAAATCCACTTCAAGGGCTGACATTAAAACGGCGTAACTACTCCCCTTTATATTCGCAATTACTATAAATTCCACGTTGCAAACTTGCTGTTAAAAGTAAAACGTCGGTAGATCATTCAGTTTACGACTCCAACCGTTTCCAATCGGCATTCGGGGTTTTATCGGAGCTCCGCCAGTCATCGGACAATTTCATTTAACCATTGAAACTATAATGGAGGCTCGATTATTCGATGGCATATAAATGAGAAACGGAAAGTTTTTATTTATCATAAGGTACAGCTGATCGTGACGCGAATAATTACGAAACTCACCCGCTGCTTTTGATTCGGGGATTCCCCTTTTATTTCTCGTCGACTCGTTTACATCACAGTAGAATCACAGGGACGTCAGTTTTCCCTCTGTTCGGTGTGTAGAACTCGGTAAATGGAATCCCGGAATCAGGATGAGGTTGACCTCATCGTTTCCCATTCTGAACGCAGACCTCGCTAAAGGTCGGCTTCGAAGACGACGGTAACATCTGGATGTAACAGGCTTGGCATTCGTCGTCCTCGGGTTTTACGGATGGATCGCAGCGTAGCATTCAACCAGTGGTCGTCGCGCTATTTTTTCCCCGTCGCTTTCCCTTGACCTTTTCCTTTCCATCTATTCCACATCCTCTTCCTCTTCCACTTCCCCGCTTCGCTTGTTTCTCGCCACGTCGCGGATTCCCTCCTCGCCAAACCATAAATCAAGGGAACATGGACCTCGACTAGATTCGCCTTCATTCTTTGTCCTACGAGTTATTCTTCGATTCGTGAAAATCCCGGAAATTGCACGTGCTCTTTTCAGCTTCTGCAGCTCCTTCACAGCTGCCTACTAGTACAGTTTGATAATTCGAGAAAACTTACTCTCTCTCTCTCTCTCCTAAGTTTTTTCGTACCGAGATTGAAAATGTAGGACGGCAACTGCGACGTTCTCACAAGGTTTTGCACGGCGAATCGCCTCGACGGTGTCGAGTCTCCGGTGGGCTCGGAAGCTCGCAAGCTAAGAAGCTATAGGATATGGGAAGCTCGTGGAGAAGTAAGTTTTGGACGAGACTCGGGGATTCGGGTGCAAATAGTCTTCATTACGGAACGGGTGTTTCAGGCGCACAGTTGACACTGTCAACAGTAAGTTAAGTATTTGGAACGCGGGCGAGGAATTCGGTTGACGGCGTCGCTACGAGTTAGCGTCTCGTACCGACACGGAAGAACTTTTATCCCACGGGAGAAAGAGGATGAAATAGGAGAGAAAGTTAGCGAATCGCAGAATTAATTGGCCGAAGGATTTTCGCATTTTCTGACGGTTCGTCCGACAGATCTGTGAGGCAGATATGACCGGAGAGCCGTCTCCTTCAATTTCCTAAAGTAACAAATCACGGATAAATCACTATTTGGAAAACCATAAAACCTTTTTTTTTAAAACCACCCAATGTCTGTGCCCATTTTTTGTCGTGTTCCGTGGATAAATCCCATTTACTTTTAACGTACGTAGGAGACCCTTCCGTTTGATCTCTGCAGAATACCGGCGGCTGCAGTCTCTTGCCGGCGAATACTACAAAATTCGGTTAGTTATTCAACCGATCCGCTCCAAGGAATCTAGCTTTAACCCTTGATTTAATTTTGTTATTCCGCTGAGCAGATTTAATCCTCTTCTCTTCCATTCTCTTCGTGTTCGAGGATATTTTCAGGTTGACTCTTTTATGCGGGAATCGATTCGCTTTGGGAATTTGATATTCTCGAGCACTTGGAAAGTTTCAATTTTCTTCTGCTTCTGGGAGAACTGTGAGGTATGAGACTTCGAACTCAGAAAGAGATGGAGAAAAAAAGGAAAACTACAACGATACGTGAGCTGAGGTCAATTTCAAAGCATAAAAACTGTACGTGAAATAACCTCGTTTTTCACGCGGGAGCTCACTTTATTTCAACCACATACCGCCATAATTATGTGAGGTGAAAAGTGTAATTCATTATCAGTCTTCATCCCTCGACAGAATTCGGCCGAATTCATACACGAGGGGTTTTAATTTTCTCGACGTTTTTTTTCCATCTGCTTTCGTTCCGGCGCAACCCTTTGTTGTCGAATCCGGTGATCAGATCGCTTTTGACGTTTCTAATTGGGACGCTCGTGCCGCCATAGGATTTCAGGACTCGATGTCAGGGGGCGGTGGGTATAATTGGGTTCACTAGGCAAAATTACAAATTAAAGCACCTTTTCAATCCACTCGATTTGCGACGCCGGGGCGAAACGAGATTAGTAAATAAACGTGGAAATAATCTAGTCGATCCGTTGCCGATCGGATAAACTCGTATAATGTAAGACTTTGAACATTTCTTAGATTCATCAATTCGCCAATATAGCCTCAGGTAATCGAAGATGATTAGTTTCGCGGGTACGTAGCAATGGTAAAAAATATCCGTAAAACGGAAGACGAGCGATACAAAATTATCCCCCGGGTTTTACGACCCTTGGGAATCCGCACCGTATCGAGTTACGTGTGAGAGCAAAGGTTACGGTCATTTAAAAATTCCATCAACGCTGCATTCTGCTTCCGTCGCACGAATTCGAACGACAGCTATATAATGCTCTGGAGAGAAAACGATCGTTTACTCGGTTTCCTTCACACCTGGAACATCATCGACTCGATGAGTCGGTCCAATGATAAATGTTTCAAGAATTTATGGATCTTCTTCACGGCCTCGTTCGCATACAACCGCTCGTGGGGTTGCGGATATGCAGGTTTTATTACTGACAACTCTACGAAAATTTTGCCGTGTTAATTGCTCAACTTGCGCGATAAATTTAAACCCCCGATGACCATAAGCTGAATTTATGGTCAGTCTACCCTAAATTCTGGGATAGCATTAGGCAAGTACTTGTATATGTGAACTTGGAACAGTTTGCCAAGAATTATACTATGCATCGTCGTTTTTATACTTTTTGAGCTTATCGATTTTCAATTACTTAAAATGTTTCGGACCCATTGAAAAAGTATACGAGCCCATAAGAAATTGATACGATGATCAATCGAACGTGATGATTTTTCGTTTGTTTGTTCGGAACTGCACCGCCATGATAAAGTCAAGTGCAATTAATGGAGGGTTAAATTAACACGAGACGTATAAAGCTTTGGCATATGCACATTCCAGTTACATGATAATTTGTTCGATCAAAGTACCGCGCAAATTCGATAACGGTAATTGAACGAATCGCGGTCATTTCCGAAAATGCGTCAAAATTAAAACAATACACGTGCCGTGCATTAAATGCGACATGCATACATGCACGGGTTAATTCCAATTAATTACACTCCGCGACGTGTACGTGGAATTCCAGTTTGTTGAATGGAAAATTGGAGATGGTTCTCTCGAAATATTTACGTAGAAATAATAAAGGGAATCATGACTAATTTGGGAATCGTTTTATAAGCGTGCGTCGGTATCCCGCAGCTGGGAGCTGAAGGTATGTACATAAGTATAAGGTAAAGTGTAAGTGCGGGCTGGAAGGCAGCTAGTCAGGCGATAATCCCTCGCTTATATAGAAATCGGGGATGTTAATCTGCAGGGAATTACAAGCCGCGCGGGATGGTAATGGTGGAAAATCGTTACGAACGCTTATTAGAGCCGATGAATTAATCATATAGCTCATTAGGTAAATATGACTTTCCACCGCTACGGAAGCCGCAGATTCAGAACAGGGCAGAAATTAACATCGCGGATTCAGTTCTCCAGATTTAGCAAATGTGTTGGAAGCCGAGGATTAGGTACGCGTGCGAAGGCACATCTATAACAGCTAACGGACTTTTCTATTCGGTATCGTAATCTATAATTTTATACCAAATGCATGGGGTACAGGTGATACAGCAACATCTGTTTATGATTTTCTGATAACCCGCGACGGCCCGGGCGCGGTAATTAGCAAGGCAATTATTCGGCTAATTGCGCAAATTGCGTCGCGGCCGGGGGCGGGGGGCGGGGGGATCAGCCTCCTCAGTCACCGGGTTTGGAACCCCGTGATAGACCCACCGAGGAGACGCGAGGGTTGTCGCTGCATTTGCAGGTTCGACGTCATTTGCGGCGCGCTGCTGCTGCTCGACGATACGAATCCGCATGAATCTGAACGTCGATCGATATGAGGGCGAATCTCCCGCGCCGCCAGGTTTCAGGCGTCCACCTCGTAATGCAACGTAAGTATGCATGGATTCCGGTTGCGCCAGCCTGGGGCAGCAGAAACAGCGCTCGGCGTAGTATATAATCTGAATGCGGCATAAATGCTGTCATGTCGGACACTAATGATTAACTATTATCGGATTAGCTGTTACCAGCGTTGATTTGTACGGGTCGCTGTCCCCGCTGTCACAGAATAAGGACATTCTCTACCGCGCTGTCCTTTGCGGACGGTCTGACTTATCGCTCGAAGAAGCTCCGACAGCTCGTGGTATACCCACATGTATATCACGCTCCGCGACTGTCGCCTTTCCTACCTTTTCACCTGCGGCAGGTTACGGTACACGTAAAATTTGATAAAATCACCGGGATTGGCGTATCGCGATACCGACACTGCAGCACGTTACGACCGCAGGCGGTTCGTGGACTTTAATTTGCGGTAGGTAATTTCATCGAAACTATTCGCGTGTATTTTCTAACTCGAGTGTAGGAACAACTACTGAATTCTCCCTCTCCGCAAGTCCGCCTATATCACGATGGTGTATTCATAGCGGTGGTTCGCGTGGTTGTTTCCCTGTTTAAGCGCTCGAAATATATGCATGCGAGTAGGTAATATGTACATTTTGCAAAAGCATCCATAGTCCACCCCTCCGGTTTCGGATTACTTGGGCGTCAGGGCTGCTCAACCGAGGCTACTACGTTGCACCCGAATTATCCTTCGCTTCTTCGTCCCACTAGCTGCTCCCACGCCGCGCCGTACTATACCGTCTACGCTCAGTCGGGACGAACTTCCCGAGGGTCCGGCGAGTATGGAAAATAATCCCCTCACCCTGTCCTAGTAATCCCACGTACCGTAAATCTCACCTAATTCCCGCATACCGAAACAAAGCTCTTAGAGTCCTCCAGAGTAATATACGCCCGAACTTGACGCGTACGCCTTCGATACGCGACGGAGAATAAGGTGAGGAAAATTATATGGGGAGCACGCAGATAATTATGGCGCAAAAAGTGTGCGCTGGCACATATACAGGCTATAAGGTAGTTTACGCGACATTCGAAAAGTTGGTTGTTTCATAAGAGCAGGCTCATTTGTACTTTATCAAAGCTCCCGAATACGGTTCTGGAGTAGCGTTAATTTAAGTCGTCTAACAATAAGAGTTAATTGCTCGTTGTTCGTTCTCTGTACCGTGTAGCGCGGGTGAAGCATTTCTCAAACCTGCGCAGGGAGTTAAACGTTTTACTTGTGATCAAATGGCGCAATTATTTCACCTTATGCCGAGCTGATTTTACTTCGGAGTAAGCCCACGAAAAACTGGAAAGTAAAAGTCCATTTATTCGAACGACACGATGTCTGATCTCCGCAGAACCGTGGGAGGGACGAACATCTTCTCCAGACTTTTGTTTCCCTTTCAAGTCCCCGCGCCATAGATGATTAAAAGATTTCATTCATTCCCCAGTCCACCCGTATATAACGCTGGGGAAGTTCAAAACGATCGTCAAACATGTTGTACTATCTGCTCGTTAACCAGGCCATTAATTTTTCCATTTTTCTACCGTGTTCCCGACGATTCCAGGGAACGAAAAAATTACGGAGTACCCGATTCTGAGTCACCGCAGCGTTTGTTCAATTGCAATTCCATCGGCACTTGGTGACTCGAGAATCGATTTTCCGTTAGAATATGGATGCGACTGATGTGAACGACTATGTCTGGATAAGCTCATTCGTCATGATTTCACTCGTGACACTGGTCACGCCATAATGCGAACGAATAAGACCGACGCCAGCACCAGCGTACTAATAAACTATACTTGCGACAAGTTCGAACGTCGAAATGTCTCATGATATATCAACTGCGAACCAATAATAGACTTGATAACGATATTCGAAAAGCTTTCTTCATTTCTAAACGAAGAGCGCGAATCGAGAAAAAGTCGAGACCAATTGGTCTATTATTTGTTCTTTTCTTTTTTGCTTTACGGAGAATGGAACGGACAGGTTGACTCGTAAAATAACTAAGGCGACACGCCTCCGAGTTTGTTGGGGTCGGAAACGTCAGATGCGTCGCGTATGAATTGTGATTATAAATGTACGACGGATTAAACGTGTAGTTCGGAGGGCCGAGCATTGGGGGCTCGCTAAATTCGAAGTCGACGTCGCAACTTGAAGCCGAAGCACGTCCAATTCCTGGTTTTTCTCTCGTTGGTACCTCAACAGCATGTTGTACTCGGTATACCTCTTACATTCTTAAGGGTGTCCACCCGGGTGGGTCGCATAGATGCTGCCGCGGCGGCGACCCAGTCTCGCAGAAATTCTTTACGCTCGCAACCGTTTACTCGCAAAAGGGAAGCATTTATTTTTCAGACTAAATTCCCGAGCGAAATGTCGATTTGTATCTTTGAAGACGTACCCCGAAGACCCTGCCAACTATTCTTGAATTCCTTAAAAGGTTGATACATCCATCTCGGATTCCACCACATTCCCCGGACTCCTTCAAGTTCTAACCGACTTCCGTGAAATGTTCGAGACGTGCAGAAGCAGCTCCGCGACCGACGAACAAGAAAAAAGTGAGATACCGAAATCCGGTTGAAACTCCACCGGAAACAAAATTCATTCATGTGGGTTTTGCTTCATTTTAATGGATTATAGATGAAATTTGTGAAACCGCTCATATATTGCGATATCTGATGTAGATTTGGACCGAGGTCGAAGTTCGAGTGGAATCCCAATGGATCTCTGGCTGGGGTACGTCTTCGGAAGATGAGGTAGCCGTGTATCGATTGAATTGGTTCGCCGCCATTGATCGCGGTATAAAATTCGGACTGCGAGAACGGATGGCGTAGGTTGGTAGGTCAGCCGCATCCGGCTCGACTCGCCGTGTCTCGCGCCACCGCGCACATCTCTGCTGTGTGATTAACCGATTGCCAAACGACCCCCTTTCGTCCTCGTCTCGCCCTTAACGCCCACGTAGAAACTTGGCGGCGTCGGGGTGGGAGCGGCGAGGTGCTGTAAGCGCAGAAACACTGGAATACTTTCACAGATTAAAACGCCGCAAAGGTTTTATGTTAATTATTAATCGTTCTCGTCTACCCTGACGTTTCCGAGCTCACCGTTTATCAATACATTCGTACAAGTCGGACGCTCGTGCATGACCCTCTAACGCGTTTGGCTTGCATGGAATCGCAGATGCCATTGCAGGTTTAATGAGGCAAAGGCGAACGTACCGCCGCATATAGTACGTACCTACGAGTACTTATCCTGCAATTAGAGTTTGAACCACGTTATGCTGCCCGGTATACAGTCTGACCTTTCCGAGTTTACTCAAGCCAGCGCAGTAATGGGTCGGGGACGGCACCGTGCCGTTCGTCCAAGTATTTCGATCGCTACGCCCGTAATCTAAAACAACAATATTGTCCATACCATTTCGGAAATGAGGGAATCCAACGGAGGAAATAACGAATGTGAATGTTTGGAAGGTTCGATATTCGATATCATTCGTCAAAAGCAGGACGTTTCTTCCAAAGTGACGTGTTGGCGACTGAGGGTTGAAAGGGAAAAACGCCGAACGACACGGGGGAGTGAAGCAATCTTTCGAACCGGACGCGACGATCCGTCATTCCGGCAAGATGGCCGATTTATTTTCAACGGGCGTTTAATCTTTCAATGAAAACTCGCCGCTACTGTTTGTTTCGCCGGACGAATCTCGAGACTACCTCGGAGAACGGATGCATAATTCATTATTCACCCGACGCCTGCGAGCACGACCAACGAACGAGACGTTTCGACCGACCAACATTGTCGGACGTGTATATCGTACACCTATGACATAGATACATATATTTTTTTTTCACCCGGTTCGCTGGTCTTCCCACATTATTTTCCTCTCGCGTCGGAAGACCCTGCTAAATGTTATCTCCACCCACCATCGCAAAGGTCATTTTAATTCCTGAGATAGGAAGAAAACGGAAAGCTCGTTTTCGGAAGGCCCATGATCAGCTGGTTGAAGAACAAAGCCTTACAAATTGTGCTAGCGGGACATGTAGAGAAGGAAATGGAAGTCGCAGCACTTGCATAACGTCATGCTGCAGTGTGCCACGAATACATTAATTTGTCTCCGTGGTATATGCGAAGCTTTGAAGTTAATACGATCGTTAAATATCTCGTTACCTCTGGGCATTAAATAAATGGCTCACGATTGTGTCTGTTCAATTTACCCTCTCGTAACAATTCAAGTTTCACGGGAGTTGGCATATTTAGCAGTAATTGCGTAATCAATTGCTCGACGCTGGATCGCCCTGCAATTATGCCTACCCTGTTGTATACGTGCCTATTACACTCTTCGCCGAAATTATTCCCCGCTCCCCGCGCAGGTTGTCGTTATTATGAACTACGCTTACCTCCCGTACAAATTGCGCGCCGATGATTCCGAGTGGAAGATTGTAATTTCACCCCAATACGATGCCAATGGAAAGCTTCGAAGTAACAATAGGTATGAATCTGCCCTGTATTAACGGGAAAATGTTGCGGCTCACAGGTTTCGATGGCGTAAAAAAATCGGCGTATAAATTCAGTCGCCGAGTCTCGGAGGTGGGGAGGGAGATGAAAACATCCTTATCCCTTCTGGATGGCCGTTCGCTGACGATTTGCCGTACGATATATCGAAGGATCATCAGAAACGCTGCTGTCCCGTCCGATAAGGGTGCGGGAGTGAGAAGGGTGCAAAGAGCGGGCCTGCAAGTCGGCTTCGGATAAAGATATTACTGGTTATTATCGACTAAAAAAAAGGAGCAAGGAGGTGCGAGGGATAAGCCGGTAATCTGGCAGGCAGCGGCTGTCTACCAGATTACGACTCTCTTCATTCCCGCTCGACTCCGCTCTACTCCCCTCATTGTCTCGGTTCTTCCCCGTGCACTCGTCTCTGCCGCCTCGTCATACGCGGAGCTGAATAGACTTCCGGTTCTTTCCAGAGATTATATCTCTCGAATCGCCGCGATGTTGGGAAAATGAGCTACAAAAACCAGAGCGAGGCGTGAAACTAGCTGCTGCAGAAATCGATCGCTCGACCGTTGCTGTATTCCGAGGGACATCCCCGGAAGAGGAGAAATTAAATTAAACTGCTCATATTTTCCGTCATGACGTTGACATGAATTAGCTGTGGTTACCTCACGTCGTTACGCTAGCGGAGTCTGAGGTATTAATATAGAGCGATTTCGAAGCCGAAAACGCCGTTCGCCCTCAGCTCCGCGGGGACTCTGCCATTAGCTGAATTGGTTTTAGGGTTCGATAGTGGTACGTACGAAATATACGGAGAAGCTATCGGAGACGTCGAGATCCTTCGTGGGGTAAACTCTGAACTTGGGTCAAAGAGCCAGAAACACGGACCGCTTTCCACCTACATCCGTTTCACCTCGGTACGTCCATCGATCCCCCTCTATTTCGGAAACAAACTTCGCTACCACAACGAACCGTCCCTTGCAGAGACTGTTCGGGAATTGGCCGTCCTCCTTCCAATGTCTTTTTCCCTGTAGTCGTCGGCAGATCCTCCCGAGTTTTTGCGCTAAGCCGATTACGTAGTGGGAGTTTGTATTTTCTATCACATTACCGTCAGCCGCTCAAGGACCGTCCCTTGAAGTCCTGCTCGATTAGCGAGTCCCTCAATTTTCGAAAATTAATATTTGTACAAGGATAATTACTGTCCTCGAGACGAGGTCAACGAGATAACTACACCGGTGAAGGTGGCAAATTGAAGCGGTACTTTCGATCTTCTCTTCATTTCGGTTACATTCAAATTTAGCACTCTTTTGTTTCCGCTCTCGAGAAATTCGGAGACTGGAAATATCGTCGTACAATTATCATCTCCGTTCACTTGGCGTTGTAACTTCTTGAATCACGCGGATCGTCTCTCGCCCCGAACTTCGCAAACCGCTACAGGGACATTTTCACTTTGGACAGTGAATTAGTGTCGCTCGTGTTGCCGTCGCTCCGGCAGTCCGGTACTTCCGCTTTCAAACGGAAGTGGCGTGAGACGCCCCAGTTAATGCTATACTATAGCTCGGTGGCTCTCCCGACGCTAACTTCCACGACGGTTTAATCCGAGTCTCTCGCTCGCTACACCAGCTGCCTAGAGGCTCGACGCTCTACCGGAAACTGTGGCAAATTGCCTCGGAGATCTTGTATTCTACGCTCCACCCGTTTCCGGGCCATTCCACATTTATTTCGCGGATTAAATGCGAAGTCAACCGTCTGATCAAATAAAATAAAAACCAACGAACAGGTGACGTCGAGACGGTTGATTTTCGGAGGCGTCGGTTAGCCCCTTTCCCAACGCGGTTGGATCGCCAATAACAGTGGAGGCATTTTGGAACATTATCCCTGCCACTTTCGAGCAATAACTGACCCTGAACTTTTTTCTAAGTTAATCGATCGCATGCCGTACGATTAGTCCGATGAAACTTCTATGTGTAGGTATATCTACATAATTACGTGACTTTTACACAAATAGACGGTAAATTTTTAGTACCTTCGTGCGATCAGGTCGTTCGTCCTCGATGAAGGTGAACGACTCACTTGCCCCCTTACTTACTTATTGCTAGCTGGTTAGTTGGCAGGACGATCACGCGAATCAGATAGAATGAAAATTCATCGATCATTTCCGTAAATTCACGATGTAATTTTGAATTCGATCCAGGTTGAGTTGTTTCATCCAGACCCGTTGGTATTGCTGTTGGTACTTTGTCAGTCCGAACACTTGTGGCTGCAGTCAACAACCATGCGGCAATTAGCTCACGATTCAGAAGAGACTCAGAATCGATGAACCAGGTTCCGCAGACGCTTGAATAGTCCCGGAAATTCCATCGATCGTCGTCCTGCAGGAATATGTGTTCGAGCCGCATTCACATGACGTCACAATGCGCGTCACAATCAATTGATCCAATTAGGTTTTTCCCTTCAGCACTTGATGCTTGCGGAACTTCTTCTTCTCGCTGATCTTGAAAGTGCGTGGAACTTTTTTTCTCCAGAGATCCACGTAATCTGCTCTACCTCGAATAACTCGGATTCGAAAAAGGGGAGCAATTCTCCGCCCATCGCACCTTGATAATACACCCGAATCGAGGGTTCGCTAGGGAGAAAGGTTCGCCGAAGTAGGTGATTCGCCCACGTCATTCTTGTGCCACGATATCCTTCTTAACGAATGACAGGGACGAGGGAGGGAAGAGAAATGTAAAACCGGGAGTTACGTCGCTGGGAAACTGAGTGGCCGAGCCCTACCCTCGGGAATCGGATATTCTCGCAAAGTGACATCAAAGTGTCGAGCTCCTCTCCTCGCGAGCCGAGTCGGTGATGGACACGCGGATAAGGAATAGGACGGGGTCGAAATCGTGCGGAGGAGTAAAAAGGGGAAGGAGCTGCCGAGCGTATGGAATTAGTTTTCAGGGTGGCACGGTTACGTGTTGGAGTAGCCAGTCAGTCGCTGTGGTAGATAAAGTGGCACAATTGGTTTCCGGAATGGAGTGGTTCCTCCGCCTCGCGTGGCGTTCGACCCGGACGAAAAACACCACGAAACCGGGGAATGTATTAAGCCTTTGCTACGCGATTCCGTAGAAGTATTAATCACGATTTCCTCGTCGAGGAGCCCTCACCCTCGGGGTTCCACAGCCCTTCTTCAAGAGCTAGGGCCGATGGAATGCCATTTCAACCCCCCGGTCTAACCGCAACACCGCGAATCCCGTTTTGTTTCCCAAGAACATTTCTTCACCGCTATCGAATTTCTTTCCGCATAGGTGGAAGAATAAAAATGAACAAACAAGGTAGAAACAATGGGGGGAATTTTTATTCGCTTATTATTATCTTCCGAAATACTCGCGAACGCTTAGATGTGTCGAGGGTGAAATATTCGGGGATTTGACATGAAGCTTTTTTTGGGGCAGTGAGACAAAAACGTCGAATCTGGGTTTCGGGATTGAGTGAGACGACGTACGGAAGAAATAAGGGGAAGGAGAACTAATCCTGCGTCAGCTTATTGGACCGTTTCGTCTCTTCGCGACTGATAGAATTCTTCGGACTTTCTCTGCATTGTATCTCGTTTCCTTTTTTACCTCCCTTCTTCTATGGGTCCTTTGGCCTCTAACCTCCAGTCCCGATCCCCTGCGTCTTCCACCGCGATCCTATTGTGGAAGAGTAATTTAAAGTTTCTGAATTTACGTCCTCCGCCCAGCGCGATTTTTCGACCGCGGAAGAGAGGGTATAAAGACCGTTTCTAATACCACGGTCGTTCAGACCCCGACAAGGGTTCTCCTTTTTAAAATAACGATAAGTAACACCGAAGGGGGCAGCTATAACGCGCTGCTCGTGCTCCAAAATGGTCGCCGGTGATTTCACTCGAATTACAGTGAGCAGAGGTACGCAGGAGCGAAGTCAGCCTCTGATTCCGTATGTACGATCCACCCAGCGACGGAGCCCCTAACGAATTATCTTTTGGATCCAAGTCACGTTCGTTTTAAGACGGCATTTAAAATTTCTAGAGCAATAAACCAACGACGCCGGAGCGCAAACGAGCTGCCGAGTTTTCAACAAGAGTAATTATTTAGTTTGAACGGCAAGCCACCGCTACACGCATACCTATGGCCGGAAAATGCGATGAAAGGGGCATGGCACCGCATGGGCCATACATATCAAGGTATTCGCGAAAAACCCCCCGATGCACTTGTAGAGACAAGTCACGTGTTAACGAATCCGAAGAATACGTCAGTTTACCTAAAACGTTAGCGAGACGTTCCATTGAAGATGAGAAAAACAATCTCTCCGCAAAACATCCGCCACACCGGTAGTACCCCAGGGATAAGATTGTCAGGTGTTTCTTTCAAAGCCGATGCGAACGGAATCGCTTTTTTCTGGAGCCTTGAGAGTGTCGTGCAGTGTGGTACCCGACCCGGGACGCTCGAGTAGGTTAAGGAGTCGATTCGTTCTTCGAGAATGGCTGTACAGAGTGAGAATAGAGTTGAATACTTTTCAGACGTTGTGCCAGAGATTCCCAGCGATATTTACCTTCTCTGGCGCGGCGCCGTTGCAACTGGAAAAACACTCAAGGACGTAGATGTCGAGGTTCAGGATCACCGTCCAGGTAGACACCGTGTAACACCGTTTCCAAAACACCTCAAGGTTGATATCGCATTTGCAACGAGATTTGCGGTCAGAATATTCGAGCGCAATAGCAAACGAAGCCAATAAAGAGCGTACGTTTAGAATTAAATTTCCTGAATGCGACGGCGAACGATAGGAGTCTTTTCCGCGGGGGGTCTCGGTCCGACCTCTAGCTCCCGATCGAATATCCCCGGGAGTGTGCAGATGCCGAGTGGTTGCACGGTGTTCGGGACCATTACGCTGAATTAGGACTCGCCGCGATTCACCGCAACTTGAACAGCTTTCAGCTACAACGAGTAGAAATCGCTTACCGCTCCGTCATTCGGAAAATATCAATGAGATATTGACTCGCATAATGATGTTTAAGTAGAGTTCGCAATCGTACCCTTATTCTCCCCTAATTCACCCTTCGCTTCCAAGTCTCGTTTTATCGAGCGAGATCATGTAAGATTATAAAACGCATCGTTGGCGACTTACCGACAACGGTTGGGTGCAGTTGGACGGATAAAAGCCCCGGGGGTGTCGAGGCTGGATTTTATAGTGCTGCAGACAGGTGCGGGTGTGGTAGAGGAAACGTAAACCCTCAAGACATCTGTGATTGCACCGGCGGAGAATGAAAGCGCGCTGGTGGTGCAGCTACCGTTCCTTTAGTGGGCATGTACTATACTGATGCATAAATAGAACGAGTGTTTCCTGCTGTACTTTCCAGCACACGGGTATCCGATGCTCCAATCTCTTCCACGAAGATTGCTATAGAGCGGATAGAGAAAGAAGAAAAACTAGCGCGGAATTCCTCGTACACTGCACTCTCCTACCAAATCTTATCTTGTCTCTTCTCTTCTCGTCTCGTCTCGTCTCCTCTCTTGTTGTGTACAGTTCTCTTTGCACCGACTCACGGAATCACATTTACCTTTTCACAGCACCGGGCATACCCTCACGTCTATATGACAAGCCAATATCTATTAAACTGGTTACGGATGTACGTGGCTACCACTCTCTCTGGAATTTAGAAGCGAGGTAAAAATGCCGAGACAAAGAGCACGTATACGTACATGAGTATAATAATACCAGCTCCCCGAAGCTCTTTCAATTACTTATAGGCTTCCGTTCTTGCTTAAAGGGAAGCCCTTAACACATACCGAGGTGTTGAATTCGTATTCGCGAAAAGGAGAAACGCAAAACTCAGCGACTCCGACGAGTGAAGAAACGGCCGCTGACAATGCATTCTCACAGTCGGCAGTCACCCCTTGAGATTTTTTCGCGCGCACAAAATGGTGTATAGTGCAGATTGTCCAATTCTTGCCAAGCCGATTTTCGAAAGTGCCGCAACCTTGGAACAAAAGAAAATCTGGAACGGAGGAGAGCCCCTGCCGAATAATTTCAATTTCTCCTCCCGCGCGGCGAAACCTCCGCCGAGGGAACTCGCTTAATAAAACCTACCTCCCAACTCCAGGCCGCCGGCAGCTACCACCAAATTCGAATTTATTGGCCAGATACAACCGATTTGTAGGGCCAATTCAGCCCCGTTATACAAAGCTATTCCTGGCACCGTGCCTCCTTCGAAACTCTTCGCTGGAACACGTGCCGCTTATTCCCGTGGCTGGAGAAACTCCCCGGGAACTCTGACGACAGAGATCCCGGCACAATGGCGTTACTTTGATCGCCTTTATTTTCAGTTATGTCAGAATTTTTCGTTTACATGTTTCGTGGGATTTATAACCTGTTATAACGTACCGCAAAACCAGGTGAACCTGACGGCATAAAAGAGCAGTGAAATCGTAAAGCTGGGTCGAACTAAGTTCTCGGAAAGGAAATATGTGGTCTTCTGTTTCGCGGGATCAGTTTTATACCACCCGTCCGCTGCGTGGGCTTTCGAAAGGAGGAGATTAACGTGCTACGCCTCAACCGCGGCAGGCTTGACTTCGCTCTGTTCGTCGTAGCGAAATTATAGAGTACGTAATCAAGTCGTAGCAAGAAAACGGTCGCAGCCCCTGTCTTCGGCTGTGGTCGTCCCGGCGGAAGGTAAACCTTAATTAGCATCTACCTTGAAACGAAATTCGTGCACAAGGTTCTCCAGAATAATATAAACTTTACCCATCCCACCTTCTAAAAGTTATAAAACTTGAAATACCGCCGTTACGTATTTTATCATCGCGTCCATGTCTCGAAGAATGTGTCCTCAGTCATTGCGCATTCGCGGGAAAAGTATACACAACGTGTTGAGAAAAGTTCGTGACTTTGTTATCGCGAATAAAACAGACCTCATTCCGAAGATGGCGGAGTCTGACGCGCCGCGCGCGGGGCCAGCAGGGGAGGATTGGAATTTATAAAGAGTCCCGATCGCAAATACCGGATTCCTTTTGTCGGTGGAAATTATTATCCGGCGATGCTTTACGCGCCTTATTTTAATACCAGGCAAGAGATCCCCCTTATCGCTGATGGGTATTGTTCTCCGTGCACATCCCACTCGAACATCGGCAAAAGAAATCGATGAGTTGACGTCAACAGCTGCTCGACTTCTCGAAAGAGTCTCGCAGCAAAGAGGATCTCCTCACCGCCGGGCTCTCAACCCTGAACCCTCGAGCCTGAGTCTCCGACCCTCAGCCTCCTGCGTTCCGCTTTCCACCCCTGACTCTAAGGACTTCATTCCCTTCCACCTCTCGATGAACATCCGATGTACAGGTTTGCCTCAACATCGACATTGCAAATAGTCTGAGACTATAACCCGCCGGAAACCTCTTCGCCAGTCCCGCTCTTGAATTTCAAGATGAGACGAAATCTCCTCGCTTTAAGTCACCGAAGGTAATGCGGCTCTATAAGGAGTTATAGTTCAATTGCATGATAAATGATGAATATGATCGCAGGAACAGCATTTCACCCACTACTCGAATTGCACGTTTAATTCTCCACGAGTTTTCTTTTCTCTCCTCTGTTCTCCGAGCGATGCGGCGCTCTTTATGCAATTAATTAACAGAGCTCTTCGGAGTAGCGAAATGAAAGAATTCGCATTCAGCTGACATTACGTTGGTACCGGTAATTCCGATGCGTTAGCTGTAGACTTCTCCAATCCCATCGCCGTCCAACGTTTCTACGTCTCGTTCGACTTCTCCCTGTGATCCCCGGGGAGCGATAGTTGACACGGCTTTCCACGGCGTCGTTTACGTGCGGTAAGACACGACGCGAAGCTACTTTCCACATATGCGGCTAACCGTATAAATTTAGAAAAAAAGTTGCTTTTTTCATTGCTTGTTTGTTTTTACCTCCAGTTGAAATCGATCAATCACTGCTTCGAGGTTCTCGGAATAATTTTTCATTCGTCACCTGAAGGCAAAAGGGAATAGGAGGCTAAAAAACTCGTAGTGAGAGGGGGACTTATCCGAACGATATGGTGGGCGTATACTTATATGGGACACGTGAAAATCGTGACTCTCCAGAGGATTCTTGTATTCACTGAGCCGTGAATACGTCGCGGATTGCTACGCTCGATGAAGACGTCGAACACGACCCTCGGGACGAGCTTATCAGAGATCGTTTTTGAGCGTATCCCGTCACGCGACCATTCAGATCCTCTTTTTCATTCAGCCCCGTCGCTTCGAAACTAGTCGTTAGCTATTGAATCGCATGTCATTCATCCGCGAATCATAAGAACTTGGGTATTCTTCAAACTATGCGATATCCCGACTGACGCTTTAATTATCAAATATGCCGCCATTTTCTCTGAGGAATTATTTTAGAGCGTTTGATAGCGTAAAATCGTGTTTTGAAAAACCTTATACGGATCCTTCTGAGCGATGCGTTGACAGTTGGTATAATTGAATTTCCTGACGCTTGGGTTGAATGCTTAATGGTGGGCAGAATCGTTCGCTTGGATTCCGCAAGAACCAGCCATCCTACCTAAGCGCACGCGTATATTTGTTGAAAAGTTTAAGACAGCTTTTATCAAGTTTCACATCGTTACGGGGCTGTGCTGATTCGTTCTTCTCTTTCTTCTCCTCGTCCTTTTCTCTAGTGAAAAATGAAGTTTTCAAAAAAAGAGCAAGGCAGTTTCCAGAAGTTGAGGAATTATGAAAACATACACAAACACACACGCGTATACATTACTACCTACCCAAGTGCATTTACAGTTATAGAAAACACAAGCAGCGGAGTCAACTTCAAGAAGGACGGCGCCTGCTGCTTCCATCGGGGCAACGCTACAGAGAAAATGGCGAGAAAAAATCATTGCTCGAGTTCACGTGGATTAGGATAGATTAAGATGGATAGCAAAATTAGCGATTTCCAATTACATGAATTCAACTCGGATCAACGCCGCGAAAATTAAAAGCTTTACCGCTGTCGGCCAAAATCTAGGGACGTCAGAATCAAAAGAAAAAGAACGACATCATGGCCGCGGGCGAATCGACACCAGCAGATGGACAAAAATCTTATCCTGAAAACAAAGCACAGTCCTCATTTTACCCATCCCTTTATTGCTCCCTCATTCGATCCCAAGGCTATTCGCAAACTATCGGAGGTACACGGCAGCAATTTCGCAGACGTTATTTGACTACTGCAGCTGTGGAGCCGTGAAAGAATAAATTGCAAAGTTTGTCAAAGCTCTGCGGCGAAGGAGTTATTGCTACAGTTGCATGTACTCGCAGCCGGAGATTCAGACGGGTGCAGTTTACGTGTGTTCACGTATACGGATTTATGTATATCTGTACACCCGTATTATTAAACAGAAAAATATGCCTCATACCTTAGCGCGAATTTCCGGCGACTTGAATTTTTCGAACGTAGTCGCTCCGTTTCAGGATACGCTCGCCCAACCCCGTAGATTAACTGAAGTATGATGCATGTACCCTTACAGCGTACAATAGGCGAGTATGTGTATTACTAACAGCGCACTAGGTAAGCATAAAGGGTCTAATTTGTCAATCCGCGTCTCTCCGGGCGTCCCTCGCTGCTCCAACGATCGTTAGCCTCCATTTGGTTTACCTCATCCGCCGTCAACGACGAATATCGCTGGATAAAAATATCGCAAAACAGAGGTAGTGTGTTACCATAACTATAGCTCATATTCGGTGGGACATTTCGAACTGACCTTACTTCACAACTTCTCCTCAGATAAATTTATGCAGCAAAGATGGGGTGAATTTACGATTTCGCAAAGGCGTGAAATGAAGTGGGGATAATGCGTTGGCCGGCGTAAAAAAGGCAAATCTTCAAATAAATTCCACGTAATTTTTTATGGCCAGCCCAGAGCTTTCGAGGTGCAGCTTTCTAATTAAAAAGGAAACGTTCTGAAGATTCTCCCCGTTCAACGCGGCTAAGTGGACAGGAAAATTATAAGGATACCTACGTTACGTAGCGGTCCTCCGACCCCTTTAGTAATTTGGTAATTTAGTAATCCAGCCATTCATGTTACATGCGACCTCGTTCCGAGCATATTTAACCTCCTGAGTACATTTTCATACCCCACTCATATATTTGTCAGGGAAATTAACATTTTTTCATTTCACCCGAAAGCTCGTACCAACCTCGCCTCCCACGCCGTTGAGATATCCACGCTTGAAGAAAATGACGCTGCGGAAACAAGAAAAAAGGGAGATATATGTAAAAATGGTTCAACCGGAATATTAATCTCGCGAAAACCTGTAGCGTTTTGGAAAACCCCCGGGTGCGCTAAAGCCTGGGAGGAGGTTATCGGCGCAGCGAAGAAAAGCTTTTGACGTTCCGAAAAGTCGCGTAAATAGAGTGAGAAAATTTCGCACCTTGACTTCCGAGGAGAGATTAAATCGCATCCTTGTCTATTTCTCATGCATAAGATAAGAAAATGGAATGATTCCAATTCAGAGTTTGAACTGCAACGATTCCATTATCTCTCTGTTCCTGAGTGTTTGCTTCTCTTTCATTGTTTCCTGGATTTTTCCAAAGCAAAAATCACGTCCGTTTCCAGTTTTCGCTCGCAGCTGCAGTAACTGGATTTGCCGCCTGAATGAGGCAGAAAATTATAACGAGGATGATATCGTTTTGTTGAGTGTTATAGAGCTCGCGTAGAGCAAATACACTCGAAATGGAACAGAATTGCGATTAGCATAGTCGTTGAAGTTCGGTTGTGCCGCTGCAGTTAATAACATCGGGCAATTTGCGGTGCAGGGAGGAAATGAGATTCTGAAAGTGTGAATTAAAATTGCTAGGACATTTCCGGGAGCGCCCCATTAGCGAGCACTCTTTGGCCACACGAAATTGTAAATAATTGTAATCTGAAAGATGAGCATCGTGCAGATGACGACAAAAATGAAAGTAGAGCATTTTCACTGGAGCAGCGGAGAACGTATGGAAACAATAGAAGAGACGTAGTATCCGTACGATGAAATTCATTACGTAGGCTTGATTTGAATTACGAAGCACTTAGACACTCTGACCAGGACCACTTCCATCCGTTCAAATAAGAGCTGCATCCCGCGCTCCGTTTTACAACCTCTATGGAGGCGCGAAGAGAATTTCATTTAATTATGGGGCAGTCTATAATTTACCTTCGAGTGGGATCAAAGCACGACTCACCAGGTTCACCAAACCCCCTTCTGTATTTCGTTACGAGCTAAATTGACTGAAAATTTCATCACAGCTACTCGCGCTGCCTTCTCTCGCGCCAGGCTCTGCGCCCCATCTCGCGCACTCAATTAAAATCGAGTGGCTAATAGAATTCGCTTGTTAACCGTACTCTAGGTTCGTAGAACTTCACGAAATTATACGAAGCGCCATTAGAATTACATAACGCTCGACCGCTCGTTCATTCATATACTTATTCCCTTCTCCCTTTTTCCTTTTGTTACAGTAAACAACGCGGGCGATGCTGGTCAGGACGATAAAATTTCGGTGAGTATGCAACTGTACCTAGAATTATACTAAATTCTGATTCGGAACACCCTGTTCTCGTTCTACAGGAGCTTCACACGGCCGTTTCCAAATTGAATAACACCGGTTTAATCGTCGACGAATTATCGATGATCGACGCGAAGACCGGCGATAAAAATGTCGACAAGTTCGCCAGTTTGTCCGGAGAAGAACCTGCCGAGGAAGATGATATCGAGGAAACAGGCAGACCAGGAGACGAGGAATACGAGGGCGAGGGCAAGGAGGACGCGGAGACGGAGACGGACGAGTACGCCGACGAACTGAGGGCGGCTGCGGAATCGCATGAGGCGATGTCGCGGCACGACGAACAAGAGGTTAATCGGAGCAACCCTTCCGGGAGTGCGGAGCGGAAGCTGCTGCTCGAAGACGCGGCGAAGAAGGACTTCGACTCGAGGGAGAAGAGCGTGGAGAGCGGGTCGGACGAGAGCGAGGCCTCCAACGAAACCGTCCTCGGAGGCGTCGAGGCGAAGGATGAGGAGGTCGGAATGGCGGAAAAGACGCTGAAGTTATCGATAAGAGGTGGTCATTCCCGATAAAAGTACTCAACTCTTTGTCGTTTTCGAATTCATTGTAGGTGACCGAGCTCCTCAAGTACAAAAAAAAGAGTCGTTTCGGATCCGGAGTCGGAGAGGGCGAGGACAGCGCGAAGGACAAACGTGTTCCTACCGTGAAGAAGGAGCTCAGTACGCAGAAAGAGATCAAGCAGGCGAATGTCTCCAGGGTCGAGAAGAGGTTCAGCACCAAGGAAATGCTGGACGAACTCAACAAACAGTTCGCCTACAACATGGGGAATACGGAGAAACCCTGCGATGTGGAAACGAGCACTCCTACTGCGATTCAAGTAAGGCAAAAAGTCGAGTATAATTTAGAATACAAGTTTCTCTGAATGAGGACCGTCACGATTCATACGTACGTACATGCGCAGCAACTTTCCGAGGATCTTGAGGAGCCGCGGGTCGCGGAAGTCGACGATTACGCTGAGCAGACTTCCACGGCCGACGTGCTCACGAATCCGAATATTGTGAATCTCGATCCTCGGGAGCTTACCGAGCCCAGAAAACTACAGAAGAGGCAGGAAGCCGTTCTCCGCGACTTGGAAGCATATTTACGAGCAGAATATGCTGCTGAACAAGTGCAGCAGCAGAAGCTTCAGGACCTCGGGGTAAGCTCGAGCTTTTTTGCGAATATGAGACTCAAGGTTTTATTGCTTTTTCTTCAGCGTTCACGCCTACATAAGTAAAACGGTGCGTCGACGTGAAATTAAGCAACCTCCTGACTTACGAGATACGCGGAAAAGTTTTTGCAATAGACGCCGGAATTTGAAAATGGCACCTGTTAACACCTGATCGCTCATTTTCGAGGATTACTTTTCGTGAGTAGGTTATCTATTGCCCCGCAAAAGTTTTGCCAAGTTCTGAGACTCACGCGATAACGTCTCTCTATGCTATACAGCTGTATACGAGTACAAATCGTCAATCTTTGCGCGCATCAAAAAAAAAAATGAAAAATTCAATTCCAGGCGCATCGCCTAAAATGATAGACAGATGGAAATTTGACAGTTAACAATTCGAACGCGGGTTACGTCCAACTAATTCCATGTTTTCGAAACATGTTTGAAAATAATAATTAAAATACTTTCAACGTTAATTCCAGCTTAAAATTTCGCCAGCCGCAATACCGATGATGAAAACTTGGCGAGAAAATTGGTTTAGTTAAGTGACAGCGATTTAGGAGTGCTGATGCGACTACAGCTCAACGCTCGCGTAATACGAAATATTCTGCCAATGCAGCGAAATAAAAAATATCCCACGATCTCGTTAGCCACTCCCGAGTACCACCAGCGACGCCGTACTACTCCATCCATAAATATCATTATAAATTCTGCGATTTTAAAAGTGACAATTACAAACTCTGTAGATCACACCGTGGCCATGGGTCGGTATATACGAGTACATACCTCGTATGAGTGAATACAGGTATAGGTATAGATATACTGCAGGAGCGCAGGTTCCGCACAGTCCGCGTGTTAAAATACTACACAAATCGGAATGAAACTGACTCGATTTCGCCCCCGTTTCTGATTCATTATAGCTTATCGAAACTTGTCCGCTCGGATTCCTAGCCAAGATATCTTTTACACGATGCGGGTTTTTTCTTAACAGTGACTCATGCTTAAGTGAAGAACAAAATCACCCTTTACGACGCCGATAATCGCGCTTGACAAATGAAATGATGAAATTTTAATAGCTGCTGGATAGCCAAATTTCTCTCCATACGGTATAACGACCAGCTGCTTGAAAAATCGATTCTAATTGCTGATATTCAAGCGGAATCGCACCGCGAACGATTGTTAAAGGAAAAGAAGAAAAAAAAAACAAATTGCCAATTACAGTCCATTACTTCCGATTATCACCTATGATTTACGAACGTCGAATACCTCGTTGGTAAAACTGATGCGTACGACCCAAACGTTAAAAGAGCAGCTGGTGCCGCGGTGCATCGATCCCCTCAGAGGCAGAGAAATGCCGAACGAGATGTAGAGCAATCTTGATATTTTACTGGAATATCCAATAATATCTTAGTCGAGAAAATTCGATGTCTCGTCAATTTATCGCCCTGCAGCTGCTGCTCTGGGATAACACTCGGACGATTCGTCTTACGCAAGTTGATTAAACTCGCCGTGACTTCCTCAGGCTCACGAAGGCGCCCTTGCCGAAAGTTTGCTTGAACTGCTCGTGAAGCTTGCTGAAAACCCTCGTCGCTGGGAGCGAGTTCATCGACTTCTGAGTAAGTCCGTCAACATTATCATCCTCTCTTTCCACGATTTTTGTCCCCCCAAACGCGACTGCAATGGGCACGCCAGTCAACTAAGATTTATAATCACCCTTTATTTTATGACGACACCCCGCAGCCTTAGTTCATTTCTGTTACCACGCTCTGTATATTCGCTGTAATTCACCGTGACTTATCTTCCTAATATTTGCGCAATGTATTTCCGCATGTCCCGCTTTCGTAATTACAACCGACCTGGGGAATAATCGACTCTGTGACCTCGATTCAAATTTATACGTTTCGTCACGTAGAATTTGTATTTGCACATTTACGCGCTCGGGGCTTGCAAAAAAAAATTTACAACGCACGTAGTTCAGATTTTGCACGTTTGATAGTAGCACGCTTTGTACTCTGGGTGAAATCATGTTCGGGTAGTGTACAGCATTATCGCTGCTGCCTCTGCCCTCTCTGCCATTCGCTCAGCTCCCCGCTTACAAATTATCATTTCAAACGATAACGACAGTCCACCGTCCAGCATTCAGGCTAATAGTGATCAACGATCCTCGGCTTTCGATGTCCTGCCGATATCGCACCTGAAACATATATTTGAAACAGTACCGACCCCTCGATAGAAACGATTCAACCCTGCTTTTATCCCTCGCTGCCCTTTCAAGCCCCGGTTTCTGATTTCCGTTTTCTTCAGATCCCCCGTTTCTGATCCATATCGTGATACAAATTTCAGTGGACGTAGAAGGTGGTCTGGAGCTATCGCGGCAGGCTCTCGAGGCGCGGAAAAGAGCCTTCGATGTGACCTCGGGCATTACGACGACAACCACCACCTCCCCCATATCCACGACCCCAAAAAAGCCTAGGAAAAAGCCAAAGAAGAAGAAGAAAAAACGAAGACAGCACAGATTTTCAACCAGTACTACCACCTTGGCGACAACCGCACCGTTGATCACAACCACCGAGACTCCGTGGCTGACGACTCCGGTGCAGTGGCGACTCGTGGCTGAAAGACTCTTCGGACCACCCTGGTCACAGAGTGTGCAGGTAATGTGTTTGTATGGAAAACGATCATCTCGATCGGTATAACGTCACCCTCGAATATTTTCAATTCCCAGGAAGACGACTCCTCGATAGCGAAAGTACGATTCACCGTCCCCTCGAGTCCCCGGTCATCATCTTCCGGTCGCGAGTTCGTCGAACAGCTCGGAAAGGGTAAACAGCTCGACGAGCACAAAGGATCGGATGAGGAGCGCCAAGCCCTGACGCTCGAATCCTCCGGAGAATACACGCAGCCTCGTCACCTGCACTACGGAAAGGTGAACACTCACCAGGGAGGAGGTTCCCACCGTCAAGAGTCCTCCTCCGGTTATCCAGCGAAGAATCGCGGATCCCTTCGGATCCGGGAGTTCGACGACCCCAAGGAGAGGACGATTGACTTCTCTGGATACCCCCAGCAGTACGCGCCCGGTTCGAATTCCAGGGATTATAATCCTAGGGGGCGATTGACGGGGGCCGAATATCTACCGAAGGTACAGAACTACGCGCAAAACCGAGAGTACAGACCTCCAGGGCGCGAATACGCGGCTAGTAAAAGTTGGCACGACACTCAATACAAATATGGAAGACCTAACTGGAAATCGGAAGAGCGCGAAAATCCTCCGCCCGCAATATGGCCGTGGGCAGAGTCTCAAAGTGATCGGCAAATATGGCCGCAGTTGGAGGAGCCCAAAACCAGCTGGGAGAGGCAGAGAGATTACTGGCCCAGGGTTCAGGAGAATGATAGTGGAAAAAGCTGGTCGCCGAAGGGAGGGCAATCTGGTGGTTTCGACGCATTCGCGAGAATCGGAGGGACTGGCTCCTGGGCAAAAGCACCCTGGGGTGGACAGGGAGGGGTGAAAAGCTATGAAAGATCTGAGGGGGTCAGGCCACCTTGGGAAGAAGGTAGGGGTAAAGATCGCGGTACAGATTTAGGACGAGCGCCGCTTAAGCAGGCGCAGAAAGAAAAAATCGCGCCCAAGATTACGATGAAGACTTGGAACAGCCTCACCTCGGACCCGGCTACTTGGCCGTTCAAATTAACGGACACGAAACCCTGGCCCAAAGACGCCAGTGGAAAATCTTACAACCCGAACGCTGCACTGGTGAGGAAGTTGGGACTTGACAACGAGGAGAGCGACGCCTTCGATACGAACTTGATCAAGGAAGTCAAGGGCTCTACCAAAGGGACGAAGAGCAACAAGTACAAGGCGGGAAAAAGTTCGGGAAAAATCAAACCCGTAGAAAACGAAATTGGGCAAAGTGGTAAGTCCGCTTGGGGAAAACAGACCAAGAACTACAACGCCGTAGATTCGGGAGATCGCAAAAACTCCTGGACCAACGACATGGATACCAACCCGAAAATGTGGCCACCCAAGGCCGCGATGTCCCCGAAAATCCAGTCCGTCGGTGCCTGGGTCATGCCAGCTGACCAGTCCACCTGGAAACCGTATAAATTGAAAACCGTGGAGTCCTACGGCCCGAACCGTGGGGGTGGTGATGCCGTTCGGCACAGGTGGAACGTCCAGATAGATACAAACCCTAGAACTTGGCCACCCAAGATCACCAACGAGTGGAACAAATTTGGAAAGCCTTCGAATACCGTCACTTGGCCAAAGTGGAAGCAGTTCGCCTATCACAGGGTTACCGCCATGCCCATACTCAGCCAAGGCGCCACTCTTGAAGGGAACAGGGGGAGAAACAACGCGTACATAGCCGTCTCAGCTGTTTCCTCCAAGTACAATGGAAATCAATGGCGAAAGAATGACATAGAGGAGATTCCGGTCAGGGTACAGGGACCTCAACATTCCATGAGCCATTTGCGTGACGGTATCGAGCCGCCTATTTATACCTGGAAAAAAGATGGTCACGCAAATGACCGGGAGGTGCAAAATGTCAAGCAACAGAATGTCACAGACCCCCTCGAGGATCAACTTGAGACACTGAGGAAGGAAGCGACGTGGTCGCATAACGAGAATCGCGATAATATCAAGGTTGGTGAAATTTCAATTTTTATTATTCGCCCTAATTAATCGTATCTAAAGACTTGAGAAAAAAGAAATATAAGAATGAAAAGTAGCAAAAATATACGTGCCGCAAAAAACTACAACTTTCCTGAAGCGGAAGACTATCAAAGAAATAATATGATCGTGAATACGAAAGAAAAACGAAATCTTGGCCTTCATTATCGACCATTCGTGAAGAGAGCAAACTCATTTTTTATTGGTTGCACGAAGCATACTCCCATGCAAATACCATCCGCGCGCGGAATGGATAAAAGCTCGCAAACTTCTTTTGCCCGGACAAGTTTTTGAGACGGAAATTACACTCCGCCCTCGCACGTCGCCTTTCCCCTCAGCTTTTGCTGTACATGCACTTTAGTTTTTTGCGTATACCGACTATCGAACGTTGAAGTATCGTGACGTATTGTATAACACTACATTCACGACCCCCGTATTCGTTCGATCAAAAAGATTGAACGACGTAAGGCAACACGTCGAGATGGACCGGTGCTTTTGCGAATTTCAATTTTCCAAATAAAAAAGGATAATGGTGATAGAAATCAAAATGACACACTGGTTGTATATTAATATAAAATGAACGCTGTGTAACTCACGAACATCAAGATCATAGAAATACCGACAGCGCGCCGTATCTGCACCGTTCTAATTTCCGGACTTTCGAATAGCTGGATTTGATTACTCAAGAGCATTTGGTCCAGTGATCAATTATCTAATAACTTCCCAAGTCAATCTATGATTTAACGGCAAACAGAGCGTGGAATTATATGCGGGACGTATACGTATACACGCCGTCTCTTTGGTCGAAAATGCATTGCTCTCTACACTGACATAAACTGGATCGTATGAGTATGTTGCACAACCCGCCGCGCTGCAGCAAACATCCATAAACTTGAATATCGATTCCCATTAATTAACGAAGTACGTTTGCCGAGCATTCGTTTGCAGACCAATCTTGTGCGTCATTTTGTGACGGCGCCCCTTTGGCCGATCTCACCATGGAAGCGAGAAGTCCAATAAACGCCAAGTTAGAAAATTTTGTGCAACCCTCCGACGCCGACCAGATAATCCATGTCGATTAACTCCGTGTACCGAAGGGACAAAGATGGAAGACGTGGAATTTGCGTAAGCTGATGCCGCGTTACTGTCTATAAATAATCCCAAAATATTGAGTTATAATCCAGCGGCTTGGGAACGTTGATCGAAACGCGAAGCGATATCCACTATGCATTTCAACCGCATTCCCGGCTCGTGCAGGACAGCTCTCACAATCAGCTCCGCCCGTCGGATCCCATTCGACGAGCGAAAGCCGTAAGGGCGACTGATCGAGTCCGCGTACCTGTAATACCACTCGGCACTCGCTGGACTTGCTGCACTCAGCTACTCTGCTCTTCGCATCGACCCATGAGACGATAATTTTATTAACATAGACCGATTGACCGATTTGTAATGAGATTTCGTCGCTCGATACGCGCACCCACAATCACCGTAATGAACGTGGGGACCTTCATTTGCATTGACGAATTCATTTTACACCCGTAGCAACCCTGATACATTCCATCCGCATTCCATCTGAGCCCGAGCACTCTCTTTGTGCAGACTGATAATATCCTGCTTTCGAATTTTCATTTGTGCTTGAGATAAAAAAAGGGCTGACCTTACTAATTTTACAGAAGCAGTTGCACGTGATCAGCGATGCCTCGGAGACATTAGCCTCCAGATTCTCATCTGGCACCACGTTCAATTCGTCCAGTCAGCCTGCGGAAACGAGTGCGTCGAGTACGAAGGAGGCATCTGGACCTGCAAAGAGTCCTCAATGGAGCATAGATCGTGTCGAGGGAAAAGAAGAAGCCCACCAATAGAGAGCCGTAATTGGACATTCTCTTCCTGCGATCCACGAGCCACCGTCGCAGTAAATTTCGTCGTTTTCAGCCTTCGATATCCACCTCAATGGAGCAAAGCACCTTGATTAATTTCATCGTTGCGATCCATCGCGTGATCGCACGGCCAACAATCGCAGCAACCAGCTTCAATGTAACTTATCATCGATGCGCAATAGGGTCCTGAGATGAAATTTAAATCTCACCGATTTCATGATACGAATATTCTGGGTGGATACGATCATGGTATACGGACATGGGAATTCATTTGATCAATTGTTATACTTCGTTAATGTTATCGTGATTCAAATTGAGGTGTCTAAAATTGCTCCAAAGACACTTTTAGCAATAATTCGAAACGTTGGATCTTCAATCGATTGTTTCGTTGAAAATAGGCTAATACATGGAAGATCCCCTGCAGGTATTTGTTATCGATCTCGAACTCCGCAATAAATCATTCACTAGGACCCTATTTGTTATAAAATGAAGAAGAACGAAAAGGCCGAGTTAGGTCGAAGGAAGATCGTACGTCAAATGCACAAAATCCTCGCACATCTTTACGGAATTTGCAAGAAATTCGTCGAACGCAAGTTATTTCATAGCATCGACAAAATTATCAATCACAATGTCCAGCTGTACCATGTCTATACTGTTCTGTGAGGTGTGCCATGTAAAATCATATCATATCATGCGATATAATTCTCTTTGTCAGTTGTTACATCGCTGGGATAATAATGTTACACGCTCGCAATTCAAGAGATACAACCCCGTTTACCAGGATCCACCCTATAAATTATCGAGTGGAAACCAACTGTGAACAAGAAACCATGTATACTTTGTTTAATAAATAATATAATAAATTATTGTAATTAATAGGTATACCTATATAGCAAGTCGTGCGCCCTGGATGCGCTGGGGATGACAACAGGCATCGCTGGGTGTATTTTGTATAGATGGAGTAATATTGTATACCTATATAGATTTATTAAATATTATATTTAAAGTAGTCAACTTATGAATAACTAAATAAACAGATCATTAAATAATTAAAGCTTGACCAAAAATGAAACCACAATAAAAAAACAAAGTCGCAATGAAAACGGCCGCTATATCAGGTGAATGGCCGATTGTGGGTAATAAAAATCAGCAGCGATCAATCGTCGACATATCCTCGCGAAGATGAACCCATATTGAACTCTACGTCATGATTGATTTCATTTATTTCTTCTGTACGTTGCAACAAATTTAAATGGGTAGAGTTTGCCATATGTACTGTGATGACCCCTTGTCCGTGTAAATATACCTATACTTATACCTATAACACGTATGACCCGAATTTTTCTCGGCACACCTATGTTCTATGTATATTGGTTATACATATAGGTGTACGGGTATTTTATGTACGTAGGCCGCATATTATAATCTGTACAGCCAGTGACGAAGAATAGTTTATCCATATAATAGCTGGAAATCTAATTGTTATGCGACGTCATGCATGCATTCTGAAAATAATAAATTCAAACATTTAGAGCTGTAACTTGCAATAAAAAGGGATTCAGGCTTAAGGGTAACATAGACTACTCGAATTATCGCTTCGTTCACCGTGACTCTGAAAACAAACTGAAATGTGTAGCCGCTTGATTCCGTTTTTACCGTACGTTATCGGTACAATCTTCAATTCGTTGAGGTATTAAAAATTTTCACATTTTAGCTGGGCCACATCTTGTCCGCGCAATGTTACATTTAGAGAAAAATAATATCACTAATTAGTGAAAAATAAAATTCACAAATAAGTGAAAAAATGAAGATATCTCGATAGGATTTATTCCTAGCTTAATTTAATCGACGGATCCGTGTTCCTGAGGTCAAAATACGTAAGAACAGTATACTACGATCGATTTCAATAATACTTCATTTTTGGCCCAAAAATTGAAAAAATCTAAGGTATACCCCTTTGCATTTTTTCGATTTTTGGGTCAAAAACGAAGTATTTTTAAAACTGGTTGCAGGACACTTTTTCAACGAATTTTGACCTTAGGAACACGAATCTGTCGAGTAAATTGATCTGTCTATAAAATTGATCGAGTTATCGCTGATTTATCGCTCCAAAAAGTGAAAAAATAAGGATATCTCGATGGGATTTATTCCTAGCTTGATTTACTTGGGGGCATCGTGTTCTTGAGATCGGTACACATTAAAATGTCCCATACGCGGAAAAAGTGCGCCTATACGATCATGAGTTGAGCGTTACTTTTCGCACGCGGTTACGTTTGATATAAAGTTTTTACTTTACCTGTATGGATCTGAGTAAGATGAGTGTTTAATTATTTCACGAATAAATGATAAAATAATATTGGGATTATAGCTGCAAAAATGCGCGAAATACAGATGCGGTTTGTAATGGGTGAACGCAAATATCGGAAAAAAAAAACAATACATACCATCAAGTGTGGATGACGGTAAAGAAAGGGCATACTGTAACAATATGATCATATTACTATATTTTGATGTCTATTTACCACAAAATATAACGTGTTGACCAAAGTCACGTAAATACATACGTACATCGATCATAGTCTGGTTTCTTTACCTCCCAATTCAATTACAACAATGATTACAAGCATCGTACGTGTAAAGAACTCTGTTTTACCATTTGGAATCACAGTCCCCATCCCTACCGCCCCCAATCCACGGCAAATGTATTTTTTTTTTGATTTCGAAGAAAATATCCGATTTTTCTAACTAAAAATAGACCATCGATCACCGTCAAACGATTATACTGTAATTGGATTTAAAATATTATCGTTAAGGCGCTAAAAATGAAGTTACTATTAGTGACTATTGGGCTGATTGGGGGTCCCCCAGGGTTGGTTGCGTCGATGGTCAACGGCGGCGTGTTTACAATTTCGAAAAAATGGCGCAAACTAGAGGCACAGCTTATACTGTGCTAGAGGTCTCGCGGTTGCGTGGCGCATAGCATCAGTCAAATAAACACTAGTGCGTAAAACGGCGGTACGGTGTACGGTTTTATGCGGTTCTACAGCAACGCTTGGGGAGCGGATTTTTTCACGAGGCCGAGAAAAATCGCAATTCAGCAGTTTAAACAATCGGGCTCAATTAGCCGAGAGCAAAGACCACATCCGTTACGATACACAACAATCAGATGTTAATAAATGTTGCTGACTAAAGTAGGTTACTAAAACACGTGCGAAATTGATTCTCTGATCCAAATGCCTTAATCACTGAAAGGAAGCCCGTTTTTAAATTAGTATGTATTGTTTTTGCCATTTATAATTTGTGACAAAAACTAGCCATACTATTTACAATCGTATTAAATGTTGCATTTGTGTATTCACACATTCCAGATAGGACGACGCGATAAACGCGATGGATTTTTTCGATCTTAGTAAACGGTTCGAACGGGTTGCAGTCCCAGGTGGTGCAAGTCGAAGGTTCAGGAAATACGAACCTGACTCGGATGATGAGTCTGTTGACTCGACTGCAACGGGTACAGATTATGTCAGGAAATACGTGGACGAAGAGAATGAGTCGTTCATTGAGGTAGTTTCCTTTTGTGCATCTTCCTTTGTTTCCCAAGAAAATACATTGAGTAATTATAGTCCAAAAAATAGTATTGTGCATCACTTAATCGTGTGCTATTTTTATTTTCAGATGGTTGCCCAAGGAAGAGCAACCGGTGGTGATTATGGTAGCTCAGTCTGCGATCTTGTATCACACGGCACCATCCCAAATATTCATGAGATGAACAAAGAAGAATTGACAAAAATTTATGAGACGTTCAATTTTGCTTATCGACCTAAAGCCACGCTGACCATTAGTACTAAGAAGGATGAAATTGTTTCTATGATCGAAACAAATCAATGCGTCGTCATCCAAGGCCCGACCGGGTGTGGCAAGACCACTCAAGTGCCTCAGTTTATTCTCAACTCTTGTTTCGATAAAAAAATACACTGCAATATCATAGGTGGGTTGATTTACATTGTACAAATGATGGAGGTTTTCGACACCGCATTTACACAATCTATGATTCGGTATTTTAGTGACACAGCCGAGGAGGATAGCTGCGATAAGTATTGCGAAGCGAGTAAGCGAGGAGAGACATTGGCCCGTAGGAACGTTAGTAGGATACCAAGTTGGCATGGTAAATAATACATCTCAGGATACACGGCTGACTTACTGCACCACCGGTGTCCTTCTCGAAAAGCTGATTCATGCCAAGCATATGATGGAGTTCACACATATCATTCTGGACGAAGTACACGAACGTGATCAAGATATGGACTTCCTCTTGTTGGTCGTGCGAAAATTGTCGCGACTGAATTCGCATTCCGTCAAGATCGTTCTCATGTCAGCCACTTACAACATCGTTAAATTTGCCAGCTATTTTTCGGTACCTATCGGTGACAAACTGGAACCGGCACCGCTTATAGACATTGCAAAAAAGAATTACTTCAATGTTAATATCTTTTATCTCGACCAGCTTTTACAACTGAGCCCTCTTCCAGAAGTCTCAGCAAATGAGCCGACCATCACACTCAAAATGATGCGTCTCTGTCTGAACTTAATTATCATCTTAGACTCCATAGATAGCCAGGAATCGAAGAATAAGAATTTGGAAAAAGATACTAATCGCAGTGTCATACTAATCTTTTTGCCTGGAATATATGAGATTGAGGAAATGTATAGTATCTTGAAAGCACCAGAGAACGACAGACATTCCTGGGATGTACTCGTCATGCACTCTTCGGTCACAAACGAGGAACAACAACGGATATTTCAGCCGCCGCCGGTCGGATTTCGACGTATCATCCTATCTACCAACATTTCCGAGAGCAGTATAACTGTTCCTGACGTGAAATATGTAATTGACTTCTGCCTCACAAAACAACTCGTCACCGATCCAACAACCAACTTTCAGTGCCTGGAGCTGACCTGGGCCAGTAAAGCAAGCTGCAAACAACGTGCTGGACGGACAGGGCGTGTTATGGAGGGAAGAGTCTATAGACTTATACCTGAAGAATTCTATCGAACGATTTTACCTGAGGAAAGTAATCCAGAAATGCTCCGAGCGCCTCTTGAAACTTTAGTCCTCAAAGCTAAGATACTCGACATGGGTGAACCTAAAGCAGTTCTAGCCCTCTCCTTAGATCCTCCCGATCTTAGCAACTTGGAGCGTACAATCTTGTTGCTCAAAGAAGTCGGAGCATTGGTCGATTTACCGGACAAGACTCTCGACAAAAAATATGATGGCTTCTTAACTGACCTTGGTAGAATGATGGCCCGTCTTCCCGTCGATATCAGGGTAGCCAAACTATTCATATTAGGACACGTTTTCAGCGTCCTTAAAGAGGCTATAATTATTGGTGTCGGTATGTCAGTAAAAAGTATGTTCAGTACACCGTTTAGAGAAAAATTAGAGGCATACAACGCTAAGCTCACATGGGCGGACAGTTCGTGCAGCGACTGCATCGCATTGTTAAATGGATACAACTTATGGATTTCCGAAAAGATAAGAGGTAGATTACCTACAAATGCCGCTGAAAAAAGCTGGGCACAAAGACACTTCATACAGATCAGGGTTCTCCGTGAAGTGCATGCTATGGTGCAGGACATCGAAAAGAGATTATCCAGAATGAATATCACCGAGACAGCGGGTGACGAAAAAGTTCTGTATAACAATATGGAGAAGCCACTGGTCATAAAATTAGTAATCGCGGGTGCATTCTACCCAAACTACTTTGTACGGCGAATTTCCGGTGGAGAAACTGACGAACGTGAGGCTGTGAAATCAGTCGGTGGAAACGATCCGGTAAACTCGGTTTATCTGCAAGGATGGCCAGTACAGCAGCCTGGTATGTTATATGCAAGACAGTTCCAAAAAATCTTCAAGAACTGTTCGAGCTCTCCGGTCAGCAAAACCTTGGTGACGTTCGACGGATCCAATCGTGTTTACATACACTTTAACACCCACCATGATGTAATGGAAAAGCAAGGTCAGCCAAGAATGCCAGGGAAAATATCCCTCGCTGTCTACAAGGCTATCAAAATGCGACAAAACAATGTCCCTATTACCATACGATTGCTCGATACAGTTTCTGCTATTAAAAAAGCCACTGAACTTGGCCTGCCGACTATAAACGTTACCTCTTTTGCACAAAAGACCGATTCAGAAGACAAAGTTAGGGGTAGAGCAGCTTTCAGCCCGGTTCTACCTGGTCTAGACGTTTCCTACATTCCCATATTCATTACAATGGCAAGTATATCCTATATCCATAGGAGTTTGTGCTTTTGAAAAAACATTAAACGATACTCTCGTTTGCTTTTTCCAGATTGAAGATCCAGGTTGTTTCTGGGTTCAGATTACAGATGATAGGACGGTGAATAGTATGAAAAAATTAAGTGAAATCATCCTATCGGTGAGGCAGAAGTGTGGTAAACCAATAGAAAAGATACCGGTAAACTCGCTGGTGATTGCTCCTTTCGAAGAAACTGGGCAGCTGAATTACTACAGAGCAATGGTTTCGAGCCTTCACCAAGTAGAACAAGGTATTCTGGCCCAAGTATTCTACATCGATTTTGGAATTACTCGAACGATTGCGCTACGAGACTTATGTGCGGTTGACCCAAAGAGTGAGCTTTACGATATCCCATGCCTAGCTCTCAAGTGCGTTTTAGCAAATGTACAACCCTCTACGCTAAAAAGTTTGGAAGGACAGTGGTCAGAGGCTGCTCACAAAGAATTCCAAGAACTTTTGCTTGGGCCGATAAAGTTGTTCGGCGAAATATATTCCATTGTTCAGAATGTTGTAGCGATAAAACTTCATCGCGTCGATGATAACAATGAAAAAATTAATGTCAATGAGTTCCTGATAAATAAGGGTCTTGCTCAATTCAGAGAGGAGAATTACCTTTCGAGATGTAATAACGAACTGCGGGCCCAGCAGATGAGCATGGATGTCAAACAACGACAATATCACGAGCAGCAGCAGTACGATAACTGTAAGAGGCAAGAATATCCCCAAGACCTGACCGAATCACACTATTCCAGTACCGTCAGACTCAAAGGGCCGTACTCTCCACTTGAAATGCAACTGGTGAATTTAGTGGCCGCTGGTAGAAACAAGAAAATAAACATCGACCCGCACTCTGTGAATTCTGTACTCTTAGATACAGATCCAGCAGATTGTCACGAACGATTGTTAGTCGCTGGAGTCGTAGGTCAAAACGTTACCGGAGAGAGACTCAGCCTGAGAAACACAACTCTAATGCCCAACATTTATGGCTTGCCTAGCCTGATCGCACTTATTTTTGCACCAACTATGGAACTGCGTAGGAACGAATTAGGATCTCGTTATATCGGAGCTCTTTGTGGCCTAGGTTACGACCCAAAGACAAACAGGAGCCTCTTTCCAGATCACGATATGACTGTCGTCTTTGACACAGAGATCACGATGTCTGATTTACAGGAAGTGAGCAGATCCTCGTTTGATTATAATCCATACTTTAATTTATTGCAGCCAACAAATCTTTTACCATTATACATTGCATCTGCAGATCAATAAACTTCGACACTGGATGAATTTGGGCATTCACATCGAATTGTCTGAGCAAAGTCAATCCGAAATTGCTTTTTGCCAAAGAAAGGCAAAGGAGGTTTTGTTGGGACTCATTGGTAAGAGAAGAAAGTCGCAAGAGAGCCAGACGAACGTGAATTTTGCAAAGTGGAATCAGAACCCTCCTAATTTACTTCTGGTTCCGGGAAAGGGGGGACCCCCTACCAGTACAATTTACAAATTCCATTCCGCACTAGACTTAAATGTTCTCCCTCCAGGGTACGAAGAAATGTGTTCCCATTTACAGGAACTGCGCACCATCGCCAATGGGTGAGTCAACATTAATTACTTCAGAATAGAATCTTTCCCTACCACCAGTACGAGCATGCAAAAATAATATTTGTAAATTTAGGTACGTCTACAAAGAACTTCCAGCTGCGATCGAGTGCAAGTTATGTGTGTTCGGTATACAAGACATTGCTGAGCTACGGATTCACCTGAACACACCTGAACACAGGAAGAAGTTGGAGGGGTTTTTGATCTCTAAGCCTGCTCTCGCAGTACAAAATACGAACTGACATATTCATGCAAAAGGTTAGACACTCCTGACTATTTTAGTTTGTATTTTTCACTCACTGCCAACAGGCAGCTCGAATCAGTAAGTCATGACAAATATGTTACCAAAAAATGAAAATATGTTTCTGTTGAGTTTTTTACTATAATGATATGTAATTCAAAGTTTAATAGTATTATTAAGAGAGAAAAAGTATTAGTTTGACGAAAGACCTTGCGCAATATTCTTGACAGTGTGATAGGGAAGGGACTGAAAACGTATAAAAGAGTTGCGTGGATGTAATCCTGTGATATTAAATCATGTTTTTTCATACTATAAAAAAGATAACTAAGTTTTCATAAATTTTGTAACTTGTGGCAAACAGTTCTCATGTGCTGTGCTGTAATTGCTACCAAATCGTTAAGGACCAAGTTTTTACTTTTATCTATATTGCAGCTTTAAATAAACAGCAGCTATATTTGAAGATGAATTGTTAATACCAATAAATAATAGTAATATTTCATAGAGAACGTGCACATTGCATACTTTTATTATTAGTGTCCTTCGGGGTATATTATTATATCGAACACATTACATAAACCAATTTTCAGTATAATTAAATATATTTGTTTTCAAACTTCACGTTGCATGTAACGGGTCGGTTGAGTATACAACAAACGACCACCGACGTTGGCACCAGATGCACTGACGTACGTTCCAGGTGGAGGGGGAGGGTATGGGCCAGGCGGAGGCTGAGGTGCTCTTACAGGATACCCTGATGTAATTCCACCCGTTTTTGCACCCTTGAAAACACATATGGATCATTTCTAGGATCTAGTAGGGGTCGATGTGATTCGCATGACAAATTTAAAATTAAATTACCTGCGGAGGTTGTTGTATGGGAATAGCCCCTCCGTGGACTGTGACATGGCTACCAGGCCGCAGATAAAATTTATCTTCAGAATACGCACCCTTGTGCTCTAGAGGATGTAGATTCGCGACATAGGCTGAAAAAATATCATTAATCACTTGTTATCCTTTAAGCTTATCACCGGAACCTTACCAGGTTGATGGGAGGACAATGTTCCACGATTGTTGGACAGATAAACAGATTTTCCAGGTTCTGGTTCTCTGGAAGGTTGGGAGTTTTGAGTAGTGTAGCTGTAGACGCTCTGGCCTTGGGGTGTGGAGTAAAAATTCGACGTTGAATACTGGTTACCTTCTGCAAACGGAAATCAGAGTTTGAAGGTACTCGTGCATTTTCAATTCCTGAATTTCAGCGTTACTTAGGTATAGAAATTCCAAACCAATAGGTTTCAGACAATGCATACAAACGATGACACACTTACTGTTCCATAGAACTGCCCGAACATCACCAGACCTCCTTGCAGCCTCTTCAGACTCTGCAATAATTCAATAGCTTTAACTTCAACCTGAACCAAATACACGACTGTAAAGATCATTTTATTTGTCATACAAAGGTACTTACTTGCAGGCGGTGGATTGTAGTTAGGCATCGAAGGAGGAGGCTTGTATCCATACCCTGAGTGATATGGAGATGCAGTGAGAGGCGGAGATGGACTATGTGTTCTTTTTAGGGGACCCTGAAAGTGGAGTGAAACACTACATTGATCTTACTTGCACAACTAACGAGGGATAAAAATTTTGAATGCAATTTTATGAATTGTGCGCACACTTGGCAGCATCGAGTGCGTCGGCGTAGCTGCGGCCACCTTATATAGCGGACTTCGTGTCGGCAAGGGCAAAAATAGCTGAGGGTGAACAACGCTTGCTCCTGTCCCAGGATAGCCACTAACTGCTGACAAAACTTCCGAGCTGACACTGCATAGTAAAACGAGGATCATTAGCAGTTCTCATAGCAATCTACTAGGATTTTATTTTCAAAATAAACTGCATCGTCACCTAGTTTCCTTGATGAGTTGTCGCCTTCTATTGTCATCTTCATTTAATACTTTTTTCAGTTGCAAAAACAACTGGTGCTTCTCATCTTTCAACTGCGACAATTGGCTCTCCAAGTTTGAGATCTGCTCTCGAGTCTCTCCCAGCGTCATCACATCTTGCTTTTGTTGACGCTCTCTCTCTTTTCTCTGACGTTCCTCTTCGGCGTCTGCTTCTTGCTCTGCACAAGTGAAATAATGACAGAGTTAGATTATGGAAAAGTACCAGATTCAAATTCCAATTGATTGTATCACCTTGCTTTTTTCGCTGCCGTTCTCTAGTAATATGAGTTTTCAACGCTTGCCACATCTGCTCGCTGCGTTGTGGCGGCTCGACTATTACAGCTGGCATTTTTGCCAGTGCGGACAATTATAGTTTAACAATGATACAGTTCAGCTATTTCTCAGTACACGAAAGATTATTAACTGTCCAATTCGTAAGTTTACTTGCACTCTCAGCGTCGTCGAGAATTGTGAACACGTCGTTGTCTACGTCAATTGATCTATTATTGAATTCACTAGCCCACAGTGGATTGACGCTAATGTTGACAGTTTGAAGAACAATTTTTTTTTACCGCTGTTTTGTCAGAGCAGCAATTATTTTTGGCGGTCTACGTTCAATTACGTGAACAAATGTATTGACAACACAGCTGATCACGCTTGAGAGTTCGAAGGTTATGGATCGTCAACGAACAGCGCATCACTGATTGGCTGTGTCACTCATTGATGTGACAGGAGCCACTTGTGAGCAGTTCATATTTCTGACATTGTAGGGCGCAGGATTTCAATGAAGTTTAGGAATCAAACCGGTTCAAACACACCCGCGACAGACTCGGTGATGTGAACGTGACAATTAATTCCGCAGTTAGGTATTTTACTCAATCGATTGTCAGACGTTTGTTGGCAATTGTTGAAACGAGCGAAACGTTTTTGATGATGTACAATTAAATGCATTTTCTTTTATTCATACAGCTAACGAGCTACAATGATGGCAATTGCAGTCAAATGAATAGTCTAATACAGATGTAACTATACGTATAATAAGTTATTAGAAATATTTCATAGTCCAAATTTTACGAATGTAATACATATGTTGTGTATAATGATGTAATTGGCATCATCATCATGATCATGTATAGGTAATAATGGATAGGCTGCAATATGAACTTATTTCATCTACTGAGACTAACTGGTCTAAAAAGTTCTCTAACTGTGTTTGCAGATGCAAGATCAGCGAGTTGTCGAGGAGTCTGACCAAGCATGTCAACGGCTTCTGGATCGGCACCGCTATCGAGTAAAAATTTTACGACTTCTCCTTGGTTATGCAAGGCACCAAAATGCAGTGCTATTCTACCAGATGCATCTCGTTCGGAGAGGTTAACACCTGCCAGATAATACGATACTAATCTCTGAAGGTTACCAGATGCCGCAGCTGAACAAAGCCGCTGACCAAGCCAGCAGCCAGATCCGGAAATGTGGGCTCCACACTGAACCAGTAATTTGATCACCTGTAATATTTGGGGTAAGTAACAGGCATAAATTTGATTTTTTCTCATTGTAGTTAGTTGTAATATTACGTAGAATAATTGTTACCTCGTGGTGATCACTCTCGATTGCATCGATCAACGGAGTTCGATCGTATTTGTCCCGCAAATGTACACTTGCACCATTCTCAAGAAGATAACGAATGACTTTTAAGCATCCCTCAGACGCCGCGAGATGAAGGGGTGTTCGTAAGTCGGCGTTAGTCTCGCAAAAATCAGAACCCTGTAAAGTTAATTAATCTCGTAATTGATTCTATCTATTCAAAATGTTTCCACGAATAATGTTGCATGATAATGCGTACGAAGCATTCATGATTCATACTCATAGCTACATAACAGCGTGACCTGTGGTGATCTTTATATGATGTAGCTGACGATCGGATTAAATAATAAGAATATATCGTCGGTGCTTGCAGTTAGTGACTCGTACTTTTCTGTAAGGTCAGATTTACATAGATGATCTTTTGATTATGAAATATGGGCACGTGCGATCAATTACAACTGGAAGAAAGTAAAAACAAAATGATATATTATATTATAGAGACTTACGTATTGTTTCATCTCTTTGAGTTTCTCAATGTCCCGATTCATTATCGCGGCCCCCACCATTCCTGGGAACAGGATATTCCTCAGCTGAAGAATCTCGTTTTGGGAAGTGAGATTCAAATTCCTTGCGACAGCATCCAAGAGATCGCTGTCCTTACGCTGCGAGGGTTGATTAGTGGTCAACTCGCCCCTAATATTCTCTAACATCATTTCACACTTCTTCTTGAAGTCCCACTCGGGCTTTGCCAGAACGTAAGCCAGCTTTGTGTACGCAGCTTCCGGGGTCATGTCGGATCCAGATAAAACACCTTGAAACGAATTATATTCATCCACGGTAAAAAAAATATCCATTCTTCTATTGAAAAATTATTGCATGGGCCAGAAGGTAAAACGCTCTCCTTACCGACGTCACGAAGCGCCGCCCCGGTCTCATAAATCGCGCTGACTGTTCCCTGCGAACACTGAGTGATGTTGATTATGATGACGCCCTGTCCGACAGCCTTCCGAAATTCCTCTAGAATGTCTTTCCGATTTGAAGGCATATTTCCGGCTCCGTAAGACTGCAGGATCATTCCTTTGGTCGGGGGCTGGACCGCCACCCTTATCATCGCTGTTGTGATACCAGGGAATAATCTGAGCATTGTGACATCCTCGCAGAGCCTTGTGTCGACGTCGAACTTCTCCAGAGTTTGGGGACGAAATATTGATCGATAATCGACTGAAATTTATATTTTTCAATATACCTATAGGAATTGGCAAATTTAACGACGGCGCTGAATCGATCATAGGTTCTTCGAAATAAATATGTACCAATTTTATATAGATGCACCTTACCATCTATCGTGATACCGGCGATAGCGAGAGGCGGGTAATTCGGCGAATGAAAAGCTTTGAAGGCATCCGTAGTCCTCTTGCTGGTACGATTGCCGCGCATTAGCTGATTGGCGAAGAAAACGCAGACTTCGGGAATGTTGTAGTTGCCGGCGATGAGAAGAGATGTAAGAAAATTGTCGAAACCGTCGCTCCGAGGTTCGAAAATTGATATTTGAGACCCGGTGACTATTACGGTTTTACCTAAATTATTCAACATGAAGGAAAGAGCCGAGGCGGTGTAGCTCAGCGTGTCTGTTCCGTGGAGTATCACGAATCCGTCGTAATCGGTGTAATTACGCTGTCAAATTATTCAGAGAAAAGGAGAAATTCTCAACGTAAGCGAATTTTTTGAGTCCACTAATGTTAAAAACGACCTAATATGCAGACCTTTATGTCCTTTGCCAGGAAGATCCAGTCCTCGGCTATCGCATTACTGGAATCGATGAGCTTGTCGTATTCCCTGACGCTGTAGACGATTCTCCGCTTTTCGGAGGTCGTTCTAGAATTATTTTTCATTATACTGTACTCGAAGTACTTTATAAAAATGAAATTAGTTAAGCTTCGTGTATATCTTACGGTAAAACTAGATGTCCATCATCGCCAAAACTTTTCAAGGCGTACTCCTCGTCGTGCATCTGAGGATAATTTCGCAGCAATTTGACAATAGAATTCGCCGTCGGGACGAGAGCTGAAATGACAAGATAATACGACAATAAGAACAAGACTATGTTTGATTGAAGAATGAGAATTTTTTTTTTCTAAAGTTACCCCCGTTTTTATTTCTGGTCATCCCGATCGTTCCGCCTGTGTAAATGACCAGGACTCTTCCTTCCAGATCTCGATTACCGGACTGCATCCTTTTCTCGATCGTCACACTCCTATACACTATAATTATAGTAAGTCATCAGCTTATTGTTGAAACTTCGCGATGAATATAGCTGTGTCTAACTTAATCTTTCAATCGAATTATTCAATGAGGTCAACATTCTCCTTACTTTCTAAACGCTTATTTGTTATCAGTGAATACCATGTTTTTCCTATAATGAATCAATTAAGTTTCCCATAAGTCAAACGCTTTTTTCTCACACTGAAAAATATGATAATCCGGTGGTCGCCGATTGACCGAACACTAGTCTTCTGCTCGTTGCACTTGTCTGTGTTTCTACAATCTCATCGCAGGACTTTATAGAATTTGTTTTGCACTCCGAGATTTGAATTATCTGCGCCAGTGATTCTTGAAAAAGTTATAGTTATAGTGGGAGGGAGGTATAGTTTTGAACCACAATCCGCAAACGAATGACAACTGCGGTGAGATCAGCTTGACCAACTACGATCAGGCGCCAACATTCCAGTATCACGTAACGCCATTCTTCAACATTCTCCCCCCCCCCCCTTTCCCCCTCAAAGAATTACGTTGACAAAGACCAAAAAAATGTCTAAAAATAAATAACTCTGTTTTAGTGGCTTGAGTTGAACGATCTGACCATTATCAAACGGGGTGAATCTGAACTTGCGTGATGAATTGCAAAATATTTCGGTTAGCCTTTTTTTTCAGTAATCGCCTGACCTGCGCGGGCCCCGGAAATTTTTTTAAATTACGCCTGATTCACCCCAATTTTGTAACTGACTCACCCGCGTCAACAGTATCTAGCGTGGAATTCATAATCACGTCTTATCTCTAATTGTAAGACGGTCTCAAGTACGCCTTTCCACCAATCAAATCCCCTCTACGGCTAGATATTTACTTCTCCTCAGCCCTCATCCGCTGGTCTAGGTATACGTTGTTTCTATAACTAACATGAAATAAACAAGTAAATTGCTGCAGTGGAAAACTCCTTCCTCTGCAAATAGAAGTATTATACTTACACATACTTATAGATTTACGCAGAGTTCAAAGACTGAAATGCATGACGTCTGCATCAAGCGTTGCAAATAGTACAACGGGTTACTTAATGGACTATATCTACCCGTGAAATTATTTGAAAAAAATTATCGAAATCGTTATGAAATAATTTCATTCCGACGATCATGATAGTCCGACCTATATTTATAACTGTTATCAACGAATTGAGTCTGAATTCGTTGACAGTTATCCGGCGTCTAGTGACAATTAGTAGCGCATCTTATCTGCACCAATTGTAGGTATAACCGTAGTAGACTAATTGTAAAAATATCATTGCCGGTTACTATAGATAATCTGAATATATCAATGTGATTTTGTTATCAGCTCATAAAACACGTGTAAATCACATATTACAAGGAATCGCGCAGACATTGACCACACGATTGGGGGATATGTTATACAATCAGGTCAGATCTCGACGTATGGATGTGACGTACAGTAATATCATTTCTTTTTTGAAGTGAAACTTCTTTGCGCACGTTGCAACGAGAGTAAAATTTCAAGGCCGAATCGAATGGGATGTTTTATAATATGCGATACAACTTTTTTAATCAAGAAAGTAGTGAAACTTTCAAGTTATTATTTAGTTTACATCGGGATATACCATCGACAGTGACTTCGCGCTCCATTGCATTTTCTAAGTGTCGGTTTTGAGGTCAATCTGCCTCCGCGGATAATGTGACGAAATTCTGCAATCGTGCTTATGATATGCATGCACCTATACTCGTAACAAACATCTTATAACTGACCAGATTAAAGAAAGGCAAATATTTTCCACAACCAATCCAGTTTTATCATCGACGCGTTGAACTATAAACGTTGTAAGTTAAACATGGATATCCCCTGCATTATTCAATTGACTTGTGGACATCGCTGTTATTTTATAATTCAAAGATTAAACAGTTTAAAACCATAATATGATTATGTTTTCTTTAGTAAATAAACAAAAGCAGATGCCCTGCACCCATCCCATATGACTATAATTAGCACATGTACGATAAATATTATATGTATGCACATACGCGTCTACTTGAGGCCTGGCACGGCGTATTGCTGCAGCTGTCGATTTGTTAAAAGTCTTTCCTACGTAGTTGTTACCTGTCTAATTGCGAGTATACAACGGCCTATATTTATCTCTGTACAAATATTGTTGCACTCCTGGCACAACTATTGCCCCGCGGAACAGGAGATAAAACTATTATCAGGCCCCGTTTATTTGCCGTGGCCATGCCATGATATTTATAGATATTTTCGTACCAATTGTTCCTAAAATGAGAAATACAAGTTTCAGAAGGCTTTTCCAGAAGAAAATAGCCATAGGTTTCATACAATCGGTCATACCAATTCATGCGTCTCTCCCGAGATTTCCATTCAATAATTTCGCACGACAGTTGATGAACTATTGGGTAATTAGAGATCAGTGGTAATTATGCAATGAGTCAATAGGTCGGCCAGAGGGTCCCTAAGTCGACCATTTGACGGCGACGATCTCTGGCGCACTGGCGACCACTGTTGGCCACACACTGGTTTTGATACCAAATTCAGTGCCAATTAAAACATCAATCGGCAAATTCAAAAAATTCTTGGTAGGGGTGCCTAGAGTGGGGGTGCCCACTGCAATAATTCCTTTGCGCAATCAAGAAGACTCGCTCCAACAATCGATTCGAATCGTCGACATTTCAACCATTTTTTTACTACGTTTAACTCGCGTCGAATGTTGCAGTTCATTTGTAATTTTAATTTTTTTACGAAATCTGCATTTGTCGCTACGTATTTTACTGATATGATTGACAGTTGTTTGAAGTGAAGAACGATTATATTGGTTCCCCTGAACCCGTGGTTAACCTAGAACGGTCATGTACTATCGCTGAACTGTCAAATGGAGGCAAAACTAACTGCCTATAGAGATCGAAAGCGCAAACGAGCCATGGTTGATTCTATGAAAAATTCTGTACGTGGCGTTCTGACCTGGGGAAAGACGGATAACACTGTGATTGCCGAAACTCCGCCGCCAGCGTACGTCGAACTTGAGGTAAGGTTATATCATTTCCCTACTCACTTCCAGCTGTTGATCTGAGGTCAATTCTCAGTGACAAGTAAATAAACAACGGTGAAATCAAAAGATCCGCACTTCGGGTGTAAAAGTCGAACATATCAGATAATTCACTTCATTTTTTTCATCTGGCTCAACAATATTCAAATTGATGCATGTATATTTTTCTATTGTTATTCCAAATTTTCCACTTTGGTTTGATTACACTGTTATGGATATCATGACAGTGACATTGATGATCCCATCTCGTATCGACTACTTGTATGACAAATCCGTAACATTTATCAATATATCTAACTGTGGTTGGTGTCCATGATTATTGGTGAAAGACAGTATAAACGGTGCTGGAACATTAGTAATTGAAAGATTTCAGGATAGGGAGGACGTAGAGAGTATCCAGTCGGATGAGAGTCTGGACTTGTCGCCATCGCAGAATCCAGTTTTGACACAGGTCACTTACCTGCTGTACTTCCTTCTGTGGGCAACGCTCTACATGATTGCACTTCAGTTCGAGTTCGGCGCCGTCTACTTCATCCTGTCTTCTTTAGTTCTGATATGGAAAAATACGCGATCTGGTCCAAAGAAGAAGGGGGAAATTAGCGCGTATTCGGTATTCAATCCGAACTGCGAATCTATCGATGGGACGCTAAAGGCTGAACAATTCGAAAGAGAAATCAGGTTTGGAGCCTCGAGCGTACGATGAAATGTCATTGCATAAAAACACGTTCTCGATGAATGTAATGAACATAAAGTTGCATACTTTTGCTATTCTCTCTGTATATACAAAATATTTACCGAACAGAGAATAATAAGATATGGAAAAATGATCGAGACTTAGTTTCACTCACCTCAGTTTATAATGTTTGCTTACTAAGAAAATTTCTGTTAGTTGTGGTCCAATAAGAATATCATTTCAACATAAATATTCTCGATTCTCTTCACCAATATTTTATAGCTACGCAATATTCCTATAGCAAGTAATATCCCAATCTACTATCAGCCTAATACCCTATTCAGATAATTCCAAGCTGAGCTGAGACGATTGTGCGCTGAAGCTGTTTGGAGAAAAACTTTTCAATTTCAGAGGCTTCTACATTACAAATTCAAGGCATTTTGCGCAAGACTTTTACCTTTCAAGTGGTATTATTTGTTGTTACAGAAAATTTTTCACAGAATCGTAAAGCGCTCCAAAGTCATCCTTGCTGCAAGATTTTAGCTGCGTTGTCGTAGCATTGGAACATTTCCCCAAGAAATATTGCTATCTTATTTAGTGATTCGTTGAGGATGGCTGGGATCAGAGCCAAATCTGTTTTTGACCGTAACTCATTATTCTGACATAATAATGTTCGGTCTAAGTCTATGAGTTGGTCATTTTTCATCCGACCAAACAGTGTGCTATAAACATATTGAGAAATGCTCAAAATCAAGTAAATTTTCAACTATTATATTCTCATTTTCATGCTCACCTCGGTCCTTCTCCTTCTCTGTTGGTCGTTTCAGTCAAATTGTGCATACTTACGATTAACTTTTCAATCGTCCAAAATATTCTTTCTGTGAAAATTTTAATTATTCCAATCTGTTCGTTTATTCAGGTGCCCAGAACATACCTTTGATATCGTTGAGTTCAGGAAAAGTAATTTTTTTCAGAGCTGCTTTCAATTCTTGCTTCAGATTCTTTGGGTCCCAATGCAGAACCACGCTATCTGAAAGCCTCCATATACTGAGCCCGATAATTTGCGCAAGGATTCTATTATGCGCTTGCATTTGTTGATCGGAACTGGGTTCTGAGGACGTGGAATTACTCACTGTCTACGATTTGAAACAGCGTAAATAATTGATTGTTTCATTAATTTACGATCGATAAGAAATGAGTCAAGTTTTACCAAAAAAGCGAGTGAAGTGTGTGGGATGTCTGTGAGAAGCCTGGGTAGAAGTACGAGATCTTCACTACTCTTGCAAGACTCGAACACCCCTTGCTTATCAAAATTTCGCTTGGATATAGAATCACGCACTGTAGCGACTGCCTGAAGTACCACCGACTTTACCACATCAGATCCTGACGCGGCAAGACACCCGTTTTCTGAAACATTAGCCAGCGTGTGATTGAAATTTGGTACACGTCGTCAAAACATTTGATCACTTTTCAACCAACCCTGTAGAGCGGTACCATGGACAGCTAGATACGCCATTACTCTGGACCGCAAATATTTAGGGATACTCGAACGGCAAGTATCCTCAAATTCATGAAAGAAACAGAATATAATGGTTCTCCGCGGCATCCAGTTCAGCTCCCTCCGCAGTTTGGCAATCACTTTTGCTAATTCTATCGCTGGTCTTATTCCATCTCCGCTAACTGACAGCATAATCCATCTATCTGACAATAAGCGTAAATTGAAATTCTGTCAAACGCCCAGTTTCAAAATTTGTAGCGTCGGTCCTTGAAAATTTGTTACCGGACTCCCGAGATCCGCGCAAAGTAGCGACCACGCCGGACACTCCTTGTACGACCGTGTGGAACAGATTGAGATTCGAAAGAGTTGTCCTGATGTCCTCGTGATTCCCGGTGTCATCCTGATTTGCATCCGTCCTCAAGGTTGGATGGATTAATTGCCTGTGTGCCGAAAGGGTGAAATATTATTTGAAGATTGGGGGGTAGCAATAAATCGGGTATTGGCATATAAGCATGATCTTAGATTTATTACCGCGTAATCGAATTGATTGTTAAATATTGATCCGAGCTTTCTTCTTAGCTTACCATTAACTGAATTTATTTCTATTTCAAACGTCTCGTAAAATTGTTTATAAACCTGTCTCGTGAAAGCGGCTGTCGCCAAGCTGTTTCGCCATCGTGCAATGCACTCAATCTTCGCGCCAAGGATTATTCCGCGCCAGCGGTCACCCGAACCCCGCGATTCTCAAAATAGTTATCATAATAATACAATCGGCAGACAGTTTCGGATTGATTGTTGATATGTTAAGAAAATTGATTTCATTCCCCACATATTTATATCGCTCGTTACGATTCAACTTACTACGCGCTCTAGAATTATAATGCATCAAAATCGGCAGCGGTCGAATGCCAGTCCGTCCCCAAGTCTTGAGTTTCAGCTGCGCGACGAGTGGGAATAGGAATAGTTATATAAATATTAAAGGAACTGGGTATAAAGTATTGCGTTAGAAGCAACAGCGGGTTGATCTAAAATTGAGAAACACACGTAACGTGCACAGTATGTCGGTATATTGGTGCGCGAATACGTCATCGCGCGTATACGATGTCTACAGTGGAAGACGCGTGCCTTGGCGTGCGTTTCACATTTTCCCGCTCGCACATCATCATTATGAAGGGATATGCTCAACGGTACGATCCACGGATACAGCAATCTTCTGTTACACTCAATGGCATCAAAATAGAACGATGTCACACGCGTTAAAAAATATTATCCAAGGACATCTATTAATTCACGCTCACAATTTTGATAGTGATGTTGCCGTACTTGCAAATTTTTTCCCCATCCCTGTCCTCCGCTAATTCTTTATTACATTAGTCTCTCTTTTTCTCTTTCGTTCCTGTGCGCGCAGCGGTATTAATAAGTCGTATCTTGAACATACGTAGGGCGAAATTTGTTGAATGAACTCTTCTGCAACTCCTCCAAAAGTAGAAACTGCAGGTCCCCGGTACTCTCAAGTCCGTTTCCTGCGAATTGGAGGAGCTTTCGATCTTCTCGTATTTTCATGTTTCTTTCAGTTGTAAATCTGCCCAGTAAAAAACCACCTAGCAGTGCCAGGAAGCCGATGAAAAATATAAAAGAAAAGCACATCCGTTTCGTGACGAACTCCGCTGACTCGCCGAAACCCCTTGCCATTTGGAAACTTAACACGCGATGCATTTTGCTTAGATACGACAATATACCAAGTAATATTTAGCGTCGAGAACGATTCAATATTTTATAACACGGAGGATTTTGCACAAATGTTTTTTCACTGAATATTCAAACTGGAATTATGTATAAACCATAAGTATTCCGATCTGTATTCTCACGGGATGTTCGCTGCAAACTGCGTGGGAAACCGTTCCCCTATTTTTCAAGAGTATTTCGTACCGGCCTCACTCCCACCTTGGCGGAGCTTATTTTATCCGGCTATTATATGAATTTAATAGTCGTCGAGCGATATAACATTGTGCTGGACCAACGCTTTCATCTACTAACAATAAGTCAGAATAGCGTAGACCAATTAATTATAATTTTAGGTAGGTACGGAAACCCATTAATGAATGAATTACTATCTTTCCAGATAAACTTTTCTCGTAGCTATTTTTGAGTATTACGGGGTACAACAAAATGATAATCAACAAAAACTTCATACTTGTGAATTGCGCGTCTTTATTTTACAGCTGAAGTATAGATAATAACTATACAAATAATTTTTACATCGATGCATCCTTAGAAACATAGGGTTATCCTGGACTTAGTTTCTAAAATTCTGACAGCTCATAAATTTCCAAGAGTCGAAGGAACATACTGCATCATTCCACGGCCAAGCCAACTGCTTCGGGGTCCAAGACACCTTTTTTACTTCGAGAAACTGGCCCATCTGAAACACAGGTTGGTAAATTTTCATCGGTGTAACTATTGGATAAATAACAAGATGTGATGATTCGTTCTCTTCGTCATTACCTTGGTGGAAATGTTTCGCGGTCCGTTTCCTGATATCATCGACACCTTCCTCGCTCTGCGCCCATTCAAGAACTAATCGGCGACCGTACAGATGAGTGCTCTGGCACAATGCGTTGAAAGCTTTCTGTGAATTAAGGCCGATATTATTGAAGGTATCAATTAATTATGTAATGTCCTTAAATGTGGGTTTGGTAAAATTGTGAAAGAGCATTACCTTTGCATTACTTTTTGTATAGTAATCCACGAAAGCAAATCCTCTGTGAGAATCGGAACTCGCCATTTTTTTGGGTAAACGTAATGCTTTGATCTCACCGAATGCTCTATAATCAAAAAATTGCAAGAGTGAAATCGAGTAAACGGTTGCTTTTCAAATACAGAGCTCATTGGAATAGTGAAGCTGTGCTTACTTAAATAGTTCTTGAACTTCGCCGACGTTTGCTTGAAATGGTATATTTCTGACCAAGATTTTGGTACCGGTTTGTTTGCCAATCTCAGCAGTTTTCCGAGTAGTAGTAGTAGCATCGGAGCTGAAAAGTTTCCAAATTGGCTTATTTATCTTGGTTTTCGATAATTTTATGCTTTAGAAGATAAACTAAATTTTCATACTGCAATGCTCTTTCCGAACGTTTCAGTTCGAGAGTTTTTCCATCGACGACCGTCATCTGAAGATCCTTCAGCGCCCGCTCAGCATCAGCTTTCAGTTTATATCTGATAAATCCATAGCCCATCGATAATTTACTACCCGGACTATTCGGGTCCTTCTTCATTGCGATGTTGACGTAATCCAAGCGGCCACATTTTCGGAAATGCTACATGGCAAGGGGAATGAGATAAGTGAAACGCGCAGCTAACTGTGATTTACCGAGCTCAGTCATTGCTTAAAGTGTGTCATACCTCTTCTAGCATTTGTTCTGTGGTGGTGAAGTTAAGATTCTTTACAAAAAGTGTAGTATCTGGTTCAGGTTTCTCGTCATCTTCACTGTCCGATTCCTCCCCCTGCTGGGATGGCTTCTCATCCGCTACCTTCGGCTTATCCACATTGGCTGAATTTGGTAAACTTGATTCCACCTTGCGGGACATTAAGCTCGGAATCTTTGAATTCGCCGCAGAAACCTTCAAGCTATTATTCGAATTCTTCGCAGAAACCTTCAAGCTATTGTCGGGAGCCCATTCCAGGTATAAAGGCAGATGCTCAAATTTCGTGTACGCTAATTTCATAAACGCTATACGTGCTTCGGAGGGTTCCAGAAATTCTACGAGAGCTAAAAAAAAAAACATACATTAGTCAAGGACGGACTTGAGCTTTGTTATTGTACTGCTGGTATCGACCAATTTTTTTGAAACCACACATACCCGTAATACCAGAAGGTGGCATAATTACTTTCCCCAGCTCTCCATGCTGAGCGAACATCTCTCTGATTTTTTCAACGTCCGTTCGTGGAGGTAAATTTTTTACGAGAATTACAGTTTTAGACCTTTTCTCAGGTAACTAGAAACAGAACCATCGAATGAGAAGCTATACCTTTTGAAATAAATTACATACGAGTAAGAAATCACTATTTACCTGATTGAATGCGTCTAAATGAACTCCGTTCTCCTCCAAGAATTTTTTAGTGTTTTCAACAAGCTGAGTCTCACCCAATGCAAGTCTGACAGCGACACTGGAGCCTTTACCACTATCGTCCAAAATCTGGATGAGATGGACAATCGCGGATTATAAATTAATCAACTTTTCAGGTTTATTGAAATACTGATCAATCTTGACCTACCTTTTCTTTTGTCGTGTTATACGTCGAAGCGATAGCTTCTGCGACTGCATTTTGCCCAAGGAACAGTGTGTTCCAATTAAGTGAGGATCCCGCAGTAGCCTTTTTCTGCAGCTCTTTCTTTTTCTTGAAATCCAAACTATCTGTGTCAAAAGAACAAAAAATCTAAGGTGTAAACGATTCAAATGAACTGTATAGCAGGTTATAAAGGTAATGTACAGACCATTCTCAAGTAACTGTTCCGAAGTCACTTTTGCTTTGCCTGGAAGTATATGCAGCATCCTGCCGTTGAGGATAGTCCCATCTAACTCTACATAAGCTTTTACCGCATGCTCTGGCATCATAAACATAACAACACCAAAGCCTTTCGGTTTCCGAGTGGTTTTATCAATGGGTAGGTTTACTTCGGACAGGGGCCCGAACTTTTCAAACAGAGCTTGAATATCTGCTTCTGTTGTGGTATAAGCTAAATTCCTGACAAACATCCTTCCCGACTCTGCTATACTCTCTTCGCTCTTTAGAGCCTCCTCTTGCTCCTTCCATCTTGAATTATCTAGCTTACTGGAAGTTATATTCGATTCTTCTGGTTGTTCCTTTGCCTCGTAAGTCGTTACTAACAAGCGCTTTCCAGCCAAAAAACTCTTATTCTTATTTAAAGCTTGTTTCAATTGTTTCTCGGTTTTGAAACCCACGTAGGCAATTCCTTTGATTTTGGGGGGTACTCGTATCGATTTCGGCACTAGTGGATGAAAGAATTGCTTTATGTGTTTCTTCTTGTGATTGTATCCAAGGCCCCGCACTTTTACTGTGAGTAATTTCAAGGGCCCGTGGTTATTTTCCTTTATCTTTATCTCGCTACCTTTTTCCGTGGTATTCGCACCTCGTGTTTTATTCTTTAAAATTTGCATGTACTGTAAAAGAAAAATATATTACAATACTATTCCGAATGGATCTTTGGATAAAAAGATTATAGGCTCAGCATACCTCAAGATCTGATATCTTTTTTTCGGCAACTCGTTCCTCTTTATTTTCTATGTTCTCACTTTCACTTCCTAAGTCAGCCTTATCCCCTTCTCCTTCTTCTTCTTCTTCTTCTGTTTCTTCTTCATCAGCCTCATTGCTGTTACTACCTTTAGGTATTCTATCTGTAGTTGTGTCATTGCTCCAAATTGCATTTGTCCCAGCAATTGCATGAGTTTCTAAGAATTCCGTGAATAAAGCATCATCCTTGTGCTGTGAAAATCCTTGTCAATTGAAGTCAACTAGTAAAAACCAATGGGATCCAAGTAGAATTATTGTCAAAACTGCAGATTGACAAGCAACTGACCTTTTCCAAAGCTTCTGTAATTGTGTCGCTCGTTTCTTGTTTCATGTGCTTTTCAGAATTCTTTTTCTTTTTGATGTCATTCTTCGTTTTTGTTGTAGCTTCTGGAACTTGGTCTGCTTGGGCACTGCCCACTTTTCCATACGCACTGCTGTCCGGGGCATATTTGCTCCAAGATTTTGGCTTTGAAGAATCACCTACCAAATTAAAATTGTGATATGACTACCAGACAAGTTACAAATAAAATTACACAAATTCTACATGATGAGTGTGAAACTAAGATTACCTAGTTCAGCGCAAAGTGCAACAGTGATTCTGGAAGTATCTATGCAGGTGTTATTGAAGTATTCTAACGCAGCTTGAGCTTGTTCCTCTGTTTTGAGTCCTATGAAACCAAAATGCCGAAACTTTCCTTCCTTTGTATATTTTAACTGAACATCAGTCACGACGCCTTTCTGACTGAACAACTCTTTCAACTTTGCTTCCGATACCTAACAGCAGTAACAAAGAGTAAATACCTTGAGGATAGATTATTGTCACATCATCAGTGCAAGTATAAATGCATAAAGGACTAACTTACACCCTTCGGGAGATTCTTCACGATAAGCCGAGACATTTTAAAACTCTTGTCTGCTGATTTTTTAAATTACAACCTCAATACTCAAAGTCGAACAGGCTACATGCTCTAAGCTACACGTGCGCTTTATTACCAGCTTGTTATTCAAAGCTATTCGAGGTGGCGCCAGGAGGCACATCGTGCAGGCCGACGTCATACCGCGAAAAGGGCGCTTTACAAATTACCAATCTTCAGTCAACGTACAAATAAAGTGCTAGGGTAACTGATGCACACGTTCGGATATCACTCGTATGTAAAGGGATTGCTCAACCCTTGGCACCAACTAGGAAAGCTTTGGATGGCAGCAGATCTTTTCCCAAAATCCACAACTCTTCAGTGCGGCAAATCCGTTCGATCCAGGATGTACGCCTTCGATGTTGATCGTTTTAAATGCACAACAAACGACCTCGACATTTATTCAACAAACGCTCCAGGTAAATACCGTTCAAACAATTCACAATGTTATTTTCGTTCAGACCTTACAACAGGAGAAGAAAAGAGCGCAGTTAGATTCGATCACGTATAAACGAATTTGTTTTGTTCGTTTTTTACGAAATATCACTGATCAATCAACCCACCAGCATGCATCAACGTACTCGTATACTGCACGTGCGTGGATGTATAATAATTAGATGGATCGAGGATACGTTCAGGACTGAGCTGAAGTTTCTTGCACCTGACCAGAATCAGCATGCTTGAGCAATTAGCCTTTTCAAGTTTTCACAAACTGCCGCCGGTGAGTCATAAATTCAGAGCTTCTTGGATTAGTTCACAACTCCAGACTATGTCGATGTTATTCGATCAATTAATTACACGTCAGTTGCCATTATAACGAAACGAAAACTACTCCAAGAAAAGATCTATTTACCTAATCGGTCTCGTCTGAATTTCAATGATGACGCAATGACGGATGATTTACAATTTTTCAGTGATTTATTTAACAGTTTATCGAACTTCACCGCGCTCTATTCGTATTTGGGAGCGATGAAGAATAGGAAGGGTATCTTCCAAGACCTGCTCGGAACGATAGCCGATAATTAAGGTAACATTGAACATTTCCCCTGCAATAGGGAACGTCGGGGACATTCCATAACAGCTCTCAGGAGCAGCTATAAGAACGATGTATGGGTATAATTGTACATGTATAAATGAGAAAATGTCAGTTAGTAGGTGGGGTGCGGTCGCGGCCGCGGCAATTCTGTTAGCTCCTGGTCTCGAGTAGGGTGATGTGGATGGTTTCCTTTCACCTCTTCGTCGCGACGGCTACGGACCCCCCACTTCTTCTGTTAGTCAAATATCTGCAGGGAATAGACCTGACAGAGTCGGGCAACAACCATAATAACGCGTGTCCAGGGAGGTATGTACAGTCTACCGAAGTAACGGTGTGCGAACACCAAACCTTAAATCCCCGCTGTAGTATCTCCGTTCACCTCAAAGTGATCGGGCGTCGTTCGATCCTCCGCGATATACTTTCGCGGTTTAGTTAACCGCCCGACTTAAACTCGTAATACTATATGTATCTCTCCATATCGTCCTGCTCATGGTGCTCGTGTCGTAATGTGCTACGGAAATTAAATTAAACAGAGAGTAGAAAAATATCTCGTGTACATATTTTCATGTTCTCTGATCATACGTAATATAGGTATACATTTATAGGTATACATACGTACGTACCAGGGAAAGTTAAGCGATCCAGTGATATTCGGAAACGAGAGTTTGTAAACGTACCATGGATTGGGTGAGTTTCATTTCATTACATTTCACTGCTTTCAATTCCTTACACGAATCATTCCATTCTAATATCTTTTGTACAGCGCTGTGGAAAGAGTAGTAAAATTATAACCGCAACATCAAATCGGTATTTTTTGTTCACGTTATCATCGAAGAGATAAACGCCGGCACTCGCGAGAGGTCGAGCTTGCAATGAGTGAAAAATTCCTGCGAAGGACGATCTGCAGTTGCGGCGGCCTTTCCACTTGCATCCGTGCAATGGTGACGGCCATCCTGTATAAGTGCGGGCAAGCACAATATAACTTCTTTTACCTATAAGAAGTGGCTTTCAATGTTCACGTAACACCTGAATATTACCGACATGCACGTTACGACGAAATGATAATACGACGTGTCGGCCACCTCGTTACACTGTTCTCTGAGAAAATAGAGCTTTCTAAAGTAATGATATTTCTTGCGCGCTACCGGGGACGTCTTCCAAACGTCAACCCGCAAATGATCCTGGCGAATCTGCATCGCTATAACAATCAGTTATCACGAATTGGAACAAAAAGAAAAAGTGCGTTCGTTATCAAGACGTACGGCGATCGTGTTTCGATTCTGGCCTCTATGTCCTCGTCGAAATCAGAGTCCCCGTGTAGATTTCATTTATTGGCGGCTGTTAGATATCATTGCTCCTGAGACTGGCATAAGAGACAGCCGAGAAATGTCCGCTTTTACAGTACCTGCAGATGTTGAGAAAGCTATCCCGCGCACGCGGCAGCGAGTGCTATACGAGTTCGGTAAATGCGGAGATTTGATCGTGAAGTCGAATACGTCTGGAGTACTCAGGGCACGGAGATGTGCAGTATAATTTCTAACATGATAAAGAGATCTCGACGGTTTGCCATTACCGATTTTATGGCGCCAATAATAATGGAGGTGATCCGGTGGACCTTGCGCCGTTTAATTATCGCTTCGGGATGTGAGATAAGTTGTGATGGTAAAAATTGGTCGATCGTTATTCCCCGTCGATAAAAGTCATGCAAACGTTTATAAATGATCATCGAGAAAGTAGATCAAGGTCACTATTTCGGCTCCGCACCTTACCATGCATCATCGTTCACCTTCCATATCCTCGGGGCCCATTATCTGGTCAGCCGACTTCGTTCCTTGGCGAAATTTATCACTACATCTCAAAGACAGAATTATTTGCTTATGGCCAAATGGATCTCGTCAAGATTACAGATTGAAGCCATTAACTGAGCGCTAATTACAGCCGCACAATCGGCATTTCCATTCTTCCACTTTATCGGGTCTTTTGCGTACGGGACGATGGTCACATTGCATTTTTTTGGCCAAGACAAGACCGAAAGTGTTAGGCTTTGTATTTGCCTGTGCGCGCTGTGTACGTATACGCCACGCCACTTCGCGTCCGGCCCCGCCGGCAAATTCCTCGTTGAAAGTAAAAGTTCCGAACCCAGTGCTCTTGATGCGGTGGTCACACCGCTTCCAATTCTAGGAGCTCCCGTGATTCGATTAAGCTTGTAAACTCAGAGTGCATTCATGGTATTATACCTATGGGTAATCCCATTGCCGTGGGCCGCGATTGATGGAAATGAGAAAGAACAATTCGATTATATTCGACTTCATATAAAGTCCCGGTGACACTATAACAACCGAATAAAAGAACAGAGCGATCGCTAAAAGTAGTCAAAAACTGATAATTATCAGCTAATGGATATTATCCGGGATGATTTTTGTTTTTTACCTTTCCTCAACAACCGCACGCAACTGAACGCTAAATACCATTAACCTTGGAAGACCAGTTTTCCGACGTGTCGCGTGGTCGCTTCAAAAGAGAGTATAGGGAATAACACGACAAACTATAAATTCCTTGTTGTTTTTCACGATTTCGAATTCATGGGCGAACACCTTTCGTATAATCGCGTGCCTCGAATTTTTACCGCGACAAATTCGGTTCGAATGCGATTTCTATATAGCTCCGTTTCGTTTTATTTGCATTGGCATTGTTGAGCGTACTCGAAATAATTACAGCTACAATGACTAGACAACGATGTAATTTCACCACCTCCTTGTCCACAGATGAAGTTCGTCGCGTTTGTATCCGGTTCATCTCCCTGCGCAACTTTCATCGCGAAAATCTTGGAAAACTGCTCAAATCTTTATCAAATGCAAAATGCCATGTATATCACGATGCGGAATGCAAGGACTCGCAGTTGTATGTCAACTGTACATAAGAATCGCCCACCGCCGCCCTGTCTTTGCAACTATCACCGTGCAAATGCCACCATAGTTTTCAAACGGGCGACCTCAGTATCATTATAGCAAGAGCTGATGCACGGGAGTGTTTCTCGCCGATGTCCTTGTCGCGAACATTCCGAATAGCTAGTATAAGAAAAGCCCGTTTACCTATCGGGTCTATCATAACTCGTCGTGCCAACCCAGTGGCATAATTTAACACTTTGGTCCATTCCAGAGGAAGACCGGTACAGCTTCTTCACTTTTTTTCCACGATCCTATATCAATTTCCCGTTCACGATTGCCGAGAGAAAAATGAATGATCAGACGAGAACGCTGTAGGTATTATACACGATCGGGAAGGTCGAATTCCTCCGACAATCGAGGCGATTGTCAAGGTTACCGCTTTTTAGAAACTGACGTGTGGGGTTGCCACCTGAACCCAGTTGTCTCGTCATCCGCGAGTTCGGCTCCGCTGGACATCATCATCTTTGTTCTCTGCGGACAAACGCAATTGGGCATCCAGAAGCCAACTACCTTACCTTGGCCTTGGCCTCGGCCTCTCGCTTTGTCATCTGGTGGAAATCTAGGTTCGAGTATAATTTGGGTGTCAGCAACCTTTTCTCCTGCTCGGTACCTCGCGTAGGAGACCCCGACCGAGGCTCATTTCCCCCCTCCCAATAAACTGCCGAACAGTTTTGATATCCTAATTGACATTTGATCGCAAACGAAAAGACATGCAGACGTCCAGCGGCAAAGCAGAGACCCTACAGATTTCGTATACGAAAAAGTACAAACACCACATCTGTCACGTGTGCCGCATATTTTGGTTTAGGAAATTTGAAATCGAATCTCAGAGCGCGTGTCCGTACGCGATGCGATCGCGTATACGTCGCATCATTGCATGAATAACCCGTATGAGACGCTTTCGCCGTCCCCGTGACCTCTACTGGTCGATACTTTCATCTCCAAAGCCAAGTGCGACTTACACGGTGTGCAGCGTCCTTGAAATTTATTTTTCCATGAATGAACCATCGGCGCTCTTACCGTGTTGGACTTGTTAATATACATACTACATTTTTAGCGGAATCTAGTCCGATCGCGGGGTTAAACACTTGGACGATTTACAATTCATGTGCACTGGTATATTTTATATACCGTACACGGAATATCGGACGCACTTTCACGCGAGGATGAACTTGGCTCTTGGTCAGTTTGAGGAAAAGAAAGTGAGAAGCACTCCGTTTCGATCACCACCTTGGTATAGCCCCCTACCACCTGGAATAGTTTAATGATATAAAAATCATCGGTAATTATTATGCAAGATCGTTGGCCAAAATGGTTCAAGTTAACTACTTTATAAATACATGTGGTTATAAAAATATAAGCGTAAACCGAATCGCTACACGAGGTCTACCGGAAACTATGCAATTAAATTACGTCGTGTTCAAAAGGATTAGCTAATCCGCTGAAAGAGCACGGTTCTCTTGAAATTTTTATTCAATTTGCATACAATATAATCGAGCGAAGATCGCATGACTCGTGTCTTATTCTACAAACTCGCGAGGAGAAATTCAAAACGATCAGAATTTTAACGTTGTTTTCCCGCTGGGAATGCGCTTGTGCACCATCGTCATCAAACGCTATCACCTATACTTCCGTTAGTAATTCTATAATCGATACTGAAATGTGGGACAAGACGTTGTATCCAAAAATTTTGTAAATAAAATATTTAATCACCGCTATAACAATAAAAGTATTTTGTAATACCATGTCAACCGAGTACTAAATAAAACAATGAGAATTTTAACGACGGCGAACGATTGTTACTTTCATCTTGTTTGGAACCAAAGAAGCGCCGCTTATAGCCGCAGAATAAAAGTGTTCAACCACCCGAGAATTTGAATGAGGATGCGATGCACCGCCGATCGATGATGACGACTCCTTGGTCGATATGCTCGTGGCGTAAAAGATCTTAAACTTTTGGATGGGCGGGCGCCCGAGTTTCAAGAGCTTGAAGCCGAAGGCAATTTCTCTGGCCGTTGTACGACGTTCCTTCTCTGCTTTCTCTTCACACATGTTGCATAATTAGCGAGTCGCTCTGTCACGCCTCTACTTTTACTTTACTCATAAGTCAAATGGACGCACGTAACATCGATTACCCACTTCGTCTCTAATTGACATACATATTATTGCGTTGCACATATGTCGTCTACGATATAATATTCGCAGAAATATGTCGTTCTCCGATGATGTTTAGAAAGAGAGAAACTTTCAACCGCGATCAGCCTGCACGTGGCATCTTCGAAATAATTTGCAAATGCCAAATCACTTGCACCGCCAATAATTTGAAGATCGATGATGATCTGCGGTGATCGGCAGCATCCCGCCGTGTTGCGTGATTATCTCCGACACGGTTTCATTTCAGAATTAGCAAATCACCGGTGCGACCTTTACAGATTTTTACAAATTAGATTCTTCGAATTACATAATTAAACCGAATCACATGCGCCTTAGGCGTGGCGATAGATTTTCGGCGACGTTTATTAGGCTTATGGATGGTCCAAGTAACATTTACTTCGATCGCTAGAAAATTGCGGTCGGTGTAACAACGTAGGTAGCTATAACGACGCTCTTGCGTGGTGTTTTTTTCGGCCGCACGACGAGATTAATTCCAATTCAGATCTTATATCATATTTTATAGCTCATGGAATATCGGATCGCCTGTATAACATGGGACATAACGAACGAAAAATATTAGATAAAAATGAATGCAAATTTTATGCATCCGCCGCAGGAATCAGCCTGACTTCGCAGAAGACCCGAGTGACTCGCACCCCGGCATTGAATTCTCTTATATTTTGAACACGTAATAATTTCTGCAGAGGAATTATCGTGGGTGTTGTGGTAGTAATTAGATCGTCTGCCGGCACAGCGAGTATTTCTATAATTACGTATATAGCTTCCAGTAAAAACGGTTCAGTAAATTTCTTTTCCGCGGTAGTACCGTTGTCCTATGAACGTTAGAAGTCTGTAGCAGAATGGAGTATATAGATTTATTTACGTAATGATATTACCTAGTACGTCGCGTTGCGTCTCTGCGGCTTTCCCTGGGTGCTCGTATTTCTATAAAATGAGAACAAATAATGCTGAGGACTATTTTACAAATTACTTTTACGGGGTGAATCCTATTATATCCTGTGTATGAAAGTTGTTGGAATGCCAGGCCCCGCGTCTTATGATGGAAGGCCGGATATTCCGGAGGAATCGAAGCGGACTATAATAGTTGACCGTTAGTTTTATTCGTTGCAATCGCGCAGCTGCTGCTTATCTTCGTACGTGTACCCAGACAATCGGATCGTACATTACATAGACAATTCATTGCGAGGCCACAAGGAGTATCGAGTTGCGTCTATATTATCCGAGCTATTTTTAGTGGCCTGCAAAACAACTTGCACCCTCGCGCGACCGCATAGCTATCGTATCACAAATTCATCGACAAATGTATCAAAAACGAAAGTTCTATGCTAATATAATCGTTTCAAACTTTCTTCCGGCTATTAAATTTTCACATTTTAGTCCATCTTCGATTTAACCGATGTAGTTTACCTCATCATCATGATTATCATCGACATATCGTTATAATTAATTTTATTGCCGATAAATTTTATCAACCATAATCTGATTTCTAAGTCTGTATTTTTTACAGAGGGTGCGGTCGATCACCCGACTTCTGGCGCTGGGATGTTTACTGGCGATCATCGATTGCGGTGAGTTAAATTTTTCCATGATTTCTAATGAAAAAAGTAAAATAAGATACGAAGAAAAAACACCTTCTCTATCTGACGTGTATAAGATACATACCTAGGTATGTCATTCTTTGCCTTTTCACCACGCGTGCATAATATTCTGGCCTTGGCGGATGCGGCGGCTATAGAAATTACGCCACAGTCATCTTGTATCACGCACAGCTTTGACGAGTCAAAGTGCAGCGTTCACCTCAAACATTACATAGCTACGCCTATTTCTAGTTTATATCGACGAACGGAGGCCATCGAGTCGAATCAACAGCTGCAGGTGAAAGTTTCGAGTGTTAGTAATATCTTTGAATTTTAGGCGATTAGTCTTTAATCGCTTCGCGTGCGACTCCGGATGGGATGAGCCTTGCGTAAAAGCTTTGCGATGTTATATAGTTCCCCTTACTTTAGCCCACCTCAAAATAAGTATCTCTGGAGCATCATCGGCGTTGGCGACAGCGGCTGCGATCGGTGAAATCTCCAAACATAGTTACCCGATCGTGAAGACGATTCTGGACTCAAATATTCAAAGCTGTAGCTACCGCAACTCGTGCAGCAGACTTATAAATGGTAAAGGTTCATTCATTAGGATTGAAATGCATCGCACGAGTTACGGTTTACGGTGTACCTACACTCTTGCATACGTATACCTATGGTATTGTGTAGTTGTAATGCGGCATTCAGGGTATTCCGATCGCGTTCAACTCCACACGCGTCAACACCACGTACTGCAGCGGACATCGCCTTTCCTCCATATATCATCCGCACCGCGTATCTAATTAATCGCGAACGCCTCGGAGTTCACAGATACGAAATCAAACGTAACGAACGGTAAATTAATCTTATCAATCCTTACCGATGAGCAATGAGTCGTATTTATTTATGAAACCCCGTTCGATCGATCGCAAATTCCAGGCCTTTATCATAAGATTGCTGTATGTAATTGAATTTCTGCAGGCGCTTCAGGCGAGCAACAGCGGGTCGTATGTTATTACACCAATTGGTCGGTTTATCGGCCAGGCACAGCAAAATTTTCACCACAGAACATCAACCCCTACTTATGTACGCATCTTATATACGCTTTTGGAGGATTTACCAAGGACAACGCGTTAAAGCCCTTCGACAAATATCAAGACATAGAGAAAGGTAAAATTTTCACACCTGTTGGACGATCGTACGAGTCTTGGATTTTCATTTATATTACTCGCCGGATTTATTGACCAGGTGGATATGCCAAGTTCACCGGCCTCAAGACGTACAACAAAAATTTAAAGACCATGTTAGCCATCGGCGGATGGAACGAGGGCTCCACCAGATTCTCCCCTATGGTCGCTGATCCGGATAGACGGAAGGAGTTCGTTAGAAACTCGGTGAAATTTTTAAGGCAGAATCATTTCGACGGACTTGATCTTGATTGGGAATATCCCGCTTTCAGAGACGGGGGGAAACCCCGCGATAGGGATAACTACGCTGCTCTGGTTCAGGTAAAAATTCGAGACATCAAACCTATGAGGATATTAGTGCAAATTGATGCTGATACCTAATTTTATATACACAGGAGCTACGAGAAGCGTACGAACGAGAGTCCTCGAAGACGGGGCGCCCCAGGCTGCTCCTGTCCATGGCTATTCCCGCCGGTATAGGGTACATTGACAAGGGCTACGACATCCCGAAACTGAACAAGTACTTGGATTTTATTAATCTCTTATCCTACGACTACCACTCCTCTTACGAGCCTGCTGTCAACCATCACTCGCCTTTGTACCCTCTGGAAGAGGACAACGAATACAACTTCGACACCGAATTGACAGTCGTAAGTCTGATCCGATCGATCATATTTCAATAATTGCTCTCTTCGAATCTTGACGAGTATCAATTGTTTTCAAACAAAACAGGACTACACGATCAAGCATCTGTTGGAGGTCGGAGCTTCCGCGGATAAAATTGTTCTCGGAATTCCTACGTACGGACGTTCGTATACATTATTCAATGAGGACGCGACTGATATTGGATCGCCAGCAGATGGTCCCGGGGAAGAAGGTGATGCTACGAGAGAAAAGGGATACCTCGCCTATTACGAGGTAAGCCGTTTTTCGGGAGGGCGGGTGATGATATCAAGGGTAGAATTATAACAGGCTCTGTATTGCTAAACTTTCCGTTATTTACCCATATATCTGTGTACTAGATTTGCGAGAGTCTGATGGACTCGGACGATTGGGAAGTTGTATCCCCGAATCCGAGTGCGATGGGGCCGTACGCTTACAAGGGTAATCAGTGGGTTGGGTACGACGACGAAGACATCGTGAAGCGGAAGGCTATGTATGTCACGGAACACGGACTTGGAGGGATCATGTTTTGGTCGATCGACAACGACGACTTCCGCGGTAAATGCCACGATCGTCCTTACCCGCTGATCGAAGCTGCCAAAGAAGCGATGCTGGCCGGTGACGGGTGAGCATTTTCGAACTCCCCTGGATCATTTCCTCTTCGAATCTAACGTTCTATTTTTTTTATATCGCAGGAAAACCGTTACCGAGGGAAAGTCAACTAATAAGCGGACGAACAGCAATGTTATCGGTAAAAGACTTACAGCAGGAAGACGAAGAACAACGGAGGCACCCGTTCGTCGAGAGAATCCAAGAAAGAGAATCAATGCCTTGAGATCGAGGAAACGACCCACTACCGGAACAGACTCAGAGGAGAAAGATACCCCGGTGCAGGTCAATGGAAGAAGAGGAGGACAATTCGGCGATTCCGAAGACGAGCGAGATACCTCTAGTCGATCTAGAATTGGATCCAATGTTGTGAGAAGTGCAGATTACGAAGAGGACGATGACAAAGAAAGCTCGCAATCCGAAACCAGAAATCGTCCTCGCGATGAACAAGGGAGAAGAAGACGACCTGAAGTTTCTACAAGAAGACGAACCAGCACCCCTTCTTCTGCTGCGCAAGCCGGAAGCAACCGAATAACGACTCCGGCGCCACCGACCACTCCAGATCCCGGGACAGGTATGACAGAACTCCGTTCACGATCTATCGAAAAACGTGATCTTCTATGTTACGGCCTACATATTCCTTTTTTCTAACGTAGATTTCAAATGCGAGGATGAGGGTTTCTTCTCGCATCCACGAGACTGCAAAAAATATTTCTGGTGCTTAGACGCACCTGGACTGGGAATTGTTGCTCATCATTTCACTTGCCCTGCAGGTACGTGAACTTCGGTTCGGAAACCAATTTTCAAAACCAACTTATTGTTAGACTCGTATGCATTGCGCAGTTGGTTGTCAGCCTGCGTTGGGATCACTGAAAATATTTTTTCTCCTCTTTGATGTACAGGCCTTGTGTTCAATAAAGCGGCTGATTCCTGCGACTACCCTCGCAATGTAATATGCCCCAAAGTGAAACCAGTTGAAATTGCAACAACACGTGCACCGAGAGTGACCTCCACCAGCCGGCCTAATCGAATTTCTAGTACCACTCGTCGTGCGGTGGACTCCCACGAATACAGCGAAGAATATGAATATTACGACGACGATGATGAAAGCGAAGATGACGTCCCTGCGACCATCACTACCTCGACTACCGCTAGGAACCTTCTCTATAAAACGATTAACAGGAATAGACCTGCGGCGACGAGCACCGCTGCACCAACGACAACTAGTGAAACTCCAAAGGCTGTCACTTCGAGGTCCTACCAATCGATACCTTCAAGAGGGAGCACCGCATCGCCGGAATCGTTGACGGACGAATCCGAAGAAGACCCGCAGGTCTTGAAGGAATTAATTAAGCTAATTAAGAAAGCAGGTGAGACAGTTATTAGGTAGTAACTTATAAAAGGCATACACTTCTCGGATATATCCACATTGAAGGAGGCGTGGCCTAGGTTTTCAACTGAAATCGTTAGTGATCGCGTTGTGCAATTGTCTAGGTGGGATCGAAGAGGTAGAGAAACAACTTCATCTTCAAGGTAAAGGCAGCGAAAGTAATGCGCGAACAGGTTCTGCAACAAATGTGGCCGATGTAACTCCCGCTACTATTAGCCGAAGCTTATACGAACGAGTTTTAAATCGGCAAGCGGCGAATAGCGGCAATTCGCTCTTCCGAAGGCCCACGCCGTCGCCGAACACTGTCACAGAAACGGCGGTGCAACGATCGGATCCGCAAGCAGCTGTAAATCGAAGGTCGAGACCAAGTTATAGAAATGGACCTGGGCAAACTCAATTCGAAGGGCTTGACGATCTTCCTGAAGTTAAAAATCTCAGAAAGGAACGGCCACAATATGTTACTATCAACAGACAGCGGTTAGTAAGCATTCTGATTTTCAAATTGTATGAATCGTTTTTTCGTGTCACTGAGATTTTCGTAATATCTGAAACATATCTGTGATCAGGCCTTCGACCGACTCTCCCGTTGAAGATGACGAGGAGATTCCCCAAGATGATACCGATGGCACATCATCAGAAGACCAATCGGTAACCAATCCGCCGTCGAATACACCAAAAGAAACTCGTGGCTATGTGGACATTCGTCGTAGTAGAACTTCAACTGCCAGGTCTTTATTCATCCATAACAATTTAATTTGTCACACTTTTAAGTGTATGACACGGCACGCATATTTTTTAATTTTTCTATAGGACCAATGTGCCTGAAGTCGAGGATGAGGATAGCGTTTACGATCAAACTCAGGGCCCCGTTAAATCGGAGTGAGTTTAACTCTGTGCACAACGCCATGGAAGATTTATTCAAGCCCAGCAATTTATGCAGAACAATTAATGACCTTGAATTCTTTCAGCCCGATCGTTCCAGACGAGGTTGCCAGCGCATCGGAGCTTCCGTCACGTCGAAGAAACCAATCTGTGATCGCTGAGTCTGAAACACCGACTACAACGTCTAGGTTATTATCACTCATGAACGTTCACCTGCACCCGTGGGACACGTATAATTTTTACAAACGATTTAAATTTTAATTGAATCGATCGACTTTCAGATACTCCACCATCAAACGTGTGAGAAGTACTACTCAGAGGATCGACACAGCGCCGGAGCACGATGAGAAAATAATAGAAAATACTACCGAATCAACCGCTTCTGCGACGGAAATGACTTTGAACAACAAAATTGACGATAAGAACACCGCTCCTGAAACGACTACCACGAATAAAGAGATCGTCAAGCAATCAGATATCGATGACACCGCGAATCCAGTCGTCGAACCAGTACCAACAACCCTCTCTACAAATTTTCTTTCCACAGACCTCCCTGTACTAAATCTTGATACTCGTACCGCTTCTTCACCTGTCACAGTGAAGGCGGTCGAAGAATTGCCAAATGCGACTCTATCGCCGGTTGTTGCGAGTCCTTCGACACAGGAGTCTAGCTCTAATGATGAATCGGTTACCAAGGGGTCACCGATTGTATCACAGCCTAGACCATTTGGGTTCCAGAGAAGAACTAGGCCGACAACCACTACTACTGCTACTACTGTGACGCTAACCCCAGAAACAACGTCTTCTGGTAATACTGATACTGGACGTGTTAAGGTGAGTACTCAGACGCAAAACTTTGCACAATCATTTACTGTTAATCAAGGCCATACCGCAGTGAGACTAAGGCCAACAACAGCAGATTTATATAACCGAGAGGTTGCTACTGATGAAACTGTTGATTTTGACAATAATAATAATGAGCGACAGGGTAACCATCATTTTGACATCAAATATGTTTACAACACATCAAAAACATCTGATCCTGAAACACCAATGCCCGAAGAAAAAGCATACGGACGGGTCAATAATAGTAGAGGGTATAGCCGATACACTCCGCCATCTTTTCTAGCATTCATTAACAAAAATATACCCAATACACAAGCAATACGTAGTCGCAGACCGACTGCCGATGCGAACTTCGACGATCCGTTAGAATACATCGTAGGCACACAGCCTGAACTAATCAAACTGCAACCTGCCGTTACAACGCCAAAAAGTACTACAGCGCCGCTAACCAGTTCTACAGCACAAATTGCAAATGTACAATCCAGAGATAGTAGCATTATCAGGATTTTCAAAGGAAATTTGATTCCTAGAGCACGGACTGTTGCTAGAGTTGAACCAAATTCCTATGATGACGGCGCGAACGAAAATGATAAAATTACGGAAATTCATATTCTACCAAACAATAAGATACGACCTCTCCCAGGGCGACAACGTTCCAGGCCGGGTCGTGTAGAAGATATTACTAGCCCCAAGAATGTGGGTGATACTCAGGGTATTATCAGAGTATTAGATAGCTCGTTACAGACTCAAGTACAGTCTTTAAACACAACCACTGAAAAAGAACCGGACAGTGGTATCGATGCGGGACGGAGCACCGTCGCACCTGGTCCGTCAACGGAAAGAGCAGATCCCACGCCGCAAAACTCATACAACACCATTCTTGAATCCACTCGATCAACGAAAATAATAGAAGCTACAACGTCTGCCTGGAATAGTAATATACTTGAGAATAGCGTAACCACGGAAGATACGGAACAGGATCCAGTTTCATCTGTGAAAACAGATTCAATGGACGAATCAGATTCCACAGCTTTACCGAGCACACCCTTATCCGGATTGGTTGATGAATCGACAACGTCTTCACCAGCAATCGCAACAAGTACGACTTACAGTGATACTTTCACAGGCCCAGTTAACACATTTGATACAAAGGATACAACATACGGCACCACTGAAATTAGCTTAGCCCCTGATACTCTGGTACCAAAATCTGCCAGTGAAAATATGACCTTGGCTGAACATTCTGATGACGATGTCTCAAAAACTGATGATGAATTAGTACCGAAACAACCAACGCGATCGTTCGGCCAAGGGAGACAACCAGGACGAACAAGGGGAAGATTCCGGCCACGTATTAACCCAGCGATTTCCGAAGATGAGAGGCAAAATCGAATAAATTTGCGGAGGGAACGAGTTATAAAGCGTCTTCGCAAGAGACCTGTGGATTTCAGTAAAACCCAGAAGCAACAATTGAACATAACGATCACTCCGTCACCGTCACCGTCGAGACAAAATCTGTCCAGCTTGTTCGCACCAAGAAGAAGAATCAGAGTAGGCTCTAAGTTGTTGACCACATCAACAACAACGCCAATACCCACCACCCTGGAAGACAGCAATCAACATAACTCAGAAGTCAAGTTCACCACAATCGAGATGCAGGAATTCGAAACGAAAACGACGCCTTTCATTGGAGCATACGAAGACGATCTGTCTGACAGTCCAACAAATGGCGTGGAAAGTGCTGCATCCACTGTCGAAAGTATTCCAAATAGCACAACTGAGAATTCTTCTGATCAGGCAACAGAAGAAGATATAATAACTTCAACAACCACGGAGCAAGATTTTGGAAGTGAATTTATATCAAGTACCAGCATGCAGAGTACCACGGAGAGAATCACTGATTTTACATCAGATGATGTCACCTCAACTTGGGCGTACTCTACCACCACGTACAGTGAAGATGCAATCAACGTGACATCCGCTAATTCTGACGACTATCGAGGGAGCACAGTAAATACTGACGCAACAAACTCATGGACAGAAAGCAGTTCATTCCCAACATCTACTGGCTTGGACTTGACGACAGATACGTTACCGTCTACAGAAACTACTACAGAATTTACTCAACGGGAATCAACATTCACTGCATCGACTAATAATGGTCAGACCGAATCCTGGGACTCTGTTACGTCAACAATAGAAACAACCACGCCAACAATAGCGTTGGAAACTACGAGTTCTTCCGATAATATCGATAAAGTTACAACGGACGCTCCGCGCCGGCCAACATTTAAGCCTAGGAAACGGATTTCATCAAAATTACTTGGCGAAAATAGAGATCAGTCGCCGATTGCAGATTTAGCGTTAGAGCGCAGGAAAAATTTATTCGTACAACGGCGACCGATCTCAAGCACTACGATAACAACACCCGTCGAAGATGAAATTTATTACGAGGATGAATATTATGAAGACTATGTAGAACCTTCGTTAGAGAACTCGGGGGAGCAAGTTCAAGTCGGAACGTTGACTTCAGATTCAGATGCACATTCCGATACGGTGATCAAGGACGAAGATGATTTTTGGAAACATTATACTTCCAGATCGACGTCTGCGCGCACTACACCTAGCACCACGCTTTCTACTCACAATACGCCATCTGGTCAGAAAATTTTTGCTGAGCCTGCTCGAAGGCCGAAGTTCCAGGTACCGAGTTCTTTGAAGAATCAATTTTTAGCCCAGCAAGAGCCTGATTCGAATCGTGAACAAGCTGGAGTCAAAGAAAGCGATACGGAACTGGAAGCCGCAAGCAAGCTCAAGTATAAAAAACAACCCAAATCAGATACTGTTGAACCACAATCTGTCCCTGAGGAATTGACTTCGAAATCAACAGATAATATTACAGAATCAAGTGATACGAAGACGACAATAACTGACGAATTAATGAGCACATCGACAATACCAACAACTCAATACTTGGAAGACAATCTGAACAGCATCCCAAGTAGGGTAACGGAATACTTGGATACAGGGGATGAGGGTGAAGACGAAGGTGAAGATAAATCAACTACACAAAGTCTGGAGTCAACCACATCCACCGCAACTGGAGAAACTCAGGACAGAAAAGAAATTAACCCTACAACCGACCCATTGCCATATTTTACCAGGAGACGGTCATATCCTAAGTATACGGATTATACGTCTACGGAACCTACGGTGACAGAAACACTGATTCCAACAAAGAAATTCAACTACGCTGCAGATGCCGAACTCAGGAAATTTAATTATCGTACATCAACTCCCAAAAGCACAGAGGTGGAGAGTACGCTGCACGCGGGAATCGACATCGCCTCGACTACCGCGAAGCCAACCGTTACAAGGATCGTTACATCCATCGCCGAATCGGGAGTAACGGAACGACAAAGAATTCTGATTAAAACAAGGTATTCCTGGCAAACGGCTGGTACTAAAATCTTACGTCAAAATGCCTCGCGTTTGCCGTATGATTCGTCAACCCCGCCGTACAGTGCTGCAATAAGAAGAACTAGCCCAGACAAAACTCAAGGATATTCAAATCGTATTCTAGAGAATTCGAAAAAAAACCAACTGCCAGAGAAGAAATATTCATTTACCAAAACGAATCGTAATGAGATTACACGTAAACTATCTGAAGGAAGCATAGAACATTCCACTTTATCCATCGAAAGCCAATTCGCAAGAGATAGACACCACGATTCAATCAATCCAGTTCCACGAGGAGCAAGGTATCAAAAGCTCGACAATCCCGTCACTGTCGGATACGGAGGCGAATCGTCAACCATTCAAATCGAATCTGTGTTTAACAACCTCGTCGGTGTTGACAACCAGAATTCGGGCGATGGGAGCGAATAAAGAGCTCAGATTTATCTGTACTTGGTCATGTCCTCGAAATATTTTGCTATAAAAATCAATCACATACACCACCGCAATATGACTTGGAAATGTGTAACATGTAATATGGCTGACAACACAATTGTAATATCACGGAGAGTACGGCGGAACATGCGAGAATTAAAGTTGAATCCTTCTGATTTTCAGGTGCCATTGGAAACAGTCAAGTTACCTACCCTCAAGGAGCTCATTGGTTATAAAACCATTGTTGCACACGAATACAAAACCACCACACCAATTACACTATCAACTAAATATTTATCCAACGACTACGAAATAAATACCGACGAGCGTAGCAATAATATTGACAAGACAGTAGCGACTGTTTCCAAGAACGACCTTCGGCCCGAAGACGTAACAAGTATTGCAACTACGGGAATAGAAGAAGCCACCCAGGCCACTGAGGAAGCGTCGTTGGATGCTGCTGGAATGCAGAGTTCCGCGAAAGACGAATTGCTCGCATCAACAGATTCCTCTCTGCCAGTCACCATCCCGATAAAAATATTACAGCAGGATCGACCAAGGTCGAGAAAACGTAAAATAAAATTAGTCAATATTCCTGTTCGCATCTTAGAGTCCAATAGACCAGTGACAGATGTTGTACTGGAAGTACCAGAATCGAAAGTGAACACCGTATTACGCTCTCTATTACGAGTGGAGATTCTGAAGCAAGATGACGTGTTAAATAGTAATGGCGTCGTACCAAAAAGTACGCATAGTTATAATCAAAGCAACGGACTCGGTGATTCTGATGAAAACCAAGTTGGAAACGTGCAAAATAAATCCGATTCAACCGTATCTGATGAATTATTGGAGGAGAATGCTAGTGGAACTGCTATCGCTTCCCAGCATTCGTTCTCATCTACAACACCGGACATTACTACCGTACGAGGTAGTCAACTTCCTACCTCTTCCGCACAATCTCGATCTCGGGGATTTTACGTTACGAAAAGCATCGAAAGCAACAGTTTGCACGAGAGTTCCACTCTACCAACTCCTGCAGATGTCACACAACTCGACACTGATTTCACTCAACAGTTTTCCGTGACAACAACCGAACTGCCGACCACATCTGATGATCCCTCAACGGTTACAACGCACGGTTTTACTACGACTATAGATCACGAATCAACGTCACAGGAAATTTGGCCCTCGACAATTACGACCAGTCTAGAAAACTTGAACGATATTCTGAGTGCCGATGACAACGGCGGAAGCCAGCTGACATTCGTGACCCAAAGTTCAGCGACAACAGAGGATACGACTTCTGAAGAATACACGCCGACCTCAATAATGACAACAAATGGTGTTGAGTTATCAACGGTCACAACAGATACAACATCAAACGAAATTACTTATACTACGCTTGACTCTGAGGAAGATTCTCCAGATGATTATACAGTCGAGATCGGTAGCGTTACGACTGAGGAAATATCACCAGAGTCTGAACCGAATTTGGAAATGCGCACAACTGCGTATAGTACAAAAATCAATTCAATTGACGATGAATCGGACTATTTTACAGCGAGTACAACTGCATCTGAAATTCAACGCACTACAATTACTCAGAATACGAATGCTCCCATAGAAAAAACCGATCCGGCATTAACCACAGTTCCCGATTTTTACGCTATAACTAAAACACCAGAAATATTTAAACCGGACCGATCTGAGTCCGTTTCCGTAACAGATAAAACCGACTTTATTAGTACAACGGGTTCCTTGGACGTAGGAACTATGATTACAAGTTCCGATCTGGACACTAGCATGCCCGATCTTACGACCACGGATTCCACTTGGACAGGCACGGTTGCGACCGAAATTTTGCCTACCACTGAATTCTCCGATGATGAAAATACAAAAACAAGTCAGGTGCACACGGAAACCACAACAGTAATGGGTGACACCGAATCTACCACCGAATTAGGAGCTACTGTAACATCACCAACTCTTATGAATAATGAACCCACAAAGCCGCAGTTAGAAACTTCAGATATCAGTGCTCAATCAGGTGGCATTTCTGCTACTTCAACAGTGATCTCTTCGAATAACCCTTCCGAAGCGACTACATCGATGATTGATACCACCGCGCAAGAAGAAAATGCAACCGCTAATCCTTCGTCAACGACACAGTTAACTGGTTTGGGGCATCGAAGGCGTGGACCCTATAAGTCACCTACGGCTGTTCCAGGAAAGAATAAAAGACGCCGAGTCGTCGTTAGGAAACGAATCTACGGAGTTCGACGACCTTACGTCGTACCGGTCGCCGAAAACGAAACAGCTATTGACGTAAAAAATGTAAATACTGGATCAGTCAATAAAACAAATAACAATCCCCGACGCAGATACGTTCGGCGACGTATCATAAATCACGCTACAGGAGAGATCGTGGATGAAACCCGTGAAGGAAATCGGACGGTCGTGTTAAATCGGGCAGTAGCAAATGAATCAAACCCTGAGATTGTTCGTAAGGTGAACAATTTACCAGAGACTAAAAATGACGTGGTACAAAAATTACTGAGACATCGTGCAATTTACAGACGCCGACCGATAATTGATCAAAAAAATCAAAGAAACAGTTCCATAGAAGCCAATATATCTAGTCAAAATAACAGTGCCAGTATAAATGATGTGCAAAGTTCTAGTGTCTCGAGCGCTAGTCCAAATCAACGAAGAAGAATAGTCGTACAGAGATTTAGGTCCAGAGATACAGGACTTGCGAGATCACCGACGGTAGGCTCCGGCCAGAGTCAAATTTCGCAACGTCTTGTACGATTAGAAGCTGCAGATATAAATCAATCAAATCCTACCGAAAGTACAGTGGAGGACGGCATGGCTAAGAGACAAGATTATACTGACGTTACAATCGATAATTTAACCGGTGGTTCTGAAACCTATGCCAAAGTTACCGTTTACGAAAGAGAAGAGCTTCCTCGAACCGAGAGTATTGCCGAGACAGAAATTGGACTCGAACCTGCACTGCAGTCTGAAGATGTGCAGGCTAGCGATGAGGTCAGTGCCAGGTGACAAGAATGACTGAAACGCTTGCTGGCTGAGTACTCTACATCCTAGCTAATGCTGCAGCTGCAAAACTGTTTCTTTTCTTACAAAAACAACTCGCCTGCACAAGTGCAGAAATGACTTTTAACTAATGTACTAGAGGAAATTGGAAATGCTAAGCTCCCGATCATCAGATAAATGTTTTCTACTTCGAGCGCTTCATGAAACGATATACTCGCATAGGAATGGAATTATTCATTTAACAAGAATAACTCAAATTTCTGTAACTCACTAATGCGGACTTACTTTCAATCAACATACTTTCACAAACATACACGTCACATTACACTGTATTAACACCAACTATTTCGAATATTCTGTCGTGCTTTGCTATTTTTCTCAACTTATGTATCATGTGTTACTGGTTTTTTTACATATATTACATAAGTACCTCTGTGACTGATACGCTTTGTTCTAAAACATTCAAGTGCTTCTTTGGTGTCAAAATGTTCATGAATCAGCACTCCTATGCTGACTTTTGGTTTTGGTATAGACGACGTTGCAATCGCTGTGAAATAAGACAAAGTCAGTGGTATCGCATAAACAATCTTCTTCATACAGAAGACTTGGATCATCCGTTGGATCAAGTTTACATTGATTAGAACTGCGAAATTACTTCCAAGCTCAGGACACGACATTTTAATCGGGATTGCATCGAGCTGAACAGTTTTCTTGAATTCACACGAGCGTTCCTTGCCTTATCGCCATGAATTTGAAAAGATGATGATTCGATAATCAAATATCCTTCGTACATTTCACTTATTGGAATCGATATCACTCGTATACGAAGAATAAACCGACTACCAGATATCCGCGACTAATTCTAAAAACTCGATTTTTCCAACAGATCAATCTCTTCAAGACTCGAGCGGGAATTCCGAGAACACCCGGGACTTTGAATCGACCGCTAAGACCAAGCACGTCCACAGCGATCCCTGAAACCAAGACAACTACGACGGTTTCATCGTTGTCAATACTTCCGGATGCTATGTCGCCCCGTCAAAGATTTCGTCAAGTTCAAAAGCCAGTTACCGAGGCTATCGAGGGTAAGATTCAGTAATGGAAACACCCTATTTTTTAGCTATTAGCTGCGATTGGTACAGTATCGCAAAAATGATTCAACTATTAATCGCAGGTGACGGGCAGAGTCAGTCAAGTCTTAGCGACGATGAGCCTTTGAAATCTGAAGGAGATCGGGATATCCCTGATTCCTTGGACCAAACGGGTCACGCACAAGAAGTAAAAGTGACCGTTGCTGTTGGAGAATTCTCATCTCCAACACCACCAACCGTGAAAGGTGCGGTACCTACAGTGTCTCGATACCAACTCGCTTTGAGATCTCTCTTTGTCAATCCTTAATTTATTTCATTCTTTCTCAGCATAACAATACGTGCCTTCATTTATTGACTAATTGACAATTCACACGTCTGTTGTCTGTTTATGTATATTCATGTGTTTCTATCTTCAATTGACCTGTGGCTGTGGTACTTGGACTTATTGAACATCGATACCGTCTACACATTGTGTATGTTATTCAAATGCTCTACAACCAACCTTATACCTCTATTCTTCTACATACCCATGATGCACCACTTGTTTTTTATTCGTGTGAACATTCTCAAACCCGACTAACAATCATTATCCCATACTTCTTCACCACCATTGCAAAAGCGTTACTTCGAATGATCGCCATGAGCTTTCTAAACCAGAATCTATGGCTGTGTTGAACTTTATTTCTGATGCTTTGCCAAAAACATTGTATTAACATTCCCTTCATGTCGCTCCTCCAACATCTCGATTCTTTATAAAAACAGTCGGTACCCTTACCGCACCCATGCCAGAGAATGTTTCGCTTTATTTGGATGAAAATAACTCACGACAGTGAAAAAATCTCGGTATAATTATACTCATGGTAATCCTTTATCGTATGTCTAATTGGTTGCGCTATCAGGTCGGCCACCGTTCAGAACTTCTATAAGGCGTAGGATAATTTCCACCGCAGCTCCTCAAGTCACAGTCTCTCCCACAACTACCCGAACTGTCGTCAGACAAAGGCAGAGGCCGGAAATTTTTGAAAAAATTAATAGAAATGCACCTGCAGCCAGACAACGTCGTCCAGCGATTATCGATTACGATTACTACGAAGATTCAGATGAGGGATTCGTAGGAAGGTCCCAAACCTCCAGCAAGATAGCAGTTGGTGCGAGAGGTTCCATTCGATGTCTGGATCAGGGCAACTTTCCTCATCCAACCTCCTGTAAGATGTTCATATCTTGCGCGAAAATGGTTAACGGTGAAGTAATCGGAACCGAGTACACTTGCCCGAAAAGGTTGTCATTCGATCCCATCGGTGGTATTTGTAACTGGTCAGCAGGATTAGGATGCAAAGAGTAGCTTATTCATGAAATCAGAGAACATCCCCTTTGAAAATGTGTCCTAAAAAAGGTTGAAAATCTGTCTTTCTTCTTACAATTAATAAGCTGTGCTCTTTTGAACCGTAAAGATCAAACTTGAATACTGCAGTTTTATAGTGGGATGAGAAAAATCTAGGGTAAGAGGATCGCGATTATTGAGAACGAATGACTTATATTCTTAAACGGCCAAATTGTTGGTTGACATTTTCTAAAGCTGTGCCACGATCGATGAGGGATGTAATTCGAAGTACAAGTCGATCCATTACTGGGATGTCACTCTGCTAGACTGCGATCTACTCTGCTCTATTTCTTCGTTGATGAACAATTTTATAATAGTAACAAGTTATAATATTCATATATATGTGTAATCCTCCATAGAATGTGAACAAATAAGTGTATTTATATTTTTATATATGGTATACATACCCTATACTTTGCTCAGTGGAAGGTCGCGTCGCAACGCAAAAAGATAATCGATGTAGATCTTTATCGATTTGTTTTATTATAATACATTCGTGTAAATATCAAATTAATATACATATATAGGTGTACATAAATATTAACTAAGGCTAGGTTAGGTATAATTAGTTTAAAATTAACGATTGTATGGATCAATCTGAAAACATTCATGTCCACGAATATTCTATGATTTACCTACTAATTGTACAAGTATAAGTTACTTATTTTGTTCCGCTGTGGCAACCATATAATTATAATGTAATTAAATATAAGATATATAGTTATAATTGCCATTCGATTGAAATCAACATTTTATATAATTTGAAATCGGCTTACAACTACTGGTATACATCCATATGTATGCAAATAAACTTGCGTTTGAATTGGAATAATGTGATTTAAGTTCTGCCCGCTGCAACTTCGGGCATCTTCGGGCATCTTCGGTGACCGTGGTCAGCGTCGAGGCGGTGAACGAAGTTTGGATGGCAAAGGTTGTCAGTAGTTCCTAGAGACTCGAGCAAAGAGGGTGTCCGTTCAGGATCCCCATTTCTCCGAGCAGTGCGCGCGCGCGCCTCGGCCGTTACGTCCATGAGGCTTTTGTGACCATGTTCTTTACGGTCGCATTCCGCTTCCTTCTGTTTCCGCAACTACCTACCACATTTTCTTTATTTCGTACCCTGTAGACGGTTCAACATTTCAGTGCGACGCGTTGTCGGATCTACTCATTGAACAACAATAGGATTATAACAAGGCTGCAGCTGTTGATCTATGATCTGTGATCGCGGACATGGAATGATCATCAATCGCGTCGCACATCGATGTAGGTGGGAAAAAAGTTACGGCGAATCCGTTGTAGCTTAATTTTGAGCGAACCGTTCAAGCCTACGGACTATATGAACTGATTAATGAGGGCAGCCCCTGAAAACCCTGGTGTCGACATCGCGGTCAAGCGAATTAATTAATTAATTTAATCGAGTACCCGCACGCTGTTTATCAACGTTTCGATCCCCAACATCACGAGCCGTCCAGCTCACAGAGCTGTCACTGTATTCACATAGTTGCATATGGCTAGAAACACACGTAGCAATTTTGGAATCGAAAACGAAACGAAAAAAACCAGCGTCAAGGGCTGTTGATAATTTGCAGTGTCATCGAAACTAGCTGGTTTCCTCGAGCAACTTTTGAATGTTCACAGCATTCTTCTAATTCGTGCTTGACCTTGGAATGGACGTATGGACAAGCGTGAGAGAACAGCTGTTTCGCTGATTGGAAAATACTGGTGGAAGGTAAAAAGCCAACCTTACTAAATTTTAGTTATCATGCTGATCATTGTATTTACTATTTGTAATCTACGTGTCCGGTACCATTAGGTGGATGGGCATATTATACGTACACAACACTGCGACAGCATCGACGGTTCATTGACTCGACGATCGACTCGCGCTCGCTAAACAATCCTACAATCAATTAATTGCGAAATGATCCTCATCTCCATGTGATCCTTGACATTTATACGGTATGTCTAACCTGATCTGACCCTACTCGTTATGGCCAATGGTTTCGTCGAGTTATTCCGGGAGTTTATCGGGCGATAATTATTTCCGCTCATTCATTCGAATAAGGTAGACCAAATACCACATCGCATGCGTTACAAATCATCCGCGCTTGCAGCACGCGGAGTCCCGAGGGACTCGGCAATTTTCTCATTGTCTGACACGCAGTGACAATGCTAGTGATCATTGAAACGCGGCAAGGGTAAATTACAAGGGAAGATCCAGATCGAACGCAGAGTGACAGGCAAGGTTTGAAAACAATTAACATTCCGCAGTTATCTTATGGCTGATCAAGCTCTTCATGGCTAATGACGAAGTCACGACACTTAAATTTTTTTCAAATTTTGTTCGATCTAACGTGAAAATTCCCATTTACGTACAACGCCCATCTCCTGCTGTATTCCTTCCACAAAATTTGTAATTTTTACCCGCGATTTAATTTCTTGTGTAGGTATCAGATGCGCACAGATATCGCGGTGTATATCATTTCTTATGTTTGACTTCTCATTTTTTTTTCAGCTTCTCTGGCGCTTGTGTAAGAATAATAATTCATTCACCTGATAAACGTGGATGAGAATTAATCGTAAAAAATTCACATAAATGGTATATTTCGGTATTGGAGTAGACGAGATAAATTCTTCTCTACGTATGGCGATTTGAACAGAGGTGTCTGCAAAGAAGAACGTTTTATCTTTACCGCTTGCTCCTCTGTACCACATATATTTACTCAGGGAGTTACCGAAATTTGCTTCGAGATGACAACGATGAAACCCTCATATTGAAAAATGTATAACCCAATTTCGTGATATGTTTATAGTCTATAAATCAATACCGCCGTATAGTCACGATAATCATAGCGATGTCAGCTTGGTATTTTTAATTTCGCGTAGATACACACGTCGTTATCTTAGTTATCGTTTGGTGTACACCATGCGCGCGAGCAACCGAGTGTTGAGAATCGTTATCTGGAGACCGCAAGACTTCTTGTTAAAGTAATTTTCATTCAGGACACGTCTGCCACGACCTATCCTTCGCGATCGCCGAACTTGAATTTCTCGCCAAATACACGATTCGGCATTCTTCTTATCACGCCCAGCTCTAACGCGAACGCGTGAATCTCGGCTATTTCTGAACCGCAATAAATCGTGCGGATGTGATTATTCATCGAGTCGACAGCTCATTGTTGGAGGCCTATCATTGGTATGGTAATACTGTAATTACCAACGGAAAGAATTATAACTGCGCTGACGTTATGCGTGGCAATGGGGAGCGAAATTATACGGTGGTTTTAATGCGAAAAATTCTCTTATTATAAGCCGCACGCGCCTGCAAGGTATTATATCCTCGTACGCTTCGTAATGCATGTGCAAATCCGTCGATATTGCTGCAGTTTAACATTCTTTGTGCAGATGCAGTGGCTCATCGTAATGATATGTTTGTACGCCGGGGTGGCCACCGCGCGTACAGAGGAGGACCAATCCTCCGCGTCCAACAGTTCTGGACCCTCGGGTGCCTTTTATGACCAGTGCTTTCACAGACCTGCTTCGGACTGTCCGACGAACCCAGATGAATGCCCTTGCAAGCGGATTCAAATCGCACACGAGAATTCCGGAGACAGTGCAGTTATCTGCTGCAACGTGGATAACGTCACACTTGAGCACGGGTTTTCATGCGCAGGTACCTAATTTCATGACACATGGTGAAATTGCATCGCATGACATTGAATTGAATGACCACTGACGGGTGATCGTTGTTTTTCCATTCGCAGGTGCCAACAACAGCTTTACGCATATTCACATCCGAAATGCAACCATAGAAACTATTTGGGCCAATGACAAAAGATGGAGGCTCCTCAAGTCCTTGGCAATCACGGATGGAAATATAAAATATCTCAAGGACCAGTTCATGATGATGACACCGCTGGTTTGTTTAAACCTATCCAACAACGCTTTAATCGATATCGCAAATAACAGCTTGAACAGGCTCACGCGGCTCACGACACTTGATTTGTCCAGCAACAATCTACTCGACCTGCCCAACTTGAACAGCATCAATGATAGAGTGTTTTGGCTCGACATCGCGGGTACGCTCGCAAATCACGCAAATTTTGTTAAAATTTCTCTATAGGCTTCATTTGCTCGGTTCCATGTTTTAAATGAATTTCAGGTACCAACAAGCTTTGGTGTCAAAACATTTATGAGTATATTAATAAGACTGTCGAAAAACAAATCAAGTTTAACAGAGAGAACGAAACCGTATGTTCGACCAATAAAACTTGGCATTGGTTCAACACCACCGAACACTTGTCGCTCAACCAACTTCGTTACATAAATTTGGTAAGTGGTATTATTAAACTTGTTATTCGAAATTTGCGTCTTATCAAAGTTGTTCATTTTCAGCTGCAACTCGAATGCCCTAAAGGTGATACATGGCAGTGCCAATGTAACTTCCAGAGATTAGACATTGTCCAAAGGAAACCACCAAAACTCACGGTCAGCGTAGATTGCTCTGGCATTCAGCTTACGGAATTGCCAGAAAAGTTGCCACGCAATACAACTTGTCTCAACGTATCGTACAATAATGTAAGGCATTGTCACCTGTGATTCAAGATTGACTGTTTTTTTGTCATTCAAACACCTTTCACTCTGTTCATATTAGATTACGGTACTAGACGATTTGGGTACAAATCCATACTACGGAGATATCAGAGAATTCTATGCGGATTACAACAACATTTCTTCTATCAACAAGCTGGAGGGTTCTAAATTCCTGGAGAATTACGACCTACTAAGTTTGAGGTTCAATAAAATAAAATCGGTAAGCGACTAGCTGTCCCTTTACGTGACTATCCATCAATTTTTTCTCTGCTTTTAACTGTTGCAAATATTATCGAACAGCTTCCAGGATACATTTTAGCGCCGTACACTCATGAGAAAACGTACGCCAGCTCACGACACGTCAAGCTTGGAGGGAATGAACTTCACTGCGATTGTAATACAGCAAAATCCGTGAAGGTTTGGTTACAAACTAGAATCTTAGACTACGATGAAGTTCTATGCGAAAATGTTAAAGAAAAAGTTGTCGATTTAGAGTCTGCAAAGATGTGCGTTTATCCAGGTGACTGGACCGATTATATTTATTATATCATTGCCACAGAAATAATACTTCTAATCGGTCTAATCGCTAAAGTTTCGTACGATTACTGGATATTCAAAACAGCAGGCTATTTACCCTGGCCTGCGAATAAAATGCCAAAACTACCTTGCGATTGGCTGTGCGAAACGTAGTTTCTAAAAGGCCAAATATCACACGTCTTCGAGACGAGAGGTTTCAAGTGCAATTAATATTATGTGTATAATAATTTTCAACTATAGCATTAAATGAGGTATGAAATTTTCAATGAATCTAACGATATCGAACAATAACCACAAAAGAGGGGTTCCACAGGCTGGAATGAATCTGACGACAATCTGGTTGCTCAATAGCGTTCATGTTTTTGTAATCATGCTCGCGGTAATGAAATATCCTCTGTTTTCAACTTGTAATAAGTTAAAATTAAGTACGACGTGATAAATATTCCTGAACTGAGGCGCGGTAAACTAGTTACCATGCATGGAATTGATGCCATTCAACTATTCGATAAAATTATTGATCGGTTAAATCAACGATAAAGACTGATTACTTAATTTTTCTTATTAAATTACAGCATCACGTCTCGTAAAGCGTTTCCACAACGTAGTTTTGAAAATACACGTTTCCCTCCGTTTTTAATCATCATGACAATTCTAATTTATCCAAAATCTATTTAGGATTAGATAGAAATAAGTTGTAACGTAATTTGCAGCGTTAATCTTGCCTTGTACAGAATAATTTTAAGCGTTATTTACTCGGTTATTTACATTTTGTCGGATATCATATTATGACGGAATGTAAAAATTAAGGTCTAGTCTACTAATCGTTGTAACTGAGTTCTTTTAATACACATGCGTATCTATTTTGTAAAAAATTGCTCTGTGCTGGGTGAATGCTGTATGTTGTGTTTGAATAAACATTTAGATTTTTCACGTTATCGGTAGAAATTATTTCTTATTCCGACGCGGTTCGACGAAAAGGTGATTATTGGAGCTTATTCGGTACGATTGTCCGAACAGAATCACGAATAACGCATTTAATGTCACTCTTCGAGTTCTCATTTATTTTTTTCTATTTTTCCCACGTACCATCGATCCAGTTTGTTTGGATACCACCTTCTTTTTGGTAGGATACGAGGTTTTAGTGCGTTTGACATTCTTCTTATTGGCACCATTTTTGAGTTCCTTAAGTACAGATTTCACAGGGGCACTCTTTTTACTTTCACCTGTTTCGGCTAATCGACGTTGCCCTTCTTTTCCTTTGATGCTACGCTCCAGTCGCCTCCTGAATGATAGAACATGAGTAGGATACATCATTACAAAGGCTAAAGGGGATCATTCACGCATCTTTGAAAACAAGAGAACAAATTCTCACCGTCGTTTTTCTTTAACAGGATCGTTTGGAATAGTAGATATCTTATCTCTTTGAGGTGCTCTTCGTTCCAATTCACGTTTTTCTTTTTTATTATGCTTCTTCATACTGAGCATGTATTCTGGTACGTCACATCCAGAAGCACGCATTATGGTGGCAATACTGAATGAGAGAATTCGCATGATTATCCAAAATGAAAAATATCGAAATGGACGGACAATTTAGATAGAAATGTCTTTTGCATCGATATACCCACCTCCTCAGGTTTACCACATCCTCCTGCGTGAAAAATGTGATAGCTTTTCCCTTGAGACCAGCTCGACCGGTACGTCCTAGAAGGGAAAAAGATATCAGTCGAGTTATTTTACTATTATTAGTTCACGTTGACCAATTTGCCGCACCTATGCGATGAATGTAGGAAATCGCAGATGGTGGAAAGTCGTAGTTTATTACAAGATTGACGCCCTTAAAGTCAATTCCACGACCCATCAGTTCTGTACATATCAGCACCCAGATTTTTCCCTCGCGGAAGCATCGTACTACGTTATCACGCTGAAAAATAAATGTAAAAATAATTCACAGATAAAATCAACTTCAAACTTCAGATTTCCATGATTCAAATACCGATAAGCTCACCTGCGTTTGTGTTCTGTCTGCATGAATGACGTCTACATTGATGCCATCGTATATGAGCTCGTTAAATAATTCCTGTGCCCTTTCTTTACTTTGCACAAACACCAATACCGGTGGGGTCATGCCCTACACGAATTTCAAATGCAATGACTTTAGGTATGGGTATAATTTACAAATTTAGGCATATATGCCCAGATATGAATGACGAATAATCGATGCTATCCTACCTTCTGAACAATATTTCTAAATGCCACCAACTTTCCTCCTTCGCTACCAACGAACAGCAACTCCTGAGCGACGAGTTCTGTTGCAGCATTCCTGAAAGTGATCAGCGCTTGTTGACATCGGTGAAGGAACAAATGTAAGAAATGAAAAGTCCGATAAAATAATACCTCTGCCCAACGGTAACAGTGATGAGGCCTTTGAGATTACGTCGGCACCATTTTGTTACCAATGGAGTATTCGTAGCACTGAACATGGCTACATGTAGATTCTCGTTGGTGCATGCCTTGTGAATTTGATTCAACTGATCTCTGAAGCCTCTTACTCCTTCCTCGAATAGCTTATCCGCTTCGTCCACCACCAACCATTCGACACTGTTAAGGTTTGACCATGTGGTAAATGGTACAAATTCTGTACGGATTAGCTTTAATACAAACAAAAGTTGGCTGTCTTACTTTTTTAACGAAATTGCAGGTGGATCTTGATTCAATAAATGAACAAGCCTATTTGGTGTGGTGATAAGAATATCTGTTGAAAAATTACATGAGCTGAGTAACATGTTGAAAACTATTCGAATAAAAGCTACTGCCAACTTACCAAACTGTTGAGAACTTTTTGGTCCATACTTTGACATCGCTTGATTAATGTTGCTAATGATGTGTACTCTGAATCCCTGCTCTTCGCTGAGTCTCAAACACTCGCGGTATGTTTGCTTTGCCAATTCTCTCGTCGGATTCAAGATAATAGCTCGAAATCCCTTCTTTTGTGGCCCACCCAAGTGATGGATTAATGGCACCAAAAACGCGGCAGTTTTTCCCGATCCAGTTGGCGCACAGGCTAATAATTGTTTACCCTAGATAATCACAGTCTGTAAAATAACCCATATGGACTAGTGAAATAATACCGCTGTAACATACCTCTAACAAAATAGGTATAGCCTGCATCTGAATGGGGGTTGGTTCCAGATAGCCACAGTTCTTAATATTCCGTACAACATCGCTTGATACTCCATGCCTGGATGAGAGTTGGCTAAATTCTTCAATGGGTGAAGAAATGTGTCGACCCACTGCAGTTATGCGATTGGTATTACGTAATTGATTTATCTAAAAGAACAATGACGTTTTTATGACGCAAAAAATATTTGCTCTGGGTCAATCTAGTCTTAGGTCTGTCCTTGCTTACTTTTTCTTTATCGAGCTGCATCTGCTTTTCTTGTGTGAATTGTTTTTTCCGCTTCTTCTCTTTATGCCTAATCCCATCTTTAGGGACTGAAATATCTCCCACAAGAGTCAAAGTGTCAGTGTTATCCTGACAATCCTCTTCCTCCAGCTTTCGTTTACCAGGAGTGTTAAGAAGCTCATTGTCGTTGGGTTCCTGTTTTATTTGAACAGAGTCTTCATTGGCAACTTGGTCCACAGGCTGGAAAATTTCACAACATAAAAACTTAAAACTGTGAATATTAAAAATTGTGTTTCCTTGGTTTTGAAAAGTTAGCGATGAAAGAGTTTCGTAACACTGACTTACCCTGAACCTCTTCGAATCATTCTTGAAACGTTTGCTATGGAATTTCGCCCCTACAGAGAGCTTTTTGAATAAATCGTATGCGTCCATAGTTTACGCTTCGTTGTTTTTACAAAGATAGGATCTATGGAGGACTCATAATAGGATCACAAGCACTGGAATATCATGCACTTCAATTGATCTATCTGAACACGCGGATTCCGGTCAAGCACGTTTTTCTGAAGTAAAACTTTAACCAAAGAATATTGAAAGACAGCCAGCCACGAGCAAAAATATGTCCACGTCAAAGTGAGCATTAGGGGGCTTCTCGTTATAGTAGTCTCCCATATTTGCCGATCGGACACGTCCTGAAACGGTACTCGTCTACTTCACGTTGTAGATGACTACTGACTTACCAACTGAATCTGCTAGATTTCGGCAAAGCATAGGCGGGATAAAGACATTATATGACTGGAGCGAATGAACTAAATATTGAAGGGAAACGACACATGACCATGAACAGTAGTACTATCTAAAAATTGCATTTATTACAAAACAAATAATGGCAAGGCACTGTGCGGAATTATATTTAGCAGTACGAAATTTTATACAAAAAAATATTTTTTGACTGAAGATATCAATGTAAAGGCACCAAGATATTGTTTCATCTCCATGGTTTGCGGACTGTTCCCGCACTGGTACTTCGCTTAATCCCATGATCTGTAAAAGAGAAATGAGCATTTAAAGACTTCTGCAATCATTGAGTTGATGAATTTGTCGTTTCACTTACAGATATTATGTGTACGTTTATCCCTAGAATTAGAGCCCCATGTTTGACATCGACTTCTCACCGAACAGGGTCTACTGACTGGTGGCGATGGATGATGTCCTATTCTGTAGTTAATTGAAAAATAATTATATCACAAGCTAAGATTTAATCACGAATTAGACTCTCTCAAAAACCAAGTACGAAGTAGCCATGCAACTGATGAATGGTTTATTATCAAATAACTAACGACAAAACTACTGCGGTTAAGAATTACGATGTTAAATAACAAAAAACAGTATTAGCTAGAATTACTCCTTCAGTTTTTTCCGGGCAAGAGTCCGCTGGGTTGCAAATGAGTAGGAATGTGCAGAGCTGGGTCTTTCTGCACGCGAGCGTTTAATCTCTCGATCTTGTGATATAACTTGCATACGTTCCCCGGGACTCTGAGCAAACAGCTCCGTTATGTTCATCGATGCTGCGTCACACTTATAAAAGAAATTTCTGTTCAGTTGTTTTCTTCGAAGTGAGAAATGAGCATGTGCTTACGTACTTGTAACTGAAGCCGTTGGTGGAAGTTCAATTCGGGTAAATTGAGCGGCGCATCCACATGAAGCTTCAGCATGCAATGCAAAGCTTCTTTATATATACCCTTCAAACCGATAACACGCTCGGTTTTCATTAGTCTGCGTACCAAATACCCTCTCGCATAAGCGTTTATTATGGTTGCTGCTTTTATCTGGAAGATCACAGAAAAAAAACATCATTCATGTTGGGTGATGAAAAAAAAAAGAAATCGAACCATACTCACATGGTTTGCTGTGTACAAAATGTTGACTGGAACTGGAACGTGGATAGTATTACTATCGAGTGGGAATAATTCTCGGCTGACATTTGAATATTTATTTGGAAAATCCCCAGATCTTTCCACTTGTGCATTTTTTTGAGAAATAATTTCATTACTTCTCAATATGTTGACATCTAATGTTTTTTCATTCAACCGCATGCTCTCCTTGTTGCAAGCTGCAATGTCACAGTCCCTAGCGAGAGGAAAAATATAATCGAGGGGACATTTAACACTGGTAGATGAATTGTCGATAATAGAAGAACGAACAGTATTCTGTCTTTTTTGAGAATCCGAATCTGAGTTGGAAATATGATTGTGACTATGTGGTACATCGGTGAGAACATCCGATGTTGAGCCAACAGGTTCCGGTATTGAAACACTGGGAAATGTTTTTTTTATTTGACTTAGCAAAAGGACTTGTTGTTTTTCAAATTCTTTTTGCATGTTTGTTTGCTCTTTTCGTTGCTTTTCTATTAGATTGGCCATTTGCTCTTCATGTTTTCTCTGTATTTCTTTGAAAATAATAACTAGTTTTTCAGACGTAGCTACAGATCTGGGTGGACTCTGCCCGCTTAACTCATCCTCACTTATCATTGATGGAAGTTGACTGTTTTTTACATCTATTGCCCGACAAGATTGAGCGCCAAAGATCGTCAGATCATCCATAGATCCTCCGAGTCTATTGACCAAGTTCAGAAAGGGTACGCTTCTGCCCAATTTCCGTTTGTGAGGAGTGTTACTCTTCGTTGGAGAGCTGGTCTTACCGCTGTGTTTATGATTATAATGATTTTTATTAGATGATTTACACATTAATTCCTTAGCCAACATCGTTTGTATGCAATCCACAGACCTAGCTAACTGACGCGATCCAAGAGGTGAATTTTTTTTGGCATGTGGTGTGGACACCTTTTGATTATTCACGGTACACATACTGTTTCTTCTACATTTTGGCTGATTGAAATGACTCTTAGAATTTTCTGGGATAACAAATTCCGCATGCTTTATTTGATTCTCCCATTCACTTTTTGCTTGTGATATGTTCCATTCTTTGCGTTTCATTGAGGTAGTCGTTGTCGTTGGAACGTAACTAGGACTCGCTAGTTCTGTTTGCAAATGAGCCAATAACATTGGGCTTGGAGCATCTAAAATGTATGAACCTTGTCTCACTAGTTTAGGTGGTGTATCTGTTCTGGACGTATCACCAGATAAATAGCCGTCAATCTCACGGTTGGGGACTTCCACAGTTATCGGTATAATATCTAATGTCTTGGGTACTTGAGGTTTCGTAAGCTCAGGTGTTGTAGTTCGAATGTTTGCTTGGAAAGGCGGTGATTCTTGCAGGTATTGATTTAAGTCCGTACTGGCAGTGATCGTGTCTGAGCATGTGCTGGTGACAAGGATTTCCTCAACTTTATGTTGACTTTCATCGTTATCCACTGACTCAAAGGATTGATTCGTTGCTTCTACTGGAGATTCATTACAGCTTGTAGGAAGGTCAAGATCATGCGAACATTCTCTAGTCGGCAAATCGATAACGGTTTGAATATTTTGTACAGATCCAACTGTGCTAGACTCAGTCTCGGTGTAACAGGAATCTTCAGTTGCAGAACTATAGGAAAATCCTCTCACGACTTTAATATCTGAAGATTTACATTTTTCCACATCGTCTTTCATGCATTCGTCTGTTTCAGCCTCTTTTGTAATTTTCAATATTTCCAATCGCTTTTCTATTGCAACAGCTAGCTGTTTATAGTAATTGACTTCTGACCTGATATCGTCCGTCATCTGTTGAAACAACAACAATGATAGTAATATGATTCTGAGAACAATGTGAAATAATGCAGTTTGTTAAAAATTAGTCAAGACTGATAACATACGTACCAGAGGAGGAAGAATAGGTACTCCGTTGATTTTGATGCACGAAATATACGGTTGTGGTTCCATGACTTGATTTTTGTGGGGTGCTTTAGACAGCTTGTCTTTATTACACTGTATGAGTTTTGGCACCAGACGGCATCCTATAAGATCTTAGAATCAAAACTGATTGCTTGCACTTCCAAGATCATATTTCAACGCCCCAAAGTAAGCGTTGTTCGCATACTAATAGCATGTAGATGTATTATAATTTGAGATGAGATCATTATAACAAAAACATTATTGGACCTAGTGCTCTGTAGATGTTTAAAGTAATAGAGAACGAGCTCATACCCACGCAAGTTATGTTTTGGCATTGGAAGTTATTAGATGATTGAGACCACTTTGTGGTAACGACTAAGACAAGCCCACACTGCATGCAAAGCTATATTCTGTGTGATCTTTGCATGTGACAGTGGTTTCTAGGCATATTGATAATTGATTGGGAAGTTTGCAAATAATGTCAGAAAATTGGTTACCAGGAAAACAAATAATAATAAACTAGGAGCTCCTGTGAATTCTCAGTAGCTTTAATTTGGGTGAAGTGAAAAAAATTCGTGAAGGCAAACAAGTTATTCATGTTTTAAGTTGGGGTAATATTTCTTCAACCATGCGTGAATAAGTTGTTGACACATTCGTTTCGAATTCTGAATTGAAGACTTTACTTACGTGAGTATTTAGTGCAAGGCAAAAACTATTGTAACTGTAATATTTTTTTTTATCTGTAATTTACGTTAGACCAACATCCTGTCACTGATTTTCAAACCTGTGCCAAATGCAGCATACAAACAGTGATACAAACACACAGCAAACAACAACAAATGTGACATTCGAAAGAGAAAGAAACTTCAGATTTGCCTCTCCAACAATGTATTTTAGCCAGAAATTCATGGCAGCGCTCAGTGTGTTTAAAACTCAAATCAAATTTCATCACCCAAAACGATGACTGAAAGCGTTGTGAAGATTCTGCTTCAGTCAACGCCAATGTATACATGGGAACGGATGGGCACATAACATCGCAGAAATTAGGTGAGCTTTTCAATTTACTTTTAAATCGCAGCAATGATTTTGATTTATAAGATTCCGCATTAGCAGATATAAGATCATCGATAGTTTGATTAACGTTAACAATCCGCATGATAACATTCAATGGTAAAAACTGTATTCATTCATCAGCATGTTATTTTTTACCATCTGCAAGCTGTTTGTCATTCAGTTGAATAATTAATTAAGATAACGTAAGCTGAAATGACTATATCAATGATATCTAGGTAATAGTGATTGTTATCTTGTATTTCAGATCAACCGCTAGCATGAGTGCCAGGATATAGTGCAAGTGGGAGAAAAATTTACTATAATGTGCGAAAATACTAACTCCAATCCTTTTGCGGGTCTCTTTTCAACTGTGAATGAAGCTGCTTCCTTTCCTTCGCTAAGTCAGACAGCAGTTGACGAAGGAGCTGCGACATCACATGCTGATAAATTTAAAGAACTGAAAATACCTGAAGACGATGTCTTGATCAACGATCTTGTTGAGAAAGTATTCGGATTAACCCTACGCAAAGATGCGCATGAACTCGCATCTGGAAGACAATTAGTCTTCCTAGAGGATCTGGCTTCCACTTTAGCTCCACAAAATTGGCTAGATGCAGAGTCTGTGGAACATGCTATTTTTGAAAGACTTATGCTTATAGATCCACAAAACAAAATAATCAGCAATACAGTTGGAAAAGATAATGGCTTTGTTGACAGTCACTTCGTGCAGACAGAAATTGTTACATATTTATTTGAAAGTTACTGCAGATTGACACGTTACAAACACAGCGATCTTCGGTTATCTAAAACGGTGGATAGTATTAAACAAATCATTATCAGAAATCTCGGAACTGCTCTTCAGGAACCAAATTTATTTCAAAATCAAAAGGTGAGTCATACATTAAAAAAATAAAATCCAGTCAGTAAATCATCGTATTTTTTGTATACAGATACACGAACAATTTGTTGCACTGTTTATGGATGGTGTAGGAAAAGAGCTCACTTCAATTACAGCGGAGATTGCTGAGGAGTTGAGTGCGGAAGACAGAGATGGCAATTCAGATGGCATTGGTGCAGCTTTTGCTCCGATACTGAATAATATTCACAAGGAAGTAGCACAGTCTAATATTCTCGTATTCCGCCAATATTGGTTTGGACTTATACAGACCTTTGCCTCGATCGAAAGTCTAGCGATTTTTCTCATCAGCCATAGTACTCCACAAGTTGAAGAAGGCAGAGCATACTCGGATTCATTATTAGGAGCCCTGTTATGCCTCAGTTGTTTGCCTAAGACCATGGAAGCACCTTTCGATTTCTTTGATAAGCCATTACAGCAAGTAAATACCTCACGTATTACCAGATGATGAAACAAACGTCAAAATAATTTTGTGATTGCGTAAATCAAATTTTCATTTTTCAAAGGCAGTGGCATCAGCCGAAGGAAATATATGGACTGCCTTGGACGGACTGAGCATATCTTTGCATAAAGTTTTCCACACATTGCTGAAATGCTCAGCTGAGGTGCGACACAAGACATTAAAATGGATTGCTGATTGTCTGTATGCAAACGCTGGCAGAGGGAAAATGTGGAATACTGATAACGATTCTTGGATGGCTAGATCGCAAACTGTTTCGGATGGATTCATGTTAAATCTGAGCAGTGTATTGCTCAGGCTATGTCAACCTTTCTGTTCCAAGCCCAACGATAGCAAACTACTGAAAATTGATCCGACCTATTGTTCTGTGGAGGTAAAGTTGACATCAAAGAGATCCTTTATTCTAATCCATTCAAAGTTTGAAGGCAATGTCAATTTGCTTTGCAGGCTCAAAACGAAGAAGAAAGCAGAAGTCGCGGCCTTCATGCGAGAGGGATGAGTGGGGAAACTTGTTTAATTCCCACACCGGAAGGAGAATCACGTCCTGCCGCTGAAACCTTCGGTTTTGTCACAGAATGTTTTTATCTTACCCACCGAGCATTGGACCTTGGATACCGTGTAATTTTAGAGAAGCTCATGAGGTAAGCACATGAAATACAAAGCAAAATTGGCCCGAGAAAGCCGTATCATGGTATGTTATCTGAAGGTAGCAGAGTTTCATTCTATTTGAATAACCTCACAGAATAAATCAAGATTTGGCTCGAATGCAAAGGATTTACAACGATGCTCGAGGAGGTGGCAGCTCCGAAGTACTAGAATCGATAACAGTTCGAATGGAAATGGAAATGACGAAGTAAGTAATGCTAAAATTTGCTAAGACTTAGCTGCTTAATTTGATAGAAACATTTTACGTTGTATGTTTCAGATTTTTATCATTCAGAGCTAGTCTTTTGGCACCAGAGATGCTTGGTCTTGTGGCAAAATTTCATGCAATGACCGCAGTCTGGCTATTGCAGGTGAATTTGGACTGCGTCGATTCTGACGAGGATATGCGAAGTACCTATGCGCCGAAAGAATTCAAGACAGTTACGTTTCCATTGCCAGATACGATCCCGAAAACACTCAGATGCATTCCTGAATTTGTGGTGGAGAATGCAGTTGGCTTTCTATGCTTCTTGCGCCGTTTGAATCCAAACGCTTTCGAGGAGCAAGGTCCAAATTTTCTCAATCCAATACTAACAGAGGTGAGCCTTTTGCATCATACGATGTTGCCGATAGATTCAATCAAGCCATTGAATTAACTCGATTAGGTGATTGCTCTGATGGAGTCCCAGCAGCGGCTTTCTAACCCTCACCTTCGAGCGAGGCTTGCCGAAGGACTGGAAGCTCTGCTACCATCTAACGATGAGACTGTTTCTCAAACAGTAGCTACTCTCGGGACGTTTCATCGAGAGCAATTATTCATTATTCATCCTCACAGGCATCAGGTTGGTGTCATGTCTGAAGTTTAGATTTCCAAAATGTCTTGCGTTTATTTTACATGGGTATTATAGAAAAAAATCAATCTTACAGATAGTTGCAAACCTACTACAAGTATTCGTCGGGATCGAGATGACCGGTCAGAGTGTGCAGTTTGAGCAGAAATTTAATTATCGCAGACCGATGTACATAGTCATGGATTACTTATGGAAAATCGCCGAGCATCGAAATAATTTCAAGTAATTACCACGTTATTAGATAATGAAGGGAGACAATTTAATTTGTTAATCAGAGCATACGACACTTGAATTTCAGGGTTTTGGCTGAAGACGCAGAAGATAATATGGAGGCAGTACAACCACCTTTGTTCTTAAGATTCGTAAATTTACTGATGAATGATGCTGTGTTTCTTCTCGATGAAGCCCTTTCGAATATGGCACAACTCAAACAGCTACTCCAATCACAGTATGCATTTTTGTCCCTCCCACCCCTGCGCTTCGTCACCAATACCTAATATTCTTAATTTTCCAGAGAGAGTGGCGAATGGGAAAAATTACCACCTGAAGAACGAAGGCAGCAGATCAGACATCTTGCACATATCGGTATGATCGCACGGTTCGATAATATTCTAGGCCGGGAAACTATACATACTCTGGAAATGCTCACGTCAGAGATAACATCCATCTTCTGCCACCCCACCATGGTAGACCGTATAGCCTCTATGCTCAATTACCTTCTACTGCAATTAGTGGGTCCCAATAAAAAAAATCTCAAGGTCAGTCGAAGCGTTTGGCTATCATGAGTTGACACTGCAACGTTAAATTCTCCGACGATTCCTTCGATGTATTCGGTATTTTTTTATTTTATCAGGTGAAGGACCAAAAGGAGTATGACTTCAAGCCAGCAAATCTGGTTTTTAACATCTGTAAAATATACATAAACCTAAGTAGAAACGAAGCATTTACTTTAGCAGTATCTCAGGACGGGCGCTCTTACAGGCCGGGATTATTCAAGCTAGCAGATGATGTTCTAGGTAAGTATTCTATAGATAAGAGATATTATCCTAATTTCACTTGTCAAACATTATTCCATCAACATTCGTGTGAACGATATAGTACGCATCGGAGGAGTCGGAATTCTCGGGGACCTCGATCAGTTTGCTAAAAGGGTGGAAGAGATAGCAAACCAGAAAAAACATGAGGAAGAAGTACTTTCCAATGCACCCGACGAATTTTTGGATCCAATCATGTCCACGCTCATGACAGATCCAGTTATCTTGCCGTCGTCGAAAACTGTCGTCGATCGTCAGACCATTGCTAGGTATGCTGTGAAGACATGACAGTTAAACATACTCTGTAGTCATGTGTGACATCAGAATATTAATGAATTTCAGACACTTGTTGAGCGATCAAACTGATCCATTTAATCGATCAGCCTTGACGATGGATATGGTAAAATCAGATACTGAGCTGCGATGTAAGATAGAAGAATGGATTGCGCAGCGGAAAAAAGAAAGTAAGGCTGGAATTAGTGGAAGTCCAGAAGAATTCGAATAGATGAGGCTGGTTTAATATGTGCAAGTCTGTTCGAACGTGTACAGTTAGCGATCTGTTTTTGCCATTTCTTCCACAAAATTCAGAAAACGATTCACCAGATTCTGAAAATTGACCACCGATCGATGTTCTGGGACTTACAAATATCTGTCGATGTTAGTTGACTCTTCGATCCCGAGTCTCAGATGTGCATTATACTGATTAATGAAGGAAAAAATTAAGGATCCATGATGATGTTAATATTCCAAGAAATAATATCAATCGTGGTTAAAAGCTGTAAATAGATTTTTATATTACGTGTGATAAATGACGGTAATTCGTTGGTCTCAGATGTTTGCGCGATCTTTATTCCTCGTTTAGACTGCTATTAATAATTATGGAAGTAATAAAATTGTACACTACGAACGTAGCTCACAGTTTCGCCTACCAAATACAGTACTAGTCACATTTGCATCTTACGATCGTCATTTCCTCGGGTAGAGACGGGACAATGGATACGGGATCACACGATGTTCGACATTCCAGATGGGTGAGTTTCGACACTGTTCTTTTCCAGTTTGCTCGACACTTGATGGAACACGCCGAAACTTTTGGTATTAACTCTGTTTCGATGAAACTTGTGACACCGGGCACAAGAAATGGGAGCAATTTATTGAATTAGGTAAAATTTTCTGCACTCGTGAATATAGGCAAACAGGCTCAGACAGCGATCGGACTCGCAGATGTAATTATGGCAAAGGTGTTTGAATTTTGTATGTGCGTAGTAATCATGTGAATAAGTAAGATCGGAAACTAAACCGCCTACAACGCAATACATCAGATGTTTGTGTACATGAGAAAGGTAATAAATTATTGTTGATTCATTACGAATAGTGTACAAACATTTTATTATCGCCTAACGTGAAAAGTTGTCACTTTTTTTCAGGTTACCGTCACTCTTTCGTACTGCAAGGCTACTTGAAATAATCATTTAAACGTACTAACATGAATTCCCGAATACAGAAAGAGCGGGCAATGTGACATTGTTCTCAAAATCTTACACATGTATAATACATAATGCACCATATATTAATATACAAACGTATCAATTGAATATTAACTACCTCATGTGTCAAACATGGGGCTCCTGACGATTTGATTATAGAACAGGTGTCATATCTGCATCATCTCTGCCTGCATGAGAGAGCACGACACCCTTTTTAATAGTCCAATAAAACATTTACATCCTATAGGTCCAAGTTATTCCTCTAGCACTTTCACCAGTTCGTTAAAGTCTGTGATAAACCAAGGAGCCCGAGCTTTGACATCTTCTCTGACGATGTTGCCTCCGAATCCTGTAATGGATCGATGGAAAAGAGCAGCTTAATATTTATCCGTCTCGAATTTACCAATCTTTGTGAATGGTCTTGTTTCAATGCAAATAATTGTAATTCTATTTACCGATAAAGGTATCTGCCGGAGGCAAAGCTTCCAAATCCGTTGCTCCGTCTCCGATGTGTACAATAGTCTTAAGGAGTCTCTTATCTTTCAGCTCTCTGATAACGTCGCATTTTCCACCCGATCGTGATGTAGGCTGGTTTTTGTCAAAGCCTGCATAATCACCTGCAAGAAAACACGGAGCGCAGAGTCAAGCGTCGATAAGAATTGCCATCTTAACAAAAATAACTATTTCGAATAATTTTCCCAACCTGTGAAATAGAATTTAAGTTTATTAGCAAATATATTCTCAGGTGGGATGTTGAGTTGGGCAGCAACAGGTACTATCAGAGAGTGAAATCCGCCCGAAATGAGGAAGACTTGTTTATTTCGTGACTGAATCGTATCGACCAGAGTTCTGTAATTTAGGGTATACGGTCGTTAATTTATTTGGACAATGCTTGTGATTAAACAACAACAAGCCACAGCATACACGATTGCTAGTAAACTTACTTGATGCCAGGTGTAAGCCGTACTGGATGAGTACGTATGAAATCACTAATCTGACTCTGGCTGGGTCGAATGATGTTCAGACGGATTCCCAAGGATTCTCTGAAGCTCATGTTTCCTTGCATGGCTTGCTTTGTCCTAGAAATTTATTAAGATGTTATTATTCCAGTAATGAATAGACTTGTCGATACTGAAATTGAGAAGCAAAATTTAACTGTATTTCTTACAGTGCGGCGACATCGTCTCCTTTTCCACAGAACTTTGCCAGTTCATCGATGCCTTCTTCCTGAATGACCGTTGAGTCAACGTCAAAACTGATCCCATCTGCAGCTCTTAACAGTGCTTTCACTGTGTCCAGATTGGCCATAGTGTTCCTGAATAAGGAGAATAATTTACAATAGGTAAAGAATGCTGGAACAATGAATATCTGGTAAGTGTTTTTACCATCAGAGGTAACATGACTTTGCAAGCAGTCAACGACCACATTTATTAATTAAACATCGGAAGTTTCTACTATGATGTAATTTGCATAACTCTCAGGTCAAAGGGCAAGTCATTATTACTACGAATACTGAAGATCCAACAGCTCCACCATAGTTGGAAGATGAAGAATGATTTCGCTATTAAATTCGTTCAAATTTTCATCAAGAATTCCCAACTATTCTAATTGAATAGAAAAGCAGGCGGAAGTTGAAATGTCATGGCCACAAGCACATTCGATGAAAATGGAAAGGTAACAGGAATTGATCAAAGTTTGCGCATAGGCATAACATTTATGTTACCAATGAACATATTCAAAATTTTGCGAACGGTGCTGATTTGCAATCTACAAATTCAAAAGCAATTTCTCGATCCCTACCTTTTACGGTATTTTCGGCCAACACGTTATCTCACTCACCGCTCACTCCGATAAACTTTTTAACTGGGCAGCGACAAATACAGATACTCACTACGAGCACCGACGACCTGACGATGAGGCTACCGCATGTGTTGAGCGAGTAAAGTTAGCGCGTGACTATCGTGGCCTACGGTCATTGTAATCAATCTTTTCAGCTGAGTTATCCTGAATGTAATCTTATGACTCGGTCAACGTAGACCACCAGCGTTTCGCGATTAGTTGATACCATCAATTGCGGTATCCATATTGCACGAAGTAGCTCTTCGTGCGGTTTGTATTTCATATTCATCGCAAAAACGATTTGTCGGATGTAGAAATGCGTGGTATTATCTCGCGGAGAAGACTTATATTAGGATATGGTTAAGTAAAAGCGTCAACTCTTTCAGACAAGTAATGGGTGCGGGTTGCGGTGAGGCAATCCCCCCCAGCTGACCGCTCGTTTGAGCAACCGGAGTTTACGGAAGAGAACATCTGTCGTAACATCTCATGTTATGGCCGGAGTTGGTTGGCGGCACTACGACGCATTTCGATGTCGAAAAAACAACGAGAAGAACAAATAACGAGAGGAATGTTTCACCGACCTTCGCAGAGACATGGGTGTAGCTCAATTTCCTGATTCCGAGAATAATCAACCTCCACTGCAGCAAATCGCTGCCAAGTACCCTGGATGGGAGAATAGAGTCAATGAAGTTTTTGCACTTCTTACGTTATACGCGCAATTAACAGTTCTGATAAAGATAATCGGCCGTAGGGCAGAATCCGTGGCAAATCCGCTCCGTCACAGGTGTCACCTTTGGATAAGAACATTGTGACAGGTTTTCATTATCGCTGTTATCGTCGACCCCACCCGTTGAGGCAAACAACAGGTAGATAAAAAACAAACAACGGATCAACGGATAGTTGGGAAAGAATAGAAACGACGAGAAAACGAGCGAGTAGAGATTCCGGGGTTACCGGCACCCTTGCACTGAATTTTTGTAAATTTTCTCGGCGGGTAGCTCCAACTGCTGGGCACCATGAGAACCACTCATCTATATCACCTACTAGATAACAATGTGTATCCAGTTTTCGGCTTCACCGATTGGCAACGAATGTATGAGTAGGCGGGAGGCAGGGAGGGTGTCAATAGCAAAATCGGAGGCGCAAAGTTGTCGGACAAAATGCGCGAAGGGTCTTGGGCGGGAAGGAAGAAATCCTCAATCAGCATTCGGGGTCAACTGCTGAGTGCGGACTGCGATTTGCGTGGTGGCAGTCGGGTGCGGGCATCGTCGAGCGTTAGATTAGTGAAGGATATCGTCATTGAGACGTGATCCGTTGAATTACACTCCTGGTCTGAGGAAAAAAAGGAGGACGTCGTCATGTTAATGCCGATTGGAGACGGTGGAGTTTGAGGAGTTTCACCCTATTTATACTCAGCTGCTTTTGCAACACCGTAACCGTCGATCTTCGCTTTCTGCAGATTATTTCGACAAGACCGCCGATTCAAATTCGAGCATAAGGGATGCACGGTGCGTGCAAGTTCCGGATCTATGCGGCGTTCGTCGTCGGGCTTTCCTTGGTAATGGTCAGTCCCGTTCGTGCCGGTGATGAGGATATCGTGCCCGCTGTTCCCTGTCCCTTGGCGCTCACTGTCCCGTTGACGTCCGTGCAGGTTGGAAACGGCACAATTTTACACGAAGGGCTACTTTACCCACCTGGACATTATTGGTGGGACGAGCGGTCCAACGTTACGCTAGGCTGCATCTGCAGTTTAGCTTCGATGAAATGTTTGAGGAAATGTTGCCCGAAGGGTAAGATTTTGGAAAACGCGAGCTGCGTTGATTCTCCGGAGACTCGAGTGCTACCCGATTTGATGCTACCCCCGGCTAATCTTGCCGTCGAAATTCGTGAGCTTGCCAAGCTCGAGGATCACTTTTACATCCTCACTAACAAGATTTGTCCCAACAATGTCTTCATACTCGAACCGGACACGTACCCCGAGGATGAATTCGTCCTTGACGGCGAGAGTGTTCTCAGAACCGCGGAATTGGTTCTTCCGCCTCAGAGATACTGCGTCGATTGGCAAGCTTCTTCCGACGAGATCAGAGTCCTCGTATGTTTCGTCGAGGCGGAAGCTGTCGTACCGTCGACCCTCGAGTCGAAGATGTACCCGGTCGGGATGATCCTCTCGATACCGTTTATGGCTGCTACTTTTCTGGTCTACGCGATTATTCCAGAACTGAGGAATCTCTATGGAAAAACTCTCATGTGCTACGTCGCTTGCCTCGTCAACGCGTACAGCTTCCTCGCTGTTCTTCAACTCGTGGATGTGGATCAGGACACTTGCATTTCATTCGGTAAGATTAATATAGCTATACCACACAACATTCAATTTTGCCAGACGGCGCCACGAAACGATAAGTTATACCGTGACAACATTCCTCCTATCTTCTTCTTTTCGTTGATGTTGTGTGGAAGAATTTTTAATAATCTGGGCAATATTTTTAGAGCCCACCAGCCATTTATTTGTTGAAACTAATCAGGTACGCTCTTATTATGGAATAAGTCGTGATTCATGCCCCGTGACAAAGTTATGTTGGTATTTCAAGCATTCTTCATAGACCACGAAATGGAGTAAAGGTGAAAACGTTTAAATGTTAAACCACAGTCGTACGATAGTATTGTGCGTTTGGATTTGGTGAATCGGCCGAGAGAAGAGACAACCGCTTGATTTTTCAGGAGTAACACCGGTAGCTGAGAGCGTATCAGTCGAACGTGAGATTCAGATATCAACGGGCGTAAAAAAGAGTACAGACAAACTTACCGCGAATCCTGACTCATCAATGCAGACATGAACCCGTTGAGAGAACAAACAAAAAATGAATGAATCTCCGGATGATAATATACGTATATGTAACTACAACGAGTTATACCTTCGGAAATAAGTAATCGCTGGAGGTAGACTCCAAGCCAGCATGAATTGACGCTATCGGTGAGTTTTACAGATAAGATACGTCGCTTGCAGGTGAAGCTAATCGGTTTCAAAGAAACTCGACTGATCGTCAGTATGATATTTGTGTAGAGGGTACTGCCAACTTTTACTCGCCATCCATTTACAACGGACCTCCGTCCGGCAGAAGATTCGGTTGACTTTGTTCGACGAGTCATTTATGACCAGGTCTGTTTCTCGCGGGGGCGTGAGGGCTGCATGGTTCGAAACCTGCATGACATAACGGAAAAGTATAAAGCCTTAGAGCGGGAATTTCCCCATCCACGGCCAAAGCCGGCGCCTTAGCAGGCTCGGAGGTAGACGGGAACGTTTCGCCGATGGTCAGTCTGGCCCGCGTGAGTGTCGAGGTAGCATCATGCACCTGATCTTTCCCCGGGCGCTAATCCTTCTTTCATGGGCCTCGATTCGAGCCGCGTCTCTAGATCGAGCCCAGCTGCCGTACGCCGATCTGCACGAGCAGAATCCACGGGTGGCCGGCGCGTTCGACGACCAAGTCCCGGATTGCAGTGAGTCGTCGACGATAAATTGCGTGCCGATTTGTTGCCCCGCCGGCCTTTACACGAGCGGTACTCAGTGCGTAGAGAATTCCGAAATACCTGCTTCAGAACTGCAGTTTCCCCAGGTATGGACCTCCGACCTTGTCCCGGTCAACCACTCCGATTGGATCTACGCTACGGCTTACGGCTTTCCGTGTGTCAGTGGAAGTTACGCCCTTAGCCCGGACGAAAACCCAGAGGATGAATTTTACCTCCTGGAGAATGGAACGATTTTTAAGCCCAAGTACCTCGGGGGCACCATGCTGGGGACGAAAGATTATTGCTTCGCGTCGGTCCTGAGGGGTAACAAATCGGAGACCGTCGTCGCGGTTTGCTTCGCCGATGAATTGGATACTATTCCGTTGGTCTACCCTGTGGCTATGCTCCTATCCACGCCCTTCTTGATCGCTACCTTCTTGGTCTACACCGTCATCCCCGAACTCGACAACATCCACGGACTCACACTTCGCGCCTACGTCGGCGTACTTTTCATCGCGTATATCGCACTCGTCAGCGCACAACTCGGAGATCAAGCCGTCCTCGCAATGGATGCCCTTTGCACGGCTATAGGTAATCGATTAAATTTATTTATCAAAGACTAACGATCGTTGGTGGTACAATATTTGTGGTCGTGCACAGGTATAACGCGTGCAGTGGAAACCGTGCGTATAACAAATGTGACCGCTCTATATACTTATCGAAGGAATTCTGATCCAGATGCTTTGGGATAAATTATGGGGAACATAAGGCTACTTTTAGACCATAGGAAACAGCGGTCGAGAGGTTTTTGTGAAACACCTTATGACGCTATATCGTCGGCTCGCGTCTCTTCATCTATTTTCGTGTGAAGAAAAAAACAAGAAAAGACGGGAAACCAACGGACCAGACGATTCTCTATAAAATTTCGGAATATTTTATTTATTGCGGTCGTGATTAATTGGAGTAAGTCGTAATCGGAGGTTCTTCGTCGGTAAGATGATAATAGCGAACGTCGATTAGATATAGCCAAAGCAAATTTGTTCTGTACAATTGCTTCGGGAAATACGTTATACCTAACGCATTTTTTTAATAATCGTTCGGGTATACCAGGAACTGCCGGAGCGATAGCTGGTGTTTACAATCGCGAGAAACTCTCTTCAAAAGACGTTTGTATAACGTACGTGTGGCTTGAATGTTGCTCGGCGTACCTCGATAAATAATTTCTCGGTCCATTCACCGATGCAGGGTTGAGAGAAATTCAAGTCGGCAAATGAAATAATCCGCTGTTTGCCTCCGAGCTAACTAAACCCCGACTGCAGATTTGATGTGAAAGCTGAACGTCGAACCGCGGCGACGGCTGTCAAAGAATCGAATGTACTCGTATGTATACTGCGACTATATCGGTGAAATCGGAAGTACACCTCTCAATTGGTAAAATTTGTACATTCAATCTCCTGGTTCTTTAATTTCATATTATCTGCGTAGGAGGATTACAAACCCCAGGGAATCCAAAAGTTAAGTTTCGTTAGCCCTATTTTCGGGTGATCTGTCGATGGTGGAAGGTGTAAGGCCCGGATGAAAACGAGGGTATTCGAAATGTTTGCATTTGATAAAATAATTCAACGTAGTTCATCGAGAATCGAATAAGCACGGTTGTCTTGGCGATCGGATTGGTCGGGCCGGGGGGGTGGAGGGCACCGCATGACGTAGCGCGCGGGACCGATACGCTTAATTCTTACTCTTTGGTTTGGCACGAACGGGTTTTGTTTCTTCTCCGTGAAACGAAAGCTGACAAGTGTACGTGGTAAGGCATAGGTCTTTCCATAGGATCACCAGGACATGTAATTTTGTATGACATACTCGTGTCGACGCTGTAACGCATAGAAATTATAGGCATTCGCTACGGTTTACGTTCAGGTCTACGATTTACCACCACCTAACACCGCGGACCAACGCGACCAGGCGTTTTTGCTCACAATCAGCTACGTAACTGCGCATTATACGGGTGTGTTCGTTTGCGTGCACGTACACAGATTCACATATTTATACGATATACGTATCTCGTATTATAACAAAGTATGTATAAGTATATGAACATAGGTATACCGAGCTGCTACACGTAGATCGGATTCTTGAACGGGGCTCCACTTAGGAATCTGCAGAGATTTATTTTCTAGGGGCGATCTCGATATACAGGTCATGTAACGTCGGAAGCAAGGACGCGACCCGACAGGCCAGAATTTCGGATAACGTGGGGAGGAAAGCTCACCCAGTTGGTTCGGAATTCGAAGATATTTTATCGAATTCCGTCATTTACCGAAGATACTTCGGAAGACCCAAGAACACTTATTGCGATAGCCTTTCTTAATAGTCCGGCCGACTGTGCAGCCGACACAAGCGGGCGAGGTGTTCTTGTATCACGCGCAAGGCAGGCTTCGTACGATAACAAAATAAAGTTTGTAGAATAAATAAATCGATGCCATTGGGATGAGTCCGTGTTAGTCCACCGCTTTGGATAAAACGCGAATCGTGGATCGGCGTAGTCGGCTCGCACCGCTTTGGAGTTTACAATATCCATATTAATTCATTTCATCGCGTCTTTCCAACACTTCCGACACGTTAAACATAGGCGTGTCGCATAGTGATATGATGTTACAGTTTTCCATATACATAAAAATAAAATTCTTCCTAACGATTTTAATTACGGGAGTGAAAATGTTACGCTCGTTATCAGTGGTCATCGCGCATGATTCATAGATTATCGTTAAATTTACTGAATCATTCCAAAGATACCACATTACATCGCCGCTGCTAAGAATTAAAGTGTCAACGAATCCAGCGGATCCTCTCGCGGGTCGCTTTTTGAGCTTCGCGCGTGCAGATACGTTCGTCGAATTTTAAACCCCATGCGCAAGGTTTTCCCGTTTCTTATCGTGGCTTGACAATGACAGTGACATAAACTCTAAGTATAACTGGAATTTACAGCCTGTTCTCATCCGAGACACCCGCGGCGACGTAATCCCCGCTTTCGCGAAAGAAACGGCGAAACTTTTCCTAAACATTTCGCTGAAAAGTTTTTCATTCGGCATAAGGAGTGAACATCTAGAGCAACTCTCGTGAACGTAGCATATAGTTATTTGTATATTGGTGTAGTTATTTATCCGCGGCGGAAATCTACCGCATCCTGCAACATTCCCGCGTTCGCGACTAGCGCAGTAAAATAATTGTAAACGTACGGAGGTCAGGGACGTCGGAGCCGCGCGCTGACGCGATGCGAATGTCGAAGGTTTGCGTGCGACGTATAACCCACGTTGACGATAGACCACAGATTTATGGGTGAACCGTGTACTACGTCGCACGTACGTTTGTTGAGTAGTCTAGCTGTTAATCCAGTGAGTTGGGTGAACTACTCTTAAGCGGTGTAATCGCGGTGCTCCTTGAAGAGTCTTTGGTGTTCGGTAAAGCAAGGCCGAAGTCGGTCGCTCAAAAATTTCGCATCAGTCGAGACGATGCCGTCGGTGTTGTGTGGTATATTTGCAACGGTCATTGCTCTCCGTTACGTTTCCGGTTCCGGTTATCCATCGTGTCCCAAAGGGTTACAAATGTCCTTGGATGACGCCGAGGAGTTTGAAAATGGTACCCTTTATTTTCGCGGTCTGGCGTTCCCCCCGGAGTCCTATTGGACGATCGACAATGCGACGTTCGGATGTCCTTGTGATGTGGCGACAGCGTGTGTGCGCACCTGTTGTAAACCTAACGAATTGTTGAACGGCTCGAGGTGCATCGAGGTGAGCGACGTTACAGCGGCTGCTTTGAGACCGTGGGACGATAACTTGGAAGCAAATTTAACTTGGATCAAGGGACTCGACGATGCGTTCTTCACGATTCCGAGTATACTGTGTGCAGGTGCTAACAAAAAGTATCAACTTGAGCCGGAATTTGCGCCCGAGGATCAGTATGTCCTGCACTCGAATGGCGTTTTGACAACCCTCACCCAGGCTCTCCCACAGGAGATGTACTGCATCGGATCTTCGATCGTGGACAACAGCATCGTAGTCGTCGTTTGTTTCGAATCCGAAGATAGCGATCCCCCGGAGGTGCAGTCCGCCGTGCTCTATAGACCGGTGGGGATGATACTCTCCATACCGTTCCTACTTGCGACTTTCTTAGTTTACGCCATTTTACCAGAAATCCGGAACTTGTACGGAAAGACACTGATGTGTTACGTTGGTTGTTTGGTGAACGCCTACAGTTTTCTGGCCGTCGTTCAGCTGGACCCGGAAGGCAAGATTCCGCTGGTCGCTTGCACATCGATGGGTAACTTTTAAGATTTATTTTCTAAGCGTTAATTAAATCTTTCCCAAAGATCACGACGGATTGGTATGGCATCGCGAATTTTTCACGTGATAAATGTCGGTTGGGAAACTCCGTCGCCGATCAGGAAGAAAACGAGTTGGGGTTGTTCTAGGTATAAACGTGCGGCAATGGCTGGAAATCAGATTACGGTGATATAATAGAAATATAGATTAACTAACCACGGATGACTTTTCGAATTTTCTCTCACTCGAATGGAAAAACCAACCGATCTTGTTAACGTACGCTGCCACAGGCGTCGTTTGCGGCTGTATGTATACTTTTGCCGTCTACATGGACACTGTCATTGATATTATACCACGCGATAATCGTTAGAGTTGAAACGCACCTATTAAATTTGTAGCAATAACATTTAGATCGACCCGCGAGGATCGGAATTTTTCCGTGTCTTTTAATAAATTTGCCAAAGCGGGAAAGCGAACTTTATTCCGATTGGTATATGACTTAATTGAATTTGGAAGCGCAGTTGGTTTCGTGAGATAATTTCTTTTGTTTCGCTCACGTATCTCGCATATTATTTGATTATACGCATTAACCGGAAACGTTCCATTTGTTTCCAAGCGCTTTATTCTTAGCCGCGCGTTTCACAAGCTGCAGGATGTTATTAGCTGTATTTCTTGTGCCTTTTCAACGATAGCCATTTTCCAGCACCTCGCGATAATAATACGTATATTAGGTGTGTACGTTACACCTATACATATGTATTACACGGTATACCTATATATTATAGTATACCTATAATATATATGTTGTATATCAGTGATCGACAGTGGCGGTGGTCACGTCTCATGTGTGTAATTTGAGCGTTAACGAGAAATCGAATTTACCTACTAGTAGTATCCCGGATTCATGGACATAAAGTTGAATGACGTCACAAAGCGTCCGACGATGGAGACTACCGAGACGACGACAAAAAATGCATGATCGTAAACGGGCCCACACGTGGACAGCAATCATCATATCTCAACTCTCCAACCACCAATTTTATTGAAATTGGGGTCGAATGAAAGCTCGTACCGGACATATGCGATGAAACTGACAATAAATTCGCTTATATGTCATCGATATAGGAGATAATTGATTGAACGTGAATCCCCGCTCCGCTTTCGAGCTCCCGTCGCAGTATAGACACTCGGTGTCATCCCTTTTTTTGAAGCGTACTCGGCGCGTGACTCCACCGAGTGTGTTATCAGAAGCAACGGGAAATAGCGTGGAAATCCCGGGAAAGGCACTATAATTCCTTCATCCTTTTTTCACTGTTCGTGGTTGTGGTGAATCCAGTAGTGGTCTGGACTCGCGATAAGGTAGTACACGACACCATGACTAATTGTGAAAAGTGAACTTTGTTCTTTATGAGTCCGGAGCAAACAATTCAGTCTCTTTCGGTGCATCGAGAAACATGGCCGAGCTTCGCGTTCTATGGCTTGTGCTAGCGATAAGTGTAAGGGATGTCGTGCCAGAATCCTTCGAGGATCGAACGTCGATCCCACGTCCGATCGAAACGCGGGTGAATCTTACGGGTGAAATTCAAGACTCATCCGGATCGGTCGGATTCACACGGGAGGCAGAAGAAGGTGCAGTTCAGGTCTTCGAATGTTCGGGTGAAGCGAAGCCGTGTCTTCCGTTGTGCTGCCCTTTGGGGACGAAACTCGAGATAGATGGCACTTGCAGCGAGGTAGAAGATGGATCCAAATTCATCTCTCTCCCACCTCTATATTCCAACGATCTGTCGATTGTACTCACCGACGAAGCGAACCCCGAGGATTTCCAAATGTTCGTCTCCGACCCCTGCGAAGAAGAAGGTTATGTATTGGAGCCTGAGGAGGACCCGCTGGACATTTTCTACCTGCTGAAAAACGGTTCTCTGAGTCAACCGAGTAACGAAATTTTGAGGATGGCAAGTGCCAAGGAATACTGTCTTTGGCGCGATGACAACTCCACCACCTATATGCCAAGGCTCTGCATGACCACGATCGAGGATCCCAACGCGCAGCAGTTAATACTTCATTCGACCATCGGAATGTCCATATCGATTCCATTTCTAATCGCTACCTTTCTCGTCTACACCATCCTACCGGAGATGAGAAACATACATGGGTTGACGCTCAGCGCATACGTTGGCTGCCTCATCGTCGCCTTTACCAGTCAGACGATAGCCAACAACAGCGATTCCGTTACTTCTTCGACCACTGCATGCATCTTTATGTGTACCTACCAAATTATTACACTTTATTATTAAGGGCGCTATGCATTACTGTACAGCTTTATATGTAACGTACTCCAGTTTACCGATCCTCGTGTTTCAAGCCGGTCGAAAGACCCTCGCGCTCTAAGGGCGCGGCTTATACTCATAATTTTCAATTACTCATTAACGTTCCACTCAAACATATCAGAATACCAATGTCGTAATTGTTTGTAGCTATATAGTACTTGACAAAACAATCGACATGCTTGGTATATGATAAGAAGTAGAATAACCGCAAGGAATATTAATATGGAATTGTTTGTGTTTCAGCGTTTACGATTCACTTTTCATTCCTCGCGAGTTTCTTCTGGTTGAACGTCATGTGCTTCGACATTTGGTGGACCTTTGGGTAAGTCTTCCGTCCTTATGTTTTCTACTACGATTAGGATCCATAAAATATGAAGAATCAACGTCCCGCTTGTCCCTGCATGGGGTATTATGATTGAAACTCGAAAGCCGCGCATTTTCGTATCCGATTTTCGTATAAGTCGATGCCCAAACGATAGTAAAATTGAAAGAAAGAATTTTTTTTTGGATATTGTTCGAAAAAGGTAGGTATCGAATAAATCGGAGGAAAAGCTCAATCGACGAACAAAATGGGCACGTGAAATGCGTTTCGTTCGATCAGTGCTGCATTTCCTGTGACGCACGTGTGTCAAACTCTTGAAATTTCTATCCTCTACTCTTCGGCTATTGCATTATTCGATAATCTTCATATAGAGCAAGATCCAGCTCAACGCGGGGGATACGTTCCAATAAGTTCCAACGCTAAATGAAACGCGTTAAGCCGGGTCTTACTGTATTTCGTTTCCATCAACATTTACCTAACCGTTCGGGCCGCTGACTGGAGTGTTTGATTTCGCTGGTATACTCGTGACCCTGTACTATAAATTGCAGAGTCAGAGAAGAGAGGCTAGCGAACCGATTCGATAATAAATTACGTCAATCGCCGGTCATGTTTACGTACGATGTATGTGGTTAGGAGCCGTGAATTATATTATTTAATCTACCGCTGCAGTCGCAAGTTCTCATTGCTCGAGACGGGGTCATTTCCGATTTGACAAGGGGTTGAACTCCAAACACATCTACATACGCATAGGTATAAGACATATACTTTGCACTGTATATGTATTTTAAAAAACAGCTGCACTGTTACACACGCATAAGACTTATATAAATAAACATTTCCTCGCGAAATATCGATCCAGAGGAAAGTCTGCGACTCGAGCAACACGACATACTATAACTTAAGGTCACGAGGTTGAACCGGTGCAAAAATATTCTGCGGTAGAATAATAATAATAATTTACTAGAATGTGCAACGATAGTATTGATTAGAATAACTATATCGGTAATTACGACTATATTTATAAAATGCGGCAGCGGTTGAGAAGCGAGCTGAATGGGGGTGGACTCTGCAGGTCCAGGTGTTCATTCTTCACGTATTCCAATAATAAGTATATTTTTGGTCCTCCTATATTTTTACCCAGCGCCCACGCGATTAGATATACCAACGGTAGATCCGATCGGATTATTCAGCCATATGTGCACAGACAGTTATACGATAAAAATCGGACACCACAGTTTTCGCTCGGAGAGATTCCGCGTGTTAAATGAGCCACATTCACGGTCCGATTAGCAATTAATCGATTCGAAAGGAATCGCAGCGGTTTCGATATACCACTGATATAATACAATCAGTCAGATGTACCAAAATAGCATGGACAAAATATTTCCAACTCGACAATTCGCGGGCCGATTGAATTATTCTGATTTCTTTAAAACCTGGTACAGATCCGACCAATGCTCGATAATTCAACATCGAAATGTTCTCACGCTTAACGAACAAAACAAATTTGGAAACTATGGTGTAATAAATGCGTAGTTTGGCTTTTTACATACCGCACCTACAGATTTATACTATTTAGGTATATATGTGTAAATGCAAATTATCGCCATATTGATGATTATGTATAGGAAAACTACCGTGACTACACGGACGGAGCTGGACGGCCTCGAGTTCTGGTGTCAGGTTTGATCGGTGTTGTACAAATTTTTCAAGCGAACAATATATCTGTGTATAGGTTTCAATACGTTAAACATAAGTATGAGACGACGTGTTTATTCTCTCGGCTCTCACCTGGGGCGTCTCGATGCTTTCTCATCTTCAGAAACTCGCCTCCCTCCCCCGCCCCCTTCTATAATGGGGTTGAACTTTGACATTACAACATTTAACGAACGACTCGCGCACGCGAGGAGTATATCCAAAGGATCGCTCAAATGGGATGCTAAATTACGAGTGTGCCACGGACCGGGATTAATTAGGTATTCGTCTTTCGTGCGACCGAAATCGATCGACGATTTATGGAATTGCATCGAAATGCGACGTATCGATGAACATAATGCCTTTTACAGCGTTGCATAGTTTTTCGCCCGTATTGTATATAATTGTACGAAATATGGATATGGACATGGATGTGGGTGTGGATATCTAAACAAGGACACGGGGACGTTTGGACGAAGTGCAGGTGGCAGATTGAACGGATTTCACTTCTATTTATACGACATATGCGTACGCGCTTAGGTACGCACCTTCGTCGTGCAGTGGCTATTTGTTATCGTGTCCTACCTGTATATCACTTGATAATTAGTATCAGGGCCTTTGGTGCGCGATTATCAGCTTCGATAATATCCGCATACCTAGCCATCGAATCAATTTCACATTATCCCCAATTACCGAACGTTCACTGCCCTAATTCTCAACTATCTATAGCGTTCCAACCTTAATTAGTTCGGTCCAACTTATCCAAATATCTATACGTATTTGTATACACATACCGTTCATATAGGCAAAGGTATGCGATATCTTCCGATAAATGTATTTCGAGAATTGAGCTGTTTCGGGGCTGAAAATTACCTGCTCATTGTCTGAATATAGATATTATAGTACGTCTTTACGGTATAGTTTCCAATAAATTCATCGAACGTTATATACGATCTACGTAGCAGACGGTAATCGGCAATAAAAATCAAAGGAAATCAGTGCGTGGTAGCGATCACGCGACATAGTATACTCGCAGGTTCATTGAGATCGCCCGGAGCATTATAATAGTTAAATCGCGTGATCGATTATCACGCCGCGAGGTATTATTTTCGTCTATCCGCTCCGACACGTCAGAAATATAGTGCAGGGAGTCGAACGCGTGCCTGTCGTTCAAAAGTGCAACATGAAGAACATGCAGCGATGCTAATTTCCGGTCAGGAATCGAAAGAGGAAATCACAGAGGAGTAAACGATCATAGTTGTATGCCTAAATCACAAGCGATGAAAGATCCTAGGAAACGGATCGTTGATCATTTGCAGTGGCTGCGGTGTATAACATGGAGAATCGCGGTGATTGTTTAATTGTCACAATTTTGACGATCGATGGACGTGTGCCGCGCCACGTGTCGGGGTGGGGAAAGGGGGAGGGGGACGATCGTCACGGTAATGTTTGCTATGATAAAAACTTTGTGTAATTAGTTTTCTCTCTGCAGGTGAAGCCGAGCCCAAAGAATCCATTAATGAATTAATCCAAAATACACACGCGCGCCGGGCGGTATGGATAATGTGCGAGTTGCGACCATATGTACATCGAGATTTATACCGGCGTACCTCTGAGGATGAGTTATAGAAGACACACCTATGACATACCGTTAAATTATACGAATGGAGATCAATGCTGACGTATGAACGACGGAGATCCGACGATGAACGCGACGCGTTCTTTACCGACGAATACATCCGGATATACCTTTGACATATGTAAACATCGTACCTTATATGGAGAAGCGTAATCTTCGATGTTTGATGTTTGCTATTGCGGAGGACAATTTCCTCTATTATGTCATTTGAGCAAATCGTTGCGGAGAGAAGGGAAAGGAAAGTTGTGAGTAATTTCCGACTATCCGAACGACGAGGTGTTAGACTACCCCTTATTTTCTTGCGATGGTCCCTCGGGACCGCAGCTCATCTGCTCGACGTTCCGATCATATTGCCATACCTGTGCAGGTATCTCTAGTATATCGTTACATTAATTATAGTGCTAATTAATTTCCTATCAAAGTTTCTTCGACAAGACGAATCGTGTCATTTGTGATTTTGTATAGCTAGCCGTGTGTAACGTCAGCGATGAAAATTCATTGTGTTTATGATAGTTATACGATATAATAATACGTGGGTTATTCTATAGCCGCGGGTATAATGGCCGTAGACCGTATAACGCAGAAAACGGGTGGAAAAACTATTTGCCGTCGTTAATTTCAAACATGAAATAACAATTTACGGTCAAGCGCGGACGAATAATATTTATACTACACGAGCGCATTTCTCACAATCAGAGGAATCCTCGCAGCCGAATATGCATGTATATACAACACCGAAGTTTCGAAAAGCTATTAAAAATTATTAGGATGAGATAAAAGAATGATATCGTGGTATATGATGTCATGTGCCTTGCCACCGAAGGCCTTGCGAATATCTGCTTGGAGAGTTGGTCCAGCTGAATGAATTGTAGATTACATACTCATTAAGATTGCACCGCGCCGCGGCACGAATCAAAAGGTCTGAGGTAACGCGTTGCGCGTGTATGGAAGTGGTTTGTAAAACCGATTCCCGCCACCGAGCTGAAGATAACAATGGTTAACGGTGGTGGGGAATTTTTAAAACCCTAAAATAATCTCGAGAAAATATCAACTTTCGTACACCATTGGCCCGTGCGCGCGTGGCTCGCGTGACTCATTCGGCGTCACGGGCGTTGGCTAATTACAAATTCTACCGGAAACGGCCTTGTCGTATTACCCGTAATGTTTCGAGCTGACCGCTATTCGATTCGCGTATGGGTGTAGGTACAATATATTAACGAGTTTTTCCTCAGTCCCATAAGCTTGGCGTGTTTTATTTAATGTGTATGCAAATTTCTTCCCGCCCCAACCGCCTCTGCATTGCAGCTATAATGTGGTCATGTGGAAACGATACGCGTATAATAACCGCTTACTTATCATCGAGTGCCGAAAATAATAATTTTTATTTTCCAGCGAAATTAGAGAAAGAAAAAGAAAAGAGATTTGTTTTTGTCGAGCAAGATCGTATAACGACAACTATACATATCTTTTTCATTGTAAATAAAACATCTCTTATTTATACTTCCAAGCTTGCAGCCTACTACGAAGGTAGTTGCCCAGAATCAAGGGTGGGTAATTTATTAACGTATACTGTAATCTTGCATCACTGCACTGACAATGAGAACTGATTGCGTATTACCGTACGTCATGACTAAACGCTACCCGTATATATTTATACCCGTATATTAAAATCTTAATTCGCACAACTTCACCCATAATTGATTACCGATGCACTCTCTGTATTAGAAAGTCACCGAGTAGCCGATCACTTACTTGCATGATATGTGTTGCACGTTGTAATATGTTGCGTATGAATTACAAATCGTTGACGTGATCGTAAAACTAACGCAATATTCGATGCGCGATTTCAATATTCCTATGCAGGTTTATCGTGGGCAGTGTTCTGCAAAAAGTTAGCTATATATTTACATATCGATATACTGTATACGTACACGCATAAGTTATACGATTGATTTGCTTCAAACAACGAAAACTCATAGCCGATATCGAGTTCGATGCGAATTTAAGCGTCCCCCGGTGGCGGGAAACGAAATAAATGAACCGGGAGGAACGAGAGCTGCACGATGGATCACGGTGACGGACGTACACAGGTATGACAATTACCTGGTTGTATGCATGGACGCAGTGCGGCTGAATTCAAAAACGAATGCGCCTAACGATCTACTAGCTACTAATTATTAGGTATATCATTAATCACAGGTAGGTATACAGGTGTAGTGTACCTGCAATCCACACAACGCTTTGTCCACCTTGATGTAGATTGAAATGAGCTTGCGCGGAATATACATTACATCCTCTATTCGTTGTTCGTTATTCGATATCCGTTTTTCTCCGTCAAATTCCAACAGTCGAGTTACAGTTGTACCTTGTACATAGAGCTGCGGAGAAAGTTGATACCTCTCGGCAGGTGGTTCGTTATTCAATGGATGTCGTTCTGTTACAGGGGATTCCGTGCTCTTCAAGGAAGCATCAAGCAACGCGAGCGCAAAAAGTTCTGCATGTACTCGATCTACGCGTGGGGATGCGCAATTCTGCTGACCGGCGTGTGCGTGATAATGGACTTCGCGCCAGGGATTCCCGAAACCATGATCCGTCCTGAGTTTGGAGCGGAGCGTTGCTGGTTCAGAAGTAAGTGATCGAGGACTGCGACTCGAGATTGACACTAATGATTAATGTCCGAGCTAATGGTTAATGAGTTCTGTAACTTCAAATGTTTCTATCTAACTCTGCTATACGTACCGATAAAAACCCTGCTTCGAAAGATCCACTCTTTGTCGGCCATATAATCGACCTTCGAAAGACATTTCATACTTGCCTGGTTGCCTCTGGCTCTTTCGGAAAATGATTAACAACTTATAATTTGTACGAACTCGTGCTGCGTCGTCGGTAGCCGACGTCACTAATTGTCGTGGGTATGCTATAGCTTGTTAATAATCAAACTTTCGATATCTTCGTTGCAGCCGAAACAGCCAAGGCCGTGTATTTTTATGGGCCAATGGGCTTGACCGTCCTTTGCAACATCTTCCTCTTCGTATCTACGGCCATAAAAATCATTCGGCACAAGAAGGACACGGCGCATCATCTGAAGGGAACGGATAGCAGGCGGCACGACGACAATAAACAATGGTGAGTTGACATCGAAAGGTCGTTTCCATATTTTGCCATCGTGTAGCCTTCTCCTCTTTTTTCCCCTCCCGCCCCGATCAGCCGTTGACGATAAATCCTGGATGTGATCAATTACGGGTTGTGTAAATTATTACCGAAACAGTAACGAAGATCGGGTAAGAATTCTGGAAGCAGTCTTCCCATAGCACAAGGTCTCTCTTGTATTATCTTGTTTACAGAATCACCCGATTGAAGCAACAAACCAAACTATCGGTACTTTACTCTTCCGCTAATTTTTATTACCCAACATATGTGAGACGCAGACCGTGATGATCTTCGTTGAGATGGGATGCCTGTTAATTATGCCTCAGATACTTTGATATATTTTGAGAATTTTTAAACGTGACAGACGTGGTCACCCTGGTATTATTATTTCTCGGAAGACTGTAGTAGCTCGACTTTGTCCGTATACAGGGTGTCCCAGAATTCGCGCCAACTAAGTACGTAGCGTTGTTCCTCGTAAAAAACTGAAATAGGGAAGTCGAGGTGAAAATGTTCTAGGTCTGACATGTAAAAAGTTACAGGGTGCCAAAGTCCCGCCAATCGGCGTGCACCGTCACGTCCGTGTGCCACCAACACGCCGGGCGTAGCGGTGTGTTGGTGGCACACCGACGTTATTCCAGTCAGCGATTGGCGAAACTTTAGCACCCTGTAACTTTTTACATGTCAGACCTAGAACATTTTCAACTCGACTTCCCTATTTCAGTTTTTCACGAGGAACAACGCTACGTACTTAGTTGGCGCGAATTCTGGGACACCCTGTATAGTTGTCCATCTTTATCGTATTATTCTGAACCAACGTCGTCATTTCCCTGGTTTATATAACGAGTTTGTAATTATATAGAAAAAAAACACTTTCAGATCGGACGAATATAGCGAGTCTTTTAATTTTCGTTTCAGGTTCAATTTGTATCTGAAGCTGTTCATCGTGATGGGTATAAACTGGTCGATGGAGATAATATCCTGGCTTTGCCAGGGTCCAAAATCTTTGTGGTACATCACGGACATGGGAAACACGCTGCAAGGGGTTATAATATTCATAATCTTTGTGTGGAAGGAAAAAATCAAACGATTACTCTTCAAACGCTTTGGTTGTCAAGGGCAAAGCTTTTTACCCCGCGATTCGACGAGGAGCGGTTATCACAGCTCCGCTTCGCGCACGTGCACGACATCGATTCCACTGCACGAAGAAACCAACGGTGCTCCGGATCCCCATTCTCTGTCCAGGGCGAAGCCGAGCTCGGACGACAGCGACGGGGTGTAGAATTGAAAACCCCGATGGATTTATTTACTCTATCGTTATTTTTATAGGAATTCTATTTTTCGTTGGAGAAAATTGATTCATAATCTATACATAGGTATACTCGCATACGTATTAATTACGTACGTACAGAGTGTGATGCGAACGAGTTGACGATCTTTTCGTGGTAATTGTGTGGTACGCCACAATCAGACCTCAGGAGTATAGAAGAAAAAGCGGTTCGATTAATTATGTACCGATGAGTGTTCCAGGACGACAATTTGTTGTACGGTCCTGAGGTCCCAGGTTCAATTATTTGAAAATTTCCAACATTTTTTTCTACGGGACATTGAAAAACTTACCCGCTTGGACATTTGAGTGTTTTTTAAATTGTAAATATACTCTTTTCCGTAGCGTAATGAAATTACAGTAGAATTAAAGAATAGAATAGCGCCAGTTGTCTGTCGACGAATGGAAACGTGACGATTTACGTTCAATCTGTTCGAAGAGTGATGAGATTGATTGACGGTGCGATTGAAATGAATCGAGCGCAGGCGAACAATCTGATAGCATTTAAGTCGCGATAAGTTATAATTTAAGGTCAATTATTGATTAACGATCATCGTTAAAAGTAATATCACGAGGCTCTATCGGTTAGGAAAGCCTAAGCTTAAAACCTAGAATAAGTTATACCTTCCCTCAAATCTAACATCGTCGTCATTGTAATACCACGAATGATGCCCTGCTGAGTGAAACTTATCGTTAGTAGGACTGCCTCTTTCAATAGGCCTTTTTTCTAGTCATATACATATGTGTGTTAGTATATACCTGTATCAGTAATACCCTGGCGATTTTTTCAAAATTCAACCTTCTGCGAAACAATAACTTAACTCGCTTCCATTAGAGACGGGTATTTCCGACGCCAGTCTTCGCACCTGTAATATAACCTAAAAAATACCATCACGCCCAGGTAACAAATGTTCTTTACTCGACGTAACTATATATTCCCATATTTTATTATGTACTCAAAATCAGCGTGTGGACAATTATGAACGTCCGCACCTGGAGTGCTTTTTGTATTGTGATGTCATGAATAAAGAGATATTTCTCAGTATCCAATTGAAATTGTCTTTCGACACCTTGGATCATCGTTAGTTCTCGCTCGGAAAGGAAGAAACTGGCCAGTTTGTTTTAAATCTGATTTTATTTTATTCAAAAAGTACAACAACACAAGCAACCTGCCGTGCAATGATTGATTAAATTCAAGTCCACGTGTAAAATATAATGTATTTCGATATTTGTATGGCCTTCGTCAGAGTTAACCATATCACTCGCTTCACACGGGCTGTCTTACGCGGCAAGGTGATGTGGTAACTCGTATTAATGAAAGATTTTCCGATAGGTACATTCTGCCGTTGGTCCACGAAAATGTAAACTTCTTTACATCCGAAAATTGTACGTAAGTTAGCCGGTGCGAACCCAAGCGAAGAATAATTACCTTATCCGACTATTTACATCTAGAAATACCGGGTTTCTCTGTCTCTCTCTCCTTTGCGACACGTTTCAACAATCGACATACGTTATCGATCTAAATGTGGAGCGGAATATTCGAACGCATCTTTGCATTTTAATTCAGGGAAACGATCCTCGGCCTTATATTTCCGTTGGTGTTACGGCGTCTACCTTTGAATGCGGCCTGGTTACTTCCCAGCACTTCCTCTCACTCTTAGTGCCATCCGAGCGAATTTACATCGACGAAAACAGCGTCAAGTCTCAGGTGTCATTTTACGCATACATATCTTCTCTGTCCGCACCTACTCCGTCGCCATCTTCCAGACTTGAGAAATTGAGGAAATGAGCGGGTCGGTGAACCTCGTGATAGAATTCTTTGGGGTTAGCCAACTGCAGCTCGTATTTCATATTTGGGTCATGCCGCACACCTGTAAACGAATTGGTAAATAATCATCGCATCAAAGGGTAGCTAATTATTCAATTTTAGGTTAGAACGTCATCGAATAAACGTACCCATGAAGTTGTAGTTCCAAGAGCCTTGGCTGGGCACCATAAAGAAGCCGAGGAAGCGATCAGACAACAACATTTGTACTTTTTCATAGTGACTGGGAAGATATCCTTTGGGATTATTTCCCTTGTCGGTATTTTGTTTACCCCATTCAAAACCACTAGGTGTCAGCTTGTACGCTGTAAGTGAGCAGGATCCAGGTGTGAAACTGCAAGTGATGACGATGGTTTTTTCTCCGTCCCACCCGGAATTCTCCGCCATTACTCTCGCATGGGTCGAAATGTCCTGAAACATAGCGTAGCTTTTAATGTCGATCGGTCTCCGCTGTTGGATGAAAAATATTCCAAGGCTTTTGGATTTTTCTATGTTAAAAGATAAAAGTAAAAACACACTTGTGGAGACAACTGCGGTAGTTCGTTTGGCTGGGTGTGTATCCATCCCAGGGGTTCCATTTCCTTGAGGTATTGATGGTTCGGTAATGAACTAGGCAGGTGCACGGTTTGATGAGTTCCCCACTGCGGAGCCATTACTATACACCTGATTTCCTTCACCTGAGGATTGTCCGGAGGACTGATGCCGTACAAATACCCTGCAATCTGCACAAGCGTTATCGTTAGGAATCAATTCGAAAATAAGATTTAGATGGAAAAAAAGTAAGAGATTCGGTTCTCACCTGAGCCCGTAAATCGGAGATGGTGACAAATTTCTTGAGCACATTCTTTGGCAAAATATATGTGTAGCCGGTTTCCTTGATATCGTCGGATGAAACGTAGATGTGGTTTGTTCGCAAGTGAAGATTTGTAGCGGATATAGCTCTAACTCGCCATTCGGTTTTGGAACTGAATGTTTGAGTTTCGTAATTGGACGTGGTAGCGGTGATGATTTCGTCACCGTGCTTGTTCACGGTTCTCGTAGTTGTCGCCGTGAGTTGAGATTGCTCTTTGGTCTGCTTCTCGATCTCAGCTATCTGTTGTCTCTGCGCGGACGGTGCACTGATCTCCATTCCGAGGATTATATCACGGATTTCAGATTGCGTGAGCGACGCGACGTTCACGTTGTTCTTCTTTCCGTAGTCGGCCAAGATCAAGTCCTTGAGTTGCACTTCCACTTTGATCCATTCGTCGTCGGTAAGAGAAGGCCAAATATGATGCGGTTCGGTTATTGTTGTTTTATCAGGCTTTAGAACAACCTTTGTTCTCTCCGTGTTCACGTGTAACGCTCTCAGGATGAGGATCAGACGTGAGAATGCCGTGTAGGATGAGATGGTTTTCAACCAATCATCGTAAAGATTGAAAAGGACCATCTGAGGCTCGGTAGCTTTCAAAATAAGATCACCAAACTTTTCAACTTTAAGACATGCTTGGAACGGAAGCTGTAGCTCCGATCCCTTGATCACGATGTTAGGGAAGTCGAGTAAATGAACCTCGAGCGGGTCCAACATACCCTTCCTCGTAACAATGATTTGCTTCGGTTGTTCTTCTACAGGCAGAGACCGAATCAGAGCTGCGACTTCTTCGGCGGTTTTCCATTTAGCGAGCTGTCCCAAACGTTTTTGACCGGCCCAAACCGAGGTGTGAATGATCTTGAGGAAAAGCTGTCCGGTTCGAGGATTGAAGATAAATATCGCACCGTTTATAGGTTTCGTAGTCAAGTTACCCTCGAATGTTTTGTGTATCGTTACTCGGTACACGTTTGTGTCGTCAACGAACCAAATAATCTGGTTAGAGAACAGTTCGCCGTAATTCTGGGAGGACAGATAAGGCTCCGTGGGTTCGGATGAGTATAATTGAAGAGCCTTTCTGATTCGTTCTCTCAACACGTACAGAGCAGGATTGGCTTTCATTATCTTCGCCATCGCCTGTTGTATCAGCGGCTTACAACCTGGGAACCAATTGCCGTAGGCACTGTGCAAATTATAAGCCAAATCGATCGCGATCAACAAACCAGTTGGCGAAGGGTAAATCGACATGTTATCCGTTGTGTAATCCAAGAACTTGGCTCGCGCGTATCTTTCGATGTCGTGGGAATCGTAATCACCCCATCTCAACTGAACGTCGATCCAGTATTTTTGAGTCGTGGTATTATCCATCATATCCTTCGAATCGGCTAATAAAGATGGTCTAGAGACGTTCCATTTGTACGCCGAGAAAAGCAGAATATCAGCGCACGAGGAGTTCATCTTGTAGGACTTTCTAGGATGGATAGTTTCCTTCTGCACAGTTTCGATTTCCAGTGCGTCTAGTTCCTGATCGAACACTTGGCACAAATCCATCACGATCGATTCGTGCACTTTTTGCCACAAGTGAGCTCGGAATATTTGGATCAGGGAAATTTTCAGAGTAGGGATTTTACCGTGCATGAAGATTCCCGTCAGATCTAGTTGCACCTAAAAAGCCAATAAGAATGTTGAGATCAAGTCGCTTGCCGGGATTTAAAATCTTTCGCGCTCAGATATTGTTAAAATAGCATGTTTTTTTCATACCTGGAATCCAACATACACGTTGGCTCGGTTGATAGTCGGGGACCACCAAAGAGTGAAACGACGATTCGGGATTTGATTCAATCCAGACCTCTGTGCATTGGTCAATTTCTTGTACTTCATCGACTCTTCGAATCCAGATGCTTTCTCCCTGAAAAAGATCGGAGAATGAAGCGACCTCACTAATTCGCCTTTTTAATCGTAACGAAGGAAATGCAGATTACTTACCAGAACAAACCCTCCCATGTGGGGAAATACGTTCCCTTAAAGAGCGTGTGTTCGAGAATTCCTTCGACACCACCCAGAGCTTGGATCATGTCGGTTCTGTAGTTATTCAAATTCCATAATTTACCATCGTGACGTTGGTGGGTCCACCAGAACGGATTTTGTTTGAGTACCTGTAACATAGTCGGTCAAAAAACCACGAAGTCTTAATCAGTTGGCGAAGTAAATTACCTGATATTGCTTGAATTCAGTTCGTATTCTCCATCCTTTGTCGTAGGCTAGAGTGTGTCTGTCTTTCTGGAAGAGAGTATTTATTCTGGGGATACCGCGATCCCAGCTGTCTTCGAGATCCTCCAAGGTCAGTCGACGATTCTGTGCGTTGGCCTCTTGCCGCTTCAACGCGTACTCGGCCCAAACACGCTGAGAATCTATGAATTCGGATTCCCAAGGTTGGATGTATCTGTACAAGTTGGGAATCAATTGATCCTCATCGTGACTCATACCGGATCGGAAATGCGTGATCCCAACATCGGTCTGTTTCGACCATCGGAGGTCGGACTAGAGCGAGAACCAAAAAAAAACATTCGGTATTGCGGAGTTCCGGTTGACGAATTGCGATATACACATGCTTGTTTCCAAATTACCTGCGGGATGAGCACGTGACCCATGGACAACATGCCGAGTCCACCCAGTTCTTTGGGAGTATAGAAAACGACGGGAGGGAATCGGGAAGGCATTTTGGAATTCAACCCAATCTTGATTCTGGTCTGAATTTTGTTTTCGCATTTGACTAAGAGGTCCAGGAGTTCCTGAGTGTTGACGACCGCTTCGCGGAAGTAAGTCATCAATCCAATGAGCGCCGTGTTCCACTTGTTGACAATTTTAGTGAACGTAGTCGAACCAGACGCCATGAGAATTTGTCTCACTCTGTTGTGGAATCTCTGCAGACTTTCGTCATCCACTCTCAAGAAACACTGCGCTGTCCTTTCCTTCGTAATCTCATTTTGCAGATTCCACACACCGTCTCTGTGTGTGAATTCTTCGTGCGTTGTCCTGCACTTGGGCAAAATGCGACACTCGAAGCCACTCATGTTGAATAACAGATTCGGATTATCCTTGCTGTACACGCTTACAAAACTATTCTCCCACTGGATTGTCGTCGTCGAACGAGGCAGCCGATTCTTGATGTCCCAAAACACAGCTCGACCACTGATAGGGTAATTTGAACAAAAAGAAAAGTCAGTCATCGAAGATACGACTAGGAACGTAACTTATTGCAAAGTCATAAAACTCACAGGTTCACGTCGTGTTTCATCAAACGCATACGAGCGTCACGTGGCCAGCATTTTTTGTTGTTATAGCCAACGATATTCTCATTATTTGGATCGGGATGTTCGGTCAGGTATCGTTGAATCAGATCTCTAGCCTCCTCAGCGGTGAATCTGTTGCAAGAGATCTTTTAGATTGCAGAAAGAAACGTAGCTAGCTTTGCGAATCACCGGTAAGAATTTACCTGAGGAACAAATGAATCCTGTCGACGTATCTGCAGAACAAACGAATAGGATGCGCTGTCTCGGATGCTACATCTTGGAATGTGAGGAAATCGTTTGGCATCTGCGGAGGCCCGGCCATTTCGCTTGCTCTTTGCAATCCTAGCACTAGTAAGTCCAATACCAGACCGTAATATTGGGCAATAAAAGAAGCGAACTGCAGACCTCTGATTATACCATAACTGTTGGTATGGTTCATATCCTGAAAATTTCCAACATAATTTGCGATTAAGACGACGAACGAAGATATTCAAATTCTCATATTTCGTTAATTCTGCGGGTAGAGCAAGTCACCTTGTAGTTGATGACAACGTTGTTCTTGGCCGTCATGTAATCAGCGATATTGTGATCGACGATGAGCCTGAGGAGTCTGTTGAGCAATGTCAGATCAATTTTTTCGTAAAGCTTTTCAAACTTCGACTCGAGTAGGACGTTGCACTCGCCTTCGCTGACGTCCCAGACATCTTGTAGATTATTGATACCCTGACACCACTTGTAAACCAAAAGCGGCGGGGGTTCGGTATCGGAGGGTTTTACCCATGGAGGGAATAGCCTACGTTTGTCCGCCTCGTACCACAAGTACTGATCCAAATACGCATCCGTAATCTTCTCCAAGGGCTCTACGTCGTACACGGGAATCAGATGGCTGTACAGATCCATAAACTCGATTCCCACCTAAGAACAGGCAAGTTAATCGATAAAGGATATTCTTCTTCAAGTTCAAGTTGATATCTCCTAATTGAACGTGTAGATATTTTTACCTCCTTGAAGGCCCTTTGGGTCAGAAGATGACGTTTGATCCTGGACAATGCCTCGTGAGGATTGTCATACGCTTGTTCGATGAGACCCAGTTCTTCTCTTTGGCTCTGATTCAATCTCGACTTCACACTGTAAGCTTCCTTCAATCGTTCCAGAGCCAGAATCAACAGTTTTGTGTCGTGTTTGTACGACAGAGGTGGGAACGGTATCGGTGCAAATCTACGAGACTCCAACCAATGGACCGTCGTAGTGTAAATAGCAACAGCTTCCTCCGGTGAAATATAAGGTCCGTCCTAACGGTAATTCATATTTCATAGTATCAAAGTTCAACTAGTTTATTAGACGGAAATAACGAGAGATTGATTTGGAAATACTTACTTTCAAATAATTGTGTTGCCGCTCCTGTTCCGCCTTCAGATAAAGTCGAGTCAAGCGTCCCAAGTTCTTTTTACACACCGTCTTGTCAACAGTCGCGCCACGCCTTATACGTTCGCGATTGTAATGCGCAGTGTTGGTCCACCAGTCAGCTTTCATTTTGACATAGCGAAGTATCATATTCTCAATTGGTATCGGGAGCCCTGGTACCTGTTAGAAAATTTTTTAGAATCCAAATATAATCAATCGCCAATGAGTGGGTTGGAATAATTTCGATCTAGTAATGAATATTCCCATGGTACTGACCTTCCACGGAATGTTGGCTTTCCAGCATCTCCAGGCTTCGCTGAGATGTTGTAGAATAGTCCTTGCTTTGTTCTGTTTGATACCTTCCGGCATCATATCAACTATATCGTGCATCACCGATGCTCTTAACTCAAGGTCAAAGTGAGACTCGACTCGCTGTTTAGTGACAGTTTTTGCCACCCCTTTAGAGTGTCGACCTTCGAATTGCCTCGACAACAGATTACCGAGCCATCGTTCCAATAATGGTGTAATTCCACGCATGAAAAACAACCACACTCGCCAGCCAGGAGCCCAGAACCCACATCCCGGTCCTTTTCCTACCGGACCCTGTCACGGTAAACGAGTTACAGTGAACAAATTCAAAATGGAATCGAAGAATCGAGAATAAAATCGATAACTTACGGTATTGAATCTGTAGTAGATGAGATGCTTCAAGTCTTTGCACATTCTTATCTGTCTCATGAGTTTGTACTTGTATCGATACATTCCGGTCAGCTGTCCGACGTGAGCAAAAATGTATTGCAACCCATCGGCGAGTTGGAAAGCATCTACGTTATTCAATCGGTATTGAACGTGGGAATCGATGATTAGTTTCGTCAACCGGAGAATCTCTCGACACAGATGGAAAGCTAAGAGTTATATCAAACATTAATACGGCAGGACTTAATCGGTTTTTTCTTGTACATGAAAAAAATCATTGTCATGACTCACCGTTACCGAAACGGGACTTCTTTCTCTCTTTGGTGGTCAGGGTTTTGACTGGTTTCAAATTGAAATTGTAATCGAGGTGGAGGTAGTTCAGATTCTTTCTATGAATCAGTAGGTTCAGCATGTTATATCCTTGCCTGCAAACTTGAAGGCCAGCTTCAACCCAGTCGATAGTTGTGGTTTGGAAGAACTTTGTCGATTTGAAAGACCTGAATAAGTAGCGCTTTTTCTGTGGCTTAGGTGGCCTGTGTTTCAAGGCATTCAGTACGAAGTACTTCAGAAGTTTCTGATAGCTGACGCGAACTTTCACCGGCTGACCAGGCGGACAATGTTCGCGGTACCAAGATTTCACTAGTGGAATGTCTATAGCTCGTCGAGTTCTTCCAGAGCGAGTATTGAAAGGACGTGGAGCCCACAATAGAGCGATGCCATTTGCCGTATTGTCGGTATATAGAGGAGTTTCCTGCAAGAAAGGCTGAACTTCTTCGGGAAGCACAAAGTCTTCATCTTCGTCGATTTGAGGTTCCATCGTCTACGAAAAAAAAGAGAGAGATTCCTTATAATGTATCGAAAGATTAATTCGCACTCGATTTTGAGCGATTGAAATCTGTGTCGTCATTTTGGAAACTGCGCTAGCCATAGCCACGCTAGCGCAGGGCAAAAATGACCATTTATCTTCGAGCATTGGTAAATCAACATCTCACCAACCGAGATGTCAATATATACCCACTCGGCAGAGCAAATATTGTCAAACAATTCTGTAATTTGAATTCATACCTTCAGAGAATTTCGATGTGAGATCGGATTGATCAGAGGATCGAAGTAGAAGGCAGGTAAATCAGGATCCTCGGTCTTAATATAGACTACGTTGGGAGCGTGGTACCTGCAAGAGCACAATATTTGCCAGCCTTAATAATGATAATCATTACGGTGCATGAAAATTTGTCCGTGATTTCAGCAGTCACCTTCTCGACTGTATGAAGACGACGAATAACAATCACTGAATATTCTACCACACGGCTAGTAAGAGCACATATATACTTGATATTGTCTTAAAACTTGTGTGGATATCATGGAATAATTAAATGTCAGATCGTACGCACCATGAGAGATGCACGAAGTGTGGCATGTTGTTGTATAAATACGGGAACGCGATTCGGTATTCCGTACGAATCGGTTGCCTGATGATTATTTTGTTTATATCATTGAATTCGTTCCAGTCCTCGTCGGCTGCATTTGAATCCTTGACTAGTGGCTCGAACTTGGGACCCCCAGGTATCGCCATATTTAATGCTTTCGCGGTAAAGAATGACTTCGGGTCAAAGAGGTAGAAGAAGTTTTGATCGACCAAATCGGTCAACAATTGATTTGCCAGCCTATACAATGTTGCCATTTGTGGGAGGGATAAGTTCCATTTGCGATAGGTAGACCCATTGACGTGTCTGCAAACGAGAATCGAGAAACAAGGTTAAAATTTGTGCCACCCAAGGAATCGGGGAGTTGGTTATTCTTGTTTATCTTTTGTTTTTTCAGATTAGCGTTTGATCCGATCACAGTGCTGCGTTATGCCTCGTCTCAGACAAGCAAACAACAACACTGCAACCGTCAGACCACATGACTGACTGATTTCAGGACCCCTACGCGATTCATCATTAAACGAATAACTTAATAATATTCCTAAGGATTTTTTCAGATGATCAAATGTCAGTACATACTTTGTGCCAACCAGAGGTTTGTGTTCGTAAAACCAAGACGCGACAGATTCGTCTTCCTCCGAATCCAGCTCTATTTGTATCGCTTCTAAGGGCTCCACATCCAGCACATTGTCGGCATAATCCAGAGGAGGCTCCTCGTCATCGAACGGCGGGAATCGCATTCTCTTGAAATGCCGACGATCTCTTTTTTCGCGTCTCATCATGATCCACATGGTACTGAAACAAAGAATATACAGGCAAATTATCACACGTCCAGATATGCCCGGTCGCCTTTTTACGGACGATCATAATTTGATATTGCAAACTCACTTACCCCCATTGAGCAATGTAGACTGGTTCGATAACCCATGGGATTTCATTGACAAAGGTTATGGCTCCTGTTATATGATACAGTACTTTAACGTCTCGAATTTGCTCCCATGGCATGGGCATATTCTCCAATAACTTCATTACAGCATGTGGCATGTATTTCAGAGCACTGTAATTTAAAAAAATAGAAAAAGGTCACATTGAGCAATCCCAGAATCAAAATTTAATGAGGAATACTTTTGTATCACTCACCCTAAATATACGCGTTTGTCATGTCTGTACTTTCTGCTGCTCATATCCCCGTGGTCTCTGATGATTTTTCTGATATGTTCCGGAGGCATATCTTCTTTTTGTGCATCCACAAACCCAAACTTACGTTTTTCCGCAAAACGTTTTGACTGCAATTGCTGCCATTTTTGGGCTAAAATTGACGGTATCAAAAAAAAAACGATGGTTAAAGAATGTTGTATTCGACAATCTGGCTCGATAGGAACGATAAAAAAGTTATCTTTTGCTATTCATAGGAAAGACTTTGGCACAGAGTGACTCAAAAAAGTATCAACCTTTTTCTTGCAATTTGTCTTCGGAAATCACGTCTGGCTGTTTTGGAAGCTGAGGCAACGGAGGTCCAGCCATGGCATGCATGTGGGCATGATGTGCCGCCTGAGCATGAGCTGCTGCCTGTGCGTGGGCTTGTGCAGCTGCAAGCTGAGCGTGAGCCTGCTGCTGGGCCATCATAGTAGCCCAGGGGTTGGGCCCCAGTAGGTAAGGGGGGATGGACATCTTCAGGCTATCCTTGACCTAACTGTAACATGAATTTCCCTTATTGTCTTATAGTGTACAAAATGAAAAAAAATGGAATGAAGAGGTGTAGGCATATGTGTGTAGACACGAGTTATTTGCTGCAAGTCTAACACAGTGGTGATGCTAAAAAAATTCTATGGTTTGTATGGGTAAGATATGTAAAGGTCACAAGTTTTCGGTTGCGAACTTTACCGGAAATTCGAAACTGGCAGATTGCCGATGGAAAAAATAAAAGCGAGCACAGAGAAACTGTAATTAAGCGTATACGCACAACTATACCGTTATTATTCAGAATGTTTGGTAAAGGTTTACCAGACAAACCGATGACTTGAAGCAAAAACGGCGCTTCTTTCCAATAAAGTCTGATAATTGATTTAGAAGCAGTAGCCAATGGTTTGACTCCACATCCGATGGAAAATTTATGCCAACGTTAATTCACTAGGGGAGAAGCTAGAACCATCTACAAAGCCATTTTGAAATAGAAAGCCTGTTGAGTTTTTACCTTTCCTTCGTGACTGGGACGTTCTGAATTTCTTCACAACATAACGTATATGATTTTTGCTGAATTTTCAGCAAGAGTAACTCCGCAATATAATAACACTCTACAAGTACTTTGAAGAAATTTCTCGGGACTTACATCTAAAGTCTAAACGCTGACACGCCGGACACGAACAGGAACCGCCACCATCTTTGCCGCAAGGAACAGCGCACGAACTCTAGGATACGTTCGTTGATCCAGATGCCGGCGGCTTTTGATCTAACTTTCACTTTTTGTCAAAGAATTCGTAACATTCGCAATCTTAACTCATCGACAGATCAAATCTGGTCAATGAGCTTCTAGAAATACAATTCTTATAAATACAAAGAATTGTTTGAGGTATTTTTAAGATAAGGCTCTAAATCTGCGCATGCTTAATCAAAAATGTACAGCATCCGGTACAGAAATATATGTATACGAACCTTGCATCATGCATGAACGTGCCCCTTCAGCTCAGCCCCTTGTGCGTTGACTAGTCTTTTTGGATCCGGATCCAACTTGACTCTTTCATAAGTGCAGAGAACGAAGAGCGACCGTCCCCTGAGTTACGGCTGTATTTGATTTTAAGCTTGCAATACAGAAACAAAATGAACGGAATAGTCAGAAATGCATTGAGGGTTTCGGCTTTCAAAGGATTCACACAATCCGCAGTTTCGGGACGAGTCGCGAGAAGGGAGTTCATGCGGCCGATGTGGAACATGTGCAACCGGCGAAAGGATATCACGCCTCTGGCAAGCTACAAAATACAAAATCCAATTGAATTTTGCAACTGCGGATGCAACAGAAGAGCACACACCAAAGGTTTGCTCACTACCATGCCCTCTCCCCTAATCACATTTTTACCAAGAGTTATCTCAATTTCTAAATTTTAGTTCACCGGCCAATCATTCTTCGAAATCTTTTTTTATTTCACGTTGGGACTAACAAAGTAGGTTGCAAGAGTCGTTTTCGATTCGACAGCAATTGGGATTTTATGTATATCAGTTACCAACTTTGAGTCTCATTACAGCGGAAAAGGAATTGGTGCAATTCCTGGCAGAGGAAATAGTCGCGGAGAAGAAAGCCCAGAAAATGAAGACCATTCCAACCGAACTCGATGGATTTAAAATTTCACTTGACGGTGCTGAAGTCTCCCTCACCAAGACAGTTGGGGATGAAAGGTATTCATTGGGTTTTTGTAACATACCGACACTACGATTTTATATTTCCTTCATCGGTATTCTAAGAATGCAACCCTTTCAATGAGGCCCAGTTTATGGATTGCTAGCAGAATCGGATTTTTAATCCTGATATGATTGAACTCCACTGGATGTTTAATAATATGAAATCAGTTTGTTAGTACTCATCAGATTGATAACATTTCAGCATCACTATAAACTTCAATGTAAATCACACCGTCGATTCAGAATCTGAGCCAGACGTCGATCCACAAGATGACAAGCAAGAATTTGGAGAAATGAAAAGCAAACCAAACTTCGAAATAGACGTAGTACGAGGTAATCAGACTCTGGGCTTCACATGCTCTTTCAATAACGAACCTCAAGCATCAGGTGCCGATGATGGTTACAGTAAGTTTTCTGTTTATATATTCCGAATTCTGATACTTCCAAAGTGTTGAGTACAGCTTGACAGACCTCTTGTCACTTTGATAATTTACCTTTGGGATAATAAAATGATACCATTGACACTGTCTGTTGACGATTTTAACGGATTCAGACTAGTCGAAGCGTATCAACAATCATTATTAATTATTCATAAAATGTAGCCAAATATAAATTATCACAAATGTGTGATGGCATTGAAAAATAATTTCCCTTCTTTCTCACAGATGATATTTTTGGCATCGACGAAATAACTCTCTATGAGGGTGAACATAGTGAGAAGATCTATGCTGTAGCTGGTGACGTAGTGGACGGCGTAAGTATGATGAATCATACTACTTCTTACCAGGAAGACGACGTTGGACTTGTAAGGTGATGCTAAATTGTCGTTAAATTCGAATTTACAGTACCTGTACGATCTTCTGATGAATTACCTTGAAGAGAAAGGAGTCTCAAATGAATTTGCAGAGAAGCTGATCGAGCTAAGTACAGTCTACGAGCACACTGCCTACATCAGTTTGCTAGAAGGACTCTCCAAGTTCACCTCTGGAAAGTAGTTACCGTGATACACTATTTTCCACCAACATATTATTACATAATTGTTGAACAGAATCATGCTGTATAGTTTTAGGTCGCCATAATAAATAAGTCTCCAAAATTTTAATCAGTTACATGACACTCCTTTTCTTCATAACCTGCAAAACAAAGCTCAACTGCGAGCTATTCATTTCGTGCCTTTTCCAGTCCGATAGTTCAATGTTGGGGAAATAACAATGGACTCCAATTCCTCTTCAATATTTATTATGTACACATACATGTCATAAACTTAACTAACAATGCATTTACACTTGAATTAATCATGTTTGTACCTAGCCTTGTGGTAGTCGTTATTCTATCGATAATTGGTATCATACCAGTAATACCCTTAAATGGCACTTGTAAAGTGAATGGAACGGTGTGTTTCATCAGAGTTTTGAATATACTCAGACTCAACCGTTATTTACCCAAGAAATTAATTTCGTTATTTTTCCCGATGTGGGCAGCTATGGTTGTATATTGATTGAATGATTTGTCCATTTAGAACGATAATACACGCAAAAATATCAGTAATAGTTTTTGAATCTTATTGCTCCAGAAATTAATTGAATTTACCAAGAACAACAAAAGGTATTTTCCATCATTAAGCCATGAGTGAGGCGATCCGAAATAAAAAACTTTAATAACCGTGGTGACGAGGTTTTAGATTGTTGATGATCATTTGCCTAGGCCATCCTGGTGTTGCAGCATAAAATAACCCACAGGCTCACGAAAATAATACCGTTTGCAGTCAAGTGAAACCCTCTCGCAAATCAATAGCCTGTTCTACATCCGAGTTTCACCTCGTATATACTTGTGTTACTAAAGACTTACGATGGCTGAATTAATACATTATTTTTTCTAATTGTGACACAGCTGTAGTCGGAAGTTTGCCATGTTAGTACCGGCATTGCAACAGATGTGGAAAAGATACATGACTAAGACAGTATAGTTGGTGTCCACGGAGATACCCACACCTTACCCGTTATTCGTCAACTGCGGGGTGGAACTGATTTTTCCTGATCCGTACCGAGATGATTAACTTCAACATCTTTCACCTCAATGTGCTGTTCCTTCATTGCTTTCTGAAACATACCATGCAAATTTGATTGTCGATCGGTCGTATGAACTGGATTCTTATCGTCACTCTCATGTCATGTCTCAATTGTAATATGACATTTTTTTTTTAACCTCACTCACCGCCACACACTCTTTATAAACATTGAGTAGGGTGGAGCACATTGAGTCATTGTTGTCTCCCTTGAGATATCGTTCCGAGAACCAATAATTAAAACAAGCGTCGTATTTCTGTTTTAATTCACTGCATGCTTCCATGCTGACTGTCTGGTGGCTCTTCGCACGATGGGTGGCACTTGTGAATATCTGTATTAAAATGTTGAAAGAAGAAAAGAAATTACCTTGACACATTGCTGGTACACTTTGAACATGGGGGCACACATGGAGTCGTTGGTGTCACCTTTCAGGAATTTCTCAGCAAACCACAAGTGGAAACACGAGTCGTATTGCTTCTTGAACTCATTGCACGTCTCGCCAATACTGTTCATAGGTATGTGATAATTCGTCTACTTCTGAAAGCAGACCCAACAGACTCCAAAACAGTACTTCCACAGTCCTTGGCATGCTTTCAACAGTTTCTTCGAGAAACTGCTTCGTTTAAACTCAAAATTGTTTCACGCATAACAGAAGATTTACAGTTGATCGACTCTTGAATGCATGCCATTAGGTATTATTTTTAAAGCCTAATTCCAAGTTTTGGAGAAACCGTTCAAATCTGGCATCTCATGGAACTAATTGCGTCAGTAATTTAAATCACACTAATGATGATGAATCAAATATCTGAACGAGTTATCAATGTTCGACATCGGAATATTTAAGCGACTAATTTTTATGGATGCTTAAGATTTATGAGTAAAAATACTTGCCTGTATAGAAAAAAATGATGCCACAGGTAAACGGTACCTTGGAAAGTGTATTCGTACAATGCTCGCGATTAACCCTCCAAAGGAATTAAAATCAAACAGATAATTCCTCTTTGAGTCCAATATTCTTCAGTCAACTTCACAGTCCCTATCAGCGGTAGGCCACGAAGGGAGCAACGAAGCGATCATATGCTCGAAGACTGAAGTACACCGATGAAACCACGACTTTTTACGCAACGCGGTCAACTCAACAAACACAACCAAGCGAAAAATTGTGTAATGATTATTGTTGTTATCATTGACATTATACGATTACTGTCATTATTAGTATCATCGGTGTTTTTGTTGTTGTTTCTATAACTGACGCTGATGCTAAGATATAATATTGAGAAATAATCCAACGCTCAGCCGCTCCACGCTCAACCGACGTCGATTATTGAGAAGCGATCGATAGTCACAAAGGCACATTTCCATATGGCATTCTGTAATTGGGGTATTTTCACTGATCTCTACCAAAGAAATCAGTGGGTATTTTCATCAATATAATTGATTTCATTCCTTCACCAAATGTCACGCGTGTCGAAAACTGTCGATTGCCTCCAATCTCAATCATTGTATGACAGTTGGGTCTCACTCATAAATTCCCAAGGATAGAAGTTGAGTAGTCGATTAACTATGGACAGCTGCTCAGATATATCAAGGTGTGATCTGGATCCCGTATCATCCACTGATACCTTACATTCAATCACAGACGAATTTCGACTTCGGCATGTCTTCACTCCAGACACATCGACCACAGAGTTGGCACAGCGTGTTACTTCATTAGAACTAGAGAATGAGAGTTTACGAGTGGAATTAGAGAATTTGCGCGTAGAATTAAACGCCAAAATAGCAGCCAATCAAGGACTTAAAGATAAAATCACAGAGCTGTATATTGAAGTTCAAGAAAATCATCAGGAGAGGATTAAGCTTGAGAACGCTGTGAAGACTGCCAAGGACCAGGCCACTGCTGCGGAGAGTACGAGGAAATGGTATCAAGCACAAATCCACAGCTTATACTCAAGTAAAAATATAGAGGCTGAGACTTATGAAGAATTGGCAAAGCAAAAAAATCAAATGGCTCTCCTCCTTACCGCGCGATGCCAACAATCCAATGCAGAATATATTGAGCTGACCAAAAAGTTTCAAAAGGAACGACAGCAGCTTAAGGCAGAAATAGAAACACTTAAAATCAAGAGTGCTCAGTACTGTGAGACGTCAACTATGTCAAATGACTCTCTGGCTCGTTTGTCTCCTGATTTGTCTAGCAAATTGGAAACAACTGAAAACCAGCTACGCGATACCAGAGTGGAGTTGAAAACTTTGGAACAACAACTCCTTAGCGTAGAAGTTGCCAAGGCATCTCTGGAATCTGCACTAGCAAAGCATAAGGAGTTGATTTCAGCAATGAAAATAAATCTGGAAAAATGTGAGATGGAAAAGAATGAGACCAAGAATCATCTAAACGCTGCACAAATTGAAATAAACCAGTTGAAATCTGAGAATGTCGTCTTACAGTCAACTCTCTTGAGTTCTAATCGGGAACATGATCAAGTCGAGGGTGCTATAGTTCAGCTTAAGTCTCAGTTAAATAAAATGATTGTGCAACATAAACTGCTGAAGACTAGGAATGCCGAACTGGAGTCAAAAGTCAATTTGTTAAAAGATATTCAATTTGAAAACAAAACTTTAAGGTCTCATTCCTTCGAGGCAAACCGTTCGATGTTCAAAAAACTCAAAGATACCAAACGGAAAATCAAATTCTTGGAGGAACAGCTTGGGGAAGAGGATAGGAGGCAATTATCCCAAGAGGTAACCAATCATTGAAACACTTATTCCTCAGGTGTATCACAAGCTAATCTTCACACCTGATTTCTTAATTACTTTCTTAATCCTTATATTCATTGCAGCAATTGCGGTTCATTGCGTTTGCTACATTTTATTATTCCAGCAGTAAATTCTGACGGTAGATTCAATTCTCAATTGAATAGGCCATATTTTTTTTGACAAGGTATTTCGTTATGTATTTTGTCGCATGGTGAATTTGAAGTTTACGTTTTTCCTGTTAAACTAATCAATGATATGGAATCTCTATTCTTATTGACTTTGAAATTACCCAAACACTAACCGTGCTGCAGCATTTCAAGCATTAATCAAAGCATTTTTCATCAAATATTCCAAATCCAACTTAAATATTGTGATATATCTGCTGTATTTTGCAGCGGGTCAAAACTGATGCTACGCTACAAGAATGTCTCAGGCGAGCTCTTGATAGAAACAAGGTAAAGCGATCGATCATATTCTCATTATCTGATTTGTAATCATTGATCTGGACCGCGTGATAAGATGATCAGTTAACCGATTTCTAGGAGCTCACGGAAAGACTGAAATCGATGACGACAGGCAATCCTTTGGAAGAGAGTATTGACGAGGGTTACGGAGATGGATGTGCTCAGAGCATAGTTATGGATCTTCCTTCACCAGCACCACTCAATCCACGATTGATGCGGACTATATCGCACGTCTTGGCAAACAGCGAAAACCTTCTGAGTCCTCTGCGAATCGAGTTGGACGAACTGTGTCGAAAATTAAAGAGTTCAGAGGGTAGAGAAGGTAGAGACTATTTGACATTGCTGGATTCTGGTGCAATGTCTCCAGCTTCTCCGCAGAATAATGCAAGATCGGTGGCGTGATTCAAATACAGATCTAAGATTAATATATTAAACCATATATTTACCAAATACAGATGTTGTTTTACAGTAATCCAGAATTTTCTTATGGATTACCACAATTCCTAAAGCTAATTAATTACACCGCAAATATTTTTGCTTGGAATTCTAAGTTTCAATCTTATTCTAATCGAAAAGTTGAAACTCATAATTAGCCATTAATATGACATAACAGAGTCAATTTGTGTAATCAACATCTTCACTCTATTGACAATTATTTTGTTGACCAAAATCTATACATAATATTAAGTGGTGTTTCTAGCTAAGTTAATGCTTTTGCTAGTTTAATTATTTATCTTGAATGGACCTACGTGCGGAATTATCATCACTACCGATTGCTGGACTAAATATATTCCGGTGATGAAGATTGTGCAATGCTTAATAGACGTAGATAAGCACCTACGATTCCATCTCAACACATGGGCGTTTGTCCTTACCATAGGTCCTTACCTAAAGTTAATGTGTACGATCAATGCTTACGGGAATGATGTGACAAACATCTTTACCACTAATTTGGCAACATTTTTTACACGGCATGTAATATGGGAGTTGTTAATTCAACCTGTATGGCATCTGAACGTGTTATTTAATCCTAAAGCTCGTGGCATAAATCAATTGTGAAATTTTGTTAAAACACCACAGGCTGCCGACTTAATACTCTGACCCTGTAGAGTTGTAAAAGATTGTAAAAAAACAAATCCGAATTAGCCATTTTTAGTTGTTTGCGAACGTGTTGTCGTCACTTCGACCAGACATCGTATCTCGGTAGTAATAAAAAGAAATTAAAAGTGTAGAAAGTACAACAGCCAAACACGACTTTTCTTGTCAATTACTAATTGTGGTTTGATTAGCTAGATTTTTCAGACACCAATTAATTATTAGCCCCAGGTACACTTGGACAGAAAATTATATCGATGCATAGGTGAGCTAGGCATGAGCTATACGATGTCACGTGATTGGTGTGATGTTATAACCATTGCTTGGTACAAAACTAATTGTAAGTGCGGCGTGAGTCAAGTGCCACTTTAAATTGAACTCAAAGCTAGTCCTTGAAGCTCTTGAATCTCTTCAGACTTACCATATCAGCCCTTCGACTATCATACAAAATTGTTCAACATGTGAACTTTTGTTGGGCTGCCAGCGACCAACGCGATAATTATTGCTTTGGCTTGAAAGAAATGCAGTGAGTTGATCAGGAAATACATTTCTGTGCAAGCCATGAATGAATCGAGTGACTCGAGCCGGTTGCAGTCGAACTCGGATCACTGTCAAATTGTAGGCGCAATCCTCGGAAGTTCAAACATATCCCATTTTATATACCGTTACAATAGGAATGCTGCTCAACAACACCTATAACTTAATCACAAGAAGACAATTGAAAATTTGACAGCTAAAGTGAATTACATTGACGAGTAAACTGCTAATGCCTATTCTGGTGTGTTTATTTAGTGGCGAGATATACCAGGCAGTGCTGAGATTGTCACGAGCCCATTGTCATCTGGGAGTAGGCTCTGCTTGCCTCACTCTGTCGAAATACCGGCGATACTGTGCTCGTCCACGTCCCCTGTTACGGTGGCCATGATTATTATATCGCTGGTGATTCCCATGATTCGACTGTCGAGTCGGACATTGATTTGACTTGTGCTGCTCTGGGCATAGCGGGGTAGATTGCTGTTCGAAACACAATTTAATATCACGCGAGTGGCAGGCGTTTCATCAATTTCATACATCCTGATATCTAATTGCAAAAAAACAAAAAATATCCTCACCACTTGTGGCATCGTCGTTGATTCGTCCAGACTATGTAACGTAGTGAGACTGGTACCAGGGGGACTGAGTTCCTCCGTGGCACCAGCTGGATCTTCCTCTGTCCGTAAGAGCATCTTGACACCTTCAGCCTCGAGATCAATTATGCCTCCTTTTCGTTGTTGATGTGAAAATAAAGCAGCCATTTGACGTTGTAATTCTCTCAGTTCTGCAGTGACGGCAAAGTCTTTGGCAGTCTCAACATCTAGTGGGGGCCGTGCAGTGCTCAAAATACCAACTTCGCATTTGATTGGCTCCCGGCAGACAGGACAGATAGCCTGTTACATAAAAAAAATAACATGACCAGCATTGATAAATGGCTTTTGCCAGTGAAACAGACACAGATAATAATTCCTGCAGGCTTACCTGAAACTTATTTTTAGGATCTTGTTGCCACTGCGGTACTTTTTCCTGTTCTTCTCTGTACTGGCGCTCCGCAGCAGCGCAATGAGCTGCGAGACAATGAGAATGGAAGTGATGATAGCATTCCGTCTTGGTGAATTGATCTCCGTCTCGGAAACCATAGAGGCAAACGGCGCATTGGCCAGAAGGCAGGTTGCTACTAGTTAGATGCTCACGTACCAGCTATAATTTTTGTTTCATCATTTCAACTACAGTTTTGCAGCTATCAAAAATAATAATCGACCAGATTAATCAATCCCTCGGCATAAAAGTATGTAATTTGCATGAATAAATTTTATAGAATCTGTATTTCCTATCTTACCTCAATAAGTTCAAACATGACCGGCTGGCCAACAAAGTCTTCGCACTTAGCTTCAACATCGGATTGAATGAGACGAACCGTATCTTCGTGCAAGCCTCTTGGATTTCTGAGCGTAACTTTTGGTGAAACGTCGGGGTAACCAGGGGGTAGATGTACAACTAGTCTGACGCAGACATATTGGGACTGGGAATCTTCTCCCGTTGACGGAAACACTACGGTTTCGATGCACTCGGGCTCACCTCTGAAAAACGACGAAAATTTCACCAATATGAAATGGAATATTATATTGGAAGTTCTGGAGGTTATACTTTCGGTTCTCCTCGATATGAAGTTCGTGATCAAGAAGAATCGCCTTGAGAGCTTCAAGTTCGTCGGTTACCCTGGGGAGAAAAACGCAGGCATTTGCGTTAACCGTGAGTGACAGGGTGGAGCAAACGTTCCATCTATTCGGATTAGAATCGTTATTCGATACCTTTCATCTGTGCTTAGGTCAGCCATTTTTCAACCTAATAAATTCGATTCCTTTCGCGATATTATCTAATTTTATGTCAAAGTCAAATTGAGTATATCCGATACGGTATTTGGAAAATTTCTAGTCACTACAGACGTCTGCAGACGGCCGTTGAAGCGTTTGACAAAGGGATTGACATTCAACAATATCGGCGCGCTTGCCACTGCACAGCACGGCACCACTACTGCACCAATAATGAACTCAGAGGGGCTGACTTCGTTGACTGCACTAGAGTTGGCCAAGAGTAGAAAAAGCTTGTGCCACTCCTGCCGGAGCTAGGGATCCTTGTGTGCGGTGTCTCCAGTAGCTGTCACTTGTTACGATTTATGACTACGACGCATCGTGTTCGCTGCTCGAACATACTCAAACAAAACGATACCAATTTGAATTCATTGATACATTTGTCAGTGTTCCAAAAAAAAAAAAAAAAATTTCTGTCTATAAAATGTAAAATTCATGCATTTTATTCAGAAATGAACAAATTACTCGTATAAATACAATTAGTTCGATTAGAATAAATTAAACAACAAAAGTTATGGCCTAGTCATGAGCATTACAAAAAAATAGACATTCATTTACAATATCACATTAGAAATGAAAAGTATGAATAGATGCGATAATGATGAACAACTAGCATTAAGGAGTTGCATACAAATCATGAAGTTCTTTAAGTAATTTATCTGTAAGATGGAGTTCTTCATCAGCTTTTCCCAAAGAGTCGCGGATTTGAACTTTTTCGTCAGGTCCAATATGATATCGCCTCGAATCTGGAGTATTTAAAAATTTCATAGCTGATTTTAAAACCATGTATTCTCGTAGCGGACGTTCACTTCTCCTTCCCCATTTTCCTCTGCGAGCTGGGGTAGTCAGGGCAGGTGTAGAAGTCGTAGTCTTATTCAGATTAGCATTCATCTTCTTCTTTTCTGTTCCAGGTAAATTCTCTTTATCGGATAACGACAAATTAGCGTTTTTTGATGCTATTCGAGCCGATCGGCGTCGCATAGGCGTTTTGGCTTCAGAATCTACATTCTTCACTAAGGTGTCTGATACTACGATTGTGGCACTATTTTTTGCTAAATCAACCGATAATTTTTCTGTTGCATCATTTTGATTCTCTGTTGATTGAGATTCCACGTTTACTGATCGTCTTTTACTTCTACGTTGTTTGCCCGGCTTAGGAGTACTTGATTCCTGCATACCTTCGGCGTCTTCTACATTAGTTTTGTGGTTTTCAGAAAGAACTCCTAGTGCTAAATGAGTTTTTAAATTCTTAGCCATATCTGCAGCATTTTGACAAACAAGCGGTGATAATTCTTCACTTTGCAGATCAGAGGATCGATTGAACTTCGTTTTGAGCTCAGTATTTTCCTGTCTAGCCAACTGCGCATTCACACCTTCCAACATTTGCTTTAGGCCCATGAGATTGTTTTCGTACAAGGTAATACATTCGGTCAAATGTTTTTGCCGCATGAGAAGAGCCTTATAATTCATAGATTTCAGTCTTGAAGCATACTCAGTCGTTTCATCAGAATCGTTAGCTTCAGTATTTGCCAAACGAGAGCAAACTGATTCCATACGTTTAAAAAGTAACGATTCGTTTGTATTACAATCCATAGATGCTCGCTGCATTAAAATTTCTGAATATGATCCATCGGCAGGAGCTATATTCATAGATTGGTGTGGATCTGGTAAAATATCTTGTGGGGGCACAGCTATTTCTTTTTGCATGACAATAACCGTTGGGCGTTCTATCTCGCTAGCTTCGAATTTTGTACCATTTTTGGCACCTGAATCTTCGTCGGCACATTTCGAATCTATGAGAATTTGTTTACTCATGTCAATTAGCGTAGAAACATTTTTAGCTTGACCAGAGATATTCATTGAACAATTGAGGCATAACGCAGATTTTTCTTTTTCTTCTGGAACGTCCACACGCAGTGACGATTTGTTATGAGAATTGGTAGTCGATTGGTTTATCTCAGAAATTGGAAGAGGTGAGTTGAACACATCATCAGAAATAGGAGACTCGTCATGAGGTTCCAGGGATTCCTTGACCACATTAGTGGATTGGCTTTCACCTTTACAATTCTTCTTAATCAGTGGAACATTGCCACCAGCTTTACAAATTGAAGTATTCTTTGGTATTAAACTTTGTCTTTTCAAAAATGAGCCTGCTATAGTTCCAGGTTGTATAAGTCTACTCTTTCTGGTGTTTGTAGTATACCGAGTTGAAGATGTTTTTGATGTTATTTGATCAATCTTCCTTGGAGTTACAGCTGTTGTCTTGGGAGCTATTTTTTTAACGCTTAGTTCTTGAGCCTTGACTGTTCCAGGATTGATCATGTCTTTTTTTTTTGGGGAACCATACAAATTATCTAGCCTTTTTCTGGCATTTCTCTTAGGTGATGCAAGCAGTTTATGAATATTACGAATTGGTTGTCCTGTAAAGATAACAAAGGAAGGAATTACAATCACAGTCATGGCCAAACACTAAGACGGGATCATAATATTGATAGCAGTAAATACTAACTGATAGTTTTGCGACTTGATGTTGCGGTTCGAGAACCTGGTTCATATGTGAAATGTGCCATAGATATTCGTACGGGTTGATGTTTCTTCCCCTGTGCATCAATAATGATGATTAGACCACAATTAATAACCAACAATGCCATGTAAATAAATTTTCAAATTAGGGATATTAATTATTTATCTACCAGTGTTCGGGGGTTGCTCAATGCACCCAGTGTAGCCTCCATGTTTGTACAATCAGTACCTCCTTGCTAATAGATTAAGAGTTGTCAGTGCCAGTTGTTTTCCTTTTTACATAATAATAAACATTACGAAATTATTCTAATGCTTTTATTCATGAAGTCCAACGAATTCGGATTATGTCTTGCAGAAATCAGTGTAATTTCATGATGTCAACCACTGTACTAAAGTTCTAACGATTTCATTGCTGGGTTTTAGACATTATATCACTGGGTGACGACTGACTTGGATGACACTCATAGCAATAATAGAGTAAAAAGAAACCGATAACAGTCGTTGTAGTATAGTTAAAGTTATTTGCATTAATGAACTTGCTTTGTGTTTTGAGCAACCGTCGAATTTGAATTGAAGTCAAACTTCATAAAAACCTGGGAAAACTTATGGACAGAGATTGAACCAGCTGAGATGAAATTTCTGTACTTCTCACTTGTTATTTTCTGTATTACTCTACCGTCAAATGGAAGAAGATAATTGCGGTAAACTTACCGACTGTTCAACAATGATCAACAATCGAAAAAAATTTAATGTTCTATTCTTGCAGCTTTGGATTGCAGCATGGTGGAAGTATGAAGCTCATCCACCATGGGTTGCAGTATACGGTATGCCCACAGCTTTACCGGCCTGGTATTTCAGAAGTGAATGTGTGTTTCGTTTAAGAATTTTCAGTTGTTTCAAATAAAAAAATACTCTTGAGGACGTAAAGGACTGTAAATCCGATATGGACTCTTATATAATACAGGTAACCAACGATTTTACTGATAGATCAGGCATAAACTTGGTAATATTTTAAGGTTATGTTTTGTTTATTTACAGCTCCGGCATGGATGGTCAAATCAGGATGGAGATTCACTGGCTGTAAATAACTTTCTTCGAATTATTAATGGCTCATACAAATGCCTTGCAACTTGAAGTCTATTTTCATTTCACATATTCTTCTCGCAGGACCTACTCTCACTTAATCATAGTCATGCTACAAATCCTCAACTCGGAACCGAGGCTGCAATGACAAGAGCAATGGAACATTTGCCACCTCCTTTTGACGACCTCGTTCTACATCACATTAAGTATGTTTGAAAAGCTTTCTGGTTTTGATGCTGATAACCAATTCTCACCAATGAATTTCCAGGGTTTTATCGTCAATAAATGTAGATGATCCTTATACAACATATCTTCATCAAAGTGCCACTGTTCAATCTCTAGCAAAGATACTCCAAATACAGAAGGACGAAAATTGGATGTTACCTGTGATGAATTCAATGTGCCTGGATTTAAGGCGACTGGCTGTTAGAGCAGAAGCTTTGAAGTCTAGCAAAAATCAAAAGCCTGGAGAAGTGCTTGAAAAATGTGCAGAATGTTTAATGGGCTGCTTTCGGGTTTGCGCAGCTGACAATAGGAGCTCTGAAGATGATACAAAGAGATGGGGAATGTTGGCGCTGGTTAATCAACTGCTAAAAGTCTACTTTCGTATAAATAAACTTCATCTGTGTCGGCCCTTGATCAGAGCAATAGAGTCATCGGCATTCAAAGACCAGTTTGCGCTGGCGCAGCAAATAACATATAAATTTTTTGTAGGTCGGAAAGCTATGTTCGACAGTAATTACAAGGCTGGTAAGATTGGGTTATTTATAGTGTCAATTATAAAATAATAATTATATGTATTGAGTAATTCTAAATTTTTAATAATTTTCTTGCAGCTGATGAATATCTGACGTATGCATTCGAACATTGTCACAAACAGTCGTCGAAAAACAAACGTCTTATACTGACTTATCTAGTTCCTGTAAAAATGCTATTAGGTTACATGCCCAAAAAATCTCTGTTGGAGAAGTACAATTTAATGGAGTTTTGGGAACTAGTAGAGGCTGTAAAACGTGGGAACTTGCGTAGCTTGGAACAGGTCATGAACAAACACGAAATCTTCTTTATTAGCGCCGGGATCTATTTGATAGTTGAAAAATTGAAATTAATCACATATAGAAACTTGTTCAAGAAAGTTTATCTTATAATGGGAACGCATCGAATTCCTGTTGAAAGCCTATTAGCTGCCCTTCAAATGTATGGAGTTGAGGATGTCGATATGGATGAAACTGAATGTTTGGTCGCAAATTTAATTTTCGAGGGTAAAATTAAAGGCTACATTTCTCACCAGCATAAAAAATTAGTAATTTCCAAACAGAACCCTTTTCCACAATTATCCTCATTGAATTAGGTTCCAATAGAATTTGGAATGGGTTAATTATAAATATGATCATGATAACGTTAAGCTGTTAATTGTATTTTTTATACGTAAAACATGCTATTAGATGTCAATATTACTATAACTAAGTATTCTTACTTTCATCTCTGTACGATGTAAAATTATCCTGAAAAGAGGTAATACCATGATTGCAAAATCCTTTTCAAAAATTTCGTGACAAATAATATTCGGCCTGCTTATGTAAAAAATTCAATGGAATGTATGCAAACAATACCATATTACTAATTAACTGATCTATGTATCATACGTCAGTTAGTAGAAAGATTTCATTGCGAATAAATTGTAGTGAATTCTATTTCTTTTTATAAACTTAGTTGACTTCTACAATGACCTGAATATTTGAACTTTTTTGCGCCATTGAATTCTGCAGAAAGTTTTCAGTGACATTTGAATTTAATACGCATCGATCGTGGGAGCGACATGTAATTTGGTTGCGTGGGTTGCATTGGTCTGACGTAGACCATAATTTTTGAACTAATCATGTGATAAAATAAAAAATAGTATTTTTCAAGAGAATTAATCTTGTTAAAGTTCATTATTAAATTGGCGAAAATCGTTAAAATGACGTACTATTGATTGGGGGCCTTATTGGTTATGGGCCTATGAACCGCGACCAATCAAAATTTAGTCAGTATTCAATGCAAGTATGGCCGCCTTGCCGTCACCTACGCAGGTATAAGAGATTTTTTACATTTTTTAACATTATTAACGATGATTGCGAGTTAATTATTGTATGCAAAGTGATACTATGTATACCGCGTTATATTATTAAGAACAATTCGATGACCAATGTGTGATTATTATTCCAAGAATTGATTTTCTACGCGGCTGCTCTGGCCACCCGTGACAACATCAATGCGATTCTAAAATTTCGTTTGTTTATTCAACGCTAAGATTATTTTATTGTGGTTTTATAAAGAATTTTCATCAAACTATTGATCAAAATCCATATGATTTTATGTTCTCAACATAACTTCCGTTAACAGAAGTATGGAAAAATGGCGAACTTTTACAACGCACACCCCTTTTACCTCATCTGATGATAGATTTTTGACAGTTCTCAGACGAGTACAAGTCGATCAATCATCCCCCTGTTCTATTTCCGCTGATACATAATTTAGGGCCTTAAAAATTTTGACGATATTCTAAAATGCAGTAGAGTGCATTTCTCGAACCAAAAGTGGTTTCATTACTTCAAATGTTATCTTGTGTACAACTATCTCATTTCCTGTTGATAAAAAATACTATTCAATGTGAAGATGATTGGAAGTGTACTCCGAATTTTGTGGTTTTTTATGACCTTCGAATAATTCTGTCACCTGCAATATCCCACATCAATCATTCAGATTCCAGTTTTGAGAAAACTTTTTCGTTGCAGCTTTTTGAAATTATATCAATTAACATCCATGGAAAGTAAATTCCGCATGCTGCTAGTAGATAATTAAATAGTTGTAATTACATAGATGATGAAAACTAATTTCTGCTCTTAATGAATTATTCAAATATATTCATCATGCCAAATTTATACCCCATAATTAAAATTAAGTCGTGTAATTTTAAGATGAGATTACAAACATGCAATATTAAATCAATGAGATAAAAATCATTACAGGTGGCTGGAAGCCACAGCGCCATATATGAGGCCTATTATCACCAGGTAAATTATAATTACATTTTTTAAATTCACTCGACTTATTATTTCTTTCAGTATTTTTTTTGTTACTTATTCAGAATCAAATTTTTAATTATTTTTTTGCTTTGTACTAAACTTCGTGTTGTTATAGATGATTTGTGATTCTGGACAGCTAATTCATGTTTCTCATATTTATAACACTGAGAAAATTACTGAAAATGAATAAAAACATTCTACAAGCTGATTAATTATTTAAAGGTGGACCCTAACGGGTATGGCAGAATCGGAGCGATGGAAGCAGCAAGATTTTTGAAAAAATCTCAGCTGAGCGATGTTGTTCTTAGTAAAATATGGGATATGGCTGATCCACAGTCTCGAGGTTCGCTGGACAAATCCGGACTTTTTGTAGCACTCAAACTTTGTGCTCTAGCGCAGGCCGGTCGTGATTTGAGTATGACCAATCTGAGCTTAGAAACAGCTCCACCAAAAATGGTGGGTTTTTGCGACATTCATTCTAATAATTTAACGTCACAAATATTACAATCATATCGATTACAATTGGATAGCTCTGTTGGAATAATGGATATAAATCGTTACTGCAAAATCTGGAGTCTGTTCAACGCAAAATTTAATCATTCGACAATAAACAGTTCATTATCTTATCAGTCTTCAACCTGAATTTTACATTACTGTGTTTAAATGATACTCAGCGGAGCATGTATACCGCCATAAAAGTATATGTTATAAAATTTTATTTTTCTTCCACGATTTTCTCAACTATCAGCCACATTGAAATGCTATGATCGCAAGAGAGTAGCTTCTTGCATAACTAATGATTTTGTTTGTTGTATTGCATATGGGAATACATTTATTATGCTTCATTTCAAAAGACATTCGATGCTGTTCAGATGGAATTTCGTTCAACTAAAACTATGTTTTTATAGGGCGAAATTCCGGTCATTCCACAAAAAACCAATCCGGTATCCCCAGCGGTTATAACATCTATAAGTAATGGAGACTGGTCTATAAATCCAACAGAACGTGCAAAATATGATCAACTGTTCGATAGCTTACAACCCGTCAAGGGATTCATCCCAGGCAATAAAGTAAAAGGTGTTCTTATGGATAGTAAACTTCCACTAGATACTCTCGGCAAAATTTGGGACCTTGCCGACATGGATAAGGATGGAATGCTAGACAGGCATGAATTCGTTATCGTAAGTTATTAACATCGCAAACAAATTTCCAGTAAAATTTGTTCGACGGATTCACGATTCTCGCTTGATCTAAAAACAAAATACCTAACGTCGTATTATTGATTGTCTTACCGTTCATTATTTTCAATGCTATTGTTATTCTCATTATACAGGCGATGCATTTGGTCTACAAAGCGCTCGAGAAATATGCTATCCCCAGCATGCTCCCACCAGAATTGCTCCCACCAGGCAAAAGAAAAGAAATTATGGCACCGGCTTCGAAATCTCCAGTACCACCCATGGTTGGCGCTCCGCCACCAATTCCTCCCTTACCTACCGTACCTGCACCAAATAATCTCGTGGGTTTAGATCCTGTGAAGGTATGTTTTTAGTCGATTACATAACATCTTACTCGAAAATTACTCGTGGTTAGTAGATTATTACCTGGAATTCGAGGAGGCTAATTTTATCGATTGTTCCAGGCATCTGTTCCAGCACATTGGGTAGTGTCTGCCGAAGATCAAGCTGCAGCGGACAAACTCTTCGCACAAGCAGATATGGACATGGATGGGTTTGTGTCTGGATCTGAGATAAAAGATGTTTTTCTGCAGAGTGGACTGCAACAACCCGTTTTAGCTCGTGTCTGGTAAGTTGTTATGATAAAAAAAAAAATAAATAAAGAAATTTGTTGCCTGTAGCATCAAAATTTTGGTACAGGCATGGACTACCTTTATAAATATTAGAATCTTTATTTTCAAAATCAAAGACAAACTTTGTCGTGAAATCTCTTTTGTCGATTGCGCGAATGCCAATTGAAGGTAACACGAATGAGTATTTGACGTATAGATGAACGTGTTTTTTGTTTTTGTTTTCCACTTGTAACAGGGGACTCTGCGACATTTGTCAAAGCGGTAAACTAAACAAGGAACAGTTTGCTCTGTCGATGTGGCTTATCAAGCAGAAGCTCAGAGGTATCGATCCCCCAGCTTCGCTAACACCTGAAATGATGCCACCTTCGTTGAGAAAACTGACAGATAATGTTGTGGTGAGTAAAAAAATTGAGAACGTGTAAATATTTTCCTTATGTTTTTTTTGTTTTAATTTGTTTTATTGTGCAAACAGTAAACAGTGAATCTATATCACCGTTAAGCTAAAGTATTTTGAATAACGATTGGGTTACAACTCTAAGGCATCAATGTTTAGTAATACGCTTTCGACCTTTGAAGGCTCTCCAAAATACATACAGAAATACACCGAGTATTAAAATCGCCCCAACCATGAATACGTGATGATCGAATTTAATTTCTATATCTTGTGTTACTTCCAGTCTTATAGTACCAGCTAGCTCTCCGGTCTGCCAACAACTAGGGATTATTATTAAATGTCAATATTCAATCACCTTTCCACGTCAGTACAATTGTTTATTTTTAATATTATTCTCGTGCTGAAATACCTGTAAATATTCGCGTCGGCAAAGCGTAGTTTTATAATTATTAACTCATTTTTCATACTGACGTAAATCCTGTTTTTCGTTTGCTCTGCTATGAGTATTGGGTTTACTATCTTATTTCGTATTTGCCAAATAACCGGTGCATCTGTATTGAGATTACTTGAAAAAGTAATCGAAAACATTGTGTGAAAACCAGCATTGGTATTAACGAAAATCGTTTGAATCATCTAGTGTCTTACCCAGGACATTTTAACGTCGCTTTTTTTCCATGTTTCTCGTAAGTTGTTACGCGTGTTGTGATCGGTGGTGGTTCAGGATATCCTTGAAGCATCGAATAGATACCTGCGCTGTTATTTGCACTCTCTAGTACTTTGCCCGATTCATCACGTACCTCAAAGATTATGTTCTTCTGACATTTTACCTGAAAATATGATAGAAAATTGTATAATTCTGGGACTTCGCGGATGATATCGTCCAGTATACCTTGCAAAATTGGACCATTATTTCAGTTGTACGATTTTTTATTTCGTCTAGATCTTGTATCACTTTTGGCGTTTGTTCCGATCTGCAAGGCAATTTGTTTCTGAATACCGGGAGAATAGTCTCTGCCAAAGCCATTATCTCGTTCGAATCCTTCTCTGCTTCCGGTATATCGTCTTTAACTGTGAGTTGAGTTGGCGATTTTATTAAGCAATCTCAACAGCCAACGATGTAGCTATAGATTCGAAAATGATGGAGAACTCACCGTCCCTTTTATCGTTCTGAAAGTTTGGACGGGATCTCGTTCGTCCCGTATTGCCATCGAAAGTATGTTCATCTGCCGAATACTCAATTAATGAAATAGTACAATAGCCATATCTCATCCTTTTCCCCACTTTATTACATGTCGAACACTCCGTCCATTCTGTCCAAGAAGAGTAGGCTTTTAAATTGTAGCGCGATAAGATCGTAGGCTGTGAAGCATGAGCAGCTTTTGGAGCTTCATCGGGCCAAACCATTTGGGTTGGTTCCGAACCATTATCTACGTGTACAAAGTATGGCGCTGCTACGGTATTGCCTAGGCTGCACCAATATTGGCCAGCTTGATCGACCTGAATTTGGATGAAAAATTGAGTTTTTTTAATTGAAATGAAACGTTGAAATCAACCAAATTTGTAGGTGGTTTTCTTTCGGTTACTTGGATGTTGTACATCAGCAAACTTTTATCGTCCGGTGAGATTAGCGTGTGTTCTGTCAGCTCCACAATCTCATTGGCGTTGCTGCTGTTTCTGCTGCTATTGAAGTACCAATCTACTGATTCGATCGTATGCGCTTCGGCTGGTGAAATACATACGCTGCATTCTAATCTGTTGTAACAATATTTTTCATTGCGTTTGCTATCTTTTTCTTGTTGTGAATACAGAAATTTTCGACATTACTCTACAAATGTGCCCTCGAGGGCCATAATTGATATCGGATACATTGTTTTGGCAGATCCAGCTTTCACGTATCTGTCCTTCAAGCATTCGTAGTATTCCAGCCACTGTTTACGATGTATCTCTCTCAGCGATTCATTCGCTCCCGGGTATTCTAGTTCGTTGATATCCAACAGCAATTCATCACCTTGAATCGAGTCACTTGTATCATTTGGTACTTTTTAGCCAAATTTTTGGACATTCTATTCGACGAATATACAGACGGGATACCTTTTTTATTGCCCATTAGGTTTTTCATTTTCTTTTTTAGTTTCTCAGACTTACTCTTCAGTTTCTTTCTAACATTAAAACTTACTGCTATATTTGACACGATTATTAATAAAAAGAGGGCTATTCCAATATTCATTGTCCTTCAGGCTGTTAATGTCTATTTATTTGTCACCGATTGTGTTTTATTTTTAGATGCACCAACTTTCATTCGTTTTTGATTTTATTTCTTGAATTCCGTGTGAATTTGTTATTAGATTTTGGTGGATTATAGAAATATATTTTGAACATGTGTCAGTCACTGTCAAATAATGTTATGCGCAAAGAGTATATAGACTTGAGTAATTCGATTGAGGTCCTAACACCGTCATTATACCACGGCTCACCAATGACTGCCCTTCAAGAACAGAAAAATAGAAACTGTTTATACTTGAAGAAGTTACGAGAGGAAGCACGTAGAGTTAGAATGCAGGCTCTGTATGGCAAAGATTACCTTGGAAGAGTTTGTCCAAAGCTAATAAATGAGTATAAGAGAGAATTTCGTATGCGTCAATTGAATGATGACAATTTTATCATCATTTACGATGACACATTTCATAAAAATCACAAGGTTGATACGCAATCACTTGGTCCAAAAATACATTCTACTAATTCAAATGGAAAAATTGAACGGTATAACACAATCACAGGAAGAGTACAAGCACGAGGTTTTGAGGAAATGGATCATGCGAAAAAGCACGTGCCGTATCAAAAAACTTTCACGGAAAAGACTTCAAATAAAACTAAAAAACGGCTAAGGAATCTTGGGTCTCAAAGAAATGTTACAATGCATTGAAAATGGCTTTGAAAATAAATAAAGATATTTCCATAATCGAAGTTCATGTTTTTCGTTTATCGTTGCTCGTCACATAAATAATTATCTGAATTCACCGGGGCAAAGGGAACAAAATTACGAACATCTCAACTGTCACTGTATTTCCCAACATTCTCTGCGGATCTTATACCATATGATTTTATCATTTTTTCAGGAAAATAACAATGTCTCTGGATATTCAAACCCAGAGCTGGATATGATAAGCAAAGACATAGCTGAGCTTGTGCGTGAGAGGCACACCATGGAGCAAGATATCGCGCAAAAGGAAGCTGACATTAAGATAAAAAATGGAGAGATTAAGAGCCTTCAAAGTGAACTGGATACCTTGGCTGCAACCCTAAAGCAATTAGAAAACCAAAAAGGAGAGGCCCAGAAAAGGCTTAATGATTTGAAAGCGCAGGTATGTGTACACAACTCACCTTCTCGTTAGATATGATGATGAAAAAATTAACCTTGTTCACATTTCCGCATTAATGATTGGCTTGTCTGTTGATTGTATCGCTTAGCCTTTGAATGTGCAACGTCTTAATATCAGTTAGAAAATAAAGTGGTGTAACAATAACATTGGGGGGTGTTTTGGAAGAAAAACTTTTAACGAATTAAACTTTTGACAAATGTTTCAATGATGATATGCTGATTTACTGGATAATTAAATTGCACATGTAATTCACCAATCGAAACTTGTGACAGTCTTAACAAATCACAGTTATTTTATGCCACTCAATTTCGTCACTTATTACCAGTAGAATATAAAGTTTTTATTCTTATGCACATTATTACGATAGTTTACAATATGTACGATAGACTTGTGTTGAATGTCTTTTGATTTATGATGTGTAGCTTTATTCTCTTTGTCTTTTACTTATTTGACAAGTTTTTTTTATTGTCGCCAAACCTTGGCGTTACTATAATCATCTATCGAATAGATTATTTTTTTAAGATAATCAAAATAAAGACTGCATTTTTTATGATTTGGTTTCGTTATTATTTTTTTTTCTTTTTTTTTGTTTTCTTTTTTGGCTTGTAGAGAGCTGATGTAGATAAAGAGTTGAGTGAGATCGAGCACGAGATTCGGGAGGAACAAGAAAAGGTATACTAAAAAATTTACGTTTTTTTTTATTAAACAGTAATGTATTTCATTGTTTAGCATGTAAAATTTATGAATATGTTCCATAAATCATACTATAGTATGTTATATAGTGTATGGAATGCTTCATTTTAACTGCAAAATCGGTAAAAATAAAGCAAAACGCACTTCTCATAATATGCAATTAATGAATATGAAACGTACTTTAGCTCGAGCCTGCTAATTATCATCTCATTTCATAATGCTAGTGCGTTTAATGTTTAGCATGCATCATTGGCATTCCAATTGAAAATAAATGGTAACACTGCATACCTTCATTTGCGGGCATCAAAAAATTCAGGACGTGATCAAATAGCCAGATTCAATTGAAGATGTTGATTTATTTCAACTATGGAAAGATCTCTTTGCAAATTATTTAAAAATTTCTCATAGTATTCACAGAATCTTATCATCGGGCGATTAATGTTTCGGATGCTATGAATAGCGTTAATCAATGTTATATTTTTCCACAAAAAGGTAGATAAACTGCGTCAACAGGCTGAGGAACAAGAATCAGTTCTTCGAACCCAAGAAGATGAGCTCAGTTCTAAACGACAAGAGCTCGAAGGTCTTCGATTAGAAGAACAACAATTAGAACAGCAACAAGTGAAAAGTAAAGATCAGCTGAACGAATTGACAAAAAATTTGCAAGATACTCAAATGCAAATCAGCCAGGCAAAAGTAAAAATTACTCATTTGGAGGAACAGCAGAGACAAATGACCGATGCCATAGCATTGTATGATTCTGCTTTAGCGGCTGCAGATGCCAGTCTTGTCCCCGATACTAGTCTTCGATTTGAGCCAGATTTTCAAGATGAACGGTTCGTCAGATTCTATATATTAATTTCATTCACACATCAGTCCTCGTAAAGTAATCAACTTTACATTTTTAGCTTCAAAGTGGACGACGATCAAAGTCCAACCAAAGTGAATGGATTTGAACAAAAGAATGGCGATCCTTTTTCAAGTGCAAATGGACTCAGTGAATCTTCTGGATTTGAGAACCAAGATCCGTTCGCATCGAACAAAGGCAAAGAAGCTTTTGGCGCCCAAGGTGCGGATCCGTTCGGAAATACTTTCAACTCACAGCCAAATGCTGTAAGTATACTAAATTCAAACTTTGATCACAGATTCTGATCATATGGATATACGGAATAAAATTTGACATAATTAGAAATTAATTAGTCTTGTTTTTTTTCTGTTTACTTTAATTTTCGTATAGGAGCAATTTGGGAATGATCCGTTCTCAGGATTCAATAATGGAAATGGTGGGAAACAAGATCCTTTCGATCCCTTCGGAGATGGCAAAAGAAGTAACTCCAAGTCACCAGCAGCGGGAGGAGCGCAGGTCATTAATAATCAGTTTCGTTAATCTCGTTGCTGTTGGAAATTACCCCAGCCTCAAATATTATAAATTATATTATTACAGGCCGTGAAAGATCCGTTCGGTGATGATCCATTCGCAAATCTACACGCTCCTGTTCGTCCGGAAAGCCCAAGTCCAGCTTTACCTCCTAAAAAAGCTAAACAACCACCACCAAGACCAGCACCTCCAAGACCTTCGCAAGGTCCTTCCGGCGGGCTCGGCATGGGTCCAATGCGTGCTGCACCTGCTCCGCCAACGCCTTCCCCGACTCCAGATCCCTTCGTTAATGCGAATTCAGATCCATTCGCTGCGCCAGTAGCAAACAACAACAACGAAATTGCTTTCACCACATCTACTTCTTTCAATGCTGGTTTTGCCGATTTCGCCAACTTCGATGCAAAGGTGAGTCCACTTTTATCCCGTTCGATGGTACAAGCTTCGTTTTAAAGTTAGGAGCATGTTTTCTTAATTTAATGTCCAAATTCTAGTTGTCAAATCAAAGGTTTTTTTTTTTCATTCAATACATGCCTCCTATCGAACTAATAGTCTATATATTTGTTTTGTACATTGAACAGTCTTATTTTACTTTGTACAGTGTTCCCGCAAAACCTACCGCCCTCTAAAATTTACCAATTCTTGACCCCTCTGCACAGTTTGTTATTCGATCTGAATTATTATTTAGATATTATAAGTAACATTAATTGAAAAGTTAATATGTTCCTTTCTAATGGTATTAACTCATGAATGAATATAGATGAAGACTTATTTTTTAACTTTTCAAGTAATGCCTTCGTAGTAGTTACATAATTTCTTGTGATGACTTATAAAATATGTATTTACATTTATACATACACACACAATTGTATTTAATATTAATCGTTGATTTTTTTTTATTTTGTATTTAGGTAGAAGCTGTTACAATTTTCAGTTTGTCCACTGACCTGACTCCTGGAGCATGCCGCAAGCCTGTTTTATTTATTTATCAATTTATTCGTTCGTACAGCATACATAGATCGCTCGATAACAGCTGTCTATTTTTCTTTGCTATGGTATAAATTTTTGTTTCTTTTTTTTTTCCTTGTTCTCTCGAAAGAGATGCTGTTGTCGATGTGGTCAATGTGTGTTGATTTATTATTATGTTTGTAGCGTTGTTTTCCAGCGGCAGTCCGATGGCACCAGATGATAACCAGCGGTTCCCGCATTTTTTCTCTTTAAATTTTCAGTAAACCAAAACTTACTAGTGACAAAAAATGCTTCAGCCAGAACCAGTTCCTAGTCGACTGGCACCGCCGAGACCAGCCAGCAGGCCACTAACAACGGCAACATCAGCTCCGAAACTACCAGACTTTACCGAAGATCCATTCCGAGACTACAGATACGAGGATCCGTTCAATATCACAGATCCATTCCAAGATGAAATAGAGGACGCGAACGCGAACAAAAAGATCGTTGGTACTGGTAAGCTCGATCCCTTTGGATATGAAAGCGATTCGAGGTTTTCGGGAAGAGATTCATTTCCGAAAGGTTTTGATTCCGATTTTTCAAACACATTTCCATCGACAAAACACAAAACCGACAAGGTAATAAAGACATTTGACACAGATTTTGGAAGCGCTTTTTCAGATTCTAATAAAAACACTAGAGCTTTTGAAGCTGATTTTGCAAACAATTTTGTTGATCCAAAATCTAAAACGAACGATATCAACGATGCGTTTACGAGTAAATTATCTTCCGCTGAAAAGTCGAGCAAAAAGTCTGGCTTAGATTTTGCGCACGTTTTTAAAGATAAACTATCATTCGGTGATAAAAAAAATCGACACAATAAAACGTGGAATGGTAATGGCGGATCTATCATGTTAACTGAGGAACAACAATTGGAATTAGCCGCGAAACAAAGCTTAAGAGCTGAAGAGGAAAGACGTAGACGTCGAGAACAAGAAGATGCGGACTTAGCTCGTGCTATAGAACTTTCTAGACAAGAAAAATCTGGTAAACTTTAAGACGTTAGCAATTGAAGCAACGTATTTTATCACATCGATTCAAATATCACGGATTAAAAAATAATTTTTTCAGTTACTATGAGTGATTTTAATTTGTTTTTAATTATTTTTTTTTATTAAATAAAAACAAACTCCTCAGTTTCAACCCTTTAATTCAGTTGTATTTGAATATTCGAAGCGAAAAATTCACTTGGAATTGTTACAAATTACATTCAATGAATTTCGATTTCAGTATAGTTAAAATTGGCAATTAAAACAGCTCTCAACGTAAATTAATATCATTCCCTGTTCATGCTAAAGGTGCTTCTTCATGAGATTATGACACGCTATACAGTTACGCTGCAACTATTCAGCCACCAAAAAACTTCACTCTGAATTCAGACGAATACTGAGTGAAACTAGTTTAACCGTGACTAATCACATATTTATTTCATTTATTGCTTTCAAAATCAAAATTCATTTTTTACTTTTATTTTGACTCCATTGACTCACCGAGCGAAATTCGATTCAACGGTCAGTCCTCTCAAGTCCCGGCAAGTAAAATTATTGTCGCAGTTGATTTGTAGTTGAAACAATGAAGGTATTGCCAAATGTATCATCTGCGTTGAGCAGCGTGACGTTGGTCTTGTTGATACGAACGCTTTCGATTCAAGGACGAACACATGAAAATGTTAGTTGTTCCCCAAAGAATACCAAATAATTCTACAATTCTTTATTCATACATCGTCTGTTGCTTCGCCGTTCAAAGTAATCGGGGACTTGATATTTTCAATGAATATTCGGTGCGTAATAGTGTACGGAGATGCTAGGAAATTAAACTATCGTTATCGTTGCCATATCATCACTTTGTTCATTAACAGCATTATTCTATATACTTGAGAATCACGTTGTAGACTATACTGTACTATGGTAAATTTTCATAAAAATTATTCTCCAAAAAGCTATCTCTAATGTTCATGATCACATCGCAAGGACTGGACCATAAATAACATGCATCGATGCAGAATAGAAAAAATATAAAAAAATATTGATAGAAATTTATCAATAGTTTTGTTACAACGCCAATCGTTACAATCATTATTTTAGAATAATAACTTTCGTGCAAATGTCATTTTTTTTTTTCATTAGATTCTTTTCCCCCAATCTCTTTACTGTGTTTTGGTAAATTTGTGAAATCAAAGCAATATATCGTGTAATTGAATAAAAAAAAATATATATATATATATTTATAACTTCCGAGGGACTTTCGTTGTGGCTTATAACAAGTTATAGATTTAATTTCCACGCTACCAGGGGATATTCGCCAAATGTTGAGAAAAAATAAGAACACATTGAAAATTCTAAAGATTCGTTATTCTCTCACGTAACTTACTCGTGCATTGTATGTACAGTCCAATATTTAAATAAGTTCTGTATGACATGTGTTAGGCTGTTCATGCGTTTATCGGCATAAACTCCGCCTCAGTATTTCGATGCTCATATCGCATTATATTATGCTTCAGAGAAATGCTTTGTGAAAAATCGTACTAATGTTAGCATGAAGAACGAAAGTTTCGAAGTTGACGGTGCTTGAAATTCAACCTATTCGTTTTCTTGTTATTTACTTTCGGGATTGATTCAAAAGCGCTGGAATTTCAGAATTTAATATGTGTAGTTATGAGCTCTGTCGAAAATGTTATAACATGTCGATGTGTTACCATAATTACGAAAAACTTTCTGAGCCGAATACGTGTCATTCATTGCTTCATATACATAGGTATACTATATGCCCCTGAAGTAAATAATAATATCATAACGTGCTTTTACACTATATACTATTATAGCATACCAAAAAAGATTTAAAAATATAATATATAATCGAAATATAGTAAACACAGATTAGTGGAAAGACAATAATGTCAGGCGGATATCATAGAAATTGAATATATTAGTCAAAGGCATAAAGCATTCTGTACTAACATTTAATTTCCAACAAGAAAACAAAAAAAAAAAACTAAGAACGAAAATATAAGAAAAAAAAAGAATGATATAAAATTAGAATAAATGAAAGATGACAAAATATTTTAAATAACCGATATTGCATTGTAATGTGTAAACAGGAGATTTTTTTATTTTTTTATTTTTTTTTCATCTTACAATCACAAACGACTGTTCTATCATGCGGTGAAGGTAACGTATTTGCTTGCATAAATGCTAGTCTGATTGTAACGTTGTCCTTTTTGCCTTTGGACGAATTTCATAGTTTTGTCTATAAATTACAATATACACAAACATATTGATGAAAATCCGCTTATTTCTGTTTCTTGGTGTACAAAAAAATCTTAAAAATCTTTGACCAACAATTTCTAACGAAAGATCTGTCCTATGAGACGATACGATGGAAAGAAAATTGAGGTTGAACGGAGAGTGCTTTATCTTTATAATCAATCAATATAAACATAAACCTCTATATGGACTCTACGTATACTATATATATATTTTTTTTTCGTTTTACTTGGATTCTCGAGTTACAGAAAAAGTTAAAAACAATTACTTACATGTACCTTTTTTCTGTTGTCTTGTTCAGTTATGGATTGGATAACCACTTTTTCTTATGTACGTTATGTATATTATCGATTAAGACAATGACAGATTATTTTTTATTTCGCTGGATTAAAAATATTATCTTCGTACGTTGAAGTATTAGTTTCTAAAAAAATTCTTGCGCAAGGCTTCGTAATTGACTCTTGATACCGGCGACATTTTCGAAACATCTCACGTTCCAAAGGGTTCTTTATTACGTGCGTTAATCACTAGCTTTATTTATTCCATGTATCTAATTCTGCTTATGTATTTCATGTACACATGTTATAGACATCTGAAAATTTTTTTGTTTCAAACGAAAAGGTCCTAACAAGTCTCAAATTCAGTATCTGATAATTGTTCTATCCATATAATCTAAGATTCGAAATAATACTTGTGGCAGATTCTGCAAAATTCAACATAATCAGGCTTTACCGTTACTGCAAAAATATTGATATGATTTATTAATGCTTCTGATCTGTAAAAAGACGTTGATCGTTCTCACTTGACATTAATCAAGAAATTATTCTGATTGACATTAGCTTTATCATTATTAGTTACGACCCAAAGATAATGGTGTTCAAATTTCTATACCTCTCAATGGATTTTAATTTCAATAGTTCTTTTTTGTGTTCTCAATTGTATTTTCATTACTTTTTGTGTTAATTTTGGTTTCGATGCCTCCACTTCTTAAGGATGGGCCGATATGATGTATATAAACTATTATTACTATCATTATAATATTACTAACAACACGAAAGAAAGAAAAAAAATTATAATAATAATAACATTAACAATAACATTAATCATTTAATAAAAGTTATACTGTAAATTTATTATTACATTTAAATCTATCCGAATGTAATCGTAAGAATGGTATGTACATTATAAGGATCCCTGTATATATGATAAGAGTATTGTATTATCTGTTTAGAACAAATTTTGTGTATTAAAACACAAGCATTAGATGAAATTTATCGTTTCATTTAAAGTTAAGCAAAGAGTACAGTATAATGTCCGCCTAAACAAATTTAGGTTTAAAATGACATCGTGCATCACAATTCTGGAAGGTAATGAACAGATGATTGTTCGTTTTGGTTTAAAATTGTTCTCGGTTATCGCAGTGGTGTATCGATAGCTTAAAAACAAAAATAATACTCGGATAAAAGTGTCGCAGTATCAAAAAAATGACCAGAAATGATGAATCAACTGAACTTGCATTTTTATTTTGAATAATCAAACGGAACTAGCACTAGATAGAATTAATCTATTATTAAGATCATCACCGTGATGAATACTCCAATACCAATATCCCGTTCAAATAATCAGAATAAGAAGTTCTCGATGAGCGTTGAATAAATCTGAAACTGGCCACACAACTTGGCACTTTGGGAGAAAAATCGACAAGCCAAAACTACGACCACTTCGTTTCCAAATTTTTACTTCCGTCATTGTTTGCTCTATTTTCCAGATGACATTCACGAGCAATCAATTAACACTGATTTACCGCAGTCACGAACTATTTGAATGCATGTTTGCTATGGAATAAGTGATCGATATGCATACTAATAATTGAATAATGTTTGGGTCTTTCTCATGTATCCATTTATAATCAAATCATTCATATCATACCTCATAGTACACATTATATACACACACAAATATATTTGGTATGTATCTATATTTTTCAAATTAATAATGTTCTTTGATGAAAGGCAAATTAATTTGAAAGTTAGTTAATCGTAACATCATATTGTTAAATGTTAAAGAATTAAAAATATTGTATCACCAATGTTCAGGTACAAAAAAAAAAATTGAAATCTAAAAAAAAAAAAAAAACAATAATAAGAATGTTATGTTTTGACTGTTATTAATTGGGAGTGCCCGTTCACTGAAGTTCTAATAAAAGTGTGAACTCATTAAATAATCATGTGCTTAGTAGGGTTGACCCGTATTATCGGCTATCCTCAGATTGTTGTCCAATATTGACAAAAATTAACATGTTTCCAATCTGTACAAGCTTTCGATTATGAATGAATGCGTCATCTAGTAGATGGACTTGAAAAAGCTCTGAAAATAATGATGCTAAGAATATCATGTAATAAAATTTAACAAAAAAAAAAAACTAAAGTATCGACGATACCTACATGCGTAATAATTTTTACATACATCTGTATACATACATAATATACATAGGAGATTTCAAAAATAATCAATGATGAAAAACTTATATCATCGATACTAAATACAATGAATTTATTCGTGTCGGCTTGATGTTGATTTTGATTGACCTTAGATAAATTTTCTTGAATTTTTTGCTAGAAATTTTTACTACACTTTGATACATGGGCGGCGAATAATCGATGTTGAAATTTGTAAGTAAAAGTGTTTCTCTTACCGATCACCGACGCAGAGTTTGATAGGTTTTACACGTATTAGCAATTATGTATAACATAATCATGCAAAAGTAGCATACCGTAGTACTCTCTGTTTAACAGATGGGGATATGATATTATTTAATGCAACAATGATTAGAACCATTGTTGAGAGTGTAGATGCTGACAATTATACATAGAGTAACGTTATTATGTTATTGTGTCGTACGATAATAAGCACCTTGTATATACCTATAAAAATATAAATGACTCTCAGCTATAAACTACATCATCAAAAAGTTAAATTCTTCAATGGGACATTTTATTTATCCAGCTGATTAACTCAGCTTGCTTGCAAATAGAAGTTCACCTCTTCTGCTATCTCGAAACAATCTTTGGTCCAGCAATGCAAAGTTTGGTTGCCTATTCTCATTATTTATTGTCTTTTTTGCCATATAGCGATTCGGTGTTTTTGTACTAAAATATTTTTGGCTAAAATGTAGTGACCTACAGTCATTTTTCAACTGATGATTCAGTTAACGTAATCGGCTTCGTTAAAAATTCCCGCCGTTCATCGGATTTGAAAATTGGACGGAGTACCAGATGTGAACCGGGGGGTGATGAGAATGCAGTTCACAGTTGCTCGAAGCACTGTACAGTTTACTGACGAGTCACGCACCGCTTGTCAGAAAACTTCGGAGGTCGGGAATAATTCCTTGTTAATTTCGGCGGCGATTCATTGTATCGTCGTTCAGGAAATTCAGAGATTTATTAAATTAATAAAAGAGGTTCGTATCGCACCAGCGTTGCTCCGGCCACATTATCGTAAGTCAGGTTACAGTGCAATAATTGGTTATGTTGTTATTTGACGTTGTTTCAGGTTAGTTATCCCAAGTCGGGGTACAAGTAATATGGGAGTTTTGGGAACAGCCAAAAATGTAGAAGCAATGGAGGTTGAGGTTCCTGCGGGCTCTGAGGCGCCTGCTGGCGAGGGAGATGCAGGTGATAAAAAGGATGCAGATCTGTTAACGATCCATGATCTTCGTGAGCACACCAGACAGATCGAGAAGGCGGTACAGAACAAAGAGCCACGGTTCATCCTGCGTGTTCTCCGTGCCCTACCCAACACCAGGCGCAAACTGAATCCTGTGGTACTTCGTGGCATTATCGGTGGGTTTTATACCCGCTCCGCGGCTGAGAAGGATGCTCTTCTTGCTTGGGTCGAAGAACCAATGGACACCGAAGGTGCGCAGGCAGCCATTCAACGCTTCCGCAGCTCTGCGTTGCCCCTACTACCAGAGATTGATGCCTATGTACATTTACTAGTCCTTGTAAGACTAATAGATACCCAGAAGCACCAGGATGCGGTACGCTGCTCTGAAGCCCTCGTTCAGAAAATTACTGCACAAAATCGAAGGACGATCGATTTGATTGCGGCAAAATGCTACTTTTATTATACTAGAGCGTACGAGCTAACAGACCAGCTGGATAAAATCAGGGGGTTTCTTCATTCGAGATTACGTACAGCTACCCTACGCAACGACTACGAGGGCCAAGCTGTGCTGATTAACTGCTTGTTGCGTAATTATCTACACTACAATTTGTATGATCAGGCAGACAAGCTAGTGCTGAAGTCCACATTCCCGGAATCAGCTAGCAATAATGAATGGGCCAGGTTTCTCTACTACCAGGGAAGAATAAAGGCTGCTCGATTGGAATACTCTGCCGCGCACAAGTATCTCGTGCAGGCGATGCGAAAAGCTCCACAAACAACTGCTGTTGGCTTCCGACAAACTGTGCAAAAGCTTGCAGTAACCGTAGAGCTTTTGCTGGGAGACATCCCAGAGCGTCAGATATTCAGACAGGCAGCTCTGCGCCGTTCCCTCGCTCCTTACTTCCAACTAACCCAGGCAGTAAGACTTGGGAACTTGCAGCGTTTCGGGGAGGTTCTGGAAAACTTCGGACCTCAATTTAGATCAGATCACACTTTTACTCTGATTCTCCGGCTGAGGCACAACGTCATCAAGACCGCGATTCGTTCCATAGGACTGTCCTATTCTCGGATCTCTCCGGCGGACATTGCTAGGAAGCTTGGCCTCGACTCAGGTGTTGACGCTGAATTTATTGTGGCAAAAGCAATCCGCGATGGAGTTATCGAGGCAACTCTCGACCCCGAAAACGGATACATGCGCAGCAAAGAAACAACAGATATATATTGTACCAGAGAGCCTCTCCTTACATTTCATCAACGTATCACTTTTTGCCTAGACTTGCATAATCAAAGTGTCAAAGCTATGCGCTATCCTCCGAAATCTTACGGCAAAGATCTGGAGTCTGCTGAGGAACGCAGAGAGCGAGAACAGCAGGATTTGGAGCTTGCTAAGGAAATGGCTGAAGAGGATGATGACGGCTTTCCTTAATCACCATAGTCTTATATCTTGAGATTCTTACACGTAAAATATTATTCATTTTCTGTAACAATTAAATTAATAAATCAATGTTTCGACGATACTTGTGTTATCCTTGTTCACAGAAACAACGATCCACTTTTCTCAAAGGTTGAATAATAATACGTGAAATCTTTTGTTTATTTTTCATATTAATTTTTATTTATTAATTTTTTTTTTTTTCTTTTCATGTAAAAGCAATCTAAACCTACGAAGAAACGACAAAAAAAAAAAAAGAAAAAAAAATCTATAAATAATTAATAATCTCGCATGAAAATATACAACTCTTTCGAACATTCTTGTATTCTTCCAAAATCTTTTTACGTTCTTATCCCTATTCACCGCGTTCTGAAAAACTAGTTTACTCATTAATTTACATGTTTCTATCGTAGATTAAACTGATGGCAGGGAACCCGAAAGTTAAATATCAAACATTGGTTATTGTAAAATGTGATGAAAATTATCTACAACAAAAAAAAATTGAATAATTCTATTGTGACGAGATGCAAGGACATGTGCGTAAAAGTACAACTGAAATTTATTGTTACTATTATAAATATCTTATCATCTAAACGCATGTTATCTTTTGTTTTTCGTCGTTTGTATAATCAAACTTTATACTACCTATTTATATTCTTTCAAAATACAACAATTAAGGCTGTTGTCTTGTGTGTAGCTGCTGTGGCATATTAGGTATTTAATTTTTAAATGAAAAAAAAACTTGTGAATTGTACCCTCCAAGCCTTGGCGGCCCATTCTCCACATTTTTAATCCATGCATCCATTATTAGTAGAGTAGAGTTTCGAACGTCTTCATATTATCAGCTATAATTCCCAGACTTTGATATTGCACTTTTGCTATTGTGAAAAATTGCTCCCTTAACACCAATTCGACATGATACCACGCGTAGACTCCCCAATGTTAGGACTCGGACCAAAGTTTAACTGTAAAGCTACACCGCGTTAGATCTCTAGACAAGTAGTGCCAAATATATATTATAGTTTCTTTTTCTTTTCTACTTTTCTTTTTTTTTCTTTTCTTCTTCTCTTAGAAAGAAATAAATAATCCAGGAGCCTTAAATCAAAGTAGGTACTATCATTGTTATATTTATTTTACACTATTTAGTATTTAATCAGCCAAATAATTACAAGCCTACGGCAAACAGGTGTGCACGTCAACCGTACAGCATCTCGGCATTTGGTCGAGATTATCGAAATAAGTTACCTAAAAAAACAACCAATCCAAAATGGCATTACAGATTCTCAGATAGAAAAATTAAGAGCTGAATCATCATTCCTTTGCTCACTATTTGTTTCTCTTCATCTTAGCCGCCGACAAACTCACCGCGGTCAACAACACCCAAAGGAAACACAGATCATTCGAGGCTTTCAGAATTCACCAATCGTAGATTGCTCCTAGAATTAGCAAAGTACCAGAGCACCGTAGCTAATTTATACAGTCCCAATTCCCAAGCCGTTGTGAATGGGTCGCGATAAAAGCTTGCACTAGTCTAGCACTCGGATGACGAATTTAAATCTGGAGGAGGTACTTTTTTCATACGAGTTAGCCGGTCGAGTTCCGCAGCTGCATCGTTCCGCATTGCCGCTTTATCCACCGGCCCTGCGTCGGGACTCGTTATTTCTGTCGAGAAAATATATCGCTACTTCGAGACGGAACGGAAAATGAAGTAATTTCATTAATCGACCATTCAAATTTCTACCTACCAAGTTTTGCTGGACTAGTACCAACGCTACCTGGACTTCCTGGGGCACCTGGAGAACCTGGCGTCGCTCCCGATTTCTTGTAGAGTAAAGAATTAAAGAAATTAGCTAATACACCTTCACCGCCAGGCGTTCCACCCGCGCTCTTTGGATCCAATTTTTTGTTCGGCGACGCAACCTGAGAAGATAAATTCATAAAATCAGCATTCGCGAGCGAGAAATTGCGGCGACACTCAACATTTCATACCACAAATATATTAGAGCATGCCCCGAAGATGAGCCTGCGGCACAACGCGATGATTCGCAAGCTTTCAAAGCTTTTTAGAGGCACATCAAACCCGGGCATTAGTTAAGTTGACAAATGACGTGAGTAAGTTAATTACAAAATGAATTAATGATCAGTTACGTGAACACAAAAAAACCTCGTTATTTGTTAAGTTCACGATTATCAACAGCATGCTCTAATGGAAACTGGTATGACCTGTATGACGGGGCCAGTGCTTGCCTGGTTACGCGTGGTCGGCGATCGCGTTGGATCTTTCAGGCCAGTCAACGCTGCCTGCTGTTTAGCAAGGAATACTTGCTCTTCTTCGGCCTGAACCTCCACTTCTCGTGCGACAGTCTGTATTTTTGTTTAAAAAAAATCATATTACAGTTAACAAGATTCTCGTGCGCAGAGACACCAACTGTCGATTGGTATATTTTGAAGATTTAGAGCAACGGAGAAGGAAATTTTTACCTTACGATTAACTTGCGGCTGCGCTATAATGTCCCGGTAATAACTATCAGGCTTCATTGTTTGCAAATTTTCATGAAGAATACTAATCTTCTTCATATTATCCCAACCAGCAGGACTATGTTTGTAATAAAATGACAGTGAATATTCGTAATTGTACAAAAATATAGGAGAAAAATGTTTTGTTGATACTCACATAAGTACGGCGTCCTTTTCAACGACTAAGGCCGGCGTTCGGAAAGGTAGAGAGTAAATTCTATGTGTTAGATATTTGTAGAGCAAATCACAGTTTTTGTCTTCTTTAACAGAGGTGTAGAAAAGCCCTGCACCATATTGCAGGCAGAACCGTCTCACCCATTGTTGCATAAAATCGAAATGTTCATCTCTGAATAGCGAAACACAGGATACCGTTAAGGATGTTCTTTGTTAAGTAATTTTTTCACGAGCCGCTGTTCCAAATTTCTCAGTATTACCTGAAATCATGTTCTTTTTCCAACGTAGTCATGTAATCCGTCTTTGTAATAACAACAACGACGTCCAGACCCAAATTGGTAGTGAGCACTCCTTCGGGTAACGGCAAACCGTCGACTGCTTCTTCGTCGAGGTTCCGACTCGTGCGTCTCAACGGACTTCCTGGGTCTAATTCATCACCTGGTTCACTATATTCTTGCCACTTTTTTACATCTGCAAATTAGAAATTCATTAATATCGAGTAGTACGCGATTTTGATTAAATTATACGATTTGAGGAACTCTTTCGTACTAAGCTGTCGACACTGTTGCCTCGTGTCATTGTCCAGAGACAATTTGTCGATATGATCCCCAAGAATTGCTGCCCACGACTGTAGCTGCTCCAGAATTGCCCATGGGCTGGTCATTGCTGCTACGAGCATGACTAAAGTGTGCGGAAATCTCTCGGCGTTCAACGCATACCGCAAAAGATTCGTGTGTCCGGGATCTCCATCCAACACCCAAACCGCAAGCCTTGTTTGATCTATCAATAATAATTGATAGTAAAAATATTGTAAAAAGATGCTCAATGTTATTTTTTTGAGCAGATAATAGGTGTTTTTTTTCACCATCTCTGTAGTCGTCACGAACATCGATGTAAGCGAACTCTAGACCAGAACCCTTTTTTGGATCTTCTACACCTTGAAGTTTAGCTATGAGTGTAGTTTTACCACTTTCGTTATCACCTGTGGATGGAAGAAGAAGAAAATAAATCAGTGAGCAACAAAATTATAATATGGATAGGTGAAGTTGGGTGTCAAGAGGGATGATGTCATGCAAGAGTCCATGCTACACTATTTTAATGGTATCTGACACACGGCCATATTCATTATTAACTGTTACTACTTAAGATGCGTACCATACATTAATGTACACACAGATGGATATGAATGTTTGATAATTGTGAACAATGAAACACTTTACCTAAGACCAACACATTTTTGTAAGAAGGCAGCTTGTTGTTTCCGCTATTTTGTACTTCAGCTAAAATAGAGGACCTGTAAAGTATAGAGGAAAAAACCCGTTATAATGAGTCAGAAAGCTTGGGTGAAGTATGTATAAAGAAATGGGAATAAGAGAGGCGCACACGTTGTGGTACACGGTACACAGGGAAAAAAAATACGTGGGTGTATGGTACATTGGTACTGAAGGATGCTTCTTTTTTCTAAATTATTCGACTTTTTTTTTATTTTGTTAGCGGGGAGTCTAGTAAATGTGAATGAAAATTTGTTTACTCTTGCGTTGGACGTACCATAAGTTGTCTTTATTATCAGCATCTTCTTTCCTTTTTGACTGAAACCCATTGCTCTGCGACATCATTTTAACAACCGTCGCTGCCATCATACATTTGACAGGAAGAAAAGCAAGCTCGATTCGCACAAGATATCGATCTTATCACGGGCGCGGCTCAGTGGCTACTTCAGAGGGCTCTATAATAACATCTTCGTTGATCTTTTAGCTACAAAATATTTATCAAAAGTTGAAATGAATTTTCTTCGATCTCTACTATATTTTTTGTTTTCATTTCTAGGATTAACAACTGGAAATTAATTGACTTGAAGGCTGGATCATGATGATTTGAGTTTTCTTTTTCAAACCTCCCGGCCTGACCGCCTCCGGTATAAACGCCAGATCAGCTACGTGCTTGTAGCAAACTTCGGGCATTGCTTATAACCTAAATGAAAACAATAAACCAATAGAAAGTGCAGAGATGGTGGGTGTGCTGTCAGATTCTGATAGCGAGGATGAGTTACCACCCGGCTGGGAGGAGCGGGCGACATTAGACGGCAACGTTTATTACGTAAAGTTAGAGAATTTTTCAATACTGGTTCATTAAATTTTTCAACCTCATTCAGAGAAAAAACAAACGACTTCATTAGGTTAGAATCAGATAATCCCCCACCTAATTTATTTCATATTATCATGAATCGATGTGGTTTTTGCTAGTCACTATACCAAGGGCACCCAATGGACACATCCTCGTACTGGACGGAAAAAAATTGTTGAAGGAGGTGATACTTCGAAATAATTATCAGCTCAGGATTTGGTAGTAATTTCGTCCGCTGTGCATGAAATCCAACTTTCAGAGTTACCATCCGGCTGGGAGAAGTGTATTTCTGATGACGGGAAAGTTCTGTTCGTAGACCACGTAAATCGTACCACTACCTATACAGATCCTCGTTTAGCATTTGCCACAGAATATAGAGAAATGTCTCAGCCAATTCGTCAGAGATTCGATGCCAGCAGTACAGCTTTATCTGTCCTCCACGGCAGAGATCTTAAAGGCAAAGTGGCGCTCATCACTGGTGCTAATACTGGGATAGGTAATTTATGATGAACTTTTGCTTTGAAATACAGAATAGATGAGATGTACTTGTTTTAGGATTTGAAACTGCCAGGTCCTTGGCATTGCATGGCTGCAAAGTTATACTGGCATGCAGAAATTTGGATAAAGGTCAAGAAGCTGTGGACAAGATAATAAATGAAAAAGAAAGTAATCAGTGTGAATTGTTGCAACTGGATTTAAATTCTTTAGAAAGTGTCGCCAACGCAGCTTCGAAACTAAAACTAGAATACTCGTAGGTAAATTTGTTAGTCCCTTACCATCTCTCAGATCTCACAAAGGATGTGAATCGTAATATGCTGCTTTCAGAAACCTTGACATCCTCATTCTTAACGCTGGGATTTTTGGAGCTCCGCATGCATTGAGTACAGAAGGTTATGAAATGACGTTTCAAACGAATCATTTAGCTCAATTTTACTTGACAATGCTGCTCGAGCCACTTATACGCGATACAAAAAATGCTAGGGTCGTTATTGTGTCTAGCGAATCACACAGGTAAAGTTCAGCCTCAAGACACACCTATGCCGAATGATTGCAATTATTTTTAATTTCTCAAAGTGTTACGCTGTTTGCCTTCCAGATTTTCTTTCATAAAATCCGTCGATGATATTCATCCGTCAATTTTGTCACCACCGCCAAGCAGCTACTGGTCATTAGCAGCTTACAATAATTCAAAACTTTGCAATGTCTTATTTGCCATGGAATTAGCCAAGCGATGGCCAAACGTTGGTGTATTTCCTTTGCACCCTGGAAATATGGTATACACAGATATATCTAGATACTGGTGGCCTTGGAGACTACTGTTTCTATTGGGTCGTCCATTTACTAAATCACTGGTCAGTTTTTGCGATCTATTTTTAACGTGTCTGAATGTGGCTGTAGGATTTTATCTTTATCCATTCATTTGTCGAATTTAGCAACAAGCTTCTAGTACATCTGTATTCTGTGCAATTGCACCAGAACTGGAAGGTGCAACAGGGATTTACTTCAACAATTGCTATCGATGTGAGCCATCGACTGCGGCTCAAGATCCTGTGCTTGCTAAGAAACTGTGGAGTGTCAGCGAAGAGATGTTGATCGATATCCTTGGGAAAGAAAAGATTGGGTACTACCCAGCAAAAACCAATGAAAATGAGAACTTCAGTGCGTGATTTGTTCTACTGTACATATAATTTTTTATTCAACAACCCGTCTGTATCGATGTAATTAACTTTTATAAAATTCTTTTAAGTATTCAGCCTTTGGTTTCAATATGGCTTTATCTTTGAGGCTGATGACCCAGCCGGGTTCTAATCCATAGAATATTTGACGAGGGTCTTTTCTCTCCAACAACATTGGTAGTTGAGGATCATCTTCAATTTTTGGTAGAGTATATCCATACTTTTGCGACAGAACTAAACGTTCTTGGGATATTTTTTCAGGATCTGCTAAATATCCACGAGATTCCGCGCGTGAGTAATATTCTAAACAATCTGATGGTGGTAACATCCTTCGAGGAATAGCTTCACCTAATCAGAAATCGGTATAAAATATTAATTTTGTTGATAAAATATGAGATTCGGAAAAAAAGAGGACTAACCTTTTAAGAAAAACTTCTCCGGATTTACAGCAGCAAATAAGCTGTGTTGATCGTAATAGCTTGTCGTAATGACTCCACCGTTCCTTTCAATAGCTGCAATCACCGGTTCCGTGGCCCACTGGATTTCGATATTAACTTTAGCTTTAAACATGTCTGCACCCTGCACAGATATGAGAATACGAAATCAATAGAGGCATTATATTAGTAGGATGTTATTCGACCGTAGTCAATCTTGCGTACTTCATCGGTCAGTTGAATTCCAGCATGTTTCCTGTGTGGAATTATGGAAAACACTCCAGTGTTTAACAGAGCTGTAAGGTCGATAGGCTTAGAAGCATCAAGTCTGTTTGTATCAATCAAGGTTTGCAGTTGAAGCAGTGAAAGTGGTGGATATTCTCTCCTCAAACTGTAAAATAAGATGATTAACTAAAACTCATTTTTCTATCTGGAACCGCTAAGCGACAAATACTCACTGATGCCCTTTATAATAAGGTTCACGGCCGAATCTGAGGTAAAATGGATTGTTTCCAGTCTCATAGCCGAGACGCATAAAATTCTGCCGTTGACCCGAACCCTTGTTTCCAGCTCCATGGTAGTCTCCGCCGTGCTGAGCCCTTCCTCGTTTAGTCTACATAAAACGGGATAACATTTAGTAATTAATTAGATCATAATATTAGTTTGTAGCGCAATGGAAAAATAACGAGGATCAAGCATTCACATTCTGTTTTGAGCCAGGGTTATCACGAATATTATTCAGAGATACTCTGGGCAAAGCTCTGAGCATAGACAGGGCTAATTCTCGTCCGTGTTTTGTACTCATTGTCGTCACAATGTTCAATTTATTTTATTGGGCTAGCACAGAGACTATGTAACGAAACACTTTCCCAAATCTTTGGTTATATCTCTCGGGCTCTCAAATCGCGGCTTCTGCTACACCCCTTGAACATGCAGTTAATTGAAGATGATCGAAAATCGAGAGTGTCAATCAGCTGACCAATATTTAAAGGCTGGGAGCACTGTTGACTGTGCCGTCCAGTAGACTGGCCACATAAATGTAGATTCTCGTGTATTTATTGCATACGATCGCAAAGGTGGTTTCGAAAAACTGTATTCGAAAGTCAAATCCTTGCCGCTGAACATTCACCAAATCGTGTTATGAACCAAGTTCTGTCTAGCAGTGAGAGTATACTGCACTTATGAAAAGCGGAATATTCTAGAATCTCGACCATGCCACAGTATATGTAGAGGCACAGTATACTGTGACCATGCTGTGGAGTTTACCTGTCCTTCGAAACAGCCTACGTATATATCTATACATAACTATAAACTTTGATAACAACTTCAGGCACACGGTTTAAAATGACATAATAAAACTAGACGGAATAATTCAAAACTTATTTCAAGTTTTACTAACCATGGACGATAACGTAACGTCTGAAAACAATCCTTGGTCTGATCTCTCAACGGTTACAACTTTTGACAGAGGTTGGTACATATTTAATACTGGATCATTCCTTTTTTCAATATTCAAAAAAACATTATCTCATCAGGTAATGATTCATGGACCACCTGTAGAATGGACGATTACAAGGAAGTACAACCATGTGGTCAAGTTGTAGGCAGAGTTTCTCCATCGACTAGCTTGCTTATCGAAGCTTTAATACAACAACTCTGCACTTTATTCGAAGGAGATCATGCACGCAGGAATAAACTGTATTATGCCATCTGTGATAAGCTACATGAGATGAAGCTCATTGATGGATCTTATAACATGGAAGAACTTGAATTAGTTAGAAGTCAATATCAGCGTGCGCTGTTTCATCTGGTCACCGTTGCAAGAGCATCCACAGGCTCTGAAAGTGCCTTGCAACTTCCAAGGTCAGAGAAGAGTGTTGCTGAGACTATGTAGGGCTACCAAATGTTTGGATCTTATACCAACAAATAAGGTTTGACTTTTTCAGTGCCCTAATGACAGAGTGGTCACGTTATGGACATGAGTTTGAGGAGACTGGCTTCATATCAAACGGTGGATTCGGGAATGTTTTCAAAGCTCGTCATCGACTCGATGGTACCGAATATGCCATAAAAAAAGTAGTAGTGCCATCACGCAGGGTTCAGAACATTATGCAGTACCTTGAAGAAGTGAAAACATTGGCTGCCCTGAATCATCCTAATATTGTAGCCTATAAGGGGGCTTGGATCGAACCAACGCTCCTTTCAACTTTTGTACAAAATTCGTCACCTTGTGATGAATATGAAGGGTTACATATTTCGGAAAAAGTTTCAAGTAACAAAGCTCAAAAGGTTCGTAAAAATGGTCGCGTGAACGGCCATGTAGCCAATTCAGACTCTGAGATGAAAGTAAACGTGGAAAAAAGTAAAAGCTTTACAAATTGGTTGGAAAATTCTGCAAGCAAAGATGTTGATCAAAGAATATTAGAGAATGAATTCGAGGCTTATATCTCCGAGAAATCGTACTCTAGCATTGTCTCCTTTAGAGGGGATTATGAGAGCAGCAAAAGTTGCGAGCGAGAGGAGGACAAAAGCTTGATGCCCGAAAGTAATCCAATTGACGATGGTGAGGACAGTGAATCCCTTGACGAATCAATTTCTGGTCAACAAATATGCCACTATACTTCAAAAATGGTTGGTATTAAAGATTTACATAATCGTCAGTTGCAGAGAAAAATGTTAGATGGTAAATACGATTTTCAAGCACATCAAATCTTCTGATATAGAGCTCCAATAATTTGTACACATTGCACATACAAATGGCGCTATGCGAGCAGACGCTTCGAGAATGGCTGGATAACAGAGTGGAACCGGTACCTCAACCTCTGATCACTGTAATTGTTACGCAAATTCTTTCTGGATTGGATTACATTCATTCCCGCGGCGTAGTTCATCACGATATCAAGGTAATCTTAATATAGGAGAATCAGACTACGAGCATCAAGATTATTTGTGTGTTGGAAAATTAGGTGACTTTGTTTTTCTTGGCATTTTTTGTTCCAGCCGAGCAATATTTTCATATCGACAACTGATCACCTACAAGTGCAATTGGGGGATTTTGGATTGGCCTGTGCTTTACAGAGAGATAATCACCATTCCGTCTTTGGAACACACATGTATGCCGCACCAGAACAGCTACGTGGCAAATGTAATCCAAAGGTACTTGATTTCATATTCATTCATTTTTCTGTCCCTAGGCATACTCGAAGTGTTCTCGTTTTCTGATCTGTACAGTCTCATTTCAGAGCGATATTTACAGCTTGGGAATTGTACTTGTAGAACTTCTAATGTTGATGAAAACTCGAATGGAACGTAGTAAAGTCATCACAGCTCTTCAGTCTGGTCAGATCCCAGAAACTTTAAAGACTAATCATCCAAAATGGGTGAGTAAATTTATTTTGGGGGATTTCCTTCCTGAGAAATTACAAAGTAAAGACCTGATATATATCTCCAGGCTTCGATATTAAGTCAATTGGTTCAGCCAGACCCGAGTGCACGTCCAACGACAAAACAGCTTCTACAAGAGCTCAGCGAAGACAAGGACCTTATAATAGCGAAACTTAAAAATGACAATGATGAGAAAAGTTTGATAATACAAAGGCAACAGACAAAATTAGATGAACAGGAAGCCGAAATAGCAAGACTGAAAAATTTGTTGGGAAACACTTGATAAGATCTACAGGATTAGTAGATCTTTTATCATAGCCATGTTCCTGCAAACTCACACCCCATGTACAACGATAAGTTTAGATATTTATTGATCTTTATTTATAGTTTGAATAATAATGAATATGAAATGAATTGAGTTTATGTAATTGTTATTTACAAACATGAACCTAAAAATGACCTAAGATAGGTAAATAATATTTTTTCCAGAGTTGTGAGCGATCTCAGTCAGAAAATCGCATATTACTAGATACGATTTCTATCAGTACTTTTTGTAGTGCATTCCCAGCCATTATCCTTGTATAGACTGAACTGGGTACCGCACATTGTAGTAACAAATTTGGAAGATTTGGATATTTGGTTAAAATATCTTTTGGTATATCATGCAGTAACCCTCCGGGTATCGAACTTGAGCTTGTAGTCTGTGCTAAGAGATGCTGCAGGAACAAAAGTAAGTCTCATTAAAACTTTGAAGAAACTCCGAAATACACCAAACGGTAATAATTCACCTGGCAAACTGCGTAATAATTATGGTCACTGTAACGATGACTGCAAATATCAGATGGTGAAAAAGCCAAACAATTTCTACAGTCGAAATCAGCGTCATTAACTTCCAGTTTTTCCCATTCAGATGTCATGTCTGAAAAAATTCATTGTTCAGCAAATGTCAAGTTTCTCTGGCAACCCGTGAATCCAGAAACCTACTATTATTTGATATTCTCTTATCGACGACTATGAGATTTTCCATATCAATAAATTTCGCAGTATCCCATGGATCAATGGCAATATTATCTGGCGATATGTCTGTCAGATAAAATCCAAAGTGTGGATTGCGATAAGTGAACATCTGTGCAGCCTCGAGGAGACTTGCAGCTATTTTAGCCCGTCTTATCCAAGGTTCGCTATAATAGTTTAATAAAGAAGGGCCAACATATTCCTCAACCACCAGCCTTCCGCATGCACCAAAATACTTCGGTACAGGCCAACCCTCTTCTGCTGGCAATATCTGTCAACAAAATTGTACACCCATCAGTGATAAGGACAATTGAACCTGGCATTGAATTAAATCATCAAAGAATCAGTGAATCACCTGTAAGACAAGTGGTTCAGGATTGATTTTTATCATAGTCCAAAGGTAGGCATGAGATATTTCTTTTTCGTTTTTCCCACCATTGGCGTAAACGTTGTAAAGCAGATCGTCCATATGATCAGTGATTGGGCAAAGGTTTAAATTGCTAATATTTGCACTAGTGAAGTCTGACGTTATTTCTTGTATGACTCTTGTATAAAAGTCAATATTATGAGGTATGTCTTTCTTGTTGCTATTTGTCGTGCATAATTCAAGCAGCCTTTGATCTGAGCAAAGCATTTTATCGAACGCTTCGAGTTCTGAAGTGTGAGCAAGTTTTTTCAGCACCACCTTTTCCTTTCCATAGGTACCGAAAAACACATTTTTGCTTCCAAATAGATTGGCAAACGTTGCATAGGCATTTCTATGCCTTATGCTTATTCTGTTATTCAGTATTGCGTCGCATAATGAGAGCCCAAAACAAGCGGGACACTTTTGTAAGTCAGTCAACTGAGCCGCTGTTAATCTCAGAGTTTTTAAAACCACCTTTAGCCCTAAGGCCAGTGAGAACAAACCAAGAATTAGGAACACCTTCCATTTCCGAAAACGAACTATGTTGTTGAAATATAACATGTTCAAGACACGCGTGACATAGCAGGTCGTACAACTATTAAATTAATAACCTGCAGCTTTTGTCTAGCATGATGAATGCGGTTTAGTGCTTGAGTCCTGAAGTGGAAATTTTTAAACAAATCTTAAGAGCTAGCAGCAATGCAAAAATGACACAAATGTCATTCTAGCAGAAAGCAGCCAGCACAGTCACGTGACCTTAGAACTTTAACCACTCCTGACCTCTCTCGATCCACTACGCACGCCCCAATACGCAGCTGATTTGTCAGCAGACGACGGTCTCGCAACTTGTTAAAATGCGAGTTTGAAAATAAGGTACACGAGCAGCATCGGCGATAAAAAAGTGAAATATCAGAGGAAATTATGAAGAAGTAAATTTAAATTACCGTCTAGGCTACAATTATAATACTTAGCAAATCGAGAACTAAGTACTGACAGATTTCAGGCCTCGTCTTAATTCGCGGTTATTTGGATATGACGTTCTCACGATTTAGCCTGCACCGCTAAGTCACTGGTCTAAACAGAATTGGCTTGACTCCAATATTTGTTGCGTATTACGTGCATTCGCCGATTGTCGGTCATCTACTTAATCCGGATTTAATATACACGTAGACGATAATAATAATAATACTCTTGGGTCAAGAGTTAATTCGGAAGAGAAGAGAAACCCTTCGGATAAACCTTTGCCTCCCTTGTTAAAAGAGAACGCAAAGGGGTGATTTTGAAGAGGTGGAATAACTGAAGGAAAGCTGGGATCGGATACCATGGAAGATGAATTAGAAGACAAAGTTCTGTATCAGACGTATGTTTCACATATGAAACTTATATCTAAATTTGCTGTAGGTTTACCTACAGGGTTTAATGCTGGTGCCAATACACCCATTGGGTATTTGTGGAGAATAATGCGCATCTACGTTCTCAAGCCTGAGGTCCTAGTCTGTGGAGCTGTGCTTATCGTCATGCTATTTTATCTGCAAGCTGTTGACGTGTGGAGCAGAACATTGCTGGGCAGAATCCAGTATACTCTTGGCCGATCGACTTCCAAGGTATAAAAAAAGTAGTCATTTTAGTTTAACACGTATAATTGTGGTGTCTCTTAATTTTACAGGTTTCAAAGCTGCAATTCTTGGTGAACAGCTCTGTGAACAATGGGGAAAAACTCAGTTGGGAATTAAAGGAGGGATACATATCTGCGTATGCGGTGCAAGGCCGGAGAGCAAGGATGGAGGATCGCTTTGTAATCAATAACGACATAAACTGTACCGGAGTCTCGCTGTTTGCTGTTTTTGATGGACATGGAGGAGAAGTGAGTAACAAACATAGTATTTAATATCACATTACGATGGATTAGAATTGTATTCGTCTTTGTTTCAGTTTGCTGCTAATTATGCTAGGGACAAACTAATCCCTAACATCAATAATAAAGTTATTGAACTGAAAGACATGATTGCCGGTAAGCCTTCAAAACCAAGAGTTGAGAACACTGATGTGACAAACAAAGAGAAATCAAAAACTGGTGAAAAGGATAAAACTGAAGGGATCAGCGCCTTGGAACGCAAAAAGTCTTTCCGCAAAACTGCGAGTACCTCCTTAACCGATGAATCTATGATGAAAACTGTGGGTGTTACCGACCCCGAACTGCTCAACAAACTAGAAAGTCTAGTTCGCCCTATCACCAGAGAGGTAAGAAATATGAATATTGAATCTATTCAATTTTAGATGATACATTGTGCCATGGGAATATGCTGTAATTATTGATGTCAGGTAAGACCTAATCTACATGGTGAAAAGCCACTACCAAAAATAGACACTGCTAGCTACATCGATGGAGACAAAATAAACTACGGTAGATTACTGACGGACGAAGTCCTTGCTGTTGATAGGCTGTTGGTGACTGCCGCTAAGAAGAACATGGATGTTGCTGGTAAAGACCTCTGCGCTGAGATTTTGATAAATAACGAACGTAAAATAATCATTTTATCGTTTCAGGCACAACGGCATTGATAGCACTGCTAGAAGGCAATAAGCTAATTGTAGCTAATGTCGGAGATTCACGGGGGGTGATGTGTGATGCAAAAGGAAATGCGATTCCTCTGTCATTCGACCACAAACCACAACAGGTGAGGCTCATTATTAGCAAGCGGGTAAATTATTTTTTGGACTTTGAATGTCTAAAAGTGATTTTATCATTTGCCGCTATTTGCACACAGCAAAGGGAAAGGACGCGAATCAAGGATGCGGGGGGTTTCGTCACATTTAATGGCGTCTGGAGAGTGGCTGGAATCCTGGCAACCTCCAGGGCTCTCGGAGATTATCCTTTAAAAGATAAAAAACTTGTAATCGCTGATCCTGATATTCTGACATTCGATTTGAGCGATCACAACCCGATGTTTCTTATACTGGCGTCTGACGGACTCTGGGATACATTTAGTAACGAAGAGGCTGTTGCTTTCATAAAGGAACGTATTAACGAGCCTCATTATGGTGCCAAAAGTATTACTCTACAGAGTTATTACAGGTAAATTATATGCGAGTACATTTTATAGTTCAGCATTGATTGCCGATCAATTGAATTGAATGTTACAGAGGATCGTTGGATAATATCACGGTAGTAGTAATCAACTTGAAAGAACGTAAGTACAGTGTGGCGACAGCAAAACGAGCGTAATGAAGTTAGCCAGGTAAGACAGTGGGCTTTTCAATATTTTAAAAACATATCTAGAGTTGAATTTTTCTAGTCATTTACGCAGCTCCTAAAAGTTACATTGCTAGAAATATTTTGAATCTTCTTACGATAAAACTAAAAAAATTTTGAGGTAAATCAAAATGTTGCGGGATACTTGATTAGAGTTGTGAAGATCAAGCCATTACTTTTCTAAAATCTTCCAAAAAGGCCGAAGAACTCAAAAACTTTGTCACAAATATACCTTATGATATTTAAATCATTCATATCTAACTGTGCTTTCTGCTGTTAACATATCTTATGCATAAGCTTACTCATCACTGTAAAACTTCCGATGTTGATAACATGACGCTACTGAATTTCATATCAAATTTATTTATTCAATGAAATTCTTCGCGAAGTGGCAAACGGCTCAATATATTCTATTCAGTTCTTAAAGAAAGCATACTCACAGTCATATAGTGTTATCGAATATACGAAGGATTCAAGTAAGAATATATGTATAATATAAATGTTGCTGAATTTTTGTTTTTTGTTTTTGTTATTTTTTCGTTATAAGACTATACACAAATTAGGAATTTCTATTTTTCTTGTTCACCATTTAAAGCATTTAGGCGTTATTTAAAATATTATACATATGAGAAAAAAGATACTTGTACAGCTATTAAAGATTGTTTAAATATTTTGTCGGCATACATCCAACATATCAGCTCTTAAAAATGTTGCCAGATTAAAAGTTCTTGTCCCAAAAGTTGCCTTATTTATGCTATTTTTAAGTGCAATAAGTACAAAGAAAGAAAATTCCATGGAATCAGCTAGATATTGATTCATTATAGATCGTTTGAGAATCGCATATATTTGTGGTATGTATTCGTTGAGGTGCAAAGAAAGACTTTATTATTGCAATTGGCTTTAAAAAATACGTTTCATGTGCCAAATATTGAAAAAAAAAAAAAAATTCAACAATCAATAAATGTTGGAAATCGAATAAAGAAAAATAAATGAATAATTAATTTGTTGGAGAACTGACTCGATGATCGACAAATTAAATTTGTAACATTGTTATATGTAAGTATATGTATGTTCAGCAATTGGTTCAAGTAGGGAAGTTTGCTTTCACGTTGGCATCGGCCGCTTGGCTAATAAATGTTACTGTATATTTCTAATTACTGCAACCATGAGTTATTTTTTAACTTTATCCATCCACTCTAAAACGAATCACAGAACTAGTGTGCATTTGAAACTTTATTCAATAGAAAATGTATATCGTTAGCTATACAGAACATCACAAGTTCGACGGATAGAAAAAAACAAAACAATTTTTTAAAAATATTTTCAAACATTTTTTGTTTCAATAATAATTTTTATTCCTTATCTAGCTAGCTACATTGATGCTCACCTCAAGCAACTTTTGATAAATGTAATTTCAGCTGAGGTCAAATGTACAAAGAACATTGACGATTGTATCTGTGGTAGTCGTATACAATCCACAACTTATTCAAGAAAGTGTTTGGTTATCCAACACTTATCACCCAAGAAGTTCAAAATCTTCGTCCGAAGTATCGTACTGTCTGTCAAGGCTCTCGAACCCAAGCACTGCAATGTCAATAAGCAAGAAAAATTATTATATTGTTCTTTTATCATCGGATCTTGAATGTGATGCTTGGTTATTCAACTGACCAACATTAGTTGCGGTTCCAACAGCCTCAGCTGCATAATCGTCAACAGATGACCAATCAGCTGGTTTTTCTGAGCATAACTCAAACAGAGGTTGTTTTTCCGGATCGATTAATTCTTCTTGTATCGATCTGCATAAAGATTTGAAATCTTTTTCCGTAGCGCAGAAAAAGCACTGTAATCAATTATCGTTTCTGAATAATGTGAACTCCAAGTATTCCGAGGTACTTTGATACTTACCAATGCAACTGAAGGATCTATACCAGTTATTGGAATACGGCTAGCAGATCCACAATGATAAGTTGCATCTATATCAACTTCTCCTTCGACAGATTTGTGGTCTACTGAACCAGATCTTTGCGTTGTATGTGGATCGAGGAAAATAACTTCATCACCTTGAGTGTCGGAAGAATTTTTTCAATTAATATAGTCATCCGTAAAATTAATCAACTAAAATTGATGGAAATAATAATTTACCAACGCAGCCTATGAAATATAAGGCTAAATTCGGTTTTCCTCCAATTACACCAAGAGACTGTGCAATTTGAAAGGAGGTCTGGAAGAGAAATGATAAATGATAAAAAGGCTCCTATTAAGCACTTCTGCTTCTGATCGATTCAGAACACTGAGCCCACCTTAAGACCATTAATGTAAACTGGATTAATCTCACTTAGGCCGAGTCTGAGAGGTACAATTAATAACAAGGGCTTCCATTCACTGGGTGCTTTCAACGGTGGTCGTCCATCAACTTCTACGGTTGTTCCACCCTCTATTTTACATTGTCGCACTAAAATCGTTGATTATTTTTATTATTCCGTTTTAATTACTTGAGGAGATTAGAAGAGCCGGTTCAACTCACGTATATCGTTTACAACTATTGTGTTATCGAGGGCAACGTGTATTGTAACGGAACTCCAGTCATCGTAGACAACAAGCTTTCTAGAGCACAAATACTCAATATAGTTCAACCATTTCAAAATGCCAATAAAAAGAGAAAAAAATATCTTCACGCACTTTAAAACTTGTGCTATTGTGTTAGGTCCAAACCACTGGCCAACTTCTTTGCCTTCAGATGCTCCAGTCAAGGCTATTTGGTGTATGGAAAAAGGAGCAGCTCTACGGTCTTCAAATCTAGTTAATATTTTTAGGTACGTATTATCTCTTGTCTCCTGAGTCCAAAGCCAGTCTCTCCCTGACAGATATGAATTATTATTTTCAATGAATATGAATTAATTTAATAATTTCTGTACATGAAACCACTGCTTGATACCTAAGTGTAGACAGACAAGTGCTTGTCCAAGGACCATCTGTCCACACCTTAGCATGCAGCCCCATCCTTTGTCAGATGTAAAATTTGAACTGGAACCACCAATCGGTACGAATCCTTTGCGGTAAGTGAACCATAATTTGGATTTGATATCCCGCCTAATGGCATCAAGTTCTGAAATGTTCATACATTTGTTATACGATGGCTTGATGATGATAGCGTAGCAATGAGATTTTAATGGCAGAATGCCAACCTTTGATGGCGTTATATTTTTTGCCTAGAATCCAGACAGGCTCTTGAGTTTGAGGAATATCGTCAGGTTCGTCAGCAACGTTTTGAGTAAACAAGCTGTCCATTTCAATCACTTGTTCACGATAACCTTGGATTGAAATTTTTTTAAATCACTGGCCAGTGAGCTATAATTCAGTGAGGGAAACTCGATCGATGCAGCGATGGATCATTGAAGTAATAATTGAATACATTTTTTCGGAACATTATTAATGCGAAGTTAAACTTTCAGTAAGGATTCACGATGACTAATAGATAACGCGAATATTGAATTGAGGTTATTCCAAACGAGGTTAAGCAACAATCTTTTGTCTTCCAACCGTGTAAACATGATGTTATGGAATAGCAAAGCGTTGCGTGATTTGCATATGTTTTTCAATTTACCTTCCTTTAGAGAAACTGAAAGCATTGGTCATCGTAACGTAGGTGATCTTATCATGACCCTTCTGAAACACAGTTTGTCTTTGTCCCGAACAGGTATAAAAGAGCTTGAAATATCAACAACAAAAAATTAGATGACAGGTATCAGCTGTACCACAGACATATATATATCGACTCTGGATCTACGGATCGACGCGACATCTGTGGGCCAGTTTTCTAAAAATAATTAAAGGTCTTCATTCTGTTCAAACACTGTGGAGTGCGTCACTTTTTTCCTTCGATCTTTGTATGAAAAATAATTCACTCCCACGTCACATGGTTTATTAAACTATCATAGTTATTTACAATTCTTTTTTTAACGTATATATATTTACATCATTGTTGCGTTGTCAAATACTCAATGCGCACGGCGTCATGGGTAAAATAAGGCGCGCGAGTTTTTTCCAAAATCAGGTAATTACACCATGCTAGTTTTTCTCAAATATAAAAAAACCACTGTAATAAACTCAATTGATTAATTATTTTCTGCTGGTAGATACTAAGGGGCTGGCATTCCTAATGAACCAACTTTTCAATAAAAAGAAAGAGGTATCTTCAAAGTTGATACCAAGGCGTCTGTATGACGATTGAAATAGTTTAAATAATTGATGACTTCAGTCTTAGACACCTAGGTATATTAGTGCCGTCCGTATGCATACTTTCATGAAATTATTATACTGTTAATTAAATTTTGGCTTGTTAAACCTTCCTCTATCGACGTATACACCACCCGATGACACATGGCAACAGAATAGGCGAAGAATTCTCATTTCTTACATATTATTACATGGAAGAATTTCACAATTTTATCGGCACCTCGAATTTCGTCTCCCGCAATTAAATGGCAAGTTAATGAAATGCTGAACGGAAGATAAAAATAATCAGATAAAAGCTGTTGGGCCAAATAATCAAATTACGCGGTGTACGCATAATGTAATTGAAAAAAAAAACATTTTTGCATTTTTTTATCCGAGGCCAATCGACGTATAGTCGTTGAAAGTTTTGTGCGTGGCTATTGCGTGCGGGTGAAAGTTAGTGGCAACCGCAACTCTTGACGACCATATTTTTATACTTCTTTAGTATAACGTTGCTGTCATCCAAAAAATACAGAACCGATATTGCCGATAGTTTTGTAGGCGCGCAACACGGCTTTGGTACTTTTCCCGGGTTAACCAGATGCACGAGCGTCTGCACTATTGCATGGTTGGTTGCATTCATGTGGGCGTTTAAAGGAAAGTTACATTCCCCGCTGCAGTAGTAGGCGTCGTAGCCATCCGGCGCTATTATCCAGTCCTAAAAATAAGAAGTGAACCAAAATTAATATCAATTGGCCCGATGGCATACATCATTTGAATTTTTTCCTATAATTATTTTTCCATAGTTCACGTCTATCTCGATTTTCAATCTCATTACACACGTCTCGACAAGATGAGTGATGATTGAAAGAAAAAAAATGAAAAGAAAAACACAGGATAGAAATAGCGTAGTAATTAATCACGCAGTAGATCGTAATTAATTACTCACCTGCCACTGTAGATCTCTAAAACTGACATAGAGAGTCTGAATTTTACAGGTTCTTGCATTAGATTGAATCGTCGGATCTGCAAGAAAAAGTTTTCACTGTTATTCATTCAGATTGTATTATTTTTTTCTCTTTTCGATTGATGTTTTACTATTCTTTACCGGTATAGGGATTATTTTTGTAATCTGATGTGGAAATATCGCTCTTCTTTCTTCTTCTCGCGTCTCTTTTTTCCCTGACTTTTGCTTCTCGTATCCCAGAACTTTTGAAAAATCCAACCATGAAGGGTTGTTTGTCAGCGTCTCCTCTCGATCCAACGATTCCTACATCTTCGGGTCTCATTTCGTGGACTGAATTCAAAACAAAGGAAAAAAAATAGTGAAGAAAAAAATTTCACAGTAAGCTGGAAAATACAAAAAATTTCAGACAAATCCGTGCGTTCTTATGCCTACGTTCAGGCAACTAAGTCGGTGTTTATTAGAACGGGGGCTACTTAGTTATCCCGGGATATTATTAATAGCCAACCTTCATGAATATTTACTATTTATGAACCTGAACGATTACAGTCCAGCGATAATATATCTATCACAAGCCATTCACTTCGAGCTATAGACAGTGTAGACAGCCTGGCCACGATTTTCTAAATAACTATAATTATCCAAGTATACAAGACGCTAATCAGGCTCACCGCGTCAAATACTCCAAAGTATTTCTTCCTGTCAACATAAAACATAAGTGAATTCCACCGAGACAATGGCTCATCACTTAATTAGCTAAAAAAAAATTTAAAAAAAAGGCTCAAAATATTATTCAATCAACGTTGATACTAATCCAGTATCGGTCGATCGTCATGTTATAACGAAGTCGCGTAAAGATTGATCTGCGATCTGTACTCTATGTAGAGTTGTCGCAATTTGAGAAAGCTGGTAAATTGATCAGCAACATGCTGCAGGCATGTGCACTAGAATTACGATTCATGAGTATAAAGAAAACAACAACCAACCATTATAAGTATCTGCAATTTATGATCGACCGCACCTGGTGCAGTGCGCTACTTTTAATTATTCAATCTTCAGTCTTTGATTGTTTTTTATTTGTTTATTCTTTTGGTTTTTTCTGGCAATTGATAATCTGCTAAAGAAGAAAAAAAAATAATATCCAGACGAGCTATAGCTGTGAAATATAATTTTTGAATATTTCTCGGTAAACTGGATCATCTCCGGCCACAGAGAACAAATCAGACCCACATGCAAGGGATGCAATCGGTAGCAAATGAGATTGAGTTTATAGGTGTCGATTGAAAGTATGTTAAATTGTAAATTTGGTGCTTGTATAAGTTGAAGTTTATATTTGTATTTCTGTTTGCGCCGCGCCTAGATCATGAGTTCGTCTCTCCTCTTGAGCATCGTTTCCTCTCCTCTCCTCCGTTCGCCTCTCTCCGGCACTGCTCTCCGCTACTCTCCCGGAAAACCGGTTTAACTTTGATCATTCAATATAATACACTGCAGGATCGGCTTTCCACGTGACACATTATAAGATCATATAGGTATACCTATGTGTATAAGGTATGTGTGAAAAAATATCTGTTTCTTTAAACGTACTTATAATACTTATGAAGTGATCGCTGATCCCTCATACTGCAGCACGCGTTTTATAACACCCTATAGTGCACATGGTTATAAGCGTGAATAAATAAATAATCCGTTTATAAGTTATTTTCATTATAGTTTGGCTTATACGCAAGTGTGTCGCATGCGGGCAATTTTTATAACGGTTAACCGCATATTACGAACGGCAAGATGCAGTGCGGCAGCAATGCAACGGTTGTACGCCGATATACGATCGTTATAAAATTATATTTTGCTTACCAACTGAGAGTGATCGGTTATATTTAGACATCGATTACAAGAATTCAAAGGTAACATACGCACATACTATACTTACACAGATTATCCAGAGCCACGCATACGAAAAGTGAAAGAATCATTGTAATTTATCGTTCAAAACCAAGGGATATTCATATTTTTCTTACCAGATCGATCGGCTGGATGCACCGATAAATATAGTCCCCGATTAGCTTCAGGATCGTTAACCCAATGCTGAAGAGGCTCGCTTACGTTTAAAGTAAGCCAGCCTTCTCTACCGGTAGACGTATTCATCGAATCAACGTACTGCAATTCACGTTCTCTGAAAAAATATTTCGGTTTTTTAGAAACTTGGATCTTGGAAACTTATATAATTTTTCGTTTTTTCGTTCTTCCTTTTTCCTATGAATATGTAATAAAGTTCACGTGATTAGAGGCCCGGTCTAAAAAGATCTTTCGGGTCTCTCATCTCTACGCATGCGGTATAATAATGCAATGACGCGACGGCTGATCTCGCGGCTAATTTGCCGCAATTACGGAATAGCGTTTCCTGTCTGATCTCTGCGCAGTTAAAAGTAACCGTTCCTCTTCATCGCGTGGCTTTATGGTTCGTATAGTTGACGATGGTTTATGAACCTTTAAAGCCTGAAATCGGCTCCTAAAAATTTCAAACTGATTCTAAAATCCTCAAGGCATTGTTTCAAAGCGATAAAACCGAGCAGGTAGAAGATCGTTAAAACATTTCAAGCCTTAATAGATTTAAAACCCGAAATTCCCGGATTTTGGGCCATGGGGGGGTCTTCAAATTAGGAATAGGCATGACACAGAGGAAGAATGAACAAGACCGTATCAACTACTCGAACGTCAGCAAAAAACAAAGAAAGAATTAATGAAAATTATAAAAAAATTTGTCATATCACACGGTTCTCACCCATCTTCGGTTCGCAGGACTCTGTAAGCTGTGACGACGTAGGATCCCCGTTTCTTTTTATTCTTCAAGTCCGGGCTTTGGTATAATCTGAGTTCAGCTCCGATGATGCATTCGCCTGGTGGTACTTCAGATACATCGAACCAAAGTCTTTTACCCCTTTCGTGTCGGACCCCAGCAACGTGATGGTCTAAAAAATTGGACGGCGGGAATAAAGATTGAATTCTCTACGCGATATATCCTCATAATTAAGGAAGGAATTTTTCTATCTTCCAAGTCACGACGATCTCTCTGATTAACTAATAGCATGCGCGGATGGTAAGTTGAGGAACGGCCGTGCAAGGTCTCCCCTAATTCCCTCGAATTTCAAGCATCTTTTTTCGTTTCATGGACCTTTCTTCCGTTTTTTTTCTCAATTTTTCTCCCCTGGCGTCATTTATTTGAGATGATGAGTCAATAATCAAAATACTGGATGGTCCTAGAAGGCGCATGGCTCAGGAGGCGCCGCCGTACTCGGCAGCAGGTATAAAGAAATGTCTCAACTTGTTATACCTGAGGGACGACCGCGATTCCCCGGGGGACCTATGGTATGGAGAGCCCCCGAAATGCCATCGTAGTATGGGATTGTTTGGTACATTAAAAACAAAGCACTCAGCTCGAAGGGCCCTTTTTCCCCCACCGAGAGCCCCCAACTAAATTCTTGGATCTATTCGGACCACCCCGGTGGTGCAAGGTGCCGAAGTAACTCAGGTGCCGCAGAATGCCGGAACCTCGTTAAAATACCAAATGAACTAGTATAACGAGGAGTCGGAATTTCGCTCGGAAACCATTTCGCAATTTTCTTTAATAAAATCAGAAATTTTCGCAATTAAATCATGCGTAAATTTCGGCATAAAATCACTTCATAAATTATGACTTTATTCGTTTCATTCCCCCACTTTCAATTTTATAAGAGAATTCCCTCCCGGCGTTATTCCACGATTTCCCCTTTTCGTCGGATAAATATATTTCGAACAAACCTGAACAGTTTGATGTAAAAAAGTTTTTTTTTCCTTTAATTTTCTTCCCCTTCGTTATGCCATGGTTAATGATAGCTCCTGATTATACAACGAGTTAGAAATTATACGTTAGAAAAATAAGTGCAATAGTTATCATTCCCGAAATAACTTGTGACTTACTGTGGGCAGCGAAACTCATTATAACATCGCTCTGGTCAATCGCCCTGAGGTCTTGTCCGCTGAGATCAAATTGTCCTCCGTTTCCCTCTGTAGTTGTTTTTATCGGCGCCGAAGAAGATTGTTCGGTCTCATCGCGCCCTTCTCCAAGGGTGTTTCGGTATATATCGAGTAAAAATTTTGGCGCTGATCTTTTGACCTGCGGTGGATGTCCAACGGTGCTTCTCGGCCGATCAGGGAGTCCCAAAAGATTCAAAATTTCATGTTCGACTTCGCGTCTTTCGCGCTGCGTAACCACGCGGTGTATCACAGTTTGGTCGAGTCCGTTATCAACGTAAAGTCCGCTGAGTCTCGCCTCCGCAACACCGATATCCCCGACGAATAATGAAAATAACGAATACAATGGAAATAAACTTACATACGGGGCCAGAATGAGCATTGGCATGGGACGCATGGTCCCTGTATTAAAAAAACGTCGCGGGAAACGCGACGCCACTTATCCGCACCCCTGTTAAATTTTACCCCGATCAAAGAGAAAACTTTCACACAAAATTCTTGCTCTTATTCTTATTATTATTACTATTTACGTTGCCAATCAACGATTCGTACTCCTAATCTAGACCCATCCACGATCACCAAAAGCGCACCGATTTGTTATTGTTTATTTTTTTATCAAGCCTATTTCCTTTTCCCCTTTTCTTATCTTGTCTTAATTTTGCACTGTTATCCTTCGATTATCGTCTGAGAGAGGGGTTTAATTTTTCTTCGTCATTTAATTTATATGATCGGTTTAATCTCTTATCCGTATCGCGATGCTGCTGCAGATCTGCGGTGCGAGTTGCGTTTCCTCGTTCGTTCACCATTTAATTCCTCGTGATCACTCCGCAGGCAATGCTAGTGCCAGTCTGCTTGTCTGGCCCGATCGCCAACCTACCTCTGAGCCGTATAACTTCTCGCAAGGCCTCCGAGCTCAGGGACGAAATAAGCGATGGAGATCCCTGTCTGATTTAACCGCGTATAACGATCCTTACAATGATTATACACGAAACCCCTACGACTTTGAACAGTGAGATTAATTTTCTTCAAACTTGCAGATTACATTTCCCTATAGTGTGAGGATTTATTCGTTTATTTTTTCATTTTTTTCTTCTATTTACCAAACGGTGGAAGTCAAATGAAATGTGTTTATTATCTTTGATCAGCTGCTAGTCGTTGGCTTAGAACTGAACGGTTTTTGGAAAGAGTTTGCGAATGAATAAGATGTTTGAATTTAGCCCGATTTGAATGTGAGACGCGCGTGCGCATTTTGAGTACAAATCAACAGGGAAGCTCCGAAAATTATGAAAAGCGATTAACGAATAACGGAAACAACTAATTGAATTGAGTTTCGCCCATTTTTAGAGCGTTGGTTAAATGCCAAAATATTTCGGACCGCTTTACGAGGATTTTTAAGAATCCTCAACCGCGAGTTTTTTTCAATCATACGTCGCGAAACTTCTTTGCACGATTTGCGGGATTTCTACTGACCCCCATACATTAATTTGAAACAAACTTGATTTGCTTTTTCAACAATCTATTCCTGGTTCAAATAAATATCATTCGGATGAGCTTATTCTCGATGTTTGTTAACATAATACAGCATACGAACGTCTTACACGGAATTTGCCTCTCAACCCCTCATTTTTTGCGTCGCCTGAATCAATAAACATCTTGGGAGATACTCTAAATACTTTGAAATCTTTGTTTGCTTTTTCAAACGAAGGTGTGAGTAGAATCTTTGGGTATAACAATCCTGTGTACGGCCCTGTCGACTCATCACCGCGTTGGGGACGCCAGTGGATGGTGGAGGATGAGAAGAGATTCTCTTGCGGGCGAAGAGGAGGAGCAGCAGCAGCAGCAGCAGCAGCAGCAGCAGCAACTCCTTAGTAGGGGGAGATGAGGAGAAGAATAAAGAAGGGGTACAGAGGGACGAGGCGAGGCACGAGGTAGCCAGGGAGCACCGCCTGTTCACGTGTAAGAAATAACTAATAAGATAAATAAGAAGGTATAGAGAGAAAAAGATAGATAGATGGAGAGAGAGATGAAAAGAGGATAACATAACAGAAAAAGCCCGCGGGCGAATTCCCCAAGTATACGTGATGGTATTAATGCATACACGTACGAGTCTCGACATTATAAAGATGCGCGCGTATTTGGAATATTTGAAGAGGCGCGTACCGCGAGACAGAGAGGTGCACGTTCGCCTTGGTCATTCCTGATTCTTAAATCTCCGAGTTTCGAATTCCTGCACTTCTCTCCCTCCTACCGGTATCGCATGCCAAGTTGAATTGCCACGATGTCTGACAAAACCGTGGGGTTTCTTGGGCAAGTTACGTCGCGGTGCCGTAAAGTCTGCTAGGTACCTCCCTCCCGACTCTCCAGGACCCAAGAAATGCCCGATAACGTATGCTACAACTTCTCCGCGAACCAGCCGCACCGGACCGGCTGACTCTGGCACTTCTGTAGCCTCCTCATGACACGTACGAACGCTCCGACGAGTCGTACCAGTTATACTTGACCCACCAGATTATTTCTGTAATGCCGAAATAATCTCTTTTGCCTGCCACAACGTTATTTCTACCATTAAAAATATTACAAGGAAACTTTCGTAACGTGATTGGCTCTAGAGAATGAAGGAGGTAGGAGATACGATAGAGAATTTTAGTTTCAAAGAGACGATTTTAAATTGTAGAACTAGAAGAATAAATTTTTTATCCCATAGGATAAAGAAATAAAAAAAAATACAACACCGAATGATTGTGTATGTCATTGAAATCATTTAATCTTTTGTAGTTATTACTAGTAAGATTTCTTACATTATAATACGAAATTAATAATCGAGTAAAAACGAACTCTAAATTTCCTCTTCATTTCACATATTTTTCCATGAATTTACGATGAAATTCACTTCGTAACGAATCGTTTATAAAGACGTCGCGTTTTTTCTCAGGTTCAGAACGCGCACAATTTTTGAAAACCACGTCATCGTCCCATCGTCTTCGCACTTTCATATCTGTGCGTCCAGGTTGTGCCGAATAATTTAACAGCGGATTACCGGACAGAATATTTTCCATTCTAATCCTCTCCTCTTCTTGTCTTTTCTCTATTTCCTGCATTGAAGTAAATTGAGCACATGAATTTTTTTGAACAACTTATTTCACCTCATTTTATAGACCAATAGAATCGATTGAATTACCTTTTTTGCTTGTTCAGCAGCTCGTTCTTTTTTAATACGCTGTAGTTCTGCGAGCAGTGCAACGGTATCGTCCTCGTCGCTGTCAGATCCAGAATCATCCTCATCCAATGGATCGTCAGCATCCAAACTGGCAGCAGGTACCTGGTCAATTTTTTGTCTTTTAGCAGCAACTGCGGAAGTTTCTCTACTGGCAGGTTCGATCATACGACGGTTGGAAGCCTTATCTTTCTCGCGTTCACGCTCATCCAGCTCTTTACGGAAGTCACGGCTTCTCAATTCCTCGGTTGTACCTTGGCCGTACTCTCTGTGATGAGAATGAGGTTATGTTAACATTTTTTTCAAGGATAGATCGAGGGTGTTTGAAGAAATTGAATATTCCATTCGGTGATTAGTAATAGGAATAACTTACCTGTATTTCAATTTTGTATGCCCTGGTAAATCCCTGCTGGAATACTGCTTGGATATAGCACTCAAATCTTTTTCACCACGTCCCTGGCCACCACGGGCGGGCTCGAACGTTGGTCTCGCAGCGGTCGTCATTTTAAAACCGAGAGTCTCTTGGCCAGAAGGTTATTACGAGGCACGAAAATATCTCCTCGTGATTGTCCACGATATCAAACAAGTTCCGTTGATTATTTTTCCACGTGCAAACACTAATGTTTCGACCATTTGACAACTAAACAACAATGCTGATGCCAGACGATATTGTTTCACAGAATTTTCACAGACGCAGCTATCTCCATCTATGACTGGCGTTAACATGCGACGACAGCAGAAATGCAGAGGTTACTACTGGGTTTGACCGATGAGTGGCACTATGTACATCTTTTTGCTCTGCTCTATCTTTCCTTACTTTTTATCCCCTTTTTGATTCGGACCCGGGATCCATCGGCGTCGATAAAAAGAGTGGAAAAGGCGCGTTCATTGACAGAAACATGGCACCCGTTGACAGTTCTCCGGCTAGTAACATGGCTGGATTTGAGTTAGTTTGTTCGTTAAAGTCAAACGACTTGATTCCTGTGCATAAATATAAATCGTCTAATACCGGATTAACTGTAGTAATAGCGGAGGTCGACGGTCCCGTCGTAAATGGCTACTTCTGTCTAGGTAAACGTCTCATGTTAACCGTAACCCTACTTCCAACAGCCATATTTCTATATAAAATGTTATCAGTCAATTTCGACATTACGATAATAGTCTATTCATTATTTCTTTCATTCTCTAGCTACCGAAGCTTACGACGATGACGGGCTTCCCCACACCTTGGAGCACCTGATATTTTTGGGTAGTGAAAACTACCCGTATAAAGGTGTCTTGGATCTGCTAGCTAATCGATGTCTGGCATCGGGAACTAATGCATGGACGGATACAGATCACACCTGTTACACCATGACAACGGCTGGCAGTGAAGGATTCCTTTCTTTGATGCCAATATTTCTTGAGCATATTTTATATCCAACATTAACGGTAAATGGGAAGATTGATCTGTATTAGTCATGAACTTCATAACATCAAATTTCATCTATCAACTGTCTCTTTGGTATCACTCAGGATTCTGGCTTCATAACTGAAGTTCATCACGTAACTGGTGAGGGGGAAGATGCGGGAGTTGTTTACTGCGAAATGCAAGGACGAGAGAACAGTGGGGAATCATTGACTCACTTGGCTTTGACCAGAGCAATTTATCCAGGGCGATGTGGATACAAATCGGAAACTGCAGGTACACAAACTGGGTGAAAATCCGAGAGAACCATACATGCTGAAGATTTACACCATATTTAATTAATTTTCGTTTAAGGTATTATGAAAAATTTGCGGGAAAGTACAAACAACGAGAAGGTCAGAAATTACCACAAGGAATTCTACAGGCCAGAAAATCTCACGGTTATAATAACTGGGCAGGTGAAACATGCAGATCTTTTCAAGGCTCTGCAGCCACTAGAGCAGAAAATAATATCAAAGGCAAGGACAGTATCTCTTAATTCCTCTGTAAAAGCTATCATTTCACAAGTCTAAGTTTTTCACTTTATTTGGTCTGCTAATAGGGAGACAGAGGACCTTATGTGAGACCATGGCAAAGCTCCGTGCCACCATTGACGGAAAGCGTTGATTTGGACGTATTTTATCCGTGCGATGACGAGGATAACGGTTTGATAAATGTGGGTTGGCGTGGACCGTCGGCCGTAACGGAAGTGTACGATATGACGGCTTGTTCGATGTTGTTGAAGTATTTGACCGACAATTCAGTTAGCCCTTTGCAAAAGGAGTTTGTTGAAATAAACGACCCATACGCAAGTAGAGTGGGTTATTCTCTAGCCGAGAATTCGGAATCTATGCTTTACTTGATATTTGAAAACGTACCTAAAGCCAAAATTCCTTTGGTCAAAGATCACCTTGTCAAAATACTCAGTGGGATCGCAAATGAAAGCGAAGGAATTGATATGAAAAGATTGAGTACCGTAATCCACAGACACGTGCTAGAAACATTGAGCCACTTAGAAAACAGCCCGCACGATTCCGTTGCATTTATGGTTATCGGAGACGTTCTCTACGGCAGAACTAAAGAAGACGTAAGAGACAATCTCCTTGATGGAAGATCCTATCTGTCTTTCTATTGGATACTGATATTTTTAATTTTATTCTTTTTTCGAAATATGTAGCTAGATAACAGGTTGAATCAAATCGAAGATTTGAAGAAACTGGGAAAAGAGCCGGCGTCATACTGGATAAACCTATTAAAAAAATACCTGATCGATGCACCGATGGTAGTTGTGAGGGGATTCCCCAGCCAAGAAAAGCAGGTTGAGATGGGAGTGAGCGAAAGAGCAAGAGTAGAGCAGCAAATCGCGACGCTAGGAAAAGAGGGTCTTCAAAAAAAGGAACAGGAACTCCAGGAAGCCATGCTCGTGAACGAGGTGAGAATCAGAATCTCGATTGTGTATTGTAAACAGAGAGTTATTAAATGAAATTCACGCCTGTTCCTTAGAGGACGATTCCAGACGAAATGCTAACTTCAGTGCCCATACCCAGCACAGACTCCATAAACTTCCATCACATTAAAAGTTACACATCGGATATGGCGGAGCAGCATCCGAAGTTGAACGTTAACAACTTACCGTTGTTTACATACCTCGATCACGTTAACACGAATTTTGTCTATGTAAGTGAAGAATAGAAAAAGCCTTTACATTTGAATTCATTAATGTTCCTTGTGACATTGATTATTTGAATTTGTAATTCCAGATATTCGTCATCATGGATACGTCAAGTGTATCGCAAGAGCTACGACCATATATTCCGCTCTTTTTGGAAGCGATACTAGAGTGCCCGGTTAAAAGAAGCGATGTATTAATTCCGTATGAACAAGTTGTCGCCGAATTAGAGGCAGATACTATAGCTACAAGTACGAGAATTGGTTTTGACAACCCAGCTAGATTTTCGTGTGGAGTCTACAGTCACAGTGCAAACTTCATGTTGCAAGTACGTTTTCGAAGCATTTAAACCCAGAATTAAAAGTAAAGCTCGAAGTAATTTCACTGTACCTTTCATTTCTTTTCAGATTGAACCAGCTAAATATTCCAGGGGTATACAATGGATCAGAGAACTCCTCTACGAAACTGAACTAACGCCGGAAAGACTGAGAATAATTGCAGCTAAGATAGTCAACGATGTTGCACAGGTCAAGAGAAAAGGAAACAAAGTTGTTGGTGATCTTATGAAGGGTCTGATCTACAGTAAGGGTAGGTAGATAAATTTCACCCCTTCTTTCAACGGCAAAATTGAACGTATGATTTTAATATTTACTATGATCTACCAGACAGTAATCATTTCGCATCGAGCATGTTGCGGCAGCATAAATTCTTGACGCAAATGATGGAGAGCCTGAGCGACGGTAAAACTCAAGGAAAAGTATTGGAGGAGATTGAATCTGTAAGAAAAACGTTGACTACTCCAAACAATATGGTCCTCTACATGGCGGTAAATGTGGATAAGCTTGCGGCTCATGTTCCGAACGTATACGAACCTTGGGAGGTACTTTTGCCCGAACAGTACACATCTCGTAAATCAAAGTGAGTATGCGGTAACAAATTTCGTTATAAATGATGATGTCAATGATTTATTCTATTATCGATATTTAATCTTTCAGATTAAATGTTACTCAAGATTGGACGTTGATGATTCCGCAAGCTGATGAGCCTACTAACAGCTGCGTAACAGGACTGGGATGCATAGAATCTGCATTCTTTTGTCAATGCAGTCCTTGCCTAAAAGATTTTCAGAGTCCCGATCTGGCACCGTTACTGGTATTTTTACAATATCTGACGCAACTTGAGGTGAGTAAAGCTGGTATCTGTTTTCTTGTCAAGTTATTATTTTTCCAAGGTCTTCAATTTTTCATTTTCAGGGTCCCATGTGGCGACAAATTAGGGGTCAGGGTTTGTCATACGGCTACAATATCTTTCCGCGACCAAACGAGGGACTGTTATACTTAACATTCTACAGAGCGACGAATATCTTGGCAGCTTACAAAGAGGCAAAGTCTATCGTGGTACGGGAAGCTTTTGAATAAATTCTCAAAGAAGTGGCTTCGTGATCGTGTACATTAAGAATTTATAACTTTCAGGAAAATCAGTTGATAGGTGAGAAATGGGAGCAAGCGTTATTCGAGTCGGCGAAGTCCTCGTTGATATTTGAAATAATTGAGAGGGAAAAAAGCGTCGGGGACATGGTGGCACAGTCCCTTTTATCGTACTTCAAAAATGTATCACACGACTATAATAGGCGGATGGTGCAATACATATCGGCAGTAACTATCGAAGATATGAATCGCATAGGGCCGCTTTACATAAAGCAGTTATTCGATCCTAAGGAATGCAAAACAACGGTCGTCTGTCATCCTTCGAAGGCGACTGAGATTTCCGCTGGTTTCGGAGAGTGAGTAAACACCAAATAAAAGTATCGCTAATTAGGCTTAACAACTTTTAGCTACAATCCCTATTCGAACTTTTGTTTCAGGCTGAACCATAATCTAAAGGTCTACAACTCTCTGGAAGAGAGTTTTCTGAATGTATGGTAGATCCGTCGTTAAAACGTTCTGGCACAGCTTGTTAAATTTTACTAATTCGGTTCATTTTTCTCATTAAAAAAATGTGAAAGTATGAAATTTTTTGTTATACTATACATATATTTTAACTCAAGGGACATAAATATCTTATTCAAAAATTCTTCGCGGTATTTATGTACAAATTGCAGTTCAGACATTAAATGGAAACTAACAAACAATAACTAACTGAAATCTATAGGTATCCTGTTTGCAATCCTAACCGTCCTTACGATTTCTTGTTCAACAGTTGCAACCACCACTAGTTGGCATAGGTTTTTATTGATGTATTACGATTCTCTCCTATAATTTTTATTTTAACTTCAGAGGGTGAGTTAAAAAAATGCAAAAGAAGAATCACTGACATTAAACGAATCAAAGAGAATGATTTCGAATTGTAGACATGACATTCGTTCGTTTCTGGAAACACGCAGTTTCCGCCTTAGAAATAGTCAACTCGCTGCCTCAGACGACAAGGTCAACCAATAAGTTGATCGCAAGTTTTCGTTCAGCAGATTGTATCTTTAGCCAGCAGTTTTGTTTCTACTCATTCGTTATTCACACTATTTTGTTTGTCAATAGCTATTCGCGCCATATATCACATGCGTTTAATTCGAATTTGCATATAAATTTAATTCCAAAACTATATACAGAAATAGATATGTATCTCGTTTTTCAATCTATAATATACTCTCAAGAACGCCAACCGCAGAAAACGAGGTTCGGTAAGCGAGGCGGAAATCGAATTCTTTATTCCAATATGTATTTCCTTAGTCTACAGTTCGGTGGGTATTTCGGACACAATTAATCGATCGTTGTGGTTACCATCTAATTAAAAACTGAGAATGGGATGACACGCAGATCGCAATGATTCCAAAAAGGCGAAAAGCTTGTGGAAAGAACCCAGGCTGACGAACTACGGAATTGGAGAATTGACTCACTTTTAATTGCAAGAATAATTATATGGAGTTTCCAATAAAAAAATAAACGACTGCCGATAATAGTTTTGGGTTTCGCCAAACTGACAGAAATCTATTTTCAGCTATCTGATACAATCTTCAGGTTCTTAGTTAAATTTTCGGTGCAATTTTTAAAATTTCGTAATAAAATCCCAAGTGTTACTAATAAATAAGAAGAATTTTCGATTATCCGCAACTGCATCGTCATGACGCCACAGCACTCGACATCAATGCAATCTCATATTTCTGAATTGATGAAGTGTTCGTAAAACTTGCCACTACAGAATATTACATTTAGGAATTTATACGTATTTTTCTCGAAATCGCGTCACTGTAAATATTGAACCTAATGAATATTTAAAAAACAATAACACAGGCGTTGAAGATCTAAAACTATCGCGAAATAATATACAGTCCCAAATCACGGCCGAGGAAGAAGAAAAAACCAATCTTCAGAAGGAGGTTGAAAGAATGACTTATCGAATAAGTCAGCTGAATGAAAATCTCGCCAAAAAATCGGCGGCAAGGACAGATTATGATAGAACGATTCAGGAAACAGAATCTGCCTACAGTAAGGTGCGTATAATATATATATGAGTCAATAATTTATGTTTTAGGTATAATAAACCGATTATTTGTATAAGCTCAAGTTATCCATAAGTAATATATAATAGCCAAGGATGATATTGAAAGGCGAATCAAGGTCAAAAAAGTTTTTGGTTTATACGGTTTTTGGTACTAAGTAAGTAAAAAGTTGAGTTCTATGTGAATACCTACTTCTCCCATACAGGAGGAAAGTTTAAAAACCTGTTTACAAGTTTTACCTTGCGCTTAACCCGTAAGTAGGTATGTACGTACAACTACATAAGTATATGTATACGGGGTAGCCGTAATAAAGTGACTGGTGCTGCATGTTCGTGATCTCTGCGCGTTAATATATGCAAAAAATGGTAAAAAAATTTGACGCATGTTGTCCGTTTTTACGATAAAATAGTAATTACGCAATATTAATTCTATCCGTTTTTACTCTTATTTCTTTTTTCATTTTGTTTCGAACATCCGATCGCAGATCCTCGAGAGTTCTCAGCTCTTATTAAATATGGTGAAAAGAGAAGCAACTTGTCTCGACCAAACTCTCCACGCTGTTGAGAGATGCGGTGAAGGAAACCTTCGTTGAAATGTGATAATCAAAGAAATGAAGGATATTTGAATACCTGCAGGGATAAACGATCGATAAGAAACGAAAAATTGAAATAAAAAAAGAAATGGATTTATACCTATTTCTGTACGTAGTAATTTTTCGAGAATTATATTAATAAAGCATTTTTTCAAAACATGAATAATGTATCAAGGAGTCATAAAATTGTACGAAATTTTATCCGAGGTATGAGCGTGTAATACATAAACAAGTTTTTTTGAAATCCTTGCAGAGTAATAATTGCAAGCATTTACATATAAGTAACCCTGAAGAATATCAATTTCATAATAACCTGAAATCTAAAATTCACTCGATTTCATCAGCAACATCATAATGGCACGAGATCACAAAAATCACGACTCATATGTAAAAGAAAATGAAAACTTAAATGGATGAATAAAATTTCGTCGTTCAAGTTTTCACTTTCATTTCGTTGGTTATTTTTAAAATCATTACAGCAAATGTAATCAATTTTCGCTCTAATTACACTCCCGCGTGTATTCAGCTCTCACAATCAAAGTTTGTCTTTCAGGAGTTCTACAGAAAAGAGCCATAAAAATAAGGTAGGCAAGTTCTCGGATCCCTCGGTCATTCAACCGTCATCAGGTATAGAGGTGCTCTGCCCTCGATATTCATTGTGCATAGCCACAATCACCTGCGTGTCTATTACTCGTTTCTACGGTACTGTGCACGCTTTTAAACCATACCCTGATGCACATGAGTTAGAAGCCATGAGAGAAACGGCGAGTGCAGTTTTTCTTTTTAATGATCTTCATTTTTCCAGTAACTCAAAAAAATTAAGAGTCCGTCTGATATCAACCGAATAAAAAAAATTTACCCATTATATTTTGTGAAATTGAATTACGAATGTTATATCACGAATCTGCGCTTGCATTGCACCGTGCGCTGCACTGCACGATTGCACGTACGTACGTAAAAGAAAAAAAAAAAATGGAGAAGAAAGAAGAAAAAAAGAAAATTACTAACGGAAGACAATTATACTTGATTTGAATTCTAAATTGGATCGTATCGTATTCCTCGTTCATTCGTGTACCTACGTTGCATGATTGACGTATGTAAATACCTTAGCATATTTGCGGGCTTATATGTATACCTACTGGATGCCATAATAATTTAGTTAGTTTCTTACCACCACATGCTGAGAATAAGTGCAGCAACAGGTTATTAGAAATTACGAAGGATAGACATTCTATGTATTCAGACCTTAAGACTTCGAGACGTGGGGCAAATAAATCGAAAGATTTATATCGGCACGCAGATTTTTGTATCAAATACCTAGGACGTGAAAATTTTCATTTTATACGCCTATGGTTGTCCGTGACCGCATGCTACCTCCAAATTTATAAAAAACAAAAACGTCGCAACTCGAAGGAATTAAAAAATTCGTAATATATATATACGTATGTATATGTATTGTAGCTACTCCTGCATATAGGAAGAACTAATAGGTATATTAATTACTAAACGAATAAAAAAAGGAGAAAAAAGAAACAACCGCGCTTACGTCATTACGCTGCAGAGAACCTGAAATTTAATAACATGCAAAATAGATTGTGATACTGATATCCTAATTTTATTATAGATAGATCTGGTATTTGCTCGCCGATTTGATACCTCGAATGTCCTATGTATTTTCGACCATAGTCTACATGACTGCTGATGGCTGCTGCTTCAACTTTCAGTTTTCAAAACTATAACTATTAGGTGGAAATGCAAAATTTGTGGTAACGCGATTTTGTTGGTCCTTATCGTGCTGATATATTAATTACAAAATATTTTATCGAATGATTCTGATAAGATTTAACAATAAAGATAATCTTAGAAGGGGGTGGAGGGGAGATATTTTGTATGAGCTCGAAAACGTGATAAAAATTCCCTAATTTTCTTGTTTACAGAATGTAGGTATATATTTTTCACCGTGCTCGTAAAAAAGAATTTCTTTTAATATACATAAATGTACTAAAAACTAAAGTAAATATAAATATTAATGTCACGTCGTTCCCTATGGTAAGTATAATAAGAATATACCCGCATGAGGTAAAATACTGAGATGTTGAGACTGAGATAAACCAACTGCGAATTTGCGAATTTTGATAATAAGAACATTAAACAAATGAACAACATCTCAGTTTTACTTAACATGTACATTTACATGATGTTTAAAATTTCAGAATAATTCTCTCGCGTGTCGACAATATTGAAAATTGATGACTAAATATCTGAACAACGATATAAAATTATTATTATTATTATTGTTATGATTATTAGACACCTAGTATCATTATGCAACTCAATATTTATAACAAAAAAGACAGAAACGCGCCGACCACAATCGATGATGAGTTTCAGGAAAATTTAACGTCCCGAGGCTCTGTACAGTATAACAAGTATGTATATTGCGTGGAAGAAGGAAAAATAGATCGCAAATATCGGAGAATAAATAAATTCATATGCACATACCCATGGGAAAGTACGTAAAACGATATTTATATACATGTATATGGTATATTCCTTGCGTGATGTGCAGCAAGAGAAAATTGTCGAGGACATCGGGATAAACGAACCACATACATACAACTAAACCAGACGGATGAATGGTTAAAATTTCTATTCGCTAACGAGAACATATCGGTCTGCAGTTTCTAATATTTTCTCCTTTATGTGGTTCATGAGATGTATAACGTATACAAAACACGCTATATAATAAACTGATCCGTGAAATTTTATAATCATAGAGACAGGTTTTTACTCGTGATGACTATGTTAATACCTACAGGCGATGGAGAAGCGCGGACGATTCAAATCGAACGTTGGAGACTAAAACGTGAGGAACGTTGATCACTGTGGATTACGAAAGGGAGTCAATTCGCAACATATGCAACAACTCGTACCATGTCAAGGCAAAATCGAACATTGTTATATACTATAGACGATGCATGCATCAAACTACATGACATACATTAACCTTCAGATTAATCCAAAAAAGATCAATCGACTGCAAGGTAAAGACTAAAAACACGAGTAAGAGGTCGAAGCCTGCATTCGTTTGAAACAAAAGAAGAAGAAACAACAAAAAAAAGAAGAAAAGCCACGTTACGGCGGAATTTTTTTTGACATTTAAAGATTTCTCTTTTTTTTTCTTCTCATCTATTTCATTAATACTATATTAATAATATATACAACACTAATTTGCAAGCCTGATATAATCGGAATTATCATAACATTGGAATTGGTAATTCTTGTAAAATTTATAACATCTGCACCTAGGCAGGTAATACTGGTAGAATTGTAAAAATAAAGGTCATTAGAAACCCATATTGGTATAATTATCCCGTAACATTTAAAGAAACAAAACTAAAACTGTAGAAAAAGCAAAGAACACGATATAGCTTTTATTGTATGGGTATATACATACCTATGTGCCACAGGTGATGGTCATCATTGTATATATAATACGTTAGAAATGTCAAGCATAATCCGAGGAAGTGGTGTAGGTAGACTAGGTGCAGATATCAGAGAAATGGAGGGAGCCATATGAATGTGTTGTAAATTCATCCATTCCTCGTACGCCGGATGCCCTGTGATGAAGGTGTGTGTACCGGGAGGAGACAAAACTCTGTATAGTTTGTAACGAGAAGTTGCTCGAGCAAGAAGAGTTAAGCCGCGCATGCGACAGGATCATATTTCAAATTATCGGTACAGTGTTTTCTGAAATTCAAAATCGTAAACCATGATTAATTGAAATTATTATACATCGAATGACTAATTAAAATGTGATGAAATTGTGTGTTAAAAAGGAAAAAAAGAAAAAAGAAAGAAGTAAAGTTTATAATAAAGATGATGATTGGTAAATAGATCTAGATTTTCAAATTTTTGAGAAGATCAACTACATCATTGGTGTCTAATCTCCAGTGTATGGATTAATATCGATCAATGATCGATGAGCTGAACCATAAATCACTCAATTTGATACCAGTGCAGCATACGGCCGCTGTAATCTACATAAAATAAATTAGTCTTGCGCAAATTTCATACCTGCAAAGATACAGCGGGAGAATAATTGTTTCAAGTTGAATATAAAATAGAAATTACGCAAATATGTCCGACTTGATACCAAATACGCAAGTTTCTAACAATGGGACAACAAAAAACGGCACACCCCAAACGATAATCCCGAATTTGGTACAGAGCAAAGACAGGGTGAGTTGACGTACTGCTTGAAATTTTTGTTTGTAATAATAATAATAACATGAATACCGACCCAGAAGAACCGGGAATTATCAGGTAAGAAAGTCTTCGAATCTGATCCGAACGGTGGCAGCACCTTATGCGGAAGAATTCAATCGCCGAATTTATTGATCAAAAATGTCAACGTTCGTTTGACGGTGTTATCTTTCTCAATGATTATCTTCTCTCGTTAATATTTTTATTTTATTCCGATATATTCCGATCGGAATTAAACCGGCCATAAAATGAGAATTTCCTTCTCGCCAGAAAATACATCGAGTAATAAATGAACGAATAAATATGGATCAGATACAAGTAGAAAAATAACAAATCACAGTGATTATGAAAAGTTTATCGTTTCCATCGAGGTGATCTCGTATTATAAACAAAATATTCGGCGGAGCTAAAACGTCGAGAAAACTATGTAGAAAATTGTTGAAATAAAAATAAGTATAACGGAGCTCCATCAATTCCTAACTGCATCTTCTACACGTATAGGTGAGTGGGAATTATCTCGGACGTAGAGTCATAAGAAAATATGAGTTTCCGGTTTTAAGACTTCTAAGTTTCGCATAAGGCGATCCAACGGTAAACTTCTAACTGTGAAGCATGGAAGAAATGTAATTTTATAGTGAGTACAATTTTTCTTTTATCGAGGGTGTGCGGTGCAGGTGAGCGTAGCGCGAGAAACAATATCCCCTCCTCTCTTGCAGCTCATTTCAGTTTCTAGGTCAACAATAATAATAGCAATAACAAAAATGAATAATAATCATGTCCGGTCTTCCTTACCGAGGGTGACGAAAAAACAAAAGATAAAATCGAATTAGGTGTATCCAAGTATTCAAGGTTTTCGCGCGAAAAGTAGCGATAACCAAAACAGTAGATTAGAAAGAAGCGAAGACATCGTATTTTCAAATGATAATGATAGCTACGTCGCGTCGGTATCATCACAAAGTACATTTCATAGATGCGTGCGAACTCCAATAACGAAGTAAAATTAAGCTAAAGTAAGAAATAGAACCAATTTGAACACATCACACGATGCAGCTAAAGGTCTCCCGGTGCATAGTCCATAGAGTCTTAATTTACGGAGGAGGGTGATAATTGATAGAGTTTAAATAATTAAAACAAGTCTTGTGTTATGTAAATGTATAATTTGTCGTCGAAAATTTTTTTATATATGAATGAAAGCAACGTGTAGACATTAAAGCCGCGCCGTTTTGGTTCAGCTGTTATTAAACAGATATAGTCATTGATGAACATTTCCACGGTTCAATTCTGTTCTCATGGAGCATGAGGTGATAAAAATATTAGACGAAAACCTGATACATTATCCACGTCGCTAGATTACATTCATCTAGCAGGTAATCTTTTTTTTTTCTTTTTTTTGGAGTCCACCTGAAGTCAGCAGCGCGACTGAAAGAAAGTAAAAATTTATTTATGTATGCTAAAATAAAATGGGAGAACCCAAAAAACCGGTATAACATAAGAGCACGCGGCTTTCACATCTCTCGTACACATATGTAAATAATTTTTTTTTTCACGAACCCACAATCTTTTGCTTCATATTCATCCCGATTGGGATGAAATTCAAGCGCGATTATTGTTGTATAGCTTGTATTGAATTTTCGAAGTTGAGTCGATTGGCATTAGATATGTTAGTGAAAATTGTATTTCTTATTTTTTTGTATACATGAATGGATAAATAAATGAATAAATAAGTAAATAAATATCGAGTGCATCCTTCGTGGCCGTGCATACGCATATTTATTGAAACACGTGTGCGTAGGACGTGGAGCGGGGCGAGGTCATAGGATCTTCCCCCACATCGGCGGTCGGTGAGGTCGGCGCCGTCGCGTCCGCCGTTGAATCCCCACCAAAATCGTCGGGAGCCGTCGGACCCTCAGGTGTCCCCTTGATGGGGGGTCGTCGGGGAACAGTTCTGCGTCTGCTGCGGCGCTTGACGTTGGCAATGTTCGTGATCGCCGTCCTGGCCGCGTTGTCAGCCGCCGTATGGATATTTATGGGACCGATGTTCCTGCTGCAATTGGTCCTTGTGGCGGTTGTCGCCTATCTTGCATCCGGTGGACGTCTACGATGGTTCTACATCGCCTTCAAAACCCTGCCGAGAGATTTGACGTAAGTTAAACACACGAAAAAAGTAAATAAATCTATTGTACATAGAGCGTTCGAAGATGTTATAACATAACTTTCGAATTCATGTATTCAGTCGTCTGTTTTCAACGAGACTTTGGAGTTAAAAAATATCGTGAAAGCGCACGATCTAGGTCTTCTTGTTACAGTGGCTGTAAACCAACTCGTGAGAAGTTGGGATATTATGATATGAACCGTTATGAACTACGCATTTCATCTTTTAACATATGATTTTTCAAAGAAATTATCGCGATGTGCATGATTTGAAAAACTTATATTCAGTAAAAATATCACTGCTCTTCTTTTTCTTATTCGATTCAACTTTCAGTACAGAGTTTGGTGGACTTTCACGAGGAAGTATAACGTCGACGACGTATATGTATGTAATATTCAACACAAAAATCTGATGCAGTTGTCGACTAGAAAGGCAATAAAAAAAACCTAAGCAAGACTTTAGCCTGTTCTCATAACGGTGATGAGCACGAATATCTTTTTCATAATCTGTTACTCATTTGTTGAAGTCTTAAGTTTCACCGCTATTTGTATGAAAATAGCTTTTCTAACAATCGTTGTAAAATACCCTGCGGTGAACCACATAGTCCAAATATGTATATCTACGTCCCTGGCCCCGGGGGACAGCCGTTAGACTTTTTAAAACGATTCAAGTTGCATTGACATTACCATTAGTAGAGTGGCCCGGCGGAACCGTGAATTGTCAGGGGCATTTTCTTTCAACCACTTATGTTCGACGCAAATAAGTCATCCGTAACATTGTTTCGTTGTACATTCTTATCTATACGCAAGGTGAAACATCCATCAATTAAATAGACTCGCGTATATTCGTCTTCATTTGTTTATTTATTTTCTTTTTTTTTGTATAGCAGCAACAATCCAATTCGCCCACCTCTTTGTGTACATAATTAAATCAAGAGATTTATCAGCCTGCGGTCCGATTGCGGTATCATACCCTATCTAAAAGTACATGTATGTGAGAAAAAAGACGATTCTCTTTTATTTTTTACGGTCATCGTTGGCCTTGAGGTAACAGCTCAGTGTTCCTGTCTAACTTTTGTCGTAAATTATACTTGTCTATACAAGTATATGTATATGTTCGCGGTCAACCATAAATGACGCACTGTTTTTTAATTTTTTCACTATACCTGATTCAATCCCGATCTCGTAACACGCAGTTTATCAGTCTTTGCCTATAGTTATTGACTAATTAAGTAATTTATTTACCTATTTTTATGGAAATCAAAACCGTGAGGAACGTGTGGTAATTCTCGTTATAAAGTTTTTCCCAAAATAGGTGTTCAATTTTCAAATGTATTCTTCTCATTATAATAAATGTAAATCCTAGACGGGCTACTCTGCTATGGAAAAAAATACGAATTTTAGTCCGACTGGCAAGATTCCTAAATATCTATCAGTAGAGTATGTAATGAGAAGGCACATTGCTTGCGCAAGACAGGTACATGCTTATGAAGTGCAAGGTAAAAACACCACAGAGCCCGCGGCTCGTATCATCAACCTTGAATAAACCTGCAGTCAAAACTTTTCAATATATACCTAATTTAATGTTCTAAAAGCATCGGCGCAGATCGCATAGACTATAATAATATGCAGGGGTGTAACTATGAAAAAAGAATGAAGATCTGTTCAATTACAAAATAGCTTCGCTACGATATACATCCATCTTATTTTGAGATCTCGATTCGTTTAGGCGTTTAATCGTATTTACTTGCTACAGGAATCATATAGTATATGCTCTTGATTAAACGTGGGGCAAAGCGATAAAACGATAAATACACGTGGGGTCAGAGCTCGCCAATGAAATGAGTGTTGGGACTCGCCCACGTATGCGTAAGTAGGTGTACGAGGTATATAAGCATAGGTATGTAAGTGAACGCGAACTTCTGCGACGAATAGTTATAATATCGCGTATCATATAGCTATCGCGAAGAAAAAGGAAAAATAAAAATGTCGGACAAAAAATATTTCGATTGTTACCGCGGCAACAATTCAAACCGTTCGATCTTGAATTACGTCATAATTTTATGCAAGATTCATTAATGCGCTCGGTGTTTTAATAAACGGACTTTATACACTATAATGCAAATGATGAGTCGACGATGATTGTGGTAAAATTTCTGGTCGCTGTACAATCTCCATTATAAAGTTTCTCAACTTTTCCATAATTAAACAAGAATAATATACATCTATACATTTTCTACAGGGCAGTGAGCAGGTACGTAAGATTATTATGGACCATAAGATCCCATGAGAGAAAAAATCTAGGAGTCGCCGATGTATTCTCGCAAAATGTTGCCAAGCATCCGAATAAAACTTGTTTCGTATTCGAAGACCGGGAGTGGACCTTCCAACAGGTGAATACCTATCTGCTATCGCATATTTATACAACGAACATTATTCATATTAATTGAAAAAAAATATTCTCTTGATTCATTATGGTATACGCAATGCCAATGAATTTTTTGTTTGTTCGTAGGTTGAGGATTACAGTAATAAAATAGCGACGGTATTTAAAACACACGGATATCGCAAAGGAGACGCTGTCGCTTTGTTACTGGAAAACCGTCCTGAATTCGTAGCGATTTGGTTGGGACTGAGTAAACTTGGGGTGATCGTACCCCTGATAAATACGAATCTGAAAAAGACCTCGTTACTTCACAGCATTAACGTAGCTAATTGTCAGGCGCTTATATACGGAGCAGATTTGAGCGACGGTGAGCGAGCTTGATTGTCTTAAATAATAGTAATGATAAACTATTCACACGAAATCTTCCTCAACTAACGTTATCTTTTATCGTTCGCAGCTGTGAAAGATATAGCATCTTCACTGAGCGCTAAAGTAGCTCTGTACAGATTGTCAGAGTCTCCTAATGCCGCGTCCGATGGATTGAAGGAAAAAGATCTGATCGCTATTCTAGCCGACGCACCGAGTACGCCACCGGTGATAAGAGACAAAGGTGGATACGGTGACAAATTGCTGTACATTTATACGAGCGGAACAACCGGATTACCGAAAGCCGCAGTTATCACAAACTCGAGGTAAGTGTCAAAAAAGCCCGAAACGAAATCCTGCGGATTTTAAACAAATTCAATAACTCGATATCGCGTCGATTCACAGGTACCTCTTCATCGCAAGCGGTATCCACTATGTGGCAGGTTTCAAAAGAAGCGATAAATTCTACACTCCTCTTCCTCTGTACCACACGGCCGGTGGTATAATGTCGATCGGTCAATCTGTGCTTCACGGATGTACGACGGTCATAAGAAAAAAGTTTTCCGCTAGCGCGTATTTCAACGATTGCGCGAAACATCAATGCACGGTGAGTCCGAACATACCTATAATTTTAGATGGAAAATAGCAAATAAATCTGTATCGAGGGCCAAGAACCAGATGGGAGCAATCCAAAGAAATTATTAATAACCTTTGATACGAATCTGAAATCTTGTCGGTTTTTGTTTTGTTGCTGAAAAAAAATGCGAGTACACGATCCCGAAAGTTACGTAACTGTCTTCATAACTTTAGAACTCACGCCGTTCGAATATCATTACCGGAAACTATCTGAACTGCAGGGGTTACGACGTGATAAGATAGGGTCAATTATGGAAAATATACTTTCTACTTACCAACAATGGTTCAGTTCACCTTTTTAAATCATCTACAAAAGACGCACGCCCAGAAAATGTGGTGGGCGTTTTGAAATATCTTCGATTGTCAGTCTCTAAATTTTACTTCGAAGCTTTCGTAACCGTCAGAATTATCTGCGAATATTTTCTTCCGTATCACGCTCGTAAATTGTATGCGATTTCGTTTCCTGTTCATTTCAGATAGCGCAATACATAGGCGAAATGTGTCGCTACGTATTGGCTGTACCACCCAAACCTGAAGACACACAGCATAGTATTAGGATGATGTTCGGCAATGGACTGAGACCGCAAATATGGAAAGATTTTGTCGATAGATTTAAAATTCCTAAAGTTGCAGAGTTCTATGGAGCGACCGAAGGCAATGCTAATATTGGTACGAACAATTTATCGAATGTATAAATAGGATCTGAGTCCGAATCTATAAGTTTTCGTCTATTCCTAATTACAGTTAACATCGACAACACTGTAGGAGCTATCGGTTTTGTCTCAAGAATTATTCCAGCTGTCTATCCGATCTCTATCATCAAGGTAGATGCAAACGGAGAGCCGATAAGAAATGCCAAGGGACTTTGCATGACCTGCGAACCAAGTAATTGCATAATTTCTCAGTCAATTTTCAAATGCGAGTAGAACAGCCTCATCAAAAGAAAGTGTCATTGTTTTTCAGATGAGCCTGGAGCTTTCATTGGTAAAATCATACCCAATAATCCGACAAGGGCATTCCTTGGATACGTCGATTCCAAAGCATCTCAAAGCAAAATCGTTACCGATGTATTCAGTAAAGGGGACTCAGCATTCATTTCCGGTAAATCTCCACGTACCTGAAAATTAACAGACTATCGATAGTCGTAATCGAAACTGTTAATTCTTCATCACTTTTTATTTCTTCAGGTGATATACTGGTAGCCGATGAATTTGGATACCTCTTCTTCAAAGACCGAACCGGAGACACGTACAGATGGAAAGGTGAAAACGTTTCTACTTCAGAAGTAGAGGCTATCGTCAGTAATCTAGCAGACTACAAGGATTGCGTCGTCTATGGCGTTGAGGTGTGTAACGCGGTGCACTATTTCGAACCTGTCGGAACTAGGAGATTTAACTTTTGAAATTACAGATATCTGGTACGGAAGGGAGAGCTGGTATGGCGGCTATTTACGATCCGGATGACACACTGAATTTGGAACAGTTAATATCAGGAATGAAAGCACAGCTACCGTTTTACGCAAGACCACAATTCATCAGAGCTCTACGAAAGATCGATCTCACGGGTAAGTGGCGCTATTCTAGAATTAATATTATTTGCTGAAATGAGTACGAAGTAAAAATTGCCTTCAAATTTTTTCCAGGCACATTCAAATTGAAGAAAAAGGACTTACAAGATGAGGGCTACAACCCTTCAAACGTAAAGGACAAATTATATTACCTGGATCCAAAAAGTGGCTACCAAACTCTGACAGCGGAAGCATACGACCAGATTCAGCAGGGAAAGATCCGTTTGTAATTTCTGCTGGAAATGCAATTTTTTCGATCGATCAATGCAGTGGAATAACATCTGAGGACCGACAAGTGACTCACTTTGAGAACAGTGGATACGTCGAGCATCGTTCATAGTTTTTCGGAAAGCTCAGCTTTTGTGCTATTGATAATGTTTCCATACATTTTTATTATTTTTCCGTTTTCCTTTCTTTTTTTTTTATTCACAAGTTTCTTCCAGAAGATGAAAAGGGATGCTCAAAGATTTTCAACGCACAAGCCAAGTATCCTGACATGTTTCGTGACCCAAGTTCTAGAACCCACAATGACAAGTTGTTATGTATTTTCAAACTTATAATGTGCTATGACTGATTTAAAGATATGTAAATATACTGTACATTTAAAAAGAGCATAATTATATTTGAATGACAGTAATTACAATGCTGTAAACAGCATTAGGCCCATTTAGAGAGATAGAAAAGCCTAGAAACTTTATTATTTATTATCATCATTGTTCTCCGGATGATATAGGCCTTGGTCTACGCTAGAAAACGTTTTGGTGACAACTCGACGACTACTGCGGTGTATGGTTATGCTTCGATATTACAGAAACACGAGGAAAAATTACGCGCGTTGGTGTACACCTTCTGTCTGTGGGTGAATTTTAGCCTCTTACAGCAACGATCTGTGTTTTCTATTTGAGGGTAGTATTGATAATAAAACACAGCAGCACCAACGAAATGTTAAAATATAATTTTCGTAAGCCCATCAGTTTAAGGTACTATAGTTCCGATATAGTTGTATACATAGTATATCTTATCGTTACAAGAGATTTGGACGATCGCTAAAAGTTTTTTTTCGATCAATGTACAGATCTCACATCCCTTCCAAATCCATGATAAATATAGGTATGCATATGATGCAGTATCAAAGAACTGTTTTACAAACTGGGTGTATATTATAACAAGTTATAAGGTGTATGTTTTTGCCACTACAATTTAGCAAAGATTGTTATTTGTTATTTTTTTAGAATAAAAAATTTACTATTTTCTAAAATTACCAACTATCGAGCGTTCATTCGTCATCTTTGAAAATTTCCTGAATCTAGAGTTTTGATCTCCATTGATCGTTTCTATTCGAAAAGGGTTTGATGTGCATCGCAGCGCACCCATTGCATTTTGATGGTTTTAAATGCGCCAAGTGGCGGCGTCGCGGCGCTACGCATCGGGTGCACTGACAAAGTTGGGTGCGCAGATGTAGGGAAACAGAAGGCTGCATTTCGGGGTACGTCCTCATTTCCCTTCTGGGAGTTCGTCTCATTGTTAGTTCATGCGTAGGCAGTTTCGCGCCTCAAGTTCCATTGTTCGGTGTTCACAGGAGATAAATCCGATTTTTTCAATGAAACTATAAACAAAGATCAGTTTTCAATAATTTTGAGAAGTGAGGCAGACGATAATCAGGTGAATATTTTACAGTTAATTTTTATGCTATTCATACCCGGATTTCAAAACGATCCCTGTTCCAGCTGATCGCGCAGCTGCATCGCGGCATCGTACTTTTATAATTGTGAAACGTGCGCGAATAAATGTGAATATGATCCATCAGCGTCTTTATAGTTTTAAAAAAGGACGATACCTCGGGCGCAAAGAACTGCAGTTTTGAATGTCGTGGCCATGGGTGTTGAATAAATTTTTTCTCATAGATCTTAGCCACGTGGGACACGTGGTTTTTTGGTCCATTGAAAGCTCGTATGATAAGTAAGCATCTAATAATTGATATTCAAAATTTGTAGTTTATTGTTGTCTTCGTTTCTGTTATAGCACACAAACAATTAAGTTATTCAATAAATGATATAGCAGCTGACCGGGTTAGCAAAAATAATTGATAAACTATATGAGGGTAAAAAATGAGGCGCGGTAATTTCATCCGACAATTTTCTTTCATGCATGTGTGCGAGGTCTATGTGTAGCCTAAAGGTATCTGAATTTATAGACTACTCGGGTTGAATATTGATTCCTGATATCCCTAAAAATTCTCTGTACTTCACCGGACGCAGGAAGACTGCTCGTGACGACACAATCGCTAGCTTGTTGATAAACTCGGAATACCAAACACCCTCTTAAGTGCCATTATAATCCTTTGGATTAGACGGAAGTACATGTAGCTTTACCTACCCCAATTTCAACCCTTCGACGAGTATCAGCCTATACTCATCAATCCCTAGTAGTCTAGCTATCGCAAATCGCCTCTCAGTATGCATATAAATAAAGGGTAATGTTTACTACTGCGAATCTTGAAACGATGAACATTTTGATTTCACTGTTGCCATTTGCATCTGTTAAATGGTACATCTATTTTTCTCTTTCCTCTATTCACTGTCGGGCTGATATCTCCTGAAACGGAAAACAGAAAATATGACCTTTCAAAGTCCAGCCTAGTGTGCTTTTCTGGGGTCGTGGGGGGGATGAAGCAATATTGACATTGCAACGGGGGAAAAAGAGACGACATAAAATCCGACTGTCTTGGGTCAGTGCTAATTGTTCGTCTCAACATTGCGTAGTAATTGTGCTCCAGCGAACGAACAGTATAAGTCGTGAAATTTACTGTAATCGTAACGAGTAAATATTCTGGAAATTCCTCTGTTGGTATCATTATCATTTTACTGCTGTCATTTGGAATCCGCTTCCCGAGAATCAAATGCCAGCTTTTCGATTCCGGTGAAATTGAAACTAGGCAGAGAAGAGTTACATTTTTTTTGCCATTACTTCAAGCTGACTCAGTATGATTTTTCTAAGTTCTTGATACGTCATGACGAGGTTTGAACTACCTCAAACGTGCTGGGAACCTATTTTAGCACACATATTCGCTTATAGGAATAAACTCACGTATTCATTTGGCATTAGTTATACATACACCTAATCCTCTCCTCTATAGACCGTAGAATTTGCTGCCGTTTTTCGTTTCACGCATGCGCCAATCGTTACGAATTACGCCAGGCACCCTCGTCCATCCTTACCCTCCATCATCCGTGTTTTGTAGCGCATACGTGAGCACCTGGCAACCCCCGTTCTGTTGTTCCAGACACAGGGTAACGTGGCGGCCAGGATATGGACGTCAGATTATTAGTTTTGGTGATCGCGCTCGTCGGCCTGATGGCTGCAGGCGTTGGAACTCGCGTCCAGGGTGCTGCCGTAAGGATTGCTCAGCTAGCGTTCGCCGCAGCACTTCTGCCGCTCGTTTATCGCTACCACAGGAGGATTTACGTCATCCTGAAAACTCTGCCTCGAGACGTAAAGTGAGTTCTGATTTTAAGTATACGTACAAACGTAATCTGGTGTACAGAACATTAAAAATAAAATTCGGTCTTTATTCGGGTGATCCTGTCTGGCGATGGCCCAGTGAGGGGTTCTCTGGGCGAGTTTCACGGCAATCAATCTCCAGACATGGTTCTGTATTTTTGGCATGGAAAAAAACAGCTTTGGCAATGCGGTATAGTTTCAAGCAATTGCATTTTCGTCGATACATTTTGTACGACCCAATGTCATGATCCGCGTAACTCATGATGGACGGTATTAAACGGATTACAAAATAGAGGTATTTCGTCAAACGTATCTCTATACGGTTAAAAGAATGCGCTATCTATATTGACGGTATAATGTATTCTACCTGCAAAATCAACTTCAAATTTACCGTGTCTCCTCTTATCTTTGAGTCGTTTTAGACTTGTAAAATTATTCAGGAAAATGACCGGTGTTAGAAGTTGTCATTATGGATAAGTGAAAACACGCTGGTATTCCTTAATTTATGATTTTCCAGTTTCTTGATCTCATGAACGTAAACTTCAGTACTATTGTTTGATGAAACCTGGGATAGAGAAATTTTATCGCCACCTGAGTTTTGTCGAGATTATCATTTCGTTACGTGATGGTAGAAGGAATTGAAAAAGGGGTAACCGAGGAAGCCGTAAAATCCGGAGTTCGTTAGTGTGCATATCATACTTATATACAATCGAGAATCGATAGAAAGTACGTATGCGTCCGAATGTAAAAAGAAAATGTTGATCAACACATTATTTTTTACGAATAATAGAAACCATTATTCAATGAATTATGCAAGAGCATTGCACGCTTTACGCATCATTTACATTTGTGGCGGGATCGATATCTATACGAGTAAGTTGAAAGTAAAACGAAAACCGTTATCTGAGAATACGCGCGCATTATATTTATTCAACATATTTGAACTGTCAATACAATAATATTTACTCTCTCGTTATCGGCAATTATTCATATATTCTACACATTTTCAGTTAATTACACAAGACTATTTTATTTTCATTTCCTTATTACCATTGAAACACCAATCTACATATAAGCACAAGTACAGTTATGATGGATGGATCAATTGATTCTTGAATTTTAAAACACAGATAATAACGATATGGGATGTCCTACCTTACATCCATTAAACATGTGAAACTAACTTTCCACCGTTATATACTTGAGAAATTACCTCGGGTCTAGAAATTTTGTATGAACAGGTGTTCTATTCTCACAATAACTTTGTCTTATTTCGGCAGTATGGAATCTACTGTCATCTAACATCGAGGGCGCATTGCATCCATTAATGTTTTAACCACATGGAATGACTAAACCTTCGATTTAGATAAAAGACGACTTTACTGTTCCCAATTATTTCGTTTAGGGACAAAATGACAAAAAACACGACGATATCGTGACAACTTCGTTTTTGTTTCAGGTTTTTATATCGTTACATAAATGCGGATATCGAAACGAAGGGCTACGTCCGAAACAATATCACAGTCATCCAGATATTTTCGGAACGTGCAAGACTTTATCCCAACAAACCATGCTTCATTTTCGAGGGTCGAATCTGGACGAATGCAGATGTGAGCGTATAAATCAGACGTAATATGTAAATGAACTTCGCAAATACTGACTTATTTAGAATATTATTTGATAGGTGGAAAAGCTCAGCAACCAGATAGCTTCGGTGTTCCAAAAGGCTGGTTATGTGAAAGGCGACGCTGTTGCATTGATGATGCATAACAGGCCGGAATACATAGCAACATGGCTAGGGTTGGGGAAATTAGGGGTGATAACAGCTCTGATAAACACCAACTTACGTATGCAGCCTTTGGTGCATTGTTTGTCAGCTGCAAAAGTCAAGGGAATTATATATACGCCGGAGTTGACATCAGGTGATTTTCCTTGCCTATATTAAATGTCAACTTAAAAAATATCGAACAAACTTTTTTAAAACTTGTATTTATTTCTTTTTCCTTTTAGCTATCGAAGAAATTACAGATTCCATTCAAGGAGTGGAAAGGTACGAATGGGGAGATACTCAAAGTGAAGTAACCGATGGCGCAAAGAATATTCAACAGCTTTTAGCCCAAAGTAGCACTTCCCCACCTGTCGTAGATCAAGCACCCGGCTACAGGGATAATTTGCTCTACATTTACACGAGCGGTACGACCGGATTACCTAAAGCTGCTCTCATGCCGCACTCGAGGTATGTCTCCAATTTCTGTTCACCGCCGCTTTTGATACAGCGGGAATAGTGATTATATTTTTCTTCTCATACCGTTTATCGATTTACTTCCTATTTTCGATCACTGTACGCACGTGCCGACAAGCGACTGGCTAGTTTTTTCAACAGTACCGCTGTTACTTCTAGTTCATTGTTGCAGCAGGTATAGACTACGCGAATTATTAACGAGTATTGAGTGGCTAATGTAGGTCGCTCTTGAACGTCACGATAAAATTCTATCCTCGCAAGTATATAACTGTGATATTTATTAAGCGAATGGACGCACGTGATGTAACCGCGAACACCTGCGATCAAGAAAACGAATTTTTTTTATTTTACGTTAGTCGGACTCATAAATGTCCTTTGTCTACAACATAATATGCTATATTTCTAATCCTGTCAGAGAGACCCCACAACTTTAAGAGAATGAGATTACAGACGGGTATACGCTCGGGCGTTTACGACACTTCGTTCGACCCTGCAAGATAAAGGGGTCGTAGAAATTGTTGAACTTTATTTATTGTCGACAAATAAAATCATCCGAATCGCTTATGATTATTATTATTTTTATTTTATGATAACTTTGACAAATAACTAGATTCGTCTCTTTTTTATAGGTATCTCCTTATTACCATGGCTACATATCACATGCTGGGTCTCAGGGCGAACACTGACATCATGTACAATCCGCTCCCACTTTATCATACCGCTGGAGGTCTAGTCGGCACAGGATGTGCATTAGTCAAGGGAATTCCTAGCGTTCTGAGAACCAAGTTCTCAGTTTCTGCTTATTGGACAGATTGTATCAAATACAATTGCACAGTAAGTATAATACCGATATTTTTACCGTGAAGAATGAAAACTTACACTCCTTACCGCGTCTATAGCTGACCATGAGAAAAAACTGAATCTATTTCTTTGATTCTAGCTCTCTCAATATATCGGCGAGATGTGCCGCTATTTGTTATCGGCACCAGCTCGACCCGAAGACACTGCTCATTCCGTGAGGTTGATGGTCGGCAATGGAATGCGACCACAACTTTGGCAGGCGTTCGTTAATCGCTTTAAAATTGAACAAATTACCGAAGTTTATGGGTCTAGCGAAGGAAACGCTAACATAGGTAAATATCCACTTATAATTATGTGTATTCTCGTACTACCTCACGATCTTTTTACTTTTATTCCAAAGTTAACGTCGACAATCAAGTTGGAGCCGTTGGTTTTGTTCCATTGATACTACCAAAATCTCTTCATCCGGTGGCACTCATCAGAGTGACTCCCGATACATGCGAGCCCATCAGAGGGCCAGACGGGTTCTGCATAAGAGCCAAGACAAGTGCGTAGAACTATTTTTTATTGGGTAATTCCTATGTTCGGCTATGAAATTTTCTAATTTATCGTTCCAACTCCACAGACGAGCCAGGTATGTTCATAGGGCTCATAAAACAGGGAAATGCATCTAGAGAGTTCAATGGATACTTGGATAAGGAAGCGTCAAAGAAGAAAACGATACAAAACGTGTTCAACAAAGGAGACAAAGCGTTTTTGTCAGGTGATTCAAACTACACCAGTCTTAAATCAATCTCTGAATCTTTTTTACAGATCGCGTATAACCCTCTCACATTTTTTCGCAGGTGATATCTTAGTTCAAGACGAATATGGATACTTTTATTTCAAAGACAGGACCGGCGATACTTACAGATGGAAAGGAGAAAATGTTGCAACGGCCGAAGTTGAAGGAGTTGTTAGCGATGTAGCTGGTCATAGAGACGCTACAGTTTACGGAGTTCCGGTACGTTTTTGTTTCGAAGAGTAAAAGTGGGAAGGATGTAGAACCTGCGAGTATGATTCTATGTCGCATTTTCAGGTACCGGGAATGGAGGGAAAGGCTGGAATGGCGGCGATCGTTGATCCAGATAGCCTGCTGGACTTTAAAGCCTTAGCAGAGGGCCTGGACAAGGCTCTTCCTTCGTACGCGAGGCCAATTTTTCTACGCATTGTAAAGGAGCTTGAAATGACGAGCACGTTTAAATTGAAGAAAATAAATTTGCAGAAAGAGGGATTCGATCCAAATAAAATCCAGGACAAAGTGTACTTCAGATCCGGGAATAAGGAGTATGTTGAAGTTACCCCTGAGCTGTATGAAGAGATTATTTCTGGCACGGCTAAATTATAAGGCACAATGCCAAAATAAACATCTAGATCAATTTTTGAAAACTGAGAAACAAAAGATATGGCTGCTAATAATCTTTATGTACGAAGGATCTGGATATTAAAATGACTTAAAACGAATCAAAAGTTTCGCTAAATGAAATATCGCGATCATCGGTACATGATGAATGCTGTAAATAACAACACAGAATCGTAGTGACATTTACATTACATCATTTACAATTAGAAATAAACGTTTATCCGTGTGGCCGTGCTAGTCGGAATAGGTAATTAAGATCCGATGCAAAGCCAAATGTAGGCGAATCTCTCGTTATAATCGAGATTTGACGACATCAATGCCACCGTGTAGTATAATTTATCAATGACCAATGCTCACACTGTCGCATTCATCGCACTCGAGATGCGTCGGTCAAAACTTCGGCCGCGTCAAAAATCTAGTCACACCCGAGGTCCCGCCAAACCTTTCAACATGGTCCTAATCCACGTGGTCGTCTGTCTCTTCTTGGCCGACGCCGATGGGTGTAAAAATTCATTGTTTGTGGTGTGCGTAAGATGGACTTGTCGGTTCTTATAACAACAATTATTTGATGGTTATAATAAATATAAAATCACGCAGGTAGCAGAAAGTGCCCGCGGTTCCGCGGATTAAAAGAATATTTCCGTTCATTAGTTATTTTGAAAAATTCGAATATAGCTGATGGATAAAAGCACATACACAAGTCAACTTTTGTAATAAGTAATAAAGTTCTTCTGATATCGCGTAATGTGCGTACATATTCAAATTTCTAAAGCTTACCTGAAAAATACACTAATCTCATTTAAATTAAGTCTTTTCTGTGACAGTGCAGAGTGAGCTGTATGATATTATATTGCTATCTCCTAATTCTGGGTCAACAACTTCGTTTTTTTTTCCAAAAACTGAGAAATTATGGGGAAAAAAAAATTGACTATGTAATAATTTGATTTCATGGACATATGTATACATAGAGCACAATCATTTATTCGCCATGCTCTTTCGAGTGTCTCACAGGCACGTAAAGTAGAATATGTGGTAACTATTCTCTGGCGTTATACTGAAATCATTGCGTTGACGGTTCATATTTACCACTAGTAACAATTTATTACATTTCCATAGGCATTAAAATAGTACTATAACATCGTGTATGTAGTGGGCATATGCTGTAATCTGCCAGAGGTTTTTCAAGATCGTAAATTATTTACTTGTTGCTATACTTATTGATCTTGTTCGAGTTCTACGCAATCATCATTATTGTTCTATGCAGCAGCAATGAGTATCTCTCAAAACCGTTTACCAAATAATGTTAAAAAATGTGGTGTACTTATTTCTATTTTCTCCGTTGACAAATATGTAAGGATTTCTGTTTGAAAACGTCCATTATCCAAGCAGGTAAATTAATAAGCTAGAGCAATTTTGATATGTCCGGATTTAGAGAAGTAGTTAGTTCAAATATCCAAGGGCTATCGCATAATTTCTAAGGCTATAGGAAATTCACTAAAAATTTTTAGTTAACTTGTTACATGGTCTGTCATATTAAAACTGCTCAAAATTTTTATCTACTATTGTAACTATTGTAAACAACCAACTCTACTCATCTAAACGCTGTACGCTAAATGCACTATCAAATTTTTGTAGAGATTTTCAATAGAGGTGGATAATTAGTGTTATCGAGTTATCAATCAGCTCTGTATTGTTTATGCTGTTTGCGCATGGGGATGATTAAATGACTGCTATTTCATGGAAATTGAAAAGTTGTGTAAGAGATTCAAAGGTACAGTTTCATTATTTGCGCAGTTTCAAGTAACGTCTTGCTCAGGTCACAGTCTGATCAATTTTATTACATGTTATAAGGTACTACAATAACAACAATTGATAACGAAGTAGAATTTTAATCGATCGTCTTTACAGGATAGGTATTTAGCAATTTGACCACGGACACATGATGATTGTCAAATTAGACAATGAATATACACCTATATTCTTTCGCGATGAAACTGATGCTGAATTAGAACGTTTCTCAGTCAATTACAATTTTTTGTACAGTTAATCTTCAATCTTCAGCTGAAGTGTTGCATAATATTAAAAATATCATAGTAGTAACTAAAGTCAAAACGTGTAACGTGCCTTGTAGGCGATTAGCTGAAGAAGTCTCTTGATAATTGAAGACACTCGATTTGTGTATCTTATAATCTGTAACCTATTGATGAAGAGAAAAGAGCATAATAGTTATTTGGATTACCTGATTATAATCACCGTACCGTATGCGAGGGAAACTAAATTTGTAATCGAGGTACTGATTCTTTTGTTGGATGTAAATAAATACCGTTAGAACACGTATCATTCTACCCAAAACATTTCATCTGGTAGTCTAATATTTCTCCCTACTCTATACCGCAGTCATCTTCCTTTGCTGAACATCATTTGTTATTTGTCAACATCCTTAAATTACCCTATCTCAGTAATAATCCAAGTTTGGCTTTTCATCTGCTCCGTATGAGATTGAGAACAGATATCAAGTACTTGATTGTCGTTAAAAGCATACAGATTTGTATAATAATGAAATGAAATTTATTGCACGTAAGATCACAACACAAAAATTTATCAATGCAAACACAGGTATGGAATGTCTGGAAGTCGATAATTGTTTTGCAACTTCAAACCCAACTACAAAAATGGCTTTTGAGCTCATAGGCACTGTCATCATACGTAACGAAGAATTAATCTATTCGATAAATCTATTTTGCATTAAATTTGGAATGATGTGAAATAATTAATAATTATTACATAATTTACATCCGTATTTACTATCAATTAAAAGTAGGTGGAAAAGTATTATTCAAAATCTAAGTTAGAAGCATATTAATAAGTATCTAATTTTTGAGTCTTCATTCAGATATTCGTATCAACAATTTATTCACTAAAATTTCGAGTCCTACTCACACTCTGTGACAATCAGCTTAGCTTTAGTACTACAAAATTAATATATTTAATTCTATTAATATTCGTATTTTGTCCTGTCACTTCCTTTCATTTATATTTTATACTCGGAAGCCTATTATATGGAAAATATGAGAATAGAGACTGTTCCTTATATTGCCGATACCTAGGAACAGTACAATAACAAATGCCTTTGATTTTACGTAAGTTTTATTTTTATTTCTTGCTTTATCGTCGCCTAGTCTGTGTGGCTAAGATTCTTAACCCCACCTGTAGAGATTTCGGAGCTTCAGACAGTATGAATAAATATCGTCGCTATATAGTCTGACTATCAACTCGGTGGTATTGCTTTTGCTGTTTGACCAATTCCTAAGTTTGGACGGTTACCAAACCACGACATTTTCCATTCCAACGTTTCTTGTAGGAGTTTCTCTTCCTCCGGAGAAAAATGCAAGAGAGTTGCGACGGCTCTGGTCAAATGCAGAGCCTGGAAAATGAAAAATAATACAGATCAGGAGTTTGTTAAATTTCATCTCATTTTGATTTAACACTGTTTCGTTACCTCATATTCCCTGCTGGTTAGGAACTTTATGAGTACGTGTTTCAGATATTTGAAATTAACATCCTCCTCCCTGGGACTATTTTGATGTGGATTTACAGTTTTTGTAGAACTTGGATTTATCACAGCAGTCGCAGTCTGTTCTGCGTCACTGTCCAACGATGTAGAGGGAATTCTTAGCTCACGTTGAAGAGTTTTCTTCATATCACTCAGTCGTTGTTGCAGTACTTTGATTGTCTGAAGTAAAATTGAATGATTAGTTGCTATTTAATGTATTACAGTTCTTGTATTCCAGATTAAATAAATTATTTTACCTTGGATTTTTCATTCAGTTGATCTTCCATATCTGATATTGTGGTTTTCAATAACTTTTCAGTACCTGCTGCCTCCTCTTTACTGTGTTCTATCTTCTCCAACTCGTTAATTCTCTGTCGGCTCTCCGCTAATTGTGACTGGCATTGTTCCAGTTCACTGTTTGCATTTTTTATCGCAGCTTCCAAATTCTCAACGCGGCTATGTAGCTCGTAATTCTCACTCTCTTGTTGTCTACATTCTTGTCTAGCCATTTCGACATTTTGCGACACTTGTGCGTTCCTCAGCAAAGCCGAATCTTTTTCTTCTCTTTCCTTCTCAAGCGAAATCTGGAGTTTTGCCATATTGGTTCTCTCTATTTCTAAAGATTCTCTCAATCTAGCTGCTTCCAAATGCAAAGAAGCATTACTAGCCTTTTCACCATCCAGAGCTAATCGTTGTTGGGCCAATTCAGTTGTTGAATGGGACAGCTTTTCAGTAACATCCTGTAAATCCTTTTTCAGTTGCATGATTTCCCTTGAAGACGATTCCTAATAAACATATTAATTTCATTGAGTACTTTAATCGATTCAAAGAACTCGAAAACTTATTGCCACTGAATAAAAGTTCCTTATATTTAATCTGCTGCTGCAAGTAAGCTTTGAAATAAACAATAGGATAGGTCTTAAATTCTGAAAGTTTTGAAGAAATCAAACTGAAAGAAAAAAAGAATCACATTCGTACAAATTTATGTGATCCTCATTATTTTCCTCGTATCCCCTTTAAACATTATCAGACTAGTTACGGTCGACAGTATAAAGCTACGTGCAAAAACAACAAATGTTAAATAAAATTATGGATCTAACTACAGTTTTTATTTGGTGTTTTGGTAGAATTATGTGTTATCAGCATATTCGCTGGATGAGACCTATTTACAAATAAATCAGGAAAAATACAAGTGTTTTGCTTTTGTAGATAAACGCTGTGTGCAATAATATTGTGTATAGATGAGAAAACAAGCTGCTGCATCGGGAAAGGAAATCGGGAACAGTATTGATAGAAGCAAAAATAACGACCAGGGTGATTCAATTTGATTTTCTTTATTTTATTTCATAAACAAAGTGTACAATTAAATATCATATTACACAAAAAGATCTTCTAATAGTGTAGAGTAATAGGTATGTGTTTATGTAAATCCAAATCAGAAATGGTAAAATGTCAAAGTTTTTTAAACCCATTCATTATAAAGTGTTAGGCCACAGATATATCTTTCATTCGAATAATGAAATTACTATTTGCAAACTGTACCAAATTGTGTACGCATGCTGATAAAATTGAAGAACGAGTCAGAGGGGGAAAAAAATGTGCGAGATAACCGATAAAATAGTTGTAAAATAACGTAAAGTAACACCAAAAATCGGCAAGCTGTTAATAGTGAAAATTGTGCATAAGCATTAAGCGTTTTTAAACTATGGAGCATGCGAATTACGGTAAGACGGATGTGCAAATATTTGTTAATAGTTTTTGCGGGTAGCCGAAGATCTTTTTTTTATCACGACAGCAATAGCTATTCACAGTATCGAGGAATAAAAATATCAACACTGATTTGCACATCGAATAGTTGCCAGATTTTATAATCTTAACCAACGACTCACAACCAACAACATAAAAATAAATGTGAAAATTTTCACGCGAACAATCAAACTCGAAACCACGACCTTAAAAGTTTTCAAAAAAACATAGTGATGGAACGAAAATACACAATTTTTTATGTCATGCATCGAAAACAACAAGAAAAATCTTCAAATCATCTACAGTGCTCGACTCGTGCATGGTCGTCACTTCGAATTGTGAGAACTCACAATATCCCGTTTAAATTCTTCAACCTCGTCATCGACGCTGGCCCGGAGCTCTTTTAGTTCCGTGGCCATCTCATCGATGTCTTCTGCCATACGCAAAAGTTTTGCATCTTTAGTTTGCATCACAACGTTGTTTACCTCCACTTCTGCTTCAAGTTGTTTAACTTTTTGCTGCAGTTCTTCCTTTTCCTTTTCCACCCTCCTTCTCTCCAAACCTTCCTCGCCGGCCTGTCGACTGAGTCTTCCAACCTGAGTTTCAAGGCTTGATATTTTCCCTGACCAGCTCGTTTTTATGTCCGACAAATGTAGATGAGCTTCTTCTAATTTTCGTTCGAGTAATGTTCGTTCCCGCATCAAATCCGCCACCCGTTCGTCAATTGTTTGAGCATTCGATTCCAAAGAAACTCTCTGCTCTAGTACAAACACTTTATCTTTTAAGTGACGGACTTCTTCTTCCGTTTGTGCCAGTTGACTTGAAAGCCGTGCTCTTTCCCGTTGCGTCGAATGTCTCAATGTTTCCATTTCATCCTGAAATTAGTTTACTTATTAAACTACATAATTCTTGTGATTAAATCCTGCCAACTATTATTTATACTTAAAGAAGCTTCACAGTAAACATTATTCCCATAATCTTTAGAAGGTTCGCACAAATAAAATTTGTCAAAAAAAAGATGTTAGTGAATGAAATTATACAGACTATACGTGGACTTTATTGTAGCCCCTTTATTGTGTTGCATATTATTAATAACTTAATACGTTAATATCCATCTAATAATTGTAACAATTGTTACATAAATAGCCATAAGTCCATAACCAGCAGCGGAAAGATTTATAGAAAGAGTATTAAAACAGTTAGGAGGATATAAGCTAAGCTTCAAACACGTACCTCTAGAAACGCTGGTATCAGCAGGGATTAGCAGGCATTCTGCATAATCTGTTCTCCGTCGTGGTAGTGATTAAAATTTTAAATCCTTGTCGTTCATTGTTTGTTCTTAATAGTTCATTCATTCGAATAATGATTTTTTTCTTTACACCAAATCTAGAGGCACGTAGTGCCTGCATTTCTATGTTCTTTTATTTATTCAGTCAAACCTGAATCGTTAAATTTGTCAATGGCAAATTTCAGTGGGACTGAGCACCATAAAACTGAAGGTATGAGGCAAACTTGCCATTGGTAATCATGATTCAGAATCAGTTGAAGGTGTGAAAATATACTTCATGCCAGTTTTAAATAAACTAATGACTCCGACAGCCAAGCCCCAGTATTTGTTAGCTTCGAATAAAGTAGATTGTATGTATTTACCTACTAGCAAGAGGCTCACAACTTCGAACTTACACAACCAGTTTGTCAGCGATCAAGATCTTAAATCTCGAAAATCACAGCGAATATAAATAGAAATCATACAAATTACAAAAGTAATACAAAGTCCGGATGTATGTGGAAAAATATTAAATAAACTTAGATCATAGGTGTTAAACCGAAATGTGCTAGAGTAAAATGAAAAATTGAAAAAAGATGTAAAAAAATTGCAAAAAATGTGACAAAACAAGAAGCAAATAAGAGTATAGATGTATATATGGCATGTATGTACGAAATGAACATACACACATACTCATATATGACTGAAAATTTGTAACTGAAAAATAAATGGATGTTGTAATAACACAAAAATCACAATTTCCTAACGAGATGCAGAATTTTGCGAGGTTCAATTGCTTGGTGAAAGTAATAGAATATTCAGCAATGTGCATCTGCCAAGAAATTTCATAAACATTTATATAATAATCCTACTTCACACCTGTGAGACCAACTAATGAATTGTATTTTAGCAGACAGCAGACATTTCTTTTCTACTATCCCAGTCAAAACACAACACAAGTGTGTGTATCCCAGTCAAATGAGTTCAGAATAAATTTCAGTTTCTTGTGGCATAGCAGTTTTATCTCTATCATGGTGTCCTTCTGCTCTACCCCTAGATATAAAAAAAAACGTTCGAGACGTGTTCGTACTCACCTGTACAGTATTCAATTCATCTTCATAGCGCCTGAGCCTAGATACCTCAGTTTTGAGATTTTCCACCTCAGCGGTTGCATTCTTCAGGTGATGAATCTTTTCCTCAACTTCCTGTTCTTTGGCTAGCAACTATTGAATAATTAGAGGACACATTATTAATCATCACTTTTTCTATAGCTTTGGATGAAATATTCAATCCAATATGTCCAGGTAACAAATCATTACTCACAAGGTGTTTAATCTTTGCCATTTCTTGTGTTTGGAAGCCTTCCAATTGCTCAGCATCCTCTTGAAAGCTGTAGAGTTTTTTCTTGTACTCTTGATGAAAGATCATAAAATAATTTTAGGTTTGAATTTTCATAATTTATCACTGAAAAATGTGACCATCTGTTTTAAATTACCTTCCGCATTTCTGAGTGCAAGTTCCATCACATGCATAGCATCCTCAGCCTTTCTTCTTTCTCCGTCGAGCTTCAATTTTTCCTTTTCATGTTTATCCACAACTTTTTTCCAGTCTTTTTCCCTTTCCTGCATTCTAACCTTCCACTCCTCATCTTTCTTTTCAATCTTCTTCAAAAGCTCACTTTCTCTTCTCAATAGCCTCTTCTTCCATTCTTCTTCTCTGCACTCAAATTTCTTTATGTCTTTAGACGATAACTGCATCCCGTCACTCAGCTTATACTCAAAACTGTTTTCACGTTTCAACTGTATCGATGGCGTTGGAGACACAGTATTATCCTCTCGGAAACCATCCAGTGATATCATCGATCCACTAATACTGCTTGTCGAACCAGTCTACAAAAATGATAACACAGAAAGACTAGAAAGTAGATACGTTATTTATTTCTGGTAGGTAAGTCCAGAGTGCTAGGCACTTCAATGCTGTCATTGATGAATGTAGTTCAAATATCCCGCCCGACGAAAAAGGAGAAAACGAACTTTCACCCTTTTCTATCAACGTTTCTTTGTTTTTTCAAAATGAAATATTGGTAATGGGGTGTAAATTTATTACCTGCGAGGTATGTCTCGTACCGACGTTGCGTACGTTACCAGCTTTCCTTACAACTGTAGAAACGTCACTCCCAGTCTCTTCGCGTATTTTATTTTTCAAACCGACGAACATTTTATAGATATAGGAATTGCTTTTTCACTTCTGATGTGTCAAAATCGAAATCTGACAGATCGTTGTCGCAGATTTCCGTCTGCTCGCCTCTGTCACTTTCTTGATGGCAGCCCCCCGTTGCTGTCTGCTGTCAACGTCACAAATCCTCAACACTACACCACCGCGAACAACTACGAATAGCTAGTTCTCTTTAAACGATGATGATTGATATCTTGATATTTAACAAAAAACTAAGAGAATACTGTTCACGTACACGCTTTTACAATCCATTTCGATTTCTTATTACCTACCACGAACGTACTCTAAAGCTCGCGATTCTATTTTACAAAATGAATTAACTTTACCCCTAAAGGGGAGCGGACACAACTCGTGTACAATCACGCTGCCATTACTGATGACGTAATACGTTTTATGATTATCCGAAGATCTTTCAACGCCACGGGCGAACCAATTCATGGAAAGTGAAAACCTTGCGCATTGAATTTAAAGGCGTAACCCGGTAGATTTGAAATCAGCGAAAGATAATTACTGGAGCTGTTGAATCAACTTTGAATTGCACATCAAATTTGCCGCAGATAGTATCATTAAGACGACAATTATCACAATTATAAATTTATAAGCCAATAAATTTGATAGACTGAATATTACGAGACCCAGTAGTAATTTAACAGCAACTTCTACGGACTCGTGCATGTTGGTCACAGTGAATTTTACCCCCTCAGTTGACGCCATTTTTAAACTTTAGCGCGCAGTGAGGATTGCGCATATGACACGTGATCAAAATGGTGGACTGATCCTGCGTATGCGTACCTAACAGATAAATTCGGAACTATCTCATTTCAAATGTTTTGTCAGTTGTGTTTGTCGGTTTCTGACTCGGTGAGTTTGTAGAAATTTGTTTTTGTCATAGTGATTGTTCCTCCGAATAGAACAAACTCTGCCTCCGAGGAAGGATTCACAAAAGAACAGCCCTCAATATGATACGCGAATATCCTGACGAAACACAGGCATCGATCAACTACTATGAAACGTGAGTTGGCTTTTTCAACGGCATTTTTGACACCCTTTCGTACCTCTAGATCAGGTCTCCATCTCTCAAATTAGTGAGAGTCAGACGAAGACACGAAATCCCCAAGCCAATACCGGTTGCGTTTTCATTTCTAAACAATGAATTTTAAACGCCGATTGATTTTTTGCATCCAGCACGTGGATGTTCCTGGTAAACATCGAAAGCTGTGCTGTTCATTCATGTTCATATCTTTTCTCCCTGGAGCGTTCTCCTGTTTCTTTCAAGGATTGACATCCGAGTTGCATACTGCAGGGGTGGTCGTAGGATCAGCTGGTGAAAACATGCTATTTTCCATCCTTTTCACCCACCACCTTTTCATTTTCTAAAACACACGTGTGGGCGAACGCCGTGCTTGTTACATCCGCCCCTGGAGTACCCACATCCCGTTGGATAAGTATCAAAGAATTCTTCGCTTCAGCGTATTCCACCCTTATGATATCGGAAAGTTCAAGAATTCGTAGTGGATATAGGGGCCTCATTAGATTTCATTATTATTTTACAGAGTCTTGAAGAGGGAAAAAATAATTTCACCCGCACCTAACAGGAAAACTTGAATTTAATATACCTGCGATGTCCGAGGTGTTGGAGGGCGAGGATTTATTTACCTGGATTTTGAAAGAAACAATGGTTATAGTGGTTTCCGGAATCCGTAATCCCGCGAACTAATAATACCGTTTCGCGACACGTTCAGATATTTCATTTACCTGCATTACCTTGAAAATAACGCATCATCGTAGGTTTTAACAAAAATGTTTCAACGCTGCTGTACACGTAACTGCAGTACATACTTTATCGTATCGTTAGAAAATATCGGCATAATGCACCGTAAATTAACAGATGTAACGCACGTGTGTTTTCTTTCATCTCTACTACAATTGCACAAGTGTTCGTTGTCTTTAACTATTGCTGCAGCTCTAAATCACGGCTCGAAGGTCGCCTTTAATCGACCCAAGAGACCCGTTGCGAATGTCATCGCCTTCGAATTGCAATTTCGCAGAAAATGTTGAAACACCCCTCTGGCATTTCCCGATCAATGCTGTGCTCTGGATACTCGATTGACCTTTTTTAATCAACCTGTTTCTAATGAGATTTGTAATCACCTCAACGCGTTTACATCCTCGCCCGTATTTACGAGACCGGTAACCCTAGCTGGGGACAATTTTTTTTCCCTATTTGAGTTCTCGATTTAACCACATTTAACAGCCTCTATAGCCTGCCCGATTGCCCCCCTGAGCACCGAGGGCGTCGCGACGCAACGCGGCTGCAGCAGCAAAAGACGAGTACATACGTCCTACGTGCGCCAAAGCCAAAGCGCCCGCGCTTCAGTGTTCAGTTCTCGTTAAGAAGTCGGGCTGTTCGGACACGTTTGACGGTTTTCGTTTCGAATATATAAAAATACACGCGTACGTGCGTCGTACTTCCATGAGGAATAACAAAACCCACTGAACTCCGGGGTGGAAAACAAAGGTGGAAACTAACCGTTGTTGTTCAGATTACGGAGTTCAAAGTTCAAAGATTGCTGTTTCATTGTTGAAAATTTCTAGTGATATCCATTAATTTATAGAAAATTCCCTCCAGATCTTCACTCGTGTTTTGAGACGTTTAGTGAGAAGACAAGATGGGATACATCGGGCCGTTCATCAAGATGAGATTGTTGATATTTTCAAAGAGTATTGTTAGAAAAAACAAGCGTATAATCGAATGACAATTCCGTGAATTGATCTCGCCGAATAATCGTCGAACGGAATTAATCAGAAACAATTTAAGACTTGAAAGTGTTGAATTTTATCGTTGTTCCTTGGTTATTCATATAAATTATTGTGATATATACATCAATTGAACTATACTTGTTACACATACTGACGTTGCACAAATGTACATACATAATATTACAAACGGTGAACATTAAAAAATGTGGTGTAAAAATCTAGAATAAGATATTCAACGACGAATATGAACTTCGACCCCCGTGTTTCGTAATTCTAAAACAAGACATAGCATGACACACATATATATACATATATATTTTCGTTCTTTCTCAAATTTTCTCAAGTAGCTGACGAATGACACTTGAATGTGCATGTGTGACTTTGAAATAGAAGAAAATAAATAAAAAATAAAATTTAATAATAAAACAGCTGGTTGTCGTTAACGAACTACTATCGAAAGATTTGAAATCTATGTAATTATATCAGAACCAGTAGCAAAAATAATTATCATAATAATAATTTAAATAAAGGAGATATAAATAAAGTCTGATACTCAAGTGCCAAAGACAAAGACAAAGATATATTATAGAAGAGCCAAAAATCTAGAGTACCTAATTATATTTTTAATATTAATTAAATAGTATATAAAAATTAGTACCTATATTGAAAGATAATAATAATTGGCAGTATTAATTAACGGTGCAACGAGAGGAAAATAAAAATAGTTAATAACACGAAAAACGAACAAAAAAAATCGAAAAAACATGTCATTTTTCAACGGATATTCAACCTACGGTGGACAATCGCAAAGTTCAACATCACCGACCAGAACCGGTGTATGGGGTAGTTCTCACAGTCCATTTAGGAGGTAAGAAATAAATGAGTTGTAAAATGTACGAAAAAAAAAATGGCGCGAAAAACGGTAAAATTACTTTTGAATCCCGTTGCACCGCTGTGTACATACGTTTATCACCCACAACCTGAACAATAATATTCGCGCGGTGTAGAGAAGACGAGTTAATTGTTTAAATGGCATTTAACGCGGTTAACTGTTTGTTAATTTATAAGGCCGGCTCGCATCTCCTACGCCTGTAATTTCCGACTCTGTTTTAGTTTTATCTTTTTTCTTTTCTTTTTCTTTTTTGTCGGTTGCACGGATGTCGAATCCGGTACAGCGATGATATTATCAGCTGTTCTCGTTCATTCACCCTTATGCGCGCGTCAAAAACAAATTCGCCTTTTTTATTTCTTCTGATTCATTCTTATCTAGCGCTACCAGCAGACGACGATCACTCTTTACTTAGGATTTGAATACGCGCGCCTGCATATTCACCCAATTATGAATCATCCCCTCAAACGCAGTATCTAGGCATGATTAATTCCTCCGTCATACATTCATTATTTTCAAATCCGTAAGGAGAAAGTAAAGAAAAATACAAGAATACAATTGAAACATTGTAGCTGGTTTTCGCGTTGAATTTGATACATTGTAACGCATTGAAAATAATTTTTGAAAAAAATACGGGAAACTTTACTCAGGGCGTAGAAATTATTGTGTCTTTTCTTTCCCATTGCAATAATTAACCGTCGACACGTGTGGATATCCCCTACGTGTGCAATTTACACGTGTGCATATCTGCTGTATTACGATGACGTAACTATGTGACGTCACACTTGCGATGCAAAAGCAAAAGCGAAGCAGTGGAGGAGAGTAGAAAAGAGAAGAGGAGCCAGGAGAGGCAGATCAATACTTCCCAAGGAGAGCAGAGTGGCAGGAGAGAGGGGGAGAAGGGGGGCAATGGACCACCGGAGATTTTACGGTTGCTGTGGAAAAAATAATTAAAAATGTTTTCGATAAAGAAGAGTGAAAATAAAAATGAAACCAACTTTCACTCTTCTCAATCTTTTCATGTCATAATCGTTTGAGTGTTATACTTGCTGATTTCCGAATTAGAATTGCAGGAGAAATTGAAGGGTGGAAAAAAGAGAAAAAACGGTGGGTGAATTTACGTCGCGGGAGATTCGGGTGATTTTTTTTTATCTGGGAGATAGCAGGTTATCGTCATCTCGAGGAACTTGTCAATGACCGGTAGTAGTAGTTGATTATTTATTTTTATATTTTTTTTCTACCCCCTTAGTTTCTTATTTTAAACGTAGTATAGTAATCTTTTTGAAGAGTCGCACCACGGCGGCATCTGTTAAAAGTTTTGATTCTATTTTTGACGACGCGGTGGTTACCGTGCGTCGCGTGGCGTCGCGGCGCCCCCGTGTGTATCTTGCTGTCTCCGCGTCCCCGCCGACGATGATCACCTAAATAGCCCGGAGGAGGTTTCTGGGAACTCTCGATTGGGAACAGATTTAAATTAAGTCTTGGCTATAAGATAATTAAATAATTTGCCATTCGGCTGTTTATTTAATTTTTAATCATATTTTTTCTTCTTCATTTCGAATATCTAATCGTTTACAACGTTCTCGCACCTCGCCTGGTAATTCTTATTAATTATTGACTCTCTTTTTTATTTTATTTTTTTATTTGGCTTGTGTAGTCCCGTTGAGCAGAGGCGTATTGGTACTACGATTTTGATTCGTTTACCTTAAAAACTTACTGTCACAATAATTAAAAAGAACTATTTCCAGATAACGGGTGTCAGAATGACGTCAGTCGCTCGGAGTCTTAAAGTTTATAAACTGAAGTCAAACATTAATCTGATTCTCGCGATTGAACGAGTTGATTTAAAAGCCTTTTTTTTTATTTGCCAATTGTAAGACGGAGTAGAAGAACAATCGAGTGATTCTTCTCATATTTTTATTTATAAAAGAAAAACAAACTTGATAAAAAAGAAAAAGATTCGGAAGAATTCGAAAGACGTACAATAGGAAGCTTTATAGGGAACAAATATACCCGAGTGACGTAGGGTTTGGTTATATTATTCCCAGATAATTTTGTTTATTATTTATTTTGATTTTAAAAAATTTTCGTAATACTCATTTCCTCATTTCCCAACATACCCACGTTACTTATTACTACGTTTTACTACGTCTCTGTTTTCCACCGTTGGTCTGCGTATTTTTTTTTTCTCCTCTTTCTATTTTTTTTTATTTGGTAAGTTTCCAATGTTTTAGAAAAGTTTCGAAACTTGGCTCGAACACAAAATCTTTTCTGTTTGTTTTTTCATATCCGTTTCGTAAATTTTTTCGGGAATGAAATTCAGAGGGATTAATTCTCGACGATTCTTTTTTCTCTTTTCTTATATTTTTCGTTCGCCCATAATCTTTTTCTCGCTAGTATAAAAGTCGTCGATGTGTCTGGCAACCACATGCAGATGGGGAGTTATTACAATGTGTTACGAAATTATAACAGCCGGTTAAATCTGCGATGATAATATTTGGAATTTTATCGTTTTCTTCAGTTGTGCTCAAATAATCTTCAATTGTTGGTTTAACCCGATTTCCATAACGGTGCAGACAACAATTCCGTTCATGTATAATAAGATTCTCCATGTAATTCTAGTCTTCTCGGTTTGATTTTAATTCTCCCCTCCCTTTCGACGTACGAATGGGAGAAAAAATTGACGGTTTGTTTATTAGCTCGCTATCAATTAATGCGCGCGTAATAACTCAGAATTCGTTTGTTTATACGAAGCTTATCATTTCGTGTATACCCCATATTTGTGGGGGGACGAATCGCGGACAGGCGTCAAGTGCTTTAGTTTATAGGGGGGTGGGGGGGAATTGAGAATAATTATTGTAACTATATCGTCGCTTCATTTTTAAACACTTCTCCAGCTTCTCTTCCTTCATCCGCATCACTCGATTTCTAAGAATAAACGTGCTTTGCAGGGACTTCGAACTTTTTTTGTTTTTAGTGCGTTGGAAAAAAACTTTGTTCGTAAAGTTATAACGCGATTTGCAGAAGAGACATTATAATATAATACAAAATATTATAATACGACGTTGAAACTTCTGCAACTTATCGGACACGGCTCATTTACCATTTAATTCGCTCAACTCCCCGGGTACTGTGTATTTATATTACAAGCAACTTCCTTCCTGTGATTTTATTTCTCGAGGAGGGAAGGAAGGGAACATCCATATAACGAACTGCGTGTTCGGGACGTTCGTTCGATCAAACACCTCTTTGATATAAATTCTACGCGATATCTTCGGAGATTATCACCAGAGCTCCTCGTCTCTCCCGAACTCGCAGGAGATACACACTCGTAGTCTTCATATCCCTTTGAAAAAGTTCAAGAATAACCTTTCCACCTTTTTTGTCCAGAGGTTGAGTGTATTTTCAGGAGACTGCAGCTTCCTGTCGTGCCGAACCCTCAAATGGTCCGCTTCTCGCTAACTCCCTTTTGTCTTTCACTTTTAAATAAAATGTTTATACATTTTTGTGTTCTTGTTTTTTTTTTGCAGCACAAACCTGACCCTCCAGGATATAACGATAGACAACACGTTACCTTGTATAAATGGTGAGTTTTTTGCAATTTTCTTACTTTATTTATAAAAATCGTTTTATTCGCTTTTCTTCGCTTTTTTTCTTCTACCATTAGTCTCGTCACCGACGACCGTTGAGCAAGTTATCTATTTATCGCAGCTTAATATCTAGATTGATCGACTTATTGTGCTCCGGTAATTGGAGCTGCACATCATATATCTATATCACGTAATATACGTAATATACGGACAATAAAATAACCATCCGCACCCTTATTGTTCGCATTCAAAGTAATTGGCTCTTGTTATTTATCGAGGAGCAGCAGCAGCAGCAGCATCTGATCATCGGCACCCAGCAGCCATATGAGCAGATCTTGGGGTGATGATAAATCGTTTGTTCATATCTCGTGCAATATCATGATCACCTTCTTTTTTCTTCCTTGCTTTCTCTTTTTCACATTTCATTTCTTTAATTCACTAATTTTATTTACAGATTTTCCGGTATCGCGTGTAATTTTATTTGACGAAGTTTGTACGACATACTAGTATATGTATACATACCTATACATATGTATAATGCATGTAAATACGTCGTCGTCGTCGTCGTCTACCGCGACACGCATGCATCTGTGAACGATACATGCAGATGCAGTCGCGTCTATTGGCTCGCAGGGAGCTCAGACAAATCTTATTTTTAGATGACACATTTTAAGCGGGGAAGAAGAGACGACTCTCCTTCTCCCTTCGTCTTACCTTTTTTTCTTCGTCTTTTCCTTCTTTTTTTTTATTTATTATCTTTTACTAGTTTTTGTTTTTACTACTTATAATATAACGAACACCTAGTAGAAGCTGTGTGAGTTCCTTTTTCGTTCACTAGAAATCTTGTTAGTAGACACTGCAGGTGTGCAGTTTTGTAGCAAAATTAGCCTTAGGTTAATTACTTTCGAGAAATATCTAGTTTTGGAGGAGATTTTTTCTTTTTTCTTGTTTAAATTTCTAATTTCTCAGAGATCTTACTCATCGTCATACTCTTGCAGGTGCAGTTTATGGCGAAGTAAATCAAAATTACTCTTTTACCTTTAGTCATTTCTTTTTTCTTTCTTCTGTTTTCTTACACATTATGGCGGCGTTGAAAAGTTATCTGGTTTAGGTATACGTATAAATAGAAAAATCTTGGACAGTGCCTACGTTTTGGCAGTGTTGGACGCTACTGCTGCTGTTGCTGCCAGTTACCACCGGCCATCTTCTTCTTCTTCTTCTTCGTCTTCTTCTTCTTCTTGTTCTTCTACTAGCAGAGATAAACATATAGTATCAGTTTTCTCAACGATGTTAGCTTCGGTCTATATGCGTACCCAGGGACGACTTCCGACTATATGATTCCGCCAACTCGCCTTGGGAGATGTTTAAATTATCATTTTTCTTTCCTACCTTTTTGTTTTTTTGTGTTTTCTCTTCTTTTTCATTTCCTGCGTAAACCCACATCGAGTTTATCATGTTTTCTCAAACCACGCAGGTATAAAAAATATTCAACCAATCAGTCTCACTCATCGGTGGTTCGTTCACATGTCAATTTCTTTCAATGTAAACGTGATTTTTTCTGTTTATACGAATTATCACGATCATCGTCACCGGATTATTTATTTTGACACACGAACAACCGAGCTATGCTTATACAAGAGCACTGTTATATGCATCGAACATCTTTTGCAATCTTAGAATAATTGCTGTCGGATCTATTCCGCAGCTATATTGTCGCCAGTTGAATTTCTGAGGTGTTCTTGGCTGCTGCTGCATATCGTCGGGCTTAGTGTTTCAAATTTTAAACATTATAGTGTAGCCCGTCTTTGCCTCGGTATACTTTTCTAACGATTCGATTAGAAAAATGCACCTGCTGAATCAATTCCGAATGATTCGTTTGTGATTTTCTCTCGTGAATTCAATTTGATATTGATCATTTACGAATGTTATGGGATGCGCGAGATCGAGAATCGCACAGTTTGAGATCGACGACAAACCCATCAGAATTGAAGTGACCTTTGGTAATATATAAAAAATTGATCAGTCGTCTTCGATTTATTTTAACAAGATGTGATTTTCGAGCTCGTTACACTTGCTGGTTATTGTTAGCTCTTGGCTCTTGAGTAACTGATTGCAATTCTTGTTCCGTCACCGCGTTCGCTGCCGTTCCCAACAATGATTAATAAATCCTTTTTAAGTAAGGACGTTTATGACGAGCTACGGATATGTAGATTAATATTTCGTGTCTTGCGTTTAAAAAATTCTATCCTCTGAAAAAAAAATATATATTTATCTCAATATCACATGTAATTGACTGACGTGTATGCAATTCAGCAAATTGTCCTGGCCGCCCACAATACCGTCGTCTTTATTAGTTTAATCTCTTCTGCTCACTTTATACACCTATTACAACGATTCATCTCGATGATTTTTTTTTTTTTTCATTCTTATTCTTATTTTCATAACGCGACGTTCGTTCAACCGCGAAGACAAAATCTCGACACTATTTTAGCGAGTGGGAGCTTCGATGCGTTGAAATTTTCTAACGACCATGTGTCATCGAATATTTTTTGAAACAAATTATGCAATTATCGTTCAATAACCGAAAAGTACCGCGAGAGATATATTTTTGAAAAAAATTTCAGTCGTCGCGCCATACATATATTTCAATAGACACGTGTTATTTATTTATTATTAATTTATTTATTAATTATCTCATCAGATTTTTTTTGTCATCTCAATAAAAAGTTGTGGGGTCATATTTTTAATTAGGATATGAATCAACCTCCAACGATATGGCCTGACGTTTATTTGACAACCCGATAACAAACTATGCACAGTAAGATTAGGAGCTCGTATTATAAGTTTTTATATTCTTAGAAAAATCTTTTGACGTTATTCGTATTTATTTTATAGGCATGAACGCGAGATCTCCAGGTAAGACAACCGCGAATGGGCCAGGATTGGGGCTAGTTAGAGGGGTCACAGGTATCGTACAAGGAACAGGAGGCAGAACCATGAAGGAATACGAAGACCAGCTCGGCATGCTTAAGAAGGAAAACTTCAATCTTAAACTGCGAATTTATTTTCTGGAGGAAAGGATGGGCATTACGTCTGCCGACGAAGATGCTGTGAAAAAAAATATAGAACTTAAGGTACCGTTGCTCTTGCAAAGTTCCTCTATCTTTCGCATTTTATCTGTCATCGGGTTATATCGTTAGTCTTTTATTCTTTCAGGTCGAGGTCGAGTCCTTGAGAAAAGAGCTAATCGAGAAGCAGGATCTTCTCAGTCAAGCGGCTAAAGCCTTTGAGCTAATTGAAGAACAGAAAGAAGCGTCCACACGCAATCAAACGCAGTATCAGCAGTCACTGGATGTGGAGAGGGAAAGAATTGCTGATCTCGAAAGAGGTATTGCGGTTTTTTATATTTTTATATTTTTTATGCAATCATACGTACGAGTTGTTCACGTTTCTAACGCCTCATCTTTTTTTTTCCTTCGACTTACAGAATTGGAAGAGTACAAAGAGAAACTGGGAGATGCTTCGATGTACTACAAAGAAGCATTTGGCATTACGCCGGAGGACGCGGTGGAGAATAAAGAAAAATTAAATCAGATGGAAAAACTTGTTGCGGCCCTCGAAGTGGAGGTAATTCGGCTCAGCCGAATTAAATATTACTTTTCCAGTGCAATAAAACCACCGCCGTGTCATTCCTGCATACATTTTTAATCTGGACTCGTTTCCTCTTCGGTTTGCTCCTCCCAGGAAGTCTGTCTTGCTTATCAGATTAGTTTCCGTTCGGTCAGTTAGCTTCATCGCCTGCACGAGTGTTGATGAAATACAGTGTAGATGACTCAGAACTGCATTAAACAATAGTTGAACTTGGTAAAAAATTCACGATACCTCGGGTATATCATAGTTAAGGAATACGATGGCTTCAGGTTATCGTGAGATCTAAATGTTTGTATTTATTTCGTGTATGTAACGTCATTTCCATTGTATCTTACGGTGCGTTGGATTGTCTCATGTTGTCACGAATTCTATAGTTCGCTTCAACAATGTGTTTACAAACGATAACAGAGGTCAAAGATGATTAGTGGGGCGGACGTGGTTGGCCTGTATTTCTGGTAAAACGCCAACCGAGTGGTCTCAGTTCAGATATGGATTCCGTAAGAGAAACATGTGCTCAACTAGATTTCTATACGAACTGTGAAATATACTTTTCAGGCCAGATATCCCAAAATATATTGTAGCACGATGTGAGTGATTGGAAATCAAAAATACAAATTCAAACGTGCTCCGTACGAGTTATCTTACGTTGATAAAACTTTCAAACTTTTGCTATCCTTGTTCACTTTACATCGTTATTCGGATACTTATAATTTTCCGTTCCGTTTATCGAAGGTAAAACAGATAACTAGTAGTCTCGAAGAGGAACGTACCTGGGCCTTAGAATTGGAAGGTGAAAGAGACCAGTTGAAGGAACGCCTCGAGTCCGAGGTGCAGCTCAGGGAAGGATTGGTCGACGAACGGAACAGAGACATCGATCAGCTGAGGGAAAAAGTTAGGCAATTGGAAGAACAAGTGTTCAAGTGGGAGACTATCTCTCAACAGCATAAAAGTGAACTGCTAGAAAAAGATAGAATTGTTAAAGAGAAGACCCTGCTGCTCGACGAACGTCTTCGTGCCTACGAGGAACTTTACAACGACTGTGAAAAGAGGAAAAAGCAAGTTGATTCTTTGAGGGCTTCCGTCAAAGCTAGGGACGACGCTCTCATAGACATCAACAACAAACATAAAACTCTCCTATCGCAGGTACCACTAACTAATTGAAAAATGAAAAGTCATCGGTTTCGCTACCCTGAATCATGAGTATTCATCGTTTGTAATTTGCTTTACAGTTCGAATGCAATTCCCTAAAAATCAAGAGCTGCTCGCCACCGAGTAGCCCGACAACTCCGATCTTTGTTGACGATTCACGTCTACAAGCAATGGGGCAACGATCTGGCTGCTTGCGTAGTCCTAGAAAAAACAATAGTCCTGTCGATTGGGAACCGAACAGGGAAAGGTCATCGGGGCATAACTCACAGCTGGCTGCGACTAGTTCGCGAGATATCAAAGAGTTAGCGAAGGTAAGCAATTGCACGGAAAAGATTGGAGGCAAAAATTTTAGGGGTCAAAAACGATGGTCTTCTTTATAATTTTTTCAGGAGTTGGAGGAAAAGGATAACGAGTGTAAACGCCAAGAAGAGGGGAAGAAGCAGCTGACGCTGAAACTTTGCAATGCTCAAAAATCCGTAGAGGCTGCAGATCAAAGGGTGAAAAAGCTGACCGTCGAAAATGAAAAAGCTATGAAAATGATACAAGGATTCTTAAGCAAACAAGAGCAGCTCGAAGATAAACTATTGAAAAAGGATCGCAAGATCATGGAACTAGAGGTCGAACTGAGCAGGCCCAGAAGCCAGGACAGCAACAAATCCAATCGTAGAGGTCCATCGGTCAGGCGAGATCTGAGCAACGAGATGACGGACAATCCAGAGCGGGACCAATCCAGTCAGGTCTCTAAAAACCTTTCATCATATTATATTTTGCGAATAATATTTCGTATATCGAGTGTGGTTCCATAGTTGGTACAGTTCTTCTTTCTTTATTTATTTCAGACTCAATGATTCTCATTTCTTCTCCTACTTCTCTTCTGCTATGTTCTACTGCTTCTGTGACTGTAAATCCGCATGCTTTTTGTCCTCATTTTTGCTTCATTCGATTAAAATTTCTTCAAGAATCTTGTGAACTTCTAAATTTTTTTGTTTGTGTGTACGTACCATCCATTTATTAGGATTTGTTTTACACCCAATTCGAAACGTAACGTACGCTGATTGTATTTCCGAGTGCTATTTTTAGCGATTAAACTAGGGTGAAAAAGGTTTCTACCTGTAGCTGGCAGGACACCTAAGCGTTACCGAAGTAATTCAGCTGAGGGTTTCTCGTCTGAAATGTAACTAGTATACAATGATTTGCTTATGGAATCTAAATATGCCAAGTTAGCTCATGTTGTGTTAATTCAGCAAAACTTTGACTGTTGGAATCCAGAGATAGTTGTAGCAGACCTTAGAGAGACTTCGACTGTCTAATTATAGAATCCAACTGCTCGTTCTCTGCAGTCCATGCTGCTCGCTTTTAAAATTCACTTTAGTCAGTCAGCTCCTCGTAGGCAGTACTCATTGAAATAAGCTCAAAGATATTGGCAGCTTTTTTTCAGTTAGAATGTGAAAATCATAAATAATAATTATTACAAGTCTTAAAATGTTGCTAAATTATTTCTACGTGTTTGCTTTGTATTAATATGTAATGAAGTGTTTGGCAAACTTGTAATAATGCATCAAATTCAGTTCAATTCGAGTCTCAAGTGAAATATCTTGATTATCTCATTCAACTTCGTACGCATTTGCTCACGCCAATATAGACGAAGTAGTATCAAAATTTTCCCGACGTCCGAGGCTTCGAAAAATAATCAGATAAACAAACATGTTTTCCTGTCTGTGTGCTTCGGTTCGAATGGAGGTAGGTGAGAAAGAAAATTAAAATTCCGTGGCAATATTGGCATTATTTTATTTAATTATTTTTTCAAATCATCATTTTCTTTTTATTTCCTACGAATTTTATTCCATCGGTTTCGTCCCTCGGTATAATCGTTATACTAATGGAAGGCAGAGTTCGTTGTCTTCCTAAGCTGAAATAGCACCTTCCGTCGATGTTTATTTACTCTGATTTGTTGGTACGGAAATAGGTTTGTCACAGTGTTGGATTTCGGAGGGGTAAAAGAGTAGAGTGAAGAGCGCCACGTGCATCCTGCTCCATATGGCGACTTAGCGAAACTTAATTTTTGAATAAAAAAATATTCCAGGATCCAGTTATTGTCACGCTTGTATCACCGAGACGATGGCCAAAGAAAACCAAAAAATAGACTCTCTAAAGATATAACTATAATGTGCAATAACAGATCTCACAGACTCGATTAATTTGCTTTACAACTTCTAATGCATGACTGTAATATTTATTAAATTTTGTAAATAAATTTTGTGAATAAAAGTTCTTCCGACAGTTGACAGAACTTGGAGTTTTATTCATAGGAAATATGTTCTTTGTTTTGTCTGCAGCAACGCTTCGAGGAAATGGAGAGCAAGATTAACGACCTCCGTGTACAAATCGAGATCATTAAGGCTGAGAAAAACAAACTGGAGATACAGATTCAAGCTGAATCGGAGGTAAAATGAACTGGGAAAATGAATGCGATGGTGTTAATAAAAATCACTGACAAGATTTTGTATTCAACATTGAAACTTTCGTCAATTTTTCAGGAGGTACAGGAAAAATTGAAGAACAGGGAGCAGAGAATCGAGTATTTAGAGTCCGAGAGAAGCACGATACGCACGGAATTATCAGAGAAGTCTATCGAACTGCAGAGATTGAAGGATGCCTACAATCAAGCTAGTATTAAAATAGAAGAAAGCAGGCCAAGTGAGTTAGAAGACGAAAATAATCTCAGAGAAGAGCTCCTCTCAAAGAATGCAGCGATCAAAGAGAGAGATCTAAAAATCGAACAATTAAATAAAGAGTTACAAATCAGGACTCAGAATTTGCAGAAACTTGTCAATACCGAACTTTGGAGTAAAAACAAAGAGATTGCAAAACTGCATAATCACATGACCGCGACTCACGGTCACGAGAAAAGCAGAAACAGGTCTGAATCGTCATTAGAAAATTCTGAATCTCAAGTCACTGCCGTGATAAAAGAACTTTTGGATATTGGAATCCAGGTAAAAATTTCAAACGACGTCGTACAATTGAACTACATTGGCGACAACGAAACGATAGACGTTAAAACGCTTAAAAATAATATCCAGAAACTTTTCGATCAAAGAAACGAACTGGAGAAGGAAATCGATTACCTGAAATGGCTGAAATTGATTTCCAAACCAGATATAGGCACCGAAATAGAGAGCTCCGGGTCTGAAACCGAAAAAGCGAGAAAATATTGCGAACTGTTGCGAACGCATTTGAAAGAATTGGTTAGATTCATGAAGAATATGTTGATTAAAGCTAATCATGCGGACTCCATAAGCAAGGAGCATAAGAAAATAGTTCTCGACGTATTTTTGGATTCTAAAATTCTACCGGACGATTTCATTCACGCTTTGGAAGAAATTCCCGACGGAGATGGCATCGGAGATCACTCTTGCCTTCGTCGTTCGGGTGAATCACGTCCGATCGATGGTGTAGTGAAGAAAAGTTATTCGGAGATTATTTTGGATGGGAATAAGAATCAAAATTCTACCCAGTCAGATTCAGAGGCGTTCTCCGAACCTGATAGAACAGTTTCGCTCGCTCGAATTGGACTCCAAGAACTTCAGCATAAATCTACCCATAAACAGAGGTTCTCAAAGTATACAAAAACTTTCAGCGACTCTGAGGATTCCATGGATTATGTCCCGTATCATAAAACCTACCAAAGCGATTTGAACGACTTGGACGCCACGAATCATATCCAAGAATTAAAAGAAACTAATAATCTTCTATATTCCGAACTGAATGCGCTCAGGAACGAACTCTCCAGAAAAACTTTGTTCGATGATGTGAGTGAGATGTTTCTTCTATAACTTTTTATTACCTATCCCAGATGTTTCACATTCAGTTCCAGTTGCTCGGTATGATGAAACTCTTGGGTTCCACTCTGACCCAGTTCTTGTTCCGGTCTTTCACTCTTCCCTATTTTTAACTCAGTTTCTCAATAAACTTGACTACTCTAATCCCAACTTCCGGCTTGATTAAATTAATTCAAATTGAATTTATGACAAACGAGCATCTCCGGGTTATTAAACATGTTATTTCACGCATTTCTTACAGAGATTCGATGAAAAACTAGCGCCTTTGATCGCGAAATTGGAGCGGTCGCAAAGGTTCTGTGAACGACTGCAAGCATCTCTTGAAAAAAGGATGCACGAGTGTCACGCCCTGAAAAAAGAAAGCAAACAGAACAGCATCCGAAAAGCTCAATTGGAAAAAAAAATCACGGAAGTTGAAAGCATGGCGATCGAGCTGACGAAGCAAAAGGTGGAACTTTTGCAGGCTAAAGAAAATGCGGAGAGACAAGCTGCTGACATGTTAACTGCCCTCAACAGAGAAAATGACACGGTAATTAATCGTTCGTAGCGATCGTAACTCTTTGCTTAGGTAAAAATAGATTCGTTCGATGAGTTAATGTTATTTTCAGCTACGATCAAAGATCAAAAAAATGGAGGAGGAAATGGATGCGGCCAAAAAGAACTTTGCTATTATTACGAAGGAGATGGATCAGTTGACACTTGCGCACTCTCAAGTGCTCGTGGAAAATACTAAATTAACTAATGAGAAACTTAAACTCGAACAAGACGTTCGGAAAATCGATAGCCGGTATGATATCGAACTGCGATCTCTGAACGATAAGTTCACCAAAGAAATCAGAGATCTGAATCAGATGAACGATTCGCATAGACTGAGAATGCAGGAGTTGGAAATCGTCAATAAGGAATTAAGGAGACACGTCGTTGCCTGCGAAGCTAGCGATTCTGCACCGAGTTCCAGTGGTGTTTCATCCATCCCAACCGATACGACGATCAAACAAGGTTGCGACGATATACTGCAAGAATATCATTGTTACAACGTGAGTTACCTTTAGTCCTACGAAAAAACTTCAATTAATCGAAACGTCATCTAAACTTTTGTTTCCTGTATTTTAGGGCTCGCAGTACTGGTTACCGATAAATTATCCGACGCCCACCACCGGTCGCTGTAAATCCAGCTGTTCCCCTGACTTGGGTATCGAAAGCGATGCGGCGCTGACTACGACTCGCCCGTTGAAAGATACGTTGAAAATTACCGAATCCATGACTAATCTTCTCAGCGAGGACGAAAATTGCAATACAAGCAGAGAGCTCAGAGATTTGGATAGCGAAAGCCCGCTGCCTACAGAAGGTGATGAAAATTTATTTACTCCTGATTACTCATCGTGTCTTGTTTTGACAAATAATGAAACACGTAATCTTCGATCTTACAGTTCTGTAGTACGATATTAGTTCCTATTTCATTTTATAATTGTTATTTTAATTAGTTTCATTTTCATTTTTATAGGTGGGCATAGCTATAGTATGTATTCTGAACAGTTAAGTTCAACGTTACGCTTTTGGCACTCATTCTCGGTACTTTGCTCTAGATTGACAACTATATTTATTCGATAACGGTCGTAAATTTAGCTGTCAAATTATTCATTGTTTGGAAATATTAAGACATTGAATAAGTATAGCTTGTCTCTCAATCACAGATCCCCCGTTTATTAGTTTCTAATATTTATTATTATAAGATGGTGTTACTTCTGACAATTGTGACTTTGTACACATCATGTGCATGATTCAAAACCCATCGATCATCTTCACTTTGGCTACCAAGAATAATTTGTCTTCATCACAATGTAATTTCCAAGTAAATTCTCTTTTATAAATAGAGATCTATGTCGCTTCCACCAGCTTAATTAGCGATGTATAATAAAAAAAACAATAACAATTGAATGTTTTAACATATCATTTATTGTTATCGAAGAAAAAATTAACGATTTCTTTATACGTTTATAGGTCTGAACGAGATGGAAGTATTGAAGCAAGAAAACGAAGCATTGAAACGGAGGCTGATGAAGACTAGAAGAGCTCTCGAAGACACATTTCAGCATCTATCTGCATCGAATAAAAATAAAAAGAATGTCGAAAAAGCAATCACCAAACAGCTTATGATAACTAAAACTATCTTGAAGAAAACTAGAACGTACGAAGAGCCCTGAATAACTTTTAATAGAAAAAATATTAACGATTACTGAAAAATTTAGTATCGAGAGGATAAAACGTAAACGCATGTATTTACGTTGCCATGGTTTATCGATAATTATTATAATTAGTAATTATCCTATTTGTTGAAAAACGTGCGCGATTCGTCAAATGAAGATGAACGCTAATTATTCGATAATTAAAAAGTCATATCGTGCCGGAAACGGCAAAATATTTTGTTATGTCCCAGTATTAGGCAGTGTGGTCTTTTTTTTTTCCATGCATAAATTCCTGATTTTGTGTATGAGTCTGGTGTATATTGAGACTTGTAAATAGATATTTTTTTTTTTTTGTATCGACTTGTATTTAGTAGTCTTTTATAATTACCTATATGATAAAATTGTGTGATCACTCGCCACTGTCTGTCGTTCACCTTGTGGCCAATAAACATTTATATATTTCACTGTATATAACCACAACTCGATATTTTTACTATTATAGATTCATAGCATCTGTAAATAAAAGCCACTGATTAAATTCCGATGTTTATTATACCCACATTGTTTTGTATTCAGTCCGTGTGGATCAATTATATCCACTACTTTTTTTTTCTCTTTTTCAATTTAACCAACGGCTGGGTCGGCTTATTTCAGATTTTTCCGCCGTCTGACACGATGTTTTCGAATTCATTAAAAAATTGATTATTAAATAAACAATAGCAAGATCAGTTTCTGCTATTTTTCTATTTTTTCTTGAAGACTTCTGCATCCTTCTCTTAAAAGAAGAAAAAAGAAAACCGTAGCGTCCGTAATATCGACCCAGGTTATTAATTTCTTTTTCAATCTTGAATGTTCCAAATGTGAGCGCTGCCCATCGGATTATTGTTGAATCAATTTATCTTCATCCCTCACGCTCGAGGCTTCATCCCTTGGTGGCGCCTCGTGCATAGGCAAGTCAAATTACACTCCGATTTACGTCCAAAGATTGCGCGATATCAGGCGCCTTGTTTCGATCAGTGGTCTCGATCAATACTCGGCTTTTCTTGATTGAAATTTCGAGGGACAGTGCCCACCCCACTTTCGAAAAGAAATTTGATTCTCAGTTTCTGAAATATTTTGAGTTTGGGAATATAAATTCACGAACACACCCGATCCACTACTTGAAATGATCGAATAATCACCTGGTTTTTTGGATCTGCGTCATTTGATGAATTTTTTTTCAACGAAAGAAAACAGACGTCTTAATCAGTTTCGGCGGATTGAATTGAAGTTCTTTACGATTTCCTGAGGCTGTTCAGCATTCACACGATGCTGCTGATTCTTCACAGGCAGCTTTTCTTATTCCATCGGATATCCTCTACGATCTTCTTCATCGTAGCGCATATTCTCATACCGCGAATTATCTCTCCAAACATTGAAATAAACCGCGGTATAAAATAAGCGCTATGAAATTCCAAATGATCTCCTTTAAATTCTCTGAACCGGATGGGATTCAGCGATGGTATTTATTATTTATTCGTATAAGAGGTTATTGATATAAATATTCCTTCTATATAATATCTTCGGAATAATTCAACAGTTTTATATTACATCCGCAATACCTTATACGATGTGTAAAGATGGTCGGTCACAACGAAATTCTTGAGGGTTGTATAATAAATTCTCGGAATATTTTATGTACGTAGTATATATATATATGCATACACCTACCTACCTATATTTATTTATATTTATTTCAGTTCGCTCTCGGAATAATCTGCGTCCCTTAACGATCATCAGGAACTCGCCACGAAGCCCTTTCGAGTTTTACCACCAAATTTCCATAATAATGTACATGGGTATTATATTTATATACCTATATACGTATATAGAAATCTGAAAATTCTGGATAAACGACCGAAAACAAAGCCGAACAAAGTTTTCCTTATAATTCCAATCCCTACAGCAGCACTAGCAGCGGAGGTATCTCAGGTTAAAATATGATTGAATTTACGGGGGTTAATACCGGATCGGATTATTATTCCCATCTGTTCTTGTAATTCACTTTTTAAAATTTCTTCTTTTTTATTTTTTTTTTACCTTTCTCTCATTATTATCTTGACGATTTTCAGAAGCACTTTTAACTTATCGATAATGTACACACATAATTTGGTAAATCAATTTTTAAACGTTGTACACACATTGCATACAGGACAGTAGTTAATTTTCATGGATATATGATAAGGATTTATTTTATCGCATGTATATCAGCGTTGCGTAACGTCATAGGAAGATTTCGAATATCGTCGACATAAATTATCCGACAGACCGCGGGGGTGGGGGACGAGAAAAAAACAAATATAATTCAAGAGAGAAATAAGAAGAGATTCGCATCAATCTGGACAATGGCCAATATAACGTTTATCGGAATGCTATTTCTTTATTTTATTCTTTTTATTATGTTCCTCATCGTGCTATTTATAAGTACTTCGATTAAGTCTTCACGGTCAATTTCAAAAAAATATAGGTCAATTTATATACATTTACCTAAGAAAAATATTTCGTTATAATATTATATCTATTTACATATTTATTCGTAACTGATTTCGTTGTAATTTTAATTTTTTGTCATTGTATTATTTTAAAATTTGAAAAACATTTCCGATATCCACATCGTGATCTTGACCCACCGAGAGGGTGTACCAGGAAGATGGAAGATTTTGAAAAAAAATTGAATGAATTAAAAAAAAAAATATCCAGCAAATTAAAAATAATGACAAAAGCTCGATATTAACAATAAATAATACTCGATGAGAAAAAAGAAAAGAAAACAAAAAAGGATAATTTGTGAAACGCATCACATTGTCCCTAGAGGTTTATTTAACGTGGAATAACGTCTGAAAACTATAAATCGCACGTTTATTCTTAGGATGAATATGTGTTTGTAGGTTAACATCATATGGTTGAATCTACAGTACACGTTTATAACTATACCAAACATTAAACAATGTGTACGTGTGCGTGCAAGCATTAAAGTATGTACTGTATACTACGGGGATGGAGAGAAGCGCTCTCCAGAATAATGAAATAATCATCAACTGCATATGCTCGTGGAAATGATGATTTTATTTTGGAATAAATAATCAAAAATTTTCAACCATCCAATTTTCAACGCCCCAATATCAATTTTCTCATCACGTATTATTGAATACATTATACATATTATTATTTATTACGTTATACGCTTACAGATGATGCCATCGATGGAAATATGTTTCCTGCGGACAAGGGTCTCTTTGAAAATCTCGACGGGTTTTTTTAAAATAAATAATACAAAAATAAATCCATTGGAATAAATTCTATTTTTTTTGTGCTTAATTCCGCTAACTCTGAATTGAGGTTGTGTTTTTATATACCACGTAATTAATTACCTCGCATCAAGTGATCGTCGTTGAAGGTTAAATATATAAAATTGTTGCTCCCCGCGGTGTTGGCGTTGAAATTGATATGCAGTCGGGGGGTCGTTATAAAATAAATATAGGTACGTACACCCGTGTCTATATACTCTGATGTGTACTATATATGTAACACTAATTTACCTCACCTGTGTAGTAATTGGTTTTCTGTAAGCTTAATCGGAAAAATGGGGTTATATGTGAGATTATTACATGAGGATAGCTGTGGGAAACGAGAGAAAAAAGAAGGCCGCGCCTCGCTCTATCCGATGACTAATACACGTACGTAATTAATTAGCCAACCCTGCGAATAACTCGTAACTAGGTGAAATAATTATTCACTAAAAAGTCGCTTTTAACGAGCTTTGGAAAATAGGTATCACCTTTTTTTCTTTCTTTACTCAACATTTCGCAAGGGTTTGCGAATCATCATTGTTTATTTTATTTTTTTTTTCTTTCTGTAACGGAAGCATCATCATCAGGGGGAAAGTTTCGTCACTATTTTTCCGCTGAATTAGTGCAGCTTGTAGTCTTTATATACGAATAAATAAACAGCCCCCGGAATACAGATTTCTATTAATAGATCGAAAAAACGTGTGTCGTAGGAAACATTAAAACTAAGAGTCGAATTTTAAAACAACGTAGGCGGTACTTAGGGATTCAGAAAAACGTCTTTCGAATGATAATTGGGATTCTATTACGCCAATCTTAATATCCTGTGATCAATCAATCACCCATATTCCAAAAAATGGTATAAAAAAAACGAACCTCTAATTTCCCTACAGAATAATTCGTTCCCAGTCTGATTTTTTCCTAATATAATTCGATTCTAAATTATTCTAATGCATAGGTACGGCCATCTATCAATCGCGATGATGTATATTATGATATTAAATTGATATCAATCGTTAGAAAAATTGTAAAAAAAAACGTACTTTCTGTCAGGTGAATATAATCTACGATGGCACCCCAGCTGATATTAATTTTTCCGTTTGTCGAACGGATCAAATGATTTTTTTCAAGATGCTATTCGAATTCCGAAATAACGATGCGATGTGAACGACCTGAGGGTTGAGTGTGGTTCGATGATTGCTAATTGCTGATTGCTTGATTACCGAGTAATTGAATCTCGAGCATTTCGTGACGACATGACAGCAACCTGTAGGAGCGTCGGCCCACCAAGGGCTCATTATAGTCGTAAATTAACCACGTTCTCGAATCAGTTCGTAAAAATTATCAACGGTCACGAAACGCGAATCTACACGCACTCCGCGATTAGCACCACTTTTCAAATAAATATCGAAAACAAAAGCACATTCATCGACAGAATTAATTTGCAAACGAATATGGTATTTTTTATACATCCGTGCGGTAAAAATTCATGTATGTACATCCTGAGGCTTATTTGGAGTGTTGAAAATATTGTTAGTCATATGATAAATTGCTTTCATTGAATTCTTAGTATCGCGTACACCGTTTATTCTATCACCGAGTTATAGTACTCTGAACCACAATCATATTTGAATAAATTACCGAGCCCATCCGACGAGATCGTCTCATTTTAAAATCGCGGACTTTACGCCTGAATTTACTACCAGGAATTATGAGAATAATTTACACAACAAACGATAACGTTGTTAATTAATCATTGAAATACCGCGACGCGGAAGCGATGAGAAGAAAAAAAAATCCGGTTTATTTATTCAAGAATTAGTACCGCCCGGTTTTAAATATCCAATCGAACGGTTATATCTGTTTGTCTATACGATGTAATCAACACATGTAAGAATCATTATACGAAGAGAACAGATGACAGTCTATTAGAAACTTACATAGCAGACGCTATTTTTTGTATCTCCGTTTTTTGCTCATTCTATTCATCATTTCATTTTCAAGCCTGTAGCAGGTTATGTCTGGCTAATTGTAAAACGATTTGAAACATTTATGGATAGTGTAATGTGTAATCTATAAGAGGTTTGCATTTAAATGATGTAGCTGTTATAATCAATGATTTCTTTTATGATTTCCAAGTCATGTCGTCATGAATATAAACAGCTTTTTCATTACTACACGTGTCAATAAAAATGAACTCCTTCATTTTTCGAGAGTATGAAATTTTGAGTATACCGAGAAAGTCAGGGTTCCGAGAAAGCGAAATTTCGTGCAGCTTATATTCCCCGTGACTCAACCACGTGAATTGTTTATCACCAAATGAATGATGGCTCGGGGCGAAATTTTTACCGTGCAGAATTGAATCGTATCTAAAAATCTAATTAATTACATCCATCGATATTTGGACAGGCTATAATGATCATGCGACGCGTATCCTCGTGCGGATCTTGACCCGATAGACCCTAGGCGAGAATGAAAGAATAAAAAGCAGAGGGTGAAAAAAAAAAGGAGGAAAAAAGAGGGGCTAACCCAAGGAATTCGGGAGGGGAAAGTCGAATAACGGACACACTGTACAAGCGGCTGAATAGAGAGGCGAAGAAGATGAAGTTTTTCGAGAACGTCGAATGATCTTACTCCGGGCGCGCTGAATACGTAAAATCGAATTCCACGACACACGGACCCTTACGTATTGTGAAAGAAGGGGGGAAAAAGAATTCCATAGCGTATACGCTGGGCGCGTAGCTATGAGTATATTATATAATTATACTTACAGCTAGCCCTGAAAAATCATGGTGCATGTTTTATTCGCGGCCGCGACTCTCGCGTGAAGCAAATGCGTGGGTGTGTCATTCGTGCGCGAGAATTCCACACACGCTAAAAGACCGACTAGAGACTACGAAATATACGCTTAGAATCCTCCGACGAACGACCAGCTGCCGGTTAGTTCGATAAAGTCTGATCGCCGATCAAGACCTGCGACTGATCGACGCGGCTCTTGAATTTTTCCGGATTCTAACGCGTTAGATATTCATAATAATCGGTTCTGTTCTTTTTACGCATGAATCTCAAGTGGATTTAATAGAAAATAGAAAGAGAACAAATTTCTAATCTATTCAGTGACGGTGGAACGGTCAAAAGTGCAGAGTGAAAAATTCCATTCGAATCAAGATCAAGATCTCTCAAGTGATACGGATAATTTGATAGATACCAGATTTATAAATAAAAAACTATAGACATAATAGTGTAATATTCCATCAGACAATATCATCAATTTTGCCTTCTTTTTTTAATCGTTTTTCAATCTGGAAGAGAATTTAAAAAACATCTCACTCGGAAGAGGGGATTATATGGCGTGTAACGATTATAAAAAAACTTGTCAAAGTGTCACCAGACGCCTATAAATTGTCGATGGTTATATTCCACTAAAATAGAGGATATAACAGAGCTATATATCTCTTGGCCAAAAGTCTGGTGCACAACTTACGTCTCACGCGATTCTTTCATTTTTATTTTGTTTATTTATTATATTTATTTTTCTGTTTTATAACCGACGAAAAGGTCATCGTATGAGAGGAGAAAAGTGGGGGGGGGGCGAGCAAAATGGATCAAAGGAATATAATTTTTGAAGTAACGCGATCCGCAGATTGTTATTAGAATATTTTTGTTTGTAGAACGAAAAGGTAGTAGAACGTATTTATTATCCTCGATGGCATTTAAGGGGACGTTTTTGACGATTTCTCTGATACTTATAATTGAAAATAAGTTTATAATAATCGGCGGTGAAGAGTCTCGAGGTTTGAGAAAATGCTGTGCAACGGGAAGCTCGCTAACATTCGACGGAGAATTATATTCCTGCGAATCAAGAGCTCCGGAAGATATTCCTGAATTTTTCCAAAGAATACCCAACGATGTTTCCGGATGGTCCGCGCCGGACCCGGATATTCCCGCTTGTGAAAACAGCGGGAATTTAACTACCATTCCACTAGCTGATATTCCGTTTGATTTTTCATTCCGTAATTCGTGTATCGATATTTTAATCCGTACCGATGCAGAAGTCGAGCCCACTGGAGATGCTGAAAAAGAAGCTGATCGGCAGTCACAGGAATTAGATTTTAAAACTACGGAAACGTTACGACCTACCGTACTTTATTGCGCCGCAGAAAATCATTTGGGAGGAAATTTTCTCGATAGTTCATTGAGCGAAACAGAGCCGCCAACGCTTTTGAAAATTCGAAGATGTTGTCCCGAAGGAGAAGTATTCGAAATGGATCAACGAGCTTGCCTGCCTCCGGAGGATCCAACGAAACTTATTCCCACAGCATCTTTGGTCCGAAATATTGGAAATTCGGATTTTGTTTTCGCAGTAAGAGGACCACCGAAATGTCAGAACGCCATCGTTGACTACGAAGTAAATTCCGACGACGTTTCCATCGTTGCTGGTAGACTGCAGGTAATTTTTGTTTCCATGCCCCGAAAAACCAAAAGAATTAGATCGTATGGCGAAACAAAGAAAGAGAAGAAGAAAAATAAACAGATGATACCAACATCGAATGAAATCTTCAGAACTACCGTCAGCTAATTTATCATCAGCTAGCAAAACTTTTCGCTCGTATGTCTGCAAACTCGTGATTTGAAGTTTATTATTTTTTTTTCTTTCAAATTAATTGTATACAAACCATCGCAGCCTCATATAGTTACACGTGTGCTTACGTCAATTTCTGGTTACATTATATAGCGAGTATTTTTCATATTTGTTTTTAATTTTATTCCGTTTCTTCTTTTTTCTTTTTCATTCCTTTTTATTCCTTTTTTTGCGAACCTCGTAAATATTCGATATTGTATGCGTTTGCGTACTATATTATATAGGTATAAAAAATAATAAAAATAATTGTGAGGGAATATCTTTTTCTCGCTCTGTATTTTCTGATCTTTCGACGACGTAGTAAATTTTCTCCTGCAATCAAAAAGAAAAAATATATTCCAGCAGCAGCCGTATTAAATTATAAAAATGGCATTATTATTTGGCACTTTTACAAAGCTCGGATTATGTTTAGATAAACCGAAGCTTATGTAGGATAAAGATGAAGTTGAAAAATAAAATAAGACGAGATAATAATGATGATATTTAAAGAAATCAAGACGCGATGAAAGTAAATAAAAATAGTATATAATGTACTAGAATATTATTTAACCCGATTGATTTTACAATTCAGGTTTCAGCGTCGGATTCTTACGACATCGTGGATCTTCTTGCAACGGAAGATAGCGCCTGTCTCGACGTTGGCAGTTCACCAGGATTACTGGTAGTCAGAACTTGCCGGGGTGTTGAATTTTGCGAGGGTAATCCATGCCTGAGAAAATGTTGCGCGGAAGACGAAGCCCTGTTCTCTTCAACCTGTCAAAAATTAGAACCTCATCTTACTCTGGCGAAATGGCACGGGGAGGTACGGGAGTTGCCGAAGATAATGCAAAATGAAACTAAAAAAATGTTGAATACAACCGGTGAGTTAATTAAATTGATGAAATTTATAATCCGGAAGTAATTTTTCACCGTTTGGATTTCATTCATTAATTCATTAATTCATTCGGGTTTCGCGTTCGTTTGTTTCGATCGCACAATGTCTCCATAAATATTAATTAGTTCAAACGAACGTGTATGTATATGTTTTGTAGCCTTGTTTTATACAGCGGGTTTCTCGCATATTGCTCCGGGAATTGTTAATCAAAGGCAAAGTGCTTGGAAACGGTGATTCACTGTTTAAAGAATACCTATACCGCTTCTGTTTGCATAGATAGTAATAAAAAAGAGACGTGAATGACTTGGTCGCGAGTTTCGTACACCTATATATATAGTGTAGTTGTGTGCAGTATATATAGTGAATACATGCATATAGATATACATAGAAGGGCGATGGGCGGAGATCAAGAGAAACAAAAGCAAAGCGGTATAGAATCGGAGGGAAAAAGATGAAAGTGTCGTTTTATAATTAATATGAGATCAAAAGCAACACCATCTGAAAGCGGGTGAAAGACTGCAAGGACTGTGCATATAGATATACTTTATACAGCTTTGATAGAGAGTGAATTTTTAATAAACTATCACAAAAGTTACAAACTGCCTCTGCCTTCGAGTCGTATAGCTGCAGGAGTTGTGAAATTGTGGTTCTCTTTTTCGTTTACCTTCTATTTTCGTTCTTTTTTTGTCTCGAATAACGAATTCAACTGCAGTTGCTCTATATACGTATATATCTGGAGTTTACATTGAAACCCCGCGATGCAGGTTCCGGTGGTGGAAATTTAACTAATGTTAAACAAAAACCCTTTTTCAGAGTACGGACTTCTCGTGGGTAAGCCATGTTTGTACGGTATGTATCCCGTTTTGCGAAACGAAGAGTGGCACATAACACCTGAAGGAATGGTTCACGTACCTGGCTACAAAACTTACGAACATCAACAATATTGCATGGAAATGTTCTACAACAGCAGCATCGGACCGGATGACCTTTACCCGTTTATTTGCTTCGAGGATCCTCCGCCGCCGGAAGACGCCTCGGCGACGAGGTATTTCATCCATCGAGATGTTTAGAATATCCAAATATTGAATGTACTGGGAGCGGCACTGAAAAAGAAAAAAAAGAACAGTTAAACGCGTAAAGCAATTCTGCCCAAAATTTTTGTTGTTTTCACGCTTTAGAATGTTTCCGTTACCCATTTCGACCAGCGGATTATCGAATTACATTTATTTAACATAATCGAGTATAAATTCAATGAAACGATTCGCTCGAGGGCTTTTGAATCTCCATTGAAAACGTACTTGCGTATAATATAATAATCAATTACATTTCAAGTGCACCTCACATTTCTGTATAAATATAATGTTCGTAATCACCGTACCTACAGGTTTCAAGTAAACGCCACGCTGCTCTCTATCAGCTGTACATTTTTGCTGATTACGTTACTGGTCTACATTTGTCTACCGGCTTTACAAAATCTTCACGGTAAAACCCTCATGTGTCACGTGGGAAGTCTTCTTATGGCGTACATTTGTCTCACTATGGTAGCCGTCGCCAGTCCGGCGGACTCTCAATTAGCTCCGGTAGACGATTCGGATGCATTGGATTCGACCAGCCTGTGCATATTTATTGGTACGTGTGGATTTTAATAATGTATATGTTTTTTTTCTCTCAGAAAATTGTCGGTGATAACGGTTAAATAATTAATCAATGGTCAGCTGCTTGCGAAGCTTCCCTTTCTGAATTATTAGGAGAAATTTTAGTGGCATTAAATTAATATCCAATAAAACGTAACATCGTTCGTCGATCATTGGATTAACTGTAATGCCTTGTAAGGGACATTTCGACAATTGAATAAGTCGATTAATTAGATGAGAGAATTCGGAAGGCGACGATAAACTTGTGGGAAGAAAATTGTCTTCGTATATCAGTCGCACATTAAAGTTACCTTCGTAATTTTTATTTCCAGGATACATGATGCTGTTCTCTTTCTTATCCGCTTTCTTCTGGTTGAATGTTATATGTTTTGACATATGGTGGAAATTCGGGTAAGTATTTTATCATATAGGTATAGATATATATATTTTATAAATACCTCATTATTCATACAAACGAAATCTCCTCAGCTCTCTTGTTAGTAAAAGTTTAATCTCGCAGTGTAGAGCGGCGCGAGCAGCAGCAGTTCGTTTATTTATTTAGCTTCAGTTTCGTTGCCCACTTTTGCGATATAGAATTTGTTAACGAGATTGGCTGTGTTGAAAAATGAACGTGGAGTCATTTTAAAAATCGAGTAAAAAAAAAGAAAAAAACAGCGAAAAACGTAGTAAAGTAACGCAATGAAATTTTCTGCTTTTTACGGAAATAGATCATTGCAGTTTATTTTCGAACATTTTCATTAGAAACCGGCAAAAGAGGGTAAGAATAAAACAGACGGAATACTCGTTTAAACTTTTACCAAAGAATCTCTCTCTTTCTCTGTGTATCAAATTCCCGAGTTAATTTCTACGCGTGTGCGGCAACGTTCTTCGCCCTTAGTTATACATATTTGACTTTACAAAGTTTCAAGAACTCCTGTTAGAATTAAACTGAACCAGCCTTTCCCCGCTTCTTCCCTTCTGAACAATTAATAGCTTCGTGTCACGGTCTACACTATATACGATGTGCAGTAATCATTAATCACATCTCCGCGAGGCAAACAGTTGGTATAATCAGCTTTTGCCACTAGAAAATTTGTCGTAGCTGGTCTAAAAAAAACAACAACAACAAAAATAAACAAGAAAAGCGCGCGAACAAAGAGAGAGATTAAAAAAAGGTGGTCGTGCTGCCGGGAAACCGGAACCGGACATTGAACACCATTTTTCATATTTTTTACTTTTATTATTCAGCGTTGTCGACGATGTATAACGAGGATGATTATCACGATTATTATACCACCATCGTTACGATTGATGTATATTCTAACTTCGCATATGTATGACTGAGGTGATTAATGAAGGCGTTAATTAATAGTTATCGATTACAATAATCGTTGACATTTTTGATTTCAGCTCCCTGAGGCACTCGGGAAGGTCGAATACTAGAAGAAGAGAGAATTACAAACGTTTTTTATTTTACTGTCTCTACGCCTGGGGGCTAGCATTGTTATTTACATTGCTAGCTGTAGCGACTGACATGTTCAAGCTGATGCCGAAATATTTGAGACCCGGTATCGGGATGAACAGATGTTGGTTCTCGAGTAAGTGAATGCTTATTAATTTCAAACATCAATTATGAAATTTATTATTCGAGCGATCCGAGATCGCGTAAATGAAAAGAATGAAAAGAAGAACGTGATAATTGGACCGCGGGGTGTGGGTTAATATTCTTGAACGAGAAAGAATTAAAATTTGTTGAGAATTAGCTCGATTTTCATTCGAGTTGTATTCCTCCTTTTTTTGTTTCTTTCTTTCCCTCGATTTCATATCGCCCGATCAAATTCCCCAACAGCTGTTGAGATTCGATAATTTGTATAATTGGCTAGTACAGCAGAGGGCAGCAGTCTTTTTTTTTACTCGTTTATGGCTCATTGACTCACAAAAAACCAGGAGAAATAAGCGCGGAGAAGTACTAATTGTAATCTGAGAACGAGGGTCGTTAGTATTTCCTCACGATTCGTGTTCATTTATACTTGTATATCGATTCCTCAATGCAGCATCGCGAACAAACCCTTTTATGTACACGAAGAGGCTGGAAGACACTCGAAGGGTAAACGAAACGGAGGTCGCGTAGTGCAATCAACCAAGCGTAATGAAGTTTTCTTTTCCGACCGCGATTTACCGCAACTGTTGATTCCGGACTTTGATGATATCGCCGAAAAAATTAAACCTTTGTACAGGAAAAGAGAATCGATTACCCAATCCCCAAAAGTTTTGAACATGTCGTTACGATTCTGTAAAAAGGCAATGCTTTTACGGTAGTTACTTGAGAATTGGAAAAGAGAGAAAAAAAATGGAAAAGCGTCTCGCAGCTGACGATTCTGCGTAAATCCAGGTTTTTTTTCACTTTTCTTTTTTTCTTTTTACAAACTTGTAAGTCTCCGCGTGTAGATCGTATGATTCTAAGAAACTTGGACCTCGTGTTGTATACATAAGGGAAAATATACGTGCGTTTTAAAGACAACATCCGTTTCTTCTCGCTTACATTTACACATATCTAAAATATAACACACATCGAGTTATGGGACGAGGATCGGTGTGATCGCGGAATAGACCGTGTCATATTTTATTATCTTTTCTCGGATATCGAGCTTACGGCGTGACGAATAAATTATTTATAATTACCGCCTGGTAATCATTCCATAATTGGTTACGCACGCTGCAGTGATATTTTCTCTACTGACATCTTCGTTTTTATCTTTCTTTTCAGCTGGTAGAGAACAGTACGGAGAGGTACTTTTTTTCACGGGCCCAGTTTCGTTGCAGTTGGTCGTTAATCTGATATTTTTCATACTGACGGCCAGGCGATGCAGCATGGTCAAAGCAGAGATTCAACGGAGGGTTAAAAAAAATCAGTCGGACGGCTGTACGAACCGACGTTTCGAGTCCGACAAATCAAAGTACGTATTTCTATATCCTAAAAACATGTCATCAGCTTTACTAGATTATTAAAAAGAATTTTCATACTTACAGATTGATCCTGAACGTGAAGTTATTTGTGGTAATGGGAATATCGTGGGTTTTGGAAATAGTATCTTACTTGCTTAACCATTACATGAGTCATTTGTCATGGAAATCCGAATTCTTTTACGTATCGGACGTCGTCAATTGTCTCCAGGGTCTGCTTATATTCATGCTTTTCGTACTGAAGAAAAAAGTATTTCACGCGCTGAGGAGAAAACTTGGCAAGGGCAGCAAAAAGCGAGAAGGTACGGGAGGAATTCACGACCCTTACAGGGTGAGAAAAAGCCCCAGTACCAGCACGATACTTTCAACATTCGCCGTCAGCTCCTCGCCGTGATTTTCTTACTTTTTTTTCTTCACACACGATTCTCTCCACGCCTCGCCCAGAACATAAGCCAAAGAATTACATCTATATTTATATATATTTTTTTTAAATATATCATATCAACGTGTGTCAACGTTGTTCACGCAAAGACTTAAAGACATGGATAAAAATCCCTCAAAATTTTAATTTTACACTGAATAATATAATAATATTAATAATAGCGTTAATTAATAATAATGTTATGATTAAAACGAGACTATTCTAATTTATTCCTAGACAAAGTTTATTTTTTTTAATTTTATTTTTATGGTTTTCAAACTATATACCTGTCAATTAATTGAAGCCAAATATACAATGAGAAATCTTCATCGCCTAATTATTAATGAAAAATATTTAAATTAACCTTCAGAGGTGTTGTATGTATATAATTTCATAATATGTATATCAATAATCAAATGTGTACGATGATTCTTCTTATTTTATATAATATATTATAATATATCGTAAATGAAGTTCAACACGCGCTTGTATGTTGTGCTTTTATTTTATTACCATGTAATTATTATATTATACCTATATTATAATCAATAAATGTGCCATCCATATTCTTCTAATTTACAAGTCAAATTCTTTGAATAAATATCGAGGAGGTAACCACTCGATATAGTATAGGTGTCCGCAACCATTTCACATTTCACAACTATTTCACAACCATTTCATACAATTTCATGAGCATTCCACTAGTATTTCATATCATTTCAAAATTGACTGTCACAAGTATTTCACAACCCCTTCTTATAAGCCCCTGTACCTAAGGTTTTTGTCGATTTTGGGGTCAAAAATCGATATTTTTTTTTATAGAGTTTCATAGGCTATTCTTATGTTTTTTGATCTCAGGAATCCAAATCTGAAAGCCAAATTGATCTATCTATAAAATTGATCGAGTTATCGCCAATTTATCGCTCCGAAAAGTGAAAAAATGAGGATATCTCGATGGGATTCATTCCTAGCTCGATTCAATCGACTGATTCGTGTTCTCGAGGTAAAATCTAGTATTTCATATCATTCCAAAATTGACTGTCCCAAGTATTTCACAAGCGGTTACCCCTTCGATAAATTTGCGTTTTTTTTACATCTCGTATTAGGTTATCGTATTAGAATTACATCTACATATGGTGTATTTACATTATATTTTACATGCTAGCACATAATATCTTACATCCGAATTACAATCATCGCACATAATGTGAGTATATTATTATAATCATCATTATTATCATTATCATTATTATTGTTATTGCTATCGACATTATTCTACGTTAATAAACGCGATTTTCCATTTACAATTAAAATATATAATATACGTATGTATTGCAATCGGAACACGCGCGTGGAACACTTTTTTTTCAAATTTATAATTATTGTGCATTGAGCCGCACTTAGGACGCCTGTCGAGTGATTAAATTGTAGGAACGTTTTTTTTCTTCCTTTTTTTTTCTCGCAATTTGTTTACCGTGACAGCTGTATACTTAAATATGATTCTTCAGCTTATATATATATATAGTACGTGACGGGATTGTCGACCTCGATTTTTTCCGCACATTTACCCGATGACAGATAATCTTATACTCCTTCGTTATATCGTCACTTTCAATAAGAATTCTCAAAGCTATAGTGTTTCGCGTTTTTACTTCTTTTTTCTTCAAGCTTTCATGCCCACCGAGTTTTAGAATCCAGTAAACGATTCGCCAATTATCCTTCAAAGTAAAATGCGACGCGATACGAGAACAGAATTTAAAAACATTCCGAATAGCTGGAGAATAAGATGTGTATATCTATGTGGGATGAATTATTGATACTGACGTTTCAAATGAATTGAATTTTTAATCTTAAAACGCGTTTCGCATTCGGGTCTTTGAGATAAAATTATGTTAATGATAAAAAGGAAATAAGAATTTTTTAAGTCTATACATGAAAAGTCTTGAATGGAAAATTTTGGAAAAAAAATATAATAGAATCAACGGGGCTTATTAGAGGGGAAAAGTTTCCCTACCCATCTTCTTTTGATTCTTTTTTTTTGTGACTTTTTTCGAACGATAATTATTAGATTCACAATCGTCAGTGTTTCGTAGCATCTTCCTCGTCTTCAAGGTCAATTTCTTCGTTTATTATCGATATATCTCTCATGGATGGTCTCCTCAATCTTCCCCAACCCTCGGGTACCGGTTGTACCGCCCGAGTTTTGGTCAATAATTTTGGACCGGTTATCGATATGACGATCGCACCGATCGGTGCGGTAACTATGATCGATAAGATGCACATCAGAAGTACAGTTTCAGCGTATTTTTTTTCTTCCGTATTTTCCGAGACGTAATCGAGAGTAACAGGTCCGAGGGCAGCTTGCACGGTGGCCTTTGCCATCAGAGAAAACGCCACGAATATCTTTTCCTTCAGATTCAACTTCGAACCAATTCCAACTAATATCGTAGCCAGGATTCGAATTACCACTCCACAAAGTAGGGCCCCGATAGTTAGATAAACCGTCTCGCCGTTCATATCAGCCAATACGACTTGCGTCCCGGTTAACCCGAAGAGAATGGGCTCGAATATCATCCAGAATATCTCGAAGGAAGTAGCCACTGGATTCTGTAACGAGCGAATAGAGAAATTGGAGAAATTAAATAATAAATAATCGGACGATTTCGCATGATTAAAACGAGATTGATCGACGGTATAAACTGCATCTGTTATGCGGATTCGTTTAATCAGTCGGATAATCACGAAATCACATGCATGTACTTCGTATGTCCACTTCAGAAGGATTTATCATTCCATTATCTTTTCTTTGCTTTTTTTACTCCACATAACAATAACCATCGGTAACCAAACACTCGATGGCTGCTGAGATATCGATCGAATGACTTATTGTTTCCATCGTTTATATTGGAGATAAAATTAAGATTCAATAATTATCGAAAGTGTTACGAGAATCAAACCTCTTATATCACATACCTATGTGTCTACGCATAGGTGCTGATAATAATTAGAAAGAAGCGAGACGAAAAATGTTTACAGCTCAGATGCTTGATGAGAAAAAATATCTAAGATTATGAGAACCGTGCAATACCCAGTGACGATAATTTCCTCATATATAATTACGATTAATTTGATAACTCAACTTTGGCCCGATCCCTGTTCCTTTGATCAGGTGAGTTTCCTTTGACTCGAGAGAGTCAAAATTGGGCTCATGGAGCTCCGGTGAAGGTAGAAGTAGCATGGAAAGTACATGGGGGTTTTATGTGTACATAGATAAATACATACAACGTATATGTATACGGCAGTTACCATACCATCGTATCATAAACTACTATACATAGCCCGCGGAATTGACGTGGTATTTCCCTTCGTAGGACAATCTCTCTACCCTTCTAAGTGCTGGCAGCGACTTTACTCCGTCGCAATTCCTTCTAAAGAATGGTAAGAAACTTTGTATATCGCAGCCAACTTCATGGCAGTAAAAAACCATGCCGCTGCGTATAATCAGACTCGGTGTTGTAAAAAGTTGCAAGATTTTTGGAAAGTGGAAACGACTAACGTTCTTGCCGCGGAAAAAAATTTCTTCAACTGAAACGGTAGTTGTTTTTTGAAATTTCGAACTTGAGCCATTCAAAAATTTTTATTCGGATAATCATTGAAGAAACAAAATTAAAAATTCTGGCTGATCTCACGTGGGTAATTAGCAAACTTCTATAAAGACAGAATAAAGTGCGAGGGGAAATAGGACGGATTATTTTTTTGTTTTCTCAAAACTGATTCGTTGGTTTTTTGTTTCTTTCATTTTTACTAATTATTATCCACGAGAAAATAAACTTTGGAATTGGTTTTTCTTAAATTATATACAAATATAGCATATAGAAAATTAATTTGCAGAGAAGCTGTAAAGCTGACGAAGGAAACGAGTTAATTTCTTTTCACTTTTAAACCTTCTTTTCGCAGTGCTATTATTCCATATATTTTATAATTAGGAAAATTCACTCACGTCTTCAACGTCCCATCCTTCCTTTTGCCAGAAGTAACAGCTCACAAAGGCCGCCGCTATGACGCCGAGAGGACCAGCTCCGCCGAGTTCTATCGTTTCACTTCCTAAAACGGCGATCAAACCGCCTCCCAAAAGCATTAGAACCCTCAATGGCACCATAAAACGCTGTGGAAACAAGAATTCAATCAACGGTTAATTAAATACACAGGACTAATTAGTGATTCAAAAATTATACGATTTAAACCATCGAGTCAGAATCCAATGTAATCTAATATATTGCCCGAAAATAATAAAAAATATAATAATATATTTCTAGAATTTTCAGTCTAGTTAATTTTTGGAGAATGAGGACCCAGCATTATTCATGCGGGATCGGAAGAGAGAAAGATAGTCAGTTTTTTTGGAGCATCCCTAATATTTATATATTTATTTATTCATTTTCATTGATGGGGGTTTTGGATTCGAACACGCGGTATTAAACTGAGGGGGTATGAAACGTTCGCTGAGTTTATTGCTGTAAGCCAACGAATATTGCGTACTCCGGTAAAAGGAGATGGTGTAGAGAATACACGTTTTTATATCTATAGACATATACAGCTGTGCAGATATACACATCGTGCACCGAGCACGAAATATACCGTGAAATATTATAGTGCATAAAATACACATACGAGAGTTTAGATATTATAGGTACGCACAAACACCGTGAGAATACCAATACGTGTGCATAGCCAGTGCGGAGGCAATATATCAAAGAACGACGCAATGCAAGAGCTTATCTACATCGATTGTACATATTTATACACACACCTATATACCCGGACAAAAACAAGCCCCGAAGTGCATGGCCAGTTTTGCACGTTTTGCTCGCCCCCGTATATCTGCAGAGTCCTGAAGAGAAGCATTTTAATCGAAATTTGAATAATCGCAAAACGAACGACGTTTCGAATACTTCTTTTCTTTTATTTCCTACAAGATCGATTCAGGTTATCGTTTTCCTTTTTTTTTTCAGTTACCAAAAATTCTTCGAACCGTTGATTATTAATTAGATATCTCATGGGTTCTGAGAAAATCGTAGATACATTTCTCGATCACTCAATCATTTGTTCGGACACAGAAATGTTTTTTATTCCAAATGTAATTGATTTTTGAAACCTCGATAACCCGCGTCACACCATCTAGATCAATTCCTCGGCATGACGGTGAGAAAAAATATCATATACTGATTGACCGAATGAGCGATGTGGAGATTAAATCTACAGCTGATCTAAATTCTTGATAATCTCTTTTCGCGCCTCTGTAATGATTCGACTATAAATTACATCAATACAACGGATATTATGAACACGACAATCTGTACTCAACTGTACTGATTGTGAAGATGACAGAGAAACTTTCGCGGTACGTTATGAATGGGAATAACTTATAGACAATTAATCGACGGTGAAACTGATTTTTTCGTCTGCGATGTGGATTTAATATTCACTATCATAATCTATAACTTGAAATATTTCTTTTTATCTTATACAGGCGAATTAATAAAACCAATCAGAGAAACTTTGAGGAATGTGTCTACCGTTAATAATCTCATTCGTTCGATCGATCATCAAAATGTCCATCGCCACATTTTACGATAATTGAATAACTGGATTTTTTTCGTCAAGTACTGCTTAGTGTCAGACTGATTTTAATAGAATGAGCGATAAAATTACCAACCACGTGTGCGAGGTGGGAATTTTTATACTCTTGAGTTTTTCTCTTCCTTTTTTTCTCTCCCGATAATTGCGGGTGATTTAAAACCGCCACCTGCGACCTCTTTTTATTTGCTCTTATTTCCAATCTTAAATCCCAGCCTGCAGCACTGCAGGCGTCAATGCGGTAAAATGCGGACCCCCCGCAACGCTCCGAAAAGAGCAGCTGATCGAGTGGCACAAGACGAATTTATCTTGCGCTGCTATGAAGTTTAATAATGCGGCATTTCCGTCGAGAATCTGAGCAGCGATAAGAATTTTTGCAAAAAAACGAAAATTTCTCGAAATAATGACGTGAATAATGAATCGTACTCCATATTTATTATTTCGAGAAACTCGGAGCGATAGAAAAGAGATGAGGAAGAGGAAAAAGAAATGAAAATTTCAAACGTTATTTATACGCGTGTGAAAGTACAGAGGAGTCCGGGTATATTCTGTCGAAGGAATAAACAAGCGAGAAAAGTTCTGTCGTGTTATTGTGGCAGCCTGTTGCGGAATTTGAGTTGTTCGATTTTATAGAAACTTCCTCTTCCTTCCACCACCCTATAACGGCCCCGTAGTTTAGAGTAGAAAACTGATCGCGTGAGTAAAACTTGTATTTTCTCCGGAAGCCGTGGAAGTTACTGGAAGCCTGGAATCGGAACCATAAAAAGGTATAGGGTACGAGGAAGAGGTAACGTAGAAGAAGAGTAGAAGAATGAAGAAGAAAAAAAAGAAAAAAAGGAAACGAAATAAAATAGAATAAAAATAGAGAAGGAAACGAAGGGAGGGATGAAAACGGAAAGCGAGAAGACGCGCCGCCCGTTATTGCTATCGCCGAGATTGACTGCTGCCACCTTATATTGTGAGAGATTCCGGCATTATTGGTTTTTATGCAAAAATTCTACCACCAAAGCGAAGCACGACGTTGCTGCAGAAACTCGTATAAATAAGCATATACATATACCTACTTTATAAAAGAACTTTTTTTTTCACCTAACAAAGTTGAAAATATTCCAAATAAACTGCTACGCGGAGTGGGTGGAAGTTTTTTTTTCTTTTTTTTTTTTTCTCTTCCTCTTGTTATTTAATTTATTTTTATTTTATTTTAGTTTTTTTGCAAACCAGCGATTTTATTTATCGACGGTATGGTATAAAGAGAACTTTCTTCTTTTTTTTCTTCTCTCCCAAAGGATAAAATTTGAACAAAGTTTCTACTAAAAAAAAGAAAAGAAGGAAAAAAAAAAAAAAAAGAGAGAATAAGGAAGGAACTGCACTCGATTTTTTTATTTTTCTTATTTTTCCTCACGTCTTAATTTTGTTGATCGATTTCTGACGGACGCACGTTAGTTTATGAGTAATAATATTTTGTGAGATTTATTTATTAACACATGAATCTGTGCTCGACTAAATAGCGTTGCAACCATCGATATTATATGCGTATGGATACCCTCGTACTAGAATTGAAAAACTGATAAATAAAAATGCAAATATTGAATGAAAAAAAGTTGAACACTTTTTATTCACTTTTTGCAGGATAACTTTTTCTTTTTTTTTTTGTCACACGTACATAGAATCCGCTGCAGGATATGTGCACAACGTAGTTATACATACGTATAAGTATTTAATACAAAGAGTAATAAAACGATTATTGTAATCAATAATAATTGTTTGAGTTTCAGCGAGTTACGTATATATGTATTTATTATTTGAAAAGATATATATATGTATAGATGCACAGTTATGAGTAAGCAATTCTAATATGATGACCCAATTAAAACGACGAGCCGATGATGCCGAGAGATAAAAAGTCACATAAACGAATAAAACCTAGTTGATTCGATAAACTATACTATCTGAGCATCAATTAAAGTCATGTGACCAAATTCCTGACCATGTGTTCGGACTTATAGGTACATATCTTTATGGAATCATGTGATATGATATTGTGAATTTGTCACATGATTTACCATTCGCGTATGTATTGGAAGTTTCTCTAATTTTGTTTAATAAATTCTCATACAACAATTGCACTTTTCTCATAGATAATATACGTCTGCGGATAATCTTTTTTTTTTTTGTCTATCTATCGCATCATTTTTCAAATTCCAATTGCAATTGTTATATTACCCTAATAATATATGGCGTTACTGCAGATTCCGTGAGAATTTTCCACTTAAGTTTTATAATCCTTCTGACAACTGGTAATAAAAATCTAAGAGTCACAAACGCACGCCGCATAGATCATGTGACCAGGCCGCATTATTATGTGTCATAACCACGTGCGCCTATAATATTTAATGCACGACTCGAATGCGGGGTGGTTAAAATGACATATTTCAAATTTGTAAGGGCAGGGGCAGCGGAGGGGGAACCCTCATCGACGTTCCTTTTGAGATGTTTACTTGTTTTTCTTTTCTTCTTTCTTTCTTTCTTTCTTTCTATGATTTAATTCCAACTCTTTGAGAGACGCGGGCGCATATCTCGTATTGTCACGCGGTTAGATTTTCTTAATTGAGATTGATCGAATCAAACTGCCTCAGTACAATTCATTGACAAGATACACGGAACATGTGCACACCGCGGTGTCGTTCTATGGCGTTGAAAGGGGTCATTATTGTGATAAGAAAATTTATGCAAAATCTTTAGTATACTCACGTCATTTTTTTCAGGTACATATTTGGCCAGGAAACCCCAGAGAATTCCAAATCCTATTCCACCGCCGATGGAAATTGGTCCCTGGAGAATTTGGTACCAAAGAGAATCGTTTGAAAACATTATGCTTCTGACTATTCCAAATATCGCTACAGACGCCGCGTCGTCTATACCAGCGATGGCTATTATGAGGGTCGGAATCCCCTGTAAAATAATAATTAATAATGTTTTAACAAGTTCGGTTAAATTTGGTCCTTGGGAGGGAAGAAAACATGGTCCACTATCAGGGTGTGCTGGATGTACACCCGGTTGAGTTGATTCTGAATCGCTTCGCGGCCAAGCGCACGTTTGGACAACTTTTTCGTGTAGCTGGTCCGGCCACGAAAAGTTGTCCAAACGCGCGCTTGACCGCGAAGGGATTCAGAATCAAGCTGACCCGGTGTACGTGTTTATCTCGTCGGTCAATAAAGTCTGTTATACAGCAGCGACAAACGTGACTCTGAGTGGAATCGAGGTAACGAACTCTTGAATTGTCGTACTGAGAAGAGAAATTGTAGCTGAATAGTGAGGACCGTCGTTCACGGGGTCAGACGAGTCAACTAGTATTTATCACAGTGCTTAAAGGCTGAGGTCGTGTGCCCGCTTTAGATTAGGTTAGTTCTAAACTGGGGTCATACCCGCGGGGGGCGAATCCACGACAAAAAGATTTAATACTCATCCCCACGATCACGATCCCATCCGTGATACGGATGGAAAATTACATTTTGAAAAATCTAGCCCACCGAATATATGACTCCATTTCTAATTCACGTATCGGTCTACAGTCCCAACTATTCGAATAAATATTTGTCGGTAAAACGATCGTGTTAACCAAAGCGCGGGTGAACTCGAACGATTGCAACACCTCCTCAAAGTCGTGTTGTCGCAACCGTATAGCCAAGGATACGTGACGTTGTTATTATTTCTAATTTTCACATTCATTTTGTTCACCTTTGCTACGCCGTATCCTTTTCCTCGAAGCCTGATCAGACAGGGTACCACAACCGCCGGTGAAACAGCGGCGATTACGCTTCCGCATAGAAATCCCCAGACCCACGGAAGGCCCAGGAAGTAACGAGTCGTTACCGTAATAACACCGGCTTCGATGCACCACGGAATCAAACCAATTTTCGGTACGGTTACCCGTAGCCTTTTCAACGCCTCGGGATCCAAATCCAATCCAGCCCTTGTCAGGATTATAACAAGCGCGAATTTTCTGCGAAATAGAAAGAAAATTGAGTTTATTTTTTTTTGTTCTCACAGTTCAAAACCCTCGCGGGTTTGTAACGAAATATGAGTAGGTGCATTATATATGTGTAAATATAGGTATATTATATTCTCCAAAAGTTTTCCGTCTCTCTCAACGTCCCGAGAGTCATGTGATTAGACACGTACGTACGTACTACGTACGATAAATGGTATATCTGTTGACGCCAATTCCAGGCAATGTGTCACGTGTTGGTGTTTCGAACAATCAACAAATAAAATGCAAATTTAAAGCATTCGAGCGTCAATTATTGTCGACAGGGTATTGAAGTGGGTTAAATAACTTTAAAAGGCGTCATGCGCGCGTTTGGTAAAGATGAAAAACCTGAAATTACTGTACACATACATTACACGGTCGTTTCCAGAGACTGTCGTCTGTCCGTTACACGCGGATATGTTGAAAGACACGTCACAAAAATTCGCATATCGCAAACTTAGTGTATACCTACGCGTATACGTAAACCTATATTTGTCAAATGCACACTTACCGCGGTGCAAATTGTAACGATCACGCGCAAAGACTCCGCGATATACGCGTACGTAACCTGCGAGTACATATACATATGTACACCGATAATTAGGACTCGGTACGAAACGCCCAACTTGCTGTATTTTAACAGAACTTATTGAAATTCTATGCACACGATATTTCAGAAGAGAAATAGAAATGACACTACGTACATTAAACCGTACGCCTGCACGATCAACATCGATCCCCAAGGTCTATTTTCAAAATTTCTCTTTCAAAAAAAAAAAACAAAATGGCGGTGAGCGCAAAAAGCTTCGAACTATGAAAAAGAAGCCTCACTGAATTTTCAAAAAAACAATGTCATAGACAGCTCTGCGTAAAAATACGCCAGAGGGAAGTATAATTTTGTGTTAAAATAGTGAGGATTTGACGTCCTTCTGGGAGTCCTTTCTTCCCTATATAAACTACATCAGCGCGTTGTTACGACGCTGAACGTTGAGAGGGGTCGATGAATATTCATTTTCCAACGCAACGATTCTCTCCTTGCGCTTCTATTTTCCGTAAGCACCAAAACCAGCGTGATTTTTCTTCCCGTTTTTTTGTTGAATATTCGGAAAACTGAATAATAATAATAATAATAATAATAATTTTGAAGTCGATGGAAAGAATTCCTTCTTATCGGCTGTACACGTGTATTTTTTCTTTTGTGTTTTTTTTTCTTTCTTCTCTGTCCTGAGCGCGATCGTGATTCGAGACAGATAATCGAAAGTTGTTTCGAATTTTTCGAAACGGAAACTACCATAGAGCTCGTTACGTCGTAGGCGTCGAAAGCCTTCGTTTCTTGGATCCGCGCGCGGTCACCGCGCATCGTACGTGACTCGAGGTTCAATTAACTTCTGGCCAAGACTTGGCGAAGAAGAAGTTGAACAAGGTAAAGGACAGGTATGTATCATCGCCATTCCCTGATTACCCCGGAGTCACCCCACCTAGCCCCCAAGATGAAAGAAAGGAAGAAAAAAAGGAAGACCCAAAATTTTCGTTCCGTACACGCGTAGTCGCGAACTTCGTTTTCTTTTACTTCAACCCTTTCCGGATGGGTTTCCGGTACGTGTTACAAACTTTGAGGGATATTCAAAAATCGACTCTGTTCGACGGCTAAGAGAAAAGGGGGAGCAGGAGGGGGAAAGGAAATATAAAAAATGATAAAAAATGGTAACTGTCGGAAGAAAGTATAATACGACCGAAAGGTTAACTGTGCGGGAATTTTAATTTCTAGCTGGTGTCGGATACTTTTTATTTATTTTTTTTTGTTTTTTTCTTTCGCAAGTGGTTCTTTAATTATGACACTTTATACCTTCGCGGTATAGTATGAGGAGAGCTATAATAGTAACAACAGCAGTAGAAGCGGCAGCAGCACGAGACACTCGTTAGTACGCGAAAGAGGTCCTCGAGTTGTTTCGCTTGAAGGCAAGGTGTAGCATGCGGCCTGGTTCTTTTTTAGTTTTTTCTTTTTCTCTTTTTCTTTTTTTTTTTTTAATTATTTTATCATGACCACGTCGGTATATATATGTATATATATATTTTGGCGCGCAATTGTAGTAATAAGAGGTAGCTATAAGGCGACCTTAAAAATGTACATATATACGTGTATTCGTGTACATATATATAGTTATTATACACCGCATAAGAAGTAAAGCATCAAGGCATGCGTCGCTAATTACAGCGACCGAGACCCTTGCAAAATTTTTCCATTGTTCTTTTTCTACATATAGGTACGTATACGTTGATCAAAATGAACGCTGCAGTGCTCGAAAAAGAAGAACGAGATAAGCTTTGCAATACTAGACGTATTAGTCAGCCACTTTTTTTTTTCGTCTCTTTCTCTATTTTGGTCTGATTGAAATCTCAGTACACATCGTATCTGGTTGCAACGTTCGCCCCAGTTTGTGACGAATATTAAACTAGATTCGAAAATTTCACATCAAGGTCGTGACACAGTCGCGTACAAGGTCGAATTATGCATACCGCCAAGCTGCCGTAATAATTTATACACATGAAAATAATAAACGTTTCGTTACCCAAAGTTTTGTTGAATTTCGAAATCCTGAGAGTGTGGAAAAAATGAGAACATAATCCAGCGACTCACCTGAGGTTGGATATCACGCCGGCGTATCTCGGCTCGATGTTTATTAGTCCGATATTCTGGAGCAATATTCCAGTCATGAGCATTCCTATTAGCGCTGGTAACGTGGTCAGTGAAAATAACCATCCTCCGAAATGTGCCGCGATGCAAAGCGTGGCCAGTCCGAAAAGTTGACCTCCAGGTGCGGCGTCCTCGCCGATAATGCAGTAGATTATACCCCATATTAGAAGACCGAGGATAAAAAGTGATAAAACTCGAGCGAATTTTCTATAAGTTGGACAGAATGGCGCCGGACAAACACGCTTCCAACCGGGCGGCTCCCAAGATTCGGTACTCTCCTCGACACCGTGACATCTCGTGCAACAAACATAGAGCCAGGACCTGGAATTGATGAAAGGAGAAAAGAAAGAAATGAATAATGGACAATTTATGATATCATCTCGCGCTGGAATTCAGAAAATTATAAATCAGCTGATCCGGTATCACGTGCTCGTATACTAAATTGTATTACATATCTCTGGTTTACCATCACGGTCACCGGAAGTCCCGATGAAAACCAATCCTACGTCATAATTTTACCCGCGCCCACATCAACTCGACCATATAACGATCTTCTTAACGTCTAACGAAGTCGTCAGTTTACATGGAAATTATTCACGGTTCATGAAGATTTAGATCGCAACGTAAGAGGAGGCTGGCCTCTGCTCGCGTATATACGGAAATTTTGTACGTATATGCGATAATTTTCCACAAGGTGTTATATAATTTCTATATAGCGGATAATTATAACGATAGTATAGGTATTGTAATAATCGATGCGATAATTTAGTCGTCGATAGAAAGGCGGAAGAAGATATGAGAAAAAAAAAAATGAAAATAGGAAAATATACGTACAGGTATTTACTATTTACGTAGGTACGACATGCGATAACGGGATATGACAACTCACCTCTCAAGTTCCTGGGTGTACTCAATTTTGTCCCTAATGGAACTGGACAGACTGAGTGCCGACTTTTTTCTCCCATTAGCTCTTCCGTTTTCTATATTTTCGCAGCTACCGTGATGGCTTCCGGCGTGTAGAATGGACTTTCTTCTACCCTCTGATATAGGTTCGGAGCAGCCGCTTATTCTGCGATGATGTTCAAAAGCCGGATTATCGACGCCGTGCGTAGTTTGGTCTGCACTGATCGAAACCCGCCTGATGGGTTTCGACGTATCTTCCATCTGTTTCAACTTTAATTCGTTGGCTTGTTGTTGGTTATCCATTTTTTCTCTTCCAGTCTTTTCCAATAATTTTATCGGCGAGCCCAACGACGGCGCCCTTATCTTTCTCGTTCTTACTTGGACCGTATCAGCGGTCTGAAAATCTTTCGGATCTTGCGATCTATTCGCCGATTCGGAGTCTTCGATTAAATTCGAAGCGAGATTCTCCTCCTCTATTCCTGTAACAATTACACCTGCACCCTGATAACCACTTTATATATCACGCACGCATCTGTGTGTAAGTTTCTTTCTCTTTTTTTCTTTTTTTTCAACAGTCACAAACACATCGGTTCGAAAGATTCACCAATTCGGTTCCTTTTTCTTTTTTCAATTCCCTCAACAAAACCGTCGCAAACATCAACACTGGACAGAACACTGCAGCTTCGAGCTTCGTGAACCATGAATAATAATGACGAAAAAATATAATAAAAAATAATAATAATAATAATAATGAACAAAGTAAAAGCGAAACGACAAAGACACGTCACTTGAAAATTTCGTATTTTGACCGCCCACCTTTCAACTTCGTTAAATCGACCGTCATTTCGAATGTTCCTTGAATATGTACGTTATTATTTGTGTTACGGGAGGTAGAAAATCCAGAGACCGGTAGATTGTACTCTTCTCGATATTGTGAACGAAAACAAAATAAATCTTCTACAGCTACGATTCACATCTGGATACCATTGCATAGACGTATATGTATATGAAATTTGTTCCACTATTTCTCGTTAATTCCGCTTCAAGTTGGTAAATCCTGTACGGTTCTTCAAAGCCAGCTTTATAAGCTGATCCGTCGGTGGTCACTTCTCACCGTTAACTGATGGTCACTCTAGAAATCCTGCAACCATCGTTAGTTATTAAACACGTTACGTATCAATTTATAACACGCACTTACTCATTGTGTACGTCTGTATTGTATATAATTTTTATTATTATTCGCGTCTCCGCTGCAACGGCACGTTTTCTATTTTTCTCACACAATTCCACCTTTTTTAAAGTGCATTCCATTAATACGAAAAAAAAATTATAAAAAAAAGAATTACAATAATTAGAAAACAAACAAATCGTTTTATATTCCTCTTTTCTCATCTAGATTCACACAATAAAAAAATGAAAAAACTATTGAAAAGAAAAAACAAAACTAGATAAATGAATCGTTTCGAAAACCCTGTGGCGATGCATCGTAGATCGCGGAACCGGTAGCAATTTTTTTTTATTTTTTTTATTATTAGACAGGATGGGCACAGCTGGAAATCTCATTGACAGTCTATAGAGTATCTTGCGTGTTCATGCCAGTATACCCATGCAATAGAATCTGGCCCCTACCTACATAGGTATAGGTAAAATGTATACTAAACATATAGGTAGGTATAAGCTGCTACGTTCATACATATGAGGCATCCTCCTCGATTCTCTTGTGCCATTTATGGGTGCGTACAACCGCATTGTGTGTTCAATGTATATTATATTCTACTCGCCAAAGAGTGATACAAAAGATAAATGAACCTCGTGTAGTATGCATGTGGAACTCTATCAATTCAGACAGTTCGTTTGAAAAATGGAGCACCGGTTAATTCAGCTAAAACAATATCAGAATAGAAAAAACTAATAGAATATTGTAATCACAGGTATTTAGATTCTATATTGACAAACCGTATAGCGAGTAGCGATTCAAAAGTAGTGAAAGATAATAATAATAATGATGATAATAAAAACGAAAGTCCTTCGACTATAATGGTATAACGTGAACAGATTTTTTATCGTTTTGTAAAATGGGGAATAAAACGGATATCGTTGAAGAGATTTTGACGAACACCGTGGAAACTCACCTGTCACATTTTTCCTCAAGACTTCGAAGGCAGCCGGTAAAATTCTTTGGCACATATCGCCAGCTATCACCATTCCAGCACGAGGTACGATCCGATGTGTTTCTTTTTTTGTTTTTACGCTATGAGTTTTCTCATTTATTCTCGCCCGCACAACGAAAGCAGTAATTTTCTATATTTGTACCATATCGGTGAGATTCTAGATTCCTGAATAATAAATTTTCACCATCAATATCTCTGTTCGAACCTCAATTTCTTTCCCCGTGAAAAAAAAGGAAGGACTATACGAATCTTGGCGATTCGACGAGAACTTTTGTTCGGCCGGAGCGCCGAACAGTGTAAGTATTAATCGCGATACACAACGTTCGATTTTTGATTTTTGATATTTGATTTTTGGATTGCAGGTTACCGTTACACCAACTCGGAAGAACGTACGGTAGGGTCGTGTTCGGTTGTCTCGTTGTCAGTATTTATATAAAGAGGAGCATGTGTCGCGGTTGAGTAGGGGAATCGTTGATAACACGGGTGGGGTGTATCTTCGCCGATCTTAACAAGATCGTGATAATTTGTTGACCAAACAACAACGTGACTCCTTTAGTCGGCGGCACCAGATCTCGATGTTCTGTTAAAACTTCCATACATTCTCTACATGTGAAATATAAAAATCTATACGTCAATACGTACCATGTAATATCGGTGTATATTGTATGCGAGTCGTCATTTAGCGAGAAGGACTAAAACACGCCGACGGCGACGTTTTGAAAAAAAAAGAAAAAGAAAAAAAGGAATATCTTTTTTTCTCTCATCCCGATTCTCGACGACCGACGACGTACGCCTGGCGACGTTCGTTCTCACTCGAAGTCCTTTTCGTTTTGTAAAGAAAAATGAGCCAGAATCAATCTCGGCGGGTGTACATAAGTATATCATACGGCGACCAGTTTAGCGGTTCGTTCTACCGACCAGATCCAATTAGTTATAATTATCACCAGTGTTGCTACTGATGACCGTACTGCTCCTGCTGATGTCGACTCTAAAACTCGTTACCAACACTTTTGGATTACGTGAGTCTCAATCTGTTGGAAAAATTGTAACCAGAAATAGAAGAAGAAAAAAAAGGAAAATGATAATATACGTTTCAAAACAGTTTCAGCTATGGCTTCGTGGATATGAGGTGAAAAACAAAATGTTGATTTATTAATCATATATGAAATATATATAACTTGAAAGGAATTACGGAAGTTTATTTCTGCAGAAAGAGAATCAGTAGATGTGGATTAATTATGAGATTCCATCAACGTTTATAATCCAATGTATCGTTTTTTACTACGTTGCAATGCGATTTATTTATATACAATATATATACCTATGTACATACCTATATCTTACAATTAGTGCATGTGATCGATCAGCGACTGTATTAATAATTTAATCGCATATCTGGTGAGGAAAATGAACAATAACCACGTAGCTTTCTGCGCGATTGTCTTCAATTAATGATCTCATAATTGAGTAATTTTCATATTAGAAACTGGAAAGAACTGACATTTGATTGTGATCTTTTTTCTTCAATCAATTGTGGCTTATGTATATCGAGTTTTGAAGGGCTGGTGTTATGGTTGATACGTCCTTGAACTGTGAAGCGAGGTCCGCCAGAGTCCCGCAGGACGTTGGAAGCTGTCTCTGACTTTTAAATTTATCTCCTGTCGAAGTTATTGGGTCTTGCCTTACGCCTGCAAGGGGTCACACAGTCGTTTCCCCAAGGGATGCCAACTTCCAGTTTGGCGTCAGCTTGCCCGCTGCTGTGACAGCCAAAACTCGCCCTAAACCTCCCTTTCGTCCCTGCAGTTTTCCATTTTCCTTCTTCCCTCGATTCCTTTCGCGCTTTCAAAACTACGACGTGTTTCTATTTGCGAAACATTTCAGGCACAATATGCGATACAATGAGCAAAAAACTAAAACAAAAATTAAATGAAAGAAAATAATGCGAAATGTTTCGTTGTTCTCCAAACTTACATCGTCGTGTCAAGGAAACGTTTGCAGTCGGCGTTCGCTTTTCCAAATCCACTCGCCGATTTTGCAGGATTTCTATATCGGAGATAGAAGAATAAAGAAGGAGAATGTGTACAGAAATACTTCAAGCATTGTTGCAACAAAGTCTAGGTCGAGGATTTCTTTAAAGTTTATGTAAATTAATCTAATCGTATTTTGTGCCACGAGCACAGACTGTATGCGAATGACGAGTCCAAGGTTCCGACCTTCTTGTTAAAATATATTCACGTAAATGGATTACGGTTAATAGATTTTTTTTTATAGACCACTGCGTGAGGATTGCAGTATATCACAGATACACAATTTGTAATCGTTTAATCATAACGGTCACGATATCTGTGAACAGATTTATCGATAGATTGGAAAAAATGGCGGAATATATTTTATTGACAAAATTATCGCCCGGGGAAAATAAAACATAAAAAAAAAGAATAACTGCTAACGATTTTTTCTGGAAAATACCAGTTTGCGATTTACAATAATGTTTTAATGACTTTTTAATTCCTGTTTTGACAATCAAAGAGCAAGGTCAATTATCCGTCGAGTATAAACCCTATAATCTAATTCATTTCCTTCGATACGGACACATTCGGTAGTCTATCTTTCCCCGTATCTTCGTCAGATTGATTTATTAATTGGAAACGAAGCGATAAGATTTATTATGTTCTTCGTCGTTGGAGATTAGATTAACTTATATACTTTATATACTTACACATGGGTGTATAGGTATGTGAGTAGATATACCGTAGGTAACGCCGTGTAACACGAGTAAATATATTTCGTTTGTACCGACGTGAAATTGCAATTGTTCTATAGCGGCAATCTGTTGGCACTTCCCACAACCAATTGAACTTACTTAATGTTTAACCGGGTGTTACTACAGGCTGGTAAAAACCGCTCGGATGGAATCTCTGGAAAATATTTGCTGCCGATTCCCGGAGACGAGAAGCAGAAGAGAGTTCTTAAGATTTAATCGCTGATCTTGATTAAAAAAGAAAAAAAAGAAGAAGATTCGCGATTCGAGATTCCAGCGCTTTTTCACCGACGTATTTTATAATTGACTGGAGCATATCGAGTTTCTAATCAAGGGACGATGATATCCACACTGAAAAGTAAGAGTAAAGTGTCGGGGAGGACTTTGACAATTTATTCCACAGGATACGGCGCGCTGGCTGCAGGCTCTAATAATTTTAGCTGACAAGAAACTGGTAAACTACCCCGCAGACACTGATTTGAAACCCGAACCTCCGCAGGACGAAAAGCATGTAAGATTCGCCGTTCGTTAAATCGCTGCTTTTGCGCAACTGATGAGGTGGAGTTGAAAGCTGTTTCTAGCCGTTTTAATTAACGTTGATAATAATTATCCGAGGTACGATCATAACATAATATCGTGTCCACTTGCAAACTCCTCGTTATATTTCATCGTTATATAGGTATGCCAAAAAGGAAGTAGGTAATATCTACGAAGCAGCTACGGATTCTCATCCCTTCTCAACTATTTCTACGATAAGATATTTTTTCTTTTTTTTTCTTCTTCATCTTCTTCTCTGCGGCGTACATCGCATGCATATACCTATAGGTATACACAGGTACGTTATACTGTGAAAGTATTCCAGCTCGATCTTTGATCCGGAAAATCTGGGGCTGCTGAAACATTTGTAACCCGGCGGCGAAAATACCTCCGGCAATTCACCTTGTATAATGATCCCTTTACTTGGGCTTAAGTTAAAACGACGCCGCCGACGTCGACGTCGCGGTCTTGCGTCGCGACGCGACGGCCGAGCGTAAAATAAGTCTCTAGTTTTGGTGTTTTACATGTATTTCGTATCCAGGAAGGGGAGGTATTCTAATTAGGTGGAGTCTGACCCGAGGGCAATTTTCTACCTTTTTTAACGACCCACCTAAAAACTCACCGCTGTAGTAAGCTGATGGGGAAAAATAGGTGGTGAAAATTCGACCAATTTTCGTCGTCCATGTCGTGGTTAAAAAGGTCTCTTACGATTAGCCGTGGAAGGAGGACGCGATTACGATGACATTTAAAAATTTATTCCCCAAGTACGAGGACGGCTGTATAGATTTTTTTTTAATAAACCCTTCGACAAAAGGAGAGAAACTTTTACGAATATCACGGGGGATCCTTCGAGCGTTAAACGTAAGAATGGTTGAATTTCAAACCTGCGGCAGACGAGTTTTACAAGGACGATGAGATCAGGGGCGAGTGTGAAGGAGGGAGAACTTGTTGAGAATTGATCTCGGAAGTACAATCTTTAATAATCTTCTTCCTTGGCGGGGTTAAATTCGCTGTACAAAATGGAGTCTTATAAAGAAGAAGCGAGCGTCAGTATCCGTATCCGTAGTAGTCGACTCCTTCCGTGCTCGTTGGAATGAGAAGGAAGAGAAAGCGGCGCGGCGTCGGCGGGGAGGATAGGAGGTGGTTGAAAAGTTTGAATCAGCAATTTCTCATCGGTATATTTCGTACCTGAAAACAACCGAGTTCAGCAGTAAATCTCTTGACACGTTTTTACAGTTTCTTTTCCCCTCCACGATTTCACTATAGCCAGTAGGTATTAGCTACGCTCGGAGTAACCACTAACCGCCATACTGCCTTATCTGCAAGATGGTTTCTTTCCGGGCATTTTAAGGAAAGATTCCCATCGATTCTTTTCTTTTTTTTACTTTACTCCAACAATTGAAACCGGCGCCCCACGGCGAGTCGAGACCCCGGCGGTTTAAAGGGCTCAAGAAAACGCGCTGCCTGCTATTATACTTACTAAACTCCTCTTATCAGAATTTCAGAAGATTCCCCTCAGGATTTAGGAAACTCGCAATTTTTGATCGTCAGTTTTCTCCTTTTTTTTTCATCCTCAACTTTTTTCTTTTCTTAGTTTTTTTTTTCTTCAATAAAATTATCGTCGCATGGCATGCGCACGGCCGCGGCAGATGAACATCGGGATTGTTATGAATAAAACTATTAAAAAAAATTCATCCTTATCAATTAATTCCTATTATACGTGCACATATCGTACATGTGTATATATAATATATATACGTATATTAATTTTAAATGCTTCAGGTATTTTATTTAAACAAATGCCAACATTGGAAACATTGATAGATGTATTTGTCATATTCATAGTTGAATGTCGCGATCATATTAATTTTATTTGCATTTATCTTTATTAATATAATTTTCGCAGATATTATAGGACGCTTATCTACTTTAAGTCCGAACTCTCAGCCCCCATCGTCTTATATCATTATCAACTATGCGTGCAGCAGCAGTTAGCAGCGACAAAATTATTGCTGCTATTATACCGTAATTATCTTGTAGATCATTTACATCATTATAATCATCATAGAGAATAGCGATTTAACAAGATCAACGCCTGCATTGTCATGTCGGTATAATATATACACGTCATCTGCACGTAAAGTATAATTTATAAATCAAGAATCTTATTACTTATAATATTCATCATTATTTATAATCATAATAATATATTATTATATAATAACAACAATTACATATTTTTTTTTCCTTTTTACTTTAGTTTTTTTTCTTCTTTTTATGCTGAGGTACGTAGCGTTTGTTACTTTTCTTTATTTATTCATTTATTTATTTATTTATTTATTTAGTTCAGTATGTTTTATTAAATATACCATTTATTTTTTTATTTATTTAACATTTTGATTTAAATCTCAATTATTTCGTTTTCTTTTTTTCTTTTGTCTTTTTCTTTATACAATAATATAATTGATCGCGAGGTTCTGAGAGTTTCGGTAATAAAGTATATAACAAATTACGTATAATAATATACTGCATTATGATGCTGATTTTTTACTGCAGGGCACCGCATTATACAGCATCGCAGTTTATGTCGTAGCTATTTATTGTTATCATAATCTGTATAATTGAATAAAAATATCCCACGACCAATCTAGACGGAACTTGTCACTTTTTTTTTTTGTTTCTTCTGTTTTATATTAATTTTTTAATCACAGTGTCTACACGTTTTGTCGACGGTCACTGACTTACACTTATTACACTTGTTTTATTTTATTCGTTAAATTTTTTTCATTCATTTTTTTCCTTTGGTTTTAAATTTAATTTTGTCATCTTTTTTTTTCTTGCCTTTTTCTCTTGCTTTTTTTTTTTTTATTTGTTACAGTCTCTGTCCGAAAAAAATTCCAGGACCCCCTTGACTATATTAATAATCGTTCCTCGAACAAGACTCGCGAGAAATTTCCCCCTCGATTAATAAATCACACGCAGTAGGAGGATGGATAAAAAAAAAAAGAAGAAGAAGGGTATGAGGATTTTTATATTATGTATAAAAAGAAAAAAGAAGTACCTAGTCCCATTCTCTCTCAGTTTGGCAAACGAAAAGTTAAAAAAAAAGAAAGAACGTGTTTTTTCAGCGCCCTTGAAGCTCTGTTTGTTTTCACCGTGGGTTAATTATTAACCGCAAGGGTTGGTGCTCGTTTCAGCGCCACGTCAAAGTAACAAGTACAGAGGAAGAAAACTCCATCCCCTCCTAAAAAATAAAAGAAGAACAAAAAAAAACAAAGAAAGAGAAAGAAAAGGTTCAAACGTGAATTTCGGGGGTTGGATTTTAATCAGCCGAATGAATATTTGATAGAATAAAGAGAATGAAAAGAAAAAAAAAAAAGAAATGAGTCATAATTACCTCGTACATTCGTGTGAAAGTTACCTTGGAACAAGGATCAGAGAATAACAAAAAAAAAGAGAAAAGAAAATGGCAGTAAAAAAAGAAAAATGTCTGGTTTTTGTTTTAAAAAGAGGGAAATAAATTTCAGACCGATATCTCCTGTATCTGGACCCTCTTTTTAGCACTCCCCGGGGTACCGGGTTGTCTTAGTATTCCTGAACCTGAGATCCCGACGTTTGGTGCCGGAGCTTTTGGGGGCGGTGGGGGTTCTGGAACTGGATCATCGAGGGGTTCGTCGCACTGTGGGGTATGAGCTCTGGTCGAACACGGGCTCCTGTAGTACGACGGGGGTTCCGATATCCTTTTCCCTCCCCCTGGGGGCGGGGAACACTGAAATTCCTGTAGTTGCAGTTCCAGTTCTTGAACGAGTTTCGCTTTATGAGGTGGCGGACTCGAAGGCGGTGAGTCAGGTAAGTCCATGGCGAGTCTTTGTTTGCCACCGGATCCTCCACCCTCGATTCCTGAACATCCCGCTTCTAAAAGTTCCTCCTTTTTTTTATCACCAAAAGACGACAACGTCGCGTTCCTGTCACGTTGGTGATAAATACCGGCGAATATAAGTATGTTTAAAAGTAACAGGAATATACCAACGGCTATCGTTACCGTAAGGGCAGTTGTGTAGCTCTGATAATGACTCGAGGCAAGTTTTTTCAGAAGATTATTACGCGCGGGTCCGAGATTCGGGTGCGGAGAAGAGCCACGCGGAGTGGTGGCCGGGAGATTATTAGAAATATTCGGCGTACAATCTGTCGTTGCGATCGCGTTGGACGACATCGAGGGCTGCGTTGGTAGAGGCATCGGAAGTGGGGGTGCTGGAATGGGCATGACCATGCTTTGAGGTCGTACCGCACCTTCGTACAAACCAGGGCTTTCCGACAGATGATGATGGCGCATGCTGATTTCGTAACCAGGCCGATGAAGTTGAGGGAGTAGATTCAACCACAAGGACATTTTGTGGCCACGGTAATGCGAGCGCATTTCCGTAAGGTGTGAACTTGCCTCTAAGTAAAGTTGATTTATCGAGTCGTAAGAGTCCCAAAATGGCGGACTCGACGTCAGCAACGTCTCTGCCGAATTTGGTGGACTCGCACCGTTTGGATCTCTGCAAAAAAATTTTTTTCATAATTCATAACCGGGCTACCCAATGATATTCTCAAATTCCGATACATTTCCGATCGTCGCGAGGGTGCGGATTATATTGACGATGTAATTCGGCACTGCAGGGTGTGGATATGCCGAAACCCTATGTGCTGCACGGGGAGAGGAAGGACGATAATAAATTGTTGCAAACGTCCGTTGTATGAATATTAATTGTGCTCTTGCGAACTGCACACTTTCGGAGATTTACGAGCCACATATCTGCCTATATTTATAAATATAGGTTATACAGTCTGTAACGGAATTACGCTTGTATACGAGGTCACGATATATATTTTTCCTTTTTTTTTTTTTAATTATTGTTGTTGTTTTTCTGTTTTTACTTTTTTCCAACAGTGCGCTCTAAAAGAGAACAATATAGAATATAGGCTGGATTATCCCGCCGCGAATAATTCTCGGAATTTTCAACTGATCATTAAAATGGCTGAAACAAACATGGAAGGGGGTAAATTTTATCGTTGTTTAATCATTTTTTTTCTTTCTCTCAAAGACGAAATTCATTCGGATCCGGTGCAACGGATATATTTTTTCATATGCACGAATGAAAAATTGGAACTCTACCGATGCATCAACCGTAATAAATTCAAGCTGCACGACACGATTATTATACACATACACATCCGCGTTAGAAACTATATGGTACATAGAACCAACATGTGTACATGTACATACTTTGAAAGATATGTATACCATAGGTACACACATATGTATAGTAAATAAAATAGGTACACGACGTTTCTCTTGTCGCAACGAAATTGCGCCCTACTCCATATGTTTTCATCCCTTATACACCGAGTATATTTGCGTATAAAAGAAGAAACAGCGTGATCTAAATCCCCCCCCCCTGCCCCCCTCCTCGGTGGGTACCAAAGTGCCTAACATTTACTTTCCACCCCGCCTTTTTCGTAGTATAAACGCAACGACCCCAATTTCTCATTCAAATTTTCTCCCCGCAAAGTAGGAATATAGAAAAAAAAAAGAAACAAAAGAATGTTGTGTTTTATTTTTTTCTTCTCCTCATCCCCCCCAAAAATCCAAACACGTCGGTATCCGTGGGATAAAAATTCCAGTTTAAATTCTATACTTAAAAAGAAATCTATAAGATTCCCTTTTTTTTTTGTTCGTTTTCGATAATTTTAGTTTTTATTTTCTATTTTCTTGTTCAAAAGTTCAAGGAGCGCAGCTCGCAATCCGGCAAAAGCCATTTCGCGGTTGTGCCGTCTCGTGTTCTTCGAAGGGTGAAAATTTGAAGCGATTTCGCGTTCTCCGGGTCCCCGCAGTGCGGTATAGAGTAAAGTTTTGTCTCTCGTTAATGGATATGGAACTTACCCGCGTCGGATGAAGTTGGCGAGGTAGTGGACGAGCAGTCCGGACAAACTTTCATCGGATGTGGTAAAATTGTTTCTCGTTGCCGAAGCCGAAGCTGTGGCCTCTCCCCTGAGTAAGGGTATACCGAGCAGGTAAGGTGTCTCGTCGCCCTTGAGACTGAGCCGTTCTCCTGGTTGGAAATGAAAAAAATATCCACGACCACCTGCCGAAGAATGAAGTAAAGCTAACCTCAGCAGCGGAGCTGCTACCTGACCATCTCCCAGGAGCGAAAGAAGACCCTCGCAAATAACCGAGGGACTTTGTTCACCCCTTTCCCAATCCGTATACTCGTTACGCAGCGTAGAATATATCTCGTGGAGATGATAACGATACGTGTTTCTTACGTAAGTTCGCAGTATCCGATCTCTGCGTGTCTCGTTTAAACCGTTCTGTAAAATTCAAAGAATTAAAGAACGATACAAATGCCGATAAATTTTTATCGCAATATTTTTTATACGTTATTCTTCCGTTTATTAGTATTTAGTATCTAGCGGCTGCAACTTTAGTTAGCGTAGCAGGTGATATATATGTTTCCTATACTTTTCGTTCATTTACGGGCAAACAGCACAATGCGGCCATGACTACTGCAACTGCAACTGCAACGCGACTGTTGATTACAAGTTTGCGCGAAGCCCGTCTGCAATCACGGTAGGAAAGAGCCTTTGCTGGAGACTAGAGTATGCCGTGTACAGTGCCTGCCTATATTTTTCCCAGCACATACCAGGCCCAATCTTTTTTCTGATTGCTTGCCGCGCAGCTTTTGCCCTGATTCACCCGTTCGTCGTTATGCTTATAACGACCCATACCGCAGCTGAAGCATTCGCGACTGCACTTGCTTTGCAAAGAATCCGAACGATGCTTTACCTTCCTTCTTTACTTTACATGAGAAAAAAAAAACAAAACTAAGGTAGGTATGTTTACGATATCCTCGAATCCATCTACCAACTTAGGCAACGTTTCTTTCGACTTACTCAGAAGATTGGCTCGCGTTCCATTTCGTTCTCTCTGATTCGATAGGATGAGAGTGAATTTATCGTTAAATTTCAATTATCGGACATCCCCCAGACGGGTTAACTATCGCGCAAGGTAGGTAGCTCATCGCTAACTTTCCGCGGTTGTTGAGGTGATTCATTTATCTACCAGCATTTCGCTATCGTATCCACCCACCTGAAAATCTTCGTCCGTGAAGTCCAGCCAAGCTTCACCTGAAGTTAATCCCATCAGTAAATCGCGTTGCCCAAACGCCGCGTACTCAGCGCCGGGACCGGGAATAACGGAAATCAAACCCGACGACGCAGCTGTTGGCTGGAAGACCTGTGCCGTTGAAAAACAAAAAAAAAAAATAGAAGAAAAACGAAAGAAAAAGGAAAATAAAGAATAGGATCTCTTTTTATGCTTTGCCAAATGAAAAGGATCTTTGAATGGTAAAAGTAAAAAAGAGCAAAAGGAACACCGAGAGTGTCCTGACCTGGTGAGCTGTGATCGGCAACACTGCGCCATCGACGAACGGTGCAAATCCTGATGTAAATCTTGGGGGATCTAGTCTAACGTTCAAAAGCTGTTCCACCGTTCGAAGTCGCAGACACGGCGCTATGTCGTCCGTTTCTACGTCACCGGAACACCCAATTTGCTCGGCAACACGTCGTTTTACAGATAAAGGATCACGTTGTATCGCCCATGAGGAAAGGGCCGAACCTCCCAGAAGTACCACCCTCTGTACTAAATCTGAAACAAAGGCAATTGTTTTTTCTCTTTATTTTCTTTTAATCTGCAAGCTCTCGTAACAGATCGTTGTAATATAAGAGCCTCGACATATGTCGTGAGTTTTTTGCAGGACTCTGAATACAAGCAAACTGCCTCCGTATTGTTGTAATTATGACGGAGTGAAAAGTACTTGGAAAACTTTTCCCCGCGATTCCGTCTAGCGAAATAATATGCTGATGTAAAGGGTTATCGAGTTATGAGAGCGCGGGGGGGAGACGTTGGCGAATTTTTTTGTCGAGTTAATTTAGATTCAGGACCGTGAGCACAAGTATCTGGGTTAGCTACTGCAGGGAATCCTCGTGATAAAAGTTGAGAGGGTTTGAGGTAAGGAAGAGGAAAAAGGGGTGGCTAAGTTCGGTAGTCATGATATGGCATTGCACGGCGAGGCGTATAGCTGACAAGAAAAGGATAAGATAAACCCATTCGTGGCAAGGATCACATCTGCAAGGACTCGACAACGCGACCGTAGTTCGGTTAAACCGCACGCCATGGTGGTCCCTTTATTGAGATTTTAGGGCCACCATTTACTTTGTGTGTTCTCCCAGGGCTTAGTAACCCTTCGTCATGTATCGCCGTAGCTAACCATCCTAAGCTCCTTGTATAAAACATAAGAATATTTCCAAGCGCGAGAGAGGGCTCAAAACTTGCAAAACCATACAGCGAAATGTTACCCCCATGTTTTTCCCTATGATAACAAAAATAATAATAATATCCACATCGTCATTAATAACAACGTCGCGACCGGGCCATGCGGCTATGATATCGAAGGTGCAGAGGTTCGTTAGTGAAGAAATAGCGAAATAATCCTGTTGCAGATGCCGGTGCGGTTGCAGTTTTGTTACACAAGGCACTTTACTTCCTCTTCTCTTCTTCTCATCTCCGTTACTTTGTTCTCCAGATACTCTCTGTCTGGTGTTTCTCTGTTTCCCTGCTTCAAAAATTCGAGTAAGCTTGTTAAACCTCAAGTATTGCGTGTCCAAGGATCTCGTCCGCAACTTTCCAACGAATACCCTTTATGTATCTACGGACGTACATATACCTCGTGTACATATGTGCACCGGAGAGTATACATATAGTTATGTTTCTGCAGATATGCACGACTCCACAGCAGACGTCCTTCAATTCAACGACGCCATTATTTTTCCCTCAAATGAAACAAAAATGATGAAAAAGAAATAAAAAACAATATAATATTCTAGTTACTCTCGGTGTCTCGATCTTTTATTTTTCCCTCTTTCGTCTGTTCTATTCCAATCATATATCTATCAATTATTTCCATCCCACGTGGCGAGGACCCTTTAGTCGTTTTAGATTTCATCGGCCAGTTGGTTTTGGGGTTTTCCAACGAACCCGTTTGATCGGTATCAATTTCTCGTCGATTTTCTTTTCGGGATAGCCACATATACCGAGTCTTTGACCGAACCTAAGTAAATAGTGTCTTCTCGAGCGTAAACCCCCACACCCTGTACCCTATATTCGTGACCGTAACAAGTGAAGACCCTTTGATTAGCCGTTGACAAGATTCGAATTCTATCTTTTGACCTAACCGAGAGCTTTGATCCCGTACGGATACACGAGGTTAAAGTTCCCAACAAAAGTTACACACTAACCAATATAAGTGGCTGACGTACACAAACATACTCTATAGTATACAACTTTGAAAATATATTACACATGTATATTTCCACCGGTAGAAAAAGAATGAAAGAATACTTAATTTCTGTCCTTCTCCCGAGTTTATAGGTATCATTTATTTATAAGATCCGTTTTCAAGTATTATACCAGTACGAACTATAATCTCCTTCGAGGTTGTATAAAATCAGGTTCTCAAAGCCGTGCATCAAATATAAAAAACATGTAACTACAGTTACAACGGTATACCTATATCTAAGGGCGTTGATATCTTACGCTTCAAAGTTTTGCCGATATCCTTTCCAGGATGAAAGGTTGCCGATACCAGATTTTCCGTTTTATCTAAGACGACGACGACGACTTTGTATCCACCTTATAGTCTCGTCGTTTTTCTTCCAACGGAACGGCCTATCCTCGTTATTTATTTTTTCTTTTTTCTCTTTCTTCACCGAGTTTATGGTTCGAAATTACCAATTCTCAAAAAAACAATTGAAGCTCGAGTAAATCAAAGAGAAAAAAGAAAAAAAAAAAAAAACATTCCGCCGTCGTTCTCGGATTTAATAAAATCCAATCAGAATCGTATATATGAAAAATTTAAAGCACATCGAATAAGCTGTGGTATTTCATATAACAACGCGTTCGATCGATGTTCTCTCTACTGCGAGCCAACGTTGCGCGACACATAATTGCATTTGTTAAAAAACAATCGTGTTCGGTACAAAGTAAGAGGGAGGGGAATGAATCGCGGATGCACCGAACAACGCTCTCGTGGTAATTACCGCTTGCCATTGGTGAAACTGCCAAAAGATTAGCCAGGGCTGCTCCTGTCCCATGTCCGAGCAACGTTATTCTCTCTGGGTCACCACCGAAAGCACCTAGATTTTCACGCAGCCAATGAAGACCCGCTACCAGATCCATCAGCCCAAAGTTACCCTGAGCGCTACCCTTTGAACCCGTCTTAAGGAATCCTGAAACAAATGAGAAAGAAAAAAAAAAAAACAGACAATATGAAAACCAGGATTTCATTACTTTTATCTGTATAACAGTGCGGTATATCTATATACAGAATTTTTCTTTTGTTTTGTAGTTTTTCCAACTTTATTTATATTTATTTACTTCTTCCCTGCTCTTTCTCTCTCTCTCTCTCCATTATTCTTTTTTTTATTCTGCATCCCCTTATCCGATGCTAAATTATACCTTCTTCTCACGTACCTATAGTATAGCGCAGCTATAGGTTTTATACACATGTACTGTGGTACGTACATAGGTATACACCCATGTAGTATATACTCGTGCAAATAAGCTTCAAGAAAGCTCAGAAGCAATTCGGAATGTTGAGACGAAACGAACAAAGCTGCGATGAGGAATAAGAAGAAGTTGGGGGTTAGGGGGGGAGGATTTAAAAACGTGGAAAAAAAAAATCCCTTTCCAAGGGGAAATAGTGAACAATTAAATGGACGCCATCATCTTGAATCTGAAAATGAAGAAAAATAAAATAAATGAAATGGAAGGAAAAAACAATTAGAGAAATTGAAATAAAAATGTAGAGCGAAAACCGAAACCATTCTTTCAATCATTATACAAATATGACTGAAATTGTTGTTTTGCATTTGTTTTATTTGTTCCTGTTCTTCTAAGAATTATTATATAGGGTAGTGAATAATAAAAAAAGAAAAAGAAATGCTGGCTACTGCTGCTGATGCTGATGCTGATGCAGGGGAACGATATTTATAATAGCCATAACACCGTTTTGAGAAAAAAAAAACAAAAAAAAGAAATATGTATCAAGCTGCAGGGGAGCATTATAGTTCTGCCTCTGGTGTTATCCGTGACAACAGTTGTTTTTGTATCGCAATCATTATTTTACGTCGAGCGGCGAAACAATGCCTGCAACAATGGTGTATTCTGTGCTATACGTATACCTATATGCGTAGGTGAGCATATAGGTGGGTATATTATAAATATAGATATCCCTTGTTACACAACAAGGCAAAGATACATGTATAACCCGTCAAATAAAGAATATTAATAACAACAACAACAATAGTAAATAACGATAACACACGCAGCAGTTACTTTCCGGTATTTGCTTTTTCTTTTGTCGGGTCGTTCTGCTGTGTCAGTGCTGTGTACGTTATTCACTAGGGTGGCTCTTGCGAAGGTCATTTTTGAATTTGACCTCTCGAAATTAATGTAGAAAACCCAACCACGCACGACGAAAGTTTTAGATCGGAAAGTCGATGCATTTTTCGGAATCAAAATTCGAGTTTCTATGCAATAATTGATGAGAAAAATTTGAAGTTTCTTATAGGGTGCATTCTTTTGTTTTTCTTCATTCGTACGGGTCGAGCATAACGTAGGTCAGACTTTTTTCCGTTTTTCCGCTCTCTTTCCACGGTTGTTTTTTCTTCATTTATTTATTTATTTATGAAATTTGTTTGTTCTTTTGTTTTTTCTTTGTGGTAGATGGTTTGTTGGTCGTGAGGTGAATTTTACTGGGCCACCCCGACGCCGCTACGGCAAAGTCCGGGCCCAGTCAAGGCTGGTATAAACGGTTGCAATCAATACGGGGGTGGCGCGAGCCCATAGAGAGAACGGGGAACGGGCGCTTCCCTTTTCCTCGATTGCGCGTGTTACGCTATAATGTAATATGTTTTTTTCTATACGTACGCACATAAGTAAGTAACTGCCCTATGGTACGACGTACAAACCCGCGAACGTTCAAATACGCATAAGAATAACGCACGCCGTAACTTTCTCTTTCTCTTTTTTCCCCCTGTAGGTATATCTGTTCGCCCTGCAACGCCCCCGCATAATAATTTCCATTATACATCGTGCGTATACCTATAGATATATAAACTGCCGATATCTTCCCTCGAAACTCACCGCGCCGCGTTGAGCGTTGCAAGTTTAATGTACATCAGAGTTTGGTGCTGATGTTCTATATATCGACCACCTCCTCTTTTCCCCAACCCCCCAACTTCCTTGAAACATCCTAGCGCCTAGCTGTTTATTTCCCCATCAATTCCACCTGTGCACCGCATGCCGAGCGCCGCGCCGCGCGCGAATTCTCATTATCCTACTATTATTGTTATTAATATCATTATTATTATTAGCATTATTATTGTCATTATATCGTCGTATCAGCCAACATTAGCCCTTGATTACTTGTTAATTATATTATGAGATTATCAAGCTGGAATCGTTCTGTTTTTGTTTTTTGTTTGTTTGTTTGCTTGTTTTTTATCGCTATACACAGTCAGTTTTATGTGTAATATGTAAGGATGTAAAAAAAATGCAAATAACATTATACACCATGTGTTTGGATATTATTACATGATTCTATATGTACATAGGTGCGGGTATATATCTTTCTCAAATTGCAATTTATTTTTTGTTCCCTTTACTTTATTTGCCAACCCTCCCAGCTATCTCTCTCTCTCTCTCTCTCGATTCTTGTGTGTGCCGGGCAATAAATACCGTCGTTTGGCGTCTCTGCACTTTGACGCTTCGAGGACTGAGGTTGTCCAATTTAAGGGATGAATAACGTCTTTTTCATGGTAATAATGCCAATAACGTTTCTTCTTCCTGACCTCGTTTATCCTACCACGCGCGAACTACGTATACACCACCCTATATGGTACATATAAAGTGCGGGGGTGTTAAAAAATAACAAAAACAAAATAATAATGATAACAAAAAGTTGGAGCAATAAGAAAAATGAAACAAAGAAAAACAACGACGACGAATACGATAATCATGATGATCATCATCATCGAAATAATATCGTAATCAGCGTTTTATTCGTATAAAAAAAAAAAAAATTAATTAAAAAAAATAAAAATATAATTCCTCGATAAAAATTTATAATACTTTGTGACAAAAAAAACTGCGACTAATTTAATTATCGTATATAAAGTAAGTACACCCCGTACCATATACATATAGTATACCTATAATGTAAAGTTATTTAATAAAAGTTCGAAGGTTAAAAATTGAAAGGTATATGGGATGTAAATGCAATTTGTTTTGTCATAGAACTAGGTATACGTGTATGTGTACATAGGTGTATGTATACATGTGAGATAAAGGTATATAATATAACTGCAGTATACGCAATTTTTATACTGGATAAAAATCAGAACGTGGCTACATAAAACGGAAGTAAATTTTAAATTCCATCCCCGTATATTCGATCGAAAGAGAGTTTATATATTATAGTATACTATCCCTCGGATCGTTTCCTATTTTCAACTATACATATACTATATAATACGGGACGTGAAAATCCCGAGAATTTCCCAACGAAACGGACGGACATGGACCGTTTGAAAAAGAAGTTGCCGCGCGGGAGGAGAATTCAGAGAAAAAGATAATAATAATAATGATAATAATGCAAAAAAAGAAACGAAGAGAAAAAAAAACAGATAAAAGGATGAAGGCGAAGATAATAACGACGGGATAAAGTAGAAGAAACGTACCGGTGTTATCAAGGAAAAAGCCTCAGGACAGATACGAGAATGAATTGAAAAGATTATATACCTTTATACTATAACGACGAATCGATTCGGTCGTGGGCTATTATTTATATTGTTGTTGTTATTATTGTTATTATCATTTTCACTACCGGTGTCAAATATTACCGAGTTCGATCTCGTCTGCGGGTGGTTCATTGATGAAAGTGAATAATAGAAAATTTAGAAACTATGGAATGTTTTTCATTTTTAAGCACAAAGAGCATATCACTAATTAATTAATTAATAGATTCTGAATTTTGAATATATGATGAAAAGTTTTGGAGGAAAATCGTGACGTGAATGAAAAGAGAAAAGAAATAAGGTCAAACCGATGCTTATATAGTTCGGGCAACGAAGACGAGCCCTCGACGCGACGACGTTCACTTTCCTATAATATACGGGCGTCGCGACGCCCCCGATATATACCGTGACGTCACCCTTTGAATCATAACGAAGAGTATCCGACGCTTCATCGAATGGTCGTTTTTTTTTTTTTTTTTTATTATTTCGAGGATGGGTGGTAATAATGTAGCCCACGAAATCATTATAATTTACTTTCTGAAAACCGAAACGAATCGTATAAACTATTTTATTTTCGTTATCTCTGAAGTGCGTATCAAATAAATGAAATGTGGTTACCCTGATAAACTGTGTCTCGAGAACTCTAAGTGAGAAAAAGCATGTTCCATTTACTCGGAAATTACCCCTTTGAGAAGAGGGAGGGAGGCAGAGCTTTGCTCGCGCGCAAAGCGAGCACTACGCGAACTAATTCTTATACTTAGGAGGAAACAGACATGCGAAAACCCCAAATTATACCGGGGTGTAGAAACTAGAAATTAATTCCCGGGATAGTAGGTATAGCAGCAGCAGAAACAGCAGCAGGAGGACGGGCGGCTTTGACGCGGTTGTATTCAGTTCCTGGGCTGTGACGCCATCCCCCAAAACTCTGGAGGGTAAGTAAAACGTTGCGGCGATTATACGACGAGCGATATCAACCCTCGCGCTCCGTACGTCCGTTCCATCATCAACAACGGGGATAGGCTTGACGTATACCTTATACACGTTACACACTGTACAGTACATACTAGTATAACATATACGCGCAGAGTCGCGACGCGCGCGTGCTTTTCGCATCCATTCAAACCGCACCCGGAGCTTTTGTGTTGCCTGCGAGGTTATATAAAAATTTTTGCTGGGTTACGTACAGTTTCATACCATACCCCCCCGCGACCCTTCAACCCCCTGGGGCACCGAGCTGCCCTAAAGTTTTGCTGTTGTTGTTGTTCATGTCGGTGTTGTTATCATATGTACACATGCGAACACTGCTACGTTACACATTTACATATACAGCTAGGGACTTCGTTCTAGAGATTCACCAGCGAATAGAAACAGCAGCAGCAGCAGCAGCAGCAACGGTATATTATGTAGATGGTTTGACATGTACGAAATACTAGAAAATCTTTCTTATATATTCATTCTTTTTTGTGTTCTCTTTTTTTTTTTTTGGTTTTTCTTTCATTTTTTTTCTTTTTTTTTCAAGAATGATAAATTGTACAGGCTTCTCTCGTTACGTCTGCGGATATATCTTTGTGAATAATGATATACGGTGAGATTTTGATAAAAGTATATATTCGTATGCATTGTTGATCGCCGTGAGATTTTCGAATGATTTTTTTCGTCACGTGCTTGACCCTTCCACCCCCATCTCCCTCCACCGTGCCGCGAAATAAAGAAGAAGAGTGGTAAACGGAATTCTCTGGTAAAGATCCTCGGGGATTACTTTCTTATGGTCTTTCCTCCGTTCCTTTTTCTTTTTTCTTTTTTCGCTTTTTTCTTATTCCTATATCTTACTTCGCGCGCATCGAACCTATTGGATTTTCCGAGATCTTTCGCATACCAAAAGACACCTCGTTATCCTCGGCAAATATTCGGAGCAGATCAACCGGCTATTTACATCGACTATCGAGGGTATATGGAAAGCACGTCTGATGTAAAGTGGAAACTAACACATCGGCGATCCGCGATCTTCCTCGGAGATTATAGATTATGAAATACCCACTTCCTGTGATCCGACATCGTTCGAACGTCAACTGCACACAGTTTAATCCAGATGCACTCCCGGAAGGGTTGTTTAATTTTCACGTCACGACGGGATAGCTGGGTAAAAGAAGGAGAAGAAAGAGCAGAAAGAGAGAGCGAGAGAATTCCGGGGCGGAGTTGGTAGCTAAATTATGATCCATATTAGATATACTTTCCGTGGTCATAAACTCACCGAGAACACCGAGACGGAAGTTTATGGAGACAACAATGACCCGGCCATGAGTAGCCAACGCGGTACCGTCCAATGAATTTCCAGCACCCCACGAATAAGAATCGCCGTGGATGAGAAGCAGGGCCGGCAAAAGCTCCGTCGGATTCCCTGGAACAAAAGTAACAGAATTTTAGCTTCGATACGCTTTTAATATTCTCTCCAAGGTGATCGTTGGTGTTATCTGACAAATGAGACAAAGCGAAGGGGTTCTGCTGAAAAGCTTGCGACTGTATTTTTTCTCTTCGACAGAACGATAAAATACCCTCCCCGCGACTTTAGGGTTGAAAAACAAAAAAAAATGGAATGAAATCACCCGTCAAAATAACGAACGAGCAGTTTTTCGAGAGTTTGGGAAACGGAGGGGGGAAAAAAAATCAAACGAAGTGAAAAAAAAAAGAAAAAATAAAAGAATACGTAGATATCTGTCTTCTTCATTTATCTTGCCTTGCCAGGGTTTAAAGAGTCTCTGAACGGTTTTTGTATTTTCTACTTTTTATTCGTTTCGAAAAGAAATTCGTTGTTTTCCAACACTTGTAAGGTACTCAGAGAGTTCTTCTTCTTTCCAACTTCCAACGCGATGTCTCGCGATGTAAGTTGATGAAATGCCGTAATTGGCTGAGTTAATTAACGTCGAAATTATACTTGAATTTTCGTATTTAAGCTCAAGATGCGCTCCAGATATTGTTATTCTGAGAGATCAAACTGCCATTAACTTTCAACTCAACCTCCATCCACCCCCCCCGAAGTTTCGCGTAGTCCTCTCCAACAATAAGTCTCACTAAAAAAACAAAAAAAACGAAAAAACGAAAAAACGAAAAAGTAAAAAAAAAAGTAATACTACACAAGTTTCGATTGAGCCTCACAACCTGTTGCTCGAAAGCTGTTGTCTACTTTCACCGTAGCTATACTACCCGCCGATGCTATGGGCGGACTCAATTTCTAGGATCTCCTTTATGTCCCGGTAGGACATCGGGCAAACTATATTATTCGTTTTTCGGATCAGTGCTGCATCACTTTGAATTTAAATTTTCCGCCAATGTATTTGCTTTAGCGATTCCTTTTTTTTATACACACTGCACGATGTACGCGAATCGAATTAGAATTGAAACGCGAACGCTCTCGTCAAAAAATTATAACCGGACGGGGAATTGATCAATGAAAATTTATTTGATCCTGACAGAAAAGTACCCGGAGGATATTTCTTTTTCTTTCCTTTTTTTTTTCTTTTTTTCCTTTTTTCTTTCTCCTTCTCATTCATTTTTCAGCTGTGCGAGCAACATTTTCTGGGAATGACGCGCGAACCGAATGAAATGAAATGGGAAGGGAAGAGAAGGGGGGAAGGAGGGGGTATCAAAAATTGCCCCAGGTCAATTCGTTTCGTTTGAGTTTCATTTGTTACAAATTCAAATGGGATTCCTAAAGCGTTTCGAACCGGATGACTTCTGGCCGGTGACCAATAAATTCCACAGAGTCGCAAAAACTATAGGTATAGGTATTATATATATTTTGGTATGTGTAAAAGTAAAAAGGCGCGTGCGTGGATGATAGCATTGGCAAAGCACCGCTGTTGAAAGGCTTTTACCCGTATATGTTACGTAAAAAAAATATTTCCAGAAAATATGACGAACTATCTGATATAATAAGGTTTTTTTTTTCTTACTTCTTCTTCTTCACTTTTTCAAACCAAGTGAAATTCTTATAAAAAAAGGAAGAAAAAAAAAAGAAAGAGGGTTTGAATAATATGAAAGCAGGATCTGGAATCTATAGAACCTACGGAATACTTTCAAGTAGTCTAAATGTTGCTGTTGAAATTATTCAAAGAAATTGGTGTGGGCGTGACGCGTGCAGGCGGTCTACGAGAGTCTCGACATTGAGTTTCGGGTGGTTGCGAAATATGGAGTCTATGAGGTACGTGGGAATTCGTGTAGGTGGAAGATCCTTACTTTGTACGGGATATTTTACTTTGAGTGTTGGGCGAAGCGTGAATCAAGCGTTTCTCAGTTTGCCGCGACGATTCGGGCGGGCGTGCAAGTCTCTTTTGAAAAGCGAACCACCACCGCTGGGGAGTTGACGCCGCGTCTACCACCGCTCGGCAGACAAATGATAGAACTACCCTCGAATACCGTTCATTTACATGTACACGCCAACAAAAAAAAAAAAGAGCGAACATATTGTATAGCCCCGAAAGAAAAACGGAGAAAAAACTCTAAAGGTATATGTATGAAAAAAAAAAAAGAAAAAAGAACAAATACTCGCCCTTTTTAAATTCTACTCGCGCTCACCTGACGCTATATAACGAACAACGCCCACAGGGCCTCCATTATCATTTATTTTTTACCCCGATACAGGATAACAACGATATAATTGCCAGACACCCATTTTCGTAATTTGCACGCCGTTGGAAAAATATACCTAACTTGCGCGTAAAACATTGAAATATTCATATACCTGTAGTATATAGGTAGTACGTCCTCGCCAGCGTTAGATTTTTATCTAGATTTATCATAACGCATAGTTCTATATGTATATACCTATGTAGGATTTTTCTTCTTCGCATATCGCTAAGGGGGATGGGAACAATAAATTCACGCTCTGATGGTAAAGATTTTCTGGAAACGTGACCGGAAAGTGAGAAACGAATAAGAAATATATATAAGATGAGAAGTGTCGACCCTATGACGTGTTGCCGATGATTTAGAGCATATAGGTCGGTAGGTACGTCTTAGTTCGTTGTCTCCGGTAGCCGCCATATTTGTAGAGGTTATAAGTCGGTTTCATATATTTCACGTTACACACATATCCATAGCTGGTGGTTGAAGTTAACACGGGGCTTCCTCACTCCCGCGGTGCTTGCAGTACTCCGTAAAGAGAGCGAATCGACTGCAATGCACTACGGAATTGGAAAAGCCACCGCGTATATATATCTGGTATTTATCTCCAGGTAGTTTTCCGCTATAGTTTCCTTTGCAGTTGGTGATGCTTTAAAACAGCGGCTTCAACTTTAAACTGTACCCTGTTTCAAACTCCTGCACTTCCGTTACATAGTAAAATATAGTACCTCGACCGATGCTCAACCTGCAGCTCGTCCAACTTTTCTACAGGGATCAGTAGCAGTTTCCAATTTTCCAGTTACCGATGCAATACTCGCTCTGCCTGTTTCTATCAACTCTCCGCTCGATATCCTCAGCATCATTTTCAAGCACTCTTCAACATCCTCCTATAGCTCCGGCCCCTCTGCAGGCTTCTCTTCTTCCATCCAACGTTTCAAGATGGTTGCTTTCAACGACGACACACGTGATCTGGCCTGATGCGGACCGAGTAGCTGACCACAAAGATCGGTAAACACCCCCACAAATAAAACAAAAAAATCCAATGAAAACGATAAAATTAGAAAACTAGAGCATAGGGAATATGAATCGATATAAGGAATTACACCGAAATCAAAGTGATATGAATGATATTAATTTCGGCAAAAAAACAAACTCTCTCCGAAATTGGAGCGGTGGAATGAAATTAGCCGATTAATTAGCTCCGCGTACACATATAATCCTTAATTGCATTACCCTACTGTGTAGGCATTCGACGAAGATGCTCTGAATTGTGTGATTGGTCGCTAAATTCGAAGCCAAGAAATCCGTGTTCCCGTCTAGGCAGAACTCCAAGACCCAGATCTATAATACGTAAGATCTACTGCAGTAGCTGACGGTGGATGGTGCGATTGATCGAGCTCGCGTTACCGGGTATAAGATGTGCTTATGTACCGTAGAATACAGTGTAATAGTATGTGCTTGGATCGTATATGGTATGAAGTAAATCGTTGCTGCACATATACGAGTATAATATGGGAATAATATACGGATAAAATGGAAAGACCAGCTCAAGGATAAGCTGCCTCGCAATTGTCTCTGGGCTACAATGAATTCTGCAGACAGGTATCGAGAAGGCACGCCGAGAGAAACTCCATAATACGACAACAAAGATCTCAAAATTGCCCTCTCGCATCCACGAATTATAGCTCTTCGCTCTCCGATGCAGACTGCAATACAGCTGGAATATAATCCGGATTAGATATTATCATTTGTTAATTCCATGTACGAGAACTCTGCAGATAAATTAGAAGCGAAGGACGTGAGAAAAAAAAATTGTTATCGCAAAAATGGCACACCGTTTGAAAAAAGAGCATCGTCGCTCCTTCATTTTTCTTACACTACTTAATATCGTGTACTGCAGTCTCTGCATCAATTTTCAGTTCTTGTTACCTCATTCCACAGCAGTACATGGGGCGTGATTCAAACAGGGTTGCTTTTTTCTTTCCCGTTTCGCTCGTCTTTTTCGTTCGAACGTTTTTCGTTCAAGCCCTGCGTCGGGGCGTTTTTGTTTCTGTCATTTTTTTTGCTCGGTTGGCAGTAAGCGCGCCGTGTACTGACGGTGAGAAGCAGGTAAAAATTGTCATTGAATAGACGGTTGATGTGGCAGCAGAAAGAGGAGTTCGTATCTATAGAACGACGGTGAAAGTTGGTTAACTAGCTAGTATAATGTAACTCCCTCAGCGTAAATTTAACCGTAATAACTTCAACTCTATTATACATCACCCGTTGCAAGCTCAGGGAGTATATAAGGTAATACGTTTTACTACGTGTTAGTCGATGTACATCCGTGCTTGTATTATTTTACATAAGTCGATGGGTATAGGTTATTATACGTACATGCCATATTTTCTACCTATATTCGCGCCTATTATACCCACGTATATGTACAGGTATACGTGCATGTGCATGCGCGAATGTGTATCGTTATGTACAAGAGAAAGAGTCGCATGTTGGCATACATATACATAACGCGACGTTACGTTCGCTCAGAATTACGAGGAGTAATTTTACTCAACGTACATACGTGCATAGGTATATATACCCGTATAATATTGCCGCTGGGGGTATGTGTATGCACAGGGTATAATAACTGTTATTTGTGTTTTGTTTTTGGATCGGGTATATGTGGTTTCGCAGCTTTTGGAATGAGTAGATTAAATTCCGGAGGTTTTCAAAACCTCCCGCTGTGGGCCGGCCCAGCTCTTGTTGTTGTTACTGGTTGCAAAACCGACGATGAGTATATTATGTACTTTGGGTTATAAACTCGCTCCGCATAACCCAAATTAACTTTAGAACCGTTGTGTAAGGCACACCACATACGTCGTGCTAAATGAGTTATAGAAATCTGTCGACCTAACACGTGTGATTGATTTCGAAAGTTCAAACTTTTTTTTTCACAAACTATAACACCTGCGTCGTCCCACGTCGATCGGAAATCGACAACATTTTCGCGCCCCGTTATCAGTCAAAATTGATTATAATAATGTGTAATGTCCATTTTGTGGTAGAATTAATTACTCTATTAAACAACTCCCCAACGTGTGGCAATTAAATAAATAAATTCGGTCCATTGATCTCTTATGGAAAGTACCTGTATAGCGTGACCATAATAACGCGGTGTACAAATATTTTCGTTTATGGGGTTTATACTGCAGTAGACAACGTTCGTTCGTTGGGTAGGGTTGAAATTGTGTGGGTTTTAAGCAACGGTGCGTAAACAATTATTTACCCAATTACATCTAGTGGTTGGTTTATTCAGCGGTACATATGTATAGTTAGTGCCCTTGCGCTTTGTCGACTATACGCTGAGAGAAATTGATGTCCATGAGGAAATTATCTCAATTTACTATCCGCCAACACGTTAATGCCTGAAAATAACGGTGCTTTACTTTTCCGATTATTATTCCCCCGTTTTTTCTCTTTTCCTCCTCATATCATCATATTAGTTCTAATTTTTCCCTTCTTTTCTTCCCCTATGTTTGTCTGTTTTTTTTTTTTATTCATTTCTTTGCACGTCGTTACAGTCTGGTTGGTATGCGATCGTTATTATATGTGGGTAGCGAAAAGAAGAACTATATAGAAGTCGAATAAATATATAAGTTGGTTGCACATATTTCTGCTGGTTTGTATTATAGGCGGGAGAACGAAAAGTCGTCGGATCGAACGATGTGTCGGAGAGAAAAGTAGAAGAAGAAGAAGAAGAACTATATAACGAAAAAATCAAGATGAGAAGAAGAAGAAGAAGAAGAAAAAAAATTCCGAGAAACCGTTTTCTGTCAAGATTTATCTGCGCCAAAAGAAAGAGAAAAGAAAGATAGAAAGATATAGAACGAAAGCAGACGCGCGCGGTGAAGAAAGCCGCGATGTGAGGAGAAGAACAGAGGGTTACTTTTCCGCTAGGATCAACCAAGCCAGGCACCACCAGCGGTTTGTACAAAACATGATCAGATCTGCGCGCGCGCGCCAAATGGCTGCCGTTATTTTTTTTTTTCACCAAAGTAAAGAATAAATATTTTAAGGCTCCTTCGGGGCACTCGAAAATTATAAACGGCTATACATGCAACGGACCCGAACGCCCCTCGATTCGCGAACGATTCGGCGAACGGCTGCAGATGTCGGTTTAATTGATCGATGAAAATCGGGAAATCGTTGATCCCTGGTGATGCAGAGAAAGAAGAGATGATTAAGTGAAAGATAAACTAGAAGGACAACCCGTTTGACTCACCGTGCGTGGTCCTGGGAACGTAGAGGTTCAAGTAGAGGCAGTCTTCGCTGTGATTGGTAAGGATGGGGGTTATTTTTTGAAGATAGGCCTTCCGGTGCGCGGACTGAGCGTCCTCCGGCTTTGGCGGTCTCTGCGGGCAGGCGGGGGGCATGGAATCGGCGAGCCTCGTGCCCCTCCAGGGTGTCGGTGTAACCGGAGGCATGTATCGTAGTGCCCCGACGGGGGGAGTGGCGTATGGAACCCCGAGGTACGCCTCGATAGCGGCAACCCTCGCGACGATACCGCGAAGGGCCCCGTATCTGGTTCTGACAACCCTAGTGCCGTACTTTTGTCCCTCAGCAAGAGCCGCTGCGGTACCGAGTAAAATAGTCTGAAAAATCGCGAGGATTCCGACGGTTCTAACAACCAATAATAATTTCCATCCCCCGTAACCCCGTCGGTGTCCCCGTGCTGCCCTTTCCAACGGGGTATTCTTCCCCCTGACGAAATCGAGGTCCCTGGACCCCGTTGAAAACCTGCTGCTGCAGGTGGGGGGCGTCCGCATCGCGTCACGCCGCCGCGGGTCAGCCTCCCCTGGACCCGCATCTGTTTTGGGCCCTGGTGCAGGCCCTCCGTGCAGGGTAACCTTGGGATGACCGGATGCCCCCCTGCTGGCCTGTCGCGTCGTACCAAATTCTACACGGATATGCCAGAACTTTTCTCTGATGATTCCTCGCTTGCCTTATTTCCTTCGACGATGAAACTGATTCTGACCTTTCACGATAAAGTATCACACCGCGCTGATTCGCTTTCAGGTTCAAGTCCATTTCGCAGGACTCCAAACGCTGATGTGTTAACTGAATTATTTAATAATCCTCGGTACTTTATCGCGGTATAAGAATTGCTAACCATCTCCCAAGACTTCATTTGTGCGATCTGATACTCGTCGTAGTTAGTTTAATTTATTCTAATGTAACGTAACGTAATGTAAGGTAATGTCGCCCTGATATCTTCACCCCCTTTAAGGATCGTTATTTTCAAATTCCCTGGGGTGTTTATATCGCCCTTGTATCTATTTCCTCGGGTAATGGGAATCAGGGTGGAGGGGGGGTTTAAGGGGGGATTTAATCTGTCATCTGGGGAAGTCCATCGTGGACGTATCTTATCAATTCCTGTTTCAATTTGCTACGAGTGCCCCTGGGGAAGGTAACGCATATCCGGTAACTTCGCGAATCACCTCCTCTTTTTTTCTTTCTTCTTCTTTTTTCTCCTCTTCTTCTTTTTCTTCTTCTTCTTGTTCTTTCCCAGTGCAATATAGTAGTTTATACGTATTCATATAACGTGTATATCTACTTCGGATCGGAGTTTCTTCCCATCCGGCTTCCAGGGATGTTTTACCCCAGTTTTACAGTCATATTCTCGGAACTAAGTGTGTCACGTTGTGCATCATTCTAAATTCTATTTTCCCACATCGACTTTCCATCCAATTATCGGCATCGCCTATTAGTTTGTAGTTTATATTATTCACACTCCGTATACTCGTGTATATAAACCTCGTCGCGAACGTGCGGTCGATTTAATTAATTGAAAAACTTCATAAATTAATGAATTGTCGAAAGCAGATAATGCTCTGTAATGGGTCTTAATTCCACGCAGGCTATAGAAATATATGTTTATATAATTATGTATATCAAATCCACAAACTTCATCACATTGTTTTTTAAATCTCAGATATTTTCAGCTCCTCCTGATCCTTCTCCGCGAATATTTTCACTTCGCATAAGGTAACGATTTTGTTGGCTTAAAATTATTTTTCAAAGCATACGAATTCTTTGAATAGTCCTCTTTTGGTTATTGTTGTTATTGTTGTCGTCGTTGTGGGCCCCTCGACGCGAAGGGTATCCAAAAAAGTTTTGTTGGTAAAATTTTTCTATAACAATCTCCAGCAAAGTCCAATTCCAATTTCCCCCCCGAACGAGCAACAGCCTGCCGCTTAGGGGTTAACACTTGCGGAAGATACGACGCGGCAAGAAAGATACGGAAAGGAAAGAAAAAAAAAAGGTACAGAAAGATATAAACGTCTGTGAAGCCGGTAACGAGATCGTAACAAGATTAATGAACGTTTTCGCTTCGAGGGAGAGAGAAGAAAATAAGAGAGCACCAGGTTTACATCATCGGCACGATTCTCCGCACATCTCGTTCTTTCCACGTATATCTCCGTTAGCTAATTTTACTCACTTTATATAATTTTAATTTTCGAAACGTTTTGATCTACGGAACTAGTTACAGTTTCTTTTATTATTCTAGGTGTTGGTTTTCTCATTTCTGTAGCAGTTGAGGTGATTGTCAATTGTCCATTTTGTGAAGGTTTATTGAGATCGTGGCGAGGGATACGTCAAAGTGTCCGGTAGACGGGCTCGGGTCTTAGTAAGAAGTTGTAAATTCTCGATCTGGTTGCAGAGCCGTCGCTCGCACCGTCGACGACACCCTGTTCGAGACGAATTCGCCCAGGGTCTACTGGCGCGAATCGTCGCGAGGCACCGGGGGGTCTCTTTTCAGGCGGTCTAGGGCGCCGGGAGCAGAGCGTCGGGACGCCTTCGGTCCATAGCGCAGCCGCGTAAACCATCCCCTGTTCGAATACGAAGATCGATAACTCCACGGCAGACCCTGACTCATCTCTCTTCTCCCTCGCTCTCCTCATCTCTTACCAAAATTGTTGAAGGACACTCTTCCTCGAAGCCAGCCAGCCAGCCAGCCAGCCATCCAGTCAGCCAGCCACCCTCATCCTGCTGCCGCTGCTTTTGCTTCTGCTTCTGCTTTCAAACCTTTTCAGCCCTTCGTCGCCGACTCAAACCTGGGCTTCAACGCCCTACGTGAGGTTTAGATGCCCTGAAACTCACCGCGTATCCATGCTACGTACATTTGCATGCAAGTGCTCTCTGTACATGAGCATATACGCATGATATACTTATACGGGCTCGAAAGTCACCAACGTGGACATTCCGATGACTTTTAAGAGAATCACAATCGTCTCCTTATTATACATTTTGCGATAGGAGAAAACGCTTACTTTTTACCTTCCTTCTATACTCGTTTTAATTTACTTTTTCCTCTTTTTCCTTCTTTTTTCTTTTCGTTTTTTAATTATCGTCGGAGTGCCGGATGAATCCCATCCTACCCCTCCCCCTTCCCCCTCCGCGATTTTCCTCAATTCATATAATTGTTTCCATCTTCCCTTTGCTTCATACTGTGATTAATGCCATTATCATCACGGAAAAGGTACGCGTAATGTGGTCTGAGAATGAAGAGCGAATTTAAGTATATTTCCAAGAAGGAGCTATGGTGTATAGGTATAGGTATATCAGGGTATCGAAACGTGCGTTTCCCTTGGTCCGTATTATATATACCCTATTCTATAAAAAACACTCCACTCGAACGTTTCCAATCTCACAATCATTTGGTTATTTACCAATGTAGGTCACACGCTCTGATGTAGGGTTAGTCTTATGTACCAATATAGTAGTGCACACACGTACCTATAATATTATATACACCATTTTATCGCAAACGTCGCGTCTAGTATCGTCGTTTCACGTATACGAGGCTGCCGCGGTGACTTGAGATTCGTCGGCGGGGCGGCTCAAATAGAGGTACCCACTACGAGAACCGCATAAAAGAAGAAGAAGAAGAAAATATGCTCCGAGAACACCAAATCACATGGCAAACAAACGAATATGTTTCATTTCTGATAATCGCTTATGTACGTATCACGTGATTAGCGTGAGATTCACAGATAGTATAAAAGATGACGGGATATTGGATTACGAAAGTTTTTTTTATTTTTTCAAAAAACGTATCGGAAATAATTTGAAAAAAAAATTTAAAAAAAAAAAAATAAAAAAGTGCAGGGAGTAATATAACCTATTATTTCCGAGGACTTCTGCAGCGAGTCAGCAGCCCTTGCACGTTAATATTAATTAGAGCGAACCTCGTAACGTAATGAAGGCTTCCGCGTGGAGTGTAAAAAAAAAAGAAAAAAAAAAGAAATTGAAAAAAGAAAAAGCAAATATAAGAAATAAAATGAAAGTAGAGATTGCAGAGGAGTTGCATTGACATGAGACTGGAGAACCGAGCGTCTACTAACACACGGATATTCTAAACTCGTGTTCCCTTATCCATGAACACGATTTTCCTACCGCTTTGAACTTTTAGTTCGGATTTCCAAAATCTTGAATCATCGATAACTGATACAATAATTTACATCGTGCGAGGATAGTTTTTTTTTCCCATCAAAATTCCGATGTATGTAGATGTGCAGTAGTTTACCGGTTAATTCCGAATCATGTTCGCATCGAAATAAGGGTCGGGTTTTATACCTCAGTATTTTTTATGCGTTATCGTCCGAAAACTTTTCACCTTCAAAGATATAGGCAGGTTTGCAACTACATATCGTCTTACGTTCATCTCTCACGAGTTATAGTTATACTTTAATACACGACACAACGCGACGCATGGAGGTGTACTTTATATACGTGGAAAAAAACTTTTTACTCGTCCACCGCTTTCTGTAGCACACGGGAGGAAAAGTTCAACTTCTACACCCCGTACGAACTACAGCTAGTATAACAGAACAGCCGAACTTTTAGCCGGAAAAAAAAAAAATGAAGAAAATACCAGAAGTTTTCAAGATCTCTTTATACATACGAAGATTTTTCCAAAACTTGTTCGCAAAAAAGAAGAAGGGGTAAAAAAAAATAAAAAAATATTACTGCTCGGAATCTCGTGTACATTGCAGAACCGAGTTACATACGTATGGTATATATATAATGGGTTGTATTCGTTATACACACGTGTTTTGAAAATAACGATATAATTAAGATTTATTTTTGTTGAGATAGAAAATGGGAAAAAATTATCTGGAACGATCGTTGATCGTATTTTCTTTTCATTTCTTTTTCTTCCATTTCATATTCTTCGAACGGGAAAACTCGTGGAGTGGATTTATAATTCCGTGGTGTATAGCCTGCAGAGACGATAATTCACGACGATCGTTATACCTGGTGGTAATCGGCAGAATATAAAACTCCTCAAAGTTGAATTATACACTCGCATCCGTGAGTCGTCAAACTCTCTAATTATAACTCTTATTTTTTTATCTCTCTTTTCTTCTCTTTACGCAAGCACAACTTCCGTTCAATTTTTTCCCTTTGCTTTAACCCGCCATGACATGGATTTTATATCTATCTTGAAAATGATTTTTCAATGCAAGAAAATTGGATACCCGTTTCGTATACGTATACCTATAGTTTGTTACCTAAACCCCGAAATTGAAGGAGGGTATGTATATACCTAAAAATAATCGACGAGAACAGGTACTTTCGCAGTGGGCTCCACGCTAATTGCACTCGCAAATATTTCTGACCGACCTCAGCTATGTCTTTACGCCCCCCGTTATTTTAGCCCCGCCTTCCGTAAGCCGTATTGAAAATCCAATACGAATCTTTAGTCTAACATTGGCTTCCGTCGGCGATCATCGAGCGTGTTTTTTTCCTTTTGTTATTTTTTTTCTTTCGGTCAAGTGGAGTAGAACAATTTTTTTTTTTTTCAAGATTATCCCTAAAAGTTTTGAAAAATGTTTTTGATAGTTTTGTTGATATCTACCGGGATGATTCCTGGAACGGAAATTGCGACTGGGGTTTTTGCCGCCGATTCACCGTCTCCTGTGGGAAATGAGAGCCCAATGTTGACCGTAAAAACGACCCTGAAATCGTGGCACTCGATGTACAACTCCTACAGAGAGGAAATGAACCTTGGATACTGTTGGGCGGACTATTTTTTTGACATTAGAAACCTGCTCAATACACTCACGGGTCCAAGATTCGTTGGGATTCATCCCGACGATCCCGCACCTATCAAAAACCTACTTAACGGTCTGCTGAACCCGGAAAAAAATACGCCGGCGTTCGTCATCGAGGAACCAGAAAAAACAGCAACGAACTTCAAGGACTACGGTGACGAGGGATATTTGAACGACCAGCAGGAGAATTTTCAGGATATTAGACAGGATTTTGAAAGCTCCGATGAAACTGAAAAGGATAATTACCAGATTTCTAATCCTTACAACGAACAAAACTTACCGAATTCAAATCCTCCACCTCAGTATTTTTATCCCGGTGTCGATTACCGACAATCACGAACACTTGAAGAAGATGATTCCGTTCATTCTTATTCAGAGCGAACAAAGAGCAGTGAAAAGATGACGAAGGACGAGCTTCCGGGTAACAATTTTTCGGAAGTTTCATTTCCAAAGCCAAAGTGGGAAGGTAGAGGACTAAGCGACATCCTTGTATCGGTACTGGGACTCAACTCACCTCCAGGACTGGGACCATTGATGTTCGGGGTAGAACCAAGCCCTGTGGTAATTGTGATTTCAAGGATCATAGGAGCCTTTATGAGAGTCGGAAGGCAGGTCTTGGAAACTATCGAGACGACAAGCGTTTTGGCTTGCACCAAGGAGTACATTTTGATTAAAATATTCCGTTGGATAGACTCGTGATTTCGCAACAATTATTATCCTCGTCTGTGAATAAATATATATACCTGTAGAAGATAAATTATTATATCGAGTGTACATATGTATAATAAGTGGGTATATGCATGTTATATTAAAAATTGTAGGAACCGAACGTTTACAAAGAAAAATGTAAATGTGAAGACGAAGATGAAATCGTGACGGGAAGGGTTTGGTGTATTTAAATTTCTTTAGAAAAACTGCAGGGAACATCAGTATACCGGAAATAGTGTGTGCATAGTATTGAAAGAGTGGAAATGCAGTGTAAGTTTGATGACAGAAAGTGCAGCGGCAGCAGCAGCTAGATAGAAAAGGGTAATTTAGACTCTTTGAAATCCGGTGCATTTACTATTCATATACCTATATATGGTATATAACTCTTACAAAAGGCGCAGGAGTTTTATATAATGGCGAGATGTGTACCGACTGAAATTGGCAACTCCCTTTTTCATTTTTTTATACCCCAAAGAAAAGAAACACTTTACTGTGCCCTCTAGTTAATATTCAATTCTTAATTACCTCCGCACACTGAAGCGTTAGGTAGAGCTTCTTACGATAAGATAGAATAGAAATAGCTTCGGAATGAATGCGCCCCGCATCCGGTCCATCATCGTTGAGAATTTTTTACATTTTATGCAACTGCAGTACAGTCTTACCACTCTTTTTGTTTTATACTGCCGTGATCAACGCGGTCTTAAGATTAATATTTACTTTTCGAAATGTGTAGACCCAAGCTCTCCCCCCTCCCCTCTCCCCCCGGAATTTTTCATATTTCTACGACACTACGGTAGCTACTTTTTGAATCTCGCTCTATCTACCTGTGCAAACAACTGAGAATACGACGCTGGTATAGTTTCTTGAAATAATTTAGACTTGAAATTATATTATTTTCAATTCTGCGCATTAATTATGGAACGACTAAGTGATGGTGATAGTTTACCGCTTTGAACTTGTATAGTTGATAAATTAATATAAACGGGAGGAACGGGAGAAACGCGTGAAACTCACGGGATCATTCGTCGTCCCTTACCTAGTTACGTTTGGCGCTGGGCTGTGCTTACTTGGCAAGACCTCGGGGCATCTTTTACGGAAATGATTTTATATTAGCCCCTTAAATAACAGAATACTTTTATTTTTGTATGTGTTTTTTTTTTCCACCATTGTCAGATGCCCACCGCATCGTCGTCGTCCTACTCCTCTCCTCGTAATAACGGACAATATTGCGATAATAAAAGTTCGAGTAGAAAGAAGGAAAAAGAGTGCAAGAGAAATGGGTGGGAGATGGAGAGTCGAGAATCCTGAGTCCCGGGGAGGAAAATATCAGTATCTTCGTATCCTGCAGCAAAATATACCTATGTATGCAGGTATATCTGTATTTATATGCACGTATACATATGTATATGTATATATTCTAACGGAGGGTTGCGGAGGCGTTTAAGCCGCGAGGGGTGGAGGTGAAAGAACCAAAAAGAAAGAGGAGAGAATGGGGGAAACGGGGGATGGAAAAGTCTGCGAGGCTCCGAAGGGAATGAGCTAAGGAAGTGGAAGGCGAGTAGTGTGAGGGTATAGTGATGAGAACGGAATCTATCGTCACTCTCATTAGAGGCTCGAAATATTTGGGGAATTCGTGATGAGGATAGCTCCTAGGTTTTCCCGATCGTTTTTTTTCTAAACCACGCATCGCCGGAATCAATATCATACGTAGAAGGAAATTAATCCCATGATTCTTCTCTGAAAGTCTATTCCAAATTTTTCTTATAGAAGAATTACTTTTTTTTCATACCTACTTGGAATAAGAATCGACTGACTGATTGGGGATACGGAGAGACAGGTACAGAAGGGAATAGGGAATAGTCGAGTAATAGCCGAGGGATGCTTGCGCTTCTCCCCTCGATGGAGTCGCTGATTCGGTTAATGTCATCATCCCTGTTGACACCCGGAATGCGATTCTGCGGCGGCGTAGTCCCTAGACCAGACAGGGAGATGAGATCCAGACCTCTAGAATACCTCCGAAACCGGAGGACTCCGGAGGTGAAAGTTACGCAGATAAATAGATAACCGAATACACGCGACTGTTCCCAAAACCCGATAAATTCCGCTCCTCCCGCTTACGTATGTATTTAATCATTCAACATGTTATATCGCGTAAATATGTTTGCCCGATATTTTATTATGCCCATATTCGTGTTCTATTTTTTCGAACACTACATTTCTGAAGATTTTTTTTGAGATACCGATACAAATTCAACTATAAGTGGACAGAACGCCGTTAGTCGGTTAGTGTACTTTAAGTATTTAGATGGATGTTAAATTGAAAATTAGCCTAGTATAGTTAGGGCTGGGTTGACATAGCGGTTATTCGTTACCTAATGAAAAATATTGAGTACGAGAATCGTAAGCTGCATGCCTCTTTTTATGATGATCACTGTTAATACTCGATGACGATGATAACGATAGCAATAATGATAATGTTTGTAAAATAATAATAAATAAAATTTGTATCCATTAAATCGAGTTGAATAAGGCTGTTCATTTGATGAACATAAATAACGACCGAAACTTAAAATATATTATCGAATAAGAATCATTCGTGCGTTAATCAGGTTTCGCAGGAAAATTCTCCGGGGCGAGTAAAAGAAGCGGAGATCGCTGGAATACGTAAGTGTTCTTGTATATCGAATAACGGAATCAACGAACCAACACCTGTTGTGCACTGACACATTCCTGAAAGCGAATCACTCGATCCAGTTCGTATATAGCTACACACCAATTATGTTTGCTAATTCTCATCAAACAGCGCCCTACCGTATTTATACGCACTTAACCGAGTGTTCCATTATTCATCAACAACGCACTCATTCGCAGAGAGAATTTATCCGGGTTATATCAAATTACTTTAATTCGATAAAATATACACACCCTTCCGACTCACAGTCAGGTATTTCGAATTCACCTGCAAATATCTGGAGGTTTTTTATCCGTAAATTGCTCATTTTTATAACACATATCATTACCTTTTAACAAACTATAAGTGTATGTATATACAAATACGAATAATAGTAATATTTCAAACATAATAGTAATCATAATATTTTCAAGGGAACAATTAAATTATTATCCCGTCGACGAAACTTTTCACCTCGAAGAAATAATAATTTCAGGAAGTAAAATCTCAGTGCTTTCCGACGATGATTCCCTTGCTTTCTAGCCAAGCGGATTCGACCGTCGAGACATTACGCAGAAAACATCTTCCGGTTGCTACGACTTCTGTGAAAAGAACCAGAGGAGGTTTGGAGCCATGAAGTACCGAGGACGGATGAATGGCGACTGGTTGTCTCGTGGAAACCTGTTGCAACAGATACATATACATCGTATTGGCGGTAATTCCATGAATTACTTATATACAGAGCTATCTAATTTTTTGCAATTGTTGTAGGGAATCGTTTTATTTTTCCATCAGCTCGCTCAAAATCATTTTTGGTTTTGCTTTTCCATTCTTCCAAACCCGTATCTTCTACCGTCGCTGAATTTTCTGATCTACGGAACTATGTGTATTACCACACGTGTTATCATTCGCTCTGATGTAAAACTTTCCCCATTATAGAAGCGCGCTTGTTCGCTCGCTTGGGTTGCGGTAATCGCGTCGACACACATTCCATGCATAGTTGAGACCGTCGAGACGATTAGATTCGTTGCAAATCCACTATTCACGAACGCCCGTGATCGGCACTCCCATAAATGAAATATGATCGGAATTTGATCCGCGAAAAAACTATCCCACGCTTCGGAAAAACCAAATTGCAGCTGACGTGGTGAGATGAAAGATTGTGGAAACGTTTACCGAATGTTTTCTATCGTCGACCAAACTTAAGGTATTTTATCAAAATGAATTCGGATATTATCTGATTTACCGTTAAGTAAGTTTGATCCCTTTGAAGTTCAGCGAGATTATCGAAGAGTCCTTCCAACAGAGCCTTCCTCAGAGGTTCCGTCGATGATCCGCAACTGCATTTCTCGAGATTCGCTCGTGCGGCGAGCGCAGCTAACTGCTTACGAACTTCCAAACCATACTCCAGATTTCTGTGGTGTAGAAAATTTTCGTGGCACCAGCTCTTCTTCTGAGAGGTACTCGTGAAGCCTTTAAAAACATTAAGCAGGACGACGTGGTCTCCTTCCGACGATGCGAACCTACGTTCAACAATACCGTTTGCAAAAATTCGTTTTGTACTGCATACTGTATTTTATACGAAGAATTATAAAAACGAACCTGGCCCTTGCAGCTGCGGCCTGTTCCCTTTTATTCGAAGGCTCTACGAAAACCGACTCTCCTGAGAGGAGGGCTACAACTGTCAGAGCTTCTTCGAGGCACTGATGTTCTACCGCTGCTAATATCACTTTTGTAAACCTCGGGTCCAAAGGAAATAGCGACATTGTCCTACCCAAAGTCGTTAATTGTGGAGGGGATCCTATCGAGAAATGGCTGGATGAAAAAAACTATCAACAAAGTGATAAATTTCCCAAATTCTATACCTTTTACAGCTTCCAATCTTTCCAGGCATGAAACTGCAACGTCAACACCTTCTTTCGGGGGCTTATCCATGAAATCGAAGGTTGTTATATCGACGCCAATGGCCAGAAGCTGTAGGGCGATGCCAGCAAGGGAGCATCGCTGGATTTCGGGTATAGGCATCTCACTCATATTGGCAAATTCAGCCTCGGTATAGGTGCGGTAGCATTTTCCTGGCGCTTCCCGACCTGCACGACCTGTTCTCTGCCACGCTTGAGCCTTCGCAACCTTTTCAACCCTTAAAACATCTAGACCTGTCGCTGAGTGATGAGTACGCGCTTTTACAACACCCGTGTCGATGACGTGTCGAATTCCTGCAAGAAGATCGAGGATTTATAGCAAAAAAATCTTTTGCGATTGAGGATTCTTTCAGTCCAGCGCGTAAAGGATAAAACAGTCGTCACAAACGAACCTCCAATTGTTACAGAAGTCTCAGCAACATTGGTAGATAAAACTAACTTTCGCATTCCTGGCGGTGAAGGTTTGAAAGCTTCTAATTGCTGATGAGTCGGCAAAGCCGAATACAAAGGAAATACTTTGAGCGAAGGATACCCCTTGCCTTCCAATTGCTTTGCAGCTTGTCTCGCGGCAGTTGTCGCTGCCTCAATTTCCTCTTGTCCCGTTAAAAAGGCCAGCATATCTTCACTGCAATTATTGGGGATGAAATACAATATACAGGTAATTATCAATTTATATTAAAATTAGGAAACTTACTTTGCAGGTGATTCCCGATGAATTTGAAACACTGTAACAAGGGCAGCAAAGGCATAATCATCCTGCGCTTTCACAGAATGATAAATGGTAACTGGGTGCTGTCTTCCTTCCAGATATATAACTGGAGCTTGAAAGTATTTTGTAAATTTATCCACATCCATTGTAGCAGACATGATGATAAGCTTAAGCGGCTGCAGGTTTTTCAGTTTCCTCAGCTTTTGCGCACGTCTTGCTACTCCCAGTAGGACATCCGTTTGCACAGACCGTTCATGGGCTTCGTCCAAAATAACTATTGAATAATCTGATAAAGTTTCATCGGTCATTGCTTCCCGCACCATCATTCCATCGGTCAGATATTTTATCCGCGTTTGAGGAGACGTCACATCCTCAAACCTCACGCAGTAGCCAACTAATTTTCCAGTGACAACTCCTTGCTCCTGAGCTACACGACGAGCAACACTTACCGCCGCCACTCTTCTTGGCTGTGTTACTCCTATGCATCCAGCAGGCCCAGCTAGACCAGAAGTGAGCAGGAGCTGTGGTATCTGCGTTGTCTTACCGCTACCAGTTTCTCCGATTACTATTATAGAACTATTCCGCTTGATCTCCGCCAAAAGCCTTTAACATAAAATGTATCAACTTAAATGACTAATCGTTTTCAATTTCTATGGGTTGAAAATGATACGGACGGATGTAGAATTTAGTTAGAACCAGTAATAACACTGTAAAACTAACCTTTTCCTGAGTCTGTAGACTGGTAGGGATTTTCTTTGGTGCTGGATGTTGTAATTTTCCAATGCATTGCCATCGAGTCCCTGCGTAACGTTCTGGGTCGAGTTTCTGATAGGATTTTGGTTTGTTGTGGGATTATCGGAATTGGTAAGAGAGCTCTGCGCTTCATCCGAGCTTTTGCTCTTCTTCGCATTAGTCTCGCTGAAAACTACGGTTGTCGGACGTTTTGGAGTTAATTTGGAGAAACTGGATGCCCCCATCACGCTGTACTTCGAATCCGTATTGTCGTGGACCCCCATGTCGCGCCAAATCCGTTCAATTTAGCACAAAAGTATTTTTCAAAGGGCGTTTGAGTATCACAGCAACATATTTCATACAACACGCACGTGGTCGACGTCGCGATGCCAACGCTTTCGAAGAGCACGGAACACTAACCACTGTGTGGCTGCTATTGGAGGACAACCAGCACAGCTGTTTAACACCTGTCACTCGCCATGTGTATGACGATTTCGAAACAATTGAAGTTTAGGCGAGATTCGCTGAATGGTTGATTTTGCGATGCTGCATTGTCGGGACATGACCCAATAGGGTTGTACCTTCAAAAATAAAAAATAATGCTGCATTGTGAATCTAGAAATCGGAAAGAGCTACCAAGAGTGTTGAATAGTTTAAATTAAGTAGTTGTTGATCTTTTTTGTGTTAATTGAATTGTGACAGGCGATATTGTGAAGTTCCACTGATTGCAAACAAAACGCATAGCAGTACGGTGTACAACTGGAATAGCTACATCAGCTACAAAGTTTGGCTACTCCACATTGGGGAACGTAAGTACATATGTATAACTCTGGAGTCATTTGAATTAGACAACAATTAGTTTTTATTGTGCACCACAAGTATATTAGTCTCTTTATCGAATATATACAGTACATACATATACATAAATATATTTGACACCAATGAATTCATCTAAATTGATTGTGAGGAAAATATATATAGCTTGATAATATTTCATCTGTTTAAAGTTATATGTTTTTCTCTTCGTTATCAGTATTATTACTACCATTTTGCATTAATCTGATCAATAGTTCTCTCAGATTTATGACTTGTACAATAATACATATATAATTAAAATATTCAACACAATTAACAATTGGTGGCTGGAAAACTATATTCGTTACAAATTAGGTACATTACGAATTCTGCGTCAAGTCAAATCAGTCGAGGGATAATCCCACTTTTAAATTGTAGTTATCATTATATAAAGTCAAGGTACACTCAGGTGCCTATTTAATCTAACTATTGGGTTTGGACATAAAAAAATTTTTTGACCCTCAACACTGGTACTGTGATATTTTTGTATCACAGAAAATGGATAAATAATTAGGAAGACTTATCAAAGCATGAGCAGGGGTCCCCATGAGCAGCGATGCATATCTTCAGATCTTGTGAAATTTGAGAAGTTTGAACATTATTACACACTTTTGTCAACCAAATATTAAAACATTTTATCTATGGTTTAAATTCATCGTAAAGCTCTGTAGGTAGGGCCTTTGGATGGGGCTGGCAGCTGAAAATATGACAAAACATGGTTTAGTACTTTTATCTCGGCTGAAATTAAAGTTTCATACTGTTTTACTCTATTTTATCTTCCTCACATTTGCGCCAATCCGAGACAGGTATCGATTCCGTATGTGAATGTCCGAATGTGGGAAAAGTAGATCGTCTGCTGACAAGTCCGAAGTAGATCCCGAATTGAGTAGCTTTTCTCTTTCGAGTGCTTCAGCTTCTTTGCGTCCACAGTCATAAACGTCCCGTTGTGCTGGCGTCATATTCAAATAGCCTCCGGTCGAATTTGTATCCAAGATCCATATTGCGACAGTCGCTATCAGCGATACTAGAGCAAAAAACGAACAAATTTATGACATTATAGTTGGTAGACTTACTTCTGAGATAAGGCAGAGCAAAAGTAAAGCTGAGGGGTAATGATTTAAACTTACCGCACAACCATCCCAAGAAAAACATTTCCAGCATAAAATATCCACCAGAATCGACAATCATCCCAGCTAATATCGAAACCACAGCCAGTCCCAAATTCTGGACAGCCTGAGCTCTGCAATTAATTGGGATACAAAATTCATTACAAAGTGCTGGTATTTATCTCATGGAGCCTGAAACAAAGCAGCAATAAGTTACTGCTAGCTAGATAAATGGTGCTAAATCATGAGTCACTGATAATATTATGATGATTTTCCTTTGTCTGTAAATTCCAGAACGTGATGTTACACTGAAACTATCGGAAAAATGAGATAACAATGTCACTATATACGATATGCAGATGTATGCAAATTTACAACTGAAGGATGATAACTTGTCTAGTCATAATAAGGCAGGGCGTTAATGAGGTTGAATAACCCAATATCTGTCACATACTGTGTCAGAATTACTTACATTCCATAAGCCGTCCCCAACTGATATTCTGGTATGATCAAGGCTATCAACGGCCACAGACCACTGGCGAGCATGGAGTAGGCAAGACCCATAATGACCATGCAGATGTAGGGATTGACGAAAGTAAAAGTGAGCAGACCGTGAGCCAATATCGTGAACAGTATGCTCATGAAAACCCAACAGACGTTTTTGCCTGTCCTATCGACAAGATAGCCTAAAAGTGGAGATGCAAAAGCCGAAATAGAATAGACCAAGGAATTAACGGTGTTAGCAGCTCCCGGAGAGAACGCATACTTTCTTATAAAGAAGACCCTGAAACAATCAATACGGTATAGCAGAATTTGGATTTTTCCAAGTACCTAAGGTTGGCGATTTAATTTATGGTGTTAGACTTACTTTCCCAAAGCAACAAACGGAAATATTGCAACATAGTAGGCTATACAGACAGCGGTGACCATCCAAAATACTCCCTTGAAGTCTTTGACATCGGTTAGTCGAACGACTTCCGGTGTTTGGCCCTCCCCACGCCTCAGTAACCTTTCTGCTCTTTTGTCCATAAGGCCCAGAACTATTGCACATATCAAGGAACCCACGCAAGTCGTAGAAGCTAACATCAAAACAACCCCAGTACAGGTGTAGCCGGAGTAAGATTGCGCCACCCAGTTATAGATCGGTTCCATGACTAAAAAGTTCACCGTAGAACCGACTCGAGCAAAGCTCAACTGGAGCCCGAATACCATGTTCAATTCTTTTCCTTTGAACCACAAGACCGCGTAACTGTTCTGGGCTACCGCCAATGATTCTGCCCCAATTCTGAAAATTATCGCTGAAATTTTATTCTCTTATTCTACCTCCGTTATAATAAATTTATGAAAACTAGTCTGGAGGCTCACCCAAAGACGAATCTTCCAACCATCATGATCCAAAAAGTATCTACTAGGGCTCCGAGAGCAAAAATAAACTGCCCAATGAGAGTTATAGCCATGTAAATTACCGTTCCCAGTCTGATACCAAATACGCTGTCCAATAAAAAGCCTCCGATAAAACAGAGTATCACATTAGGCCATGCATAAATTGAGTAAAGTAGGACAAATTTGCTAGTTGGTAGACCCAAGTCGGTTCTGAAATTATCCTGAAGCGCCCCAGGGTTGTCATAACAAAAATATGACCCTGAAATTACATGAAACAACGTAAGAAATATCTCATTAATGCATAACAGCTCAACAAGTGCATCGAGTAAACATGTGCACCCTTATCAACAGAACTAATTGCTGTAGTAGTATAATTTTACTGCATAATCTCATATAAGGATTTTATCTCCCTCTTTTTGTTTTTATCCTTTTTTTACGGTTTTTTCTTATATTTTTTCACAGCTGCCTAGTTGTTGCAGGAAATAAGATTAGTTTTGTTTCAATCTCCATTGATTACCATCGATATAATTCACATTTGCTGTTACAGATACGAATTTTCTTGAACAATTTGCAGATTGGGCTCAAAAAATATTACAGATTAACTCAGCTTACATAAAAAACCAACAAAGGAAATGACCCGATAACAATTACATGCATAAAGTTACAACCGGAGTATGTACAATCAGTCAACTTTTGACACAGCCGATCTTCATTACTAATCATTTCACAAGAATGTAGTATTATTGAGAATCGAAACAGGGGTCAACTCTGCAAGAGAGATATTATTTTCTCTTTAAAAGTAATCAGCATATAAAAAGTTCTCTTCCTTCTCATCAGTTTTTCAGATCTAGAAAGGCATGTCTATGAGATATTTGTTGGAGACAGCAGATACAGCTGACAATGAGTCCTGGTTTGTTTGTTTTTTTTCTTTCACAATCGGGTGATTGAACAGATTAGACCATAATCGAAGGTTGACTTCGACTCGAGTCCAAAGATAAATTTAGTAAATAATCTTACCGAAGCCAAGTAGGCACATCAGAGCTAGTCCAATGAATCTATAAAGTGGTTTCTTTGGGCTACAGCATCCTTGCAAAGCAATCTCTTCAGAATCTGTTGTTTCTACTGTCCTTCTAGGACTCTCCATAATACCACCCTCCATGTCTAATAAAGTTCCAGACAAATACTTTTTTTTGGTAAAAAACTCTGCTGCCAATGAGCAGCCGCTCTTGATGTCGAGGATAACTCACTGTATTATTAAAAGGTTGAACAGATGGTTTTTGTTATTCCAATCACGATAATTCAAACCACAATAGATTGATAACTCTGCCTAATAATCATCCTCTCAAATCTATACCATTTTAAAATCACAAGTCTACTCGTTCGATCTTTGGTTTGACTGCGAAAAATCCACTTTGTTTAGACTTTATCTATCTTGAACACTTTCGGTTTCTCACGGGCTGTTACGGAAACGACGATGTGTACAGACAAGCTGTCATTATCGTGCAGACGCCTTTCAACCGACGCACAGCTGATCTCGCAGTTGTGTGACAATCTCGACTCATCGACTCCCCTTCGTGCTCCCACTCCTGTGCCCGCGCAGGCGGCCATTTTAATTTAGTTTTTCCTTTTGTCTTTTATCTCTCTTTTGTTGGAATTTGAATGTATTGTACTTTCTGAACGTTCGTTATATACCAATCTTCAGTCAACGGTTATATTGTGAAACGTCGAAGAATTAGAAAATTTGTTTTTTTATTGAAAAGAATTCCTTATGATCCTCGAATTTAGTAAGTATTACAATGGTATCATGATATTCAATAACTTAAAATGAATACCGATACAACATAATGATAGTCTGTGAAAAACGGTTTTGGCTTTCTTTTCTTACTTTTTTGAACATCACAGACATTAGATAGCTCTCGTCGATATACAATAATAAAATATTTTATAACAGTACTCTGTGTACACAAAATCTTAATCTATGGTGCAACCTCCTCTGTCGCTCCCTCAAATTCTAATTTGACTTGACATTCTTCGGGTAATCCTTCAACGTCAACTTCTGATTCTGGTGCATTCAACATATTTAACGTAACTTCTGCAGATTTTCCCATCATTCCTTGGTTACCTGTCGCCTGCTGCTGTTTCTGTGATTGTACCTGTTGCTGCTGACCTCCGCCACCTCCGCTCTGCTGAACGGTCTGTTGTTGAGATATAACTTGCTGCTGTCTTATAGGTACGCCAGCTTCTTCAAATGCTTTTTTCTTCAGCGTCGTTCGTATTTGTGATCTGTAAATGGACAAAAATATTAGTGAAAACGAACCAAGGACTGACGCGGAAATCGAGCGTGTTTCACATTGATTTTGTTCTATCATCTGATCACTTACACTGTTCTTCCCTTGATGTGCTCACTAATTTTATTCAAATCTTCGCTGAACTTTTTAACAGAATGACGAAGCATCTCAATTTCCTCGTCGGTCCATTTACTAAAGTAGACAGAACATGTAGAGTATTGAATAGCACTCCAAAATGTAAAGCTTGTTAATTAATATGAAGTCGACTCATCGAGTACTAAGTTTAAATCTACTCGAATACCGGGAAAAGCTTCCTCTAGATCAGCCAATAGAGACGGTACTGGCCCCTGTCATTGAAGCGCGAAATTATTACGATCTTGGTTAGGTGAAATGCGTATTATTATTACCCTGCGGGTGAGTCTGTCGTGGGGTGTAATTGCATGGTTAACTCTCCCAATTTGTTGAACGCTGCACCAGCCGCCGTGAATATCTCACCGACCTGAAATAACAGAGTAAAATTTTTTCAGATATTCACTGACACCGGATCTCCAGACTAACAGAATGCAGTCCGTCTACGTGTTATGTATTCAGCTTTAATAAGTGCAAATATCAGAAGAAATTCGAACAATATGACGAAGAACCTAGACCCGAAAGCTTTCGTGAGTTAAACTTTAAATATTCAACGATTTTATTTCATTATTAACAAATAAACACTGAGCATCATAACCTAACCTTTTGTCCGCTTTCGAGCTCCATGGCTTATGGCTAGATCACAGAGATTCTGTTATATCGAGGGGGAAGTCCCCTGGACACGTGACTGGGGTTGAAAATGGGGGTTGAGGGAATGGGCCGTTCACTGTAGGCAGGAGGTGGATGGCGGGAAATTATCGAAAACCTTTGACAAACCGTTATACGCCAGCTTACCTTGCTTGCCGAATTCATGTTATACATACATATATTGTTATTAAAACATGACGACGCCATTGGATCTCGGGACACGACGATATAGGTATCTACATATGAACCGCGGCGTTGCCGCAGTCTGCGCGCTCCACGTATTTAATTAAATATAGATTAAAATGATTCGGATTTAAAAATTTTCTAAATTGCAGTTTATTTTACTCATCTGTCTTGACAAATTTTATCCATAGATTCTTTGCGCTTATAAATTAACAGTATCCTGCCCCATTCGTTGCTACTCGTTTCAGTGACCCTTTCAAACCCGCATTGATCTCTCAGGATATTTCCCACGTGGGTTTCCATGTCACCGTTGAATCGGAGACAATCTACACTCTGAAAATCCGGAAGATTCGCTCGCCTCAACCTTCTTGATGCATTTCTGTAACATTTCCAGGGCTGTGGTTCCACCACGATTATTTTAGTCTTCTCGCAAACGGATTTCAGGAACTTGACAAGACCCGAATCTCCATGGTTTAAGTGTACCCACATAGTGATTGAAAAACAAAAAACCACATCGAAATAGTCTCTCTTGTTTTCCGACAGAAATCCATCTACCACAATTCTCCTATCGGGTTCAGACATAAAATCTACGCAGCTGTACGTCACGTTGCGAGATTTATCTGCAGGAAAAGCATTCGCTTCTATAGCTCGTTCTATTAAAACTGGATCCAAATCAATTCCTAGCAAGGAAATCTCTATTTCTCCATGAGATTGCGATCCAGGGACATGAGCATCGACGTTTTTCTTCAAAAAATCGTACAGGGCGAGCGTCAGATTCTGGAAAAAAAAACAAGTATAATTCGACGCGGATGGTGAAAAGCTTTTTTTCCATTTTTTCGGAGGGAAATCCCTGCAGCTGCCGTCTATGACCTGATGCCTTGCCTTAACATGCATTACTTTTTTTCAGTTCCTCACCCCCGCGTTGCAGCCTACATCCATGCCGACGTATTTCCGCTCGGTTGAGTCCGCGTGCCATACGCTCTGCGGAAGTTGTTGCAGCCGTTCCTCGACCGAGTGAAATTGGTAATAATTCATGAAATTTCCATGCCTGCACGCGCCCGGATCCGTTTCATTTTTCACCCGGTTATTCGCTTCCGCTCCAACGCTAATTGCAACTCCTATTTCCTCTTCTAATTCCTTCTTAGACATCGTTTTCGCTCTGTTTTAATTGCCGTTAAACGACGATGATCAGTATAATTGTGTTAATTATTTCTTTGATACATATTATTCCCTTTGATCTGGCAAATTATTTCATCGCACTTGATCTATTCTAGGAAGCTTATATGGATGGGGAGGAAGAAATTATACATGGAAAGATGGTATCCTAGCTACCTGCTCGTTCCAACGCGCAGTGGCGGCGCAGCTGCTCTGTTTACTGTTCAAGAACGTGCGAATTCTGCGGGGCTTGCTTGTTCGGGAACAGTTTGGAGTTGGAAATATCACGTGGTTTGAACCTTCGTAAGTATGCACGCAACGTGGTGCCCCCTAGCCCGCGAAATATTGACTTTATTCAGGGACTCGTAGGTCGGCTGTGTCACGTTCAAACGCAGTGCTGATATCACTGATATTTATTAGTTAGGTATATATCAGTGGCTGATATGGATACATACTGTACAAAAAGTATTGAAGTTACATCGGCCGTTGTATTGCCCACCTACCCACCGCCCACATACATATCATTGAAAAAGAAAGAAAAAAAAAACTTACCCAGAGATTTGCTAAGAGCGTGCAATCGATGTTAAACGCGGCACGGTCGAGACCGCGAACGGAAGGATTGAGATAATTCGCGGTGTCCGCGACCCAGATAGTCACAGCCTTCGATTCACTAACTTCGGGGACACGCTGTTCAGTCAGACCAAAAAAGTTTAACAAGTAATCCCACAAATCAATGACGCTTATTGTGTCCACAATGTACAAGGTGTTCACTTTCAGACGCTACTATGTTCATCGCTCGTGTCCCGGTAAGAAGATACTCAAAAGCAGCTGTTTCCTACCTTTTCAATTTTTATTTATTTCTTCTCAGTTCTTCTTTTTTTTTCTGTAAGGGCTCTATCGATCGCGTCCGACTAGGTGTGTTTCTCAATCAATTAGATGAGGAGATCATTTATTGCAACAGTTAAACAGTTGCTAACTAGTCTTTCATTTTTTCAGAGTATACGTATAATATTCTCATATACCTACGCAATTGAGTCAAGGCTTCTGAAACTTGGCCTATTGAAATTACGAGGCGATAAAATAAAATTAAAATTAAAAAATAAAACATACTCTATTATGAGTCTCCGATCTTCTGTAGTTGCAGGAAAAAAGGGAATGTATATTTTTATCTTCTATATGCTTAAAACTGTCGACAATGGATGGCTTACTCTCGTTATATCTATTCCGACTGCAGCAGCTGTTTCAGAAACCGGCTTGTACCTAAACCTCCTGCTGCTGAACTTTAAAGAGAATGAACTCGTGCCAGGTGGGCGGTGACCATGACGTTGTAGATATATTTTCCTAAATCCTTTTGCAGCGGTTCAGGTCTTAGGAAAAACCTAGACAAAGACATGCGAATATGTGGCCTGCTCCGCCCTGCAGGTAACAACCAGAATAAATTCCATCAACTATGTCATTATGTCAGATTAGAAAACAAACTGACTATATCAGTTCGTCAATTAATTATTCCGTAAAATGCGTATATTATAGATATTTCCGTCACGTCTAGCTGGTAGTAAATTTCGAACGACCTTGTCATTGTTCTCAAATACATACATACGTAGAGAAAGTTCACTTTTTCCGGTCTCATATACTTACACAGTTTTTGCGGAAAAATTTCTGTCTACGCATATCCGGTTGCCGATTTAGGGTTTTAGGGGACGTTTTTATATTTATTGAAACGCCCCACGTCAACTGCAGAGTTTCAGGTCTGAAAAGTCCAAGTCTTAAGCTCTAAACTCTAAGAACCTCTGCAAACTGAAAGATTTTAATACCGGACATGATTTTGACAAAGGCGCGTAGCGAACGAAGGAAACAGCAGCTGCATCTTACGGTTTTGTCCTACAAACTCCTCTATTATTACCCAGGTATTTGACCGCGCTTTTAACGTGGCGTATTGAAAATATCCGGAAAATATTTACCCTTCCGTTTTGTATGGGTATATACATAGGCACGAAATTTGTTATTCGTTTTATTTTTCTGTGTATATAATCCAGATTATAATAATGAAAAGGCGGAAATGCTTGTAGCATTTGTATTTGTGTATAATATATCTCTTTATATACGCGTTTCCGCTTTATCCTTTTTAGATTTTCTTCCATTTAACAATAGTTAGCTAAGGCGGAAGTAGATATATTATTTGAAAAAAAAAAGAAAGAAATAAAAAAAGACCGAGCACGATGATGCACAAGTTGTGAGAATTTCAAACTAGCAGTAAACTTTTGCAATGTTTTCGAATATTGATACTTCCTTGAGAGTTTCTACATATGTACACATGCAAGTATATATTCTAGCGTCTCATTACGTCAAATTGAAGCGCGATAAGTAAAATCAAGAGTGACACGACGTAGCGATTTTTTGGTATAAAAAAAAAAAATGATTATTTCAAATTATGATCCACAATTTAATGTAACGTGGCGCAATACTGGTACATCGGTGCAAGTATATACACTACCGTATCTATTGTATGTACGCACTACTTACGATTGGAGATATCTTATAAATTGCGCGAAACTGCGTAACATCATGATATTGACATCACGTTCGCCGCGTTTATTAGTCGTGTGCACCAACAGCTGTACAGTATACATGTATACCTATGTATATAGACACGTATACACGTGAATACAATGACACAATGATCCGGCAAGGGTGTCATCATACCGATTGCCAGATATTTCTCAACACCCCGGTAAAGTAAAGCACGCCTAAAGGTCGCCGTGTACCGTGGAGCGCAAATAAGGCATTTCCTGGGACGAGAATCAGCTGGCAGACGACGGAGACCTAATCACGTTAAAACTATGCAAGGTGGTTTTTACGTCGCATGGATCACCGATAGATAATTGCTCATCTGTTTCTGTGTTTGTTCTTTTTGTTCTTCATCGTTGTACCGTTGCTATGATATCAGGAAGTATTAGATAGGAAAAAAATAAGAAACCAATTATTTTAAGACGATAATATTGCAGCCTCCTTGTTGAGATTCACTTTATGAATACGTATCAAGTTTTGTTAGTGTTTGTTGAGAATATATTGTAGACGGTTGCCAGACGCGATGCAACAGTATAAGTACAGTCGATACATAAAGTATATAAGTTACATCTTCAACGTCTAGTTTCTGATAGATAAGATACAATTATATTCGATTATGTATAAACGATTATAATATATCGCAGTTTCAGATGTCTATCGTATAGGCATATAATCATCCCGATCTCGTATATATTCCCGGAATTATTCAGCGAGAAAAATTCACACGTTCTCCCCACAGTCGGTGTTGATAACAACGTTGTTTACGCGATGACAATCCTTTGATTATCACGATGGCGAAGGACAATGTTTCTATTCCAGCTATACGTATAGAAAAATGTTTGCGAATCAACCGCGGAATAAACTCAACATTATTTTTTCCGATGACTGTACCGAGCCCGGTTTATACGAGTGTGTATGTGTTGCACGTATATACGTGTATTTATCACACAAACTGAAAGGTGCAGCAACGGAATATCTAAAGACGGAAGTTAACAGCAAAACAGCCCCCGCCTAGTGACGAGTTTCCGGGATGTGACCTTAGAATTTTAAATAACGATTTAATATTCCAATTGACTCCGGCCATATTCGTTATATCGTTGAAATCATCATGCACGATGTGGAGCGGTATAGTATCCCGGCGATGATGATGAATTCGAGGCTCGCGATTTTTTTTTTTCTTATTCATTACTATATCATAATTATACTGCAGCGTTGCAGACACGATAATTTATAGGGCAATAACTTCGGAGTTGGTTTTAATTTTTTGTTTTTTGTTTTCTTTTTTAACAAGTTTAAAACAATCAACCAACAATAACGATAAGACGCGGTATCGTACATACATACTATACATATATAGGTACGATACGTACTATACCTATATATGTCGCGTATGTGCGCCGTACGTTACACGTGACCAGTCGAAGTCCGGTGCGTGTTGCGTGCACTATTTATTTTTTTTTTTTTCTCTTATTTTTACGTAGTATGTTAACTCATTATAACGTAATTTCGCCACAACGATTATCAATAGAGATTGTTTTTTTTTATCGTCGAAGAAAGAATTTCGAAAATAATTATCTAATCTATAAACGATGATTTTTAACATACACGCATTTTATGTACAACTTATTCAAATTGTTTACATATTATAATATGGCGGGATCGACGTACATATGTTTCCGTTTATACACATTTTGCAATGTAGAGTTATTCCGTGAATTAGCTTGTTTTTCACATAGGATAGGATATCGCATTTATATCGCGTGTCCTGTAACGATGACGACATTTTATGATGCATGTGAATTCTGTGCAGTACGTATATATGCAATATCATTCGATGTGTGTCAGTGTTTTTTATGCGTGTTCATTTTAGCAGATGAGAATATTGGGCAATAATCTCTCCCAAGTCTTGGCCGACGATGTGATACGCGGTCAATCGCGGGGTGTTGTCTCGTTGTCCATCATCTTCGTGGCTTGTGGCTTACAACCGCCCCCTCATCTTATACAGTGACGCAACATCCTCGCTCTCTTACATTATCTACAATAATGACGCATTTTTAAAAATCCAAAAACTTGCACAAGTTTTTCAACTGAAAACCTCCACTCTTGAGAAATGGCGCTGCGACTTCGGTGCAGTCATCCGATTCAGATACAGTTTCCCAGAATTTAATCTCGGTGCCGTTATGGCTTCTCTAGATGCAGGTTGAATAACAAAGTCGATGGGATTTATGTTGAATGGAATAAAAATCATCGTTTGCATCATTCATCTGCTGCATATGTAATAATATTCACCTGTCAACTTTCATGCCTCAGAATAATCCACCTTATCGTTGTAACTCAACTTGTTGATGATTATTATTGTTAATATTATTTATCGCACCGAGTAGCTGATGAAATGGCAATTGGTACAATATTCTCTCCCGCGCAATAGCTGCGATGATAACGCACAATGACTAGCTTGCGAAAATTGACGAATCTTTTGACATTGCAACAGCAGTAGGTATAATCGTGACATTTATTTCGTGAATCACGTGCACAAATTTATCTCCTTCTCTTTCTTTGCTCTCTGCACCTTATCAAACGCGTACAATCGTAACTCGAGTTTCTCGATCGCTCAAGCGAGTACGTGTTACTCATTTAATTGTTTGTACAAACTGGAGCTAGGTCAAATATCTCAAGGTCGAAGTGCTGTGGGCTCCGCTATTCGTAAAATACATGCCGAAAATTTCGTACGAACACCGTGCACTTGTTTTACATCTCGAGTTAGTTTTTTTTTATGCTATACAAATGACGCGTTACAATTGTCTCCGATAACCCTTACATGGGATTTTTTTATCCATCGCATCGATCGAAATACGATATCAATTTACGTACATTTTCATGTAAATGACAAAATAAAAAAAACTAGAGATCATATGTATACACGTAAATACCTACGATATATCTTATCATCTTATCGTAAACACGAAAAAAATGTTTCGTCGGTCTAAACAATACCCAGAAATTCACGTATATAAACTGAATTAATTAATAATCAAATGAATAATAATGAATTCTCTGAAAAATTACCTACAGCAATTATATTAGCTACACCGTATAATAAGTTGAAAGTTCGAATTTTCGTGACGTTCGAACCGATTCGTTAATTTAATGATTTTTTTTTTTTCATTTATTTGTTTTCTTCGAAGAGTTGATATCCTCGCGAGAGAATTAACATTTTGCGAATATGTTATAGTTATAAAACATCTTGATTCGTAATTCGTTGAATAAATTGGTTTTGCCCACTTGTACGTGTAACTATACACCGGTATTTGGTATTTTCGTGCGTCGCAGAAGATAACGCGAAATATGTAAACCGACCGACCAACCTTGCGCCTCGCGTTCAATCCGATCGCTGTGATACCTTGAGGATGCGAATGTGACGTGAATGTTTCAATGATATTAACGACCCTGCGAGGCCCTGACCTTCCGAAATAACGTTTATAAAACTAGTATTATAACCGCGACAAATGATTTCAGTTTCAAATAAAATATTATTATTGTTATCATGCGAGTAAATTCGTGAATCAGTTTGTTCAATCATTTTATTTTTTGTTCTTCTAACATCCGCAAATTACATACATATACATCGATAATTATTCACGATCTCTCAAATCCGTGATGATGTTTGTTTCTGATTTTTTTGTTGTTGTTTCTTCAAGAATATATACGTTCGCATGTAAATATCTATAACGTGACTTACGCAACTGCCAGTTCACCTGACACTACAATCAATTAAGTATAGACGTATATTACATAGAAATAAATATGTATGCGTGGATATTTTATCCCGATGTATAAGCTGGGAACTTGTGTATATTGAGATTATATTATTCTTTACTTGCAGAATTTGTTGCAAAATTGTTTGACATATATATATCAGTCTGGTGTACGAGAGATACAGATTGTATTTATGTAATGGTTATACGCATATATGTATAGGTACTTACATATAGTATACATATGTAATTGATCAATTTGCAAAAACTGATTGAATTGCAGAAAAATTGAAAGAAAAAAAATATATTGTATATATGTACATAAATCGTATCGCGGTTACGCTGCTCAGAGCATATACATTACGTATGTACCTTATTGATAAGGATTAATTTTAATCTGATATAATTTTGAAAAGAATTATAAAAGTTGCATCATCTCTTATATTATATACATCTTTACGTATACCTATACGCGAATATTATAACTAACACTGCGTATATACGTATAATAATGTTTACGATTGATTTCTTTTTTCTCTCATTTTTAATTCGTTTTTTCTTCTTTTTTCTTTTTATATCGTTTTTGCAAACGAGCTATACTTTTTATACAATTTTATTTAATCAGCGCGGGTTTGCGCAGCAATCCGGGGGCGGTAAGGCTACAACGAAATGACGATTGACGGCCTCAAGGAAGGCCATCTGCGGAGCGAGAGTTTCTCGATTCTCTTCTTCTTTTACTGCTCTGTTGCTGCTGCTCGGCCGACTGACAAGAAATGAACGAATGACGCAATTTTTGTATGCTAACTCTTAGCAAATAATGTATGTCATTTGTTTTCGTTTCTCGTGCTCTTTTGTGGATCTCGAAGAATTCTCTGGAAATACATAGAACTACTGCTATCGAATGTAGGTATATAACCTACTCCAATATTTATATTAATTGTAAGCGCAGCAAATTATGCGCAATCCCGATCTACATATAAGTACGTGTCATACATGGATTCCGCAACAATTCAAACGCTATACGTTCAAAGTTCGTGCTGATGAATTGGCGGTTATTGGAAAAGATGAAATCACTACACGTAAAATCCTCGCATCGAAATCTCTATCGAATTAGTTTTCCATTATATATATACGTTCTTATTATGTTATTCATGACTTTTGTTCCAGCAACAGCAGCACAGCAGCAGCTGGTGAGCTTGAAAAAGTTCGGAGGGTTTTAAAACGTACGAAAAGTCTGAAGGCGGATAAGGAAAAGGATGATGCGCCGTCTGCCTCCTGCAGTATATCTATAGTGAATGGGAAATATCCTGGTAAGAGCGGATGTCAAAATGGGCGGAAACCAATCATCGCGACCAGATCTTTGTGAGGAAGAAGTAAACCGCTATCTATATCTCGAAAAGGAATGGGCACGTGATATATAGGTATAGATAGAAACACTAATAGTCGAAGAAAACGTAGGAATTTCTATTTCCCATCGCATCGGTTTCTTTTGTCTTTTATCTAATTTTCGTCGAGTGTAGCAGTCGATTCAAAAATCCAGTTACTTTAACGAAGTATAACCTTATAACAATAGGCGAGTTACGGTTTTCGATTGTTCGTGACCGGCACAAAATCTATATGTATACATACCTGTATCCCATATACATAGCTTCGTTTGGAAATTCATTTGTCCAACACTCGGCACGAACACCTGGCCTATGGGATTATTTACCTGAAAAGAGACACGTGAAGTGGCGGCTTAGAGTCAAAGAACTGTAAACCGATCGAGTACCGATCTTTTTTTTCAAGGGAAGGGTAATCTTTCGTAAGAAAAGAAAAATCAAATAATAGAATGAAAAACTTCATCGGTTTTAAAAATTTTGCGATTTCCTGGCAGTTTCCTGCATTTGATTTATCGTATGGTTATTTATTAACTAATTTATTCTATCCATATATGAATAATGGGAATATTATACTCGCTAATTGTGCGCGTACACGGATATAATATTGTGCCGACGATTGAGCCTAAGCCACAAAATCTGCCGAGCGATTTCGCAAGAATCTTACTATAAAAACGTTAACCTCCTTCGAGGTTATATCGAAACTCTGCAAAACCGGCTCCCCAAAGTGATCCACTACGATGTTATACCTATACACTTTGTACAAAAGAATAAATAAAAAAAGATTGAATCGAGCCATCAGAGTCTTTATAATTGTTCATATGAATTAATTTTATTCACTCGATTAACTCATCATCACCAATGACAAAGTAGGAGTTATGTACCTATTTATTTCTTTTTTACCCCATTATTATACTGTTTTCTTTTTCTTTTTCTTTTTCTTTTCTTAATTCTATTGCCAATAATTGCTACGCAACTAGCGAAGAACGCGCATAGTATATAGTGTTGGGTCAGTTTATATACTCTTGCGGAATCTGTAATGTACATATAACATGTATTATAGGTATGCCTATACGTATCTATACATATATATACAATTATTAACTTATAAATGTAGTAGGTGTGCAACGAGGTTAAGAAATGTCCTGCATTAATTTCTCAATTCAGAATCCCTGTATTTGATATTGACTTACGATACATAGAGTAACATATACCTATAAATATATATATATGTGTATACCTACAGTGATAATTATTATTGGTGAATGAGTTTTTTTTATCGTATGTAAATTACGACGTACGTATAATTACTTGACCCCGCGTTCGCTTTTATTGAATTTTTTTACTTTTAATAAATTGCCGTCGTTTTAGTAAATTCTCCTCGTTGACGACGACGACACCGGGTATCATACGCATAGCTTTTGTATGGGTATATAGTTACATTATCTGTATGTATACGTATACCTAATACACATATATCTCTGTCGCAATTTCCTATTTTTGGATATACCGACTGGGAACGTGACGTATTTTATATACTAGGTTTTTCACGTTTCTCACGTGTAGATACAGGGATATAACTGCAAGGAAAAAAATAAATAAATAAACATGTGAATCTATATAAATCATGATATTAAATTGCGTATCTTGATTTTGTAAACGTGTTTATGAATCGCTGTACACGATTTCTAGATATCTATTTTCTACATCGATGTACCCAAAAATGATAAATAAATGAATGGTTTCATTCAAAATATACACTGTTTTTAACACAGGGTAAAGACAACTACAATTTCCGGTAAGAAAAAAAAAATAAATAACTACGATTTTGTTTCTAGACAGATGTATGCACATACAAGGATATCGCGTACATATGTATAGATATATGTACAGTGTGTGTAATATAGATATAACAATATCACAATTTCTGGATAACGGCGCGACGTCACACGATGTATATAAGGTATACATACGCATAATATTTCTCATACTCACGCAATACATCATACCTATTTCATACAAATCTGTAATCTAACGGGTGAGTCAGCGTAAAAAGTGAATCTAGTTTCACATTACTCTACCAAATGAATATGACAAATTTATATAAGGAAGGTAAAAATCCAACTGAAAGTAAAGCATACTTTTGAACGCGTGATAGATTGTCCTGGGTTTTATGCTGGAAATGATACGACCTCGAATGTCACCTTGTAAATACGATGTTATATTTATGTATATGTATATCCTCGCATATATCTATGTACGTACATATTATGTACCATGTGCTACGAGTATCTCATCACGTACGCCTGGCGTCGATGCATCACCTGCAATATGTCGTCCGCATCACCTGCAACAGCAGCGACAGCAGCAGCAGCAAATTAAAGCGGGAGTTTATATTATAATTTTCATAGTAAAGGATTATTCCAGGTGTAGCACATTATACCATGATATAGGTTTACGAATATGTATCCATAATACGTGTAGGTAATCTCATGCTGGAGAGTTCTAAGAATGGCCTCGTTTCCTTAAGATCAAGGTGCTAATTAGAATTGCAGGGTATTGCACCATTGGTTAATTATTGCCGCCTGCAATACCGAAGGTAATATTAGTCAGCGGCAAAATCCGTGGTCGCAGTCGCAACCGGTGTGTTCATGTATACGTACATACCACTACCAGCATCGCGTTAGTTACGAGTGATAATTAAACCGTTGGGATCGAAAAATGCGCATAAATTATTGACAGTCGTGCAGCGGTGATATTGGTTGAGGTGAAAATTGATAATATATAATGATATTTAATGGTCACCCAGTGTATACCTCAGTTAGAGGATCGCGCGATATCCGATCGTTGCAAAAATAGTATTGGCCATGAACGGGAGGTCCCGAACTAGCAACAGCAGTAGCGTCGACACCGCGCCGTTTTAATGTTTGGTATTTTGAATGGTCGTATTTTAACTTCCCGCCTTTGTAAAAGGCAACTTTAATACGTGGTTCCGGCACTTTTTACGTTACGAGAGATCAACCTGAGTTTCGTTGCGCATGCGTTGATAGTAAAAAACGTGGCATTTGCGCATGCGCCTCGTAAAGTTGAAAACTAGCAGTATTCCGTGGGAGTTAAAATCCAACCGCTTTAATAAACCCGGTGCACCGTTTTATGTGTGTAACTTTGCCCGTTTGGCAATATTTTTTTGAAAAGTCTCCATGAAAATCGGGTATCTAAAATATACAAGTGGAGGGGGAATTATACGGGGGTGCGTTTTTGCCTCTGCGCATGCGCTACGATTCGAGTTGGTTCGACTTCATTCGTTAACTTTGTAATATGACTTGTGTATAGGTCGGAGCGAGTTGGAGTTCATAGCTTTCGACGTTGGGGAAATAATTATGTAGGTTCGTGGTTCTAGTTCAGTCTGCGTTTGAACGTCGTAGTCTAACGAGCGCCGCAGAAATGGCGTGCTTAAACGTTAAATTAATCAAACTGTGCGGTTGTAGTTTCTGAGCGGAGGTCGGTCCATAAGTTGGCCCGTCCAATAAAGCACGTCGGGTTTTTCATTCGTACGTCATTACTCGACTATTTGAAACTCATCATTTCCATTCTCTCGACAAAGAAAAGTAACGGGAGAATTTTATAATAATAATATCTAGTAAACAACGTAACGCGAAGTGATTGAGAAGAGTAAATATATACGAGCAAAAGTATTTAAAAAAAAAAAAACGAAGAAAAAAATCAAACCGACAAAACAAGTTCGTCCGGATTATTTACTTCGTACGACATCAAGCCAACAAGAACCAACGAATAAATAATCATACGGAAATTTGTATTCTCTCGCTAATCATTATTGTGACGGTGACTACCACTTTGGAACCTGTTACCCCCGTTCAGGAACGACCGGCTATTACTATATCGATATATAAAGAGACAGGTACGGACCTATCGATTAATGATGGAAGTTAACCCAAATGAATCTTTGTATTATAATTGTTCATCTCTCGATATTTCGCTCCGCTTTGTTACAATAACGATGGATTAGAAGGGAGGATGTAGGATGGAATGAGAAGTTTGAAAAATTACAGAAGAGATCATCGCGTATGGATTTAATTACACCATGAATTGCGTCACCGCCAAAGTGACCTCTTGCTAATAATGAGCCAATCGATCGTTTGTTCATTCATGCATACCGATTATTCATCCATTTCGTCAAAATAGTCGTACTGCGATATCATTTGACACGTAAGCGACTAGCAGCCACCACCTACGATCGATAGCTTCCTTACAAGTTCTGTCCGTCGGCCGACGAACGGACATCCTGTCCAATTTTAACTTCTTTAGGGTCTGCGATACCGCAGCTAATATTGAAAATCATTACTATGCTATTCTTGACGCCACGCGCTGATACTAAGAGAAAATATTTAAAATGGAGAAGAAGTAAGAGCGGCGTGAATTCCTTTCCTCCTTTACCCACTGGTTATCGATTCATTTCATTCTAGATAACAATGTGTCATTTGCGTAATGTCGGTGTTTCTCACTTCAGGGATATAGTCCAAATCCGTGTAGTATTATAACCTGTGACGGTTAGTTAGTGTGCGAATCTCCGCCATCTTGACCTTATCGAAGGATATTATAGTACGCCGTTTTCATATCGCTGAACAGAAATATGGGTACGAAAAAAGAAGAAAAAATTGCCCACGATGATCGCATGCTGAACGAACGTTTTATTCGTCATTCATTTGTATACGTTGCATCAAATCATGGCGAGCCAACCGAGACAAGGCAAGGCTCGATCCCTCATTTGCATTAAAAAGAAGAAAATAAGAAAGAGAAAAAGAATTACTTGCGTCAGTAGGAATCTATACGGATTATACTGACATCATTCGCAAACCGAACCGCCGGTGTTTGCACTAATTGAATATACCTATAAATTACTCAAACCGCATGAAAAAAAAATAAAAAAACTCTGCAGACTGCCTTCGGTATCGCGAGTCAAAGACCTACAACCGCTGCATTGAGATGAGAATTTTTAAAGGGGCACCGAATGTGTTATCACCCGAAAACCACGCCCCTGTTTCTTGCGTACGAATACGAGTACATATGTACCGAATTTTTTCTATTTTTTTTTTCTTTTTTTAATACTCCTCCGCAACTAGTATATTATATATCAGTGTCCGCAACTCTGTCCGTGGCGAGTCTGCAAACACGCCACGTTCGATTTGCGCAAGTGCGTACAAATTCACGTATCACGCGTGTGAGACGAGACACATGTGTCATATTTTTCATACGTGTACTTGAATGTGCACGAGAGCGATGATGTAGGTCTCTATCCCTCGTCGTCGGCATTTGGGAGAATTCTTTTGAATCAAAAACCGACCATGTTATGAAAATTCAAATTACCAACGCGATGATTATTCCTCTTCTTTACAAATCTATCGTTCGTTTTCTCGCATTCTATTAGATCTTACGTGTACGATTGTGGTGCATCTAATCAATGTTGTCTTATTTTTATTATTTCAGGATCGAAGCCTCTTGCAGTGTGATCACGTGATAATCAAATTTGATCGCCTATTCATACATAATTGTTTATTTAAATTAAATATTTAAAAAAAAAAATAATAAAATATCAGCGAAGGACTACGGATATATGTGTGTATTTGTGCATAAACGAAATTTTTGAATCATATACCTAAAATATATACCTATACATGTATAGAGAAACAAAAATTTAAAAGGAAAAACCGAGAAAGTGATATTAAATATTGATAAAACGTAGCCAATAATTTATACATATGATTATAATATTATAATGTTGTTATAAAACTTATTTCACCTATGAAGTTACTATGAGATTAGGATTTTAAAAATGATAAAAGTTTTGTTAACGTTATAGAAAAAAAACTATACAATAAATAGAGAGGGACAAGTGTGAGACTAGTTTGGGTGGGTGCGCGTGTGTGATTAAAACGAATATGAGAGTTGCTAGGCAGCATCCGTTGCAGTTACAAGTGACGCGATCAAATAATGGAAAATTTCTTGTCAACCAAAATAATTATACGAATAGTAACATCGTTAGTGATAACAATCATCATTATCAACAATTGCAACAGGATATTTCTAGTGTGCATCAAGAAAGTCGGAACGAACACCATATCGATAATCAACAGCAGCAATTGCAACAAAATAATCAACAGCACCATCAGTTACAACAATCGCAGCATTCTCAATTACAACAAAATGATCAGCGAAGGGAAATTAATCAACAAACCGAACAACCCACGTTGCTCCAGCAGCAACGACAACAGCCGATCAATAAAAATGCAGAAGATGTTAACGTCTCATCCGCTGGTTTTCCAGCATTTGAATCAGTGCCAACGACCAATCACGGGCCAACTTTATTAGGAGAAAGATTTTTACTAGTCGGACCAGCTGAGGGAAGCGCTCTTTATCGATGCGTCGATGTTCAAACTGGACAGCAACTCGTTGCCAAGGTTAGTGTCGAAGGTTAATTATTAGACAGGATAACCGATTGTGCGTTCTCTGCGATACTTGTACAGAATTATTTGATATGCTGAAATTCTTTTGAGCCCAGGTTTTTACTGTGAGATTGTAAGAATTTAACAGGAAAAAAAGAAGAAGTTAATTGTGTCAGAAGCAAAGTGATAAGAATGAAAAATTTCGTCGCTGATTAAGCGTTCCGTTGACTAAGAATATGGAATCGTTGCGATTCGTTGAAATACCCGCGTTTATCTTTGCATACATATCACCGTTCCGTTCGCGTTTCAACAATAGCATGAGCAATTTTTGATAATTTTGCTAATTAGTTTCCGAGACCCTATTTCAGGACGATAATCTATGCGTGGTCACTAATTTGTTAGTATAACGGGTTCGACTTGACTCATTCGTTTAAATCCTTTTTCGTTGCTTTGCAGAACGTGAGAAACTCCAATTTTACCGCACACACATAATAGGTATATCATTAGAACGATATAATTGTAGTCTGGGTATACATTTAAATGCGTTGATAGAAATTTAGAATAACGCTAAACGCTTCGAATACCGTTGCTCGTATTCTGCTGATCCCGACCGACAGGCGATAACGACGACTTCCGGTTTGAAATTCTACCCGATAAATTATCGCTCAATAACAATAATCATAATAATATACATGAACACATACATGCGCTGCGACACACCTATGTAGGTACCCTACGTAATATTTACACACACATACGACACGTCGATACAGCGGTCCTTGAATCATTCGCGTTTCTCATTAACGTAATATGTACCTATATACTACATTATTTCTTTTTGCTTTTTTGTTTCTCCTTATTCTTGTTATTATAATGAACACGTATGTGAGATGTATCGGTATACGTGTAAAGGCACACAGGCCATGGTATAAAGGTATTATGTTGGCGACATTTTTAGCCGAGTTGTGTCACTAAAAATTTTAAAGCGTGTGGAGTTGCGTTTGAGCGCGTCGTATGTTTGTATGAGTGATTCTTGCCACACTGGACACAAGAGTGCACTAAAGTTGAATTATGTGTTGTATACGTACGTACGTATCTCTCTTTCTGTATGTGTGTTTATACCCTTTACTCCTGGCTATTCTCATTTTACAATCGTCGAGAGTTATACAATGCGAGGTACGGAATAAATTGCGACATATCGCAACCGAGAAATACAAGGCTAAACATTTGCCGGTTATTCATAACGATAACCGCAATTCCCTATAACTATTCTTATTCCAATGCATGAGTATTGTATGTGCCATTGAAGGAGGTGTATTGTACGTACGTATGCTTGATGGACATCTATCGATCTTATGACGCCATAAGCCATGCCTTTTTCGCGAATTTATTTCATTAGCATCAACGGAGAAGAGCAGGAAAAAAAGACCGGCAAATCATCATTCCGTTTTCATTAATGCCATTACTTTGAAAAAACATTGGGCGGTATCATGATCAGTTGATCGAAGAGATAAAATTATACGTTGTCAGAATACGTGTTATTTTTTCACAGGCTTTGACGATTACGTGCATATTCTGAAAAACAATAAATTGGCGATAACTTTATCTGATGATTCGTTAAAATTTTTATCAACAACAGTCCAAATTTTGACGCGTCATAATAGTATCGTGAATATTATTATTTAGGTAATACGCTGAGGTTCAGGTCTGAGATTCATTTATAAAAAAGGGTTCAGGAGATCGGAGAATTGAAATAAAAATAACTGATAATGTTACAACTCAGGCAGTCTGTATCGGCCGTATGCTGCAGGGTATTACAGGCATGTTACCTTTATTCCTATTTCCACATCTCACCTTCGGGCTATTATACCTCTTACCTTCATTCGTTCTTTCGTTGCTGCATATGGTCGTTATAACAATTGGGCAAGAAATCATCATCATCATATAATTCTTGTACCGAGGACGCCTTTCGTTTTGATCAATAAAGGAAAAATCAAATCATATCAAATCAAATAACAACCAAATTTTGACTGTGGATATGTCTGTAAGAAATTCTTTTTCATTTCAACCTTTTAATTATATTTTTATTCCTTTTTTCACACAGGCATTGACTGCTGGCGATAAGGGAGGTCAGGCCCTTTTGGAGGCACACCTGCGTCTGGATGGTACCGGTGCAGCAAGTGGTGTAGCTGGCGTAGTCGATGCTCCCGGAGGTCGAAGGTATCTTCTTCTCGAAGGACACCATGGCGATCTACATGCCTACGTAAGGGCAAGGAGACGACTCAGAGAACCAAAAGCTCGTAGACTGTTCAAACAAGCTGCTAAAGCTGTTGCAACTTGTCATGAAAATGGGGTTGTTCTGAGGGACCTTAAACTTAGAAAATTCGTGTTCGCTGATAAAGAAAGGTGAGAATTCAGATCTTTCACTTTACATATGTTTCTGATGCACTTTTGAACCGTGCTCTACGTATCGATGACGCCATGGTTGCTCCACGATATGTATATATTCTATAGCCCAGAGGCGTGTATCAAGTCTTGATGGTATAATGCTACTAGTTTGCTGCTGCTGTTGCCGCTGGTCTTGGCAAACCACTGCTCGCATTCCGCTCTTCTGTACCAACTCTATATGCAACCCTCTAGTATATAAGAAAATGCGTGTTCGAATGTGAAAAATTAACTGTTTTTTTTATCCATCTATACCCTGCATACCTAATCGATTAACGACTGAATTATAAGTCTAAAAAGCTTTTTCACTCTAGGAGTCCAAGCAATACCAATAAGTTAAAAAAAAAAGCACCAATTGTAGTTCAATATGTCTGGAAATAAGCACAAAAGTGTTTAGACCTCTGATACAGGTATAGGTGTTCAAAGTTTTGTATATCTATACAGTGGTGTTCCTACGGTCTGTATGTATATTAATATTGGTTCGTCGTCGCAACGACTCGTTGAAGAGTTTTGAAACACTCAAATAATTAGGAAACTCTTTCAACCCGTACCGTACACATACATATCGTAAACGTCTGCGGAGAGAAGCAATCGTATATTTTGCTGAGGCTGCTGCTGCTGCCACTACTTGAACGAAATTACCTTCCTGATTTCGTGGCTAATTATTGCTCAATAGGTTATGTTATGTTGATTCATCATGGACAAAAATTTGTAACGAATCTGTACCGAAATGAACAGAGCTGGAAAAATGAGCATGTTTTTCTGTTACTTGAATGCATTATCTAGAAACTTGAACGAAAAAAATGATAATATGTCGGTCAATATCGTCAACATACTAATTATACAGATATAATTAAAATTGTAATATCTAGGTAAATGGAACGATGAGGAAATTTAATATCACGAACACAGGGGCGCCAAATCGTAGAGTTCCTAATTGAATTGACCCGGTTTATAGTTATAATTAACTTATCATCGACATCTTTAACTAATTATTATTTTGTCTTTTTCTTCTTCCGATTTTCTTTGATTTTGATGAAAAAATTATAATCAAAAATCCGCGACAAGTGTAGTGAAATATAATAAGTGGTGGACCAGTAACAGCTGCTGCTGTTGCTGCCGCTGCTTTCTTCGCAAACTTTCACCCGACGCAGTCGTCGTAAGCATGCACGCGGGAGTTCAAGAACCTCAGATTCATTATATTATATTATAAGCTCAGTCAGCTAGTTTACCGGTATGTCTAATCCCACCTGGTGAGTGAATACGACGCGGAATTGACGCAAAGGGTATTCAGAGTGGGGGACCGGAACTCCAGACGTAAAGAAAAAAGAACCGTGAATCTACCTTTAATGAAAGCTGAAGAATGAGAGGAATATTTTTTTCGAGTGCCTTTCAACCGCCAATCAAACCAGTCCCTATGAAATTGCTGATTTTTTCGACAGTCGTATCGGAAAATTCTGTTTCTTCTTTTTTCCTGCGTTCCGATATCATAACACGTGCGACGTGTGCTGTCGAACTCTTTCATCGTGACGTGTCGGTGATCATGTAGAGCTGCGATCTTTCTCTTTTTCTATTCTTTGACGTTTTTTTTTTTTACGTCATCTTTCTCCTCATTTCTTTTTTATTTATTTTATACATACTACGAGTATACGTTACTCGGGCTGACTCGTTGCCTCATTCATACGCCTTCTGTGTACTACATTGCGAGAGTGTATCGGTACGAATAGCAGCGGCAGCGGCAGCAGTTATTTACCAACAGAATGTTATGTCGATGTCCCAATTGATGTTCTTGCTAAATAATCATGTATATCTCACAAGTTGGTAGTAACGGGTCTCTTAAACCGACGAGCGCGCGACTTGTAGAATATTGAGATACGTCTGGTAATCCTCTATCCATATCTAAAAAGACAAATTCACCGTATGTTACACGGTACGATTACTGTTAAATTTCAAAAATCGTTTTAAAGATGATTCAAACTCGAAAGATTGATCATTTCTTCATCGGATTCAGAACAGTACGGAGAAAATATCTTATTTCTGTCTAAATCTGAACAGCGCGGTAACAGCAGTAGAGTGAAACCACCGCTACGAATACCGTTTATGGGCTACTTTTATGAAAAAAATAAAATAAAACTAAACAAACAAAGAGAACACCATCTAAACAAAAGACGAATCGTATCTGTCATGAAGTTATATTTATTTGACGAATCTATTTCTACTTACTTATAGATGATAATATTTTTGTTTTCATTTCTTTTTGCAGAACAAGACTTCGCTTGGAGAGTTTGGAGGACGCGGTGATAGTTGAAGATGACGATGACAAGTTGGCAGACCGTAGGGGATGTCCGGCTTACGTCGCTCCTGAAGTTCTTCGTTCAGGTCGTGCTTATTCTGGAAAAGCTGCCGACATTTGGTCCCTCGGTGTTTTACTCTACACGATGCTAGTCGGACGTTATCCGTTCAACGATGCTGAGCATGCTTCTTTGTTCGCTAAAATATCAAGGGGCCAATTTGCTGTACCCGAAGGATTGAGTCCGAGGGCTAGATGCCTGGTAAAAGCCTTACTTAGAAAAGAACCTGCGGAACGTCCTCATGGTGAAGACGTCATTCGACATCCTTGGCTGTCGAAACCTCTTAGCTTTCCTCAAACTTCAGTGCGATCACCGCACGATCAGCTAGTACCGCAACTAATCACCGCCAACAATTCTCAAGACTGATTATATATTGAAAGAATATTATGTGTATTTATACTATATGTACAATATACTTACATATTGTTATTTTTTCTGTTTCAACTATGCGATCTTTCGGTCAGATTAATAGATTTTGATAAAACAATATGATGTAAGAAAAAACTAGGTTTTTTTTTTCTTTTTTTTTCTTTTTCTTCCAATCAATTTATGACCATGGATTTTGCAGTGGATTAATTTCGGTCTGAATTGTTTTGTAACGATGTAATTTTCTTTACATCTGTTTGTGAATATCATATATATATATTTCTTTTTTTTTTTCGTATAACGTGCTGTTTGCATTTTGAACGGATCATGTCATTTGTAATGGTAAATCAAAATTGTTCGAAAATTGATAATGATTAAATTTACCGTTAGCATTCAATTTCCTCTTTCGAAAGACAGCAAAGGTATGAAATTTGTGTATACCCTAGATCATGATACGCCTACGTACAGGGTGTCTGCAGAGGTTTATAACGACGGTTGAATGTTCTGAAAGAGAACTTTTTGTATTATTAATATTGAAAATTGTCGACCTCGCGAAAGCCATCGATGAGCTGTGACAGCTTGTACTTGTTCTGTATTATTCGATGAATATTTTTCTTTTTTTTTTCTTCCATTTCTATGCATGTGTACAGACGAAGAGACATATGGAGAAAGAAACAAGGATAGAAAATCAATTTAAAAGGACGAGATGAAAATAAAACGAAAAGAAAATCGCTTTCTTCGCTGGGTAGTCGCACCGAGCGTGTTCCTATATACCTATATGAATATATGCGCAGGTATATATATTTATAATATATATACTTATGAATATAATATAATATGTCATTCGTATATAAGTCATATACATATGTGTAAAATTTAGATAGGGTAATAATATTATTGAACTCCTGTAAATACAAGCAATTAAACAATCTTTTCATTGAAGGTAAATATACTTGTGTGTATATATATATGTAACACCCTACGACACACTTACCTCCTTCATATTTTCTATTCGATATCCGCGTTACTTTTCCATAACTATGTAGCATAATTGGTCGTTGACTGAAAATTGAATTTGGAATTTACAGGAAATTCCGTTCAATTTCGTTTCTGTATTTTCCACTGACAGCAGCACCTTACGGTTTACGAATCGCGGGGGTCGCGGGATGTCTAACGAATAATCGATTGTTTCACTGACGTGTGTGTCAGGGATCAATTTCATGTTATTATTAGTCCGGATCTCCAAAAGAGAAACGTCACGAAGATCACTCGGCATGCAATTATTACAAAGGTAAGACAATATTGATTGATTTCTTTCTTTTTTATCCAATTTATGTAATTTACCATGGTATATACATATCTTGCGTGTGAGTTTTATAGGGGCTTACCCATCTTATGAATATAATTTTTAGTATCGGTGCGAGTAGAATTTTAATATACAATTATTGATGAATTCAGGATTTGGTATATATATTTTTTTTTCAAAACTTCATGTACCTGAACAAAATCTTTTAGTGTATAAATGCTTAGTAGATATTCTTTACTTTTTCAGTTATTATAAATACCTCATTGTTCCAGATTCGAATTTATAAATATAGTGAACAATAAGACAATCCTATTCAGTTATTGTAGCTCTAACACCGGATGAGATATCATAGCCTATCATAATACAAGTTATAGTGTTGAAAAATGGTATTCAATTAATTACTATTCGAACAGCAATAAAACTTTAATTATAACATATTTCATAATATAATTAATAATCGTAACAATCGAAAATATTAATGTATAAACAAGTTAATAATGGAGAATAATACGTTTCTTTTTCCTTTATATTCCTGTGTTGGTGTCATGCCACAATCGGTTTTGTTGAATATACTCAATAATTCTACTAGAGAAAAATAATAATAGTAATAATAATAACAACAACAATAGTAATAATAGTAATAATAATAACCTACGGATATACATATCGATAAACAAACCGATTACAGTAGCTAACAAATTACATCTTTGGATTTTAAATATATGTACGTATTTATAATATGCATAATATATAAATGCTCTCCTCGTAATAATAATAATAATAATAACAATAATAATAATGATAATCGCGGGTATAAAATAACCCGATTAAACACGAACTGGCCATTAATATTTAACACCATTTTCATCAAATATTTTCGAATATTCTTCAAATCATCCGAAAAGAGCATCAAAAATTCCCATTGGTATTTGATCTAAGTTTTTTTTTTTGTTTGTTTTATTATAGCTCACACATTGGACTAGAATATTGTGTGTGACGTTGTAAAATCACCCTAAAGACAATTCATATAGGTATATTATATACAAGTTATGCAGCAGTCTCTTGGCAGTACTAGCTAAAATAATATTATCCAACAGCGAAAAATCGATTTTTTTTTTTTTTTTGTTTTCTTTTAAATATGATTACACATATTCTACCAAATAGCAATAATACTTTATATTATTCAGAGATTCCAGCGTTGACGTAAAAATTATCAAGCAGAATGTTTATATATTATATCTATATATAAATAATAATAATAATAATAATAATATCATTCTCACGTTCGTAATCTGATTTTAAAAATTTTACTCATTATTTCTCTTCAATTAATCTAGGTATATATTTGGTCATCTGCGATTATCGAGAAACCGACATAATATCTACTATCTACAGATATACTTCAACGGGTCATGGATCAGACTCAGGCGTGATTCAACTCTGCGATACGCCGGTTAAAAATTACAAGTCAATTATAGATTGATAATATTGTTCTTGCAGAATCTCACCTCATCGACACATATCAATTGTTCAAATATTATAGTTAACTTCTTGTCGTCGAGAGAGATTTGAAAAAACAAAAAACAAATTAAGATATAGAAGGTACGTCGTTTAAACCTAGTCAACAAACTCGGGTCATTTGAATCAATCCAATGTTTAGTTATCGCTACCTGCGTAATCGTCGCTATCATCGCTATCGTATTGAGTCGTTCTGAATTCCTTATGAATAATTTCTTTCGCTTGAATTTCCTCATTGAATCCCCGATGCGGAGAGATATCGTTACGGACCGTGGAATCTGTATCGACATCTGATCCTGCGGCTGCGATGTCCAAATTCGGAGAGGGCACCTCCTCCACCGACGATTCGTACAACCTGCAATACCGACAGGGATCGTTACACATTTTAAAAACTTTAAATATCGAACTAAAAGAAATTCAACGCTAAGTTAAATAGCTATAGGCGTGTTTACGATACTACTTATGTAAATATGTAATGATATATTTTCATTAATTACTAAAAATAAAATAAGTAAATACTGATGCGAACCTAGGCTGGCGGTATGAAAAGTTATACACAAAAATTCTACGCAGGCGTGTGTCGAGTAAGGAAAAATCAACGTCAAACAAAAACAGAAATAAATAATTCGTGCTGTTAGCGTAGATTAGCAGGAGCTACAAAAAAAAAAAAAAAAAAAAAAAAAAAAAAAAAAAAAAAAAAAAAAAAAAAAAAAAAAAAAAAACAAGAAAAAAATCGAGTGTTTATTTCACAAAATACTATCACTGCACTAATATCTGCACTGCATGCCCATAGTTTACTTACTCAGCTGCAGATGATGGTTTACATTTCATCATCACACAGCCTGGAACAAACGCATCGCATAGCCGTCATTATAAGAGTTTTGTCTTCAGTTCATTGTTTAGTATCATGGTTTCTTTTTCTTTTGTTTTTTCGTACAGATTATAGAGTCCTTGTAAACAACATTTACCAACAATGTCCGAAAACAACTATAGAGAACATCATGCCCCTCACCCACCAATCAAGGTCTTCGGTATCAAAATCAGAATAAAATTATACACTCATGTGCACGTATTCGAGTTGAGGGGGGGGATTGGAGGAGCGAGGGAGGGAAGGGGGGGGGGGGGGAGATTTTTTTTCTCGAGAACAGATTTTGGGACTAAAATAAAAAACCCACTGGGATAAAATTTTCCGATTAAACACAGTTTCGGAATTAACAATCGAGGAACAAAATTTGTATAAGTATAATAATAATGATGATAATGTTTGTAATATGTAGACTTACATCTGTTCACTCTGGTCGTTCCCACTTTCTTCAGCTACGAGAAGTTCGTACTCTTCAGCGGCAAAACGATCCCAATCTGAAAGCTGTTCGGGAAGATTGGATAGAAAATTTAGCAACAGTTTTGGATAGAATATAAATAGATAATAATAATGATAGTAATAACATACCTCGTGTCCGTCGGCATCGTGATCACGAGTCGAAGCAAAGGGATCCCTTTGTTCGTGATCAAGATATTTCTCCAAGTTGAAAAATGTGTCGAAGAATATCGACGTCATTTTGCATTTTTTCAGATCGCTCAGGGATATTTTACCCGGTATTGCAGGGTGGATCATATCCAGCATCTAATTTGATCGATAAACAATTAACAATTAATGATCTGCACCGTTGGAATTTGAAGGTGGATTAATCGAATAATACTATACCTGGCAAAGACAATCTTCGAAGGGTAGAGTCTCAATTCCAATAGCCTCCATTCGATGGAGTTGTTCTTCGTAAAAGTATTCCAATTCATACATAGATAAATATCCATCCCCGTCCAGATCCATACATCTGCGCGTCAAATTCAATTGGGTTATTTTTGTTTTCTTTGTTTTTTGCTTTCATTTTTAGTTCGTTTTATTTCATTCCATTTCGTACGACGAGCGAGAAGTTTAAACGTGTTACGGAATAATCCATACATGGAGGAATATAAGACGCGACCGTATATACGCGTATAATCCGATTAGAGGATACTAGGGTAACGTGATTTGGCGTAGTTTTAACCTAACGTAATTACCTGAACCAGTACTCTATCGCTGTCGGATGATTCTTGTCCTCTTCGCTGAGCAAAAACCAAACGAATTCCGTATAACTCATTTTGTTGTCTCCTGGCTGTTGTTGATGATGATTCCCATGATTGTTATCGTGATGTTCTTCTCCTCGATTATAGTTATTCTGATAATAATTTTGTTGGTTTTGTATCTGTTCCTGTTGTCGCTGCCGTTGAATTACCGCGGTGCGTACACCTCCTCTGGTAACAGCGCCGCTGAATATTCGCTCGATCATCCGAGTAGATAACGCTAAAATATATTTTTTTATTGAAATATATTCGTTCGAATTTCTATTATTCACATACAGCAATTTGAATATCTCTTCTCACCGTTGTCGTTGTGCCTCGTGAGATCCAGTTTGTCGATGTAAAGATCGTGATCGCGATCGAGCTCCCAGAATTTGCAATATATAACGTAAAAATGTTCGTAGCTGAAGTACGCCGTCACCTGATTGATGTCCTCTTCATGCTCCAGAACCGATATCACATCCAATAAATTACTGCGTCTCAATTCGGACACGGATATCTTTCCACTCCAGCTTCGATTTACGGAATAAAAAATCCTGGCCACAACCTGGAATCGATCAAAATTCCGAATCTGTTAATATCTTTGTAGAATAGAAAACTCGATGAGATGATTTACGCGTTTATTTACCGTGTGAACGTATCTAGAATGGAATTCGGTCGCTTCTTTGAGAAAAGTTAGTCCGGGATGGGTCTCAACGACGTCTTGTACCAAGGGAATAAGGTCCTCCGGAATAATCAGGTCTCTGAGACCGCGAGTCGTCATCCTTACAAATCTGCTAGCTGCGTCATGATGCATGCTCGACCATCTGTACGAGGAATATAATCAATGTCACCGAATCGACGCGCCACAAATAATGATAACAATCGATACTCACTCTTTCCAGAATTCAATAAACGTATTCTGATCAACGTAACCATTTTTGTCGCCTCCAGCTGCAAGGAAGAGCGGTACTTTCCAGTATAGAGGACAGTCGCAGGCCTGTGAGAAAAAAATATGTGTCAAATCTATCGTTGTTTCTGGATATCGGTCAACTTTTAATTCATCGTACCTTAGTGACTATGTGGAACTGCGATTTGTTGGCGCGATGACCAGAAAGACTTTGAAAGGCGGCTGATATTCGCGTAAGGGTGGCATCGAGCTGAGATGTCGGTATAGGTTTTCCACCGGGAAAGTAAAATCTGTAAAAATGATGAAAAATAAAAGACGTCAGCGTTTCGTGGAAGGTTTTAGAGATCGAGTGATCTTCGTATATAACTACCTTGGTATGAGAACGTTTCTATTGGCTTTGACGTGCCTCTGCAACGTGGTATGAGGGGGTAGATTTTTCTGATGCTGTAATTTTTCCCCGATGTAACTCTGGAAAGATTTTTAAGGTGACGTTACGGCTCGATATTCATCATCGCCCATGCCGCTCCCATTATAGTTATTACAATGCAGGTATCTATGAGTTGTACTATGAATACGCGATAATATATATGAACTACGTCATCCGCGACTACTGCGAAGTGACCGCAATGCAACTTCTCAGCTGTTTCTATTCCGCGCGACGAGGAATGAAATATACCCGTAAATAGAGGTTTAGAGGTTTCGAGTAAACTTTACGCGACCTTTGTGGTTCTGTAACCTACTGAGCGCGAGTATCGGGACGGCGTAAACTTGAAATTATTATAAATTTAATACATAAAACTGGGATCATAACCCGCATGATTAATCGAATCGGGTCTTTTCGAGCGTATCGTACGGACACGCCAATCACGCTGATTGACAATTGCCAATTGACATTGCAAATTTGACCGCGCCCCGTAGTAAATAGCGATTGTTCATGCCTCGTTTCATTACCCAATTATGTATTATATAGTCTCCATAATACTACGACATGATGAGCGAGTACCCGAATGCCATTATTTCCTGCAGACTACCAACCTACGGTATAATATGTCGGATAATATTACTTATAACCGCGCACGTGCAGCACGCTGGCTTGTCAAACAAATACTCTGAGCACGTGTATACGATATACGTATAGATATAGTATAACACCTGATTATAATAAAATTCCAGCAAAAGCGCAAGAAAAAAAAAATATATATACGGAACGAAGTCTTTCCTTTTTTTTTTTTGCCTTTGTCTTTTTGTTTTCTAATCTTTCTATCTGCGTAGGAATGGAGGTTTATTAATAGTTGTAATAAACAAAGGAATATATTCACGAGTTATAAGGCATTAAAAATTGTCGTTGCAGGGAGTCTGAACGGAACAGAGACTTGGAAGGCAAGAGTTAAGTCTACGGAATACGCGAGTCTATATTTGGTACATCCAGAAATATCTGCCGTCTGCGGTCGACTTGTGGGATAGCTTATAACGCCCATATAGTGTATAGTACGTACGTATCTGGGATGGGAGGAAAGGCGTCTAGATGGAATATAATCTAATAAAGAAATTGATCTTTCAACAAACCTGCGCTTTGCTTTGAACCTCGTGTCCGGACCTCCAAGTATTAATCGCAGGTTGTCTCGGCCCCCTCTTATCGAGCAATAATTCACTCGGACATTTTTCGAATATCAGAACTCTTTCGGCCACGGATCCTCTGGTGAGAAAAGGTCGTACAGGATTGTTTCCCGTTCCGGTAGCAGCAGCTCTTATGTGTTGTCTCTGTTGCGAGGTGAGTTCGGGATGTGGAACGAGTTGTTCGAGTCGAGGTCTCGAGGGTGAATTTACCCTGGGTCCCCATCTCGACGTTCCTGGAACCTCCTTGTCGATGTCCTTAGATTCGGTTTTATCCTTGACGCAATTCTTTCTCGCAATATTAGAAACGCCAACGACATCCTTTCCTTTTTCCTGGACGACAGGCTCGAACTTCGTTCTCGCAACGGAGACGAGCCGTTCGGTATTCTTTTCACCTTCGTCGTCGTCGTCGTCGTCATCGTCATCGGCGTCGTTTTCATTTTCGTAGCCATTTTGATTCCGACGATTTTGTATGTGGTGGTGGTGGTGATGGTGATGATGAATCGGATGCCGATTATTGTTATTCGATACACCCGTTTGCAATTGATCTTCGCTTCTTTTCTTTGCCAAAGTACTTTGTTGAGCTGCCCTGTACCTGACCTTGGCGTAATCGACCATCGACATAGTCGATAGATCCTCTTTGCTAGGCAATTTTGTACCGTCACCCGCGGAGGTGATGATCTGAATATTCGGCGACGATCCGATACCGCAGATATTCGTTCCGTGTCCTAAGATAATCGGTTTGACCGGATCAACTTTTGGCTTTTCTTTTTTAATCGCCGGTTTCTGCTTAGAAATTTGAATATGATTAGAAGCACGTTCCGACGGTTCTTCGGGTATGATAACTCCGGTCATCAGAGCATTTATGAGTCTTTCTTCCTCTCTGGCAACTTCGTCGGCGAGACAAGATTTCACGTTATTAGCATCGCCCGCGGTAACTGAAATCTGTGAAATATCAGACGACGATTTTTCGCCCAGATTCCGAACGGGGTGCGTCGTGACCTTTCCGTTTTCCATGACCTTGGTATTTTTAGTGACCGATAAATTGCTCCTCTTCGCGTCCCCGGTGGCAATTTTATTTTTCAAAGGCCAGGTCGTTAGTCCGGAAGAAGTAGCTTGAGCAGGGGTTATCCCTGTTGAACATGACGATCCTCCCCCTACTGTTCCCGTGGGACGTTGCTCTTGTACCCTACAGGAAACAACGCTGCTCGGTCTTTTTTGTTGTACAACTATCCTGGCGGGTGTTAAATCAGCCGGAAATGTAGTTTCTATAGTTTCAAGAAATATTTCATTATGATGTGCCGGGCTAGATTTTGTGTTAGGCGAAGCCTGCGGTCTTATTATTTCCGAAGGTTTATTCGCGTACGTTGTATTATTTGTTGTTACGATTGCAGCGGCCGACGAATTTATTTGAATATTTTTCGGTTGTATATGAGGTTTAGAGTTCGTCGCCGTTGTCGTAACATTATTCAAAGTTTTAACCGGCGAAGACTGCGGTGTATTGCGTTCGAATTTTTGAAGTGCGAACTGTATAGATGATGGTAAATTTTTCGATGGTGATTTTTGTCTCGAGGCAGCAGCCAGCCTGGCTTTATCCTCTACGACAAAATTGTTCACTAATTTCTCCAGGTTGTTATTGTCCAACGAAGGTGCCTGCGCTAATAACTCCGCCGCCGTAGGTCCAGATCCTCCAGAATTAACTGAATTTTTCGGCGTCACATTAACAACGCCCGGCGTCAAAACCGAATCAAATTTATCAGCCGCAGTTGCGTTACTGTGACAATTCAATATTTCCGTTGGTGCCAATCCGCGGCTTTTCCATGTCTGATAAATCGCCTCCGCGTGATCGCTTATTTGCTTCGCAATCGCAGCTATATCTTCTTCTCCGGTCGAATCGGTAGGAAAATTTTGTCTCAAATCGTGTTTAGCCGTCGCCGCCATTTTTCCTTCCACTTCGTCTATCCGATCCCTTAAAAAAGGGGCCTATTTCCTTCTTCGAATCGATCGAATCGGGGCTAGTTTTAAAATAATCAAATCCCAAGGCCACCATACGTGTATAGTCACCGTGACTGATCACACTTTATATAAATCAATTCCATAATATATATTACGTTTGTAAATTAACTTTTCTCATCACCCTGCATGCGATCGATCCGTTTATAGATCTTCCGCTCCTTGATCATCGTCGATTCTCTTCATTTTTCTCGATCTCTATAAAAACACCCGCAGTCATCGTATCGTCTCAATTATCATCACGTTTATATTACTCTGCACTGACGTTACACGCAAATATTGTAGACAAAAAAGTTTCTCACGTCCATCATACGAATGCGTGTAGATGAGAAAATAAAATGAACAGCGAGTTAAATAGCGTGGCCCGTAGTCGTCATCAAGCTAGTCGCTGCTCATTACATATTTCCATGAAGACTATTTCCTGCAATCAAAAAATAAAAAGACACATGTATAACATTTACCGTAAATTGAAACATAGTCTATAATGGCGAGAAATATAATAGGTTTTCATATAAGTTTTCGGGCGACGGAAGAAGCGTAACTGAAATCGTTTATTTTCGTTCATCCTGTAATATTAGCCGTGACGCAAAGAGCTAGACTTTAAAGTTCGAACCGTGCAAAGAAAGAAAGATAGAGTATAGAATAATTGAGACTTTTTTCCAATCTTTAAAACTCACAAAACGAAGTATCGATAACGTATTACAATTAGCGCCATAATAAAGATCTGCGAAATATCGTCATGCCCACACTATGGAACAAAAAATTATATGGGAATCCAAACGTGGGATGAGTTTCTAGTTACCGCGCGTAGGAAGAAGAAGAAGAAGAAGAAGAAGAAAAGGCGAAGGAAAGAGTAAACTTGACTCCGAGTCCAAAGTGATCTTATCTCAGAATCGGCAAGCTTTTTTCATATCTCTTTAGAATTTCTCTGAAAGTTATAAACAAATGAACCCTTTCGTTTCATCGTCTTATATGGATATCTCATTATACACATATTTTATATCAGTTACCACCTATACTCCGTAGACGCTCACTCATGAATCTGCTATATCTATGTCATACCGGTTTGGCTAGATTCTTACATCCGAGTCGCGCGCGCGCACATGACTCGGGTCGCGTGCCTCATACTTGTATAAATATAATAATATATAGTACACACACCTATATACCACACATATATATTCAACAGAAGCTACAAAGCGAGGGAGAGAGAGAGAGAGAGAAAGCAAAAAATTCACCTCGAGAATCCTAATCCGCGGAATGCTGTAGCCGAAAAAGAAGGAAAAAAAAATAATTTCGCTTGAAAAAACAACAAAAAAAAAATGATAAAAAATCAGGTATATTAAAAATATCTTTCCGCGTGGTCTATATGGGATGTAAAGTATTAGGGAAACATGATTCTAACATCGATAAAAATTCTTATTAAATTAGCAAGTTAGAATTAGCCGCTCCCTTTTCTACTATAGATAGGAGTAGATTGGTGTATTCTGACACATTGATTAATGGCGTAAACCAAATACCTCTAGGGTGTATTAATAATGCTCCCTATATAATGATTATATGCCCATAGTGCGGATGTGGGAGGTGAAGAGAGGGAGGAAAAAAAAATATAATAAAGGGCGCGAGACTTTGCGGAGACACAACGTCGCTGCAGTATGTGACCTTAATTCGGAATGGTGGTCAATTAATGACGAACGTAATTGGCGGTGAAAAACGGCTTTATTATACCCGCAGCCATGACAAACACGCCCGGGAGAGAAAATAAGGATGATCTTTAAGTTAAATTTACAAGTTATTTTTCGCATCACCTTCGCCATGTGCAATTTATATACATATGCGTCTACTTATAATTATAAGATTTGTAAGCGAGAGGTGTGAATGAGCGAAAGGATGAATGGGAGTATAGTAAAAAAAAAAAGAAAAAACATTGGAAGCAATCGCAGCGAAGCATGTAATTAATCTGCATTGTGTTCCTGCACAGAGTTTGTATAATAAAGAGAAAGATGAATTTGAAAAAAAACAAAAACATTGCAAAAAAAAAAAAAGAAGAAAAAAGCAGTCGATGCTGCGAAAGGGAAATAGAGCGAGGGCGAATAGATCATACCAAGTTGAATAAAATAGTGTCGCGTGGCCAAAATGATTTACCGTTCCTTCGTTATATTCCGTGGGTATTCGGGTGCATTCGGTTGACCAAGAACGTGTCCAAGAATAACGCGGGCCGCCATATTTGGCAATGCAAGTCGCACACCGCGCTCACCAACAAGAGAGCAAACTGATAGTTTCTTTGCTCTTACACACGTGGTATAATATCAACGAACCTATACTATATAAGTATGCACTGCCTATAAGCCCACGACAACTTTATCATTTTATTTATTCGAATATTTTCACTTGGGAAAGGTTAAGAACACGCCTCGCCGACGACGACGACGACGGTCCCCTATCACCCACCCACATGTGAAATTTTTTTACGCACACGCTCGCTACGTCGCTCTCATATAATATGCATTATGATTTCGTTAACGGTGTGTCAAAACGATCAAATCTATACATGAATTATTAATTATCGTTGTATCAATCACTAGAAATAATCAGGTGTGGGCATATTCGATACGACTTGACGTTAATTGGCACCCATTCGACGAGTCTAATTTACAGATGATGTTGAGACTAGCCAAAGATAAAAAAGAAAAGAAAACAAAACGAAACGAAAGAAAGGAAAAAGAAGAAGAGAAGAAAAAAAGGAAAGCAGTTGCTTCGGGCGATGTGCAGAGTGAAGAAGAAAAAAAAAAAAGTATAGCAACACGAGCAACAGCAGCGGTGGGCAGAGAGAGTAAAACGGATCGATGCGAGCGTCGCGACGCTGCGGGATTATTACGTCCGTAGTTTTCTTCTGGACAACGTTTTACCGGGCTACAAAAAACACACACGACATTCCGAAACCTCGTGGATGTGCAAGTTTTCTATACACCACGTCCGCTATAGTCACAGAGTTCATCATATCATAATTTAAATAAGTAAGAAATACATTTTTTCTACGATCGAATAGAACACGTATTTATATAAAATTGGAAGAAAAATTATTTGAATAATCGTTATAGACACCTGCTCGACCTCTAAACCGATTCTTCTATCGCATTACATATGTATATCTCCTCATATAGCGAATAAAATTAAAAAATTTTCGCAATAAATATAAAAGCTAATCATGTAGTAGATCCATGGGTATGTATTACAATATATATAGTTATACATGTGGTACTCGAGGTCGTTGACCTCTGCATCCCACGAGAGATTCCAATCATATATGTACATAGATATAGATACATATATACCTATTTCATATACATATAATATGGTCTTCGCGTACATGGTGTCGTGTACTTTATATCGCCGCACAGTTTCAATATACCCATGGATAATCTATCTGGGTGAATACGACGTTATATACCGATTAGACTTGCAGCGGAGAATCTCGCGACTCGCGGAGCGTTGAATGCAGAGAGTATAGTGAGTATAGAGAGAATTCGCCCCGCGCCTCCGATCCGAGAATAGCGGGTGACCTAAAGAAAAAAAAGAAAAGAAGAAGAGAAAAAAAGCAGCCACCCATAGGAAAGGAGAGAAAAAAAGAAAAGAAACAGTTCAGAATAAGACCGAACGCAAAGAGACGCCACCCGAAGAAAAAGAAGTGATTTACTTATACGTATGTATATCTATATGTAAACGTGTCCTGTGTGTGTGCAGAGCTTTCTTTTCTGTATAAATATAGCTGTACGCGCGGTGTAGGTTGATATATTTTCGGGGGCTGCAGCAGCAGCAGAGACTTCCGCTAATAATAATCCGGAAGTATCCGGAAGCCTGGCGCTCTAAAGAACCGGCGCTGCTGCACCCTGGCCCTTTTGTGCACGCGCACATAAACGTGCACATAAACGTGCGTACAAAACTGTATACATATAGAGACGACGAAAATATATCCATCTCCTATGTTTTTACTACAGCTAGATCGTTTGTACAATCAGATTCTAGATCTCTACTACGCCGGAACGTAAGTCGTATTCATTTATAGTAAGTATGAGCGTAAAATTAAATTAAAGAAAAAATAAATAGGTATATGGAAGAAAAGAAAAAAAAAAAAGATATAAATAAATTAACGATATATAAATTCTACCTTTTCAAAGCGGCTCAATTCACGTTTCAGAGAATTCGCGTGATCAAAGAATATTTTTTACGTTTCTTTTTTTTCTCTCAAACTTCGCGTTATACGTATACCTTATATACCTTGCATACGTACAGATGGCAATTCTCTACATGGTAAATACAATAAATATACGTATACATGCATATATATACAATTTTTTTTATGCCCGGCGCGGCTGATACACTTTGAATTTATAATACTGTCTATAAACCGTAGGATATATTGAACGAAGAACGTGTGTGCTCGATTATTATCATAGTCATGTACGCGGTATCCTACTTTTTTTTTTTCCTTTTTTCTTATTATACGTTTAGATATTAGTTAGGTATATGGCTCGTAGAAAGTATCGAAGTTATAAACAATTGAAACGAATGTGCGTAATTGTGTTTGTTGCACACGCATATATAACGTACACGTTGTTAAATGCATAATCGGTGAAAACTTTTAGTAAATTAAATGGCGCCGGGAAGTGTGACTTCCGCGCTACTTTGCGGCAAAAGTAATCTTTGAATTAATTTATGCAACATGACAACACAACAGTCGTTCCTGATCTTATACATTTTTTCGTTCCTTTTTTTTTTCTTGAATTTGGTAGCTCCGATTGATCATCATCATTGTTCGGAACCCACCCGTTCACCCACCTTATATTATGAGGTATAATTCGTGAGACGTAAAAGTTGTTTTTTTTAGCAATTCGAACTACGTCTCGAGAAATAATTTGATTGAGAATTATAATTAAGCTTCATAATGATATACCGTTACAGGTTAATACGGGGCTCTTGAGCCATGCTGCAGTCTAAGAAATATGATAAAATATAATCGAGCGTAAATTAAATTTTTAGAAGTATATGAAAGATATGAGGAGGCGCAAGGGGGAAGCGGGAGTTTACGGTACAAGTAAATATATTCTGTTTGAGAATAGATTGCGTATAGAGATAATTATCATTTATATATACCTGTAGGTATGCGCGGGATGTCGTATGTGCCAATGGGAGTGCCGACGGCCATCGATAACCATAACCATAACAATAATAATAATAATAATGAAAACAAAAACAACAATAACGACAATAATGATAATGTGAATAATAAATCTACAATCACGGTGTAACATGAAATGACATGTATATGACAACGTCGTTGCGCATCGGTTATGAATATGTGCGTCTTATCTGCAGGATGTTATACCTATAAATCTGTCTCAGGATTTTCCGACGAAGGGAAAGGTATGTATACGTTTTAATATCGACCGATTGTTGTTGTTTTCTCTTTCCTTTTATTCTTCTCATTTATTTAGGTATTTTTTTTTTCTTTACCGTGTACAGGTATCGCAGACACGCGGAGGGATGGAGTAATTTCGGTTCAACTACGTAGCCAACGCAAAATTGGCATTAAAAAAAAAGGTGATTTGATAATGGGGACTTACCAGAGTTTTAACTCAACAATTTGTCTGCGACGATCTGTGGCAGCGGGGAGGAACTCCAGAGGAAGATGATAGGATAAACTTATTTTGACACCCCCGAGTCCTAAATGGCTCGGCACTTCAAATACACTTCACTCACTATCGTTATTTATGTTCTTGTAACATTTATTTTTTAACCCGGTGATATTTTGAAGAACTACACTTAATGCAATCGCGGTGACGGTGAGAGTATCGAAAGGATTTTTCTTGTTTTTTATTTCTTTCTCTTTTTTCTCTATTTTTTTAAGATGAATTCCACACGTTCCCCACACCCTCGGGGATACGTCGCTATAAATAGGTTAAACCGAGCGTTTATACGTCGGTTGGTAAAATGTATAAAATGAAAGATATTCAAACGATTATCTTGATTTTGGTGTAGCACGACAAGGGCAACTACGTCGACGTTGACGACGGAGTTTTACTTTCCTCCCTTCGGAGCAATGGCAGATTTGTGTACTCCCGATTTGTGTGTAACCCGAAAGGGGATTAGTATTTAACTTGGGCAAACTTGCGACACTAGAATCGTTGAACAGGAAATGATGATTTGTGTGGAACAAACGGAACAAAGTACTCGATTTGCTGTTTCATAGAGGAGCGGAGTCACGTAGCTCTACGAAATACGTGCAACTGTATTGAATGAAAAGCGAATTACGGGTAAACTTAAAAACTCGGTTTACTAACCGCCGCGAACATCCGACATCGTCGAAATGTCGACAACGACTGAACTACCGAACGGCGGGTGGCGGCTGCGCCGTCAACGTCGAGACGCGGGCGTCCCGTCAAGGCTACGCTAGTCAATGGACAACTAGTTACAAACAATATCGTATCAAAAATCTGACATTCGAATGATCGACATTGCTTACGTCTGCGTAGACATTTGCACAAACCCTTTCTTTCACTTTCTCTGGGAGGAGTGAAGAATGGACTACCAAATTATTGAAATACGTCTCCGGTCGTCCGCGGCGAATTTTGCCGTTCAGTTATCTCCCGTGGATGATAATAATCGGCGTATATCTTCGAGGGGAAAAATCACTGTGATCACGATCAAGAATTCGACCTAGATTTTCTAGCCAAACATATACGTGTGCGTGCGTAGATCGTTAAAGCTTACCGCAACGGTACCTGCGGACACGTGCAGGTGCGGGTTGAAAATAACAATGGTTAAATTATCATACATCGTGAGACATGGAATACAATTATTATCTGAAGTTCTTTTGATATTTTATAAAAAAAAAAAACATAAGTATATACATATATTCGGGACACAGGGCAGCAAGTTTTCTCAAAAGCAAACGCGTTAAAGACGACTGTAGCTGGATTCGTGAATAACCATCCCTCGTTTCACGTCGCTCGTTGTTTTACAACCTGAAAGTTATGAGGATCAATAATTGAAAATATCACAGAGAAAATATTAAAACAGAGTTACATCAATGACTGAGTATTTAGATGACCCACCTGCGAGCGCGTATGTTTGATCTAGTTCTGATTTCAGCATCCTTAGCACATCCCTAGCGCCTTGTTCGCCGTTGCAAGCAAGCCCCCAGAGCATCGGACGCCCTACGAATACCTGCAACGAAAACGTAATTAGAAAAATAACCTCGCACTCGATAGATCGTGTCAGGGATGCAGAGAATTGATTGCTTACCATTTTAGCACCTAGAGCCAACGCCTTGAAAATGTCGATCCCTTGCCTAACACCACCGTCCAAATACACCTCGGCTCTGTCGCCGACCGCTTCGGCGATCTCAGGCAGCGCCTCTATCTGCGTGAAATTGATAAAAATTAAATTTTCGTAACATATATAAAACGGGAAAATGTAAATAGCAGAAAACGGAGGAGATAAACCTACCGAAGCAGGAGCGCCATCGATCTGTCTGGCTCCATGATTCGATACCAAAATTGCGCTAGCTCCGTGTTCGACACCCAGAATCGCATCCTCTGCAGTCAGGATGCCTTTCAATACGATCGGCAAACGTGTAATGCTGGAAATTAGGCGTCTTAGAAAATAGTTCAGATTGATGCGATCGAGGTACGAAATAAGAAATCACCTTCTCAGCCAATCAACGTCTTTCCAGCTCAACGTATCGTCGAAAAGACTTAGACAATATTCAGCTAGTCCTGAGCCGGAGGTAGAGTTGTTTATTTTTGTTGCCTCAACCCCTTGGAAATTAGCGAGTCTGAAAAGTGAAATAAATATTTTTTAAAACACCGAAATCAGGAGGGTAGAAAACCGTGATTTGAATGAATATATAACGTACGTTAGATGACTTGGAAGAGTAAATTTGTTGCGACTGTCCGATCTTCTCTCCCCAAACATGGGGGTGTCGACGGTAAGAACTAGAGCTTTGAATCCAGCTTCTTCAGCTCGTTTAACCAAAGCTCGGGTGATATCCCGATTTTTGTATACGTATAGTTGGAACCATTTTATTCCCCCGGGAGCGGCTGCGGCAACATCCTCTATGCTAGTAGTCGATAAGGTCGAGAGAATAAAAATCGTTCCAGCATCAGCGGCGGCTGGAATAGAATAAGGAAAATTTCATTAATTTCAGATCGAAAAATGATCGCTCCAATTCTGCGGAGAAATTTATCAGCCGAATCCGATACGCTTTCCACCAAGTATTGGAAACCACTTATGGAATTCGAGAGAGGCGGGGGGTCGTCAACTTTGGGGGGAACTTCCTCAGTGGATGACCTTGCGCGTCGTGCGCTCAATGCCCATCTGAAGGTAATCGCTATTGCCAAGGGAACGTTGAAATTGTAAAGTGTCGACCAGCGTCTGCGCAAGACCGAAGGCCAATAGGCGGCTAGTTTTCTGTTATATCTTTAAATCTGCTATGAGAATCGCGTGTATTATTGGCTACGGGAAAGTTCCAACCTTATTCCATATTATTTCATTTGACAGCCGAGTTCTCCGTAGTCCGTCAGCTGCCCACGGGTTCGGTGTCGGATCCGTACTCCGTTGAGTTTGGACTCGTGCAGGTTATAACCAAGAATTCACGAAGGTTTTTATTTATTATCTGTTCCGAGTTGTATGTACGCTCGACTTGTTATCAGTTGGCTCCAGCGTACCGGCGATAAATAAAAATACCTACTCCAGTCTTTATCGCCAGATTAACTGTAAACAGTCAGAGTGGGTTTTCCATGAGAATGTATCGTTGAGCCGGCGACAGTTCGATCAAGTCCACGACGGGTGCGAAGGAGGATTAGATGATTAAATTTGCAATGGAAAAATAATTTCATTATCACACTTGACAATATAATACGTGTAAAATATGATAGAGAGAACTGTCTGCTGACGGACGTGAGAAGACACGTGGAGTTGACGTGACAGGACGTGACGCGGGGATAGTTCATCTATTTCGGTTGTGCTTCGAAAATATTAATCATCATCGAGAAACGACTGATTATTAGATAATTAAGTTGTGAACGACATGTCCGAGGCACGATGCGACGCAACATAGTTAGCCTGGTGAAATTTCTATCTCTGGCTATCCTAACGATCGTCTTGACCGTCGTAATATTTCGATACGTCCGCAATCCACGGTTTCAAGACGACGACCGGCCGAACCCGCCTCTGCCAGCTGAAGCGGTAAAGGCAAAGGATACCGATACTAAAATCGACTGGCACGACTATGAGCAAATATCTCGGGATTTTAAAAGGAAAGGTCTCGGGGAGCAAGGAATCCCTGCATTTTTGTCACCGACCGAAGATTCCGTGAAGGCGTTATTGTACAAAGTGAACGGTTTCAACGCTGCCCTGAGTGATAAAATTTCACTTAATCGTTCCGTACCGGATATCCGTACCCCGGGTTGCAAGGCGAAAAAATATTCAAAAAAACTCGACCCGGTCTCTGTAATAGTTTCTTTTCACAACGAACACCTGAGTACTCTGATTCGTACCTGTTGGAGCGTGATAAATCGATCGCCGGCGTCACTTCTGAGGGAAATAATTCTCGTAGACGACGCCAGTACGAAACCAGAACTGGGTGAGGAACTGGAAAAATACGTTGCCTCTCATCTACCAAAAGTTAAAATAATCAGACTGACCACAAGGTCTGGTCTGATAAGGGGGAGACTCGCCGGCGCAAGAGAAGCGATAGCCGAGGTTTTGGTATTCCTGGATTCTCACACAGAGGCCAATGTCAATTGGCTTCCACCTTTACTGGAACCGATATCCGTCGACTACAGGGTATGCGTATGTCCATTCATCGACGTAATCGGTTATGAAACGTTCGAATACCGCGCTCAAGATGAAGGTGCTCGAGGTGCTTTTGACTGGGAACTTTATTACAAACGTTTGCCGCTGCTACCGGAAAGCACAAAAAATCCAACGGAGCCGTTCGAGAGCCCCGTGATGGCTGGTGGATTGTTTGCAATAAGCGCTAAATTTTTCTGGGAAGTCGGCGGATACGATCCCGGTTTAGATATCTGGGGTGGCGAACAGTACGAGTTGTCGTTCAAGATCTGGCAGTGTGGGGGTCGGATGTACGACGCGCCTTGTTCCAGAGTCGGACATATTTACCGGAAGTTTCCACCGTTTCCAAATCCTGGACGGGGTGATTTCTTGGGTAAAAATTACAAACGCGTCGCCGAAGTATGGATGGACGAGTACGCCGAATACATTTACCGAAGGCGACCGCACCTAAGGTCCCTCGACCCGGGTGATCTGACGGAGCAGCGTTCTCTCCGATCCAAACTTGGTTGTAAATCGTTCAAATGGTTTATGGAACACGTTGCTTTCGATCTCGTCGACGTTTATCCTCCTATAGAACCCGAGGATTTTGCACACGGTGAAATAAGGAACATCGGCGCACCGGAACTCTGCCTCGATTCGAAGAATAAAAAACGCGACGAGGCGATAGCGGTTGATTTCTGTAGAAAAGATAATCCAAAAATAGCTGGTGAACAGGAATTCCGGTTAACTTGGCACAAGGACATAAGACCAAAGGGCAAAACTGACTGCCTAGACGTTTCGAGGGGTCAAGAAAAAGCCCCGGTGACTTTGTACCCTTGCCACGGTAAACAGGGTAACCAATTATGGCGATACGATGTCGGAAAACAGTGGCTCGTACACGGCTACAACAACAGGTGTCTGGACCTCGATCCTGCGGGGAAAAAGGTCTACGTAGCCGCCTGCAGTTCTTCGATATCCACGCAAAAGTGGCGCGTTGAAAACGTCGACATGAAAGCTATAAACAATTGGGAAAACACCGGACCCAAAGGTATCAAGTGAGCATCGTTAGCCCTTAGAGACATTTTAATAATTATCACCACGTGGATTATAAGTTTAAGCTGCCAATTCCAATTTGTCATAAATTCCTACGATTGTAAAAAAATAAAAAATAAAATCAAATAATAATTGTGCGCGTGTTAGGCATGGATGTATGACGTGATGTGTATCGCAATGTGATCTATGAATGGTAGCGAAGGTTGAGAAAATTCATGAAAATATTTCTTAATGGTGCCTTAATCTAGAAGCGATAATAGGTAATAAAGTATTATTCTTAGGATTTATAAAAAGCATTTCCGTTTTTCCTTGTACTTTTTATAGTTTTACCACAAATGGTATTCGATACTTCTGGTTCCGTTATATGCAATAATTTCTGTGTAAAATGAATCCGATAACCACAGAGTATAAATTGTGTAATTATGTTATAATCAGCTAGCGGAAATTAATGACATTGATGAAATAATATTAATTGTACTGATGAGTGTTGAGGAGAAAACTAATATCGAATATTCCCGATATGATTTACTTTTAACAAATTATTACTTAAGTTTATGTATGCATAATTATCAGAATTTAAAAATTACATTAGTTGGGATTACGGAGAGATAAAGAGTGATCCGATATAGCTAATGATAAAAATTATCTATGAATAATAGGTGATTCAGCAGGAATTCAGGAGGCGTCCAGGAATTTAGTGACCGTTGAGTGATCTTCAGCCATCAAATATCTTGATTACAAATTATTCATATCTCTGTTGTGAGACCGAAAATCAAGTTTTTATGCGGACAAGTTTGTAATAATAAAATAACGTGCCAGATAATTATCCAGACCTGATCTACGTAAGGCTACTTTTGTTTGTTCATTATCAAAATTGCGTCGAATAATAATCGGAAACTTTTAAAATAACCATATCAATAAAGCAATTATATAACTATTTTTTATATGTATATCTAGGAATTATTCAAATTCCCCATATTACATGCTGTTCAATAAACTTTTTAAGCAAATCAAGCATAGAATTCGATTAAACACTCGGCTAGTCATTGAACCCTGTAATTAATATAAAGGAGAAATAAAAGAACTCACCCCTAACATTGGCGCATTCTCCTTCGGGAGTCGCCATCCTCTGCATCGCGGTTGGCGAGACACCGAGAGGCATAGAAACTTTTTCCCCAAGTATAACGGTGCTGGTGTCGCGGTTCGATACATTTATCAATACTCTAGGTTTGATCCTGAACCTGTTGCGGATGATTAACAAAAAAAGAACAAGTGAATAAGATGTATTTTAGTTTGAATACGAAGTGACTTAGTTGATAACGATTTTCTCTACCTTCTAAACGCATCGACGTTCAATTTCAGGGTGAATTCTTCTCCAGCACCACTTTTGTAGTAATCTCGTACCGAAGGTAACAACTTTTTGAGGGCCACCCTTTCGTAGTCGTCGATACAAACGATCTTCTGATCAGCCATAGTTTAAATTACAATCAATTTGAACGTGTTCACAGCAACGTAATAGAAACTTCAGCGCGTCTCTGATCCACGAATGATCTTGAAAATTCTTTCGTCTCCTACCACGTTCGAAGTTAAACTTCTCGATCGTAAACGAATGTCCCTTTTTTTATACGATTTAACTGCAGAGGGGGGTTGATCCTGTGTATGGTTACTACATCGAGCTAAGTCATACGTCGTTTAATTAATGTGCCTATCCCCCTCCATAGGAAACAAATATATCTTATCAGTTGTTGCCAATGGGATTTAAATAAGGTTATCGGTTATCGTTCTGAATGTGTATGTTATACGCACTACATCGTACACGATGTGTAAAAATATATCTTTCCTCGCAGATACCAGTTAAATAAGCTGTGCACGAGTCAGCGATGATTATTCTCGCAAACATATAGGAAGAGGTGTCGGTGGGGGATAGAGGAAGTCCACCAGTATAAGTCATGGTATTTGATTTCATGTTACGCAACGTCTTTTACTCTGGAACACATCGATAGAAATATGGTAATATTGAAAATACACGTAACCAGTATTACCCAGCTGGAGCTGACAAGCGTTGTCCCCACCATCTGTGTGACGAGACAACTTGAATATAAAGTGATTTTAACCGTCATCAGGTGCTGATCGTAAACAGATGTATATAGAGATGTCTCACTTGTTATCCAGTGCAGAGAGTACAGTATACATATTTTCAAAATCGGAAACAAAATTCTATGTCGGCAGCGGAAACGATACGGAAAAATTTTCTGACTTTCCTCATCGGTCTCCGCGTTCTCTTACTTTTCCCTGGACTTTCCAGATATCCCTGATCATTGGTCAATTTGTTATCGGTGCGTGTGGTATTGCAGGACTTATACTAGAACGTGTGTAGGAACAGATGAAGGTAACCCCTGGATGGCCATATACATACTTATATGGGTCTGCAGATATACATAATATATAATAAGTTTGAAAGTTTATATAATTTATATTTAACATTTTATTACATTTGTTAGAAATAATACACAAACACTGAGGTTTCTTTCCTTCTTTTTCCTTCATTTTTTTTTTTTTATCATCATTTTGTTTGTTTGTTTTTATTTTTTTTTAGTTTTCTATAAAATAAATATAGCCTTATTTTTACATTTAAAAGTAAAACCTTGTTGTTTTTTTTTTCTTTTCATTTTGTTGTTATTATTTACCGACACCGACAACCCCCGCAGCTTAAAACAGCGGCACCTCAATACGTGTGATCGTATTATTACGATAAATCATTTTGAAATGGGAATACGACCGACAATGAGGTGAGGTGTTGATACATAAATACTACATACATATACCACAACATAAGTTGTAGCGTCGGGCGGCCATACTATATTTTTTAATAGGTAGGTCAATAATATATATATATATATATATATATTTTTTTTTTTTCGAATGGAATAAAATGCGTTTGATAAATGCGCTATTAACAAATATTACACAAGTGACGTCGCTGCAGTCTTTACAAATATCTTTCTTCTCATTTTTTTTTCTCTCTCTTTTCTTTAGTTTTTTTTTCATTTTTTTGTTTCTTTCATTTCGGGAGGAAGAATAAAAAGAATTTTTCATTATCGGAATAAGAACGATATAGATGTAGAAAAAAAAAAAGATAAATAAATAAATGTTCGTATGACGGATAAATTAGTATAGTATATCAGCACAAGGTTAATTACGGGAACGGTTATAGAGATAGGTTAATAGAAAGGGGCAAAGAGAAAAGAAAAAACTAGCAATCATCAGCGTAGCAAGTTTCAAATTTTCATACGGTTTTATATTATGTAAGTGAGTAAGTATGTAGTTTTTTTTTGTAGGTAAAATCTGTGTAGATTAAGATGACGATTAATCGAACGTTTCATCAAATCGTTTAATCGATCATTATTGTTTTCATTTTCTCGTTTTCATTATACAATGAATTTATTCTAAATTGTAACGGACGCGATAATTAAAACTCATCGCGGTGCAGCTACTAATCCAAAATGTTATATATCTATATTATAAATAAATATAGATACGTCCGCGTATCTCGTTATACATGTTGGAAAATTTTTACTTTTACTTTTACTTTAACTCTTCTTTCTTTATCTTTCTTTCAATTAATAAATAATACGTGAAAGTTAATGATCATACTACAATGATGATAAGAATAATAATAATAATAATTATAATAATAATTATAATAGCGATAGTGATGAACAACGCGCTGTGTAGTGCATATATGCCCTATCTAAAATGTATTTTATTATATGTATGTATATATATAGCGTATTTTATGCAAGGTCATGTTCGGTCCTAGCATATAATATATAAGTATACAAGGTACGTGAAATTAATTCGCATACTTATGTATATTCTACCTACAATTTATATGTATACTACATATATATGTATGCGCATGATACATCTCATAGGGAATAACCTGCAGAGCAAAATGGGGCTCCTCGAGAAAACCAAAAAACAGAAAGAAAAATAAAACGAAAATTAATTAATAAATAAAGAAATCAATTTTCAGATCCAACGGATCTGTCGAACGTAAAAAAAACATTCAAACTATTTACTTGGTAGTTTGTTTTCTTTTTTCTCTTCTTTTTTTTTTTTTTCTTAATCATTGGAGGTGTCTCGTTTTGCCCCGAGTTTCCCTCCGTACGTAAAAACGAGTCAATATAAGAGACCATTATAACAATTTATATACACATATATGAAAAACTATTTTTACATAATAATAACGCACGTTTCCATATTTGTGTATAATTAATATGAATTATAAGATCCCGCAGGCACGGCGAATCTTACAACCTACGTGTTAATCACAATAGTAATCATCGTAATGATAATAAAAATAGTAGTGATAATAATAATGATGATGATATAATAATAACGACAGTATTAATAATAATAATAATAATAATTTTACGTGTTCGTTGCGTATAATATCATAATGTTTATATGCATTATACATGTATATACGGGGTGTGGGTGATGTCGAATTTTGGTTTGTGAGGGTGGGCGCGTATAGTATTATGTATATGTATTGTATAGTACTCGATAAACGATAATAAGATCCGTTTAATTTTTCCGTTGTTTTATACATGCATGGTTATATCTTTTCTTATAATTGGTAGTCTGTTCCTTGCCGCCATTTTGTCTTTTGATCAAGTAAAAAATTCTACGATTTATTATTTTTACCTACTATATTATGTAGTTGTATAAAATCACACTCAAATTTCCATCTGTATGACTGACATTAATTATTATACACTTACAAAAATTAGAAAATTGTTTTATCCGTGAAAAGAAATTATCTGAATAGAAGAAAGAAAAAAACATTCCACACGATGTGGACGATAAGAACAACAACCTAATGGCATCCGTGATATTCATTAAATTTCAACTAATAGTAAAAAACAAAATAATTATCTCGATAAATCAATGGAAAATTTAAGATCCGTTACAATATTAATAAGATCTCGCATACGAGGGTGCAAGGGTGCAGATTTATTACGTGTTTAACCGAATGATTTAATTTTCTTATCAACTATACAATCTGTAAAACATATAGATAATATGGCGAGAGCGTCGAGGAGGTGGAGGTGAGAGGAAGGCCGATTCACGGGGGTTGTTAAATTAGAGAGGGAGAAAGGAAGACAACAGCAATAATAAAAAATAATTAGAAATATAATGAGAAATTCAATGAAATAAGGGTAATCTTGATATACACGAAAAATAGGAAACCGATTAAAATAACATAAAAAACTGTGTACGGAAACAAATTGTGATTTACAATTCCTCCTCCAATCGATGTAAAAATCGTAAATACAAATGACTTCGTCACATTTACGAAAAGCAGTCGCGTATTTACATACTTATCTTTGACAATATATTAAATACCTGGCACGCACTATTACGTGTATACCAATTATGTATCATCCTATATATAATACGATTTTTACGTATTACATATAAATGTATATAATATACGTAAACCTATATATACTTATTGCGTCAAACACCGCGATAATTAATTTGCCTTATTCTTTTTCTTCTTCTCTCTATCAATACGAATACTCATTCAACTATCAGATTCATCGAACGAGGCAAACCTTGTCGTTGGTAACTCGTTAAAAATCACACCTCTAGATTTTCACTATAATTCATGCCGCCCACCCACGGGACTTTTATACCCTGCGCACCGCTGCCTTCGCTCGACTATCCGTGTCGGTTGATAATAATTGAAAAATAATAGTAATCGTAATAATAACGTTGTTTTAATATAATATTTACGGATCATATATTCGTGTTCTTAATTGGGAACTGTTGCAGACATCTCATCTCCTCGTTATTATCCTTCGGAAATTTTGACCGCGAAATGAAGTGAGAAAGCCAAATTCTCGAGCGATTGTCTCACGTCACATATCAGCTGCGTGAATAATAGTGAAAATGATTTTAATATTCGTAACGATAATAGTGGTGATAGAAATTGGGTGTCTCGTATAAATACGCATAGTATACAACATACAATAGAACACACGCGTTATTGTTTTTCTTGTTGTCGTCGTTGCTGTTTTTCTTGTACGGAGATGCAACCGCAGCCTTGTTTGATTCAAACTGATTAGGCACGGAGACTTTTCCGAATGCATGCATTTATAATGTATGTTCGTATATCATAAGGTACCACAGAGACGAGAGACTAGATCTCCGACAATGACTATACGTACCTTACAACGATACAACTATATGTACTTGTTCCAAAGTTTTTCTTTGTTTGTTTTCATTTTTTAGTAATATTTCATTGTCTTATCACACTACCATTCGTAGCCGGTAGTATGTTCCGATTCAATTCCTTGACACATACGCACTTCGATCACGATGTTTTGAATTAGTTTTTTTTTCTTTTCTCCAAAGGTACGCCCTGCAATATATCATCACCGATACGGTATACCTATATTATATCGTTATTATCACCTCTTGCGAGTCGTCTCGGTGATTACCAAGCGATATTAGGTGAGAATTAATGCATGGAATTGGTGTTACGTGTATATATGTGGTATTCTAAATTCGTTTTAAGATTGTTAAAAAATTGATTTTTCTTTTCTTTTTTTTATGGAAATCGATCGTTCTACAATAATATTATTATCAGAATATTTGTTCAGCCGTGCGCAGGAATTTGTCAACCAGCCTCGTCGTTAGAATATCTGTTGTAATATCTTCGTTTTTTTTTTTTTGTTTTTTTTTTCATCTCAAAGTGTTTTATTAATAAGTTCAAAATATGTTCAAATTTACATAGCAGATATTATACTATATACGGAAAAAATTACGAACGTTTTTTTTTTCGTTATTTTTGGTTTGTTTGTTCACACTTGGTTTTTTGTTATTGTTTAAATATTCATTCCATTGTCTGTATGTTGGTTTGACTAATTTTGTTATCATTATTCAACTAGTCGTTTCTTTGCTAATTTAATATTATTCAATTCAATATTTTAAATCATCATAGTTCCCTTATCGCTTATCATCGTTTCTGTAATATTCTTAATCTATCTCAACCGGTGGAAAACGGGATCCAACGATATTGTTCGCACTATACATTTATACAAACTTGTAATTCTCTTGGCCGCGATGTATCCCCCACGTTAAATCCAATACGTTGTCGAATTGCCGGGATAATTGATCAGCACGTACAATTGACACGCTGATCGAAAATTTCCGTAATCAACGTAAATTGGCGATTAACGAATAAACCAACACTCCACTCGATTAAAAATAGAGTTATTAGGTCTCCTTGATCTGTACAGAAATGTGAGATGATCCTACTTGTACAAAACCGAACATCCAGGTAAAAGTTGTGTTGAAGCGTTCGTTGATGGATGGATCCATCGCTGCCATCGACATCCATTATGGATCCTGGCTGGTACCTTGGGGATGATCCGGGTTTTGGGGGCTGGGCGATGCCGAGCTGACAACCTGCACGGGTCCAGATCTGTGGCGCGTGCGAATCGGCGCCACATCCTCCGCATCGAAATAAATGATTTGCTGTTGTTGTTGCTGCTGTTGTTCCTCATCTTGTGATTCTCGTGGGACCCTCATGTTAGATCTAGGCATGAGACTAAACAAAAATATAAAACACATGCACACACGCGCATACACGTTTGATTCTAGGTTAAAACTTCGAAACACAAGTGCAAATGAGTTTTGCGGTGAAACCGTACCACCGACTCGGCTCGCGCGAAGCCACAATTAAGTTTTGATACGTTCGATTGTTTAGCGCCGCCATTATCATAAGCGCACGCGCATCACGTGACTATACAACTGCGCTAGCCATAACTCGCCTTTCTTCTTTTTATTTTCTTTTTCTTAAGACGGTAGTTGAAATCTTTACTCACCGCGAAGTATATCGCTCAATAAACTTGTTGGATGTATCTGCGGATTCGGATCGTTGTCGCCCTCGCATCTCGCCTTGTGAGATTTCGCTCTGCAGTTGCTGCTGTTCATGTTGTTGTTGCTGTTGTTGCTGTTGCTGCTGTTGTTGTTGTTGTTGTTGCTGCGGCTGTTGTGACTGTTGCTGCTGCTGTTGCTGCTGCTGTTGCGGCTGCTGCTCAGATTCTTGCGGCACATATCGTTCTCCTTCTTCGACACTTTCCTCACCAGCGTCTTCGACCTCTTGTCCATCGTCAGGGCAGAGTTCGAAGGCTCGTTCGAGAGTTTTCTTTGCACTGTTACTGCGCTCAAGAAAATAGCCATTTGTCGATTCATTAGACTGGGCTGGCGGTGACCAATTATTGTAGGCATACTGAGCGTTCGATGTGTATGGTCTCTGTGGAGTGGGGAGAATAAAAACAAATAAGATATGTAGTACAGTTTAACGTAGAAGAGAAAAAAATAAGAAGATGTATGAGAAGCTAACTTTGTCAAGTTCCTCTTGTAGCCATTCGATAGCCAGCATCCACTTTCTTTTTAATTCAGGATTGAGGTGTAACAGCTGATGCGCCGGTCTACATTTACTGAATAATTGAACCATACACTTAATGCACTGATAAGCTCGTTTCTGATAATGATTCTTGCTACGCTGTATGGTTTCAAAGAGTCCTTCTCTCTCCTCGGGTACTCCTAAATAAATTAGTTTCAAGTTAGACAACTAGCTACTGAAAAATACTGATATCCAGATTTGTTAGAAATTATTATTTTCATCTGCGTTATACCTTTTAAAGCGTTGTGGACGCGATGAGTCTGCCAGGAGTCCTCGATTAGTAACATGGCCAACAGAAGATCGGTGTGGTGCCTGAGCTCATGGGTGTAGGCAAAGCCGATTTGCCACAAGAGCTCGCTCAGCACTGTTCTAGACAGATGTGGATTCTCCCAGCAACAATACTGCAGTAGCTTTACCGTGTCTTCGGTCACGTTTGCATCTTCGATGAGTTTTTTCATGTAACTGGTGGGATGAATCGTTAAATTAGTGATTCATTTATATGGACACTAGCAAAATGAATAAAAATTGAATACGTGTTTCTCACCTAGTTCTGACAAAGAGGATCTCAGCTGCCTGCGGTTGTATCGGCATGAGGTAATCCGGCTGACAGGATGGCTCTCCGTAAGGATTTGGCAAGGGGGCTGCGGTGTAGCTCGATTGTGTTCTCGAGGACACATCGCAACATCGCAGCAGCATGCTCACCACCTGATGCAACTTTGTCAGCTCTGGATATTGATATTTTATCGTAGGACCTGGTCCCTCGTCTATTGCCACCAACATGAATGTTACCGGCACATTCAGCTGCAAATATCATCGATTACTATTAGTATAGTTTCCAGATTCTCTCTGCAAATACTTTCAACCGTTGCTCGAATTTACCTTCAAAAGTTGGGCTTTCTCTGCGAGTCCGAGTGTCGCGTACGTGTGAAATAGAGAGAAATAATGAGGCAGATAACGGCCATGGTCGGACACTTCTCGGTGCAGTAAGAACAATACTGCGTGTAACAGGTGGTCACTGAGAGTTGCCGTGGGATCCAAAAGTATTGCTGCACGTGAAAGAAAAGACAAGGGTGACAAAATTCAGATAGAAAGAAATTCCATAAATTTGAACAACTTTTCGAAGAGTTTCGAACTTACTTGGAGCATTCAGACTAGGTGGCGCGCAGGGACCATCCTGCAGAGAGAAGTGAGCGAGGAATACGAGTATTTTAAGAAAAGCCGTCCGTACTTCAGTGCTAGGGCAGCTCAGTAGGTACTCGCAGAATCTAGAATTGAGTTGACCGTTAAAATCTATCCGGGACAATTGGAATCTCGGCAATTATTGGAAGGACTCGGATTACACGAACCTTTGGGGGTGATTGAAGAGGACGTTATGAGCGAACCATGAACGAACTGCCTTGCTACCTCGCAAATGTTGGCAGAGAATATCGTACCAGTCGGTGGCAGCTCCTCTGAGGGTCTTCTTCGTGTGGAAACCGGTATAGAATAGAAATCGTGATGCTAATTGAACGGAGAGCATCGCGAGTTCCTCATATTCTGGACTCTGCAATTAGAAATGAATTAAATCGATTCGATAATCACTGGCGATGTATATAAACGGTATAGAGTGAAAATAACGTACAAGCCTATCATTCATGTTAAGCCTATTGACTGTGTGGGAGTTGCAGGACACTAACTTTCGTATAAATTGAAAGTACTCAGCACTGAATTGATTCCGATTGTGCATAAATTTGATGTTCTGCTTCCACACACTGTACTCAATCGCAGGTGGCATTTTCATAACACCTTGTTTGGTAACTGAAAAGGATGTGTCAAAAGTTTTAGTTCACAGGGGAAAGAAGGCACAGGTTAAAAAGTGGCGCACGGGTACTCACAAATGGGTCCCCCCTCATTGATTCCCTTCATCACAGAATTTTCCTCGACATCCAGCCTGGTATAGAAAAGCATGTATGCGTTCCACCATCGCTTCTGCCTCCGGTAGCTCATTCGTTTTAGCATATGATCAAATACTTCACCCATATAATCACCGCCAAAGCACTGGGTCTTCATTTCCTCTTCCTCCTCCATCTTACATTCGGTAACATCCCCATCATCGAACTTGTACCACTTCGCAGTACCGTCCTTTTGCCTTAACATGAAAAGGTGAGTTGAAACAAACGAATATTCTAGAGGTATTCCGAGTGGTTTAAAAAAAATAAACTCACCTGTGTAAAACATAGGAATAGTAATGACCGCCGCTTGCCTGCCCACTATGAACGACGATTCCACTCAGCTGATATTTTGTACACGTCCCCCTATTTGCCTCTTCGAAATCACAGTCGATCACTTCACCCTCCAACTTGGCGAGTCCGGACACCGTGTACGGCTCCATATCCAAGTCTCTCGGGAATTCGAAGTAATCGTTAAATTTGATCGCGCAAACCCGTTCGAAATCATATTCAAATCTTTTCAGTTGAATCGCCAGTATCGGCGGAAGCTTTTTCACGCACAATCTTTTAACGGTCACAACCTGTAACGAAGCATAAGATGAAGTCGAGAAATATGTTAATGAAGTTTGATAAATTTACCTTTTTATTGCATTTGTCGCAGTGGTAAGCATCGGCCCCTTCGAGAAGTTCACCCTTCACATACTGCTCCAGGGAATCGAGTAAATTGCTATGATTTCTAATGTCTACGCTAATCACACTGAAGGGCTCTTCTTTAGAGTATCTGTAAATAAAACCAAGTGTACCACAATTCAATATTTACATGAGATTTTTATCGCGATAAAGTTGCGACGGACATACCTATGCGGACAGCCTTTGCAGATCTTTTGATCACTGTACGAACCACCCAAACTTTTTCCCATTATCTGTTCATGTCCCAGTGCTTTGAGTGCCTCGTCCAAACTTTCCACCAGACTCATGAAGAATTCAACGGCGTCCTGCTGCTCCCGGAGGTTTACAGGCTCGCCCTGAAGCCTGGACAAGTTTAATGATTAGTGATATAGATTTTTCCTCAGCGATAATAAGCTACGACAGATAATATTAATTACTTGAAATGTTTCCAAAGACCACGGGGTACGTAGTATTGCAGTTTGCTGTAAGCGAGGTGGCCGAAAATGGCTTGAACCTGCTTGAGGATGCCGACGTTGTACTCCCGCCGGGACTCGTCAGCCCCACATTTTTCCTCATTTGTGTCATTATCGTTCGCTTCTACCGTCTGTTCGCCTTCCGATCTTTCTTCACCTGAAAAATCTTCGCTCACATCCGTCGCGGCACCCTCAGCCGTCATCAATCCAACTCTGATACTCTCCACCATGTAGAGCTGCTGCAGCACCGAATTCATGTAACAAGTTGCCCCTGCGTTCTTCAGACCAACAAATCCTTTAGCTGGTCTCGGTCCTACCGGAGGCAGGTAGTCCCATTCGACGAGAGGCTCGTCCTTCTCCGAATAGAACATGTCGGTGAGCATTGTGACTAGAAGCTTCATATTTGGCACGGAGCCGACGCAGAGACCAACGAGTAGATCCAAGGCAGCGCTTGTAGAGAGCGGACTTGAGCATACGTGTGATAAATAAGGCGAGTCAACTTCACCGGTACTACGAAGCTGGACCATCAGTCTTGATGCCGGGAATACAAAGTCTTCTACCAACTCCTGCACGGACGTAACATCGATTAATAGTCGTCATAATAGTATAGCTATGGTAATGTAATGAAATTGTTATTCCCTACCTTTATCAGATTAACACCATGCTTCTCATCCGAACCCAACTCGTACTTTTTCTCAGCGGGTACAAAGGATAGCAGTTCTTTCGCCAGACCAAGATGACCTTCGAGAAGAGCCTCG